>OX451213.1:4126584-5588584 GCA_949628255.1 Macrophya alboannulata
AGAGTAGTTCGTTCGAGTCGTGTCTCTGTCGAATAGGAGAAATAATCTGAGGCGAGTGAAGATATCGACAGAAAATCGAAAAAAGAGAAGAAAAACAAAAAATAAATAAATAAATAAATAATACGAATTTTTCAAAAGGTGTCGAAGGAAAAAAAAAAAAGAATCGAGAATCAAAAATAAATAATAAATGAAAGCAGCTTCTGTATAAACATATATTTACGAATTCAAAACTCGTTCGTATATCACGTGAGAGAATATAAATTTAGACTTCGTATAAAGTTTGAGAAAAAAAATTAACAAATTATGATTATAAAGAATATAAAGAACAAATTGAAAAGAATGAACAACACAAAATAAAAAAAAAAAAATTGAAAACCGGAAAGAAAATATGTGAAAACGTGATTTTATTTTTTTTTTTTTTTGAAATTTTGCTTGTTTTTTTTTTTTTTTTTTTTGCTCCAGGGGCGAAGGAATTTATTTATTAATAATCGGGGATTCCCCCTTCTTTGGTGTCGTTGAATATAAAAAAAATTATTAATATACATAGACTATACACATATATGTATGTACATATGTGTTTATATGAGGTATACGTATAAGAAACGGAGGAAACCGAACGGAACGGTTGAATGAAGGCTGTAAAGCCACTGCAACCAACCATAACCCAGCAACCAACGAACCCGCGAGGCGCGTGGGCTCATTCATGATTATGCCATGCAGTGCGTATACATATGCACTAACACATATATACAATATACGAGTATAAGAAGAGAGAGAAAGATCGATGTATAAAGAAAAAAAAAAAAAAAAATTCACTCATATTTAAATACATTTTTGTTTGATTGTTAATTATTTTTTGTATAATATTTCCTTTTTTTTTTTGTTTTGTAACCCTCCGTAGTCACACTTCTGTATAAAATCACGTTATAGTAGTCACACTGGGGGTCAAATTGACCCACCGTCATTTTCCAATGGCTGCCGTAGAAAAAGTACCCGTCCGATTTTTTTCAAAAAATTATAGAACATACTTTGAACATTGTAGAATATGTAGCAACAGTCGATTTGGAGAAAATCTAATATTAACATGTCCAAAACATTCGAATGTTCAAAAAAATGTACTTTTTCAGTAAAATATTCGTAACTTATTCATTTTTGAATTTTTTTTTTTTTCAAAAAATTTCAGGGTGATACTCACGAGATATGCTACTTTGATAAAAAAAATAACTTAATAGTGGGGGTTCCAAAAACGGTATTTATTCCATCCAAATTCAGATATTTAGCCCCAAAGTTGGAGCTGGGTCAATTTGACATGGTACAAAATAATTTCTTATTCTTCGTTTTGTGTGAAAAATTATCGTCACCACTTTTTCAATCTAAGAAATTATAAAAGAAACTATCGTATTTTAGATTTTGAATTGATATACATACAGAAACGAGTATGAAATTAAAGAAAACAAAGTAAATTTTTCCATGAGTCGAAGTCAGGAAAATGGGAACAGTAATTTTTTGGCCCTTTTCAAAAACTGTGAATCGGTTATATTAAAATCCGAAATTTTTAACGTTTAGAACTTCAGAAAGTCGGAACTTGAACCCAACCCCAATGGCTGTTTATACTCTTTCGTCTACGAGGGTGTCGTTTCGCTGCACATTGGTACATAAGCACTTATGGTATATATAACAGCATCCTTTCGGGTCGTATGTAGAATGGAAAAATACATATACATATACATATACGTATATATGTATAATATACATATATCGTTGAGGGAACGTTATTCTTGCGGCCACGTGTCCTGCTGCAGTAACGTACATATGAGGGGGTTGTAAGAGAACCCTGAGTAGGTACCTACATGTAGGTACATGGGTACCTACCTAAGTACTCAGAATTTGGACCCTTCTGTAAACTTTTTTTCTTTCTTTCTTTCTTTCTTTCCTTATTTTTATTTTTTTTTTTTGTTCCATTCGGATAAGTGAACTCGCATGGTGAACCCTCTGCAGTGCAAAGTCCTAAATAATCGTAAAGACTTTCAACAAAAACTTTATCCTACAGTTTTTGCAGCAGCTCTTCCTCAAATTGTGAATAATTATCTACTTCACATCTGATCGACAAAAATAATTCTACGAATTTCTACGATTTTTTTATTTTTTATTTTTTGTATCCAAATTTGAACGTTTCGGAATTTTTTTATTGAGAAAAATTATAGTTTTTCTCTTTTTATTTTAAGCTTGTTTCCTTTCTAATCTTATCGGCAAAATCAACGGACTGTTCCGAATTACCATACACGAAAATTAACAATTTTTGATGGAAAAAAAAAAATTAGAAAAACGTTCGAATTTTCCTGAAAACAAAAAAATAAATAAATAAATAAAAAATCAACTAAAATTCGAATCGATTCAATTTTTGACACCGTTTATTATAATTATTTAGGCCATATAAATAAAAAAAAGAAGAATAATCTACTATAATCTTACTGCAGTTTGTAGGTATATGTATATCTATACATATACATACATATATACTTAGGTACACATATACTACGTATTATACTCGTCTCCTAATCATGAATGGTCTGATTCACACTGTGCACATAGCATGTAATCACTTAACTAGACACCCAACATCTGACTGTTCAACTTGGTATGAGATTTTATTGCATTATATTCTTATAATAGTATAATATACATATTATACCGATCTGGAAGATAATTCTACTAAATTTCGACGAATTTTTTTTAACGAAATGAATATAAAATTCAAAACTTTTCGTAACTTTTTCCGTAAGAAATTGTTCAGTTGTAGTTTTTTTTTTGTTTTTCTTCCGAACTATTACGAATATCTACAGTTTTTCCTTTTCACTTGTAAGAAAAATCGTGAAAATCTGAAAATGTTTGCTGGGTTTTTTTTTCTTATTTTTGAATATTTCAAAATATCAGGTAGCCCAAGCCTGAAGTTCCAGAAGAAATTCTATAACCACTATGTCCAAACCCAAAGAGTTTTCGTATAGTTTCTAGTGACACATCGATTTTTCGCACTTCGTTGTTATAATTTCTTGTTTTCTTATTTATTCGTGTATTTATTTATTTTTTTTTTTTGCCTCGAAAATTATATCGTTGAATATCTGTTGAATTTTCATGGAATATCTACTACCGTAAATAAGAAGTGTGACAAGTTTCAGATTTTTCGAATCGATATTGCGATGGAAAGAAAAAAAAAGATTGAAAAAATGAATCCCGAAGTGTAAAAAAAATCCGGTTTTATTAAAATGCAAAAATTCTTCTACTGTATATAGATATATGTATATACATATGTATAAAAAAATCTAGATATATATATGCATATATGTATAGGTGTAGATACTCGGGTTACTTCCTGCCAGCTGAATGATTCTATTACCTATCCACCCATAGAACAGCAAGAGCAGCAGCAGCAGCACCAGCACCAGCAGCAGCCTACGTGTGGAGGATAAGTAAATTTACCGAGACGATACGAACGAAACTCTGGTTTTATTTATAAGATAAACTTCGAATGTGTGGATGTACGGATAATGTAGCAGCTGCTCAAAATTCAAAAAATTAAAATAAAATCTACTACTAATCGTGAATAGAGAAAAAAATGAATAAATAAAAAATCAGCACGATGATTGAAAAAAGAAGTATATTTATAGGTATAGATAAAAATTGACGAACCGTGTCGAATTCATCGTGTGATACAGCAAAAGATCATTTATATAATTGAAACTAATTGGTTTAATTACGCGATCGTTATATAGTCGTGACTAATAAAAATTTTCTATGGTTCATGTATATGAAAGCCGGAACAAATAGAAAAAAAAATGTGGCTGATCACGATGGGCCAGACTTCAAACTTCCCGCCCAAACCTTTCAAGTTGAAAAAAATGTTATTTTCAATTTTTATTCTTTGAATAACTTTGAAACTACTACTTGACCGATTGACTCCAAAACTCAGTTAGATTTAAGTGTTGGTATACCTTTTCGATCGCCGCAAGAATCGTTCAAATCGGTTAATTCGTTCCAAAGGTATCGTACGAAAAAAAAGAAATTTTTGTCGTGCAATATCTTTTGAACTAATCGTTCGATTTTGATGAATCTTGTTGCAATCGAATGGGCTATCCAAGACTTAAATCTGATTAAGTTTTCAGACTAATCGCACGAACAGTTTAGGAGTTATACACTAAAAACATGAAAAATTATTTTTTTTCATTTTCATTTTTCGAATAACTTTGAAACTACTCGACCGATCGACTCCAAAATCTAATCAGATCTGAGTCTTGATAAACCCTTTCGATCGCCGCAAGAACCATTCCAATCGGTTTATTCGTTCTAAAGATATCATACGACAAAAATATGTTTACACACACACACGCATGTCTATCCAAAAATAGTCAGAATAGCTTCCTAGGACCCTAAAACTCCGAGATCTGATGAAAACTTGATTTCCGAAAATCGGACCGAAACCAATAACTTCCCTTTTTTTTGGAAAATTTTCAATTTTCATAGCGGGATGTTAAAAAAATTGTAAAAGAAAAGAATGGCGAAGAGGAAAACGTGTAATAACTCTTGTATACGTATGTGTATTATAATGTCACTGTATAATTGTAAAATGGCCAATAAATTCGAAAGTCACGTTCAATTAGATAAGAAAAAAAAAATAAAAAAATAATAAAAACAGATTCAATCAAAATTATACCTGGACCTTTGATAATTTTCGAATATCCTAAATTCCTAATTCATTTCTAAGTCCTCCGCGGGAAGTAAAAGCTAATTCCGCGATAAGTAAAAGCCGGAAGTGAGTCGTTAATCGATGACGTACGTTGTTATAATCGGACCTTGTACCTCTTCTTCTAGTAAATATATGATGATAAAATTGATTATAACGTAAGGTATGCGGGAATTTTCCTTGTGTGTGTAGGATCTACTACACGAATGTATGTGTATGTCATATCGTCGCATATACATATAATACATATTATTACAGACGTATATGTGTGTGATAAAAAATCCGTGTGTCATATACGTAAGCGTTAATTCATCGCTGCTGCGGTGTTAGTAATATCACATACCTAATCAAATACACGGAAACTCGTTGCCTTGTGGCTCTATGACGACGATGAAAAAGGAGGAATAAGGAATGAAAAAGAAGAAAAACCTATACGTAATACGTTCAAACGTACGTGAGAGTACGTATACCTATATGCGTGTCACAGATACCTAAATGACAAAACGACGATGAGTCAGTCTCGTAAGTCAGTCACTCACTGATCCTCGGACTACTACCATATTATACTCCAAAGGCTACGACCTGGCCTAGACAACATTCCAGCCAACGCAAGGCAACGTTTAAATTTCCTAGAAACCTAAGCAAACGGAATCATCGTCTGGCCTTTGCGTTTCAGGACTTTTGATGACAACCAAAAGATTTTGTTCTTTTTTTTTTTAACTTCCCGTTTTAGCAAGGGGAAGTTATTGTAATCAACCCGAAAATGAAAAGTTGAGTTTTCACCAGATCTCCACGTTTCAAGGTCAAGAGAATCACCTCCGACCATTTTCAGATGGACGTCTGGGCGTTGTGTATGCATGTGTGTATGTGTGTGATCAGTTTTTTGTCCGACGATATCTCGAGAACGACTGATCGGATTTTGATGAATTTGGTATCAATCGACGCGGATTCTCCGAACTTAGAACTGATTAGATTCTGGATTTGATCGGTCCGGTAGTTTCTGAGATATTCGAAGTACAATATTTTGAAAAAAATTATTTAATCGACGATATCTCGAGAAACGATCGACGGATTCCAATGAAAATTGGTATCTCAAGGTTTTCCGGACCGTTGATCACGAATACAAAGACAGATTTTTTTTAACCCCTCTCATCTGAAAATTACCTACCAATAATTATTTTAGAAAATCTTCATACATGTGTTTTTTTGTTTCCTCGAAAGATTTGAGTGGAAAGTTTTGGGTCCGGCCCATCCTGGTCCGCCGATTTACCTGCTTGCTTTTTTATATGTATATATACGTATATATTTTACATTATACATGTATATTGTAACTATGTACGTATTTAGTTATTTTCCAGATCTATTTTTACTCCGTAGATATTTTCGGATATTTATGGCTTCCCTTTGACCGGTGCTGGTGGTCAGCGTGGGACGGACTAAGCCGACAAAAGATGCCACCAGCAAAAGAAATCCCGAAATTTTCCGCCTTCAGGTAGCAAAACTTGAACTGCATTGGCAGACAAGGTTTTGCAGTAGACGGGGCAGGGTTGAAGTTCCGAACGGTCAGAATAACGAATTCATTTTAGACGATTTCCAATTCTTTGGAAACGTTGAGGTTTGGAATATGAAAATTTGGAAAAGATCGTAATATGCAGACGGTTGAACACTGGCAAGGTCAAGAACTCCGAAGAATTAATAAACCGGGCACAACGCGACGCTCGACGTGTGCAAATTTCAAATTTCGGAATTTCGGCCTTCCGGAACCTTTGGCTTTCGGAATTTTTATCCCTCGCGTTGATTTTCGATCAGAATTAGTTTTCTCAAATCGACTATGCAGACCTGCGGAGAAATACAATTCCCGAAAATGGTGGGATCGGTTGTATTAAAATTCCAAAATTTTGGCTTTGGGACTCTCAAAATTCGGAACTTCGACTCATTTCTAAAGAATTTTCACCCCCCAAAACCGAGTCTTCTAAAATTTGTTGTTTTTTTTTTTAATCTCGACAAAAATTTGCAAATCCGAATACTTCGCGTTTGCGGAAAAATCGATCTACTAACAAAGAAGTTTGCCAATTATAACTACTTCATAAATATTTTATACGAAATCGGTTTTTACACCAGTCCACAAAGCACTCGGAAATTGTATTGCACAAAATTTCTATTAACATATATCTTACTCATTACTAAGCCTGCAATTTCTTGGTAAAGGAAATAAAAAAAACAGGAAAATGCCTTGCAAATACACAGGGTAGCCCATTTTAATTTATACACGCAAATAACTCCGAAGGCATGCCTCATACCGAAATTTGACTCTTACAAAAATTGAAGGGCTCAGAAGGGGAAAGAAGTTGGCGTTATTGGATTTTTCAGTGGAGGCGCCGTTGAGGTCAGGGCAAGGTCAACTTTGTTTTTTTCTAATAAAAACCCATATTTTTTATTCCTTAATTTTGTTCTACTTGAAAAATCAAACGACTTTCGTATGAAACATTTTTTTGTGAGACAGCAATTTTTTATGATATTCAGCTGAACAACCAGAGATTTCTGAACTTTCGAGAACATTTCACCTCTGAACTATCAAGTTTAGAGAAAAATTGTATGAGACAAAATGTGCGTAATTTCATGCAAAGATGCTTGGAAAATAATTTCAGAATTTTTTCGAATAACTTTTTACCGCAACTGCGTGAAAAAAAATAAAAAATTGTTGAAAAAAAAATCTGCAATTATTCTCCAATAATCTTTGCATGAAATTACGCACTTTTTGTCTCTTGCAATTTTTCTCTAAACTCGATAGTTTAGAGGTGAAATATTCTCAAAAGCTCAAAAATCTCTAGTTGCTCAGCTGAATATCAGGACAAATTGACGTCTCACAAAAAAATGTTTCATACAAAAGTCGTTTGATTTTTCGAGTAGAACAAGATCACGTGATAAAAAATGTGGGTTTACATTTAAAAAAACAAAGCTGTCCTTCACCTGACCTCAGCAAGGCCTCCACTGAAAATTCCAATAACGCCAACTTCTTTCCCCTTCCGAACCCTGCAACTTTTGTGAGGGACAATTTTCGCCATGAATCATGGCCTTTGGAGTTATTTCCATGGATAGATTAGAATGGCCTACCCTGTATTTAAACCGATAATTGAATCGCATTTTCATTGCGTATTATAAATCCAATGAACTTGTCTTCCGACTTTTATACGCATCAACACAATCCCAATTCAAGATATACGCGTACTGAACAGAATTCCATATATACTGTGAGTAGCAAAAACTGGTCTGTTAGCTGTCACGGAGAGTAGGATAACGGGCTTATTCATAAGAAGATTTGAAAAGATACACTATGTATGTAAGTATAACAGTATAAGTAAGTGTGGTAAGTGTTAAGAGTTCAGGCGACTGGTTTATGGTCTGTACAGCCCTTGCTGTGTCCAGTAATGTAACCACCATCAATTGAACAGGAATTGATTGAATAAGAAAAATTTAAAAGCGCGATAAAATGTTTCGCTAAAAACAGGGCTAAGTTTTTATTATTCCTCTTCTTCATCCTCATCCTCTGCATCCTAGTCTTATTTTTCTTTTTTAACATACGCGTGAGCACTCGCGAAGTCAAGTTGCTGTCAGCTCTTCGCTATCTCTTTTACTCTCCCTCTTCATCTTCATCTTCATCTCCATCCCCCGTCTTAGGCAAAGAAGCTGTCTGGTCTTTGGTAGGTACTTAGAATACAAGTTAGGTACTTATGTACAAAGTTTAAAGAAAACTGCAGTGGCCGATTAACGTGAGAAGTGACGAAGGTAAACTCCAGACAAACCGTAACGACCAGAAACCGTATCTCTCGGGTCTAGGACCCTGCAGTGAAGTTTCTGGTTTCAAAGCACAATACCGACGCCGGATTTGAGCAACACTACAAACACTTCAGGATCTCTATATCCATACGGTTTCCTCGACATTTTTATAAACTCTCCAAGCATTTTTGGGTAAAAGAAGAAAAGGAAGTCCACGATTTCACGAAATTTCTTGTCAACGGTTCAGGCTCCATTCTTTTCACTTTCGACGGACGTATTTAAGTGAATCGATCGATTAATTAGTGAACAAAATTACCGAATCTGACCATTGCTCAATCATTTTGGGATCCACTTGCGAGATCCATGGAACTAGGAAGGTCTGAGAAACCCGGAGAAGCATTGTGTTGAAGAAAGAAAGTATCGGGGTCGAGGCAAGTGCCTCTCAAGTCAAGTGGTCACACTTTGGTCTTACCTTTCCGTACAGTAGACTATACAGTACAGTACAGTACATTACATTACAATACAGTGGCTAGTACCGAGCTGCTTCGGAGCTTTCCCCATGTTTGGCATTTAGGAGGGAAACTCTATCAATCCGAAGAAAAAAAAAATCGATTTTTTGCATAGAATTTTCCAATTCTTCCAACAATCTCTAGTTGAAATATTCAGATCGGAAGTTATCTTCAAAAATTAAAAAAAAAAAACTAATATAATTCCAAAAATTTGTAGCCAGCTTAGGAAACTTAACTGACAGGGTTCCCCTCTTGAGGATGTACAAATTTCAGAGTGTAAATTTATCCGTTGATTAATTACTCGACGAATTAGTCGATCAATTAATTAATTAATTAGTTCGTTGGTAACGTATAGGCGGATTTATATGTATCACGTCGAGGGTGTGCTGCAGTGCAGGGTTGACGAAACGATGCTTAAGGTGGAAAGCTTGAGGGGACTGTGAACAAGCAACCGAGTGTAACAGTTACAGTTATACTGCACGTCTACCCAGTTTACGGGATTTTTTTAGTTTCATCTCAGTTTTACAAGTTACAACATATAGAACACTGCTGTACAAGTCACCAGACTACTTTCAGAAGTGTTAAGCCCCGCGCGGTGCGGTTGCAGCGGGTCGGAGTTCAAAAGCTCTTAGGAACTTTAAACGCCCCGTATCGTACGTACGTACGTACGTACGTACCGCAGACGAAAGTACCATGAGTAAACAAACTCAATGTTAAATCAGTTTTACACACGGGTCTGTATAGCTATACGACACTACAACCCTATTCTTTTATTACTAAAGGGTTACATCCAGTCTGAAGATAAAATACAAAAACGAAAAAATAATGGAAACAAAAAAGAAAAAAAAAAAAAAATTCTCTGTTCAAAGTTAACTCCGAGGTCTAGAGAGCTTTAGGGGACTTGTTGCAGTCAAAAGGAAAAGGGTACATTCTTCGTAAGGACAATTCTTTTGTATCGCAACGAAATTTTTATTCATTTTTTTTTTTTCAAAAATATCAGTTTCGATACAGAAATTAGGATTTTTTTTTTCTTTTTTAATAATGATTTGGAAGCCATGCTTCATTAATTATTTTTTTTTCGAAAAATATGAAGAATAAAAGAATTAAAAATGCATAGTTTCCAAACGATTGAGCCAACCATCTTAAAAAAAATATATAGTTGCTGTAAACACTTGAGAGTATTTTCTGTAAATTTTTGAGGCAGATCAAAAGTGACATATTGGTTGAAGAAAAATATTTTTGTGTATTTTTGATAAAAATTGGTATTTTTGGGATTCAAGAAATTCCTAAAAAAATTTTTTCAGTAAGTTAATTCGAAACTGCAACTTTTTTGTCTTATAAATTTTCTTGTGTGATCCTATACTTTTGAGATACGGGGATTCGTAGAAAAAAGTTGGAATTTGGAAAAACTCGACAAATTCGATTCAAAAATTCTGAAAAAATTCACATAACTTCTTTCGATATATTTGTGTAATTAGACAAAATTATGATTTTTTGGGGATCGGTCAACTTTTTGTAGTAAATTTCAAAAACACCCAAAATAAGAACCACCCTAAATTGTACATATCTTAACTTTCTAAGTACTCAACGAGATTAGAAACAACCCTACATACGATATGGGTATAATGGAATAGCTCCCTCGACGAATACCCTGCAGACGTGAAGAAAAATCAACGTCAAGTATTTACGAAAATCGACCCCTAGTCTGCACGTGACACCCTCATGACGGAGAGGGATTAGAGTCCGAGGGGTTGTACCTTACTCTATGATGGAGGGGTTTTTCACCGGTCTTGGGGATTCAGGATATACGGGCTGTAGAGGGTTGAGTTTTCTCGTACTGGTTAAAATTTTGTTAAATATAATATAATTTCCGAAATTATTCTTCATTTATTTTCTATATATTTTATACATACCGCATGCATATATTATACTACATATATTTAAATAAATAAATATACATATATAATTACAAAAGCTCAGAGTGTAATATATTTTTTTTTTTCAACTTTTTTTTTTCTTCTTTTTTTCTAATTAAAAGAAAATTTGTCTTTTACTATTTTTCTCTCTTGTTAGGTATAAAAAGTTCAACCCCCAACCGGATGACGACGAAAGTAAGAGAAGGGTGAACTCAGCTCGGCAAAGTTACAGAGTATTTTTTTTTTTTTCTTTTTTTTTCTTCTTTCTTTTTTTCTTTTTTTTTTGCTTCATTTGAAGAACGGAGAGAGACGGAGAGACAGTAATGGTTCGAGGGCGAAGTACGACGAGTTATCGGGGATAAGAAGAAGAAGGAAAATAAAAAAAAATAAAAAAATAATAAAAAATAACTGTAAAGACACGAATCACTCGAGCTTGGGAATATTTGGCGTCGGGTTTTTACTCCTCGAGGGTAGAAATAAGATCGTGTGGTTATAAGTATAAGGCGGCTGCAGGCTACCAAACGGCTATATCATTTTTTGTTTACTTAGGATCGAAGAATTGGTCCGATTCATCATATACATATATACTTATACATATATACATATACCTATATACTTATACTGCTGTACTTCGTTGTAGCCGCAAAGAGTGTCGGATACATAACATAAAAAATGAAGAAAAAAAAAATACAAAAAATAAAAAATAATAAGAAGGGTTAAAGTTCTCCCCCACCCTCCTTTTTTTTTCATTATTTATACAATCTGGATAATATGCAACCCCTCTCGGGAGATTTTAAATTCAGTTTACTTCGTTCCCATGCACGTATTTATGTATATAGTAATATATATATATATATATACATAAATCAGATAAATATGATATATTATATGTATAATGTATGTACATATATACCTATGTTTGAACCCTTTTCGGTCGGAGCTGGCAAAAAAATGAATAAATAAAAATTATAGTAAAATTCTATACGTGAAATGAAATTAATTAACCCTCGATAAGAATATTTCATATATAGCTGTATATATGATATGGGAAAAATAAAATTTTGTCAATTGTTGCATACCTATGATAATGCAAGGACGAAAATTTCTTCAAATTTCATGAAAATTGATAAAGAAATTAAAGAAAAAAAAAAGAAGATAAGTGCTTCTTCAAATTTAACCCAAGACAGTCACATGGGGTGCGACACACCCTGCAGGTCATTTTCGAGCTACGTTTTGAAGAGTTTTCAATAAAGAAATTATCATTTTACATAAAAAATCATCGACATCTTGTACATCATTTTGCCACTGAGACCTGCATGTTCATCGCGCAAAATAAATTCACTATTCGAAAAACCCACAAAACCTAATATAGTCACCAGAAAGAGAATCCTTTCAGGAATCAGACCCTGCTCGAATTTTGTCGATATGTCAAAAAACAAAAAAAAATACAGCATTTTTCGTAAAAAAAAGGGCATTTTTGGGAATTTTTTTTCACGAATTTTTAAAAAATACTTAAAACTAAAATTTTCGTTACATTCTTGGATATAGGTTGATGGAGAAACGTTTGAAATATGTTCTCAATTTTTTTTTCGGGCCCCCAGAATAATTCTACGAAATTCTACAGCGCTTCAAAGGTGCTTGGGGTGTGTAACACCCCGTGTGACCACCACGGGATTCTCATGAGGTGTGACCGGCTTGGATTAAGAAAGAAACAAATCAATTTTATATATTCAATAAATTGTCGTGATAAAAATATATTTACTGTGAATATATACCCACTGTATATAATTATGAAGGTTATTTTATTATAATGCAACGCTGTGTTCATATAGATATGAATATATATTATATTATATACGTATATTGTATATTTATATACCTACAAGCTAATGTTTTATTTAGCATTATCGCAAAAGATTAGCGCTAATGCATTAGTATACGTCTGATATGTATGTACATATATATATATATATGTATACATGTCTAGCTCTAATCGAGGTAGAGCGCGTATAGATAACCGTAAGGCCGTATTAGAGATAAATATATGTGTAAAAAAAACAAAAAAAAAAGCTCGTAGGATAAAAATAACCCGTCTATAATATATAATACGTATATAGTATAAAGAGTGGCAAAAATATATACACATATATTGCATACGTGTATCAAACTAGATAGCGAGAGTGATCGAGGGGTTGCAGGAATAAGAGGGAACGAAGAGAGCCGTACAAGAGCTGGTAAAGGGGAATAATAAATACCGTAATAATCAGGCAGGGAGAAAACCGCCGAAGTGGTCTCATGTCAGTTAAAATGGAATTTCTCTCTCTCTCTCTCTCTCTCTCTCTCTCTCGTTTTTTTTTTTTTTTTTTTTTTTTACGTCTTTTTGTACGTCGTTCTCCTCGCGTGACGTAGATCGTACGTATACGAGTACTCGTATATGTACGTACGTACCTACGTAGATACTCGATAAAAGTAAGTACCCAACTATACCTATATGTATATTCTACACCTGACATTTATTATACTCGTACGTACATAGATATAGGTATGTATATGTACACATGGTATACGCAAGCAGTCCTTCGTGGATTATCTTCGTATTTAATGACGGGGTTATTATGTTAAAGATGGTGGAATTTATCGGACTACTTTATATTTATATTGATATATTGTACATTTATATGTTATATAGGTATATATAAGTACAAGTATATATACCTAACACTGTGACGGATAATGCAACTGTATACGAATATACGACTGCAGTAGTTAATTGTCTTGATTTTTTGTATTTTTCTTTTTTTTTTTTTTTGGAAGGAACGAATCGAAATGAAGCAAAATGAAGTAAACTTCGAGCAAAATCGAGTAAAAAAAAAAAAAAAGCAATTCTAAACGAAACGAAAAGAACGCAAGTTAACAAAAAAACAAAAATCAAATACCGGAGTAACTTAAACGATACAAAACGAATGAAAGAAGAAAACTGAATGAAACGCCCGAGAGGAAGCAGATCATTAAATTTTCTTTCTTTTCCTTTTTCTTTTTTTTTTTTTTTTTCAACATTGCGGTAGAAAAAAACTTTATACTCCATTACTGCACTGCAAGTTCTCAGATCATTTTTTTTTATACTCGGTATCTATATATATGTATATGGGTCATTCCATGTCAATTCAACGACGTTGCGACGGTGACCCTCTTCGATTTTTTTGATTTTTTAATATGTTTTCATAGATGTAAAAAGAAGTCTTCAGCTAAATTCTTAGCTCTTTATCTCCACCCACTCCGGAGTTATCGATTTTTGCTTAAAAACGTATATCTTTGACTATAATTATGATAATCTCACTATATAGGAGTCGTTTCTTTTCTTTTTCAACGCTCTTTCTGAAAAAAAATTGAAAAACTGAAAAAAAAAATTTTTAATGCTTTTTCGGCCATTTTTAGTCGAAAAAAATAGTTTTTATTTAGTTTTTCGTTCAATGGGACACTTTTGATTTTTTTCAAAAAAATTCACAAAATTCTACGTTAAAAAACAAAATTTTTGAGCCATAAACCAAGATGGGCTTCAAATAACTTCTAGTAAAAAAAATCAAAAAACAATTTTTTTTCCTGTAATTTCAATTTATTTTCCTCGTTTTTTAATTTTTTTGTACTAGAAGTTATTTGAAGCCCATCTTTGTTTATGGTTCAAAAATTTTGTTTTTTAACGTAGAATTTTGTGAATTTTTTTGAGAAAAATCAAAAGTGTCCCATTGAACGAAAAACTAATTTTTTGACTAAAAATGGCCGAAAAAGGATTGGAAATTTTTTTTCTTCAGTTTTTCAATTTTTTTTCAGAAAGAGCAGTGAAAAAGAAAAAAAACGACTCCTATAAAGTGAGATTATCACAATTATAGTCAAAGATACACGTTTTTAAGCAAAAATCGATAACTCCGGAGTGGGTGGAGATAAAGAGGTAAAAATTTAGCTGAAGACTTCTTTTCACATGTATGAAAACATATTAAAAAATCAAAAAAAATCGAAGAGGGTCACCGTCGCAACGTCGTTGAATTGATATGGAATGACCCATATCAGCTCTACCATACAGACCCATACAGCTCTATTCAGATGATATTTCCTTCACATATAATCGGCCATTATACTATGTACTTGTTCAGTATATAATATGAGTATATATTAGGTGCAGTCTACTTAAATTGGTCATATTCGAATTTTGATGTTCCCATATATGAGCTAATTCACAAATTCCCGGTATGGTTTTGTACCTCAAAATTTTCGACAATTTTTTTCCATCATCAATGGTTAATATCCGTGGAAATATGAGGCAAAAGCCACCTCAATATAATTTTTTTTCTTGTAAAATTTCATGCAATTTTTGATATTTTACATTTCTAACGTTTTTTTTTTTGAGAATATCCGAGAAGTTAATAGTCTCACAGAAAAATTTTCAATACATTTTTAAATGTAAATTTTCCGCTCTTTACATTGGAAATATTTTCATTTACCGCAGACAATCGGAAGTTCAAAATACATGTGATGAAACCTTCTTCCGCAATTCCAAATTCGATTTTCTTTGCTTCGTTTATCGACTCGAAATATTCCTCTCAACGTGTGAAATATATGTGGTGATAATTCTTCGGTCTTGGATCGGAACTTGGATTTGCTCTATGAGGAACCTGAGGTTTTGGAAACAATTTGGCCCGGGGGACAATATTTTGATCCCCCCATCAAAATTCGAATATGACAAAATTAATGAAAGCTTCTTATTTTTTATTTTTTTAGTTCGTTTTTTGATCAGTTTTTTCTTCCATGTATATTCTATTCATTGCTATTCAATACATATATAAGAATGTGATACGATGAATACTAATGCTTGAGATATACGACGAGAATTAGCGTGGGAAAACCGTATATACGTATACATATACCTATATACGACCGTGAAACTCGCTATATTCAGTTTCAAATTTCAAACCAAACAACGGTTCTCAGCTGTAATTAATTAACTATATATATACGATAATATGTCGCCCATATACAATATATAAAAAAAAAAAAAAAAATAGAGCAAAAACAAAAAAACGAAAAAAACCAAACCCAAAAGCGGGGGAAAAAAAAAAAAATAAAAAATCGTAGAATTTATATCATCTCATTTATTATATGATTTTTTTTTTTTTTCATTTTCTCTACAGTCGTAATAGAATAGAAATTGAAGAGTTGAGATGAGATAAGCGAGACTCGCTTTTGCTCGGCTTATTAATATGCAAGATTCGTGCCGAGGAGTAATATGCGCTTCTTCTCATCTACAGCTATACTATAAAGATATTTTATATAGGTACATACATACATATATATGTATATACCTATGTATGTATACGTGTTACACAGCGTTAGAAAGGATCCAAAGACTCGAGAGAGAGAGAGAGAGAGAGAGAGAGAAGCTTGGGAGCTGGAGCTGGAGCTGGAGGCTGCAGAGTTGGTCCGTTCTTAGAGCTCTTTAAGAAGTAACGCTTCGTAGCTTCGGGCTACAGGTAGAATCTTATACACCTGCTCTTTACACGACCTTGAGACGCCCGGACGATCTTAAACCCACTATACAGGTAGGTATATACACGTATGTGCCTATATACGTATGTATAGTACATATTTACATGTATATATTCTATACATAAAAGAATTTAGTTATTTCGGTTAATTGACGACGAGAAAATAGCAGGTCTAGCGATTTTTTCCTTTTTCGTGACGGTTTTTTTTTTTTTTTTTTCTTTCTTCCATTGCGTCTTTCAGCAAATTTTTACGTCAGTTTTGGGGAGACAAGACGAGTCTAGTTTTTAGAGTGAAAAAACTATTTCACAATATTGATTGCTCGAAAAAAAATTAATTACGATGCGAAAACCAACAAAAGCAAAAAAAAAAAAAAAAATTGAGAACGAAACAATTTCTGAATTGTATAAAATCCTAAAAAGTCAGAAAAACGAAATAAAAAATGAAGAAAAAAAAAAACAAAACGAAAAATCAGATTCAGCATTTTTGACGAATCGTATACGAACCTTGATAATTGATCTTGGTTTTTTTTTTTTTTTTTGTTGATTTTCATTTTTGACTCTTCAGATGAAAAATTTGTCAGATTCTTAATTTTTCGATATTTATTTGAAATCGTTTACTATACTTCTTCTTAATCTCTTATTAAGTACATACATATACATATGTGTATGTATGTAGTGTATAGATAGTTTCAATATCATCGTGGCAAAGGTCTGTGATATATTCAATAACCCGAGAGAATTCAAAGTGCGATATATTATGTGATATATACCGATGCAACCATATATATACTTATATACATATATATCTAGGTATGTACGGTGGTGGTAAGTATGTACGGTGTGTAAAATTGAAAGTGAAAGTTGTATGGCATTGTCACCTTCTCATGTGTGAATATAGTATGAGTCCAGATGTATATACATATATGTATATAACTATATACACCTATATATCTATGAATTATGTATACCTATATATACATATATGCCTTTGTAAAAGCAAAGAGTTGATACGTGACGAAAAAAGAAGAAAAGTAAAGAAGAAGAAGAAAAAAAAAAAAGAATCGAAAGAAAAATTATTCTTCTCTCTTATCTGTTCAGGATTAAAGTTACTTCTGGATATACTAAACCTGATCCTATAAATACCTAAAGATATGAACCGACGAATGAACTGTTGCGCAGCTACAATTATCTGTATCAACGTTATACGAATACTGCACTGCAGCAGCGACAGAAACAGAATATATATAATATATAAGTATTTTCAATCGATGTGTAATATGAATTTTCAAATTTTGATTTCGGGGAGAGCTAAAATTGAGAGCAAAAAAATAAAATAGAAAACAAAAATTTATATCTTTCCATCTTTGCGAGAGGGTTTTATATATTATAAGGTTGAGATGAAAAAGAGAAGGTGAAATTTTTCAAAGGATTTCTTTCGAATTATTTGGAGACGATTTGTCTGGGGAGGTGGCCGCAAGAAAATTCGTCCACACCCTGAACAAGGATCACCTTAATATAAATATGTATAAATATTTATTGAATCATTTTCGTGAAGAATAATACCTTTTCTTTCCTTTTCTTTACTTTACTTTTCTATTCTTCTATTATATTCCTTCTTTCAATTTTTGAATATATATATATATATATATATATATATATATATATATATATATATATATATATATATATATATATATATATATATATATATATATATATATATATATATACATATATACAGGGTGAGTCACGAGAAACTCCGAGAATGGGAGGAGCTTGATCGATGAATTAGGCCCTGCAGCTCGATACCCCATGCTCGTAATTTAAATTTTCAAACAGCATTTTTTAGCTTATGAAATCTACTACAACTTTTGTCTTTTGTTAATTTCTGTGAGATGATTTTTCATCGAGCTGCAGGGCTTAATTTATCGGCCAAGCTCCTCCCATTCTCGGAGTTTCTCGTGACTCACTCTGTATATACATAGGTATATGTATACTATAATTTTTACTTTGGTATAGAATCAAACGGCTAGACAGAACTCGTCTAGATTATATCTACGGATTATAATCTTTTTGACATTGTGCCGTTTCAAAGGCTAGACGTTATAGGATTTTTTGGAGGATGTCTGTCAGAGATAATACACACGACATATACATATATACGTATGTATATATAGGGGATGAAATTCACTTTTTTTTTTATTTAAATTTAGATCTCCTTTTTCTTCACTCCGTGTGCTTTTTCTACTTTTTCGTTTGGTTTTTTCAATTTTTTAATTTTTTTTTTTTGGAAATTGATAAAAAAAATGTTAGGTATATGAAATGTACATATGTAATATACTCGTACGTATGTATATTATAATATATAATATTATATTAGGTCGATTATACCGTCACACTAGAATATATATTCAAACGTATATATATATGTCTATATTATACATACATATATATATATGTACATTGCAAGTACATATATATATATATATGTATACGTATATATTATAAACCGGTATTGTAGTTGGTACAGGTTTATACATTAATATCTATACGCATGTATGTATGAATGTATATATGTATATGTATACGTGGACAAAGTGGACTCAACGGTTTTCAACAGACCGGAACAATTCACTATGTACACATATACTACATATACCTATATGTATAGTAAATCCTTTCTACAAAAGGCAAATAGACAAAAATATACATTAGAGCAATAAAAAAAAAAAAAAAAAACTAACGATATTTAGATATGTATACATGTATGTATGTATTATATACCTATATGTACGTATACGTACAAAAAAAAAGGAAAACAAAGGAAACGAAAGAAAAGCAATCTAAATTTGTAAAAAAAAAAAAAAATGAAAAAATAATGATGAAAATCCTCCAGAACTTTTGAAATTGTCTGAAACAAAAAAAAAAAACAAGAAACGTGAAACCGCGGGACAAATTTCTGTAGATATTTTTTTGTATATATGTATAATAATTATTTCGAAAATTTTAGATTCACCTAGTTTTTTTTTTTTTTTTCAGTTTTCTTTTTTTTTTTCTAGACAATTTTTCGTGTGATTTTCGTTGTAGTTTCAAATTTTCGAGTTTTCTTCTGTTCTTCCTATATTCAAGTACACATACATTTTTCTTCTTCTATCAAGTTTCACAGGATTTGATAATTTATTTCCTAGAAGAGAAGACGTATGGGACTGCAGTTAGGGTATAACCGATTCCCACATTTCGAACCGTGATTCGTATCAAATAAATTAAATTTCAAAAAATAAATGAAAAATAAAATAAAATGAAATGAATAAAAACCAAAAAAGACAGGGCGCCCGCAGCTTTTACTACATAAGGAAGGAATGATGCTGCATAGGTATATATATGCGGTGATCAGTGCAATATACATACATATTTGAGGGTACTACATATATACCTATATACATATATATACAGTTACATATATCGTCAAGCGAGTTTTTCAACGAATTTTTTAAATAAACCCCTATGCCAATTGAATCAAAGTGGTATTTTAAACCCTACAGAAAAAAAGAAGAAAATTATAGAAGAATAGGTCTATATAAATGGGGCCGAGTTATAGTTCCGAATTTTGAGAGTTCCGAAAAGTCAAAATTAGTCATTCATATTTGAGACGATTTCGAATTCTTTAGAAACGTTAAATTTTAGAATATCAAAATTGGGAAAGATCGTAATGCGACAGTTAAAAAAACTCGAAATGTACAAGAATCCGAAAATTTAATGAAAAGGCACGAATTTCAAGCACCGGAGTTTTGGACTTTCGGATCCTTTAGTTTCCGGAATTTTTGAACGCTCCGTTTATTTTTCGATTCGAAGTTTTTTAAATGTCTCTCGGAAAATACTCCTTCTAAAAATCAGGAAACCGGTCAACCTGTGGACCAACCCTAAAACTTCCCGCTATGCGTCAAATACTTTACAATGAATTGATAATATCGTGTATATAATATATTAAAGAAGGTTATAAGTATAGTTAGTTTTCCGTATACAAATTTTTTTCCGTCTTATTTTCTAAAATCGATTTTTTGTCAAATGTCGACATTTCTAGGTTTTAGGGAGTTATATTTAATATCAGAAGATATCGTTCAGTCTGTGTGTTAATGTGCGAAATTTTCAATAGTTTTTAAACAATTTGACAGATTCGAAATTGAGTGATTCGAAATCAACTCACGTCTATGAAAAAAAAGAAATTTTCGTCGTGCAACATCGTTTAAACTAATCGGTCGATTTTGATGAATCTTGCGGCAATCGAAAGGGCTATCCAAGACTTAAATCTGTTCAAGTTTTGAGACTAATCGTACGAACAGTTTAGGAGTTATGCGCTAAAAACATGAAATTTTGTTTTTTAATTTTTATTCTTCGAATAACTTTGAAACTACTCGACCGATCGACTCCAAAATCTAATCAGATCTAAGTCTTGATAAACCCTTTCGATCGCCGCAAGAACCATCCCAATCGGTCTATTCATTCTAAAGATATCCTACGACAAAAATTTGTTTACACACACATGTCTATCGAAAGGACGTCCATCGAAAAATAGTCAGAATAGCTGCCTAGGACCCCAAAACGTCGAGATCTGATGAAAACTCGATTTCCGAAAATCGGACCAAAACCAATAACTTCCAATTTTTTTGAAAATCTTCAATTTTCATAGCGAGAAGGTCAAAACTGTGAATCGTTATTATTAAAAACCGGGATCTTGACCTTGAGAACTTCTCAAAATTCGGAACTCCAATCCTATATACCCGCCCGTTGTGAAAATAAGAAAATGTTCTCGTCCGTCGAGAAATAAATTCCAAATCTAACGAAAAATGACGATAAAATTATCGAAAATAAAATAAATAAAAATAAAAATAAAATCGAAATCTTATTTCAAGATCGTGTAATACGTATCGTAGAGCCGGATCTATTCCACTATAGGACGCGTGTGCGGACGCAGTATGAATACGAAAGATATACAAGATACCGATACGCGGGGTGCGGGGTATGTAGCAGTTCTGTACATAGGTATAGGTATTATATATAGGTATAGGTATAGGTATATATGCAGAAGAAGGGATTGACGCCCCCGCAACTCGCTACTCTACTCTGTACCTATACGTATACCATACGTAGAGAGCGTATAGTACGCGATCGATTTTACGCGCGAGTCGTCACTACTTATGCTATACTATAATACGCTATGGCTACAGCTGTATATATACGCTGTACTATAGTCACCGATATACTATACTGTAGCACTTTACTCTCGACGAAATCAACCAGCCAACGAACCAACCAAGTTTCATCCCTCTTGGGAAGCCCTTGGCTCAGGTCTACCCGGTCAATGTCATTTCTACCCCTAACCTTGCGCTTCAATATCTGTATGTTATTTATACTTTTACTCGCGTATATATATATATATATATATATATATATATATATATATATATGTATGTATACATATGTTTATAAACACAGATTTATAATAATTCAATCAAAGATTACTGATTATTATTATTGTTGTAGATCTACGTAACGCAGGATTCGAATTCAGATTGACGAAGAACAAAAAAAAAAAAAAATATGAAAAAATCCGATTTTCTTATTTTTTTTTTTTGCTGAACGATTAAGATTAAATAAAATCATGTAGTTCGGTTTGGTTTCTTTTTGTTTAGAAAGAGAAAAAAAAAAAAAAAAAAATAATGATTCAACAAATAAAAACAAAAAAAACGAGAAAACACAGAATTGCAGATTTTCAAAATTTGAATCAGTGCTTTTTTGTATTTTTTTTTTTTCATTTTTTTTAGAGCGTTTCTGCTAGAGAGTTTTCTTTTCAAAATTGTACCAGTTTCAAAATTATAATTTTCGATAAAAAAGAAAACGGGGGGGGGGGGGGGGGGCAGAAATAATGCAAGAATGCAAGAATAAAAAAATAAAAAAAATAAAAAACCAAATGTCAAAAATTAATTACGAACTTGCAGGAGCAGCTCGCGATCGTATGTGGAATTAACGATAAAGGAAATTCTGTATGATAATTTACAAAAAATGGAAAACAAAAAAATAAATAAATAATCAAAAATAGAAGATTTGATCATCGAAGAGAGAGAAAAAAAGGATAAAATTTTTTAATAATTAAATGAATAGTGAATACATATAGGTATATATATGTAGAGGTATATGTGTGATATCAAAAATGTTTATACCTATATATAAATTTTCGTATACATATTTAATATGTTACATAACAACTTGAGAGCCACTGGTGCAGACAACCTACAATACATACGTACATACATACATGCATACATACGTATATGTATGGACTGTTATTGGATTCTGCTATCAGGCCAGCGAATATATAGTATAGTACCCACACGTACCATATGTACGTACACCTATGTAGACCGTATATGTATATATTGGGGTGACAGTTGTTTTGACTTCTGTTGAAATTTTTCGCTCCGAGTGGATGAATCGTTTTCAAATAAATAAAAAAAAAAATGTTCCCGAAGTTCGAAATTTTAATTTTAATATTTGATGGTGCCACCGGGCCCTTGAAAATTATGTTTAAATATAACATGGGGTTTTCCGAAGTTTCAATTTTTTTTCCCTCACGTCCGCAATTATTCGTTTAAGAATCTGAAACTCTCGTAAAATGTTTACACTGGAAGCACCGGAAAATGAGAATTTTTTCAGAATTTTTTGAGCATTTTTTGAGCATTTTTACCGGTATACTGCGGAGGCAAAAATGCTCAAAAAATTTTCATTTTCAGGTGCTTCCATTGCAAACATTTCTCCAGAGTTTCAGATTTTTAAACGAATAATTGCAGACGTGAGGGAAAAAAAATTAAAACTTCGGAGAACCCCACGTTATTTGAACGTAAATTTTAAGAGCCCGGTGGCACCTTCAAATATTGAAATAAAAATTCGGAACTTCGGGAACATTATTTTTTTAATTATTTGAAAACGTTTTATCCACTCGGAGCGAAAAATTTCAAAAAAAGTCAAAATAACTGTCACCCTAGTATATAATAAAATAATAACAATTTGTATGTACCATAATTATGTTCAGTGAAATTAGGGGTGATTTGAAGAAAAAAAAAAACAAAAACGAACAAGAAGAAAACAAAATTGAATTAAAAAAATAATAAATAAACAATAGAAGAACATGTATCGAAAAAATCCAAAATAAAAAAAATAAGAAAAAAAAATAAACCAATAAAAATAAAAAAAAAGGAAAAAAAATTTGTATTTGCAAGTCACGTGACGTGACGTCATCGCTCACAGAGGCACGCAATAATCAGTGCCTTAGAAAGGCAGCTGTTGACATCCTTATAGGTATTATATACATATAACACATATTTACGAATATCTACACATATATGCGTATATAATATGTGGTATTAAGATATTTGTGTATGTATATACATATAGATATTTATCAATATATGTACTGATGTATATACATATATAATCGTGAGGTAAATGTCAGAATTCCAAGATTTGCATTTGGTCAATGAGTTACACGTCTATACATATATCTGTTCAATTGTAATTGAAACAATTCTCATTACACATAGGTGTAACATACATATATACATGTACATATATCATACATATATATCTAATATATATACATCACACGGATTATGTGACATATTTTGCATCCCTGCTAATAGTAAGAAGCTTCCATTTTTCTTTTTTTTTTCTTTCTTTCACTTCTTCCTTTCTTTCAATATTTTTTCTTCTCCTCTTTTCTTTTTAAACTTTATCGATACTTGATGTGATTATATCGTTATACTTATACATACCACATACATATATACATACATACATAAATACAAAACACGATAATAAATTATTCGAAAATCATGACTCAACGTTAAATTTATTTATTCACTAAATCTCTTATCAACACGGCTTATAGGTGTATATATATATACATATGTATACATATAGGTATAAATATACCTGCAGTATACGCGCATATATGTTACATATAATCTGGTAAGTATAAAGTTTGGCGGGGGGGTAGGGGGGGAATTTTCATTTGAAAAAAGAAAAAAAAAATTCCTTTCAATGATGAATATGCGACAATATTAGTATAATATTTCTAGATACATTTTTTCCCCATGATTCACCTGCGCTAACGAAATAACAATCAACGCATCAGGTTGACAATGACACACATTATCATTGTTATTATTATCATGTTTTCTGTTTTTTTTTTTTTTTTTTTCTTTTCTTTTCTTCTTGTTGAATTTCTTACAACAATTGCGGTGAATACAGAAATTCAATAAAATATAATAACAATGATTATAATAATAATAATAATGACAGTGATATACATTTTTTTTTTGTTTGATTGTTCGTATAAAAAAAAAAATCGATTTCCTCAATTACCAATATTTTCTTTACTTTCATTTGTTTAATTTTATTTTATATATTATTTCTTTTTGTTTTTTGTTTTTTTTTAATATAATTTTTCCTGGTCGTTTGGTTAAACTTTCAGCGGAATTCCTATATGGTATGCAAATAAAATAATATGAAACAAAAAATAAATAAATAAATCAATAAATAAACAAGAAAAGCTTGTTTAAATATATTTATATATGCACATACATATATATTATACGTATATACTCATATGAAAATATTTAATTTATTTATGTATCGTGTTTTCAGTATATAAATATATACATATATATGTATAAGTATACGACGCGAGTATGGTAGGTATAATCTATGTATATGTATCTACCTATAACAATACCTGTTGTACATACATACATACGTACATATCTAGAATTGCAAGACACCGGTTTGTTCTATATACTATATATCATATATAAACATGTATGTATGCCTATATGTATATATGTAGAAAAGATGTATGAAAAACAGTCATAATATTGACGATCTTGTTACCATTGTGTTACACATACCTAAGTATAGGTATATATATATATATATACTATTATATAAATACATATACATACCGTTATACATATTATAATATAAACGTATGATATTCTGATAATATATACATAAACGTATGTACCGCATACCTATAATGTATATATATATATATATATATATATATATATATATATATATATATATATATATATATATATATATATATATATATATATATATATATATATATATATATATATATATATATATATATATATATATATATATATATATATATATATATATATATATATATATATATATATATATATATATATATATATATATATAGATATATATATATATATATATATGCATATATGAAGCTATACTATATGTATATACCCTTGAAGTAATTAAAACTACTTATTTATAAAACGTATATCGGTGTTAAAAAATGAATATAATTATCAAATTAAACTATAATCACCCTGTTAATTTTTGCCAATCACTGTACCCACGCTACGTTATATACATAACGACATATACATATATTCATATATTAATTCCCAGCCGCATATACGCGATAATTAATAATTAACGTAGGTAACATCGATAACAGTATAAGCTCAGGGTTTAGTTTAACTATTTATTACACAACTTGAAAGACAAGGAAGAAATTTTTTTTTTTTTGAATAACTATACAAGTCGAGCAAAAAAAAATGAAATAAAATAACAATATTTTGAAATACTAATTATTTTCAATTTGTTTTTTTTTTTTTTACCCGAAATCTATAAAATCTATATAATATGTATGAAAATATCGGAGAGACAATTATTGATTTGTTATACATAGGTATATGTATCATATATGTATATATATATAGGTACGAATATTATAGTTCTATTATGTATATTCGCTGCACGCGCAGTGTTTATATGTATAAATATCACATATGTGATATACCTATACTTGTATATATGTATATACGTATATGTATGAAATGTATAGATTAAATAAAACCGCTGAATCGTTCCTAATTTGAATCTCAATTAATACGCCTTTTCTTTCCCCTTGACTGCTATGGTGTTATACCATATATTATATATATAGATCTATATATAGGGATCATATATCGCGTAGTATGGAAGTAGAGAAGTGCGAGTTGATTTGAAGGAAGATTGAAGGCCAGACCAGTACCAACTATACCAATACCAGTTCAGGTTATGGTTCCTTTAGTTGCGTATTGTTATACACGCGTATGCGTACATATATATGTATACGTATAAACGTTAAAGGAATATTAACTATATTCGCAAATTGGCGAGATTTGTTGTTACGTAATGGATAAATATATATATATATATATATATATATATATATATATATATATATATATATATATATATATATATATTTATATATATGTATATATACATGCACACATATACATATATACAGTTACGGACTCCAGGCAGGGCGCACCTAGCTATGACAAATTTTGTTTGTGTGCCAAAATTAGATTTTTTTATTTATGTAAAGAGAATTAAAATAAGAGACTATAATTTCGACATAATATATAATATTATAAGGTATATATATGTATGTATGAATTATTACATATAGTATAAATTCACAGAGAATTAGAAATACAATGAATAAAACGAAAGCTTCGATTCTTGGCGCGTGAATTGATTCGAAAGAAAAAAAACAATGAATAAGAATTCCAAAAAAAAAAAAAAAAATCAAATCAAAGACAGATATAAATGAATAATAAAAATTATGTAAAATGAATATATATGTACTATACCTATACTTATATACACACACCTTGAGATTGTGTATTATAGATATATGATGTAGCAAAAATGAGTATGCATACATATGTATATCTATACATATAAAACACACGGTGAATTTTTTCTACGATTATATTGTTGATATATACTTATGTGTATGTATGTACGAAACACCTACCTATACCTAGCTTCAGTATAGGTATGTGTTATGAGAGGTAGACTAAAAAAGACTGATAAGATTAAGATATGCGACGAAGAAACAAAACTCTGTTTCATTATTTTGTTTAAAAAACGTTCTTTCTTTCTTCGGACAATGTGGATCTGAATCAGCATCGCAGAGTTTTTTTTTTTTTTTTTTTGTGTATTGCAAAAACCAAAACCAAAAAAACAAATCAAAAAATCAAACTTATTATACACATATATATATATATATATACATGATATTACCTGGGTATTTGTAATATAATTAATTATCATATTTATGTGTATATATGTATGTATATACCTGATTCAAAGACGTGGGAATGATGTCAGTTGTCTGGGGTAACATTTTCACGTTCATCAGCGATGTATATATATATATGTATGTATATATAATATAATATATGCGATGTCAATTATTATTATATAATATTGATCAATCGTCGACTTTTGACAATCTTCGAATCCATATAATTATACATACACATGCATATATATTAAATTCACAAATAAATTCATAACTGGATTTTGTGCACTGTATTTATTTATTTATTTATTTTTAAATATTTTATATTCTCTTTCTCCTTCTCTTTTCTTTTCGAATCAACAACCGGCAACGAAAAAATCACAATTATTTTCTCACAAAAATATATAATACACAAGAAAATCTATAGGTACATATATAATATTGTTGCACACGTTCACGTCATAAATTATATGAATATTATTTATCTTAATTTTATTAATTATATTCACCATGCGTCGTTGCACTGTGATAATATAAAAAAAAAAAAACGGTAAAAAACAAAAAAGAAACCAAAAAATTTTAGCTTAAAAACTTTCTTTAAAATAAATATATATGTATATATATAAATATATATATATATATTTATGCTTATTTACCGATTTATAGATACACGTAGTACGTATCTATCTATTATTATATTATGTATTATATGTTATCGATTATTCACTATTTTATAATATAATTTATTATACTGATCGGTATTTACGGATTAATAATAATTAATAGCGGAAGAAGAAGAAGGGACATCCACATCTTTACCGTCGGAGGTCATGCGCGAGACTGAATTCTCGACTGGATGGAGAGAATCGAATCGTGTACTGCATTTATATGTATGAGTATATATATGTGTATATATACTATGTGTATGTATGTACTAACGGGGCGGAGGAAATGTACGGCAGGCCGAGGATAACCGAACGCTAACGAAAATTGACGAAACTTTATGTTCACCCCCGCTTATATGTATATACATATATAAATATATATCGATGTAGAGTATATAGGTATATATATATATATATACATTGCATGTATGTGCATACATATCTATAAATAGATAAACGTATATCAAGTCGATTTATAGATCACATGATATAAATAAAAATCGTTACAAAATAAATCGGTCAAAAAAAAAATTGACGAAAACTATAATTTTGTCCCATAAAATTCGAAAAATAAATACCGAAAATTAACGATCGAATTTTCGTCGATCGTTCGATTATTCGCAATAAAAATCGGCAGGAAATTCGTTGGGATAATAGAGAAGAAGAAATAGAACAAATGACAGAAAATCGATGAAAGTGTAAAATTGCTGAAAATAAAAAAAAAATAGTACAGATATAGTTTTGGAGTATAACAGACGCGTGTAATTCTTATACATAAAGATTGTTTAATAATATATATATATGTATAGTGTACAGGTAAATGATGAATAAAGATAAGCGATATGTAGCGGCGGTATAAGGTTAAAAATAGACGACCGGTTAGTGAATCGGGCCTTCTAAGGACTATTAAAGAATGGTTTCCGTTTTTTTTTTTTTTTTTAATTTCTTTTTTATCGATTCTTTTTGTTTTTTTTGTTAGTCAGAGATGGGAAGTCGGTGCAGGAATCTTTCTGAAATAAAAACAAAGAAGCTGTCTATATGTATAACGTCGCGTCGAGTTGAGTCGAGTCGCGGTGTTGAACCGGGCGTCCCACTACCGGAGAAGAAGAAGAAGAAGAAGAATAAGAATAAGCGAAGAATAAGAAGAATAGGAATAAGAAGAAGATGAAGCACATATCACATATAAGCCGCACGGTTTAAGTGTCTCTTTCTCGAAATGAAAAACTTTAAGAGATATATACCTAGTAGCAATTTAGCTTCATGGAATTGAGTGAAGTTGTAGCTGTATATGTAAACTTATATACACATGTACATATGTATATACCTATGTATGCGTATATTATATAATTATAACATATATAGAAAGAATTATTCGGTATTTAGAATCGGTCCGGTAAACGCTGCGGGTTAATGTGGTTGCGAGATATATAAACGGTTGGATAAGTAAAACAAACTTAGATAGTTTAATAAACCTCATCGTTTTGTTCATTTTATAATCAACCTATATACATGTTATATATATATAGGCATGTCGTAGTATAGTTCATATCCATTTACACAAGCTTGAAACAATCTGTATACATATATTGTATATAAAATAATACATCGTACGTATATATGTATATATACCGATGTATACATAATACATACTCGTATGAAATTGAACAAATTATTTTACATACGCGTATGCTCAACATACATACACATATGTATACATAGAATACAGTCAATAAGCGCGAAGAGCTAAACAAGATAGCCTGCAGTCAGTGTACAATATGTCTTTTTAAAAACAGTCGATATAATTGATTTGATTTGTGATCTCTGGTTATGTGCAGTTGAGTATATTATAGTGACACTATAATGTATTGCGTTGTATACATAGTATACATATACGTACCTATAAGCATGTATATTATACTCCATACGTATGATAGATTACTATTCTATCTATCTTATGTGCATGCTATATAACTATACATATATATAATATCTCTATCTTCAATACTTGAGAAAATATGGGCGCGGAAATGACTGAGATAATAAAATGATAGCGATACGTATTGCTCCAAATATAATTTACTCTTACACCGTTTAAGTTATATGAATATATATATGTAGGTATATATTAGCAGCTAAGGCTTAATTACAAAATTTTATATGCAAGATCGATCCATATTTCTTATACATCAGAATTTTTTAAATCATTTAGAAAGCTCATATTCATACAAATTTGATAATTAATTGTACTGAATTTAAATCTCCCGGGCCGTTTTTTTTTTTTTTTTTTTTTTTATTACTGCATATGCGTTGCAGGTTGTTCATTGGCTGCAGCTGTGTGACGTATTGCGCGAGATTGTGGCGCCATATGCGCGGGTTTTGAAAACCGTTTGGTATTTGTTTTAGTATTTTCAAATCGAATTCTAACAGTTCTTCGATGCTATAATTACGGAAAATGACACGAACAGATTATAACAATTACCACGAACTGACTGCACATACATAACATCGTAAACACGTATACGATTGTGACGACATAGTTTACGTCATTTTCATTACATAAATACAAATCATAATTTTAGCGATGATTTGAATTCCAACAACTATAAATTTTCTAACGAGTATAACAGAAACTGGTTTTAAAAGAAACGTTAACATCATTCTCTTAAAACTGTTGACTTAAATATCTGAATTCAAATTCCAAAGACATTTTTTTTTCTCTCTCTCTCCAGCTCTCTTGCTCTCTCTCTCTCTGTGATGTTTTATATATCTTTGCAGAGAATTTGCTCGTTAGAGTTTAAATAGCTGACGATGATCTGTTGGCGGCCGTGCAGCGCGGGTATAGTGCAACGGATAACCGATAAGAATGTGAGAGCTGGCGCCGCGTGAGCTAGACGCTCATCAATAAAACATGGCTGCCTATGCAGCCGCGACACGATAAACAAGAAAGACTGCAGCGCGGTTTTCAGCCTTTACACTTAACTAGCCCTGCAGTATCTCGCTCGTTTTTAAAACGCTCTCGTATACGCGCAATTTTGTGTGATACGTAAGTTAAGTACGAACGCTACGCTACGCGCGGCGACATACGTGGCGTTGATCGCAGGACTTAATCGCCTCGCGGCGCTAATTCCATGCGTGCAACAGAATTATACAATCGCTCCACGAATCCTCCTCCTCCTTCTCCGCCTCCACCTCTTCTCGCAAACTTCTCCCACCTTTATACTCCCCGAGGGCATAAAAAGATTACGAGGAATCGGAAGGTCGCATACACATCATATGTGTATATATATATATATATATATATATATATATATATATATATATATATATATATATATATATATATATATATATATACAGATTCAAGTTTAATCGCTCGTACACACTATCGTGTAAAGTGATCGCTAATTCTCGTTATATATAGCCGCAATCAGCATATTTCGTAGAATTATCGGTTGTTGTATTATGTTCATGAATAATATCGCAACACCTCATCGATGTTAATATACGTAGGTATAGATAGAAAGTCACCGGTATAGTTTAAATATTCGATCCACGTGGATGCGAACACCAAGGGAATCCCCGTTTTCAAATATTATTGTAGACTGTTTTCTCACGGTAGTTTTATGCCTCGGTACTTGAGGCAGCACCAGTCCAACTTCATGGAAATTGTTTGAAAAATAAGAAATACTTTTTTTTTCTTTCAAGAATTGGCATCCAGGAAGAACTATAGGAGTTGTTTATTCATATCAGATTTCTAATGAAAGACATTCCTGTATCGTCTATTTCATATAGTTGCATAAAGTTCTTTTTCTCTACTCTGTTGCTTTTATTCGCAATTTCCAGTTATTTCATAAAATTACGTTGGACGAATTGGACATCGAACAGAACTAAAATTAAAACAATCTTTAGCTAAACATCGATAAGATGTCATAGAATGTTGATCATCGTGCGATAATCGTGTATAAAAGATAGAAACAGTCGTCTTTTGAATCAAATTTCATAATATCTTGTCAAACTTTTAAATTACGGTTCTAAGAATCAAACTAGACCAAAATCTGTTTTTTTAAAGATCTATTATCGTTATCTGCGATCGGGAATCCCCCGATCTGAATAACGTAACGCATTCTGGCGTCCAAAATTTTAACTATCCCATAGAAATTTCTTGACATTAATTTTTCGAACATGCTTGTGTTCCATTTACAACGATTTTACAATTGCGAAAACAATTATTGTACACCAATCTTCGATATTTTACCCTAGAAATTAAAGAAACAATGTCGAAATATCATTATCTAACTAACAGTAGCGCCTTCGTCGGTTGAAACTGTCCCAATCCGCTAAACGAGAGACTCTTCTCTCTTTATGTATATGATCAAAATTACGAGTTATGCCGATTTTCCAATCCCGAGACAATTATTTTACACCGATTTTGCGCATAATTAAGCGGTTATTGCACTCTGAAGAATAAAGAAACAATGGCAAAATATCATAATCTAACTAACACCAGCGCCACCGTCGGGTAAAACTGTCCCCGTAATCGTAAACGAGAGACTTTCCTCTCTCCGATCAAAATCACAAGCTATGACTGTAGTTGTCATGCGTAAGCGCCATCTGTCCTAAACTAAATCCTTTCCTTTCCTCTGCGTGTAGTTAGTGAGAGGTTAACCAAGACGTGCGTTCCGTACTGAATAAAATAAAAATGTACGACGACTACACCGATCAGGTAAATAGTCGATGAATAATCGTTAAAATTCCGAACTTCATCTTCATTAAATGCCCTATAACATTTTGAATTTTCAGTACGATAACTACTCCGAGTATCCGCCAGCCGCGGACACGCACACTGACGAATATGACAGAGACGCATACCGCCAGGTACCCGAAGTGGTCAGAAAATTCTTGATATATTTTCGAAACTGTATAAACGAGGGAATGATATTCGAGGTACAAAATCTGTACGAAAATTCGTTTCCGAAATTGACGGAACAATTTTTCGACAAACAATCTTGGCCCGACGAGACCGACGTCGCTCACATCGTCGACAACGATCCAGTTTTCCTAGTTCTATACAAAGAGCTGTACTATCGTCATATTTACGCAAGAATCCAGGGGGGACCAACCCTCGAACAACGGTTCGGATCATTTTTCAACTACTGCGATCTTTTCAACTACATTCTCAGCGCCGAAACTCCGGTACCTTTAGAACTGCCCGACCAATGGCTATGGGAATTGATAGACGAATTTGTATACCAGTTTCAATCCTTCGCTCAATACAGAGCAAGACTTTTGAAAAAGACTCCCGAAGAGATAGAGAATCTTAATGCGCACAACAACATATGGAGTGTCTTCTGCATTCTCAACGTTCTCCATTCGTTGGTTGATAAATCGAAGATAAAAAGCCAATTAGAGGTTTACGCCAGCGGCGGAGACCCTGATTCAGTAGCCAGTAGCTTCGGGAGACATTCTCTGTACAAAATGCTTGGATATTTTTCACTCGTTGGTCTTTTGCGGCTTCATTCATTGCTCGGAGATTACTACCAGGCAATTAAAGTTCTTGAAAATGTTGAGCTTTATAAGAAAAGCGCGTATTCTCATGTACCGGCTTGCCAAATATCGACGGCGTATTACGTCGGATTTGCCTACATGATGATGAGACGTTACGCAGATGCGATAAGGACTTTTTCAAGCATTCTTTTGTACATTCAACGTACGAAACAGCTATTCGCATCAAGAAGTTATCAGAATGATCAGATAAACAAACAGACTGAACAAATGTACCATTTGTTGGCTATATGTCTTGTTCTTCATCCTCAGTGCATTGACGAAGGTCTGCAACAGGCTCTAAGGGAAAAAAATTATCATGAAAAAATGTACAAAATGCAATACGGCGATTTGGCAGAATTTGAAGCCTGCTTTTTGTACGCTTGTCCCAAGTTTCTTTCACCCTGTCCACCTCCTCCCGATGCTCCTAACGAAGATTACGTCAAGGAAGCAATTAAACATCAGACTCAAGTATTCATGGAGGAAGTTGCACAGCAGAAAATGCTGCCTACTATTAGATCGTATTTGAAATTGTATACGACTCTTCCGCTTAGTAAATTGGCTACTTTCATGTGCAGTAGCACTAGGCCCGATGGTTCTTGGGATCTTGATAAAGAAGTAGCTCTTTTGGGCATTCATCTTCTCTGCTTTAAACACAAAATGAAGAATATCGTTTGGTCTAAGGGACCCTCGGGATTAGATGGAAAGTTTCAGTCCGGTTCGGAGGTGAAGGATTCTTTTTCTTCTTATTCTTATTCTTCGATTTGTTTGATTTGATTATTTATAACTTCTTGTTTTTATCATTTCAGCTGGATTTCTACATAGATCACGACATGATCCACATCGCTGATACGAAGGTGGCGCATCGTTACGGCGATTTCTTTATACGAAAAATTCTTAAGTTCGAAGAACTCAATCGCAAGCTTCATCACATCAAAATTTAAATGAAATAACAGTTTTATATAATAACATTTTAATTTAATGAAGTAATAAATCCGATTACATGCATAAAAATTTTGTCGATGAGACAGTTTGGCGGAAATAAAATATGATTATACACTTTTGAATGATTGTGTGAAAAATATAAATAACTTTATTTATCATCGATGAACCCTTGTTAAAAAAAACAAACAAAGAAAAAAATAAAAAATAAAATAAATAAATAAAAAAACATTCAATATTATAAATTCACTTATGTATGATGAATATTTATCAAAATCAACACAACGACACAATATTCGTTGATCATTATTATTATATATATATATATTTTTTTTTATACATTTTATGTACATTTTACACCGTCCTGTTATCTAAAGAAAAAAAAAAAAAAAAAATTATGACAAACCATTATTACGGTACAGTACAGATTTTAAAAAAGAAAAATTGATCTAGAACAGCGATAATCATGCCTAACAACTTAAATTACAATATAAAAAAAAAATCCGTCTAAGCCGTTACGTCTTATCTCTAAAAACTGAGCTAGCAGCAGCAAGTATGTTGCTGGATGCCGAGGCCAAATTTAAACCGTGTAAATAATTGTGAAATCTTTTTCCTCTCTTTGTATTAATACTGGCTCTGTCTTCTTCAGATCTGCACATAGTTCTGATCAAAGGTAGATAATCAGTTGCCGTAGATCTGTGTTCTAAAGTAGACGGTATGGCTTGAGACAAGGCTAAATCAATCCCATGTTTAACTTTCCTTTTAGTAGCAAGTTGAGCTTTGGGATCGTTGCCAGTTTCTCGATTCCCAATATCACCGATAGAAGCGAAGCTAAGCCAGTCTGCGATCTCTGTACCCAAATCATCGAAATTTGAATACATTTTAAAGTCTTCCAGGAGGGAAAGACTCGGGTTCAGTTTCATTTTCCAAGGCGGAGAGGCGGGATTATCCAATTCCGTTAACGACGAGATGAGGGAAACGTTGTCGAGCTTATTAGCCAGGCTGTTTATCAGTTCATTATCTCGTTTCGAAGATCTTTCTTCTTTCCTGTATTTTTTGCTGGATTTTATCGCCGGCCTATAAACCAGAGACTGGATGTCTGACCATGTTAAAACCGCGCTTATCCCAAGCTGAGAAACGGCCGGAGGACCAGATAGCAAGATGTACTGTAGCTGCAGCAAGGATTGTCTCAAGTCTCCGTTTCGTAGAAGAATCTTAATATTGGAAGAAAAAAAAATAACAATAAATTATTATTCAAATCATTCATAGCGAAAAATTTCAGCCCCTAAATTATACCCACATTTAAACATGATTTGGGCAAACGATATCCAGACTCAGCTAAAGCTATCAATTCCAGCAGGGCGGAAACTCTGTTACCACTCGCTGTTTGAAATTTGATTAATTGCTGCTGCGGAGCCATTCTGTTAAGATGCGAACAACCCTCTTTACAAGTCATTACTATAGGCCTCCTAGTGTTGGCCGCAAGTTGGAAAGTGGCTGATACAAATCCCTCGTCCTCTTCGAATATCAAGTCCACATCTTCGATGAGGATAAGGGAATTTTGTGGTACTTTTTTCTCAGATGGTTTCTTTTTTGTCATCAACAAAGTACTTTGGTCTCTCTTTACTCTGTGGGATTTAGTCGCTTCTTGAAAATCCGCCAATATCTTCTTTCCCGTTCGTCTGGACGATGCGTTCACTTCTAATACTCTGGAAATGATAAAATAAAATATCAATACAATTTTCATTGTCGATTCATACTCCCTCATTTTATTACCTGTAGCCAAGTTCTTCGGCTATCGCGTAAACGCTGGCTGTTTTACCGCTACCGTAAGGACCGATGAGAACTGCTACTTGATTGTTTTCGTAGTAACTAGAACTGCTGCAATCTGATGAATAGAATTCATCTCCGCTACTTCGTTCCTCCTTTTGGGACGGAAGTCTCCAACCATTAAGCCAATTTCTTAGTTTAGAAATGGCCGATTCATTGCCTACTACATCGACTGAGTTCATCGGTTTGTATTTACAGGTCCAAGTTGGATTTGGATTCTCAAGATTTTCTTCGTGCGAAAAATCGTAGTTTTTCCTCTGCAGTTTGAGCTTTTTGGATCGTCTTTTTGGAGACTTTTTTGAAACAGGATTAAAAGCGGTCGAATAAACACTGTCCCATATTTTTCTGGCGTCAGAACAACGGGATTCAACGTCCTTTAAAACAGTCTCGAATTTATCTCTCTCGATTTTCACTGCGTCTAGTTTTATTGATTCTTGAGAAATTTTCATCCCGAAATTGGACAGGGATTTATACTGCGTTAAATCGAAAGAGAGATCAGCTATTTGATGATCATCTTCTGATTTCTGCTTGTAGGAAGTCTTTAAACCGCTTTCGATCGATTCTGATTTTAAATCCGGCTCAGTTTGCGACTGGGAAACGTGACTGATTGTGGGAAACGGCATCGAGGAAGTACCCAGGTCTGAAGAGCTCGGTTTTTGCTCCATTATTATTTTTTTAACAGTCTCCGGGATACCAGATTGTAGGAAACATCTTCTAGCTTCAATAGCCGCAGGGTTTGGTTTAGACCTTCTAACGAATAAAGGCGCGAGTTTTTTCTCTTGAAGGATTTTTGGAGATTGGTTAACAAGAGTTAGATCGTTATCAATAATCTCGACGGTATTTTCGTCCGCGTTGGTACTAATCGTAAGATTCTTTTCCTTTTTTCTGCTTTTTTTTATTCTGTGTTTCCCGCGTTTCGGTGATTCCAAAGAATCGCTTATAGAAACATCCTCTATTTTATTTAGCTTGTGAATTTCCTCTCCAGACTTTCTATCCTCTACAATTTCAACATCGTTGCTCATATTTCGCGTTCTTCTTTTACTAAACTTCACTTTACTCTTGGGAGTGAAAATGTAGTCATCGTCGTCGTCGTTGTCGTTTGCTTCGTCCAGGCTCAAGTTCCCATTACCATTGTTATCTGAAATTAAATAATCTCGATATCATATCAAATTTTATTAATCTTACGAAAACATAAAAATTTCTAGAAAAAAAAAAGAAATAATCGAATCAGCGATCAAAGTGCAACAATCATCGCCATCAAACTGCGCAACTTGTGCGCAGGAGACTCTCGCTCTCCGTGTCATCATCTTCATCCACAATCCTTATTCAATTTCAAAACCAATATTATTTTTCTGTTCTTTATAAACTACTTTCAATTCATCGGGCTTCTGGAAGTCTTTAACATCGATATCAAACCCAGTTTTAGGCATTTTGAATCTATATTTGAGAAAAACTATCACTTTATTCATCATTCTACATTAAAAATAATATGCAACAACGTAGTGTCTGTCTTTTATATTTTGACATCAAACGGAGTACGAAAAGCTGTTTTTAAGCTCAAATTTTCTGCATTATTATTCATGAAAATAGTAAAATATTCAAAGAAATAACAAAATTAGGATAAATTATTATCAATAATGAGCGTAAAATTCTTCGACTGTGTAATCTATCTCAATAAGATTTTGTCTCTAAGATCACCTTTCCGTTTCTCATTGTCATCATCGTTGTCGTCACAATGAGACTGTAATTTAACTCTCAGAGACCATTTAGGTTTGATTTTTGTAGTATCTCCTTTCCCAAATGGAGAATAAAGGTTTTCATTATCAGTTTTTGGAACCTTTTCAATCCGTCTACTGTCTTTAAGATCCTTCCCAACGTCGGATCTTTTTCCAATTTTTTTGTATTTATTTATTGAATTATTTTCCTCGTGATTCGTAATACTAGATTCACTACTAGCTAAGAGTATAACGCTTTTGTTATTGTTGCCGTTTTCGCATCCTTCGTCTCTATTATTTTTTTTCTGTCTCTTAGTTTTGCCCTTATTCTTTTTAACTTCTTCATTTTTATCACCCCCTTCTTCCTCGTCGTCTCTAACTCTGAACAATTTTGCCCTTTTCTCAAGTCTATTTTCGATGTATTCAGCCTCTTCAATCTCTTTATGTTTTCTTTTAGAATATCCCTTTCTCTCAGCTAATACACCGACCTTTTCCTTGTTTTGTTTAAGCCGTGTTTTAGACTCCTTTGAAAAAGGCGTTGACACAATTGCTTCGCCGTGGGTTGTTGGCGATACCTTTTTACGCGTCATTAACAGCTTGAAGGCGTCAGGAGTGTCTACCCTGTTATTCAACGCCGTATTTTCTTCCTCCTCTTCCTCCTCCTCCTCGTCGTCATGTTTTTTAGTCAATTTTTTAAACGGACTAGGAGTTTTGTCAACAAAATCGTTTTTGCTTTCGATTATATCGCAACGGTTATTGTTGTTATTATTCTTGGATTGTCTTAACGATATTCTTATCTTAACTCTGGAACGTTTAGGCTTTGTTGTATCGTCATTTTTTACATCTTTATTATCAACATCGGTCTCTGATTTCTTATCCGTAATTATTGTCACAGTATCACTTCCATTTTCTAGGTTATTTATCTCCACCGTATTGGGTTCGGTGTTTAACCCTGTTTTCGGAGGACTGACGAAGTAGTGGGTCAAATCTTTCATCGTTGATTTATATATCGGGGAATTTTTTTATCGCTGATATTTATTTATTCGTATTTATGTATAAACGGTTAATTTTATATTAATTACAACGATATTCTAAACGGGACAAGCACACGGTAAATACATCGTCGCGGTGTGATGATTATTTGGCGCGCAAACGCTATGATGATATTGTATCGTTCTACGTGTGTCCGTCTTATTTCGATGCGGCGCTGAAGGCAAAGATCGAATGTGGGCTTGGTCGCTAATGAAGAAAATTCCAACACACATACCTACTTTGATGTGTGATCTGTCTTACCATGCTATGATACTTGCTTATAAGCAAAGATCGTCGATAAGCAGTCAACATACGGTGAAATAAATTCAAAGGTAAATCACCGACGGAGGGATAGATCATTAGGGATTGAATACTCTACGGATAATTTATTAATTTCTTATCAATAGTAAAATATTATTACGATTTATTATACGTTAATTCATATACTAGATCTTCTTCTCTATTTTGTATTTTTTACTGCACAGTTCAGGGAAGAAGATACTGAAATTTGCTAAAGCTTAACAGGTTGAAATTTACAGATAAGGATTTGCAGACATGTTTCCGATCTAAAAACACATACTCAGTACAAATTTAAAGTCATTTGAGGCAACAGGTGCATAGTTATTGCTTTTAATGTTATTGGAAGTAATCCTTATTCAAAAATCTCCATGCGCTCCAATTATTTTTCAATTATCTTGAAATTGCAGTCATTTTTTTGGATACACAAGCTATAAAACTAGGTCAATTTTTCGAGATATAGATTTATTTTTACACTCTATTTTAGGTGATGAAAAAAAAAAAATAAATAAACTGATATTAATTAAACTGATGTCACCTACGTATTTCAATAAAGAGGGATGATTCATTTTGATAGATAAAATGAAATGAAACTAAAATCGATGCTATATATCTTTACCTAGTATTAACGTGAGAAATAATAGAACCCCCGTTTTAATATCCGATGTACGAGTCAGTTCGAGGCATTACCCGAGTTAATCGAACTTGATATCGTTTGAGACTTCTTAGAAACGTAGTATATATGTTGAAAGTCTGGAGGAAGTTGTCTTTTTATACTGATTCCGGACGATTGTAGATTGTTTGGTGTACATTGTTGAATTATTGATTTCCGATCGGCCTGAGCCCACGTATTCCGCATTTCTAGCTCGTTAAGAGTTCGGAAAAATCGTTTAAATTTAAACGAAAAAAAAAAACAACAACAAGAGTTTAATTTTTTGAACCCTCCGGTAAAAAATCATTGGGTCTTATTATTTCTGGTAAACTATGTCGCACAGCTGTTTCCGAGCGTTTCGTGTCGTTAAAACTAATCTATATTGTTGGCTAGCACAATTACAGTAATTGGAAATTAATGGACTTTGGAGTATGGGACGCACCTGTAATTACTTGATTGCAATTAGACATTGATGTTTACTGGCGTCGGACTGCAGTGAGCGTTGAGATACCGGGTTTATATCGTAGTTTGTTTGAACGGTGTGACAGACATAGTAGAGACGGAAAACAAAAAAATGGAGTCATAGACCGATAATTAATTAAGTTAATTGTCGAAACCACTTAAAGAGAACCCTGGGCATCGTCCTTCTCCTTCTCCTTCTCTTTCTCATTCTCCACGGCTGTATGTGGACGATAATTACCCCTGCGGTTAAACAATTAAGACATACCGCTCCGCTCCAGTCCTGCACCTCGTATAATAGAGTCTAGAATAGAGTGCGAAGTACATACATATATACGGCTGCCTATCTAACGGCAAAATTCTAACGCTATCTTGCTAACGAGTCTCTCTCTCCCCTGACATCGCTGTTGTTGTGGTAACGGCTCCATTTCGTTGAATATACTCGGCGTTCTATATCCCAGAAATTTTGCAGACGTATGTTGAATGGATTTCTACAATAATTAGAGACAGGCTTCGAGTGCTGGTCCTTTGAGAATTTTTTCAAAAATCTAACCACCTTTTGAAACCCGAAAGAAACCTTTTCAAATAAAAATCCCTCCTTGTCTTCAGGGCTCGGTATATAATCTTGACAGCTTTTCTGGGTCGTGTAGGTCGTTTAAGGGTGTTGTAGCCCCTGAGGCCTAGCGATAAGAATCGAGGTTCGATTGGTCCGTAGGTAATAAATTTGTCAGATTGAAGCCTCGTGTCCGTTGAAGCGTGTGGGACGGTTCATCGTTGAGTAAAACCGGGTCTCGGCCATATTGACTCTCGTAATTGAACTCGAAATACATATGGGAGTCTCCAGGGATGGTAATATTGAGAGTTGTACATCGAGAGAGTTTTCGTCGAGTGAAATACCGAAAAATTTCATAATAAAAAAAAAAAAAAAAATGAAATAAAATGAAATAAAAACAGCCAAATAGGTACATTTTTAAACTTTGAATTGGTCCACCGCATATACACGATACTCAAAACCCTAGGTTCCTCCTCTTCCGGGTCAAGGAGTTGCGGCCTTGTTCGAGGACGTGCTTAAGAGTGTCCTTGCAGGATGAGGAGGGTCATCGCTGGGTCATTTCTGGTTTTGTCATTTTTCATGGGGTCAAGGTGCCGCAGGGTGTAGAGAAGAAAGGCTCTTCAGGTTCAGAGAGCAGGGAGAGATATGATGTATTTCATTAATTAAGTTAAAAGTTTAGAGTTAATAAAAGTTTCAGTTTAAAGTCCTCGAGCTTTACGTCAAATTTTATATTTCAATTCCTTCACGGTACCTACCTACCTACCAAAGAAGAAGAAGAAGAAGAAGTAGAAGAAGGAGAAGCTACCACCTCCCGCAACGAGGGACAGTGGAAACGACGAAGATTTTCTTATGATAATTTCTGAATAAAATTATCATCTGATTTTGCGATTCAAATATTTCCCCGCCGCTTCACCTCACGTCATTTTTTTTTCTTCGTTTCGGTTGCTTCAAACAGGCTTATTTCACCGAGGTGATGGTTAATTAATATCAATCCGCATATTCAAGCCATGTATTCGATTGATCGAAAGTCCTTTTCAGCGTCCTCTCGAAATAACCGATGATTATACCGGTATTAATTTTTATGATAATCTCGAGTGAATTCTTCTTATATCTTTCTGCATCACTCTCTCTTACTCCGTCCTATTTCATATTGGAAATCGTCTCGGATCTTTAATTCATGAATTCTTCTTCTTCGGTCCGCTGTCATTTCGTGTTTTCCCGCTCTCGGATATGAAATTGAGATTATTTCCATCGAGCTAAGTCAAAGAGATCCGCTATAAATATCGTTCTGTTTTACCGACGGTAACCCCGAGGGTCGGTAAGTCAGACTACGTTAAATATTCATACGAGTATGTAAAACACAAACGTAACTGTTCCGCTTTTCTCGAGATTTTAAAACGTACACGGCTACTTTTGTCATTGTTTGTTACACTACTTTTTTTTAGTGGGAGTATTTTCAGTGGGATAATAATTTCAACCGTCAAGACTAGACTCTTGAATTTTTTTTTTTCTTTTTTTTCTTGAGTGGTTTTATACGTTTCCGGTTTTTGCTCTTGCTAGGTGTAGAAAAACGCCTCGAGGCGAAAGGTATAACTTTCCCCCAAAGAGTTTATGATGTTCTTGTATATTATATGGGTTTGGCAATTTTTATAGCTCCTTATGCGGTTTGGAGTTTGTTTTTTTTGGCTTTATCGAGAACAGGAAGAAGCAGCTCCTTCGAATTTTGCTAAACGATCTTCTGCCTCACGCTTTAATCGATCGTTACGCGTTCGTTGTTACAGGGTTTTGCAAGTTGCGAGTTAGGCTTACCTGCGGATCTTGTGTTTTCGGTTTTCGAAAGAACAGGGGGAAAGCGAGGCATGGCTTGACAGAAATTTTCGGTAACTCGGCTTAGTAACTGGGTAGCTTCTTAACTCCACTTCTAACAACTTCCGGCACTAACAATAAGCGAAGAAGAAGAAGAAGACGAAGAAGAAGAAGAGCTTGCAGCCGGGGTCTCTAGTCTCTTTTCCGAAAGAAATTCAACTCAATTTTGAAATCTTCCATAATGAGAACAGAAAACATCATAACCAGGCTCAAAATTCCATTTCCCAAGAAGAGCCCTTCGTATACTTCAAAGCACTTGTATTTTACAAGTCTCGTAATAATGAAAAGAACAAAAAACAGAAGAAAAAAAATAAAATAGAAAAGAGTCCAGACGCTTTTTTTTCCTGCTTTACACCCGCTAGACGATTGATGACTAAATTCGCCGCTGAGCCGGTCCCACGGTACAAAATTCAGAGAAAATAAATACCTCACTCACCCTGCAGCAGTCGCTGCTGGCCGCACTGAGGAATTCTTTCATTGAGCTCTTGCGCGCCGGATCAGTCGGCGTCGTTAGACTCCTCGTCACCTATCCTCGTTCGCCTCTGAAGAATACCAGAAGTTTTTGTACTTCGGACTTCGGATTGTGTATAATTATGATACGAAAAAAAACTGAAGAGAAAAAGAGAGAGAGAGAGAGAGAAATGAAAAAAAAATAAATAAAAATAAAACAGAAGATAAAAAAGATAGAAAAGGGTGGAAATATCACACGAAAGAAATTAATACGCTGCAGCGTTGATTAAAAAATACTGCAGAGAGACAAGAACAAAAGTAAGAATAAATAAAAATGAGACCCAAAAAGGAAGAGGAAGAAGAAGAATAAGGAGGAGAATAAGAATAAGGGATATATGTGAGGGTTCGTAGGATGAGGGGATCGTGTGATTGCTTAGGCGAACGTGGGAGGTATCGTACCCGTGTGTTTAGGCCGCTGTCTTCAGTGGCGGACCATTACCACAATTCTTTCTCTGGATACGTGAGATTACGACTTTCGCAAAGCTTTCAGACTTTTGTAGGGAGGGTCGATGTGTCAGGTCGTAGTCGCTGGTGGAGCCAAGCCGCGTGTCTGGCTTTTGCTGTTGCTTTTGCTTCGTCTACGTCGGTACAGCGTCGCGTCGCGTCGCGTCGCGTCGTCGTTGTCGTTGCGTTGGGGTAGGTGGATGGGTAACGTGGTTGCGTTATATCAGATCTGGCGCGAAGAAATAAATAAATAAAGAAAGAAAGAAATACAGAGATACGGTAAGAACGAGAGAGAAAGAGAGTGAAAAAAAAATCGGATCCATGGCTCTGCGGAAAGAAAAAAAATTCTAAAGACAGTAGGTACGCTACTTCTCTCAGAGGATCTACCGGTCTCATGCTGAAATGTCAGGAATACGTTACGTGTTACCGCGGGCGCAAAAATCCACTGTGTAAAACAAAAGGGGGCACTGAGACCTGACGCGTCTTCGAATGGAATAAAACAACCTCACCCTAATGCAATATAACATTTTTCTCTTGTTTTTTTTTTATTTTTTTTTCTCTTAACGTGCAAGCTATAGAAGTCGAGAAAAGAAACCCACCAAGTCGACGGATTCAGATGATACCTCGAGGTATTTACAACGCTATTAGATCGTTAACATCTGTCCGACCAAAATTCACGATCATATATAAAAACGATTTGTGCAGACGGATTACAAAAAGTATCGAAAAATTTACCGATTCGAAAAAGCCACGTGATTGACCGGTACATTCATCTTTCTTCCCAATTACGATAATAATTGGGCTTATTATCTCGTCCGAACAGACCAACAAAATATGTACAGCGGTTTGTTTCCAAAAACAAAAAAAAAAATCAGGAAACCGGTTGACCTGTGGGCCAACCCTAAAACTTCCCGCTATATGTTAAATATACGTTACAATAAATTGATACTATTGTGTTTATAATACATTAAAGCAGGTTATAAGTATAGTTAGTTTTCCATATACAAATTTTTTTCCGTCTGATGTTTAATCAAAAATCGAGTTTTTTCAAATATCAGCATTTCTAGGTTTTAGGGAAATATATTTGATGTCAGAAGATATCGTTCAGTCTCAATTAAATTTAAGTCCTGGTATACCTTTTCGATCGCCGCAAGAATCATTCAAATCGGTTAACTCGTTCCAAAGGTATCGTACGACAAAAAAAGAAAATTTTTGTCGTGCAATATCTTTTAAACTAGTCGTTCGATTTTGATGAATGTTGCTGCAATCGAAAGGGCTATCCAAGACTTAAACCTGATTAAGTTTTGAGACTAATCGCACGAACGGTTTAGGAGTTATGCGCTAAAAACCTGAATTTTTTTTTTTTCTAATTTTTATTTTTCGAATAACTTTGGAACTACTAGACCGATCGACTCCAAAAACTAATCAGATCTAAGTCTCGATAAACCCTTTCGATCGCTACAAGAACTATTCCAATCGGTCAATTCGTTCTAAAGATATCGTACGACAAAAAATTAGTTACACACACACACACACACACACATACGGACGTCTATCCAAAAATAGTCGGAATAGCTTCCTAGGACCTCAAAACGTCGACATCTGATGAAAACTCGGTTTTCGAAAATCGGACCGAAACCAGTAACTTCCCTTCTTTTATGAAAATTTTCAATTTTCATAGCGGGAAGTTAAAAATCAGGAAACCGGTTGACCCGTGGGCCAACCCTCAAACTTCCCGCTATGTGTCAAAGACGTTACAATAAATTGATACTATTGTGTTTAAAATACATCAAAGAAGGTTATAAGTATAGTCAGTTTTCTGTATACAAATTTTATTCCGTCTGATTTTCAAAAATCGAGTTTTTGTCAAATGTCAACATTTCTAGGTTTCAGGGAGTTATATTTAATGTCAGAAGATATCGTTCAGTCTGTATGTTTGTGTGCGAAATTTTCAAACAATTTGACAGATTCGACATTGAGTGATTCGAAATTAACTCACGTCTATCAAAAAAAGAAATTTTTGTCGTGCAATATCTTTCAAACTAATCGTTTGATTTTGATGAATCTTGCGGCAATCGAAAGGGCTATCCAAGACTTAAATCTGATCAAGTTTTTAGACTAATCGCACGAACAGTTTAGGAGTTATGCGCTGAAAATATGAAGTTTTTTTTTTTTTAATTTTTATTCTTTGAATAACTTTGAAACTACTCGACCGATCAACTCCAAAATCTAATCAGATCTTAGCTCTTGATAAACCCTTTCGATCGTCGCAAGAACCATTCCAATCGGTCGATTCGTTCTAAAGATATGGTACGACAAAAATTTGTTTACACACACACACATACGGACGTCCATCCAAAAATTAGTCAGAATAGCTTCCTAGGACCCCAAAACGTCGAGGTCTAATCAAAACTGGATTTTCGAAAATCGGACCGAAACTAATAACGTCACTTTTATTTTTTTTAATTTTCAATTTTCGTAGCGGGAAGTTAAAAAAGGGTGGAAAAAATTTGCCAAAATCAGAAAAGCCACATTATAATTGACGGTTTTAATTGTTCCTTCCTCTTCCAAATTATAACAATATGTACGATTATTATTTGGTTTTCGGAGTAAATTCTACTTTTCGTTTTTCATAACTCGCTCGAAAATTTTTGGAGCTTTGCTTTACCTAATAAGGGAAATGAAATTGCGGTGATTCGGAAGTTTGACTCGCCGTAAAAAAATCTTTCTAAATATACGCGGTTCATTCTCTGACTCGTTCAGCCACTGGCTTTTGAAATTATTCAAAGGGTTCGAAGTAGATGCAGAGCAAACGTATACACATTTTGTAAATTCTCCGAAATCCGTATAAGTTCGATATAAAATATGCCATAACTGTTTCTTTTTTCTTCCTTTTTTTCAGCCCCCTGGATATGAGACATCGCGGTCGAATAAATACCTCCCAAAGTTGAAAAAAACATACGGAGAGATCGAATTCAAACAAACTCCATCATATATATATATATATATATATATATATATATATATATATATATATATATATATATATATATATATATCCGGCGAATATATTGTCCGTCTAAAAGCTGGCCATATGCTCCTGTCGAATTTATCATTCGTTACATTATGTAGCATCATGATCGAGTGGTCCATGATGTGTATTTATTTGAAATTGACCAAAATTTTCTGCCGGTATGAACTGCAAATACTCGAATACCTTGATGCAATCAAAATACTTGGTGTCGGGCATAGTTTACCGAAAATCGACGTTTGCAGCCGCTCCCGGTTCCAGCTAAACCCCGAAAATACCCCAAAACTGGAGATTGCAGTAGTTCACGTACCGAGTGTCGGGCGATCATCGATAAATCGTTGATTTATAGTAAGATATCCGTGACGACGTACTCTCCTCGATTACTTTAACCCGCAAGACGGTCACATGGGGTGTGACACACCCCAGGACATTTTTGAGCTACTTTTTGAAGAGTTTTCAATAAAGAAATTGTAATTTCACATAAAAAATCATCGACATCTTGTACATCATTTTGCCACTGAGACCTGCATGTTCATAGTGCAAAATCAATATACTATTTGGAAAACCCACAAAAACTAATATAGTCACCAGAAAGAGAATCCTTCCAGGAATCAGACCCTGCTTGAATTTTGTCGATATGTCAAAAAACAAAAAAAATACAACATTTTTTGTAAAAAAAGGGCATTTTTAGGAATTTTTTCTTCACGAATTTTTTAAACATACTTAAAACTGAAATTTTCGTTACACTCTTGGATAGGTTAATAGAGAAACGTTTGAAATATGTTCTCAAATTTTTTTTGGGTCCCCAGAATAATTCCACGAAATTCTACAGCGCTTCAAGACGCTTGGGGTGTGTAACAACCCATGTGACCACCACGGGATTCTCATGACTCCGAAATATTACGATTTTTTTGTTCAATTTTAATTTTTCTTTTTCTTCAAATATGTCAAATTCTTGATTTTCTTATATCTGCACGGTTTGGTAATACCTACGATCGTCCCGTCGCTCATTGAACGGTGACTGACAAGCGTGATAATCCTCAGGGATTAATCCTCCCTCTATAAGTAACCCTTGCCTCCGTGTTCCCTCTGTCCGCGATGCAGAGAGAGAGAAAGAGAAATAGAAAGAGAAAGAGAGAGGTTAGAGTGCGATAGTGTTGAGTTACGGGATCATAGGATGAAATTATAGTCGTAATCGTTGTTATTACCGACAAGTGTGCGTCGTTAATGTCTCATACTGCTTTCAGGGAACACCGCACCCGGGTAATACAATTATTATTATTATTACGACATCTGACAAGTGACGCTAATTTACCACCGCTATATATAACACGTACCTATACGTATGTATATATATAATGTATTTATGTACATACATACGTATGTACCTACATAAATGCAGATGATATATTCCTTTGTACGTACTCTATTGTCCCACCATCTGCATCTGCCTTGTTCCGATGCAGTTTATCGAACGCTTGTTGTTTAAATTAACGACAGAATTTTTTTGTATTTTTTTTTTTTGTTGAGAAAAGTGTCGTTTGTTGGTCGAAAAATGATTGATCCAACGAGTCTATATACCCCCTGAACGAATAGATAAAAAAAAAAAAAAAAACGGGAAAAAAATCAAAGAAGAAAAGTCTGAAATTTACGCGATTTTGATTTTTCTTCTCTTTTTTTTATTCTTCTCATTCAGAACGATGAATTTTTCAGATATCATTATAAATTCGAACAGGTTTTTGGTTCTACGATAAATGAGAAAAGAATTTGAACCTTGAATCTGTGTAACCTTCATAAACTGATTATAGGTAATACCATTATCCGTTGATTACTCTACAGGTCGGTTAATTTTTTTTGTTAAGGCAATGAAAACAGCGGCGATAAAAAAAAATATAATGATATCGTTTTTTTTTCTTTTTTTTTTTTGTAAGTCTCGTTTTTGTTAAACTTATATATATACCTATATACCTATAGATATGTATACCCCGATCAATATACACATTTTGACAATGATTAAGGATATTTCATGGGTATAGTACGTTCATTTTTTTTTGGTTTTTTTTTTTCGTATCATATTTTTGTTCGCCATTTTTATCGAATCCTCTGAGGATGGATGGTATTTGTTGTTAATTTTCTAATGGCAGTAATATATATATTATTATACAGCAAGTATTACTTTGGAGCTTTTACGACTCCGTAATTAGCCCTTCATCAATTAGTACCGTATAAACACACATATATCTACGTATTTCTATACGTACCGAATAACATAAACCGATATTAATTAGCGAATATGGGACAATTAATTACTTAGCCATATTCCCTTATTAAAGTTTTTAATACATTCGATATACATATACACACATACCTGTATAGATATATACTCTCCAATGCTCATCAGTCTCACTTACATCATCGATATTAACTTTGTCACAGTTGAACAGTTTTTTTGTTTTTTCTTTTTTTTCACACATCGATCCATCAACGTTTAATTCATTTTTTTCTTTCAGCTTATGCAAATATTAGGGTGTGTCATTTCGGGGCAACTTTTTTATTTTTCAACTTACAAACAGGGTGTATACTCGCACGAGGGTAAATTAAGAAGCTTGTTAAAATTTGAGATCTTAATATTAATATTAAGAGATGCCTCATCGCGAATTTCTATTCCCCATTTAAATAACACGGAAAATGTTCTGGTGGCACACTTCAATTTTTATATCTCAAGTACTAATCTAGTCAGAATGATTCCGCATAGCTACTTTTGTTCAAAATTGAACGCTCTACAAAAAAGGTCTCTTGGTCTTTTTCGATAAATCTATCTGTTTCCAAGTTGGTTGTTCACTATCAATGGTACCTAACCAATAACTAACTTGGAAACAGCTAGATTTATCAAAAAATGCCAAGAGACCTTTTTTGTAGAGCGTTCAATTTCGAACAAAAGTAGCTATGCAGAATCATTCTGAGTTGATTAGTACTTGAGATATAAAAATTGAAGTGTGCCACTAAGAACATTTCCTGTATTATTTAAATGGGAAAATAGAAATTCTCGATGAGGCACCTCTTAATATTGATATTAAGATCTCAAATTTTAACAGGCTTCTCATTTAACCTTCCAGCAAGTATACAACCTGTTCGTAAGTTGAAAAAAAAGTTGCCCCAAAATGACACATCCTATATAATATATATCCTTGGAGTACACGTTTCTAAATTTCAATGATCAGAGTGGTTTGAACCAAAACTTTGGACCCGAATTACAGGTGTGTTAATTATTCCATAAACTGCCGTCCGAGACTGCAGACTTCGAACAAAAAAAAAAAAAAAAGAAAACTTCTGTAAAATAATTACAACGAGAAAACGTGGTTTTTTGAAAAGGATATACGGAGACTCTCACGAAACTTTATAGCAGAGGTGTTGGTTTTTGGTTGGGTAAACTTTAGGGACAATTAAATATGCAGGGAAAACAGGACTCAGTGGAAGGAAGGAAGCTAGACTGATTATTATAATAATAATGGTAAAGGGCAGTCTCGGCTCTTTCCCTCGTGTCCCTAATTTTCACCCAGACGTAGTAGGTACCTGCTCCGTGAGATTCTTGTCTTTTATTCAATTTATTATACCGCACGGTTGCCTAAAATCGGAGAAAAGATACTCGCCGCGGCGGTTTTAGGTGCTGGAATATAGCCGGTACGTGATATCATTCTAGGAATGTATGTTACACGTACAAGAAACGAGTATATACGAGTACAAGTACGCAAGTACACGTGTATAATATCTGTGCAGAGCGGACCGGAACCGGATGTGACGGGTAATAAACCCGGGAACACGCCCGGTCCTGGTTTTGCGGTTAAAGTTATGTCCCACTGCCCGCTATAAAATACGAAAGACAGATTTGACACACGGCAAGAAATTTTTCTTGCCTATGTACAGCCCCTGACCACCGTTCAACGTTTATCTCGAAACTGGCCACTCCTATTCCTGATCCTCCCTTATACTTATTTATTTCACAATCAGGATAAAATTTGGCAAAGTTTCTGTTTCTTTTTTCTTTTTTTTTTGTTCGGAAGATTTCTATCGCTAATTAACACGAACCACGCGCGATTTTACGTGGCAATTCGAAAAGGGGTCAGGGGATAATTGTTCGTGAGAATAAATTTTGGAAATTTAATAGAAATTTAGCTACGATTTCGAATAATTTGTGATAATTAATGATTCGTAGTTGTTGCGTGAATGCAGGCGGAGAAGGATTCAATTTAACGAACGGTATATTGAAATCGGTATTCTGAATATTTTGTTCAACAAATGAAATGGTAATAATCAGAAATACCGATACAACTGTATATGGCATGCGGGTAATTCACGGATGTTATTTTGAATCCGAGTATTATCCTAGTTTTGTTACGAAGCCAGGTCGTAAAGCCTGGTGCAGTGTACAAATCATGCTCGTACGCGTATATAATCGTGTAAACGAATTTGAAAATCGGAAAAAGAAATGCGGCTGACCACGATGGGCCAGACCTAAAACTTCCCGTCCGAACCTTTCGAGTTAAAAAAATGTTATTTTCAATTTTTATTCTTTGAATAACTTTGAAACTACTATTTGACCGACTGACTCCAAAATTCAGTTAGATTTAAGTCTTGGTATACCTTTTCGATCGCCGCAAGAATCGTTCAAATCGGTTAATTCGTTCCAAAGGTATCGTACGATAAAAAAAGAAATTTTTGCCGTGCGATATCTTTTAAACTAATCGGTCGATTTTGGCGAATCTTGCGGCAATCGAAAGGACTATCCAAGGCTTGAATCTGATTAAGTTTTGAGACTAATCGCACGAACAGTTTAGGAGTTATGCGCTAAAAACATGAAAATTTTTTTTCTTTCAATTTTTATTTTTCGAATAACTTTGAAACTACTCGACCGATCGACTCCAAAATCTAATCGGATCTAAGTCTTGATAAACCCTTTCGATCGCCGCAAGAACCATTCCAATCGGTCGATTCGTTCTAAAGATATCGTACGACAAAAATTTGTTTAGACACACACATACGGACGTTTATCCAAAAATAGTCAGAATAGCTTCCTAGGACTCTAAATCGTCGAGATCTGGTGAAAACTCAATTTTCTAGAATCAAACCGAAACCAATAACTTCCCTTTTTTTGAAAATTTTCAATTTTCATGGCAGGAAGTTTATAACAAAAAAGAAATCAACGAACTGTTCGACTATTCATTTTTGATCAATTCATATCACGCGACCTTTTCAAGAGCCGAGTCATTCTGACCTATATATAGTATAATTTATAAATTTTCACTCCTTCCGTAGTTCTATATACGTACAGCGGGAAATAAATCCTCTATATTTCTTCGGTATTATGGAAATTCATCCCTTTATTCGTATTCGATGGTTCACTCCGTTACTTCTTTCAATGTGGTGTTAATAATTGATACAGTATTCGATTTTGTTATAGAACTCGGTTTATATAATGTCTAAGCAATGAAGGAAATAATTTAAACGAAAAGGAAAAAAAAAAACTATATACGGTGATAAAATAATAGTTTTTTTCAAAAATATTACCACAGCTGTGTGTAAACGAAAAAAGGGACTGTAAGGCCGCAGCTGCGATAGGTTTACATGTAATAACCAAATTTCGAAAACAAGGTGATACCTACCCCGTCTAGAAATTCGATAACAAGCTTGGTATGGAATTGAAGAATGATTAAAGGACAAAGCCGAAAGCTTTTATCGAATTTAGCTGCGCTGAAAAAGCTCCCCCGCCCCTCTTACCTCCCATCAGGTTCACTCCAACTTGTCGAAGGATCTAACGCAATTTTATGTGAAAAGGTGGATAGCTACCGGTGTCCTTGGGGTTTACTTCCTCCTCTTCCTTATTCCCAATTTTTTTTTTGAAGGTTCGGGGAAAAACTGTCCGCATAGAAAAACGAAAAAAAAAAAAAAAAACTGCAGTTGCAAAAAAAAAGCTTTTAATAATTTTTTTTGTGAAGAAAGTCTCGTGAATAATCGTCACTTTCAAACGAGTTACGGGGAATTATAACCCGTTTGATTTATCGATGGCAATATCAATGAACGATGCCACTGCTGCTATACTGGTGCTCGAACCTACCTGCAATGGCAGAAATTAATACCCGAGTTCAGACCTTGAAATATTCGCCAATTAATAACCGGCTAACAAATAGACCGCAATATATTTTCCATTCAAGCTGGTATTACGCGAGAGTTAAGCCGCTTTTAGAATTTACAAAATTAGAGATGGCGAGGGAGGGCTACATGACACAACACAACACTAAACTACACTATACACCACACCACGTATATATATATATATATATATATATATATATATATATATATATATATATATATACATGTATATGTATATGTATGTACACAGCTATATAACTACATATAATACCCTCATAGTTTGTTTTCACACCCTGCCTACAGGGGCTAAAAGTTTGAAACACAAAAGCCGATATATATGTATATAGGTATGTACATATATATATTTTGCCAGGAATACGATAGAGTTGGACTGCATTCGCACGTAGGTAGGTATATGACGTGTGATACGATTCGTATAGCAAAAAAAATTATGCCGAGATAATTGCGTAGTAGGTAAATTTTTTTTTTTCGCGAATTCAAATGGAAAAATCAGGAAACCGGTTGACCTGTGGGCCAACCCTAAAACTTGCCGCTATGTGTTAAATACGTTACAATAAATTAGATACTATTAGTGATTATAATACATTAAAGAAGGTTATAAGTATAGTTAGTTTTCCGTATACAAATTTTTTAACTTCCCGCTATGAAAATTGAAAATTTTCATAAAAGAAGGGAAGTTACTGGTTTCGGTCCGATTTTCGAAAACCGAGTTTTCGTCAGATGTCGACGTTTTGAGGTCCTAGGAAGCTATTCCGACTATTTTTGGATGGACGTCCGTATGTGTGTGTGTGTGTGTGTGTGTGTGTAACTAATTTTTTGTCGTACGATTTCTTTAGAACGAATTGACCGATTGGAATAGTTCTTGTAGCGATCGAAAGGGTTTATCGAGACTTAGATCTGATTAGATTTTGGAGTCGATCGGTCGAGTAGTTCCAAAGTTATTCGAAAAATAAAAATTAAAAAAAAAAAAATTTTCAGGTTTTTAGCGCATAACTCCTAAACCGTTCATGCGATTAGTCTCAAAACTTAATCAGGTTAAGTCTTGAGAAACCCTTTGGATCGCCGCAAGAACCATTCCAATCGGTCGATTCGTTCTAAAGATATCGTACGACAAAAATTTGTTTACACACATACACACATCCGGACGTACATCCAAAAATAGTCACAATAGGCTTCGTAGGAACCCAAAACGTTGAGATCTGAGGAAAACTCGATTTTCGGAAATCGGACCAAAACCAATAACTTCCTTTGTTTTTGAAAATTTTCAATTTTCATAGCGGGAAGTAAAGAAATAAACGATGCAGTTCCATCGGATCTCAATTCCGACGAAAGTTTTTAGGAAAATTTGTCACGACATTGCAAAAAAAAAAAAAAAAAAATTGTAAGATAATGAAATTTTAGAATTGCGCAGATGAATGAAGAAAGAAATAACTTGGATCGCACTGCAGACATACGAAACGTACTCTAGTTTTAGTTCGCAGAAAATTCTACCAGCTAGTACTTTTAAATTTATGGTAAAATTTTACCATATAGATTTTTTACTTATTTGTAATCAGCTGAAACTTGCATTAGAGCTGAAACGAATGAAAACCCAGATGAGAGAGGATGGACTTCTCCCTTTGCTGTGAAATGACATTATTTTTCTCCTATTATGTACACGAACACACATATACTACTTCCTCTCTTATAATAAAATAATACTAAATGGTTTCGTACTACAGCTAATTCGTCCAGACAATTTCAAAGCTCGTATCCAACTGGCATATGCAATAGCTTTTCCCAAAAGAAACGGGACTTTTTAGTATAAGCGAATAACCGATTTGCGAGAGGAAAAGAAACAAAAAAAAAAAACAGAAAGAGACAGAGAAACTTCCTTTCTAGTTGCGCTCAGGGGATCGAGTGGAAAGATATAGGCTTCAGTTAGTTTTGGTGACCTTTTTTTTTCGCTCTTTATAGGTATGTATTATATCGCGAAGATTTAAACTCGAGATCACAGTCGTTCCTTTTCCTTTCGTTTTTTTTCATTTTTTTTTCTGCACCTCTTCTTACTGTTTTGGCAATAAAAGGAAAAGACGATTCCGTTGGGCATACGTATAATATGTATCCATAAAAAATCTTTCTGCATAAATTTGAAGAGCGAAACCGTGTTGAAAATTTTTATTAGTTTTAGTATCCGTTTAGCAGTTGGTCGTTAGATTCGATTGAAATAAGTCGATAAATTAATTGATTAATTAATTACTATCGGATAGATACTATCGTCGCTTTAATCCTAATGCGGTGAATTTGTATGCGCATAAATTTTCACTCTGTCAGGGTAACAGGAACGGTATTAGTTCAATGGTGTGGCAAGTTTCATTCCATCAATGCCCTGCTCTCAAGCATGGCTCCCACCTTGGAGTATTTCTTTTCCCTTTTTCTACCCCCTTTTCCCCTTTGCCCTTCTTTCATTGCTTTTTTCTTCCCTTTAATGGAACAAGGCCAAAAAACGGAGGCTCCTTTTCGTCCTCGATTCTGTTCGGTTCTGTCCTGTCTGTCTATGTACAAAGGACAATGGGACTTGCTAATAGTTTTCTATACACACTCGCTCGGATGAAAGAATACAATATATTGATGTGAAAGGAGAGAGAGAGGGAGAAAGAGAGAAAGGTGTGAGAACTCCAGGCAACCCTAATCCCTTAAACATCAGGTATCAGCGTTGTCGAGGGTCTCAAGGGCGTCGAGGATGTCAAGAGAAAGACAAACCGTCTACCGACTCCGATTTCTTATTACAACTAAATCTCCCGTACCCCATGGCGTCAGTTTCTAATTTATTTTTACGTGTAAACAAGGAAAGGGCGAAACGTGATAATAACAACCCGCGTCTTTGGTTTCAGAAATTCAACTAAACACCTTCGAATTTCCAGAAAATTTTAAGTATTGCTGCTTAATTTATTCATAGACATATTCCTTGTGAAAAACTGAGCCAAAGTTTCCCCAACGAGAAAGTCGAGAGACTAATAGTTCCTGAATTACAGCGAGTCAAAGTTGACGAAATGTAGAGCGACGAGCGCGCTGACTAGCGGTGGCGTCTCTAACTATTCCGACCGTTATCTTCGACGAGGAAAGCGCGATTGGTCAGATCTTGAACTAGCCCTAGTTTGAAAACTATACAACCGTGGAACTTCGGGTTAGATTTATTTTCTTCATCGAAGAACGTGTTTTCGGTATACCCAACGTATAATGTAGAGGGAATTATATAAAGGCTCGATTTTCCGGGGTTGAACAGATCGATTTTTATTATTATCACGAAGGGTGCGGCGCGGGCGCGGGCATCGAATTTTGACGAGATATGATATGGGCTGGAAAGCAATTGGAAATACATGAAATTCAAGTATCCTCGAAAACAGTGATATTCGAGAATGATTTCGCCCCTAACGATACACGATTATATACACCATCGGGGTGGGAGGAAAAACGTCGAGAGAAATCATCAGCCGTGAGGTTTTTATTTATTTATTTTATTCCCTTTCTTTTTCTCCTCCCATGATTCTCGATGCTTGTGAATTAGTTGAGCCGAAATAATTTCTATCAATAAAAATAAAAGAGTAAAAATTTCTAGAGAAATTATAGAAAACTTCTCAAAACTTTTCTTCGTACAAAAAAAAAGTTAAAGAAATTTGAATTTTTCTTAAGAACGAGTCGACAATATTACCGATAGAAAATGAACGCGATTCTCTCCTTCTTCTTGTTCTTCTTATTGGTACTTTGCGTATTGATTTCATCAGCTAGAAAGACAGCCAACAGTTTTTCTAACAAAAAGTTATCCTCGACGTGGTTATATGTATCTCTAAAGGGAGTAGCACTGCGTAGCGTAGGTTCAATTTCGGCTTTAATTAAAGCTCCCTGCTAATACAACAATAACAACGAACTACGTTATAATCACTATAGGTATATACCTAAACTTGTACAAAACGTGCTGCAGCACAAAAGATGTCGCCGGGTATAAATCCCGCTTCCCTCCCCACACGTACAATACCTCGCCAAAAATTTGCGTTTGAATATCGCGCCGCAAATCCAAGCTGCGAAAATATCTCAAGCTTTGAACTAACCAGCCTGGATGGTAGGGGAAAAGCGAAGGAAGAGTTTGGGGTACCCCGTAAATCTTCTATTTACACTGCAGACGAATTTTACTCCTCGTATATATACATAGCCGTATATCTGTAACATATGTATGTGGTACATACATACCTTCACATAGACCATGGTCATTAGCAAGCGAATAAAATGATTCTTTTTTTTCTCTCTTCTTTTTCTTTTTCGTTTCTTTCTTTCCTTGCTAAATTATTCAGCAAACCAACCAGCCGGTTTTTTTTATACAGGAAGTAATACGCGTCTCACGGAAGTACGGGGGCGAGCTTATTTTCACTGTTTGTATAAGAAATCAATGCGTTTTACGGAGTACCCTTAAAAGATAGAGAAAAAAACGGGATGAAAAGGTAGAAAACTGACAAAGGGAATGAATGAACGTAAAATTCGAAGAAGAAAAAGAAGAGGAAGAAGATGAAAAGTGGAAAGCCTGCAGTGCTGCTATCATCTGCAGAAAGAATAATAAACATACCGATTTTCAGGTATTTTTTTTGTAGTTATTCTATCGACACCATCTTCTTCTACTTCTTCTTCTCCTTCTTCTTCTTCTTCTTCTTCTTCTTTTTTTTCTCGTGTCGTACGACGGTCCAAGTATCGACGAATACATTAGCATTGTGCCTTCTTATGAAAAGTGGCTTTGGAAAGGAAGAGGCCGGAGCTTAGCAAGCTCAAAGCAAGTCGAGAAAATATTTTTCAAAAATCCGTGCTTGTTTCTCTCTTTTTCTTTTTCTCTCTCTTTCTCTCGCCCATCCTGATAAGAAATTTCTCCTTTAACCCCCGCACCAAGTGTCAAAATATGAAAATTAATATCCACCCTGATCATTCCAATTTGTGATTCTACAAGACGCAGAATTTCACTACTTCCTTATTTCCTTGCCTATACTTACTTTCCAAGGACGCTCCGCGATATCGACTCCTGTGCAGTTTTTGGCTCGGTGACAAATTGAGTCTCAGGTCAATGGGCCATTTTGTAGAGAAGCTTCTACTTCTACTCTCCCATTTTATTCTTATTTTTTTATTCTATTTTTTTTTTTGACGGAGAGATGCTCGAGCTTTTAGATACGGACTTATAGTTTACTTCAGGAGTCCAATCGCTTTTGACTTGGATTATTTACGATTTTCGATATCACAGTTCTCGATTTTTTCGTATACGAGGCTCCACGGTTCGCCACGACGATGTGGAAACATTAATTTTTCATTTCAGCCTCCATTACGGGGTATAACGTAATAAACGCGTTTTTCTTCTTCAAGCATCAGAGCCGAACTTGCCACTTACGAGTTTTCCATAGATTAATAAAACCTGTCACACTGCAGGGGCGGACGGCTCGGCTCGGCTCGGCTCGGCTTGGCTTCGAGCTTTCTTACAAACGGGGGAAATAAAGCAAGAGAGAGAGAGAGAGAGAGAGAGAGAGAGAGGGAAAAGTACGCTTGCGAAATCAGCTTGCTGTTGGATTAGGGGAAATTTTAGGATTTGAGTTTCTTTCGACTGGTGTGTATGTACGTGGGATGATGCAATTAAACTGAATATAAAAGATATAAGAGCTGCTCTGGCTCTCGCCTAATTCGAATCCTAACGAAACGAAGATACGGAATGGAGGCTAAAGACGTATATATATATTTTATTATTTTCTCAGATTAATAAAGGTTTATTATACATTAATTACACGAAGTTGGTGGTAGTAGGAGGTAGGCTTCAGTGCTCATCCTCATCCTCCTCCTCCTCCTCCTCCTCCGGGTCCTCGTCCTCGGGCGTAATTTTCCACGATGCTAATTACACGCTCGCGATTAATTGCGTGTAATTGCACGCGCCCTGGTGATAACTCTGATGTTAAAGTTTATCCCGTGCCACGGCCCGTGGACGTGCCGAGGCTAAAGTGAGGCGTGTAATTTATATACAAATGGAAAAAGCTGACGGGGGCGTGAAACTCATTCCTCAATCCAGCTCAATCATCGCGAAAATACCGTAAGAAAAAAAAAACGAAAAAAAAAAAAAAATTGAAAAAATTCTAAACTTTGCTTACGAAATGGAAAATTTTCAAAAAAATTAAAAAAAAATAAAAATAGGTTCATAGTTAAGAGAAGAAATTGTATACGTATAACGTTAGTACGTTATACGTTACCTCGGACGAATTTATAGCCGATTGTAGATTGCTGCTACTGCTGCGGGTAAGAGCCTGATGAAATTGGCTCTTTCGCCCATTTTCAAGCCCCTGTATCTACCAAATTACGTTTTCCCACAGGCAGAAGGGTGAGCGGTGGGGTAAAGCGGCACCGTTTTACCGGGACACTTTTGCCAAGGAATTTTCGGAAAATTGAAGGCACCGCCGTACTTTCACGTTCCATCAACTGGCGAGGAGGCGTAATCACTCCTTTTTTCCATCGAATGACTGTCCATCGAATACCGAATATACAAGGCGCCCGCTTCGTGTCGTTTTCATTAAAAAAACCAAAAATCATAAACCAAAAAATAAAATCACGAAGTATCTTTCACGGGTATCTTTTGACCGGATTTTATCCTAATCCTCGAAGGATAACCTGGCTACGATATCCCGTGGGAGTTTGTTGGTTTGGATTTACAAAAATTTGGATTCCGTGGGTAGGTATAAGGTGCTCGGGATGTCGTCGGACGTGGAGGGATGTGGTGAGCTTGCGTGTGCCAGACAGAACTAAGAAATGGCACGTAGCAGTAGTATAACATCCTGTAACACGTGCCGCTGACACAGATAACCATATAATATAGGAGGTGCGTCCAGGACGAGAAGATACTTAACTCGACTTAACTCGCCTCCGAGAGTCTCATGTCTAAACATTCAATTTTTCATCCTAGACACAATGAAGCAAAAGAAATTTCTCTTTTTTTTGTCAATTGAAACCGAACAATTTCAGTTAAAAAATCAACTGATCCCTACAAAATTCAGGCGAGACAATATTTCAGAGCACCTGCAGGAGCTGGACATTAAAATTTAGTGCCTTTTAATCCCCAATTCCGTTGATATAGTCGATAAAAACGAGTCGACGGTAGCCTCTTCCGATCCTCCGTGTGAATTTTGTTCTTTATTAATATGTTTTTACGTTTTTTTATTTTTTTTATTTGCAGTTTTCGCAACCCACCACCTTCACGTGATTTATTACACGGTTTGCTTGTTGCCTGTGAATCGGTAGAAATTTTCAATACGTTTTGCTTGCACAAGATCCACGATCTTGGAAAGAATGTGCTTGAAATCAGTCTTTCAATTATATCTCGAGAACCGTTGACGATATCAGATTAAAGGTAGATATAATAAATGAAGCTTATTGAATTTTCTTCAAAAAAGGAAGAATACATTTTTCTTGTATTCTCAACGGTTCCACCGTAATTTGATTCCGAATGTGTAACTAGTTCATTCGTTTTTGCTCTATAATGACCACAAATGTTTCAATATTCGGTCTCAAAATACAGCGAAACAAATGAAGATACAGGAAAAATGTATTCTACCTTTTTCATAGAGAATTTAGTAATCTTCATTTTTGGTTCTTACCTTAATCTTGCTATCATTCACGGTTCTCGAGATATGATGTAAAAACTGTAGCCGTGCACTCAGAGTTCAGGATCTTTTATTACGTTCGAAAAGCAGGCGATAATGACCGTCTCGTGTAACCAGTGCTCAATATTCATACCCGTATCTCTGGTATTTTTTATTACACCGAGTCTCTCAGTGGTTTTGACTAAAGAAAGAGGCTTTGGCAAACTCCCCGCACGCGTAGAACTGGATTTTCTCAAATTTTTGTCGTGTTATTTCCTCCCTCTGCGGCATACGCGAGAGCTGCGTTGGCTCGGGTCCGCGAACTCGTACTCCGTCATTTGAGAGCATGGTGGCTGCCACCCCGTGTTCATATTTGCGGGAATGAGAGAATAAAGAGAAAAAGAAATTTCGAGTAGTACCTACCTACCCTGCCCACCCATCCACCCGGTGTTCACTCCTCGGTATGAAATAGCTTGCTACCACTATTCATCCGGCGGATTTAAACGTCCCGTAAAGACTGAGGGCGGCATAAAAGAAAGGGGTGGAAAAGATTGAGGGAAAGAAACAGTTCAATCTTTCAGGTTCTGCACACATTCTCGTCTCGTACTTAAGTCACGTTTTTCAACCGTCGCCCCTAGTTCTCTTGGTTTATATACACCGTACCTATATACTATGTAAGTACAGAGAGCGGTAAACGTGAATGGGAATGAAATAAGAAACGGGGAAATGGCTCGGGGTAAGGGGTTGGATTTTTACGGCTAATATCTCCCATGTCGCCAGTTTGCATATGGTATGCATATCTATTCACGTGAGGTAGCGTAGTGTAGTACATATATACCTATATACCTATCCATACCCACCGTCGCGTTGCACTGCTGCTGCAGCTTGCTGCTTGCTGCTGCTGCAGTGGATTTCACGATATTGCACTCGGCTGGAAATCTCTTTGAGATATCCACCTCGCCTTCCTACAGCTGCTTTCACAAGCTTGTGTATCTAACCGATACTCGTGTACAGATCTATCTATGTGAATACCCATACCGTTAAGTGACGGATAAATTGCACGAGTCAATCGTTACTCTCTCTCTCTCTCTCTCTCTCTCTCTCTCTTTCTCGTATCGTATCGTATCGTATCGTAGCAGCTTCTGTTTGAAGAGTAGATGAGTAAACTTACCCCAGAGCATTCGCGATATATATACCATATATCGATGCATGAGAGGAGTAAACCGCGACAGATTTACCATTAGTAGAGAGCAACAAATTGAAAGAGGTTTTGGGAAGGATTGGCTATGCAGATTTTGCCATTTTTCGAAGGGTAAAACGGTCGGAATTTTTCAAAATCAAACTGAACTGTATTTTGGAAACGGTATGAGAAATCCGTCTCCGCTTAGGCGCCATTTTCTTCGTAAAAATTTAATCTAGAAAATGTTTCAACGGTTTTTGAGATTGAATTCTTTTTTTCTTCATCCCGGTATCACGACGAATCATAAAATAAAAAATCCCGTCCGAATTAAATTCGCGCGTCAAATGTAGGAGACGGATTTGCGCACATCCCCTTAAACTCAAACCCGTATATCTTAACCAAACTATCAAACCGTCTAGGTTCATGAGAAGGAAGGACGGACAGGTAACACGCGATTTCAAAACTAGTTAACAACTCGTCATAGGCTTAAAGCGCGGTACAAGCTTTGCCGTTTCATTTCTCGACTCAAGCTCTTTCCATACACAATCAAGTTCGAGTTGGGATTATCTTCTGACCATCGTCCTTTCAGAGTTAGATGCATTGGAAGAAGAGCTCGTGGATCAATCTGTGTAATTGTCTAAAAAGCTTTCCGACAAAGCTGCAGCTGATCAATTTTAAAATCTGAGATCGAAGCATCGAATTATCGCGATAGGACCTTTCTGGAAGCCCTTTGATGTTTGAACACGTAAATCGTTGACTAAGAAACTGGGTAAACAGAAACGCGGGGAACAGGAATCGGGGAGTGAAATTATCCGCGTAATACATCATCGGATTCTGTCCAGGATTGAGATAACCCATTTAGGATTAGAGACCCTGGTAATGAGTGAGACACTGCGCCATGGTTCGTGGGTATAAGGTAGATAGGAACACGATATTCTCGGAAATGATGGTACACTGTAAACATCGCGTTGTCCACCGGCGGGATTCGTATCACGTGTATAACATTAGTATATCTATAGACAATACGTATTATATGATAACAAATGAAGGATTACCCGGAGAGATGAAGACCGAATAATGGGATTTATAGTAGAGAAGACCAGCACCCAGTTTTCAGACACGGCTTTCATCGAGGATATTACGTTGCATGCAAATTTGCTATTCAGGATCCAACCCAGTCGCCAGAGCGAAAAAAAAAACACATTTGGCTTACAAAATTTAGAGTAGTTTTGATTTTTGGTAGAGAAAAGTATCTTGGGACCCTGCAGAGTAATTCTCTCCACTTTCGAGCTTGGCGAGCCACCACTCGCGCCGTCGTCTTCAAAAAGTGGCGTCAGAAAGTGGTTTTTCCGCAATTTCCGCTTTCCGAATGATCCTACGGCTGACATTGTTATTATCAATGTTGTAGTAGAGATAATTTTGAACACCTTTTGTCCGAAAGTTTTTTTTGTATGTCGAATAGATTTTTATCTACAGCGTCGTAAAATACTCGTTCCTCATCGCCACACTACCTGGAGTCTTCATAAGGTAGAGTGGACTTGGTGGAATTCGGGCCATTAAAATGGAAAGTGAAATCAATCAGGACTGCAGGGGACAGTTTGGTGATCAGTGGGACAGTCGGATTAGAACAAATTTTGTCGATTGAGGAAGATAATCTTCGAAAAAAGTTACTCGAAATCAGTTTTCTCGTTATATCTCGAGAACCGTTAACGACATCGAGTTGATGGTGAATATAAAAACTGAAGGTTATTAAATTTTCTTCAAAAAAGGTTCAATACAGTTTCTTCATATTTTCAGCGGTTCCGCCATATTTCAATTCGGAATCTGTAACCAATTTCATCGTTCGCTCTATAATGACTGCAAATGCTTGAATATTCGGTCTCAAAATACAGCGAAACCATTAGATGTACAGAAAAAACGTATTCTATCTTTTTTATAGAAAATTTAACAATCTTCAATTTTGATTCTCATCTTCATCTTGATATCATCAACGGTTCTGTAGATATAATGGAAAAACTGTTAAAGATTGCTAATTGAACATTCATTTTTCCGCTTCACAAAGACTGCGAATCTTCAAATATTCCGGCTCAAAATACACCGAAACTAGTGAAGTTACGGGAAAAATGTGTTGTATCATTTTTATGTAAAATTTAATAAACTTTATTTTTGATACTTACTTTTATCCTGATATTATTTACGGTTCTTGAGATATCGTCGAAAAACGAGAGTACTGCACTTCGAGTTGACGATTATTTTACATTATCTTCAACCGGACTATATCGCGCGTAAATTTCAGGTCAAAAGCGCCTGTGACATCTTGATAGAAAAATTTCTTACGTCATAGTAAGTAAATTGAATGGATTATAGATTATGTGAAACGACCGGTTCACTCGGTTTCACCGAGTTATTTGGCATTTGACCAACTGGGCCAAGAGTCTGCACCAGTATGTGTATATATGTATATGTGTATAGCTGTAGTAGGAGGAATTGTAGTCACGAGGAGAAAGAGGAATAGGACGAGGACAAAGAATCTTGACTAGGCTGGTAAAAAAAAAAAAAAAAAAAGAAGAAAAAAAAAAATCGAAGATACCGAACAGCGTTCAATCTCTTCGTACCAAAGAATAACCTCCCGCGTGTATATACGTTCTTCGTCACATTTAAGCAGCATTGAGTAAATGGTACTGTCCAGTGCCAAATGGGGTCTATTCCAGCTCAGGAATCAATCCCGGAAACAAGTTTACAAATACGAAAGGAAAGGAGAGTACAAAAACCCATCCTGATCGTCGACGTGGTAGCCATCGCCTGGCGAGATACTGCAGCGTATCTTTTATCACAAATAAAAAAGCTTTCAATCCGGACCTTGCCGACCCACCTACTCGCAAGCCCCTATACCATATCCTCCCACCATCATGACGTTAACGAAACAAGATTTATCTCGGATTTATATGTATATGTACCACATACCGGTACTTATACGTTTCTTTTGAAAAAGCAGCAGTAGCGGTTATATAGCAGCATGAACCGCAAACGGGACAAACTTTTATTTAAAAGCTCTGCACCGAGTGCAGAGTGATAGTTTTTTCTTCATTTTCAGATCGCCGGAGTAACTGCAGCATGGGCAGGGTATTAAAGCTGTTGCTAAATTCTCCGTGTGTGTGTGTGTCTAGGTATACGGATATGGATGTCGAGGTAAATTACACAGATTTACGCGTATAGTTAATTGAACAAAACGACGTGGATGAAAAAAAAGAGTAAAAAGTAAAAATTGAAAAAAAAAAAAAAAAAAACGAAGTTCTATAGCTTCTGTTTGTCCCGCGATCCTTTGTCGCTTAAAAGTCTATTCTCCGCTTGAGCAGCGGGTATAACGAGACGCTTCGGTGGTTTTAGACAGCGAATAATCGGATTTTTGAACAAGCTGTACATAGCATATAGTTTCGTGTACAAAATTTAAACGCCAGGGTATACGAGATGATGAATTTTAGTCAAGAGAGGTTTGCACAGAGGAGAATGACGAGTAGGAGGAGAGTGGAGAGCGGAGAATAAGGAGATAAAATTGCGAGGAAGGAGAGCAAAAATAATACAAAAAAAAGCTCTGTACGAGCTTTTATTATGAATTTAAAAGCTCAAGCCTTAATGTTTCGCGATGGTTCAGGGCAAGACGCGGCACGACCCCTTCTACACACCCCTATACTCTTCGAATTTAAACGAGGACGACACGGGGGCTAATTGTAAGGGAACAGAACCGCGCCGCGCCGCCGACGCCGAGGCCGTCGTCGACGTCGAGGTTGGGTCACCAGCTACCCTATCAATATTCATCCCTTATACTCCGCTGAGTTTTAATGCCGGGGTTAAAAGTGTTTGCTACCGTCGGGTAGGTACGAGGCTTAAAAACTCTCTATGCTAACCGCTGTACCAAATGTAAAGAAACAAAGAACCTGCGCGGGGACGGGGGATCAAGGATTGGGGATTTCGGATTCGGGATTGGGAAAAGACGAGAACGAGACTAGTAAATAGAGCAGGAACTAGAGAGGGACCATATCAGGGTGGTTCTTACTTTAGGTATTATTGAAATTTAATACAGACGCCCCCAAGAATCCTTCCAAATATATTAAAAAAAATGTTTGCAAAGTTTGAGCCCTTAATATTAATATTAACACGTGCCTCCAGGCGACTAAAGTTTTAAATGCAAAATACATGTATTTTTGTGCATCGATTGTATGAAAATTGTTATCTGACGAGATAATTGATAAAAAATTGTGAAACTTGGCTTAATTGTTGCCAACAACAAGAGGTTCAAAAATGTATTCTTATTATATTTTTTTCTCGAAAGTAAATTTCCGACTTGTCGCGAAAAAGAGAGAGAAAAAAAAAAAAAATTTCATGTTCATAATTCGCAAATATATTTGCGAAAAAAAATATAACAAAAATATCTTTTTGTACCTCTTATTGTTGGCAATAATTAAGCCAAGGCTCACAATTTTTGAGCAATTATCTTGTGAGATGTTAATTTTCATACAATCGATGCACAAAAATACATGTATCTTGCATTTAAAACTTTGGGCGCTTGGAGGCACGTGTTAATATCAATATTAAGAGCTCGAACTTTACAGACATTTTTTTAAATATATTTGGAATCATTCTTGGGGGCGTCTGTATCAAATTTCAAAAATACCCAAAATAAGAACCACCCTAATATACATACACACACAAAATATACAGAATACGTCTTAACTCAACAGGGATTGATCGAGGTAGACCCGATTGGCGATCAATCAGTCCGCTAGGGTCTCGCCCTGTAGAAATAGAAGAAGGGGAATAAGATAATTTCATAAATTCACATCAACTCACTTCGCTACCTTCGCTTTATTTTTCTATAATCTATTATTTAATAAAGTTTTTACAAAATTATACCGCGAAATTTCTTTGTCGATCCGCTTTTCAAGGAGATCTGGCCAGTCTCAAGGTGAAACGGAGAAAAAATCGCAGTCTGAAACCGATAAGTAGATAAGTAGTTGGATTTTGATCAAAAAGGAAAAAATAGATTTTTGAAAAATTGTGAAGTCCGAGTAAAGACGGTACAAATAATCTTGAGATCCTCGGTTCTTAGAGTTCTTTCTTTTTTTATTCCGTTTCTTTTCTCTGTCTCTTTCCTTCGAGACAAAAAGTCGTTAAATAGGTGGAAGTGAACTTGAAGCAAAAGCGATTGGAGTATAAAAAGAAGCTAAACGGAGAGGATGAAATCGTCTCGTTTAATTTCTGCACTCAGATAGTAGAGAAATCCTTTGGTTAGCGATGTTGCAGAATCGGGTGTTCTTCTTTATAATTCGTTCTTTTTTCTCTCTCTCTTCTTCTCTCTCCGGCTTCTAACTGCAATTAGGAACAATAAGTAAAAATTTATCAACGACGTCGACCTCGACGTTGGCTATTCTACCAGACAGCTTATATACACTGCGGAGAAGAAAAACGTCGGAGTAAGTATGTAGCTGTGGAGCTTTGCGGAGCTTTTAATTCCGGTCGATTCAATCGGCGATCACATTGAAGAAAACCCCTTTATACTCTACACTGTAACTCCTCTTGACCCCCATTATGGTATAACAGTTGCTAGCCTCAAATTGCAAGTGAATTAAATCTGAGCCCAGGTTAATTGGGAAAATTGGGTCCGGTGTTTAATTTCTTTACACGCTCAGATCGCGCGATTATAATCAAAAGGGTGTATCCGCCGTTTTTCATTTTTGTCTGGATTTCACTTAATTCTGCAGAAAAGCATATCCGCTGTTTTTTAACTTCCCGCTTTAGCAGGGGGGAAGTTATTGCAATCACTCCAAAAATGAAAAGTTCAGTTTTCACCAGATCTCCACGTTTCAAGATCAAGAAAATCACCTTCGACCATTTTCAGATGGACGCTGGGTATGTGTATGTATGTATGTGTGTGATCAGTATTTTTGTCCGACGATATCTCGAGAACGAATGATCGGATTTTGATGAAATTGGTATCAATCGACGCGGATTCTCCGAACTTAGAACTGATCAGATTCTGGATTTGATCGGTCCAGTAGTTTTTGAGATATTCTAAGAACAAAATTTTGAAAAAAATCATTCAATCGACGATATCTCGAGAAAGGATCGACGGATTCCAATGAAAATTGGTATCTCAAGGTTTTCTGGACCGTTGATCACGAATACAAGGACAGATTTTTTTTAACCCCTCTCATCTGAAAATTGCCTGCCAATAATTATTTTAGAAAATCTTCATACATGTGTTTTTTTGTTTCCTTGAAAGATTTGGGCGGGAAGTTTTAGGTCTGGCCCATCGTGGTCAGCCGAGTTACCTGCTTGTTATTTTTTAAATCATCTTTTCATTTCACCAAAATCGAATTTTGTTTCTCTTCTCTTTTTCTATCATCTCTTTTTTTTATGAAACTCAACTTTTTGTCGCATACGTTCCTATGATTTCAGTAACCGGATATGTAATATACGTATAGAGTATACCTACGTCTTTCGAAAATTCATGTCCTGTTATAATTTAATACCAACTTGCCCGATTCCCTCAGGGTTTCGCAGCGTTTTAGTGTAATACAAAATAGACGCATCATTATAAGGGGGAAGTAGAGCAATATGCTTCCCCTGAGGAAATCCTAACACTACAACGTTTTCCACGTTATTATTTCTCTCTCATACAGGATTGAAAAAGATACGTCATGTGTTTTATACGGCTGAATAGAATTAAAACAAAAAAAAAAAAAGGAACAAAAAAAATCAGAAAAGTATAGACTTTCGTGGTTTCGGATTCTGAAAAAGTTGTGATAAATTATGTTCTCGTATTCTTCGTACGTGGTCGCATCGGTAATCACGATTTTAATTCGTTTTTTCTTTTGTTTTTGAAATTCGTTATCAACGAAAAGCCCCGTATATGCCTGTACATTATTTATGTACATATGTATATGAGCCATTCCACCAAATCCTGTACGCTAATCCGGCCGCCAAATTTTTTATGTTTCTTTCACATTATTTACTTGTCAACAAAGAGATTCCTCGAGTATGAAAGATCTCTGACTTCAGTTAACAGGGGTTTTCGTAATTATTAGATTTTGCTTCGAAATTTTCCATTCTAATTAAACGGTTTAAAAAACGCCCTGAAAAAAAAATAAAAACATAGTGTTTGATCGAAAATTTTCTGAATTTTTCGAAAATGATGATCAATTTTTTTTTCACTTGTCATTTTCAGCGCGAAATTCAAGAAATAAGACTTAGACTGTCAATTTCAACATGTTCTCCATCGTTTTTTGAGAATCGGATTTTTTTTTTCTGAAAATTCAAAAAATTTCCGATGAAAATCATGTCTAAGAATTTTCCGCTCGTTATATTCTTGATCAAGAATAAATGAAGAAATGCATAAATAATGAGAAAGACCCCGAAAATTTTGTTTAACCGTAACTGTGACTTGGAGGTAAACGAGCGGAAAATTTGTAGACATAAAGAAAAAAAAAATTCCAACCCTTACGATCGATGAATCTTTGTTCATCAATTTTTATTTTTCATTTTTTGGTTTTCTTTCGATTTCTGGCTCCCCCAAAATGGCATGTCAAAAAAAAAAAAGGAAATAAGATGTACTACAGAAAAAAAAACGAAAAAAAAGGAAAAAGAAATAAAACAACAATTCTATAGCAAAAAAAAAAAAAAGTCAAGAATTTCGCCTACTTTATTTATTCGACAAGCGGCTACCTCTCTCAAGATGGATTGGTACAGGCTACTCGATTGATCTACCCGTTTTTCTTCCTTAGGTATATAGGTGTATATATATACTTTTGCGTTTCGCTATTTTACAAGACGTAAATTTTCTCGGCCAAAGCTCTTTTCCTTTTTCCCTTTTTCCCTTTCTCCTATTTTTTTTTTTTTTATTTTTTTTTTTGCTTGGTATCATGCCAAGGACAAAGTTTCATGGTACCTAAGTGTTTTTTTTTTTTTATTTTTTTTTTTACAAGATTTACGCGTAGCAATCGGGTATAGAATATTATACTAGAGGAGATAAGGTAACCCGAGCTGCACTAATTTACTGCGCACGTATATATCACAGATAAAAATTTTAATATCTGAATATATGTATATATGGGGAATTCCACGTCAAATTTGCAACACAGGTACCTCACCCCCTTCGATTTGGATAATTTTTTAGTATGATGTTGTAACCGACACACAAGGGTCCCGGATTTTTTTTCAGATTTTTTAAGCCCTCCGTGAAAATTAAAAAAAATCGAAAAGCCAATTCCGAAAACGCCATTTTTACAAATCTGAAAAAATTCACACTGATTTCATGACTTAAAATATGATTTTTAAGCATGACACGATAATGGGATCTCAATATTTACCATTTACTTCGCAATTAGTTTTTAGGTTTTTTATTTATGTCAGAATTGACGTTTCAATTTCTTTAATCGGTCGTAACTTTTTCAAGTTTTAATGGATTTCAATTTCTTTGAATTTCGGAAAAAGTAAAATCCATTATTATTTGAGAAAATTATACAACCGATTGAGAATATTGACACTCCAAAATTCTGACATGAAAAACTTGAAAACTTGCGAAAAAGAAGTAAATATCGAGATCCCATTATCGTGTCATGCTTAAAAATCATATTTTAAATCATAAAATCAGTGTGAATTTTTTCAGATTTCTAAAAATGGTGTTTTCGGAATTGGTTTTTCGATTTTTTTTTTTTAATTTCACGGACGGCTAAAAAAATCTGAAAAAAATTCAGAGACCCTTTCGGGTCGGTTGCAACATCATACTGAAAAATTATCCAAATCGAAGGGGATGAGGTACATGGGTTGCAAATTTGACGTGGAATTCCCCATATATAACTACGCGTATATGTATAGATGATATATAAATTCAAAAATAGGAATTAACTGTTATACTGCACGTGTCCTGAACGATTTCTTTCAAATGCCATTTTTTTTGGAACCTTAAGGAAATTCCTTGAAAAATTATCGAAAAAAATATTTAAAAAAAGCAATTTTGTGCTTAAAACGTGTCGTTCAAAATCCTGTTTTTGGAATTTAGTTGCGATAATTTTTGACACAGTTATATGCAGGTTTCAATCAACAGTTGCGAGATACTTTCAAATTTCTTTACAATTTTGGAAGAAAAATAAAAAAATCAAATACAATGAAAATCAAAAATCGTAGAAATTTTTTTTAGCGATTAATAAACATTTTAAAGCTATGAAGTTATTCTTCCATGAAAGAGCGTTTTCGGAGAACACCAAAAAACAGAATTTTCCTTGTTCTAACAACAACAACAAAAAAAAAATATATATATAAAATCTTGTCAACTTATATACGTTGTCAGAAAATTTGTTCGACAAATTTCAGGTTTCTTAGTACATATTTATACCCGTAGCTATTTTCCGCGCGGGGGAGGTCGAGTGTTGGCCTAGAGAGCGTTGAGGGAGGTTGGGGCGGGGAAGGGGTCGGAAAACTTTTGCTCGACGAAAGCTTTGCACGCAGGCTTTGATTTCGTCTCGTCACGATAACGACGTTTTAGAATTCACAACTCAATAACAAATCGTGCTTTCAAAGCTCGAAAGCTCTCTACTGGCAATTTTCGTCGGTGGGTTGTTTCGGGTCTGTATAAATGTATATATATACACATATATATATATACTATATACTATATACTATATATACATAATATTTACATGTACAAACGAACCAGAGAGAGAGAGAGAGAGAGAGAGAGAGAGAGACAGAGAGAGAGACGAATCGTCATTTGAAAGCAGGCACAGCATGAACGGTTCACTTTTATCTCCCACTTTTCGCTTTCACTCATCCAGTTCGTATCATACCTACCCCCGCCCGACCCTTGCAGTTCGGAAGGTACGAAAATATATCCGCAAAAAGTGAGTAAGTGAATAAGTAAATAAACAAACACATTAAAAGAGAGAGAGAGAGAGAGAGAGAGAGCGAGAGAGAGAAAGAGGTAAAAGAAAAGAGAGAAATAAAAACAACCCTCAGAGAAACGTGGGGGATGATGATGCTGACGATGACGACGGGACGGGATGCTGTATATCTTTTCTGTCTGTGGAGGAGAGATGAAAAAAAAATATATATAGAGTAACATATAACGCGTTAGATCAATTATTTATGGTTCACTCAACTGTGATTATTTTGCCAAAGTGAGGTGGAACCAAAACTGAAGGCCCCCCTCCCTTCCCGACCTGCCCCGTCAATGATACTAATTTTTTAGTCATAAAGTACGCTCTTAAAACCCGAGCTTTTACCGCTTTATAGTAGAATTGTAAAAAGTATATACTATATTTTTTATTATTCTTCTTTTAGGAAATTATTAAGACCAAAAGAAAAAAAAATTTAAACAATATTATTGATATTTTGAGCAAGATTAGGGATTTTTTTTTTGTTTTTTTTTTTATGATTTCGACTTTTATCCAGAAATATCGGAACCCAATTGATGAATATTCATGTCCAATATAATGATGCATGGATAAAGAAATGAGAAGAACTGTTGGGCGATTAATTGAGGCCGAAAATCAAATTCCTTGAATATTGATTCTCGTTGACTTCGATGGTTTTTTTTTTGTGTTTCATTTTTACAAAATTTTCACGATATTGTCGAGAAAAAAAATATCAGGAAACCGGTTGACCTGCGTGTCAAATACGTTGCAACAAATTGATACTATTGTGTTTATAATACATTGAAGAAGGTTATAAGTATAGTTAGTCTGCCATAGACAAATTTTTTTCGGTCTGATTTTCAAAAATCGAGTTTTTCTCAAATGTCAACATTGCTAGATTTTGGAGAGTTATTATATTTAATGCCAGAAGATATCGTTCAGTCTGCATGTTTGTGTGCGAAATTTTTAATAGTCATTAAACAATTTGACAATTAATTCTAGATTGAGTGATTCGAAATCAACTCACGTCTATCAAAAAAAGAAATTTTTGTCGTGCAATATTCTTTAAACTAATCGTTCGATTTTGATGAATCTTGCGACAATCGAAAGGGCTATCCAAGACTTAAATCTGATTAAGTTTTGAGACTAATCGCACGAACAGTTTAGGAGTACTGCGCTAAATCCATGAAAATTTTTTTTTTCCAATCTCTACTCTACGAATATGTTTGAAACTACCGGACCGATCGACTCCAAAATCTGATCAAATCTAAGTCTTGATAAACATTTTCGATCGCCGCAAGAACCATTCCAATCGGTCGATTCGTTCTAAAGATATATCGTACGACAAAAATTTATTTACAGACCCACGCATACGGATGTCCATCCAAAAATAGTCAGAATAGCTTCCTAGTACCCCAAAACGTCGAGGTTTGATGAAAACTCGATTTTCGAAAATCGGACCGAAACCAATAAACTCCCTTTTTTTTTTGAAAATTTTTAATTTTCATAGCGGGAAGTTGAAAAAAAGTAGTTATCTTATAAAAATTAGTACAAGAAAATGTTATATAATTTTTTTTCATCTCCGAGCTATATCATACAAACGTATCGTATTAGCTGTGAATGGTCAGTGACATATCAACCATAATTATACTGTCAATTTTTCAGTGGAAGTTCTGATCCTGATTTTTTCACCGGTCTGTCCATATCACGCCCGCGAAAATTTTCAAATTTTTTTATGTCCCTCAATAACCGAGATATATTTATGACTATGCAGTTTTTTGGTATCGAAAAACAAAAACATGGCCGATATGTATGTACATTGGGATTCGTCAAAATCGTTATATTTCTTTAAGGGTTAGGTTGTGCTCTATAATAGATAGATAGACATATATAATGGTATAGGTATATATGTGTAATACATGGGTGCGAAAATTTTTTTACGGGATGACACGGGGAGAGGCAGGCGTGGTGGCGTACCTAATACAATTTCCAATTTTCCATTTCAGGATGACAGGAGGAGCGAGCGGTGGATTAAAATTATTGGAAAAAATATATGTGACCCGTGGTGCCCATGCCGCGCTGTATTGTCAACGTAGCGATAGAGATAGAGAGAGAGAAAGAGAGAGAGAGAAAGAGGAAATATTTCCAGTTTGTTTTAGAGCCGGTCATTATTTTCGCACGACATTTACCGCACAATCAACAACAACGAGACCTACAAACTCGTATTTCAAGTATCAATGAATGGCTATCACGTAAACACGTCAGGCACATAGGTATGCCGAATGAACAGTCCAGGAATTCTATATTTTCATATTGGTTCCGGTCGGATTTTCGAAAATCGAGTTTTCATCAGATCTCGACGTTTTGGGTTCCTAGGAAGCTATTCTGACTATTTTTCGATGGACGTCCGTATGTGTGTGTGAACAAATTTTTGTCGTAGGATATCTTTAGAAAGAATCGACCGATTGGAATGGTTCTTGAGGCGATCGAAAGGGTTTATCAAGACTTAGATCTGATTAGATTTTGGAGTCGATCGGCCGAGTAGTTTCAAAGTTATTCGAAGAATGAAAATGACAAAAAATATTTTTTGCATGTTCTTAGCGCATAATTTCTAAACTGTCTGTGCGATTAGTCTCACAACTTAATCAGATTTAACTCTTGGATAGCCCTTGCGATTGCCGCAAGATTCATCAAAATCGAACGATTAGTATAAAAGATATTGCACGACAAAAATTTCTATTTTTTGATAGACGTGAGTTGATTTCGAATCACTCAATTTCGAATCTGTCAAATTGTTTAAAAACTATTCAAAATTTCGCACATAAACATACCGACTTAACGATATCTTCTGATATTAAATATAACTCCCTAAAACCTAGAAACGTTGACATTTGACAAAAACTCGATTTTTGAAAATCAGACTGAAAAAAAATTGTACACGGAAAACTAACTATACTTAGGTATAACCTTCTCCAATGTATTATAATCACTAGTAGTATCTAATTTATTGTAAAGTATTTAACACATAGCGGGAAGTTTCAGGGTTGGCCCACAGGCCAACCGGTTTCCAAATTGTTTGTTTTTGAAAATCAGCGGCGTTTGAGAAAAAAAAAAATTAAAATTTCATCGAAAGAATCAAATTTATCAAATATCATGCGTTCGCGGTTTTTCACGAAACTATGTATACATTGTACATCGACGTAGAATATTTTCCTAAAAATTTTGCGGAGTTTTAACTCTTTTACGATTTTAAAAGAAAAAATTTATTTTATTCCTTTTTTTCGTTTTTTTTCGTTTTTTTTTTTTTGCCCCACAATTGAAAAGGTGAACAAAAATTATACGCCTTGGGGATTTACCCATCCGGAAACGAACATTCAAATATATCATTTCATTCAGAGGTGCCGTGGTAGATTTTGTAAAAAATTAAGGGTTTAACGGTCTGCAGGAACCGCAGGAATAACAGCAGTAGCAGGCCGAATAAAGGCCCATTGGGAATAAAAGTATCACCCATAAATATCTTATTATTATTCTCGCTTACAGAAGAAAAAAACCAAAAAAAAACTGCGTTGGGGATTTGTGAAAAGTGAAGAAAACCGACCCATATCAAACGAAATTAATTAGCTATTCGTAAATTTAACGGTATATAAAAAAAAAACAAAAGAAATTATTTTTCAAAAATCTCGTTTTCTGCAGACGATGGAAAATTGCTGCGTGCTGCTTTTTTTTCTTGTTCTTGAACGAAGGGGAGCTTTTCTGCACAGCTTCTTTTCAACGAAAATTATTTTTATATCTTTCATTTTATATACGTATGTACCTACCTTTGTCCGTCGAATTCGAAAATTCAAATTTCCAGATGATAGCTGAGACAGATGCCAGTAGGTACTCAGAAGAAAAAAGATAACAATAATAATAATTATTATTATTATTATTATAAGAAACAAAAAAGTGGAGGAGAATTTTGAGGCATCTTCCTTTCCTCTTCGTTTGACGAAAGAAATAATATTCTTGTAGGATTTCAAATTTGACATTTATTCGGTATTTTGCAAGTGACAGAAAAAGTTTTCCACGGGTAGGTAATATGAGCGATCGGTATAATACATATATACATACGACAGAGAAAACTTTTTCCGTATAATTTTTTTTTTTTTTTTTCTTCTTATTTTTTCTCTTTTATTTTATTTTATTTTAATACGTGTGCTGCAGTCAGAATGAAAAGAGACGAAGGAAAAAAAGGAAACAGGAAACAAAAAAGAAAAAGAAGAAGAAGAAGAAGAGGAATTTGAAGCTGACGTATGTATGCAAAGTAGCTATACGAAGAATGAAAAGATTATATGGACTTACGGCGAGCTTTTTACAACTTGCAGCTTTCGCTCTCGGTTTTCTCGCCTCTTTTCTTTCTCATCATCATCGTCATCTTCTTCTTCCTTTCTTCTTCTTCTTCTTCTTCTTCTTCTTCTTCTTCGTTTTCTTCAACCTCGTTCGAACCTCACCTCTAAAACTTACCTCTCAATTTTCTCGCTCGAAGAATTTTCTTCACCGGTGATAAATGATCCTCTAAGTTTAACCCCCCCGCATATACCCCCCGAAGACCAACCGACGAACAAACTAACTATCGTGTGCAGGAGGAAGGGAGGAAGGAAAGAGCTTTCACTGCTACATTTTTTGTCTCCTTCAAAAACAGGTTTTAAAATGTTTAGACTGTTAAGAGGCTCGTAAGAAATTTTTTTTCTCTTCTCTTCTCCTTTTTCTTTCCTTGCTAAAGAATTTTTTTATCAGGGGAGTATTTGCACGGATTAAAATTTTTTTTTTTAGTTTGTTCTAAGAAAAAAAAAAAACTTTTCATTTTCAACTTTTGGTTTCTGACATTTTCGAAAATTTTGCGTACGATTTATCACGGATTCGGTTGTACACGCCGGGTTATACCGTTGATTCTGTTTTCTCCCGAGCTCCAATTCTTTTCCTTTCGCACGTACAGGTTCGAGAAAAAGAAGTAAGAATTCAAAAAATAAAAAATTCCTACTCCATGATTCTTCTCTCTAAAGCTAGACGTCTATTATTCAGGATTATTTAAATATCCCGATTTGTAAGGCGAGTAACTTCCTTCTTCTTCTTACTACTTTTTTTCATCTTCGTCTACAGCTCCTGGAATTCGACGCTTCAGGAATGTAAAATAAAATATATACATATATATAAAAAAAAATAAAATAAAATAAAACCGTGAAAAGATAAAACAGAAGAAGAAGAAAAAAAAGATAAATAAAAATTTATGAATTTATTCAGCGTTATTCCATTGCTGAAAGTTTTCTACTTTTGGTTGTACCGAGAGCGAACCGGGTTTGGACCATTCTTTACAATTCCAACCCTCACGGATATTCCGTGGGAGAGATTAATTGGGATTCTATATACATCAGGAAAATCGAATCTAAATCGTAAAAGTCATTAAATTTAGCTAATTTATCGCCGTTATTTAATTTCGTAAGAAACAAATCACCGGTTGATTAATTAACGTATGTTATATTATAATGAAATTCGATTGTCTTTGAGGAAAAAAAGTGAAATGAAAAATAAGAAAAAACTTGAAAAAAAAAAAAAATTATATATACAGGAGAGCGTATATAACAATATAATTATTGTAAAACAGTGGTCTCTTTATTTCATTATTTCATCCTCACATAAATATTATACATAATTTTATTATACGAGATGTATGTATGTATGTGTTTCTTTTTTTTTTATTCTTTAATTTTTTATATATTTTTCTTCAAATTTATTTATATATATTATATATATATTTTACAAAGAACATTCTCTCGGGTCGTTTTTTTTTTTTTTTTTTTTTTTTTTTTCTTCTGTTTCCGTTTTTCCGTCAGTTTTCAATATGTAGATATTCGGACTTCAGCGTAGTTCCAATCATAAAAATGCTGTATATGTATATATAAAAAATAAATAAACGCAGACAAAAATTAATTGGAAAGAAAAAAATAAAAAAAATTTATTGAAAATATCACACAGAATTTCTTTTTATTTTCCAGGAGGGTTTAACGGCGAACGAATATATAAGCTGTTACATATAGGTAGGTATATATATGTACAGTCGGGCAATTAAGTTCTTGTAGGGTCGAAATTTCGGCTCCAACGTTTCAGCGTCTACGCTGTTGAGCATGCCCCTCGCTCCGCATACCCCGCACCCTGAGCCCATCGATGCGTTACGGTCGGTCGGTTGGCTATCATTTATCACATATATTTGGAAAGTATTTCTTACTTTATTTTGAGCAGGTAGTCTGCCTGATTTGCCTTCACGCCTACCGGCTCGTCAAATATCGTCCACAAATATACATCTAAGATATTGTCAACTGATTTCAAACTTCTTCATTTTAGTGAGAGAGAGTTGAAATTGAACTCGATTTTGATATTATACAGAATATCCTCATGCAATCAGTTTAAAAAAATTTCATCTAAGGATATGATGACCAACCGAATGAAAGTCGCATTTCAGATTTAGCAGCAGTCTACTAAATTTCTGATTACAGCAAATTCTTCATTTCTTATAGTCATTATTCTATGTAAGCTTTCCGGTAAATGTATATCTACGATGAATGAAAATAATGAAAATTAAGTTACAGGGAGAAGAATCAAGGTAACATACTCGGTTGGCCGTTTATGAATTTAGATAAAATTTCATATTTTCATTAAATAACAAACAAATCCAAAATCAGAACTCAATAGTAGATAATGAGAAAAAACAAATGTGATGCAAATTTGGGAAAATCTCCGTAATCAGCCGAGAATTTGCCAAAGATTAGTTGCCTCGATGCCTCAGCGAATGCAAAGAGTAATAGCCAGTAACGGCGAGATAACAAAATATTGAATAGTAGTTAATGTAATTTATATATCGCGTTATAAATATGTATATTATAGTTTATTAAAGTAGGACAAAATAATATTTCGCTTATGGCTACATAAATGTATTTATTATATAATGGAATATAAAAGATCTTTAATTATTTCGATAGTTTTGTAGATTTCATTAAAATAGATATTTCGTTGTATTTTCTTACTTATATAATTTTAACCACGTAGTATATTCAAATATTCTTAAAGAGTGATCAATTGTTCTTGGAATATGAATATAATGTCTTGTGATCTACCTGTCTTTAGTATTTATATGGCTGTCGAATTATATATTTAATAGATCATTATATTTTCATAAATCTGTCAGTTTTCATATTATTATATTTATGTATGTAACAAATTATCTCTATCATAATTTATTTATAGTTCATTAATATTTTGTTGTTATTATATTATTATACTTCATTAGTTGTTCATATTTGTAATAGATATAAATTTCATGTTTCTTTATTATTTTTTGTATTATTCAGTTTTTCATTGAATGCATCTATATTATTTTGCTGTTGTTCGGTTTGTTTTTTCTCATTATTTACTATTGAGTTCTGATTTTGGATTTGTTTTTTATTTAATGAAAATATCAAATTTTATCTAAATTCATAAACGGCCAACCGAGTATATTACCTTGATTCTTCTCCCTGTAACTTAATTTTCAATCGTTTCATTCATCGTGGATATACATTTACCAGAAAGCTTACATAGAATAATAACTACAAGAAATTAAGAATTTGCTGTAATCAGAAATTTAGTAGACTGCTGCTGAATCTGAAATGCGACTTTCATTCGGTTGGTCATCATATCCTTAGATGAAATTTTTTTAAACTGATTGCATGAGGATATACTGTATAATATCAAAATCGAGTTCAATTTCAACTCTTTCTCACTAAAATGAAGAAGTTTGAAATCAGGTGACAATATCTTAGATGTATATTTGCGGACGATATTTGACGAGCCGGTAGGCGTGAAGGCAAATCGGGCAGAATACCTGCTCAAAGTAAAGTAAGAAATACTTTCCGAATATATGTGATAAATGATAGCCGACCGACCGACCGATGGGCTCAGGGTGCGGGGTATGCGGAGCGAGGGGCATGCTCAACAGCGTAGACGCTGAAACGTTGGAGCCGAAATTTCGACCCTACAAGAACTTAATTGCCCGACTGTACATACGTAATAATTGATGTTAGCTGGGAGAGCTGGAACCAAATAACTACGTTAAAGTCAGATGTTAAATAAAAATTTTTTTTTCTTTTTTTTTTTTAATGTATATCCTTCGTGTAGGTTCGCAGATAACCTATATATGTATATGTATATACGTATACCTAGGTATATCGAGTTAAATAAAGCTCGATGTTTGAAAAGCGTCGTCGTATCGTTTAAATACGAGTTTTTATTTTTATTTCAATTTTTTTATTTTTTTTTTTATTTTTATTTTCTGTCTCTTTACCGTTTCAATCGGAAAATAAATAACGAAAATTGAATCAGATAAAATGTCTGCCGCTGGAGAAATCGTCAAACGATGAAAATATAACGTTTAAAATTATAAAAACGACGATAATTATACGCGCGCATGATACGTATGGATCATTTTTTCTTGTTTCTTTCTTTTTTTTTTGCTAGTTTTTTTTGTTTTGTTTTTTAGGGCTTTAGGATATACGACAATAGAGAGATAGAGATAGATAGAGAGATAGAGAGAGAGAGAGAGAGAGAGAGAGAGAGAAAGAGAGAGAGAGAGAGTAACATGAATAATAATATTATAATTATTAAATATAGATATATGTATATAAATATACATATATATAATATGTATATTATAATATGTTACAACAACAATGCTGGTCTGCAATGTGCTTTTTTTTTTGTTTTTTTTGTTCCATCGTGTAAAGTACAAATAATTGTTTGTTTTTTTTTTTTTGTTTCATTTTTTTTTTTTTCATAATAATTATCATTACATTTCATACAATATATTATTAAACGTTTAATATTATTATAATAATAACATATCGCGCATATGGATACAATACATATTCGACGGGTCCTAATGAAACAGCGCTATCTTGCTGTGCTGGTTAGAAGAGCGCTAACTTGCTATTTCAGCACGGCTAAACGGCGAGATAGCGCTTTTCTAACCGGCACGGTAAGATAGCGTTCTTCTAACCAGCACGCGACGGCGAAATAGCGCTTTTCTAACCAGCACGGCGAAATAGCGCCGTTTCATTTGGACCCGTCGATATATATATATATGTAGTTATATATATGCGGTATTCCACGCCGTTTCGAACGGTTGAAAAGCTGACCGATCCCAAAAAAATCATAATTTTGTCTTATCACACAATTATATCGAAAGAATTTCTGTGAATTTTTTTAGAATTCTGTGATCACATTCTTTGAGTTCTTCCAAATTCCAATTTCTTTCTACGAACCTCCGTATGTCAATCGTACAAGAAAATTCGTAAGACAAGAAAGTTGCAGTTTCGAATCAACTTTCTGAAAAATTTTTTTGGGAATTTCTCGAATCCAAAAAATACCAATTTTCATCAAAAATACACAAAAATACATTTTTTCAACCAATACGTCACTTTTGATTTGCTTCAAAAATTTACAGAAAATACTCTCAAGTGTTTACAGGTAGCAAATATTTTTTTCAAGATGGTTGGTTCAACCGTTCGGAAGCTATGCTTTATTAATTCCTTGATTCTTTATATTTTTCGAGAAAAGAAAAAGAATTAATAAAGCATAGCCTAGCTTCCAAACGATTGAGCCAACTATCTTAAAACAAATATATGGTTGCTGTAAACACTCAAGAGTATTTTTTGTAAATTTTTGAAGCAAAATCGAAAGTGACGTATTGGTTGAAAAAAAGTATTTTTGTGTATTTTTGATAAAAATTGGTATTTTTGGGATTCGAGAAATTCCCAAAAAATTTTTTTCAGAAAGTTGATTCCAAACTCCAACTTTTTTGTCTGATAAATTTTCTTGTACGATTGACATACGGAGGTTCGTAGAAAGAAATTGGAATTTGGAAAAACTCACAAAATGTGATCCAAAAATTCTGAAAAAATTCACATAAATTCTTTCGATATATTTGTGTGATAAGACAAAATTATTGTTTTTTTTTTGGGATCTATCAACTTTTCGACCGTTCGAAACGGCGTGAAATACCTCATATACTATATATGTATATAATTTATTTGTTAAAACTTTGCTTTACTTGGTCTATAATTTATTTTTAATTACCTCCTCCTTCACGCTTCCTCGGATTTCTTTTCTTTTTTTTTTTTTTTTCACTCTCTTCGTCGTTCAACGTAACGTGTCTGAAAGAAAAAGAGAAGAGAAAAAAAGAAGAAAAAAGAACAAGAGAATTTTTTTTTTTTCGTTTTATTCGTTCATTTATTTTGGTTGTTTCGCATTTATATTTTTTTTCTCTGGTTTTTCTCTTCGGACACGCGAGAGAGATATATTTATTTTCATTAAATTAATTAATTAATCAATTATTTATTATATATGTATATTTACAAATTTATATTACATATTGTATAGAATTGTTATTTTAATTTATTATTGTTATCATTATTATTATTATTATTACTATTATTATTTGCAATTTTTTTTCTTGTCTCTCTGTTTTCGTCTTTCAAAATAATAATCAATATAAAAATTCAACGATTTTATAACAATAATAGTAGTATTAATGATATTAATAATAATAATAATAATAATAATCATAATAATCATAATAATAATAATAAAACAAATTAAATTTAATTATATACCGAAAATCTTTTCTCACCCGTTTAATTCAAAGTCGATTTTAATATGCGAAATCGTAATTAAAGGCCAGCTTCTCCCCGTAGCACCATAGCTAGCGTCCCTTTTTCATCTTCATCTTCATCCTCCTATTCCTCTTCGCCTTCTCTTCAAAGCAATATGCCAAGAAAATTTAACCCCCTAACCCTCATCTCGCCCCATCCTCGCCGTATTTCGCCACGAGTATAATATACGTATATGTATGTATGTATGTATATGTATAGGTGTGAGTATATACATATAATATAATATAATATAATATAATATAGCGAAATAAAATATACATATACATAATAATGAAGAAGAAGAAAAAAAAAAGGCGTCTGATCAAAGCGATTAAATTTAGTTACCCTCTATAAAAGCTATATAGCGACAATTAAGGCCTGGGGGAAAATTTCGAGCTTTATACCCCCTTCAATTCTCATCCCTTCCCAGCCCCTCTTCAACTTAACTCCTTTTTTTTTTTTTTTTTTGCTGTTATTTTTGTATTTTTTGATTCATAATTTTTTTTATTTCAACCCCCATCGAAGTCCTTGGGCAGAGTTTAATTTTTTAACAAATCTCGTTATCTAGAAATTTGTTCCTGGAGTATTGAAAAACCCGAGGATTCTGTGAATTCCGAAAAACGTTTGAGAGAGAGAAAATAATAAAAAAATTTAAAAAAAAAATAAGAATTCAAAGGAATACAGAAAAAAAAAGTGAAAAATAAACAGAGAATACTGGTTTGAAAATATGAAATAAATACATTTCATCTCTATATCACGTGGTATAGCTGAGATAATATTTATTTAACCGTAACTCATTTTCGAACTTTTTTTTTTTTTTTTTTTCATACGGTCACGTTTTTCCCGATCGTGCTGCTACTGCAACAGCAGCAAGTAGTGGTAGTTATGGAATTTTGTTACATATATAGGTATATATATATGTATATATGTATATATATAGATATAGGGTTGTTATATACCTATGTAACCTCTGCGGGAATTCAACGTGTATATATATATATATATATATATATATATATATATATATATTTCCTTTTATTTTACTTAGCTTTTACGTCCATATTGGAGGGGTAAAATTCAAACTGAATGGTCCACTTCGAAAGTAACTTTCTTCGATTCTCACCCCTCCCACCCCCCTAAACTCCAACCCCAATCCGAATCCCAATTGAACTGAAACCCTCTTTTGTTCTATTAAATTCCCTCATGCAACCCCACTTCTTGTTCGATTCGAAATATTATCCGGAATTACCTTATACCTTACCTTCTGTAGAAACGAGACGACAGGATCATTAACCTCGATGTATATATATATGTATATTATTACAAGTGTAGAAACAAAGAGTGTACACCCGAAAATATTATAATCGTTCGTTTAAACCATTCGGCGGGCAATTATCTCTGGGTTATTACTATTATAACTTAGATTTGAAAAATATAGCTCTGTTGCTACACGCCGAAGTCAAAACTGCTATTCATTTTTTGACCCCTCGATTAATTTCTTCACTTTTTCTAAAAAAAAAAAAAAAGACACTTTTTTTTCCAAATTTCTGCTTGAATTCGGCGTCTAGACAGTCTCGTTACTTACATTGAATGAGATATAGAGATATAGAAGCTGAGGATAACTATTCCACCAAAATACATAAGCATATAAGTTAGGTTTCATTCCGATCAAAGTTTTATCAAGTTTAATGTTATCCTTTTCACCTTACAAAGTTCCCCCGTTATGTTTCTCACGTATGATCTCACACTCGTTCCAGCAAACGTATTGCCGGCCTGCGTCGGTAAAACAGGGACATAGTTAATCCAACTTATATAGCTGTGGCGTATATAACGGAAAACACTGCATTACGGAGGTCAATTATTCATTCATTGTACATTATTAATCCCTAATTCTCGTCTGTATTTCTCCAGGAGCTGGTGGAGGCTGAAATTTACAATTTGGTAGCAACGCCTGCCTCCATTTCTGGTATTTACTATCGTTTAGTCTATCCTTATTATTATATATGTATAGGTACGATTAGCCATTCCTAGGAAGTCCGTTATTCAACCGATAACAATAATAATAATAATAATAATAATAATAATAATAATAATAATAATAATAATAATAATAATAATAATAATAATAATAATAATAATAATAATAATAATAATAATAATAATAATAATAATAATAATAATAATAATAATAATAATAATAATAATAATAATAATAATAATAATAATAATAATAATAATAATAATAATAATAATAATAATAATAATAATAATAATAATAATAATAATAATAATAATAATAATAATAATAATAATAATAATAATAATAATAATAATAATAATAATAATAATAATAATAATAATAATAATAATAATAATAATAATAATAATAATAATAATAATAATAATAATAATAATAATAATAATAATAATAATAATAATAATAATAATAATAATAATAATAATAATAATAATAATAATAATAATAATAATAATAATAATAATAATAATAATAATAATAATAATAATAATAATAATAATAATAATAATGTCTGTGCACTTGTGTTTATAACAGATGATGATTATATTTTTCATTGAATGAACGTCGGTAAAGCAGGTAAGATTACCGACTCGTAGTCATGCGGGTAGATAGAATTTTGTAAGTGTTATTCTTCGCGATATTTTACAAAGGGACTACCAACTTCCGCCGGATTTCTTATTATTTTTTTTACCTCGCTATTTCTACCGGCGTCAGACGGTTTTTTTTTTTTCCCCCGTACAATACAAAGTCACTTCCTCTCTCCTATTTACGCGTCACTCAACGCCGTTTAGAAACTGACAAGAGTAAAGAAGAGAGGAGAGAGAGTGGGAGGGAGGGAGGAAAGCTGCCTCATTGTGGTCGACGTGGACCTGGCTGTGGCTGACTCTTTGCAGAACAGGAAACCTCAAGCCTTTCTTTCCCTTACTTTAGTTTGCTTTTCTTTTGTTGTCTCCCTTATTTTTCGTTTTTTTTTCTCTTTTTCAGCTTCTCATTTTCCGTTTCCTTAACTGGTCTCGCCATTCTCTAGTGCACATTATATTATATAGATTCGTCATTCGTTAAAACACACAACTTCTTGTCATTCACCGAGATTCCTACCCCTGGTCCTGCAGTCTCAAAGAATATGAGAGTCAGTCGTCGTCACTATTGCTGCTGATGGTGATGTTCCTGATTCTGGTGCATTGTCTTTAGTTTAGTTTGCGCAAGGCGCCATTGTCGGTTCTTCATCTCAGCACAAACGAACGTAATATAAAACCCAGGAGTACCGGAAGACACATGTCGCTTCGTCTACTTGCCGAACCGTGATGTAACTCGGCTAAACTTTCTCCTGGAACAAAGACCACCACTCAAACACCAACTTTGATTGAAAATCAACACACGATCATTGCTGAAGGCCTCGACAAGAAACTTTCCTAAATATATCAATTTCCTCAATATATACTAAAAGTCAAAAGCCTTCGAGTCCAGGATTTTCAATATCTTTTCTCCATTCCGATCCTCCCTAGTTGGCTCCGCTAATTGTCCAAAATCGATTTAAATCTCTGAGTAAATCGTGTCTTGACTTTCCCACTTTCTATTCCTCTTCATCTTAAATTTTTTCGAAATTTTCTACCCTTCCTGGCCACGTAAACCATCGAGATTTGACACAAGGGGTTGGAAAACTCATAAAATAGTTACTCACCGTTAAGCACGTGGACATGTACGATGGCAGGTTGGTCTGGCATCGTAGTTAGTGCGCATGTATAGTTCCCACTATCAGATGGACCAACCCTTGCGATACTTAGGGTAGAGTTAGCCCCTTCCTCCATAAGGTTTGTCTTCACACTGAAACAGTCATATATAATTTAAGGATTAATTCAAGTGTGTTTCGCTTTCTCCGTTTATAGTTGAAGACAAGAGTTTAAATTGAATGAAACGCTTCCAACCCTGCAGACGTCTCTGGTGACATTTCTATAACAAATTTACGAAATTTTCAACTTCGAGACGAAAACGTCACTATAATAAATTAATCAATCGACGAAAATAATCAGAGTTAGGTGTCTGTATACACGGTGTACATTATTCAGGAACAGAAAAATCGAGTTATTAAACAACAGACCCGAAAGCTACCGTACCGTTATTCATAATTTTGTTAAAATTTCACGCTTTTATAGTATCCGCATGTGTAGAGGCAGTCTGCCTGTTGCAGGTGCCCAGCTGCTTTTCAGAGCTCTGTAAATATCACACCGTGAAATTAACAACTTGTGATAATAATTCACTGGTACAACGGTACGTTGAGGTTATATTATTTTCGCGAGAAATTTTTTAACTGTAAATAATTTTTAAACTAACCAACCTCCTAATAATTATGAGAAAAAAATACAGCGTTCGAAAAGTGAAGGGCGTCGAATTTTTATCACCGCAGAGAGAAAATTTCAGCCACGACGATAAATCGTACGAAAAATCTGTTCGCAGCGGTGTGATCCTCTTTCGTGTTGAAATTTAACAGTGAAAATGTTTTGATGAACACAGAATTACATAGCTTCTGATAAATAAGATGAAAGAGGAAGCAGTAGACCAGAAATTCCTACGAGCAAGATTTTTTTTTTTCTTTTTTTCTTCACCTTTTCGTCTTATCGAAAGGATCCAATCGGCTAACGCCTAATACGGGGTCAGCAAGACAGGTGATTGACGTGGAATGTTTACGGTAAATACTAAAGCTGCTTATCGAACGGGGCTTAAGATTAGATGCACTTGAGGTAGGAAAAAGAAGAGAAATAGAAAAAAAAGGGCTAAACGTCTGTCACAGGGATTCGAAGTATGAATGAAAATATTCAGTGAAAAATAAGCCAGTGACGAAGGGACTCGGCTCTGCTCGGCTCTGCTTTGCTTTGATTTTTGCGGGATTTGACAAAATTTTCTTAACCAGTAGGGTTCGTTCGTTGGGATTGTTTCAAGGTTGAATTTTCGCAATATTTGTGGTGTATACAAATAGCTAACGGTCCATGAGTCACCAGTGTGCCATTTATTCCCCTCTTTTAACCCCACGTGCAGGCGTCAACCCTATTTCGAACCGCTATAACAAACTCAATTTCATGTGGCGACCCCGTGTACAAATGTAGGTACGGTATGGTAACTCGCTGAATTTTAGTTCAATTCACCAGATTGTTTGGAATAATAACTGCTCGTTCAAGTGGCGACCCATTTACTCGAATTAGAATCCTGGCGATTGCCATTCCGTCCCTAAATTCTTTCTCTCATTATACCAGCCCAGACTTTATTAGAAGTTACTCGGGAATGGGACCGTTTTTTTTTTCTCTCTCATGGTTTCAAAATCGAGCTGGTTAATTTTCTCAGAAAAAGATGAGTTTTTGGTTTATTCAGGTGTTTTTGGAGATGATATGGAGTAGCTTTTGGAAGCATGTGTGTAGTTTTGGAGTAAGTGATCTTTGGGAGTGGAATGGTGATGGTAGTAGTTCCGTACCTACCGTTTAATCTTAAGCGTTCCAGAATCTGGTTAGGTGAGCACGCGTGACTGCTACGTGCTTTTGACATAACGTCACCCACACTTGCGTGCTGATACCTAATTGAGAGTTAAGCCCTTCCATTAGTAGGTTTCGCTGGTCTGAGTTAACCAAAGTTACCCCAAAGTTGTTCCCGGAACGTTCATGCTCTTGGATAATGATCAACTTGCTGCAGGCTTCTTCTTCTTATCCATGCATGTGCGAGCGACTATAACCCAACCTAACTCCAACCTTACCGTACTTGACTACTTACGGAATATGGTACAACATTCTCAGCTCGTTAATTTCCTCAAAGTGCTTCGTCAACCGATTGATCATTATTAGCCACCGCCTTATACACAGAACTGTGCCTACTGGATGGGTGGATTCGAGTTTAATCGCTCATCCAGGTTCCCTTACCTCACTACCTTCTATCATCGAACTGCAGGAATATGCGAGGTATGCTCAGTGTGCACATGTGTAGTTAGAGAAACCGCGTAACTTAATCCCGCACGAGTCTGAGCTTGAGCTTGAGCTTGACTCCACTTAGCATTGAAGTCTGTCTGTAGCAGTAGCGACGTCTCCTGCCAACTCACTTTACAGAGAGCTCAAATTGTTGACAGTAGATTATAACTTGGAAGTAAACCGGATCGCGTTACACTATTGCCATACGAAAACCACCGCCACCGCAACCCCCAGCCCACACGTGTGTTTGTCCACTTTGACTTACTCATACCGATTTCTGTTACTTGTTCAGTTACGGTGAATTCACTCTTGAATGAACCGAACTAAACTAAACTAAACTTTGGAACTTAAGGTTCGTACACCGTTTCCCAGCTAAGTACGGTCTTCTTCGAATCACATTCGCGAAACGAATAAAATTCTCCGTGAAACGTTCACGAGTCAAAATCTTGTCTTTGAGACCACCTGCGAAAACCGTTAACGACATCACCCACCAAAGAGAATGTCTGACCTTTCGTTGAACGTTTGCTGTGGACTCTGGAGAGCACTTTTCTTGATGGGAAGGGTTCGAGGTAAATGCCACTGCAATCTGCGCTTACACATACTCAAGATGAAGATCTTCCTCTCGAGCTTACTTGCTTGCTTCTTCAAAGTGCTTTTAATTCATTGCTCAGAGATTTTATCAGTTTACTTTTTTTTCAACAATCTCCCAAGAGAGAACAGAATAGTATAGACTAGAATAGAGTCGAATCGAATCGAATCGAATAGAATAGAATAGAATAGAATAGAATAGAGTAGTGAGTAGTAAGATGTTAAGCTGCTGTGCGGGAGGACCGTCTCTCAAGGAAGGAGTAATGCTTTCCGCTGAAGAGCCGAAGGAGTCAATGTGTCGCCGTGCTAAATCAGCTCTTCAACTTGCCACACAGTACTGTACCTCCTCTATGTTGAAGTATTGAAATGCAAGGTTGCGCCCAGTGAGCCGGTATAATCGAGCCTCGTAATTCCTAGTTCAACTCGGTTGGAAAATCGATCCGCATTCAGTCGCACTCTAAGAACCCAGAGAGCGAGCGATCGTCGTCTCGTCTCGGCCCGTCTTGGGCCAACGAGCCATTATTATATTCACGACATTGTTCTCCCTCGGTTCTATTTGAACAAAATCATTCGCCCTTTTCATCATGCGATGGAGGGAAGTAACTCGAAACTTCCGCTGATCGCTTTAAAGTTTTCTAGACAAATTTTCATGCCTCGTATAGTTTAAGCCCGTCACCCAATCGTTACGTCATCTAGCTTACGAGTTTTAAGACTTTAGTTGAACCTTGTACTCCTCTACAGACATCGAGATAGAATCCTCGCTATTCTAGCCTCTGGCCGTCTCTCTATTATAATCCGAATTCATAACGGGATTGGAATTTCATACATCTCCGTACAGGACGTAACAACTGGTGACAGCGGTGGGATAGCAAAGAGACATGCGATGAGTTGAGACACATGGTCACAGGTTCAGGCTGAAATTAACATTTCCGAGAGGTTCTAGACTCGGATTTCAACATTTCAGGTTAAAAAAATAACAATTTATTCACCATGACCTGAAAATCGGGTATTTCGACTCTGGAATTACTGTCCAGATTTCCCTATGGCAATTAAGCGCCAATCTCGATACCACCCCGGTGTATATGCCGGTAAATCCATGTTACCTTGATTAAAATATGATAGTGGTTTGATCGCTCACCTGATACCGCCTCTCGTAGTATCGTAATTGAGAGTTCTATTCCCATGAAGCCACTGCACAACGCTGTACTGCATCTGCATAGCGATATGTCTTACTACACATAGTAGTTCTATCGTGCTGTCAGCTTCGTAGTATTTGTCTCTCAACGGCTGTCCCATTCCGTCTACTATTTGCACCGATGGGGCTATAAAACATAAAGAAAAATTCGACATGAACGTGTGCGTTTAGATTTTTCTATATAGCGTTTCATTTTAGTTTTCGCCATTAGTCAGTTCGAATGGAGATGGAATATTTTCTCATTCATGCGACCTCGTGATGTCTATGCAAAACCGGAGCTTCAAGGGTCGGTGTAGGTACGTACCTATATCATAAAATTTTTTCCTCTTTTTATCGGATTTAATATTTTTGCTTGATTCGATCAACAAACCAATTTCACGGATTGGTTCGATGCTATGCCTGGACCTATTCGAAATCTGAGAAAGACTTTTGCGTATAAACGTTACAAGGAGATGTCCCTGTGCCTTATACCCAATCGACCAATAAACATCATCGTATCATTTTCCTGAGGTATATTAGGTGGATATATCTGGTGTAGAGCAGGTTCGGGTAAGAAAGATCGTGACATCCGGCGGTAAAATTATTTCCAGACAGAACCGAAACCCACCGTGGAGGTTCCACTCCGGGTCTTAGATACAGAAACGAATCAAATCGTGGTGAGACACATGCTATGCTGGTACCTACCGACCAACACGCGACAGATTTTACTTAAGATATAGTACGTGTGCTGTATGGTATAGAAGAAACGGTGAACCTGGTGCAAATATATTAAATCACAAGTCTCAAGGTCGCCAAGGAATTTATCGACATTTTCTATCGCAAGATTTATAAACCAGCTATGATTGGAGGAGGATGAAAAAGCCATCGATTTTATTCGTTCGCGGAGGGATGAGGCCAGACGTTACGCGGTACCCCAAGTATAAAGTGAGTGGAAAATTGTATGAACAATCAGAGTCATGTAATTGGCGGAAATCCGATCAAGTCCGATTTAATTTTTTCCATCGAAACTGATGAAACGAAAAGAAAAAAAAAAAATCGTACAGATAAAAAGGTCCTTCAAAATGGTGAAAATGGCGCCTGGTGGTAGCTATGTACGTAACTTCGAAGCCATGATTTTATATATCGTGCAACTATGAGACAGGCATTCAACGAAAGTTTCGAATCGTTATACGTAGCAGTTCTGACTTTCAACTGAAGCGTTCAAAACTTTTGATGCTAGTAGCTATGGCGTAACTGGAGAAGGAGCTGCTGCGAAGGCAAGCACATCGTATAAGGGGAGGGGGAGGGGGCTTCTCTCGACTTTGCACGATGCTCTTTGTCGTAGTACATATACATTTTCCTATCGAGGACAGCGCGAAGCAGAGCCCCAACGAACTTTTACCTCTTTGCTGCTCCTGCTTCTGCCTCTGCCTCTGCTTCGGCATCGGCTAGGTGCTGCAGTACGACGCACGATCGTATGAACTTTGCCTACAATCTGACCTCAAGTGTGTCTCTTAACGGTTAGTGTTTTCCGATATATCGACTAGGCGTGTCACTTAACTACAGCAAAACTTTTCACCTAGACGTACCACGTAGGTAGGTATATACTACGTACATACATAGTCGATATATATACGGATTTATGGAGGTATCCACATTGTACATTTTAGGTACATACATACATGTACGTCAGTACATAGGCATCGGCTTCACCGGTAAATTATTACACACGATGTACTACGGCTAGACACACACAGACACACACACACCTGTACCCATTATACGTGTGCGAAAAACCGTCGTGCTTATAGAATATCGAGCAGTTTTTTTTTTTTTTTTCTTATTCGATAGTTTGAAATTAAATTTCTTTTTTTTGGGGGTTTTTTTTCGGTCACTTTCTACTTCATCATGTATTTTTTAAAGTTGCAAGTTTTTATGCGAGGCCAGCACTTTTCGAACGAAAGAATTTTCACACACCGACAAAGTATAGAGACTCTCTCTTCTTTCTATTCTTCTTCTTCTTTTTTCTTTCGCTTCTTCAAGGGGTTTACACCCACCAATAAGTGGATACGCAGTATAATAAGCAATCTTCTTATTCTTATTCTCCTTCTCTTTCTTCTTGTCTTTTTTTCTCTTCTTCTTCTACTTCGCTTTTTTTTGGAAAAAAAAGGAAACTCTTGCAACAAAACTTTTCAGACAACGCGGAAATTTGTTCCTCTTTTTAAAATTACATTTCAAGAAAATGAGACGACAGCAGAATTTACAACAACCTTTCCGTTATACTTTCTCCGTTAATATTTTATCAAAAGCGAATTAAAAAAAAAAAAAAAAATGAAATGAAAAAAAGATATGGAAGGACGTGAACCTCGTGGTTCAGAAAGACGTAGAAATTTTCAGTTAGTTTGAAAGCTCTGACGGTTTTTTTTTTTTTTTTTTTCTTTTACCTATGTATATGTACATATGTCATTTATATTTTCGTTACTACTAGGAGGGGTGGGTTTCCGCATCAGCGCGTAAAGTACATCCTCTTCGATACCTTCGTATGATGTTGTCGCATTTTTTATGGTTTTTCTTTCCATTTTTTTTTTTTTTACTCTTCTCTTTTTATTTTTGATCCTGCAGGGCTGTCATTTGATGTTTTTTCATCACCATAAAAATTCCTGAAATATATCCACCGCCTCATAAATATGTAGGGGGAAAAAGAGGTAGAGGAGAAGGAAAAGGTGGAAGAGCCAGAAGAAGCAGAAGAAGAAGAAGAAGACGAACAGATGGCGTCTTTCTCTCGTTCGACGACTTTCTTTCTCCGGTGTTAGCCCATGCGATACGTGATCCGTGATCCGTGATCCTCGATCCTTGATCCTTGAACAAGGATTCTCAACGGCGGTGAAAATCCTCAGTCCCCATATTCTACCTCTCCGCACATTGACGCCTACTCTTCGAGATTGTCAGCATTTTAAAGGCTTAAAACCATTACGTTCGAAGTAATGCTTCACGCAGGTTGGCAGCAGCAGGGAAAGAGGCATGGGGATGTGGGGGAGGTTCACATTGAATACGAGTAGAGCAAAAAACCCAGTTCCTCCCGGTTCTTTGCTTTTCAGCTGAGCGAGAGAAAGCTCGTGTTAGGATATATACAGATATAGAGTGAAGTGAAGTGAAGAGCGAATAGCGATGGGAAAAGAAGTGAAAAGAAGGGAAGAGAAGAGACGAAGAGAGAAGAGAAGAAGGAAGGAATGGAGGGAGGGATGGTAGAGCATTTTATTATCACCCGAGCTTCGCCTGGCAGGTTTCATCCCTCGAATGAAGAAGAAAAAAAAGAACAGAAAATAAAAGAAAAATGAAAAAATGAAAAAAATAAAAAAATAAAAAAACCAGCTCATAAATTTGTCTAATTAAAACGGGTAAAAAGCCTAATGAAAAGGGATAGCAGGAGAACGAGCACACAGGGAGAAAAAGGAAGTAAAACAAAAAACAAAAATGAAGAGAAAAAAAAAACGCAAATATCAAATTTCACGACAAATTAATAAACCTACGATGTTTGCCTCGTGCTGCTGGTGCTGGTGCAGTTTGCTCCTGGTCTTTGAATAAGGGATGATAAATAAATGAATTCAAAATATTAAAGTGAGTGGAAGGACTGAAATGAATGAAAAGGAACGCGTTTTATGCTAATTCTGTAACTAAGAAAGAAAAGCTCAGTAATGAATCCAAAGATTCCTTTAAAAGCTGCTAAACAAGATAAAACAGTTTTTGAGACGTTTTATATACAGTCGTTGGAAATTAGTCGGACTTTTGAGAACACAGGTTGGCAGTTAAGAAATAAAAACTCCAATTTCGTTTAAGTATCAAAGCGACGATTTTTGAGTCGCCTGTGAATTTCAGATCAGCTTTTTTTCTAATCCCCCCTTTTTTTCGAGATTGTTTCATCAATTTGAATTTCAAAATGTCAAAAATCGGTCATAAATAATATTCTCCTCAACACTGCTATTTCGAAATGAGGAAAAAAAAGATGTTTCATTGAAAAGTATAGAGAAAAAAAAAATTTTGGCTATGGATAAAAAATTCAAGGTCGATTCTCTTTTTCTTTCGAAAGAAACTGAAAATTTTTGAATCGAACGAGACATAGTGATTTTTTTTTTCATGCCCAAGAATTCGAACATAAAGTCCTGTAATTATATTCAAATTTTGTTTATATCGAAGCTGATTTTTTCGGCGATCGAAAGGAATTTTTTTGGCGAAATCAAGGAGACGAAAATTAATAAGAAAAAATCAGGAAATCGGTTGACCTGTGGGCCAACCGTAAAACTTCCATCTATGTGCCAAATACGTTACAATAAATTGATACTATTGTGTTAGGGAGTTATATTTAATGTCAGAAGATATCATTCAGTCTGTATGTTTATGTGCGAAATTTTTAATAGTTTTTAAACAATTTGACGGATTCGACATTGAGTGATTCGAAATCAACTCACGTCTATCAAAAAAAAAAAAATTTTTGTCGTGCGATATCTTTTAAACTGATCGGTCGATTTTGACGAATCTTACGGCAATCGAAAGGGCTGTCCAAGACTTAAATTTGATTAAGTTTTGAGACTAATCGCACGAACAGTTCAGTAGTTATGAGCAAAAGACATGAAAAAATTTTTGTTCGTAATTTTTATTCTTCGAATAACTTTGACACTACTCGACCGATCGACTTCAAAATCTAATCAGATCTAAGTCTTGATAAACCCTTTCGATCGCCGCAAGAACCATTCCAATCGGTCAATTCTTTCCAAAGATATCGTACGATAAAAATTTGTTCACACACACACACATACGGACGTCCATGCAAAAATAGTCAGAATAGCTTCGTAGAAACCCAAAACGTCGAGATCTGATAAAAACTCGATTTTCGAAAATCGGACCGAAACCAATAACTTCCCTTTTTTTTATTAAATTTTCAATTTTTGTAACAAGAAGTTAAAAAAAAGGAGAGGAAATTCCAGAAAAAAAGACGGAGAACGGGTGAGTAAAAAAGAGTAGGTGTGAAGTGCGAGTATAAAAAGTTAAAAAGTAAAGAACTCTCTCATTCCTGTTCGTTTCCCAGTTTCATAGATGTTCTATTTGACAGATAACAACAACTAGACGACTCGTTTGTCGCGTCTGTACGGGTTGAACTCAAAACCGTAAATGTTAAGGGCTCATGTTTAACTGCTGCACTTGGTTTGGAAGGGTAGTTGAAAGGCGAGAGGTTGCTGGGTAAGGATAAGTGGAGATAGCGCTGCATACTTAATACTTGGAAAGGCGGTACTGCTTCTCGCGTACCTCTTCAAGCGTATATATCTCCTCGTCGTAGTCATCTCGGATTAGGATGATCATACACCCAGTTCGTATCTCGGAGGAGCGGGGTGGTTCTTCTATTCAACTACTTCCACCTTTTTAAACACGATAGAAGTCTGTCTCAAGCCGGAGTAAATTATCTAAGAAAACTGTTTGTTTTTGCTTTTCCTTTGGAATCTGAATTTTGGTCTTACGCTAAATTTCTCCATCTTTTTATTTTATTTTATTTTATCTTATTTTTTTCTTCTCATTTCCGCACGATTTTGGAAACTCTTTCGTCCATACTTCAGTCCGATTATCGAAATTACTCGATTAATTAATTAAAGCCCTTCGTTTGAGTGTCGGAGTTCGGATTCGAACCGTTCTCTTTGTTCCTGTTTTCGACTATTCGTTCTATGTATATTGAGTTTAATCATCGCAGACGAGGTCCTTTGCTTCACTTCACTATACCAAATCTCGGATGGAATCCTGCTGTCGTTCAGACAGCGTTATCCTTGGGGATAAACTCCGGGTAAGACCGTTGCTTACAGGAGCTGTTATTCCTTGTGATCTGCGCCATTTACCCTTGACAAACCAACCTGGACCATCTAGCTGAGCTATATTACCCCAATTCTTGACTCTCGAGATCATCTGACCCTCCCGATCTCATTCAGTATAAGACTAGAAGAAATAACGGTAGTGTATATAACATTCGGTACACGGAACGGAGTAGAAAACGGTGAAAAAAATTTGTATGCAGAATAATGAAAACAAAAAAAAAATTAAAAGCGTAATGAAAAAATCAGGAAACCGGTTGACCTGTGGGCCAACCCTAAAACTTCCCGCTATTTATTGAATACGTTACAATGAATTGATACTATTGTGTTTAAAATACATTAAAGAAGGTTATAAGTATAGTTGGTTTTCCGTATACAAATTTTTTTCCGTCTGATTTTCAAAAATCGCGTTTTTGTCAAATGTCAACATTTCTAGGTTTTAGGGAGTTATATTTAATGTCAGAAGATATCGTTTAGTCTGTATGTTTATGTGCAAAATTTTCAATAGTTTTCAAACAATTTGACAGATTCGACATTCAGTGATTCGAAATCAACTCACGTCTATCAAAAAAAAAAAAAAATTTTGTCGTGCAATATCTTTTAAACTAATCGGTCGATTTTGATGAATCTTGCGGCAATCGGAAGGGCTATCCAAGACTTAAATCTGATTAAGTTTTGAGACTGATCGCACGAACAGTTCAGGAGTTATTCGCTAAAAACATAAACATTTTTTTTTTCAATTCTTATTCTTTGAATAACTTTGAAACTACTCGACCGATCGACTCCAAAATCTGATCAGATCTAAGTCTTGATAAACCCTTTCGATCGCCGCAAGAACTGTTCCAATCGGTCGATTCGTTCTAAAGATATCGTACGACAAAAATTTGTTTACATACACACCCATACGAACCTCCATCCAAAAATAGTCAGAATAGCTACCTAGGACCCCAAAACGTCGAGATCAGATGAAAACTCGATTCAAAAATTGGACCGAAACCAATAACTTCCCTTTTTTTTTGGAAAATTTTCAATTTTAATGGCGGGAAGTTAAAAATGTTGAACAAAAATAGAATAAAGCTTTTTGTTTCGTAAAAATCGTGAATAATGTTCAAAGATGTCTTTTGATTAACGATTTTATCCATTAAAGACAGTAAGTCGAACACAGCTAGCGAACTACTCTGGCATAGGTATATTCTATGAGCGACGAGGGTAGAAAAAGAATAAATAAACAGAGTAGTTTTTTTTCCCTTTTGTTGTAACTTTGCAATATCATATTCGCTCATCTCTGAAGTAGAACGGGTGAATAATAACGCCGATACCTACCTACCCAGGTACGTATATATTGAAGTCAAGAGATTCGCTGCTGCAGCAGTGGAGGCAGCAGCAACGAGCCAGAAAAAAGAAAAACCAGGGGTGAAATTGTGTGGATTGTTTATCAGGAGTTCCGTGTCGACTGAGCCATTTTCAGTCTCGATTATGTCACGGTTATTTATTTCACTTTATTTTTCTATTTCTCTAGATTCATCGGATTGTAGTGAGCTTTGTGAATTTTATTCGCATTCTTATATCCCTCATGGATATCCGCATATGAATTTATGAAATATTTACCCTTTTCCAAGATCCGAAAATTAATTCTAATTCTTTTACAACAAATATTCTGTTCAAGGACAGAAGTTTAGATTTTTATAGAAAGGACCAAACCCGACTTTAATCGGTCAATTTTTTTTTTTCGAAATTGGAACTACCCCTCATCGCATATCCACCAAACCTATCCGTTCCCGTACCCGAATTGGTCGGGCTACGTTACCCTTAAATACCTTTTTTCACGATATTTTTATTTTTATTTTATTTTTTTGACTTGTTTGGATTTATCTGTATACTTTTTTTTTTTATTCCAAGCCCCGCTGAACCACGGCTGGCTCAACATTTCATCATCAAAATCCGGAGGTAGAATAAAATACTAAAAAATAAAAAAACAAAAAATAAAAAAATAAAAAACAAGCAGTAGCAGCACGTCCCTCGTGGCAGCTGTCTCGAAATATTTAGCCTGGATTTCTTCAATATGTTTTCAGTACTTTTCGACACCATTTAGAAGAAGTGGCGGGGAACGTGGATAGGGGTTAGGGGCTGGTTCACCCCCTACTGAGTGCCATGCTAGTATAAGTGAACAACCAAACTTTGCGAGTAAAAAAACTTTTTCTCTTTCTCAGGTGCTAGAAATCGATTTGATGTTTTTTTTATGTCCTTTTTTTTTTATTACGCATTGAATTTGCGGTTATACGTTTTCGTCAAATTTGAGCAAAAAAAAGAAAAAAAAAATATGAAAGAACGAAACAAGAAGCCAAACGAACAAAGAGAGAGAAAAAAATTAAATCCCAGAAATTAATTAAGGAAATGATGTTTTTTTTTTTTGATAAAAATGTTTTTAAAACAATGTATTATTACTCTCTTGATGTATAATTGATAACATTCGTTACGATATTTTCATTTGATACAAAATCCCATGAGCTAATACCGTGTAATCCTCTCGCAAGATAATTACAAGGGTTGAATACTTTTTAATAACGATTTTCTGCCGTGATGACACAAATTAGATTTTTTTTTTCTCTTCTTTTCTGTTTGTGCCTGTTTTTCATTTTTTATTTTATTTTTTTTTAATTTATTCTTACAAAATCTGACGTAATCATAAACTCGTATATGTATGTACATACGTTTTACATATCTTTATACTCGCCGCGCGTCACGTCAAGTCAGTTTAAGGGTGTGAAGTCAATTAGTACTTAACAACCTGCATGCATCACAATTTCGTATAATATAACTATAAAGAAAAACCAAAAAACAAAAAAAAGCAAAATCGAAATCGATATAAAACAAAGAAAATTATAATTCTGTATAAACTCGCGCTAAATGATTCCTAAATTCTACAATTTTTTATCAGTTTTGTTTTTCGTTCTTTCTTTTTTTTTCTCATTTTCTGTTTAGGTGGGTGGAAGTTGAGTAGCAGAAAAAAAATCTCCGGCAAACACACAAACGCACACACATAATATATCCCAAATATTATTGGCTCTTCCTATAATCGATGCCCCCAACTTCCTCTTTTTCTTTCTATTTTTCTATCTCTCTTTCTCTCTCTCTCGTGAATGCTCTGCCGAAAGAACTCAACCCTCTATGTTTACTCAGCTCATAATATCCCAGTAATAATGAGAATAGTTAGGGAGAAACAGAGTAGACATGGCTTTCATCAATTTTTCATTTGCTTAAAAAATTTTCAGTAAAAAGAAAAAATAAGAGAAATGAAAAAAATATTATGAAACTGTCTTGTATCATCTCAGTTTTACTTGACACGCGGTCTAAATCAAGAGGGAAGACTCAGCTTCCTTATTTTCCTTTTTTTCTTTTGCTGTCCTCCTTTTTTCTATCGTTATTTATTTTTTTTTTTTCGAGACAGAGAGGAAGAGAGAGAAACGGGAATACGACGTCGGGACTAGCAGTTAAACTTTCTCAGATTGGCTCAGTGCCCGAGATTATTTTCACCCGTACGTAATCCCGTAAATGATACTCGGAGAGGAGAGAGCTGGGCGTAGCTTTTCTGACAAAGTAGGGCATATTTTTTATCGTCATTTTTCTACTCGTTCGCCGTTCCCGCGTCCCGATAACGGTTACGAAGGGGGTCGATTCCGGCCTGTTATGAAATTATTCCCAAAGGATAGAAAAGTAGAAACAGATCGAGATGTAGAGAAAGTAAAAAGAAAAAAGTTAAAAATTTCAAATAAGCAGAAAAATTAGAATTGTTTCCATTTTTCATTATCGCGCTGTCCGATCTCGATTTTACAAACGGAAATTATACGTTTTACTAATTTAACGCTCGTTTTTTCTTTTTTTTTTCTACTTCCGTTTCACCTGGCATAATTATTTTCGTAAAAAATTAGTATCATTAGTAGAGTAAAGCCGCTACTAATCTGAACAGATAACAATATAGTTTCGGCGTGGCATGACATTCGATAATAATTAAAACATAAGCCGGCCCGGCCCGGTCGCTGCCGCTGCGTGTCAAAATCTAATTATAAAGAATTGAATTCTAGTTACTGGCTCTATTACATCCAATTTTCTTCCGTCCTATTAAACACGCAATCAATTATCTAGGAGTTAATTAGCCCAGAAGTTACTCGAATTGAAATTCAATAAGAAGAATCATAAAGGTGAAGAGCTCGTATCCCACCGCTGTCACAATAAAATCGTCACGACTCAATGTTTTCATTTCTCATTAAGCGTTTCGCAGAGAACTATTGTAACCGCGGTTAATTGTTGAGTCAATTTTAATCGGCCAATTTGATAACTGCTGCAGTGTGGTAGTAGCTGTAGGTTCGGTTAATCGCTACCCTAGTAATCCATAACTAATTGGCGATACAGTAGTAGGTGGCAGAGGTATAGAGGAGTAATTAATCGACTATTCTATAATAATGATGATGATAATAATGGGCATTTGGTACGGTCTAGATGTTAGCCCTACATCGATGATTAACAAGCTTAGATATATATACACACGTATAGACTAGGTACACACCTGGAATACCGTAGCTCTTTAGTGTGTACACCGCAGTATCGGAATCGAAGTTATAATTGCAATCAGCAGAATTGCTGTTCCCTGTATTTACGCGGATTCAATAGAGTTTTGGCGAATTTAATACATCCAGTAGATTGTTGAAAAAATGATTGAATAAATTGATTGAAAAAAAAAAAAAAAAAGAACGGTGGAAAGATTAGATGAGGATTTAAGGTACTCACCGTTTATGTGTAAGTTTATTTGTATGAATTTCGGGGGATGAGTGCTTATTTGACATTCGTATTGGCCCTCGTCGCTGCTGTTCACGTATTTTATCTGAAGTCGCCAATTATTTGGGTACTGAAATTCAACGGTGTATCTCATGTCACCCGTGTAAGTCTGTTGTCCAACTGTTAACAGACTCAACTGTTCGCCATCCAGTTGTCTACGAACCCAAGAGACCTGCAACAAAGAAGGTAAATAAAAAAAAAGGAAAAAAATGATTGAAGAAAAAGAGACCCAAAAATTGGGGAAAAAAAAACCTCATCGAAAGCAGCGATTTAATGGTTTTGAATTTTCTTTTTTTTGTTTTGATTCTGCTTTTTGTTCTTTGTTATATTTTTCTAAACTAGATGAAAACTGCCTTTTGATGCGGACGTGTCCTCCCGACATATACATATGTATCAAATACATATATGTATGTATACAACGTTGAGTATATTTTCTAGAAATAATAAGGCGGTCGTAGCAGTATATCATACGGTTGAACGACGGTGTTTATCTTCACGTCTCGTTTCACCCACGTGCCACATAACTACTCCCAAGTTTCGTATAAAAGTTAAACGCGTTAATAAACGATGATTTTCATTATTTCTGTTGAATGTTTGAATATTTAAAAAAATGGTCAAAAAAGAATAAATGAATAAATAATCAAAAAATCGTAACCAACGTTTCTTCCAAAATTATCACTAAAAGGGCTGAATCAAAGTTTCGAATTTTCGAAAGTTTAAAATTACGATTTCATTTCAGATGATTTGGGATTCTTCGGGAACGTTAAAGTTCGAAATATTAAAATTGGTAAAGATCGTAACGCGGACAGCTAAAAAAAAAACTTGGAAAGTCAAAATCTGCGAAAGTCCAAGGATCCGAAAATTAAACGGAGAGGCAGGAGGCTCCATGCGCGAATTTCAAGTTTCGAAGCTTAGGCCTTTCGGATCTTTAGCTTTACGATTTTTGAACCCTCGGTGTTTTTCGATTCGAAGTTTTTTCAAAATCCATTATGCAGACTTTCGGGGAAAAAACCCCTTTCTAAAAAATTTTCTCAAGGGTTGTTTCTCTCTATTGTTTTTTTTTCTCTCCCTCTGTTATTTTTTAGAGAATCAATAGAATCAAACTCATTCGTGACTAATTCATAATCCAAAAAGTGTGAAATAAAAAAACTGTACAGATTTTTCATCCCTTATTCTTCACTTCTAATTTTCTAAATTACTTTCAAACCCTGAGTAATAAATTTACTCACCGTCTTATCTTGCAGCAAAGATATTCTGCAGTTTAAAGTCACTGTGGCCCCTGCTTGGACCGTAAGATTTTGACTTTCTCCTTCGAAATGTGGACCCCAACGATGATCGTGATGATGATGCTTGTTGAGTGTGCTATGCGCGTCGAAAATGTAATTCAACATCGGAGCATCTGTCGGTATTGAACGCTTTGCTGTAGTAGTTGCCTTCGTAGAAGTTTTTTCTGTAGTTTCAGGCGATTCTGAAACCAAAAAAAAAAAGGTAGTTAAATTTCAGCTCTTCTCTGACTTTCCAAATTGATTTTTGACTCGCTTCACAATTATTTTCACATCCCGTTTCGAATCTGAAAATATCATTAGGCAAATGGCTGCGGAATTAGTCTCCGGTATTTCGAGTGAATAGCAAAAAAAAAAAAAAAGGAAGAGTTTATCTTGTTACCAAAGGGGAATAAGGATTTTTTAATCAAATTAACGATGCCCTTTAACGCCAGAGAGCTCACGCTTTTATCACCTTCCGATATTAATTCCAGTTGGGATATTAATATCGTTGGAGGCTTCGGTCAATCCTGCAGCAGCAGTAGCTGTAGCATGATGTAGCGTGATGTAATTTACGTTGCGATCAACCGTAAACGTGTGTATATACCCGGTATATAGTAGCATAGTGCGATTTACCAGCCCCCGCGGTACTGCGGACGGACCTAATACTGGATTTAATTAAACGCTGGGCTTAATTATCACCCTCTTTTTTCCCTGTCCTCATTCCCTTTCTTCCATCCTCTCCGTTTCATCCCCCGAGTGTTTACTGGAACTGAGATAGATCCAAACCCTCGACGATTGGACATCCCTTAATAATATTTCCTCCGTCTCTTCTTCTTTTCCTTTTACTTCTTCTTTTTCAGGGAACGTTTCTTAGAGAAAAGTCTGTGCAGGCACCCTGCCCGAGTATAGAGGGATGGAGGGATGGATTGATCCCCTTTTCACAATTCCTTACTGCATACGTCTGCAAAACTGGTGCAGGTGAAGCACAGAATGCATAAGATATCGGGGGAGCTTTCGCCATAGCTTTAGCTCCACAGGGTGGTATAAGGTATAACGTATAACGTGTATAACGTAGAACGAGCGATAACATTTTCTCGATACGGCTCAATGGTTGTCAAATGCAACACGCAGGGTGGGACACGATCCGGCTCTTCGCGATACGTCGTAAAAATGAAAAATCACTTGATTCTTCGCCACAGTTTTACTCGTGCTTTTCCAGTTTATATTCATCCTATTTTATTTAAGTTACGAATCGAATCTATCATTTATATGCTTTTTGCAGAAACAGGTGTAACACGTGCCGATTATGTACGAAACAGAACTTTCAAGGGGATCAGTACAGATTGGTTTGAGAAATTTAGAGTACTCCAAAATTCATTTATTCGTCAACCAAACCTTATTTCACATCAAAAACCAATTTTCTTCGAAAAACTTTGTCGTAAGGTTTCGGGCATATCGTTGGCCCAATTCAACCTCTCAAGGTCTTGCTTTCTTCAGACAGCAATTCTACATCTTATGAACGTAGGGATCGGTAAAAAAAAATTCATGTGAAAAGTCACGGCTAATTATCCAAAATTTACAATATTTAGGCTACTAATTTGCAAATAACTTGGCCAACACGAAATTGTAAAAAAATTCCCTCGTTCACATGATGAGGATTTCTTTTCTGAACAAAATGAGCCCTCAACGACCTTAATCGGAACAACGATGTGCCTAAAACCTTACGACAAAGGTTTTCGAAGAAAATTTTCTTTTTGATGTGAAATAAACTTTGGCTGACAATTAAATACATTTTCGAGTATTTCGAAATTCCAAAACCAAGCTGTACTGGTTCCCTTAATAGCAAAGAGCAATTTTCGTCGCCTTTATGGTGGTACAAGAGAAATATTGGTTTCCGTTCGGCTGGGTTCGAGTTCCGAATTTTAAAAGTTCTGAACGGTAAAGATTACGAATTCATTTTGGGAGATCTCGAATCTTCAGAAACGGTAAAGTTCGGAATATTAAAATTAGGAAGGATCGTTATGCAGACAGCTAAAAACTTGGAAAGTCTAAAACTCCGAAGGTCCAAGAATCTGAAATTCGCAGGATCTTACAGTCAAAATGATGGGCATGAAAAATTTTCACATGTAAAAAAAATTCGACTTTTCATTTCATTTTAAACGTCAACCTAAATTCTGATCATTCTTGACAGTAATTTACCGCCTTCTTTTTTTGATCGCACATTAATATCCATTTTTTGAAATTGAAATCCTGCAAATTCCAGTTTTCATTAATAGCGCAGTTTCTGGGATAATTTGTCGAGTTTTCTTCTGACCAGTTACTTCTTCGGCTACGAGAGTCCCAAGACTTTGAAGATTCGTTTCAAATGATCAAAAGTCGTTTTTAGAATTCAAGTAACTGATCTGTATTTTTACATTCCTTGCTGACATTTTCAGGTCGTTTTAGACTCGTTCATTAATTCTCGAATTCGTAGTGGCAGGGAATGCATCACTTGATATACTACTCCATGAATTTATGCACACGTTTCCTGGTATAATATCCTGGCACATGCCTTGCACGTCTTGATCCCAAGTGGTTTTAGTACCTCTCAAAATAATGAATTTTAAATGCCATTTCAGATAAAATACGGTGCAGAATATATGCATGTACAATCGGTGTGATCTAGGGACGAGATGTCTCAAAGGGTTCGCGTAGATAGGTAAGATTATACCATAGGGTTTCTATATCTTAAGTGCAAACAGTTTCTGCGGTAATTCAAATTTATTCAATGGAGTAAATATTGCGGCAAGGAAGTGAGGAAGGAAGGAAGGAAGGAAGGAAGTAGGTAAGTGAGGCTATTCGTACAGGAAGCAACTTAACTGCAGAAGTCAGTCAGTCGAGGAACTTTTGATACTTTATAAAGTCACTGGAAATATATTTTAAACTCTACCTAGATAGTAATCGACGAAGACTTGAAGAGATCTCGTATGCCCTGGCCCGCAAAGAGTATTTTAAAGTAACCGGAAGTCCAGGGGGTACTTTGAGTCATTCGAAGTCGTTTCGAGACTCTGGGATTTGGTGGAAGTCATCTGAAGCGTTTTATGAACTGCTGGAAATCTGTCTACTAATTTCTCGGTCTTTTTTACTCAATATTGACACCATTTTCAAAATTATTTTCAAACAATCTTACGAGGAGAGACACCGATCTTGTGTTTCAACACTTGTTGCAACTGACTTCAGTACGTCTTATCGTGTCTCAGTTCGTTTCAACGCCTGTTACAAGATTTTTAAAATACATTTCAACACGTTTCAGTTGATCTAAACGTGTTGTGTTAGGTTTCAGTCAATTTCGACAACCGTTTCAGCATTATTCAGCTAAAATTTACCCGTTTCAGACGATCTCAACGCTGTTAACTTATCTTTTGGATCATTTTGGTGACTGTTTCAGCATTCTGTAAACCAATTTCACCGTGTTTCGATCAATTTCAACTAATTTCAACACTGGTTTCAGTATTTTATCACCTATTTCAACATGTTTCAGTTGACTGTAACGATTCTTTTTTTTTGTATCAGCCTATTTCATCTCCGTTTCAGTTTACTTAAACTTACTTTAAAACATGTTCAAGCTGCTGATCAACCGATTTCAGCGATTTTCAACTCATATAAACGTGTTACAACTAATCTTAGCCCATGTTACTGTCCTTCTTTTTCAAATTTCTCAACTACTTTCAACATGTTTCAGTTGATCTCAGGCTGTTTTAATTTGTTTCAGCACATTTGATCTTGTTTCAGTTTACCTGAGCTCATTTTCACATCTGCTGAAGTCTTCTGATGACTGCTTTCAGCATTTTTCAACCGATATCAACATTTTTCACTTGATTTCAGCCAATTTTATTATCCCTTTCACCCGTTACTCAACTGATTTCAACATGTTTCAGCTGACCTCGGGCAGTTTCGTTATGTGTCAGCACATTCTAGCTCCTGTTTTATCGTTTCTCGACTGACCTGAACACGTGTCAGTAAATTTGAGGGAATATTCTGGTGTTTTCAAAATAGTTTCAACCCGTTCTACTGTACTAAAACTCATTTGAACTCGAGTGTTGAATGAAATTGAATTGTACAGCCCTTTTTAAAATGCTGTGGCACGGAATGAAACCTGAAAAAAAAGGGAAAAAAAGGAAAATCTCGTTTTGAAATTGTCGCATGTATGTGATCGGATTTTTTATTTGTTTGTTTATTTATATATTCATTCTTGTATTAAATTTATATTTTTTCCCTCTTATTTATGAACCCTTGAAAAGTCAGTCAGCCAGACAGTCAGTCAGTCAGTCAGTCAGTCAATTTCCGGCTCCCTGCAGACTGCTTGGAGCATTTGAGCCGCCCCTCGGGCTGCAGGTTCGCGCTCAATAGCCCTCGATAACACTCAATAGCGGTAGAACTTCGCGGGAAATTTATCCAGCAGAGTGTGAACGAACAGGTATGAGGTAACTCGATGTTACACGAGCCGGTGTCAATTTCAAAGGGTCGAATACCTTTGACAGTTAAAATTTTCGAACGGAAAACCACACCACCCTACCACCTAACCACATTAAAGTAACACAAATATAAATACTGAATAGGGGTAGAAACATACTGAGTATATATATTTCACCATGTGCCACGTGTATCCGCACTTACACAAAACCGATTCGAACAAATGTTGTTTCAACTTCGTTAGATCCAACTCTTCTGGATAACCGTAATTTTTCGAGATAGAAGAAAAGTGAGAAAAAGATGAACAACTGAATCGGGAAATTACCTTTCCGTTCACTTAGAAATTTTTCAAATAGGAAATAATAGACGACAAAATTTCCGGCGGAGATCTTCATCACTGAACACCATCAACTGATATAGTGAAGCGCTCGAAACACAATCTTAGACAATTAGAGGTACTCGAAATCAGTTTTTCGATGATATCTCAAGAACTATTGATGCTATCAAGATGAAGGTGGGAATCATAAATGAAGTTTATTAAATTTCCTATGAAAAAGATGTGATACATTTTTCCCGTATCTCTACTGATTTCGCTATATTTTAAAGCTGAAGATTTACCAAGAAAACGAACGAACGATTAGTCAGACATTCAGAATTAAAATACGATAGAACCATTGAGAATACGGGGAAAATGTGTTGTATCTTTTTCAAAGAAAATTTGATAAGCTTCATTTTTTATATCGACCTTTTACTCGATATCATTCACTGTTACCGAGATATAATCAAAAAACTGAATTAGAGCACCTTTTTCGATAAAATTGGTATTCTAATTAGCACGTTCATTTCGTGTCTATAATTAATTGTATCATAAATTTCACGCTACGTTAGAAAATATTTTTGTCTCGAAATAGTAAAGAAGAAGAAGACGAAACGATTGTTCAGAGATAACACCGAGTGTGAAGTGAAACTGACTTTTGTTATATCTAGGGAAGAAATTCTTCATTTCTTCAAGGAAACCTTGTGTGAAACTCCTGCAGTATTGCATTATGTGCGATCTGAGTATACAGCAAATTGTCAGTTCCACATTGTACATCCCATACAATAGATGAAAACCTATGCCATGGAGAGAAAAATATAAAGGATGAAATCCCTGGTAAAATAAAATTGCGTCTCACCTATATACAACATAACGAACAATATCAACTAAGGTATAGTAAAGTAGAAATTTTCTCTCACCTCGTCACCTGGGACGAAGATGATGATGATAATTTATAAAAATGGTATAAAGAGGTGCGATTTTCTTTCCTATATACCAGAAGAGAAAATAGCCCCCTTTCTGTATAATGGTGACCGGAAGTAGGTGAAACATCCGGGACTTTATACATATATAGGGATATGTATGTACATATACGGTCTGCGGAACGGTGCTCATCCTCGTTACGCAGCTCGTTTATCACGTGGTTATGTGGCGCTTAGAAATCCCACCCAACCAACCAACCAACCAACCTCACATCACCCTCGTTTGCCCCCTTGACAAGGGAAGTTTTCGAGCCCCCTGAAACACTTAGGAGCCACTCTTACCCCGCTCATTCTCCGTTTCCTTCTCTTCTCTTCTCTTCTCTTGTCTTTTTTTTTTCATTTTTTCTACTATATTTCCCTCAACGCGGTGCGATGCGTGGCTACGAAAAATGGGGAAAAAAATATAGAGAGAGAGAAAAAAAAAAGCAACGTGTATATATTCGCGAGAACTTTAGCCCCCGCAGGTGGTTATGCTGAGAACACCACCGCCTAGGGTGCAGAAGAGATTTTATTCACCTTCTCTATTCCCGCGGCAGCAACACCAACGGAAAATATATATATATAATACATATACATATGTATATACCTATGTACCAGTTTTCTCTGATTGCAAAAGCATATGTTGTTCTGGATTTAAATTTATCACATTTTTTTTCTGTTTTAGTCTCTTGGGGTGATTTCAACGTCGATTTCAGTTCCTGCAATGCCTGGGGTCGATCTCTCCACAGATTTCGAATTTAAATATATCGGATATTTTCTATAGGTATGTCAGCTTGATCATTGTCAACTACTAGAAAATATTTTGATTCTATCGACAATTTTTATTAATGTATTTTTTTTTTTTCGAGAGAGAAATTCATCTTTCATCCTTCATCAGTATCCAATAATTTTTTTTTCTCAGAAATTTTAGTTTTTAGCCTTCATTCAATTTTTGAAAAAATAAATGAGTGCGAAATTTTTTAACTTCCCGCTATGAAAATTGAAAATTTAGAAAAAAAAAAAAAACGGGAAGTTATCGGTTGCGGCCTGATTTTCGAAAATCCAGTTTACATCAGATCTCGACGTTTTGGAATTTTTCAGTCGTTTTTGATCGCGAATTCGATGTATGTGTGTGTATAGTACCAGACCGGATAATGAGGCTTGTAATTATTCAAATTCCCTTCGGATCGACTAGAGTACATCGTTTCACTCTAATTAGATAACAGAGTTCGGGCTAATTAACAGAGGGAGAAAAAGCCCCGTGGGGATTTTGAGAAAACGAAAATATATATAACAGGGAAAAGGACTGCACGTAGACTCTTACTCATACTATAACGTCTAGCCCCTGAAAATCTAGGAGTCTTAAATTCCGACGTCTAACTGTATAACGACAAATGGCTACAGCTACTCGCTTTTTCTATTTTTCAGAAAATTCAGTTCCACGATGTGGAATTTTCAAAATATCAAAAATTTTTGTTCATTTAGTTATTTATTTATCGCTTCTTGAGACAATTTTCAATGATTCCATTTTGTAGTTATTAAAGGTGGTACAATTACCCAGAATTTCACATTTGGAAAGCTTATAGATGGATTGTCAGCTATTTGCAAGTTTTTTCGTAGAAATTTGGCAAAAAATTCAACAACAAAAATTGGTCGAATAAGTTGAATTGACAAAAAGTTTCATCTCAATTTAAAATATACCTATACAGCTGTAATATCTTTGCATCGTCACATAACGTGATGGAAGAGTTGCCCTCCAGAGCTATAGAGATCTCTTTTGGATATATACATTTCGAAATTTTTTTCGTGGTGAATTTTCTTTTTGTTTCGAATCGATTAAAACTTTTCTACCAAAAACCCGCCGGGTGGATCCTGGCATTATTTGTATTTTTATTTCGTTTTTTTTTTTTTCTTTTCTTTTCTCTGTAACGTGGCAAAACCGTGGGATAAAGCTTTTTCACGCCACCGTAGCCGAGAGAAAAAAAAAAACAAAACAAAAAACAAAACCAGTAGTGAGAGAAAGAAAGAGAAAAAGAAAAAAATAGAAAAATAAAATACATAACAAAGTTTAAAGTTGAGAACAGTTTCATTTCGTATATACATACGTATAGCTGCTGCTCTGATGGGGTAAAAAAAAAGTCACTCAACTTTCGCGGATTTGAAGTTCAACTCTTCGTTATGATTTTGAAACACTGAGCTACACATTTGGATAAATAAGAAAATAATAATAATAGCAATAATAATAATGACAAAAAATTGTTAACGATGACGAAGAGGCGAGGAGTAAATTATAATGAAAATTAGGTAATTTTATCTTTCGTGTAAAAAAGAAAATATACCATAAGGAATGGGTGCAATTTTTTATTTTTTTTTTGTCCTAATTCACGAGGCTAGAAATCTTTTTCAGGGCTTACCTCGAACTTCTCTTCTTCTCTTACTTTACTTTATTTTATTTTTGTTATTATTATTATTTTTCTTCTTCTTTTTTTTCTTCTTTTTCTTTTTCTCTCTCTCCTCTCTTCACTCCTTTCTTCTTATCGCGCTCATTCGCGTCCCGAGTTTCTTACTCTCCAAGGAGAAAAACTGATCAGAATTCCAGAGAGATCTTCGGGCGTGTCTGGGGCACCAATATGGCCGCTAGTCCTTCTCTTCTCCCGTCTATCTTTCTCTCTTTTCTCTCTCGGTTCTCGAATATATGAAAATCATCATATTCGACTTTGCCCTAGCCGGTCCCCCAAACTTTGACGCCATAGGATAAGACGGAGAACCACCTTTTTTTTCCTTCCATTCTTTTCTTCTTTCTGTTTTTTTGTTTTTATTCTTCAAGCCCGGAAACAAGTTCCAGGAGCTCCTCCGCCATTAAGAAAAATTTCTTTTTCTTCATCTTTTCCTTTAGAAGAGTCGAAAAAAAAATTCTTTACAGGAAGAAGAAAAAAAACGAATTTAGAAACTGCAATCGTGATCACTCTGAGTAAGAAAATCTCGCGTTGGTTTCTGTAACCCTTGCGGATCGGGGGTGAAGGGGTTAGTTGTTTTCAACCCCTTCCGCCTTCAGAGGCCAATTAATACTTAGTTTAGATGCCGTTTCTCCCTGGCTATACCATATACTAAACTCAGAAGTTTAGTTTAGTTCAGTTTAGTTTAGTTTAGTTGCGGCTTGTACTTGCGGCTCAGGGTGTACCAACAGTAAATGAATACGGAATAACTCGAACCTGCAGTTACTCCATATAGCAGCTATAAGGAGAAGGAGCAGTATAAGCTATAGTATCTATGAAAACAATTCCAAGCGTAAATAAATTGTTCGTCAATTTAAGCCGCCGATTAAAATTTCTAATCAACCCTATCCAAATGAGTAGAAAAAATAAAATAACGATTTATTTTCAAAAAAAAATTTGAATTTCGAAATTGGAATTAAAATTTATAGATTCGTAGAGTTTTCTTTTCAAAAGGGGGGGGGGGGGGGGGGGGAAACCCAGAAAAAAACATACCCCTATGTAGCAGTTAGTTAAAATTGTTCCTCAATTTTCTGCAGACCTTTTATCGATCTGAATACCCACATCTCTGATTCTCACCCCTATTTGCAAATACTAGATTACAGCCTCATGACGTTGCAGTTTTATTTCGTCCATTTATTTCTTAATTTTTTGTTTTTTTTTCTGCAGATTGCAAATTTTTTGTTTTTTTTCGGTTTTGTGGACTGTATAGTGAATTGCACGATTCGGACGAAAATTCGTCAGCTGTAGGTGATCGATGGTCTTGCGAATTATTTTTGCGAATAAGAGAACCAAAATGCGGAAAATAAGAATTTTTTTTCTTTTGGTTTTTCGTTCTTATTATTATCAAAGCTATCTCAAAAACGCGATTATTCTAATTTTCGAAAAAATTCACACAAATCGTTGATTTCGGAATTTCGGTTTTCTCTGTTATTTTTTTTTTTTTTTGGGGGCTTTTCAAAATTTTATATCAATAATTTTAACGAAATTGAAAAGATTTTCTTTGCAGAATTTTTTCTTTCCAATTTTCGCATGATTACGAGCTTCGGAGAAATTTATAAAATAACAAAAAAATGGTCTTAAAATTTAGAACTATCTGCACATACTGGAATATGAAAAGAACAAAAATATATAAAATGGTCTGAGCGATTAATTCGCATGAAAACTTCCATCAAAAGTTCTTGTCGAGTTTATATCAAATTAATCCCCCGTTTAATTTGTTTGTTTATTTATTAACCTGTTCATTTATTTGCATGTTACTTTATGTTTGTTTTATTTATTGTTTATGAGCATATATTTACTCAGCAGTATAACATAGTATATATATACATATAGTACACAGTAACTAGTGCGTAAATGACAAGTCAAACAAACCGATGAAATTATAGCGACCCCTACCTTTTACCAAAACGTTGTACCATTAGTATAATTAATACACATGTACAACATACTTATACATACCTATGTAACGGTTTATCGTAACAATTCTGAACCATGAACAACAGAATAATTGAAAACCTTTATATTTCGATAATTAGGCGATAATATTTACCGAGTAATTAATATAATTAAGAGCGGTTCATAATTCCAAAACTGATATCCATCATTAGGATAATTATTCGAATGAAAGAAAGTTTCACAGCGATAATTATTATTGAAGAAAAAAAAGGCTATAATTTTTTTCAGAAACTTGTATATATATGTATATATGGGGCATTCCACGTCAATACTCGACCAATGATTTTTCCTTACTATTTTCGATTCGCTTAACGATTTTTTATAGATTCTACGGTCACAAAAGAGCACTGCTGAATTTTTACAGATTTTTCCCTCCAACCGTTGATTTTCTATGATTATTCAAACCCATCTGAAAATTGGCAAATTTTTAAAATCTCAAAAAATTCTCGAATATCTTATCTTACATTATATTCCGATCATTCTTATATTATAGATTTTTTCTTCTACTTTTTTAGCACTTTCAACATTTTGAACAAACGAAACGGCCGGGTTTCAACGTTTTGAAAATTCTCAAAAAATTACCAAAAATTCTGTGTTCAATTATGAATATTTTCATGTGAGATCCACGATGACCCACGACCCCCTTTTAGGTGTTTGTACACTTAAAACATCTATATCCAATCAAATCGTGTGGATCTTTTTTATTCGTTTTTCAATGAGTTCTTATAAATATCTTTCATTTTTTGGTAATTTTTTGAGAATTTTCGAAACGTTGGAACGTGGTGCTTCATTCATACAAAAATTGTCCCATCATGGGAGGGGTGTAAAATTGATCGGAATGAAAAATGCGATTTTTGAAAATTTATTGATATTTTTTCAAAAATGCCAATTTTTAGATGGGTTTGAATAATCATTAAGAACTAACGGTTGGAGGGGAAAACCTGAAAAAATTCAGCAATGCTTTTCTGAGACCATAGACTCGTATAAAAAATCGTGAAGCGAATAGAAAAAGGTGAGGGAAAATCGTTGGTCGAGTTGACTTGGAATTCCCCATATACAGGGTGAGTCTTATCAAAGATCTAGCCACAGCTGCGATAAAACCATGATTTTTGTGAAAATAAATCGTGCGATCCCGTAAAAATTTGATTCACAGGACTCTGCAGGCATGCACAGTGTTGAAATTAGTTGTTGAAATTAGTAGCAGTTGTTGAATCAGTCGAAGACTGGATTCTAGCACAGCTGAGCTACCACGCCCATTTTGGACCGTTGAAAGGACTCGCCATTTATAATCCATAATATATATACCTATATATATTTTTCTTTAATTAGAAAATTTTTTTTCTTCTTCTCTTGTCACCAACGGATTATTCCTCTACCACCTACAAGGGTAGATTTTCCGGCTTATGTAATACGCAGATGTTAACTACCGCGCGCTGTACTTTCACGATGGCAAAAACCTTCTGGCTTGATTATTAGTCTTATAACAGATTAGCCAAAGTAATCCGTTAATCACCTTAGGCGGCGATGGGTTTTCGTCCTATATAGTAGGTATAGGCGCCTATCTACAGCTGCCGCTATAGGGTTTTCAATTTTTAAATAAGGTAAAATCCTGTCGGTGCAGGGTACACCGATATAATAATAACAGTAATAATAATATCCAAAGTCCTGCGTAGCTGATGGTTTTGCTTGCAGGGGTAGAAAATTGTTTCTTTTTTTTCTGAAATAAATTTTGTTACTTTTCGCCTACTATATAAGAAACAGTGGGGTAACATAGCCCCGTTAAAAAAAAAAATTAGGGAAAGTGGGACGACGTGGCCATCCTCGAAGATCAAAAAAATTAAATGTGATAGAATATTTCTTACTTTCCCTTAAATCAGTTCCTTTTTTTTCTATTTTCATCCTATTTTTTTTTCAAACAGAAATAAATTTTTCACCTCGATTACTCCATAGCTCAATAATTATTGAGACGATGGGACGACGAGAGGGGGTGGCTTTCTGCGGCTGAGCAATTATATAACCATTAGAGAAAATTTAATGCTCAAGACGGAGACTCGCTGCAGAGATACTGGATGGTGTAGAGCGGTATTTATTACAGAGGTCTTTTATTATTTATCGGTTAATTAGTCCTGCGTAAATATTTAAGAGACCAACATGAGCAATGTCGAGTCTCGAGTCAAGTCAAGTCGAGTAAAGTAAAGTAAAGTGAAGTCAAGTCGGTGCTCTGCAGAGTGCGCAGACCCTTAATAGTTTAACTTCAATTTCTTGCCGGTATTATTATATACCGGGGGAAATCGTTGAATGTTATGGTTTGAAGTTTAATCAAAATCGCGCCAGAGACGACCGTTAATTGTTGTAATAAAAATAATTAACCGAGATATTCTCTGCACGCCATTAAAACCAGAAATTAAACGGATTTAGGGAGGAAATTATATTTCTCCATATTACTGCAGAGATATGCATATATTATTATTAATATTATTATCATGACGATCGCAACGGAATCCAACGAATTTTGAGTGTAGAATTCGAAAAAAAAAAAAAATTATACTCGAAGAAAACGTTCGATTATTCTGAAATTTTTTGAAATCAACAGAAAGTGAACAAATGTCAAAAAAAGAAACAAAAAAAAAAAAAATAAATGAACGAAATGACATTGAAAAATTCAAAAAATGGAAACTAAAAATTCAAAGGAAGTGTAGGCAGAATATAATTTAGTTTCTTGTAAATTAGCCGGAGTTTTAGGACCCTTTGGTCCCTCGGGCAAAACGCTTTTGCGTTTCGCGCTGCTGGCAGGTTGGTTTATTGTACAGTAAAAGGGCGCGAGTTAATCCGTGCCTAAGCCTTGCTGCTTAGAATTCGGTTAGGCTCTAGAGTTATGGGCGTTATTAAAAGCGGCTGGGAAAAGCCTTAGCCCCCGTAACATTGGTCCAGCACGCTCTTCGTTAGTAATGATTTACACAGTAAGAAGTAAACAAGCTTATTTCAACAGATTTATTGAAGAAAAGTGTGACCGGTTTGAATAAGCGATGTAATTTTCCTACTGCATCTGTCTAAAAGGGATTCAAATTTCTTATCGAAAAGTTTCACCCCTGATTCTCATTTTGTTGATATTATTTTTACTATTCAAATCTCATTTCTTCGAGCAAATTTAAATTCCAATCAGGATAAGTAATTGTGACTGATTTGAAAACGTAAACTAGAAAGAAACCTTTTTAACTTCCCGCTATGAAAATTGAAGATTTTCAAAAGAAAAGGGAAGTTATTGGTTTTAAACAAATTTTTGTCGTACGATATCTTTAGAACGAATCGACCGATTGGAATGGTTCTTGCAGCGGTCGGAAGGGTTTATCAAGACTTAGATCTGATTAGATTTTGGAGTCGATCGATCGAGTATTTCCAAAGTTATTCGAAGAATAAAAATCAAAAAGAAACAAGAATTTTGCATGTTTTTAGCGCATAAATCCTAAACTGTCCGTGTGATCAGTCTCAAAACTTAATCAGATTTAAGTTTTGGATAGCCCTTCCGATTGCCGCAAGATTCATCAAAATCGACCGATTAGTAACAAGTACAAAAAAGCTCGGGCTGATATTCAAGGTTAGAAATTTGTAGAATCAGACGAGAATAAATTATTACTATTCATAGTGATTTTCAATTCCTTTTACTTTCCCTGTTGAATACATGTATATGTATGTGAAATTTAAAAGCACGTCTGCGGTAGGGGGTTGATATTATTTGCACTCTATCCGAACGCAGAGCTGTGGAGGGCTGCAGGTTGAATTGGCGTAATTTTAGAGCTAGCTGACCCAGGTAAATAATTCTAATTCAAGCATAGAGACCCGTGTTCATGTTTTATGCATATACCTACCTGCGCGAAACAGCCCATATTACGTGACGTGTGTTGTATGTATGTATGTATGTATGTACTTCGCCTTATACCGGGGCGGCCCCACTTACTGAAAACACCACTTACCCCCTGAATACACAATCTATAAACATAAGTGTGTGGTCGAGCTGTACCGGATGCAGATCAAATAAAATAAACGGGAAACGATTTTTAGGGGTTGAAATATTCAAGCCGATAAAACGAGAATTTTTCACGTCGTAATCCGTGTGATTATCAGAAATGCTATAAAGTATTTGGAGAACGCAATTCGCCAGTCGAAAATCAAAAATGTAATATTTCGTTTTATTTTCAAGCTCTCTAATTCGGAGAGAAGATTTTATTTTTCGAAGAGGACGTAGTTGAGAAAATTTATTCGATAAATGCATATATATACTATGATTTAAACTCCGACAGGAATATAATACGATTAAGGTTGTCGCGATGACAGGCGGGTAACCAGGGATGAAAATAACGATAAACTTTTCAAAGAAAATAGAAGCAAAGAGGGGAATAAGAGGCTAACTAACGACGTACATACGAAGAATCTGTACATGAAGCATTTCTCAGAACTTTATAGCCTTGATGATAATAATATGGGTAGTAGGTACTACCATACGTATATAGCAAACAGGTGCGCCATTAGTTATTCAGAATAAAATATATAAACAATAAGGAAAACCTTGAGCAAAAATTTTGCGCCACCCTGCACGACACGCAATTATTTCTAATTATTCGACTCGTTATATTATCGCGAATTTCGGGTTAACCTATGCGCGTATACAATGAGATGTTACGCGGAAACCTACCCCCTTGGGGGGCCAGATTGTTAAGGGGACAAATCTGTGCTCCTCCTGCCTATAGGGGCTGCTCGGGGAGTTTGACGAAGGTATTTGACTGATCGTTGCTCCGTCCTCTTCTTACCCTAATTCACCCTGGGCAACAGAGAAACCCTTGAAATGTTTAGCCTCCCTTAATCACCGTGACAGATAGTCGAAATATTTCAAAGACGAGACCTACTCTGCCTTACTTGAGCGCTAACAACAGTCGGAGGTTACAAATAGATCTAATTCTTCGGTTGTAATTATGTTATACCTTACTCAAAACTTAACAAGGCGGGGTAACAGGGTTGTGGTGAGGGAGTTGAACAAGAAATCAAATTCCGAAAGTAGTTTTGTCGATATTAGGATTTTTGATGTCGGAAACGGTCAGAAAGTATCGAAAAGATGAGGCAAGGAGTTTCTAAGATTTTTAAGGGTGTTTGAAACCGTTACAGCTTTTGAAAAGTCGAGTTATCGGGTCCTTTACTAAGGATTACTCAAATACTCGAAATCGCCTTTTGAGAATAAGTTCTAAAGATTTCATTCAACGACTGTGTGAAATGAGAAAAATATTCTACGGGACGTTACGTGAAATTGGCGACAGCGGTGGGATATGAGAAAATAAAAAGAGCTATAAAATGTATTTCAAAGCTTCTTCTTCTTCTTCTTGCTACCTTATTCGACGTAACCAAATTGCAACAGAATTTCTCTCATCAGCTGTCATATTTCTCTCTGATCTTGCAAATTTTTCATATTTTTCATGCTATACTTATGCAATTCTTTTCACTTCCTACTTCTTATTCGCTCTGGTTTTCTCTCAGACAGTTGCAGAATTAAACCTGCAACGACTAGATCGCCTACTTTACTCATACATATGTATTCCAGCCAGTAAACCACCCCTGTCGTTCGTTCGTTCGCTACTACCCGAGTCACTTTTAATTCCAAAACTTTCCAGCGTATATAAAACCGGGTTTTCTATTGCGATGAAATTCCACCTTGTTTCATCTTTCATACCTTACCGCCCCTAACCACTTGCAGTAGTCCTTCAGTTTGAAGAACTTTCACACGGTCAGAGTTTGAAACTTTTTCCTAAATTTTTGCGTATATAATATCAGGGGATGAAAAATGACAAATTGTTCACAAAATGAAGAACGCAAGAAATTCAAAGCGGTGGCTTTTATTTGCTGGAAATATCAAAGAGTTCAGAATCGCTACTGCCGTCGAATGAGAAAAAAAGTTTTATAGATACTTTTGGCGATTGAATCGGCCCTTTTTTTATGCAAAATTTTGAACGTCGAAGGTATTGCCACTTTCACGAATCTAAAGGGAATAATCAACTGGACACAAAGCCTGTAATACGATTCGCGAAAGGAATGAGAGGACAAGACGAAAGCGATGCTAAGGGTTGGGGTGGGCTCGGGTACGTAAAGGCAGGAAACGAGATTGCGCGTATATACCTACCTACCTACCTACCTGGAGCTCGCTCTATAATAATAGCTTTTTTATCGAGGAAATAAAACGTTTCACGGTTAGTTGTAAACTGGACGTTATCATCGACCAGTAAAAAGGTGTGGAGGAGAAAATATTTCATTATTCAAAAAGCCCAAATCGTTGAGTTCGGCTCGGTTCGGTTCGCTAAGATCGTGAAAACGCTCCCGCTCGACGTAATAAAAGTTTAAATAAATAACCAGAATCAGTTTGGTTCTCTTTCCTGAAAAATTCAGTTTCTCAAAACCGAATTTTCTTACAGTTTTAAAATTCCTTTCAAAAATATTGAAAGGATTTTGTCTTTTCGTTTCTTTTTTGTTTTTTGACAAATTGTAAACGGAATCTAGAAATTTTTAAAACAGCTGGTAAAATTTATTGTGTTCTCGATATTTAGAGCAAGGTAAAAGTTTGGATTTTTGTTATTGTTTTATTTTTTTTTAATAGTATGAACGTGGGCAGGCTACTAGAACAAAGCTTTTCGAAAATGTGTCCCGGCTCCATAATTCAGAGAGAAAAAGTAGCAAGCTTGGCCGGAATCCAACCTGGTGTCTCTGCATTGTAAAGAAGATAAATTTATTACCGCGATGACCCGATAAGCGACTACCACTATTTTACATTTTGAATGTATCTATACACGTATACCGGAATCCGTGGCGAGAGATTTAAGACGTTTATTCGACAGACCTCTTATTCGAATGCAGATTTAACGCAGATAGAGAATTCGATTACGTTATACAAATCGCGCATTATAAACTGCAGCTTGAAGTCGAGTAAATGCAAAATTTGCAAATTCAAAACTGTTGATTTGTTTGCCACTTTTTGAATTCTTGTCAATCCAGTGCAAAAAAAGCATAGAAAATTGAACTAGCAAGAAGAAAAAATTGTTTTCTGAAGTTTGAATTCTCCGATTCAATGCAAAATATTTCAAAATTAGTTTGCGATCAGTTTTGAAATTTGCAAACTTTTTCTATTACCAAGTGCAAAAAATGAGGATCAAAATCGTAGAAAAATTTTGAAAGTAACGAAATTTCAAAGCTCAAAGTTTCCTAAATTTGAGAATACATTTTTTGAAACTCCTGTACCATTTTTCGATTTTTTTGGTTCAATTTTTTGTTTTTGATTTGTTATTCAAACTTGAGTAACTTATTTCGTATAAGGTGTAAAAAAAAAAATTATTTTACTTCTCTCTTCTTCGCTTCACCCCTATCGGTATACATTTACTCACCCGTTTGTGATCGAATCATAACCGAGAACAGGGCAAGGCAGCAGCATATTAGGAACTGCCTGTGCCACATGACTGCGCAAACGCCACTTTTCCCTCGCTATCCCCAACCCTGGGCATGGGGAATCGCCGTCATAGTAAACTGGAAGAAAATATGAAGATAGTGTTAAGGGGTTGCCATATTTTTTTTATTTTGTACATGAAAATTCACATCAAATAATCAGTCTTACGAATTTCTTCAATATTTCAATCAGCTACATTTCTATACCGGAAGTATTAGCGCTTGGAAAAATTGGGGTTCAGATCTCGACCAAGGGATTAACTTTTCGTCAAAATTTTGTCCAAATCGGTCGAGCCGTTTGCGCCTGATTAAATCATTCTCTACGCTTGTTCAAAGATCAATGTTCAAGAATTAGGAGTGAGAGTAACGATTCTGTGTGATGATTTCCTGCCATTTCATCCCCCATAAAGTGTAACGAATCTCGTTTAAAGTAAGGGTTAATTTTCGGGTCTAAAACGAAAAGATACAATTCGGGATTTAGGACCGCGAGAATTTAATGGTTTATTGCGAGTAGTTAAGTTTAAGATATAGATGAAGGGGTGAATCATTGATGTTTAAAAGGGGTGTGATCTAATGTTCGAGATGTTTTTGAGAAATTTATAGCATCGTCGTCGTCCAGCCCGGGTACAGTGGCTATACACTACGAAGCTTCTAATTTTCTATTACTATTAATCTGCTATTCTGGACGGAGTTAATTACGGTTTAATTAAAACCAGCTGGGCCCTGAAACCAGCCGAGGAAAATGCTGCCACCCGCACTGTGCCATGCCACATCACGCCCTCTCGACCCATGGGAAAGTTTGAGAAGTTAATCCTCGCTCGAGCTGCTTCGCGATACTTTCATATTAGCAAAGCACCTGCTGAGTTTTAAATAAAACGTTTTAATTATGTTGTTTCCCCATGTCCTTTTCAACCCCCATTCCCATCCCCGATCCCCTTATCGCGCCTTAGCTTACCCCTACCCTCGTTGTCACTCTGCCGCTACTTTCGTTTTCACAAACAAAGGCGGAAACACGTCTCGCCCTGAATTTTGAACCAGCTATCACCCCGAATACACATTTGTGAAACAATTATGATCTCTAGCAATCTGGTACAAATTACCAGTCGATTTTCGATTTGGAATTTCCAGAATCGATTATCCAGACTTCCAAGGAAATATACCCTTTCGAAAAACTGTGAACCGGTAATATTGAAATTCGTAATTCTGCCTGAAATAATTATCAAAGTCGATAAATGGGGCTGATGAATGAAACGGAACGACGTTACGTTGGCTTCGAGTCTATAACAACTAAGTCGCGGGGATAATCGAGTATCGATAAGTAATCTGATCCCTTATAGCTGTGTATAATAACCTTTCATATAGTTTGACGTTATACTTGCTATAGAGAATCTAATTTCGTGTTTTAATCGGTGGAAGAAAAAAAATTTTAATCTGATAATAAAATCGTCGATAAGATTTTAGGGCAAAATCATCCCTCCGTCAACTTCTGAGATTATTATTGATATGAATCTTACTTCCGGGGTCTTGGATGCGGTTATACGATTGACAAAAAAATCCTTATCGAAATGATCGAGACTGCAGCTTTTTTATTGAGCTTTACGATAGTGATGGGAGGATTTTATATCATCTTCAGAGGAATGGTGAGCGAGTTGATGTGCAAATAAATCTGTGGATGAGAAATTATATCTCCGGGATCTTCGGGGAAATTATTTATAAATTTTTTGGTCCTTAAAATTCGCGTCTTATCTATCTCAGTCGGTGACTATACTACCTCTGAATGATGACTGGTTAAAATAACTCGAGATGAACTTTTCTAATTATTGACTACCCGCCTTACCTCACCTCTGCACCGCCAACCCACGAAGACAAACTTTCCCTCAGCCATTCTATGCCCCGTAGAATCTTCCGAACACGGGAATAAAGAGAGAGAGAGAGAGAGAAAAGACGATATGAAAGGAAAGAAAACAAAAAAGGGGGCAAAAAAAAACCCCCGTGAAAGTTAGGCATAATATTCGGCTAAATTTATTAGTTTCCAATTTGAACTTCTTGAAAAAGTTTCGACTACGTACAGAACCTGGCAGTTTCTTGGAAAAAAAAAAATTAAAAAAATGAGAATGTATATAAATCTTTGTTTCCTTCCTTCGTATACTTATAATACCTAATTTTATCCCCCTATATTTCTCTCTCATATCGTTTTTTCTTTTTTCTTTTTTGGTTTTTTTTTTTCCTCTCGTGCCGTGAGCACACTTCGGAAAATAAAAACGTAGACATAAATGTACGTGAATACATAAATATTGCTGTTCCGTTATTCCCACTATTGTTATTATTATCATTATTACAGAAGCCATTTCAACCCTTGGTCTCGTTTCAATCACCCTCCAAACGGTTTCACTCCTCCGACCTTTCTGGCCCGCGGAGAGGACAAAAAACTATACCAAATTGTCGCTGCTGTATTCAGGGTGAAAAAAATTGGCGAAAGGTCAGTCGTTGAATTTCTATAAAGAAATTCCGGGCGAAATAAAAGGAAAATTTAATCAAAAATCGACCTTTTTCTTTATCGAAACAAATTGCATACTTCATTTCGAATTTAGAACACGCAGTTTGATCCGTTCCGATTGGAGGTTCGACTCAAAATACCTGATCCGATAACGGGGTGCTTTAAAAAAAAATTCCGGAAACCAAAATCCAAAAAGGCGTTTGAACCTGTCGGAAATTATCCCATGCACTGCGAGGACACGAATGGGGGGGTTTTTTCCATCGATGAAAAGGAGCCGGACTCAAACGCCCCCGTTTTTTTGTCGGGAAAAGAATTCTCAGTTTGGAAGAGCGGGAAATCTCCCACGAGAAGATCCTGCCTCAAGTATGCAGAGCAGAGACACAGGTGAGATGATTTGATCCTGAAGAATTGTTCACCCTTTTTCTCCCCGGAAAATGACGTCTCAAAATTTTCATCGCGCCAACGACTCGGCTCAACCAAAGCCAAAAACTGGGCTTTACAATTTCGTTTTATCGATAAACGTGGGGTTGATTTTTTCACCCTGATATTTTGGCTTTTTTTGATTTGGAACAGGTCAGCTTCTAGACCGACCAGACATCGTGTGAGCTTCTCGTAATTCGCGCGATAAAACCGAAGAAGAAAAGGAGTTGAAAATTATCAATAATTTTTGTGAAACAGGAAAGAAAAGAATTTGTACTCACTCGGTGAAAAATTAAGAAAAAAAAAACCATTTATTCCAGTCTGATGAAATAATATGCAGCATTCTATGCCAAGTCGCCTACCCTGTGACTCTGAACATTTCACATTTTTTTTTTGTTTAATTTTTCAACTCTTGAAAAAATTGCAGAAGAAAAATTTGTTTGAGGCAATTTTTTTTTTGTTTTTAATAATTGAAATCAAAAAAAAAAATTTTGAAAAAACCCCAATCCCACTGACATTTTGGTCTTAAAATCGCATCGTTGTTTGTCATAGAATTTGTGTGATGTTTTTTTCAAAATATACAAAAATGGTGTTTCTGAGATAGCTTGAAAAAATGAGAAAAATACGAAGAAGTAACAACATAACAAGTTCTGATTATTTGGAAATCTATTTTGTGAAGATTTTCGAAATAGGAAAATACTTTACTCAAGTAGGTATCGCAATTTTTTGGGATTTATGAAGAAAAATTTGTTCACAAAAATGATCAAATATATATTTTTCCCCATCGGCCAGTTTCAAGATAATAACGTCACGATATTTTTTACCACATTAAATACCAATCTATTTAGACACTCGCCTAGTCTCTTGAAGCGAAAATTTTCTTTACGATTTTCAGACACTGACTTGAAATCTCGACTTGACTTGACTGAGTATGAAATACTGTAGGCTAGGTGTCACGGGTCTACGAAGTAGATGGGGCCTTAGATGGGTAGGTGAATAGTGTAGTGAGTTTAGGCAGGTCGAGGTACCGTTTTCTTTTCTTTATTTTTTTTTTCTTCCCATTTTTCCGAGACCGTTGAAAGCCACCCCCCCGGAAGATATACACTTGCAGATTTCTTTCAGACGGTGTGTATAACGTGCATTAAGGATAAGATTTTCCCTTAGTCGGTGTGTTTACTTGAATATTTTAAACACCTTCCCCCCCCCAACCCTTCCCTTAAACACCATTTCCACCCTCATGTATACCTACGAAAACTGTCTACTGCTGCTGCTGCTGCTGCTGCTGTTGCTGCCCCCTTGAAAAGAGGTTCTCGCCGGTTACTGCACACCGCAGTAAACTTACACCTGAATCGTATCTCTAGCCCGAGGGCCATCACCCGCCGTTGTAGCCACTTTTCTATTTTTTTTTTCTTTTTTTATCCTTCGTTTTTCGCTTTTCGCTTACACCTCTTTTCCTTTTTTTTCTTTTATTCGTCTGATTTGTCATTACAAAATTGCTGTCATAATAGACGATGAAAGAAAACGAGCCAATTAAAAAAAACGGCCCGAAATTGACTCGTCTTAGTTTGTAAAAACCAAGAAAAACCGCGTGACTGAATTATTATCATTATCATTATTTTTTCCTTTTTCTTTTTTTTTTAAATTTTGGAAACATAGGAAACTCAAAAGTGAAAGAATAGAAAGAAAGAAGAAAAAAAATATTGAAATGGATTGAAAAAGGTCAAAAACGACGTCGTGAACGGAACTAGCCCTAGCTACCTTCTTATTGAGCTGCTTCCTCTTCTTCTCTTTCATTGCGAACTACATAACCGCAAGGGTTGGTTTGGTGGTGGTGGTGCATCACCCTCTTTTCCACATGCCTTTATAGTAGGTTTTTTTATTTTTTTTTTTCTGTTCTTCTCAACAGCAGCAGCTGAGCGACGGACGGACAACCAACCTTGCGGCAAAGGTTGGTTATAAAAAAAAAAAAGTTTTGAAATATTTATGATCCCATCCCTTATTACCCCATCCAAGGACCTCGCGTCCAACCGCCTACGACGTAAACACCCCGGGCTATACGTCGGTGTCTACAGATTTTTATTTTCATTTTTTTTTTTTTCATACCTTTTCTTGTTCTTTTTTTGCTTTTTTTGATATTTCGATCGTTTTTTTTTTTATTTATTTAATTTTTTTTCCCCCCCACTCTTCCCTGTATCATAGATCGATCTATTTCTCACAGTTTTTCATCGAAGCTTGGTGTATAGTTGACTATTTTTTCTATTTCAGATCTGTGAAAGCATTTTTTTTTTGTTTCTTTTTTTCTTACACGTTTTTCAAACACCTTTCCTTTTTTTTCTCTCTCTCCTTGTTCTAATTTATAGCTTTCCCAAACGACAGCGGAGGGCGGGGGTGGGTTCAGTTGTGTCCCACCATGGATACGCGGGCTTTCTTTTTTCTGTTTTTTTGTTTTTTTTTTGGTTCTTTTGGGTTCGAAAGTGGATTGGTAAAGAAAAGAAAGGAAACTACGTGGACGCACCTATAAAGCAAAAACAAATAAAAACACAAAAAAATGAAAGATGAAAAAAAAATAAAAAATAAAAAAATTTATAAAGAAAGAAACAATATCTGTACAAGTACGAAGTTTAAAGGGAATCGAAATTCCGGATTTGACAGCTAACGGACAAAAATTTTTTTTCTTGTGTTTTTTCTTTTCTATCCTCTTTCTTTATTTGGTCACGTCAAAATCCAATCCGCTTTTTCATCTCTCGCCCGTTAGTATATATATATATGTATAATATATATAGTACGAACAGACGTGGATAGGGAAAGGAAAAAGATATGGTATGAGAGTGGAGATTTTTTCTAATGAAAAAAAGAAAAAAGAAAAACAAAAAAAGTAAAAGCACGGAACAGAATAGAATGAAAAAAGGTATCAACCGGTGAGTGTATAAATATTAGAGTGCAGGAGGGGTAGAATTACATCTGTTCCACAGCTAACAAACAAGAAAAAAAAAAAAGAGAGAGAGAGAGTAAGAGAGAAAAGGGCTAAATAAAAACTAGAACAGGAAGACTGCGGTGTGGTAAAATTTATTAAAATAAAAAAAAAGAAATCAAAAAGATTAAGAAGATGGGAGGAACGAGAGAAATGCGCAAATTCATTTTTATCCTGCACGTCGTAAAAGAGCTTTCGAGATTTCTCCCCTGTTCTTGCTCTCGCTTTTCTCCGCTCTGGTTTTAACGCTCGACTCTCGATCCTGGAGAACCCCCGAAGCCCGTTTAAAACCGCAGCAGGAACGAGGGGGATATCCTCTTATCTCACTATAATTTAACCCCCCCAACTCTCTCGGTATTGAGGGAAGAATAGGAGAACGAGGAGGAATGTAAAGGGTTCAGAGAATTGAGCCGAACTATGCACCAGGATGTGCTTCCAACCCCCCAAATGGTATTTCATACATTGTTATATCAAAATTAACTAATCATCTGAACATCCGTAAGAAGGCAGATGGGTACTCCTGGGCACGCAAACTGAACGTTGCATGTGCCTAGTACCAGGTTCACCTGAGCTTTACCGTTGTTCACGTTCGCATCCACTTTGAGCTATGTTATATGTGTTCCCACTTCCACGTCTGAGGGGATCTTATTGTTAACAGTATCCAACGATGCACAACTTACGACTACGATTAGGACTAACAATAACATATCACTATGAGACTGAGACTGAGACTGAGACTGAGACTGAGACTGGGGACGAGTTGAGGAAGGATATTCTCTGCATAAACCTAGTCTTTGTCAAGACTTAGTTGGCCTGGGACTATATCAAACAGTACAGTGTTTCTGGTTGGCACTAGGAGAGGCGAATTAGCTGGGTATACCCCATACCCAGCTACCTACCTACCTTGAGGTAAACTGTTTATCAAGAGACGACGAGAGGCTCTCTACCACAACCATATTTTCATTGTCATACACGTATGTACGTATACCCGTGGCCTACGTGAGACGTTGGGTATTCATTAAAGCACAACACTGACAATGGAGAAGATACTCTCCTTCGTCTCATTCGCCTCGCTTAATGGTACCGGAATTTATCATGCGGACAGTTTTTCGACGATATCTCGTCAACCGTTAATGATATCGAGTTTTAAGTGAATACAAGAAATGAAGCTTATTAAATTCTCTTCAAAAAAGGTGGAACACATTTTTCCTCTATTTTGGATCTTACCACCGTATTTTAATTCCGAATGTTTTACTATACATTTTTTTTTTTTTTTTTTTGATTCCTATACACAATGACTGGAAATGATTGGATATTAATACTCAAATTACAACGAAACCGATAAAGATACAGGAAAATTTTATCTCATCTTTTTTTTTTCTCATAGAAAATTAAAAGAGATTCGTTTTTTTTTTCTTATATAATTCACTTTTATCGTGATATTATTCACGGTTCTTGAGATATAATCGAAAAATTGATTTAAGGTATATATCATATATATATTTTTCTTTCTCCATGAGATGGTGCGTCTCAATTATAGGAACACGGGTTCAATTTCCATCCCCCGAAATACGTTCCGATTTGATTAATGCCTGGTTATTAATCAAGTTATAACCGCGGGCTAGATATCGAATCAGTTTAGGATCGAGGACAGAGTTTACGATATTGAATAGAAGATAGTTAATAATATCTGCTATACACATCCAGGCAGCATCTGATAGAAGCGTTCGTTATCGGGTCCATTTATTTCTAACCGCAAGCACCAACAGCAGGCGCAGCAGTCGAATCCTGCAAAAGCTGTAAAACTGCGATATCAAGAAATAAAAAAAGTACAAAAAAAATCAAAAAAAAAAAAAAAACAGAAATTCAGGAACAGTTTCAAAATAAAAAAAAAAAAAAAGGATACTAGACCAACCAGAAAAAAAATAATAACAGCAGTGGCTGTTCAGATTCGAATTATTCATCTCTCTATATACTTGCAGCATGTAATTATTGTATTTCATAGTACAATTCTTGTCTTTTGATTGAATCAGAAAATTAGCCATATCGTATATCCATGAGGAAACGAAGAAGAGCTCCCCATAGCGACAATACTGGGCTTCTGGTCGTTATACACGACTGAAACGAGAAACGAGAAGACTCGCAATAAAAGAAGCAGCCGTTATTTTGCGAGGCGGATGAAAAAAAGGGAAAACGAAAAAATAAAAATGAAAATGAAAAAAAAGGGCAAAAGTTTGAGCATGTATTGGTATATGTAAAATAAAAAAGTAAATGTGTGTGTATAGGTATGTAGCTGTCTAATTAGCCGACATAAGAGATCGCGAGTTTTTCTTTTTCTCCTTCTTCTTCTTCTTCTTCTTCTTCTTCTTCTTCTTCTTTCCTCGTCAAATTAAATTGAAGGGAACTGAAGCATTTCGTATATATTTTTTATTTTTATTTATTTTTCTTTTTTTTTCTTTTCGCTTGTCTCAATTAGGCAAAAAAAAAAAAAAATGGCCGACGATATTACCCCGGGCGAATGTACAGGTGCGAATAACAAAACAAGTATGAAAAAAAAGAAAACGAAAAGAAAATAAATAAATAAGTCAACGTAAAATGAAAAGAAAAAATAAATCCTGGGAGCTCATCCTGCTGCTGCTGCTGCAGTACTTTGCGAATTTTTTTTTTTTTTTTTTTTTCATTTTATGCAAGACCAATTCATTTCACATTCACTATACATATATATATATATATACATATACGTATTTTTAAAAAAGGCGAGAATTTTCTGCTGCGATTCTATCCCGCAGTAAATTGAGGCAAATTGATTAGAGGATTTCGTCCTCCCCCCCCCCCCCCCCAACTCTTCATCAATTACCATCCTCGTAGCTTTGTCAAGAATATTTAATTATTTTTATTATAGTTTATTGAATTTTTTTAATTTTTTTTCCTATTTCAAAAAAAAATACAATCTACAATCCAGAAACAATTATTCAACGCTGATTAATACCCTCGACAACTTCATCTCTCTCGGCAAAGAAATTCTCTTTATTACAGCCAACTCTTTCAAACGATATAATGGCATTGGATGTTTTTTATTTTATTTTTTTTTTATTACATTCCAACGAATATTAGTTTCACTAGGAAATTCAGTAGTCTTGTCACTTTACCGTAGAAATGTACAGTTTATTTAACTCAAAGAAACTGCATCAGCTATGATTTTTTTTTTCTTTTTTTTCACTTTAATACTTCCGAATAAAAAATGCAAAGGTCTTCGTTATTTGAAATTTATACGGGTCTCCTTGATTCAAGGGGATGAAAATTTAAAGACGTTAATTTTCGAGTTTGATTATATAGGAATCAAATTATTAAACTATCGAACCTGAGAAGGAATTAATTTCTGGTTTATTATAATTTTGGTGTTAAAGGGACCAGTACAGCAATTGGTTTTGTAAATTTGGAGTACTCCAAAATTTGTTGATTTGTCAACCAGTTTATTTCACATCAAAAAAAAAATTTTCTTCGAAAAACTTTGTCGTAAGGCTTCGGGCACATCGTTGGTCCAATTCAACCTCTCAAGGTCTTGCTTTCTTCAGACAGCAATTCTACATCTTATAAACGAAGGGATCGGTAAAAAAAAATTCATGTGATAAGTTACGGACAATTATCCAAAATTTCCAATATTTAGGCCACTAATTTGCAAATAACTTGGCCAACACGGAATTTAAAAAAAAATTTCCTCGTTCACGTGATGAGGATTTCTTTTCTGAACAAAATGAGCCCTCAACGACCCTAATCGGAACAACGATGTGCCTAAAACCTTACGACAAAGGTTTTCAAAGAAAATTGTTTTTTGATGTGAAATAAACTTAGGCTGACAAATAAATGCATTTTGGAGTACTCCGGATTTCCAAAACCAAGCTGTACTGGCCCCCTTAATTTCTAATGCAAATTTTTGATAAATGTAAAGAAAAAAAAAGAGGAAATAAAAACAAATTGTTAATTATGCATTAAAATTGTTGTTATCATTATACAAATTGCTGTTATTTAAGACCCAAGAAACACCCTGCGTCTAAAACCCCAACGGCAATGTGATATTCAAAGGAGGCAGGTTTTAAGGCGCATATCGGTGTTTCCGTGTATTTCCAACAATATTGTTTTCACCCCTAGGGTAGAAGAGGTTCAGTAAAGGGAGAATAAGGGCGTTAGTTGGTTTTAAGGCAGGCGGTTTCGCGGAACTCGAGTAGGTACGACACCAGGGTGATAATGTCAAACTAGGTAAAGTAGTCTTTTACGATGCATGACTAAAAAAATTCTCTCCAAATAGGTATCGAAAATTTTTATCAAGCCTAATAAAAGAGGGTCTAAAAATCCTAAAACAGTTATCAATTTTTCAAAATATCTCATTATCATCCGAGGCAAAAATAATTGTCACGTAAAAATCAAATGATCTATCAACAAACCAAAAAATTTCACCCCCTTCTCTTTTTTTCGTCTCTGTTTCTAAATATTTTATATCCTCATAGTTCAACGATAGAGATTTTAGGGTGAAATAAATTGCCCACCCACACATACCAACCCCCGTTAATTCGTGACGTGAATTTCCTTATCTTTCTTGTCTTTCGCTCGGGTAGGTAGGTAGTAATTACGAAAAGATATTTATCAGTAGAGCTGCCACGGCGTCCTCTTCCCTCCCATATAAACCAAGAAACGTGCCTCTTTCGTTATTCAAAAAAAGATTTTTTTTTTTTTTTTTTTTTCGAAGTTCTTTGAGCTAATTTTTTTCCGCAATTAAAAAAAAAAAAAAAATGGGTTCCTGCTAAATTTCTGCTGGGTATACTAGACCAGTGGGGATAGTTGATATATATACGTATATTTAAATGCGAATTTAATTCGAATTTTATCGCAAACTTAAGAAGAAGAAGAAGAAGAAGAAGAAGAAGAAGTGGAGGAGGAGAAGGTGGAGGCTGCAGTGTCAGGGATTTAGGGGTGGCAGAGTTGGAACGGGACCAAAGATGGGGATGGGTTGTCTCAAGGCTTGTACAACTCGCGTAGCTTGAGGCTGCTTGTTAGTATCTTCAAAGAGGAATAATAAACTCGAATAATATGGTCTAATTACGCCCAACGGCTACGCCAGCTTATATTGAGACTCAACCCCCGCCCTTATCGCGGTGTCTTTTAAATAACGCAGTTAGTCAAAAGCGGCGTGAGTATATATACCCAAAATGACAAATGCAGGATTAACCCGATTCCAAAAACTTACTCGGGATCATCTTTTCTGCAAAAAGCTCGAAAACTAACGAGAGATTATCAGAATTTTAAAAATCCACGTGATTTTTTCCACCCATATACAGATGAGCTTGAAAAATACTTTCAAACTTTGTTGAATTATTTAGCGAATGTGGGTTTTGGCACCGGGTGTTTTCGGGTTACACATTAAACGCGAGAGTGTTAATATAAACTTTGGGGAAAATATTTGTAACTGACTAATAAATTGTTATTATAACAAAGTATATATCTGCATATATGTATGTATATATACTATATACATATATACATGAATTCAAAGTCGTTACGCGCTCGAGGAGGGAAGACTTTTGGTAAAGTTGATAAGGAATTGAGGTAGGAAGGAAGTGTCAACCGTTTCAAGTTGCAGAAGTTCGCTTATGCGAAGAATACGAATAAAGAGTGGGATTACTCTGTCGCGTGGATTAAAATTAGCGAATACTGAAAATTCAAATTAAGAGTTAACGTAAAAGCTTTTATCTTTACTCTCGCCAAACCTAACCCCCTACCCCCTCGGCCTAAAATCCCTTACACCCCAGTTGTGTCTTTTAGCGGATTTTGCCTAGCTGTGATGTTCTTGTACCCAGTTGCCAAAACAACCAAATATACAATCTCGGATGAGATTTAGCAAAACTTTCAAATCTACTGATTTTCTGTATGGTATAGGGCATTCCATGCCAACTTGCCCAGGTCTTAGGCATCACATTTTTCAATTTGGATGAATAACTTTTTTGGGGTTGACAATATTATAGCGCCTCGAATTTATCCCAAGTATTTCATTTTATTTTATTTTTTGTTCTTTTTCTGTCACGTGAACTTTTTTGAGTTAGGAATATATTGGAGCTTTATTATGGTCGCTTGTTTTTCAAAATTCTGAAAAAAAGAACATCACAGAAAATTTGAATTCTTATTTCGATCATCATTTTAAAAATTTTGCTACGATCGTCTTCTTTCTTCTATTTTTTTTATAATTTTTGAATTCTTTGTATTTTTATTTAATTTTTTTTTTTTTTTTACGACCGCAGATTAATTAGTTATACCTACGTATATCGTGTACTTTCACACAAGTATAATTATCAAGAGGTATAAGTTAAGCCGGGTCTTTTCAACGGGTGAAGGAGACGGTAATTCCTCCAGGGGGGATTAACTCTGGACACCGAGGAAATTTGTTTCAATAATTACGTTCATTACGCTCACGTGTGTATAATAATAATAAAAATAATAATTATAATGAGAAATGAAATGAGGAGAAAGCACGAATATTATAATTTTCAAAAAATGAATAAATAAAAAAACGGTTTCCTCATTGTTTCTAAATTATATTTTGATTAAGTACGATCTCCGCAGATTTGTGTATATTTTTTTTGTTTTTTGATTTTTTTTTTCTGTTTTCTCTTCTTTTCATCTTTTATTTTTGGTTTCGACGGAAGACAATCTTCGTGAAGTTTCATAATTTTATTGAACAATACTTGAAAAAATAAAAAAAAAAAAAAATAAGAATAAAGATAATACTTTGAATTATGGAATTTCAAAGGAAGACAGAAAGCCCAGATTTTTTTTTTTTTTACTCTTGTTTCTCGTTTTCAAAACACCCCAACACTGTATGTAAATACATACGCATACATAGTTACGTCTACATATGTGAAAAATATATTCAACACGAAAACAGAAAAAAAAAACGAAAAAAAAATCCTTCGGAAAAAAAAACTCTGCAGCTATCGGCATGCCATTTGTTCGTATCATTTACGCTCCGATACTTTACCCAAAAGCTAAAACCTACGATCTTGCTATGTTGGTATGGGTTAAGTATCTGCAGTACGTTATTCTTAAACTATCCGTTTTCCTTTCCTCTGTAACCCTCCCGATGCCACATCCTTCACAACCCTTAGGTATATTAGCTTTCGTTAACAGCGCAGCGTTTTTTTTTTTTTAGCTTTTTTTCTCATCTCTCAAGCAAAATCGAGTCTTTCTTTCAACACCCTATTTTCTTTTTTTTTTTTTTTTTTTTAGTTTTTTTTTCCTGTATTATTGTGCAAAACCTGATCATATCTACCGACAGATTCAAAAGATCGTCAACGTCTCTATCGAAGAACTGAAAAATTTTCTTTCATTCTCCTTTCTTCGACGATCAGAATAACACAAGAAATCTTTTCCGTAAAAGCGAACATGTCGACGGGTAAGCGACTGGAGACATAAATGTCTCTCTACGACCCCGTCGCATCGTCTTCGTTTCCCATACGGAATCAGAAAATTTTCACAAACGCTGGAGGGTATCCATACGATGGACTTTTTCTCTCTCTCTCTCTCTCTCTCTCTCTCTCTCTCTCTCTCTCTTTCTCTTCAGGGAGGAAAATCGACTTATATATCCTTATAGAACCAGACATGTTGCTTCTCTTCATATCATGGCGCCAGCCCGAGTGCGCTGGTACAGAAAACAAAGTAAAAGTAAAAGAAAAAATTAAATAAAAAAAAAAAAAAAAAAATGAATTACTCGGTTGTTCGTTCGTTCCTTGGCTTTCCTCCCATAGCCATAGCGATCCTCTTCTTATTTTTCCTATTCCAGTACGTATCATTTTCCTCTTTCCCTTATACCTCTTCCTTTTACCATTCTCTTTCTATTTCTTCTTCTTTTTTATTTTCTTTTTCCTTTTCTGCTTCCTTTTCTTTTTCTTCATCATCCCCCTGGTTCCCATCTCTCCTTTCTAGCTTCGCCACGTTATGGAAGGGTCTGGCCCGCAGTCCGACCTTTGTTATACTCCATAGTGTCGAAGGACTCTCCCAGAAGAATTGGCAATTTTGTTTCCCCATAACCCCGGGGCCTCCTCATAGTAGTAGGTATCACCGAAAACTGCGGAGAAGCCTTGCGCTATTGCCAAACCGAGGAAAAAAAATAAAAAAATAAAAAAACGTAAAAAAAAAAAAAAGGATAAGGACTACGCTACAATTCCAACGGAGTAACTTTGCCTCAGAAAATAACTTTCCGGTAGAGAACAGAACAGAACAGAGCAGAACAGAACGGAGAAGAATAGAAGAGGTTGGGCTCGCCGGAGGTTGAAAAAAATTAAATTAAATTTAAGAAATTAACAATAAATCAATACTCAGCTGTGTATAAAATTGTTGTTGATTTTTGATCAATATTTTCAATAATTTAAAAAATTTCTCTTTATAAAGGAAAAGAGAAACAAATTAATAATCGTTCGAAATCTCGTCGAGCTTTTCATCAACGCGAAAATATAAAATTCGATAAATAGACCAAGAGTACAAAAAAATTAAGAAATCAATTAATCTCAAATAAGTCGGATAAAAATTCTCCCTTAATAATGATCAGAGAGAGAGAGAGCGTGAGAGAGAGAGAAACAGAGCTCGATAATTTAAAATACCTGATGATGGATATCTTCCGTGCAGAAAGTGAGCCAAAAAAAAAAAATAAAGAAAAACAGAAAGAAAGTATTTGAGTACAATATCGAGCAGAGCGAGGAAATAACTGTGGGGTGTTATTTTTATTTATTTTTATTTATACTGTTTCCTTTTCCTTTTCATTCTCTTTCTCCGTTTCTTTTTTTTTTTTTTTTTATTTTTATTTTTTCTTGTTTTTATTTTTGAAGAGACAGCGAAGAGGCGGCGAGGATATGTTTCGTTATGAAATGTGAAGAAAGCCTGTGGGATTGCAGGCAATAAAGGAATTGTGTATGGAGCTGGATAAAGGCTGGGGTGGAAGAAGGAGGGTTGTAGTAGAATTGGTAGGGATTCAAGCTCGAACTTGATATTCCTTTTGAATAAGAAAAGGAAGAAGTAGAAGAAGGAGAAGAGGAAGAAGAAGGAGAAGGAATGAAGAATGAATAAAAAAAAAAAAAACGAAACAACAAAAATACTAAAAAAAATAAAATAAAAAACGAACATATGAATACCGACGCGCTTCGACAGAACCTGAATCATCCCTCAGGTTATACAACGGGCTTCCAAATCTTGAGAAATATGTATATTTTTTCGTGGAAAAAGATGAATTTCTGTTATCGTATATTATTATTTTTACCTACCTACCTACCTACCCACCTACCTACCCCAAACCGTAACGTATCATTTTATTTTTTACTTTTTTCTTTGCTGGGCGGGAGGGTGAAGCGGGGCAGGGGGTTGTATTATTATTCCTCTGTACCGATCTCTGTTCTTCGAAAAAAAAATAAAATAAATAAATAAATAAAATTGAGATCAAAGGTGATTTCGGCCAATTATAGAGAAGAATGAAAACAAAAAACCAAACGAGTTTGTTATACCTATTGTATTCCGTTCTTTGGTGTTTGTGGCAAAAAAATAAAACCCAATTTTTACATTAGATTCGCTAAAAAAGTTGATTGCAATATCGGAGACCGTTTCATACCGTTGTTAGTATCATCGTCATTATTATTATCCTCATTATTATTATTATTATCATCATTTACTTCTCTTTCTATTTACAAAAGTTTTTCCCCTCTATTCTCCCATCCTTCTCTATTTTTTCCCCCCTTTTTTTTATGCTCCGTGTCCATCGTCGCTCATTGTCGACCACAGAAGGCTGACGGCAAACAGAATATTGCGATGTACGTACGTACGTACATACGCGTTTAATATTACCGTTTGAAAAAATAAACCAGGGTAGATAGGTCCAGGGTATATTATAGGTATATATGTATGTATGTATGTGTGTATGGACCTGCACATTAATGGTTTAAACATGAACATAGCTGCGCTCGGTATTTTCGAATCGTCTAGCATGGACTCAAATCGACCAGTCGACAAGCAGATGCTTCGTTCGAGAAATACGCGTACGCGTTAACAACTTCGAATCGTTCCAGCAACATTGTTGATTCTGTGTTGACGCGCGCTGTCTGTTAAACGTCGATTGTGGACGCATGGCGGCGCTAGTAGAGTCAAGACCATGTTCAACGACGCTGATTTTTCGGTAAAACCATTAACGTGCAGGTCTGTAGATACGATACGATACGGGGTGATTTTTCCATACGTTAAACCACGTTGTATAGAAAGCTCTAAAGCGGATAGAGTATCTTTCTTATTCACACCTCTTTGCCTTATCCTTTCCGCTGCTATTTCTCCCCACTGATCCTTGAAGAGAGTCTCTTTTATAGACTCGCGAACTTTACCTTGGCGACAATAACACTCTGAAATATTTTCAACCCCTTTCTCTGTCCGTATGTACGGGGTTGAAAGATAAAGGAGAAAATAAAAAATATATAAATTCGAAAGCAAAGAAAAGAAAAAAAAAAGACATGATTTGATTTTCGCGTATAAAGCAAAGCCGAGAATCGCACAACTACCCCCCTTCGAATTCAGTTATGTATATTGAGGGAAATTCACGCTTCAAAATTTAGTTTCAAAAAACGGACAGAGAGTGTAGAGAGACAGGGAGAGGATTCAGAATACGAGTGTCAGTCTCGAGCTTTTGTAAGACCCGTTATTTATCCTTCTCCTCATTCTGAGCACACAGAAGCTGCAAGCCGCAGACTCCATCAGTGCTAGCTAGATGGATAGACATTCGATTTGGTTGCTTTCACCGTTCGTATGTCTGTCCATACATTCGTCGTCCTGGCGGTGATGCACCAGACTACCGCGAAGTCTATTCAGGTCTCTTCGGTTGGTTTATAGTAGTTCCGTTAGCTCTGTACACAGTTTGATTCTATCCAAGGACTTCCTACGACTCAGATATTCGAGGCACGTTTCAACCAGCCAACCAACCAACCCACCTTACCTTCTCTTCTTCTCATCTTGTCTATCTCATTCCCAGACTAGATACACCCAAAGTCCCATGATGCAGGCGCTAGTTCCAACTGACAATCTTCAGTTAAGTGGATCGTCCTATTCAGAATGTTAACACCGATTTGAAACGATTTTTTTACAGTTTGTCTCTGATACAAACTTGGCAATCTGAAACCGAGAGCGGATCAGATATATCATCAAAACAGATTTTCAGACATTCTAATTTCCTCGGAGATATGTTAGTTTCTTTGCTTTTGAAATCACGAGATCATTTTGTTCGAAAACTGTGGAAAATCTGTTGGTGCAACTTCTTATATCCCACCGTTGTCACCGGTAACAGTTACATCCACTAAAATCGTTCGTTGCCAAACGTAATTACAACCAACCCAACTTGCCTTCTCTTTTCTTCTATCTTGTTTCTAGACTAGATACACTCAAGGTCTCACGATGCAGGCCCTTGTTCCAACTGCCAATCTCAGTTAAGTGGATCGTCCTATTCAGAATATCAACACCGATATGAAACAATTTTTTAACACGTTATTTCTGGAATGAATTCGACTAGCCGAACCTGAGGGAGGATCAGAAATATCATCAAAACAGATTTTCAGACATTCTAAGTTCCTCGAAAACACGTTTTTCTCATTCCTCCTGAAATCCCCAGACCAATTTCGTTCGAGAACTGTGCAAAACACTTAGTTGTAACTTCTTCTATCCCACCGCTGTCACCAGAAACAATTACGCCCGCGAAAATCGTTTATTGCCAATCAAATCAGTGATTAATTTGTCTGAGAGAAAGTAAAAGCTAGTCGAGAATTTGTGTGATCTTTTTTTTTTCTGGTTCGTGGAGGGTCTAATACAACTGAGTGACGATAAAAATGTTTGGAGGAAAAGTTTCGACGTTACATTATGCAGTGTGTATTTTAGTGGCGGTGCAGAAAGCGTCTAGACAGTTGATAAGTTTCCTTTTCTAAAAGAAGAGCTTTTTTACGATTCTGTTGCATTCTGCGTTTCGGATTTTTATGTCTTGCAAACTGTGCTACGTGATGATACTCGCGGTGTTTTTAGATATTTCAAACGATACGCCTGCAAAATGCAAATTCGAACTTTTTTATAACAGTAATTCTCCAACTGTGAAGAGGAGCGGAGAGAAGAGTTTCAGGTCTGGTTAAGAACGAGCTTTCGTTATAAACTAAACTGGTTAAAAAAATTACAGAAGAAAGAAGAAAAAATTGGAACAAGTTCGTATGAACGCCTCGTAGTTCGTCGTTTGGCTTGTTAAATGAACGACACGCAATACTTTCCAGTATCCAATCGAGTATCCAATTATCGAAGAAAGTAGGTATCCAGAAGCAGCAGCAGTACCAGCAGCTTCTACCATCACCTAGAACTCTCGGTCCCGGTAACACCTCGGATAATAAGATCGAGCAATTCCTCGGAGGATTAGGTTATTACGTGTTGTATTATAGCCCCAATAATACGAGCTCGTATCAACTGAGCGAGAAAAAGCATTTATTTGGGTTTTTTCATCCGCCTGGACTTATAGAGAAAGTAGAAATAATCATTTGCGGTAATCCGTTGAGAGAAGAATGAAAATAAAATGAATGAATGAATGAATAAAATGAGAGGGAGATGAGATTGCCTCAGATCATGTTACACACTTTAGGTACAATTCAGGACTTGGTTGGCTTGATTTTTGTTAAAATATTGGCTCAGTGTTTTCCCTCTCGATTTTCTTCGGAGGATAATAATTGCGGTCGTGAGTTACGTGGTGTATCGATTCGGCATTCGGCCTTCTCGCCTACTGCTCAGTGGGGTCTGAAACGGCAACACCTCATCGTCTCCCTGTCTGCAACTAGGGTCACTAACTGGCTGTATTATGTATACAAAAGGACAGTTCAGCTCGTAAGCTTTAATAATGTCACCGAAACCTGAAACCCAAAATCTAAAACCTAAAACCATGTCGGGGTTTGAATTACATCCGGTATATAAGAGCGTGGAAATTTGAATCGCAGTGTTTTTGGAACGAGACGAAGAGAGAGAGAAACAAGGGATGATTATAATCCCCACGGTTAACGGTGGACCGGGTGTTGGTTCCTCGTTGCCCTACTCTAAAGGGCAACCAAGGGACAGTCCTTTATGAACCCCTGGAGATTCTAACTCTCGGGCTTCGGGCTCCTGGAGAAAAAGAAATCGCGTCAGGAATGGGGGGTGCAAACGGCAAGAGGAGGAGAACGTGGAGTAAGAAAAATTGTTGAAAAGCTTCTCTCCAGAGCCATAAATCGGGGTCGGGTTGTCATTCCGTGAGTTTCTCTCGCATTTTATTGACAACCGTGAAATGGAAAGCGAACTTGTTATATCCAGAGGCTCGGCAGTCGGCTTGCAGAGCGATTGCTTAATTTCCAAACATTTGAAATTTAGATCACGTACACCTAAACCCATTTTCAGGGAGGCCCAGGATTCTTCCATTCCATTCCATTCCATTCCATTCCATTCCGTTCTGTCCACATCCTTCATTTCACTGTGTAAAACACAAGTGATAAAACTCGATCGTTACCACCGGTTCCACAGAGTTTAAACAAAGAATATATAAATCGAGGAGAGGAAGGGATGAGGAATACGGTAACTCGAATTTATGTAGCAATATCGCTAATCCTTAGTGTATATTATCGTCACTCATATTTATAACCTCGCCCAACTCATGCACGTCGAATATTGTGCCCATAATAATTCAATCTCTGAGTATAAGGGAATACGAAAATACTTATTTCCCTCCATCCCTGCCGTTTGGCCTAGTAACAGGTTCTTTCAACCAAGAAATGAAAGCCATAAATTCAGTGCTGTGTTTCACCAACCCGGTCCTGCTCCTTATTCTTATCCTTATTCCTCTTCTTTGCGCTTCACGAATCGTCGAGCCTTGACTCCCCGTTTTGTATTTGTTAGAAGTTTAAATGACAAAGCAAACGGCAAACCTGGTTGTGTAAACAAAGGGTACCTGTACCGATTTTCACTGACAGTTGAGCGCCAAATTCTTCGAATATAAGTACGAATATAATTTCTTGCGTAAAGAATGATCAACGGAAACGGTGATGGTGTTTAAATTCATGTATCTAATCCAAAGATGGAGGAGGATGTTAAAGCTGAGTTTCTAATCAATCGAGTAATCCGGAAGGACCTGATTCTAATCTATTCGCGCCGTTGCGTTACGCGGTCTCGTTAATTAGCGAACCTAGAATTTACAGAATCAACTCGAGACCGAAGGAACAGAGTGTACGTCTGTCTTCTCTCAGTCCTCTCTTGGGAAAACAAGTCTCTCGCAAACACGAGAGAAGGTTCAGTCAGTCGACAGTTGGGACTGCGTGGCCCGCAAGACCCACGACCACATCTTTCCAAGTTCACTGACTGATCACTGTACACACGCACACAGACAGTTTTCCCAAATATCGAAGTCCTGGGAGGCTTGGAATGAATGGTCTTCTGTTTTAAACCCATTAAAATCTACAGGGTGGATCGAGAACCTTAATTTCGGACGTTTCGTACAGTCAGAAATGTAAAATCGATGAAGGTCACATGTGTACATTGACGAATCCGCTGTTTCCCCGCGGCGGAAGAGGTTGAGGCTATGACTGTAAAATGGGGCAACTCTACCCGGTACATTTTCCTGTGTAAATATTGAATCGGGAAACGTGAAACACGGAAATACACAATTGGTTGTATACATTAATCGATGGAAGATAGAATAATGATCGAGTTCTGGTTTGTTTGTTCAATTCCGGAGAAGCTTACCAACGGTATATCGTCGCCAGTTATTCCCGTTGCCTGTTTAGGAAATTGGGCGATTTTTGTACGAGTGTAAAGCGTTCTGATTCCGAAACCAGGGTTCGTGATGTAGATACACACAGTGTATGCGTGCAGGTATAAGAAGAGCTCGAAAATGTTATTTTAAGATATTTTACTAGCCCGGGAGAGGCTTTTTCGTTAAAAGAAAGGATATTACCGCGAGGAGGGCCGTAAAACAATTGATGCCAGGCTTTCTTTCGTGCGCGTTTTACATGCTAATATCTTGAACCCCGCGAATATCAGCAGGCTTTGAATGTTTAATCATTCAGAAAGTTGGTATATACCGAAAGTTCAGACCCTGAACGAACGATTCTGGGGAGAGTCGAGAGTCGAGACTCGAGACTCGAGCCAAGCCCAGCCCAGTCCAGGGTTTTCACTTCTTTTCACAAACGTTCTGACGATATTTCGATTCGAGTTGTTTCGCGTCACGATTCAAACGCCTTTTGGAACGGGATGACGAATGGCCGGTCGTTCAATTCGAGTAAGAAATTGAAAGTAAAAAAAAAAACACACACACAAACAATCCTGAAAATACAATCCGACGGTTGTCATCAACGCTGATGTTCACGATAAAGCTCGCCCTATAATAGTTCTCCGAGCTATGCGACAATCCCTTCGCCGTTTCATCTGTACAGTATTATTACCTTGAGAGATCTAATTTGTAAGTATGATTTGTTTTAATTAACAGCTAGGTACCTCTCTACCTACGGCACGCTACGAATGCCGCAAAGTTTTAATTAAGACATTTTTCGAATTTCATTAGCCCTTTATCCGACTACTCGAGCAAGCTCAGGCTCCTCCTCCACTTGGTGCTGCAGTGTTCTTTCTTAATTACAATACTTGGAATTCACGCGAACACACAGGGCCATCTGTTTACAGTAAAATTCAATTACTGATCGTACCTGTGTTGAAGTACAGAAATATAATTAACGTAATTATCGATTCTGCCAATATCTTAATTACCTTTTTACTTTTTACTCATCATACTTCGGTGGAAAAAAATCACTTTTCATTATTTCGACGGATCTTCGAGTTTCTTCAACCTCATAGTTTACCAAGAAATATTATTAACTTAATTATCCGACAAACTTAGAGAATAACAGAATTTCAATGATGGCGATTTTCAAAATTTTTCACATCTCGTTTGAACTTGAAAAAATCGATTTTCTTTTTTTCATTATTGATTTTGAAAGCTGCATCTCTTACCAAAATTAAAAAAAAAAAGCTGCTGGAAAAATTCGAAAAATTACGGAAGTTGTAGCACCGACTGAGCGCATAGTTGAGTAACAACAAAACGAGAGGACAAAAGAGGCTAGAACGGAAAATAAAAGAAAAACGAAAAGGGAAAGGACGAACGAGGTTTCGCAGCTGATGAAGCCCTGTATGGACCAGGAATCGCGTGAAAGAAGCTTGGAAATTTTTCAAGTCATATATTAAAGAAAGAAGTAAACTTTGAAGGCGTTTATTTCAAAACTACATTGTCGAACACGGTGGATATTGTAACTGCAGAACGGATGATCATTTTTACTCGAAATTTGAACTAAATTTGTAGAATACCTTTCCTCGGTACATGTAACTTTCCTGGGAATATTGCATAATTTTTAAAAGGAAGCAGAGAATATCTAAGACCATTTTTTATCGTAAAAGTTTATAAAATAAAAAAATTCAATTTATGTGTACAATTTCCAAAATTTTCTTTCAGATTTATCAGAAAAGTTTCACGATGTAGTTACAAATTACTCACCTCAAAGTATTCCGCTTTCAGATGATCGGTTCACCTGGGACCATTACCACAGACTCGATTCGCGTGATAAGCAAGGCAATCTTCAGCGCTGGATGATTTCCATAATTTTCAACACATCAACGACTTTTTTTTTCTTCTAATACTTATATGAACATTAGACTGCCCCAAAAAAAACCTTCATTTTTTTTTCAATCTCCCGCTGCATGAAACCATAGTTTATAACATAATATTAAACCTCCTGAAAGGAAATCGCCGTGCGATTTTTTCAAGTAGTGCCGCATTGAGTTTTTGTATTAGCCATTTGATTAACACGTAAGAAATCCAATTCTGAGGGTTGGAGGGAGATAATAATTTTTCTATACTACAGACGGAACTCTGTATGGTAGCATTTGACAACTTATATGTTTTCTTCGAATCGAGGCGTCGTAGAAAATTTTTAACCGCACAAATTTTTGACCTATTTTTCGAAAAGATGAAAATCGCAATCTTGAATATCTCGAAGACCGTGCGGTTAAAAATTTTCTACGACGCCTCGATTCGAAGAAAACATGTAAGTTGTCAGATGCTACCATACAGAGTTTCGTCTGTTGTATAGAAAAATGATTATTACCCTCCAACCGTCAGATTTGGATTTCATACGTGTTAATTAAATGGCAAATATAAAATCTCGACGCGGCACCACTTGAAAAAATCGCATGGCGATTTCCGTCAAAGAGGTTCAATATTATGTTATAAACTATAGTTTCATGATGTGGGAGATCGAAAAAAAAATGAAGTTTTTTGTTGAGGCAGTCTAATGAACATGCATAAATAACTGTGAGGAACATACTGGTTCGACGATTATTTGGGATCTACTAGGTAATCGATCCCGACGAAAAATCGATTTTTTCATATTCTTCACGTACCTAAAAAATCCATTTTTATTTTTTTCTACATTTTGTGTTATGCTGTTTAGTTAAATTTTCTCTCATTTCCCGAATGACTGTAGTGACGCGAGAATAGATACGTCGAGATAATATCGCGTTTGAACAATCACCTCATAAAACGTTGATGGATGTGGTACGCCCGGGTGTTTAACACGGGTAAAATTTACAGAAATTGTAAAATATTTTCACCAAAAACATGTTAGCCGGGTTGTTAAATCCTCGATATAAATCACACATCGTGTTACGTTACGTACGGTTACTCTGCATCATGGATTTGCTATTTCGCTGAATATGTAGCGCCGAGTCAAGTTTGTGTTTTTATATTCAAAACGAGAACTGTGTCCGAGCTTTTCATGTGCACATCAAATCCCTTGATTCCTGATCCTCTCTGCTCTCCCTCTCTCTTTCTCTCTCTCTCTTTCTATCTTTGTCAGCCAACTTTGAGAGTAGGTATATTGTTAGCTCTTGATGGTAATATCTGTCCACTGAATATCAACGAAGCAAACCGGAATATTAAATCAGCGAACTCACGGATAACTTTATACAGCTGAGGAGAGCCTCGTCTCATCAAACCCGGTTGCGGTTGGCCGGACGAAAGTTCGTTCCATCGGTTCTCCGCAATGCATAACAATATCCCCTCGATGGCACCGGTATCTCTGTCCGCCTTCCGGAGGATGAAGTATGAAGAGGAATATGAAGAAGAAGAAGAAGAAGAATAAGAAGAAGAAAAATGAAAAGGGAAGCAGAATGAAAAATAGAAAGAGGGATGTGAAAGCTAAGATCGAGAGGAAATCCTTCGCAGCAACATCTGTTGCTGATTCTGCATCGGTTCGAATTAATCATCCTCGTGGAAAAAGGTCTGTCCGAACGATTTCTAAAGGCTCTGTAAGAGGGAACCGATTTCCACCTTTATACTCTGCTATGAGTTTATTTTATTCCCACGTTCAAATTTTATGAAGCAGACTAAAAAAGAGAAAAAAAGAAACGTCAATGAGACGCTTTGTTAAGAAATTTTTTTTTTGAAAATATATCAAACGAGTTTCTTATTTTGTTATTTAATTTTTGAGACGCCACTAGTAGCGTAGGCAACAGCGTTTCCTCACTCCTCTCAAGTGATAATGAGGAGGCTTGAAAACAAGCCAACTCCTTTTCCATTCGCAGACGAATATCTCGAGCTGAAAGAGCCGGGGTCGGAAGCTAAGAGTTCAATTTAAAGAATAAAGAAGCCTCTTCAAGCCAAGGGTTAAGCCGGCTAGACGTTGGAACTAGTGTTCTTTCGCCTTAGTTCTGCGCCTCATTTTCGCGCCTTTTCTTCTCACTTTAGAGAACGGTGCAGAGTAGGATCCGAGCGGTGCACTCAAGCTAATTAAACTCTGTTTTTGGGTAAACTCACTCGTTCGGGAGTAATCCTACGCTGCAGTCAGCCAGGGAGGCAGGGATGAACCCGATCTGAGAACGACTATAGCGCCTCTTCGGCCCTGCCCTGACTTTCCAGACTCGAATGAACCCTAGCCGACTGAACTAGAAGCTGAAAAGTGATGAAAGGAGAAAAAGAGTAAAGCGGGCAAACGAGGAGTGAACAATTTGGAAATCCACTCGAAAATTTCCCTCAAACTTTGGCTCAGCTTTTACTCACTCTTTACCTGCGGGTATATGCATGTTCATACGTGAGGTAGAAAATGGGAAAAAATACACAATCTTCCTTGAATTTATGGTGACAGAAATGCCTGCCTTCGTCCTCCCTTTCTCCCTTATTCCTTCTTCTTCTTTCTTCCTTCTTATTCACCGCACTCTCGTGTACACAGAGTAACCTGCAGCGAGGACATTGCGAGGATGCATCAGGGACTGCGGCATGCCAGTGAGATGTGAATTTCCACAGACATGTTAGCTGCAGTAGCTCTGACTCTGGCTCTGGCTCCATGGCTGTGAGTATCTTCGTTTTATTTTATTTTTTTTTTATTTTCTTAAGAAGGAGCAGCAGCAGCAGCGGCAGGATTGTGAGCGAGTTTATAAGGGGATGAGGGATGACGTTTCACGTCAGAAAATCATACGACGGTGTAATTCAACGAGACACGTTCTCCAGCATGGTGCACACTGCACAGGTACCGCAGTGCAGTTTCCAATCCGGAAAAATACCTGAATTTTTTTCTTTTTGAGTTTTTTTTTTTTTTCTTCTGCTTTTGCTTTCTTCCTGTTTGCTCCTTCGAGGTTTTAATCATCGACGATCGATGGAACGGTGCAGCAAAAACATGTTTCAATTTATTTTCTAATAACTTCAGCTACGTGCCTGCAGTTTTGAACTTATATATATATATTCTTGCTCGTTTTTAGTTTTTTTTTTCCTCATTCACCCGGTCTGCTGCTGCAGTAGCTACCATGAAGTTGAGTTATGATTTCATGAGTTTATAGCTAATTTCATTTCTGTCACCTGCAGCTTTTCACCTGTACCAATACGCCCCACCATCTACGTATACGTACTTCCACGTACCTATACATTTACCAAAAGGCAAACTGGGTCAAAGTTTATCTCAGGCCGTTGATTTCTTTACCCGCAACAACGAATTCCATTTCATTTGATAAAAGAAACAAAAAATCTAGTGAAATACCGCCGCGTTTACCCGTAATGATCCCCATTTTATATCCTCGTTCAAAATATCGATGTGTAACAATTATTCGAAAAACAAGGGTTCAGGGTTCAGGGTACAGGGTTCAGGGTCCATCCAGTCAATCAAATACTGACGCACTAAATCACCTTTCTCGATGTATGTACTACATACATCCGTACATATACCTTTCCCATACATTCGGATGGTTTACATCAAATAACCGCGATGTGCACATATTGCGGGCAGGTAGGTATAACGTATAGTATCGCACTCGTCAGTGGTTAGAGCATTGATTGACCGATGCACAAGCCGGACATTAACGGACAGGAAAAGCACCTCGCACGTATCTAGGCACGCTGTACCCGATCATTAACTACTAATACGATCGATTACTACTCCGGTTTCCTACTAGCTCGTACTGCAATCCTGGTGTCAAGGCGGACCTAAATCATGCGTGACAAATACACCGAATTTCGAATTCGGGGGAATTATTTAACGATTTTTTCTTTAGTCAATCGAAATTGTAGAATTTCGATTTCAAGGAGACTACCTGAATAAATTTGCCCGGAAAAGTAGAAGCTGCGATTCTTCAGCGACGAGTCTCCGTTCAAAAAATTGGACATAGATGGTCTGCAAAAAAAAATCAAATTTGCAATTTGGCAGTAAAAAATTCATCGCTTGAACCATTTTGTGAGGCACTCGTTGATCCGAGTGGAATTACTTTGACCGTGGCTGAAGAGAATCCGAGAACTTTGGAAAACGTGTCAATGTTTGAGTTTCGAATCCTCGCTGAGAATAATTCCTTCTAATTCAACGCCGTTCTTTTTATTTGGATCAGAGTCGAGTGTCCCTCCTCCAGTATAATGTCCTGCAGTAGATTTGTGGAGATCATTGGAACCGCGGTTTTCAGAAATCGTTTATTTTACCGCGAGGCGTTGAGAATCCGGATGGCTATTTCAGGATTGGGAATTTATGTGTGTGAGTGTGTGTGCGCGTGTGTGACAATGGACCGAGTAACTACAGCCGATCGAGCACATAATGGTAAGCGAAACCCCACCAGAGGCGGTAAACCAAACCGAAACTCCGCGCCGTGGGCAGAGCAGAGCGGAGCAGAGCGGATGGGTATGGGGATGAGTGTGAGGACGAGGATGAGGAAGAGGAGAGGAATTGGACACATTTGCGAATCGGTGGACGTATATTCGACCCCTGACAGATTACGGGTACCTACCGAGCCAGCCCAACCCTTTGCTGTCCTCTTGGATATACAGTGTGCATAGAATTATAGGCTATTTACCAGAGCATGCAGAGAGGAGAGGAGAGCCGAGTAGAGTATGACACGGTAGTTCTCTATACCCAACGAATAAGCTCATGCCAGAGTTTGCGGTCGTTGGGAATATGTTATATACCTAGGACACGGTCATATATTTATTTAACCAAATGAACCACTCGTACGAATCAAAGCTAGGCTTGAAATTCAATCGAATCAGATATATACCCGCACGCGCTTGATTATCTTTCATACAATTTCAAATATCAAAATCAAAATCCCGCAAATAATATGCTCGGCGAATAATTTTTATCCCGCATTTATACAACGTCGATAAAAAAAATCCCTCCGGATATTTCGATTTTTCTCCTTTTTTGTTTCACAAAGTTGAACATTTTTCGAGTACTTTAATCAATTTTGAGAAAACATTTCCCTGGAGCTTTTAATTAATATATAAAATATCCGTTTCAAGGAAAATCGTGTAATTTTTCAAATACCAGATTTTGGAAGAATCACTTTACCGATTTTGATCAAATTTTCACGCGAAATTGAGTCTTTGATCGCGATTTTTCCAGCCCGTACCACTTCCGGTTTCGAATTGAGGGATGTTTGAACTTTGACGAAGCACACAACTTCATCATTTCTTTGCTAGCTTTCCAAATTTCTGTCATCGAATTTATTCAAAATTTTTTCGTATCTCAGAATTCAAAATGGCAGTAAAACGTCCTTTTATTTATTTATTTATTCAATTATTTCACGAATCCGGACAAAGATGGGTGGATAATTGTCTCAGAAATTGAAAATCAAGACCATGAATCGCGATTCGATTTCCGGTTATCGTTTCGGCGATTACCGGGATAAAACAAAAAAATAATTGTTCATGTACGCTAAATTAGCGCATTTTAATTTCAGGTTGATTACCGCGCTTTAACAAGGGATTAGGAAACGAGGTGGATCGAACTCTGACTCTGACGTTGTTCGGCGAAAGAGACGAGAGAGGGTAACTGTGGGGGTTGGTTAATTGTTTTTTAATATCGCGAACGCGGTTTTTAATTAAACCGTGTCATTCATCTGGCTCGAAAAATTTCATTATCGTGTCGTCAGTCGAAGGCGACCAATGACCCAAATTTTTCGCACGCTACATACTGTACATCGATTTGAATCGACGGATTGACTCGGGTAACATAAAGGCTTTTTGAACCAGGAATAGAAAAAAAAAAAAATAAAAAAAAAAACGATACGAAAAGACAAAAAAAAGTCGTCTGCGTGTTTCAATATTTTTCGTTGAATTTTACAGTTTTTTCTTTTTTTTTTTTCTTTTTTCCCCTTCAAATTGGAATCTGTACGGGTAAACATATACGAACGCATGGCGAACAATAAAAAAAAAAATAAAAAAATCATCCGACGCGAATACGTTTCGAAAGTGAATGATAAAATAAATTGGCTTGGAACTGCAGTAGTATATCTACTCGGAATTTGTTCACTTTTTATAATTCAATAATCGCCAACTGCAGTGTAATCACATTTTGATTTTTGTTTTGTTTTTTCAAAAAGGTCTGAAAGCGTTCAACCGGAATTTTACACACGCATACACACCCACGCGTGTATGTGCGGTAGCTTGGTCGATTCAAAAATTCCTGCACTCTGCACACACACACATATGGTACGTATGCACATACACATGTGTAGCAACGACCCTGTTCAAACTAGAAACTGATTTTGATCAAAGGTAAGCTTTGACGATACTGGAAAAAAATTATTATTATCATTATTATCATTATTATTTTTGTTTCTTGTGTATTCAGAATTTATCGGAACTCCTGTAATTATAAACGCTCGAGCAAACACCGAATAAATATTTTTTACGTTTTTCAAAGGACGATTTATAAAGCTGTCCGCTTATTTTTTTTTTCATTCATTTCGGTATTTTCGAAAGATTTTATTTCAATTTTTTTTATTAGGATCGAACGGAATCGGGCAAAACGAGAAAATAAAAAAAATAACAAAATGTCCAACCTCTCGAAATCGTGAAGTTTGAGCTTTAAATGAAAAAATCATACTTCAATTGATAATAATCACGTTTTTAATATTCTTTCTCTTAAAGTATAGTTGAAAACAAAAATTTTCAACAAAAAAAAAAAAAAAAAACCTTCAAATATTCATATCTCAAGAACAGATAAATGAAGAAGAATCGAAGAAAATCGTGGAAGCTCCTCTCATTAAAAGGTGTAATCACCCATAAAAATTTCGATGAAATTAAAAATTCGAATTATTATTCCCGTACGTTCTGACGGAGAACGCCCCTCATATATCTTTCTTTTCGTTCTTTTCAGATATCAGCTACTGGAGTGCCCGCGAAAACGTTAAGATTGGTGTAAAATTGGCAAATCGAGTGATTTTTCAACCTAAAGTTTATAATAAATCAATGAATAAAAATCAGTTTTTAACATAGGTTTTTGAAAATTTAGCTTAGTGCGAGTCTTAGGAAATAAAATGAACGAGTAAAACCGCGATGGGACTGGGCGTAACAGAGATGCGGTGGCAGCTGAGGGATAGCTTGAAGCGGTTTTCTGAAGGGCAAGAAAACGTCGCGTACCTACCTATACCGACCACCAACTAACCCTGCACCTATACTCACGTAGTAAGAGCACTCGATATGTTTTGTCAAGGGATGAGAGCGGTGAGTGGCTTTGGTTGGCGCGAATAAGGGCGGCCCCAAGATAACTTCATTTTCTTACCTCCCGCTCACAGTCTCATCGCTATAACTTCCCTTCTATTATTTTACCCTTGTAATAGCGAAGATCCATCCATTCGTTTGAATTTGGGACAAAATACCGGAGAAATAGAATTAAAAAAGATAAAAAAGAAGGAGAGTAAAATAAAAAATACAAATAAAAATCGAAATGGAAATGGAAAATCGAAAAGAGAAAAATGTGCAGGAAGAAGACGGAAAATTTAGCCAACGTTCTTTGGGGTGGAAAAAAAAAATGGCGAAAAATTGAGGGAAATAATAAGAAAAAGTTTTCATGCGTCGTGGACGTCGGGGAGGACGTATATCCATATCGAGTTCTTCATATCTACGTGTTTCAAAAGTGGAGCGTCACGGTCACAGAATTTTCTCCTTTGCTCAATTCTACGCGTCAGTAGAGTTCGGCATGAAATTTGATAGAAAAATCCAGCCTCTTCTTTATCGTAACTCAGCTATTGGAACCGTTTCAACAAGGGGGTATATCAACCGTGAAGATCAAAAGCTCAGGGATTTTCCTCGTCACGCACCGTATGGTGCCATGTGACATACAATATTATACCGCGTTGATTGTGTATATAAATCTATCGGAAGTTGCACCCAAAGATTATATATTTACGTCAAAATTACAACCTTTTCTTTGCATTTTTTTTTTCTGAACCAGAAACGAAAAATGCGGCTGACCACGATGGGCCAAACCTGAAACTTCCCGCCCAAATCTTTCAAGTTAAAAAAATCAGGAAACCGGTTGACCTGTGGGCCAACCCTAAAACTTCCCGCTATATGTTAAATATACGTTACAATAAATTGATACTTTTGTGTTTATAATGCATTAAAGCAGGTTATAAGTATAGTTAGTTTTCCATATTCAAATTTTTTTCCGTCTGATGTTTAATCATTAATCGAGTTTTTTCAAATATCAACATTTCTAGGTTTCAGGGAGTTATATTCGATGTCAGAAGATAGCGTTCAGTCTCAATTAAATTTAAGTCCTGGTATACCTTTTCGATCGCCGCAAGAATCATTCAAATCGGTTAACTCGTTCCAAAGGTATCGTACGACAAAAAAAGAAATTTTTGTCGTGCAATATCTTTTAAACTAGTCGTTCGATTTTGATGAATGTTGCTGCAATCGAAGGGGCTATCTAAGACTTAGACCTGATTAAGTTTTGAGACTAATCGCACGAACGGTTTAGGAGTTATGCGCTAAAAACCTGAAATTTTTTTTTTTTTTTAATTTTTATTTTCCGAATAACTTTGGAGCTACTTGACCGATCGACTCCAAAATCTAATCAGATATAAGTCTCGATAAACCTTTTCGATCGCCGCAAAAACCATTCCAATCGGTCGATTCGTTCTAAAGATATCGTACGACAAAAATTTGTTTACACATACACACATACGGACGTCCATCCAAAAATGGTCAGAAGCTTCCTAGGACCCCAAAACGTCGAGATCTGGTGAAAACTCCATTTTCGAAAATCGGACCGAAACCAATAACTTCGTTTTTTTTTTTTTTTTTGAAATTTTCAATTTTCATAGCGAGAAGTTGAAAATCTGAATTTTCGTTTCAAAGGAATCAAAAATTATATCGATACGGAATTGCAATTCGCGAAGCTTTCGAAAATTTTTTGTGCAAGTACGTTTTTTCCGTTCAAACAAATCGATCAGCTTAACGTAAAATCTATTTGAATCAATCGAAAAAAAAAAAAAACAAAGATTGATAGTTTAATTTGTAACCCGAAATGAATTTTTTTTTTCGGGTTAAATTTAGACGAATAGGAGGCTTACGTTTTTTATTATGAAACATTTTTTTCCCTCTTCTCGGTTCTGTTTCAATGTCTAACTAAACTACGTGCAAAAAATAAAAAAATACAACAAAAAAATGAAGGAACATAAAAAACCAAGTCTCCCATAAAACTGAATTTAACGCAGCTTTTATATTGCGGGAGCTTTTCTTCCTTGAATCGTGGGAAAAACGGAACGCGTGCTTCCGGTGGCTCAGAGCGCTTAACTTTTTGATCTTAATCTTTTTTTTCTGATTATCCTTCTGATTCTGAGAATGATCCCATAATCGTGGGTTGGCAAAAATTGTCCGTCAAAATTAATCTCTCGAATTTTCTTGGTTCAAAATTTCAATATTTTGAATCTGAAAATGATTTAGAAGTGAAAAATTTGATGAAGCAATCAAAAAAAAAAAAAGAAAGAAAAAATCTGGTTCTATAACTGATTTTCAAATACTGCGTGTCGTTCACAATTTTGGTATTTGTCACCCGAGAAATTATTATTATTATTATTATTTTTTTTTTTCGTTTTCTCTTTTCAACGCGACTGATTTTACTGATTCTTTCCCCCCCCCCCCCCCCCCCGTTTCGTTCTATCGCGAGGTGAAATACACACGGGGCTTTAACACGACGTCTGATTACGGCTCTGGAATCAAAGCCTCGACTTCCTGTGGCACGTTTCCGGCCGTAGTTACCGTCCCTTGGACGAGCCTCGGACTCCTCTGTTGATCCCGGCTAAGCCTGGGTCGAGTCATCCCTGACCAAAGCTTCGCACACAATCGGGAATAGACGCATGCCACTTCTCTCCAAAGAACCCTCATTCGCACGTGGCTCCACCTCAAAACCACCACCGCGGAATGTCACGGGCACCTGGAGAATCCCTGGATATAATATTCCAGGTTCCATGTATAGAATCGATCGAATCGAACGGAACTAAGACGGAAAAAGGGTTGATATTTATTTCTCGAAGTCGTCTCTCTTCATTTTCTTTTCAAATTAAATTAATTTCGATAGGCAAATAACTTTCGATATCCAAATCGATCAGGGAACGAAGAATCGCGGCACCTCGTTAATTCAGAAAAATAAAAAAAAAAAAAAAGGAATCAGTACCGCGTTGTTTATTATAATTAAATTTTGATTTAATAATACTTTTGATAAGTCCAAGAGGAATGCTTGAGTTACGGAGCCGTAACATAATTTTATTGAACAATTAATTGTGATTATAAATTGATTGGAAATATTAATTGAATTTTGGATAAAGTGCGTCGTTCAAGATGTACCAACCCGTACCCTACCCCCTTTGTCATCCGCAGAGGAATCGGGCGATGCGGAGTTGAGATATTGGGGAAAGATTTGAGATAAAACGATTTATAATTAATTTTAATCCCCAATTGAGATCGCTGATTGATTTACTGATTGGAAAAGAGAAAAATTTCGAATCAAAAGTAGAAAAATGACAAAAAAAAAAAAGAGAGGAAAATTTAATTTACAGATATACAAAAATCAAAGCCATTATATAAATTCGTTTCGTTTATCAAAGCACGAAATTACAAGCCGATAGGAATACAACCATTTATTTTCCTCCTTCCTTCGCGTCTTACCGCCAGACTCGATTAGCAATCATACTTTACCTGAAACAGCTAAATATATCTGAATTTTGGCTGTTAGGTATCCCCAAGTCTCCGGGGAAGGTGAGACGCTATCTGATAACAGCATCGAGTTAATGGCTTGGAAAATGGCCTTAAATAGGGGGGTCCGCGGGATGCAGAGAGTAGAAGTCTGAGCTAGGTCTCTGTGCGGAGGGATAGCAGTTTGAGATTATGAAATTTGTTGTATCGGTACCGGTTTTGAGATGATGATATTTTTCTGATTTTTTTCCTGACCAATATCTTTGAGGGAAAAATTTTTAAACTTGCCCTGATCACTCGATACAGGACGTTTTATCGAAATCCACGTGGCGTGGGCACGGAAAAGCTCGCCATTATTAGCGTAAGAGGCTTTCGAATTTCGAGGCCTTTTTCGTAACATTGTGTATATCCGGCGACGACCGACCGAACAACCCCTATCGAAAAAAAAAAAAAAATCCTCCCTGACCGAAGCCTGACTAACATTACCTGGCGATATACAAGCTCGGTATAAACGTATACGTGTGTGTGTACACGTAGGCGGTAGCCGACGCAAACGAGAACGCCGCTCTTTTTGGATGTATATCTGTGTCATTAGCCCTCGACATCGTTTTACACTTTCCGCAGAGAAAATCGTTAGCTCTTGTTGTCAGAAAAAGTAAGCCACTCGTACCCCCGGATATCTGAAGCTTAGCTTCGAGCTTTTTTTACCCCACTATTTGATGTTCTATGCCGCAAATGGCCTGTGGAGGAAATATCTCAGAGAGAATAAACTCGAGATCAAACGTGATACCTAACAGGAATCTCGAAAAGATTATGATTAACATCGATTCCGTGTAAATCGATACGGTTCCTCGTTCTGTAAGTGGCTGGAAAATTAGGAAAAACCTGCAGCGATTCTCGAGTCGATTGAAAAAGCAGAGGAAAAACCGTAAGGGAAATTCTAACTTAATTTAAATGCCAGAGAAATATCAATCGAGATATTTTCAAGCTACTGAAAGAGTCAAAGAAACGTCAGGACATTTTGAACTCGGTGTAAATTAAGTCAAGGAAAAGTGCGGGAAAGTCGGTTTTTTAAGTTATTCGGAGAGTCATGAGAAAATCGGATCATTTTTTCCGTCACTAGAAAAGTCAAAAACAAGTTGAAGAAGTCCTCAGTATCTTAAAAAGATTATGATTGACATCGATTTCGTGTGAATCGATGCGGTTCCTCGTTCTGTAAATATCTGGGAAATTAGGAAAAACCTGCAGCGATTCTCGAGTCGATTGAAAAAGCAGAGGAAAACCCGTAAGAGAAATTCCGAGTTAATTTAACAGCCAGAGAAATATCAATCAGGATATTTTCAAGCTACTGAAAAAGTCGAAGGAAGGTGAGGAAATTTTGAACTCGGTGTAACTTAAGTCAAGGAAAAGTGAGGAAAAATCGATTTCTCAGGTTATTCGGAGAGTCGTGAGAAAATCGGGTCATTTTTTACGGTACTGCAAAAGTCAAGGACAAGTCAAAAAATCTTAAAGTAGATATAACGGAGTCAAAGAAAAGTCCAGAGAAAATTTTTAGTCAGTTACTTCAAAAGTCAAGGAAAAATTAAGGATTTTCGTAAGTTATTAGAAGAAAATATGGAAAATTTTATTCCACGTTTCTAATAGTCGAAGAAAACTCGAAGAAGTTTTTCAAATTACTAGGCGACAAGCCAAAAAAAAAATCAGAGAATTTTCTCATCGCCAAATAAGAGTCAATGAAAATTCAGAAAAATTTCAAATCACTGAATAAGGATCGTTAAAAAAAAACTACGAAATTTATGAATCGTTTCAATATCAGACTCATTGAAAAGCGGTCAGAAAATCATAAGATTCCGAGCTTACTGTCAAAAGGAAAATGAATAAATAAATAAGCGAATGAAAAGCAGAAAGGACTTACGGAATTTTCAAGTTGTTGGAAAAAATGTGAAAAAAAATTGAAGAATTTCAATGCAGGAATTGAATAGCAGAATTAAAAGACAGATACTGTATTTAAAAACCCATATTATAATTATGGAAAATATTAAATACTGTGAAACGGTACGGAGGGCAAACGATGAAACGTTTATCCATTCACTTGTCCGAATATTGAACGAACCAACGAACAAACGAGGGATCTTTTGTGGTGTAATTATATTCGGCAGGCGGTCAATTAGGTGGGTGAATTTCGCGGACGGTTTGAGTAAACGCTCTTTCGCAGGGTTCGATAACGCGATAAACGGCTAATGTCAAACGTTAATAAACTTTGATAAAACAAAAACGCTGCGATTTCCATGAGATTGATTGTTAAAACGTAAGTTCGAGCGAATATTTTTTTTTCTCCTTTTCTTCTCTTAAGGGATTTCAAAATCTGTTTTTGCCGCCGCGAAAATATTCGGTTGAATAAAAATCGCCTCTATTGTCTACTCGACCGAGTCGAGACAATTTCGCAAGAAAATGGCCAAGTCCCCGATTTTAAGCGGGAATTATTTTCTGAAAAAAAAATTGAATGAAAAGAGGGATTTTGAATTTCCATTCGTTCTGGGGATTGGGAAAGATTTCCATAAAAAAAATTCCGTTTCTTCATTATTTGTCGCAATTATTCATTTTAGACAGAAGTTTGCTTGAGATGAGGTACAACGATCTGTCGCAAAATTAACTGAACAGTAAACTTGCAAAAAACGCAAGCCATACGAAAAGCAAAATGAGAAAAACCAAAAGAAAATAGAAAAAAAAGGCGGAAAAGGTGTGATATTAATGAAAATAAATGAATGTTCTTGCGTGAGACATGAAATGGGTGCGTCGTTCTGTTTCTTCTCTCGAGAGAATTCGACCCTATCACTTTATGTACAGTACGAAGTCAAAAATTCTAAATTCAGTACTATACGGCACAATGAATTGATCAAACATTTCCAGTTTCATGACCACGTAAAAACCCACCCCCAAAAAAAATATATATAAATTACATAAATCCCAAGAGGCAAAATCACGCGTCTAATTATACAGCAAAAATTTTAGTTATCCCTGCAACTGATGGTAAAATAAACGCGCTTAAAAATTCTTTTTTATGTACTTGGCGCGAGACTCTACCGAGTCTCTTGAAAACTGTTCGATAAAGTGCATAAAATAATAAACTTCCCGAATTTGTCGCACTCTTTTCTACTGCGTGCAATTTTTTTTCCCCTTTTTTTGGAGGGTATTTTTTTTTGTAATTTTTGGTTCGCGTGAAAATGATGTAACTGTATGTAGAATCTGATTCGAGGGTTTGAAGTTTGTCAAGTGTGACATGATGGGCAGATCATGACGGGTGGACGGAGCGTGGCCAGTACTGTGAAAAAACCGATGGTATCGCATCCCGATTTCACGGTTAAAGCCTGACGATTATAATTGCGAAGCTGTCATCGTATCAGTTGGCCGAAATAAAATCTGGTGACAAAAAGGAACGGGTATATTTTGAAAAAAAATTGACTTTTTCGTGAGATTTCGTTCGTTATTTCGATTATTTTATATCAACTTATGTAACCTGCACGACGATGACAAAACGGCGCGAGGGAGTATCGATAAATGGGAAGAAACTCGCCCAAGCTTCTTTCACTTTGACATGATCAGCTTAAGTTCTTTGACCACTCCCATTCGTCCGACATTCTCGCCTTTGCCTTTTGCCTTTGACGATTTTTTGGGGTTTTTCCTTTTTTTATTTTGTGACGAAATATACCCCCTCGACGATGTAACTACTCCGATGATCTGCAGGTCACTGACTCGGAAGAACTCACTCACTGGACTCGACGCCGCTGGGCTTCTCTTCTCACATTTTCCCTCTGGAATACTCTCGCGTTCACCTTTCACCTATACCCTACCGTACGCCTTCCACCTACCGCACTTTCGCGCTCCATTTATGCTTTTCGGTTCTTTAAACGAAAAGACACCGTCGCTTTTTCGGGGTTCTAATGTCTCTACTAAGAGAGGTCAACGAAAATAGGTAAGATAAGATTAAGATTTGGAAATAAATTGACATCGGAGCAAAAAGCTCCACGGTTAATTTTTTTTTGTCCAACGTTTTGGTTCAAAAAATATTTTTCAGTAACGTTTTGAGCTTTTTCTTCTGGAAATAGACACAAAGAAAAACCCTGAAGAGAACACTGAACTTCAGTGTTAAACAAAATCGAGGGTTGAAGCTCTTTTGAGGGTAGCACTAATCTCGGTGGTTAATTACTCTGAACTTCGGATTGAGAGTGCTTCGGATTCAACGGATATAATCTCGGATTACGGATGTGCAACACGAAGTACTTTCAAGTATTTAGTGTTAACTTCAAACTTGCAAGCTCAACTCCAACCGTTTCGGAAGTTAACACTCAAGTTTCTATTCGACCCTGGATCACCTTGGGATGTTCCGCAAAAAATTCGGCGCGAGTTTTTTGTGCAACCTCAAAGCTTGAGGCTCAGAACTAAAAATTTCGGAATTAAAGCTCAGTTTTTTGGTGTTACCTCTAAGCTCCGGAGTTCCGCACTAAGAATTGCGTGCGGTTAAAAGCTCGAAATTCCCGGAGTTAAATCTTGGACGAAATTTTGTGGTTCCTTGGTTATACACGTTGTGGTTTAACAAAGCGAACCTCAACGTCAACGTCAACGTTAACGTCAACGTCAATGTCTCGTTTGCCACACCCAGCTGGCCTGCTAGTGCTGGGTGGGTTGCTGCCCACAGAAATACCGCCATAAAGTAAACCGAATCGAAACAAGGGAGGAAGAGAAGAGAAGAGAAAGGAAAGGAAAGGAAAGGAAAGGGAAGTGAGCTGAAGTGAAGGAGAGGGAAGGGAAGTTAAGGCCGTGATACATAATGACTCAGTAGTTAATTGAGTTACAAGTTGAAAGCATTCAAATGCCGCGTTTCGTGCCCACGTCAGGTCTCTCTCTTTCTCTCACCCTCTTCTCTTCTCTCCACTCTTCTCTTCGTCCCTACTTCTTCTACTACAGAGAATTAATCTTCGTTCACTTTTCCTGCTTAGCAATCACCTCCAGGACATGACGGCAGTCCGGTCACGCAACCTCGACGCTTTCTTTGCTTCTTTCATTCTTTTTTTTTTTATCCCATTTTGATTATCCTTTTAAAGCTTATCTCTCCCTCTCTTTCTGCGAATACGATTGTAATTAAACCCTGCACATACATGAAAAGAAATTCGTCGTTTATTTTATTATCGAGACACAGATCTGGACTTTCGGAGCTTTGATACATCCTAATTTTTTTTATTTTTATTCTTTCATTCAAAAATATTTCCAAGAAATTCTCTTTCAACCCTATAATCGCTGTATACTGCAAAGCGAGAGAATTCTTTCCAATAAATACACACATACAGGTATATAGGTATATATAAGTTAATTTATTAAAAAATTCGCAATCCTTAGCGAAATGGTGATCAATAAATCTAATTGAATCATCTAAGGGCGCGAGGGGGGTGTAGCTGGCTGGAGACCCGCTAACGAACGAGCCCGAGGTACTACAATGTCGAACAATTCTGTGACCGAGAGATATCTCCCTTTTCCCTTCTTTTTTTATTTCATTTTTTTTCCTCCAATTTTTTATTTTTTATTTTTTTCATTTTTTTGCAGTAGAATTCAATATAATCCCTCGGGGAATGATCGCGGGGGTTATAAATTTTTTTCGTTTCGGTTTTAAATCGCGAGTTTATAGCTCAGAACCGTTTGGCGAAATAATTATTTATCGCAAAAAAGAAAAATTATAATAATAATAATAATAATAGACGAAAATGAAAGGTATAGCTTTTTCAAAATTCTCAAAAACTTCCACATTTACTGTGTTTTTTTTTGATTCTTATTCTTATTATTTTCTTTTTTTTTTTTTGGGATTTTTTGGTTCTCTGACAAGTGCAAATCGAAAATTGAAACAAAATGAAAGAAAAAGCACAAATAAAAAAATTGTTGGATTTGAATTGTATGCAAAAAAATTTTCGACCCCTTGTTGTATGTGGTATATACGATATATACGTGTACACGTACATATAGGTATATATATATATATATATATATATATATATATATAAAAATCGAATGATTATTCATTTCGGAATGTTTAATCCGTTTAAAATGTTGATCGTGGTCCAACCACGCGTCAGAAAGGGGTGAATTCACAGGGCTTTCACATTTGTTCACCATACGTCAAGGGACACATTTATTTCCATGACATATATATAGGCATACATATATCTATGTATATAGGTATATACCTATGTATGTATGTCCAGGATTGTGATCTGCTGTGTACTGTATATAGCTATTTACGAGTATCGACACAATTTTCTACCTTTCCGTCCCCCTATTTTCACACACGATTTTTCAAGGGCATTTTTTATTTTTTATTTACTCTATTCTTCGTTCTCGTCCCTCCTTTTTTGATTTTTTTTTTTTTTTTTTGGGTGGGGTTTTTTTTCATCATTTTTTGTACTCGTCGATAATTTTCAACCTTCAAAATCTGCCGACCGAAACATAAAATGAAAAGAGAGTAAGAACGAAATTGATAAATTATATTTTCGATTCTAATTTCTCTCTTCCGTAAAATAAGAGTCTATGTGATTTTGCTATTAAATTTGGAAAATTGCGAGTATTGAAAAAAAAAAAGCAAAAATAAATAAAACAAAATAAAGCAACAAGAAACGAAAATGAAAAAGTTAAGAAGAAGAAGAAGAAGAAGAAGAAGAAGAAGAAGAAGAAGAGATAGGAAAGGCGTTAAATAAACAACCAATGATTGCCAATGAATTGAAGTTAGATTAGTTCCTGAGGGTGAATAGCTCGAAGTTTAGTTAGAATCTTCGACTCGTTTGTGGGGTAAAGTAAGTATAAAAGGGGGTTGGAGTCAAGGGGTCCAGGTATGGTATGGTATTTCCTAAATTATTGCTCTATAATCAGACTTTTTCAAGTCCAATTTATAAGAAGAAAACTCCCGCGGCGTGGCGGTTGATTTCGGGACTACCGTGGCGAGGTATAAGCCTGCAGCGAACTAAGGGTAGATAAAAGTATGAGGATGAGAGAATAAAAAAGGTTGTAGGTCGAAGGGAGGAGATGTAAAAAAGACAAAGAAAAAAATAAAAATAAAAAATTATCACCTAATTTATTCGAGATAAAAGAAAGAGAGAAATTTTTTATTTTAATTTTCTTCTAATCGAGAGACAAATTAATAAAATAATTAATAAGAAAATAAGAAAAAAATTAAAAAAAAACTGTTCGTTGAATTCTCGTTTCTTTTTTTGCTTTTCTTTTTTTTCTACCTCGTTTTCTATATTTTATTAAAACGTCACACTCAGTGCTGAAAGATTCTGATTTCAAATCGTCATACTGTCCCGTTCATGAAATTGGAGAACCATTTGTCAAAAATAACTGGCTCTCTCTGCCGCTAAAACTGCTGCTGCTGTTGCTGCTGCTGATCGTTATATTAATCATTTACGAATATAAATGGAACGGGATCCAGAAATAATAAAATTTCGACTTTTTGGATTTCATATACCTCAGGTTTGTATACGCTTTGAAAATCACGAAAGAACAAGAAAGAGAAGAGAAGAAAAAAAAATTGAAGGAAAGAAAATAAAATATAACCGAGAATAAACGAAAATTCTCTGCGTTTAACTAAGTAAGCCGACATCAATTATATAGTATATATAATATATTTTTATTTTTTTTATATTTTATTATTATTTTTATTTTCTCTCATTATTTTTAAACGACGCTTCTATATGGATTTTAGTCCCTCGACGCTGCTGACGGTTATTCATATAATTTTGACAAATCTAATAAAACGTCGACGACGTTTATGTATGTATGTATATGTAAGTATGTACGTACCTCGTCAAGGTGTTTTACACCTCCTGATTTACGTCTCGATCTCGAGTATGAATTTGAATGGAGGAAAAAAAAAATTAAAAATAAAAAATTCAAACAAAAAAAAAAAGAAAATGATGAGAAAAAAAATGTCGTTTCATTTTTTGTAGTTTGTACGAACATAACACAGGAAAATTTCATGCATGGTGGTAATTATGTTACCTGGAGGTTCCTTGAAATGAGGAAAAAAACAAAAAATAAAAAAATAATAAAACACCCAAAACCTGCCGGAATAAACGAAGAAGACAAAACAGCAGAGTTGGGCGCTGAATGTATCCTGCCCAATCGATGCTGCTGCTGTACCTACTCATTGGCCCCCGAAGACCGGACGTATTCACCCTTAACTTTCGCGGTCATCCACTTCTGCAAAGGGGTCGAGGAACCGAGACTGAGTTAACATTTGCGGTTTTAAGTTTGTGCAATTTGACATATACCTGTAGTTGGTCTTTCTCTCTCTCTCTCTATTTTCTCTTATTTTTTCATTTTCGCAGTTTCGCATTCTTTCGTTCTCGTTCCAATATCACGTCACGTTGGAGTGAATTTTTTTTTGTTTGCAACCCTGCGTAAAAATTCAACCTAGATGTAGGTAGGCATGAGGCGAGTATACCTACCTTATGTCGAATCCGCAATGGGGGTGGTGGTCGTGGTGAAGCTTTGGGTCCTCGACCCTCTCAGCAGCAATGGGCCAGGGGGGGGGTAGGGGGATTTTGGTAAAAAAGAATTCGGTGGTAAAACCGTAGGAACTTGAGACACACGGATCGCGGATCGCGGATCGCGCCTCGAATAACGCAACGGGCTTTAGTATTTTCCCAACGGGTACGTATTTCAGAATGATTCAGATACTCCCGGCTATCTTCCTTCTTTTCTTCCTCCAGCTATCTCTTTCCTCTTTCCTCTTCCCTCCTACACACACATCGGCTGGCAAGGGTTCAATTCCGCCGTCCCCTCTGGGAAGAAACTCCCTACGCCGCTCGCTCCGTGACGTGCCTATTTCAATTTTTTTTTTTTCATTTTTGCTCGTTCTTTTTTTTTTTGTTTTTGTATTTTCTTCTTCTTTTTTTTTTTTATTTCTCTTTTTTTGACCCCCTTTTTTTACTACCTGGTGACAAAATAATAATCAAACAACAAAAAATTACAATACAGAGAGACACAGAGAAAGAGCGAGAGAGAAAGAGAGAGAGAGAGAAAGAGAAAGACAAAAAAATCATCAAAAGGTGGAAAGTGACGCAGTAGACTATTATAATTATTTTTATTATTTCGTCACGTTTTTGGTTTTTTATTTTTCGTGACAGAACTGACAGTAGAAAAGAGGTATAAAAATTTTCACCGGAATTTTGTTATTTCTCTTCAATTTTTTTTTTTTTTTTTTTGCTCTCTCTGCGTGTGTTCGGGGAAAGGTAGAATAAATTAAATTTTCTATTTTGTTATAGACAGGTGATCAAATTGCAGATAACATAACGCACACATATATATATCTAAAAATGTATATAGTCCTGTTTTATATAAACCTATAATTTATGTATTGTTCGTCGGTGCAGGGTTGTAGATTAAAAATATTCAAAACCGTCAATCATGGGGTTAGATATACGTGTAATACATACACCAATATGTATACGATTCACTTCACGCCCTAATAAATTCTGTATTCCGTATTATTTGAATATAAGGGCTCCCACCAACCCCCGCCACCCTCTCGACCTAAACCGTCACTCATATGTGTAAATATATATTTACGGTTAAATATATATAGTAATATAGTATAATACATAAATATTTGAATATTATTACAGGTATTGTTTCCAATTATGGAAATATACAAATTTCAGTATTAAAAACCTGCGGAAGAATATTCTTATTCTGGATAAAAGACAATTTGAAAAAAAAATCTCTTACATTTTCATAAAATATCTACTACTTGAGTGAACGATAAGGGGGGAAAAAAAATTTAACTTCGAAGTACCAAAAATCGTTGTGTTATTGAAATCCAAAAATTCTTTGGTTTTGCTGTAGAAACCTGGGGCTTTGGATGAATAGTTATTTATTTTGTTTGATTTTTTTTTATTCATTTGGAGGCATTTTGGCCCATGGGAGCATTAAAATTCGAATAGGACCAAATTGAGGAACACCCTAGCTGATATATGTACATTAAAGCGTACAGGTACAGGTGCAGATAGAATTAATTTTCGCATCTAGCGAGTCGGTATATACCCTGCAGTTAAAGTATATAGTATGATACGTTCATAAAGCAGATAGACACACATATAGGTATATATACGAAGATATCTACATGCATAAATATTCGCGAGGCGAGCAAACATGGTATTGCATATCCAGGCCACCCGGTGCGGCGCAGAGACGAACTTCGTGGCTAGGGAGATATTGTATTTTACGTTTTTTTTTTTTTTTTTTGATATCTTTTTTTTTTTTTGTTTTTTTGCACCCCAGAGATAATGACAATCTATGGCTCCGGTTTACTCTTTGGTGGGTTTTTATGCTAAATTTTTCTAACCGACTCTCGTCAGCTCCAACGAATATTTATGTATTCCCTGTGTACGTTACATATATATGTACAGGGTAGGACATTTCAATCTATCAACCCAAATAACTTCAAAGGTATGGTTCATAGCGAAAATTGACCCTTACGAAGGTCGCAGAGTTCAGTGGGGGAAAGAACCGGACGTTATTGGATTCTTCAGTGGAAGCGCTGCCGAGGTCACGAAAAGGCGAACTTTTTTTTGCTTTTTTTGAACGAAAACCTATATTTTTAATTACGTGATTTAGTTCTACTGGATGAATCAAACGACTTTCGTATGAAACAGTTTTTTGTGAGCAATCAATTTTTTTAAGATATTCAACTGAAAAACTAGAGATTTTTGAACTTTTGAGAATATTTCACCTCTGAACTATCAAGTTTGGGGAAAAATTGCAAGAGACAAAAAGTGCGCAATTTCATGCAAAGATTCTTGGAGAATAATTTCGGAATTTTTTCCAATGAATTTTTTCGTTCAGTTTCATCAAATTGCGTGAGACAAAAATCAAAAATTGTTGAAAAGAAATTCTGAAATTATTCTCCAAGGATCTTCGCATAAAGTTACGCAGTTTTTGTATCTTGCAATTTTTCTCCAAACCTGATAGTTTAGAGGTGATATGTTCTCAAAAGTTAAAAAATCTCTATATAAAAAATTGATATCTCACAAAAAAATGTTTCATACGTAATTCGTTTGATTTTTCAAGTGGAACTCAATTCTGTAATTAAAAATATGGGTTTCCTGACCTCAGCGGCACCGAAAAATCCAATATCGCCAACTTCTTTCCCTTTCTGAATCCTGGAACTTTTGTGAGGGTCAATTTTCGCTATGAGCCACGCGTTACGAGTTATTTGCGTGGATAGATTGAAATGGCCTACCCTGTATATTAATACTGACTGGAGAATTATACTCCCACACACTATATTTATATACATGTACATACCTTTACGATTAATATATCTACCTTTCACATATCCTGTATCTTATATGTGCATACATACAGGATATATTTGGTTTATAATATAATTTACATTCATGTAACTATATAGATACATGGATATATACAGGCAGACTATAGATGCAACGTGTAGGTATATACATACATATAACCGAAGTATATACCTAGTTCCATTGTATGTATACTTTGTTGACGTTGAATACCATCTGCATAAATCACACCCCTTGCAACCCAATGTATGTACATACATATATACTTGTATATATACCCATAATATTGAGTTTTAGATGCTGACGAGATACTAGATCAATATTTTATCATGTATGTTACGTAGAGGTATTCCTCCTCTGGGGTGTTGACGAATTTTTTTCCCCCCACTCCCCAAATCGTATCAAAATATTTCGAAAGAAATTCTTCAAAAATTTCAGCTTTCCATATCAACCCTATAAGCCCTTCCGCATAGGGGGTAAATTTTTACCATTTAAAATATACGTATTATATAAGTTTTTGCAATGGTTTCTTCAAATATTTCATCTCAAGGCTATATAATTCATTTGCAAAAAAAATCTTCATTTGTGAAAAATCTTAGCACCGTGATGGCTATATGTGAAATTTATTCTGTTTTTCGTAAACGATTTTGTCACCCCTGAGATAACTGTGAAAAAAAAACGAAAAAAATTAAACAAGGGATTTAGATCGTTAAATTCTCTGCCAAATGACGTCCGATATAATATTCGATAAGGTTTGCTCGTCCCGTCGTATCAAAATTGATTTCTAACGGTGCGAATGATGTTCGAGAAGGTATATTGTACACATACAGTACATACATATATATATATATATATATATATATATATATATATATATATATATATATATATATATATATATATATATATATATATATATATATATATATATATATATATATATATATATATATATATATATATATATATATATATATATATATATATATATATATATATATATATATATATATATATATGTACGAGATAGTTAGTTATAGGTGGGTAATTTTGCCCATTAAACACACGATTCAGGTTACCCAATAAATTTGAATCAGCTTTGTATATACATATATATAGGTACATATAGGATTCATATATATGTATATATATCTATATATATTTAGGTAGCCACGTACGTATGTATATATCTACGTGCCGGAGAGTGGTTACCGTAATTTTCTGACGTGTTCAAAAGTTATTACCTAAATTTCACCCGTTTATCCAGTTGCTAGGCAGAAAGGTATGTATGTATGCATGTAAATACGTATGTAGGTGGAATAGGGTATATATACATACAACTTATGTGTTAATTTTAATTAATTTCTAAGCACTAACTGAAACCTTATATATATATACTCAGAGGTCTAGATTTACAAACAGAAACTCAACGTGTATGTACATAAGTACATATATACATACATACGTACTAATTTAATTATATATATCGAAAATATGTATATATATATTTTTTTCTTCGTTCAAATCACTTTTACTCCTTTCTTGGTTCTGGTCCCTTTCTAATTTCTTTCAAAACTAATCAATCTACCTTCCAATTTTTTTTTTTAATTTTAAAATTTTTTTCTGTCTTCTTTTTTTCGGTTCTCTTTTTACGCATTCAAATACTCACCCGTGTTTATGGTCTCTCTATCTATCAGCTTGCAATGATGTTTTTCTTAGACTCGTTATCTCGATGGTTCGGCTTTGGACCGCGACGCTGACAGCGGGTATCCTGTAATGATCAGAAAAAACAAGCTTCAGCAACTCGTTCGGTAAGAAAACGATCGCTAAGGATTATTTTTATCAAGTTTCTTTAGGGCCGGGACAAGTCACCGTCTAAAATAACCAATCCCGATAACGTTCAACGGCTTCTTCGTCTTCTTTTTCTTTTTCAATTCAAATACAATGAAGAACTCCTTTTCAATCACGATCTATAGTTCATTCAAACAATTTTTCAACTATTTTTATCTTCTCCTTTTTCTTATCGACCGATTTATTTTCTTCGAACGATAAAACAGCACGACGGATCTATTTTAGCCGGTAAAACAGCGAGGTGGATTTATCTTTCAGCTGATAAAACAGCGAGACAGATTTATTTTCAGATGGTAAAACAGCACGGAGAATCTTTTTTTTTTTTTTCTTGAGGGATGAAACAGCCGCGCGATAAGAACAGGGAAAAAATTTTCTCGTCAATTAATTCCGAGATTGTATCAATCTTATTTTCAAACACCCTACAGTCTAGACGGGGAAATTAAAAGCTTTGAGCCTCTGTAAAACATCGTCTCGCCGGTACATATATTCTTTAATTAATCAAACTGGAGGCTTCGAGATCAGCCGAAGTAACAATATATTGACGTATGAGTGACGCCGTGGTCGTGGGGGTCGAATCGATACATCAGAATATAATTACGATGAATATTGAATGTTAAGATCGATAATTGATAATAGTAATAAAAGTGATTGAATTCAGAAAAAAAACAAAAGGATTGAAGGATGGTTGAAATTTTTTTTCAGATCCGCAAGGAAATTTTTGTCGGTCATTTTTTGTCATTTTTTTTTTATGGAAGGTTCCAGACGGACTTACAAAAGCCTTGCGCCTTGTTCTAGGGGATTGACCGCTCGGCCAGCTATTTGTCTATCAGAGATACATCGACGGGGTTCAAAGGGGTCGTGCCCTTACCTCCCACTGACTGATTGGCGCGAATACCACTCACGTATTTTTTTTCTTTACCTTCGACTTCTCTTTCCACTGTCATTTATAACGGTACACGTCAAACCCACGTCAAGAAACCAGCCGATCTTTCATTCCGAGGAGATTATGATTGAGTGGGTCGCGTGCCAATCTATATTTTATTATTTTACAAAAATTGGAAGAACTTTCCAGAATTTTAGGGCATTTTTATTTCATAAATTCCCGGTTTGACAAAGGGAATCTCTCACGACCAACCCGACAATGAAATATCCAGTTTTCGATAGATTTCAACGTTCTCAGATCCAAAGAATTATTTTCGACCATGTTCATAGATGGATGGGTCAATTCTTCTGTCCGACGAAATCTCGATAACGCATTAACGGATTTTGTTAAATTTTCTTTTCACCCCGTACGATTTGAGCCGGACAAAATGAGGTCCGATCTTTCCAATTTGAAAAAAAAAAAAATATATATATATATATCCATTAATAGGTTTCCGATTCTCTTTCACCGAATTTAAAAATTGATTAACAACTCTTCGATTTTTTTATATTTTATTTTTCTCTTCTCGAAAATCGGAGTACGAAAAAAAATTAAAGAATAAGACTCGATTTGTCACAGGGCTTAGGTCCAACTTGGCTCGCCGACCGAGTAGAAAGAGTGAAAATTAGTAGAGGCATTAATAAAGTAGAAAGCCGAGGCTTGAAGGCTGGCCAGAAAATCGCTGCAGTAGAATAGCCGGACGAGTTGGCAAGGGAAGGCGAGGCAAGGAAAGCGAAGGGAAGGTAAAGCTCGTGGTGTGCCGAACGAAGGGTTGGGAAATTGTATCCTATTTTTCTTTCCTGATTCGTGAGAACAAAGATATTATTCGCGAAAGTAACGGGTAGGGTCGAAGGGGGGAGGGAGGGGGGAGGTGGTTAGGTAGACAGTGAACTTTTCTTTTCCGACCATTTCAATCAAACAAAAAGCTCTTTAATCTGAGAATTTGCCAAGACAACGATTTCACCATTTGACCACAATTCATACCACCGAAACTTTTTACTCCATTTATCTTCTCGAAGGGTTTAAAAAAAAAAAAATTCATATATATTTCTTTACGTTTTTTTTTTTTGCAGACAAATCGCTGGCGATTTTTATGACATTCTTATCACTTTTTTTTCTTCTTCTTTTATTCTCTTCGCGACGTACACGCCATTAGCTCAAAGAAGCGAATATTTCCGAAAATGTTGAACTTTCAGGGATTTGGTTTTTTTTTTTTTGTATTTTTTACTGCAAAAATTGATTTTCTTAAAGACTTTCGAACTACCCAGGTACCCGCAGCTTTTCATGGCGTCTGTATCATATACCCGATAAATAATTCTTTTCGAATTTGTCGTTTTGTATTAAACTGCAGCAGCACTACACACCACCGCGGCGTAGACCGATAGTGAGCTTTCGGTCCGGCGGAAAATTTATTGTAGGATTGAAAAACGTCTGTATACTATATACAATATATATATATTTATTTTAGTCAATAAATTCCCTCGCCGTATCAGCTTAAGAGGCTTTCCAATGTAACTAAAGTCGTTCCCTCAATTACATGACCAATAATAATAATAATAATAATAATAATAATAATAATAATAATAATAATAATAATAATAATAATAATAATAATAATAATAATAATAATAATAATAATAATAATAATAATAATAATAATAATAATAATAATAATAATAATAATAATAATAATAATAGTTGTTCAAAAAGGTGATTTTCATTATTTTCTTGTTTTCTTTTTTGTTTTTTTTTTGAATTTCAAAAATTAACGATGTATAATTTTTGTTTGTTCTTTTGACTATACCAGCTGTTGACGAAAGTAGGGAATTCGGTTGTTCAAAATTTTGATATCATTTTATAACCGTTTTTTAAAATCGCGCTGTAGAGATCATCAAGCTTGAATGAGTGTATAGGTATATGTATATATGTGTATGTATATTAGGTATGTAGAACTGCATTAAAACGTATACGGTTCCTTTTATTCAGTAATAGCTACGTCGCGTAGTATAAGGTATAGGTACACCGCAGTAGGTATATACCCAGCATTCCTGCAGCAGTACCATTTCCAGAGAATTCCATTATAAACTAATTGAGACACTTAGCAACGTTTTTTTGTTTTATTTTTTTCCCTCAGCCTTTTTATTACTCATTTCTTTTCTCTTATTTTCTTCTTCTTTAGTTTTTTTCTTCTTTTATTCTTCTTCTTAACGCGATTGAGACGATAATTTTATATCCTGTCAGCCGATTGGATTCGATATAGGGATTGTTATATATATATATATATATATATATATATATATATATATATATATATATATATATATATATATATATATATATATATATATATATATATATATATATATATATATATATATATATATATATATATATATATATATATATATATATATATATATATCAATTGGTATATACATATATATATATTTTTTTTTCTTTTCATTCGTTTTGGCTTTTCTTTTTCTTCATCGATATGACAGAACTCTCTCTCTCTCGCTTTTGGTGATAAGAAGGAAAAAAAAATAAAAAATACAAAGGACAAAACCAAAAAATAAAAAAATCGGCAATTTTACTTTCATCCCTACGGTCAACCGGGCACACAAATATACACAACATGCTTGCAACTCCGTTGTCAAAATAATGCATATTCAACGTACGCAACTGCACAGCAGCATTATACATAGCTGCAGCAGCAGCAGCAGCAACACCCTCCTTCAAAGCTCATGTGTATAACGTATATTGTATACATATGTATAGGTATATACAGAATAATGTTAAAAAATGCAGTTGTTTGTGTACCGTTTATTTTTAATTTTATTTCACGTACATACCTATACCGTTTTTTTCTTTTTTCTTTTTTTTTCTCTATTTTATTGTCATGTCTCTTTTCATTTTTCTGTCTGTACAGACAGACGAATATGCCTACATATTATACATATACAGGGTGTCCCATTTCAATCTTCCACCTGATTTATCTCGAAAATTACTGGTCCGATCAAGTATTGAGTATAGTGAAACTCTTAGGGTTCAAAGGGGGAAAGAAGTCGGCGTCATTGGATTTTTCAGTGGAGGCGCCGCTGAGGTCAGAGGAAGGTCAACTTTGATTTTTCAAATGAAAATCCATATTATTCATTACGCAATTTTGTTCTACTTGAAAACTCAAACGACTCTTGTATGAAACATTTTTTTGTGAGACATTAATTTTTCATGCTATTTAGCTGAACAACTAGAGATTTTTCCACGTTTAAGAATATTTCACCTCTGAACTATCAAGTTTGGGGAAAAATTGCAGGAGACAAAAAGTGCGTAATTTCATGCAAAGGTTCTTGGAGAATAATTGCAGAATTTTTTTTAACAATTTTTTATTTTTTTGTTTTGAGACTATTGAAGAAACTGCAATAAAAATTTATTGGAAAAAATTCTGCAATTATTCTCCAAGAATCTTTGCATGAAATTACGCACTTGTTGTCTCTTGCAATTTTTCTCCAAACTTGATAGTTCAGAGGTGAAATGGTCTCAAAAGTTCAAAAATCTCTAGTTGTTCAGCTAAATAACATGAAAAATTGATGTCTCACAAAAAAATGTTTCATACAAAAGTTGTTCAAGTTTTCAAGTAAAACAAAATTACGTAATAGAGAATATGGGTTTCCATTTAAAAAAACAAAGTTGACTTTGCCCTGACCTCAGCGGCACCTCCACTGAAAAATCCAATAGCGCCAACTTCTTTCCCCCTTCGAACCCTAAAAGTTTCACTATACTCAATACTTGCTCGGACCAGTATTTTTCGAGATAAATCAGGTGCAAGATTAAAATGAGACACCCTGTATATCCCTGTACATTCTGCGGAATGCAGAAATTTCTGCAGCTTTCACGTAAAATGAATAAAAAAACGTAGCATTTTTCTTTGTTATATTTCTGTTTTTTTATTTTGTTTTTTTCTGTACTTCATCCCCTAGAGGTAACGCGTGACATTCCAATGCGGCGTGGAGAATCTATTCAAAGATTAATTTTTTTGTTTTTTTCTTTTCAATTTTTTTCAACTTTATTTATTTTTTTTGGTTTTCTCTCTCCACCTGCAGAGTGTAACAACTTGATCCTTACTCGCACGTTGTTCAATTAATTTGCAAAATAATGAAAAAAAAGAAACTATTTTTGAATACGTTTTCCCAAAAACCTCGCACCATAATATCGACACCCAGGCCAATCAAACCTCCGAAATTATCGACTACAAAATTTTTGTTGTCTAAGCTGTATAATACAGTCGATTCAAAATTAATCAACGATTCAAGTCCTGAGCTTAGATTATTATTATTTTTTTCTTATTTTTCATACGAAAGCTTGAATTTGAATATCAAAAGTTGTGAGAAATGAAACAGGAAAGAAAAAAAAAATGAAAAAAATAAAGTGAAAAACACCTAAAAAAATGTTTAAAGTGTTCGGATCGATTTCCATCAGCATATATATTCGACCCTGGTCCAAAAGGTATAACATAGTGAATATCCAGTAGTTTGGACGTGCGGTAGCCTAGAGCAACTATGTAATTTTAACTAAAAGTCTAGTTTTGCAGAGGGTTGGGGGTTAACGGGGGGGGGGGGGGGGGGATAGGTACGAGTTAGATAGCTTGCGGCTGAAACTGGCTCTACCCAACTTAAATGGCGGCCGATTTGCATTTGGACGAGTGTCAAATTGCCGCCAGTAAAATTGCACTCTCGCTCAGAACCCCAAACCCCCAACCTCGAACCCCCAATTCCCAACCCCACCCTAACCCCCGTACTCATCCTGCAGCCCACTCTGTACCGCCCAGTTACCTAATTGCATTCCACCAGAAACACACATCTCCATTTGTTGAATATTCACCCAGCTATGTATACCCAGTCGTCGGCTGCGGTACAACTAGGGGGTTTAACTATGATGTACCCGAAAAATTTCACACGATATAGAAGAAAACAGAAAAATAAATAAAGCAGAAAATAATTTTTTTTTTATTTTTTTTTCTATGTAAAATATCTCAAAAACGACGTTTTTTTTTTTTTTTGGTTTTTGAAGAAAATTCACTCAAATTCTGTGACAAACATCGACGATTTTCAGACAAGATCGATAGTGGGATTTTTTGATATTGTTTTTTTTTTTTTTTCAGAGAATTATTTTGTTTTATTTTGAATTTTCCTGAACGCGTTATATTGATCGTGTGACTTTGGGAGAAATTCGAGAAAACAATTTCTGAAAGCCAAAATTTTTTGATTTTTTGGTGAAATTATTATTGATACGAAATATTGAAATACCTCTGAAAAGAAATAGAAAAACAAACAAAACGAAATCTCACTGTCGTTTTGCCCTCAGAATCGTCGTTTCTTGAATTTTTTGGAATATCAGAAAATTCAAGTTTTTGAAATAATGTAAAAAATTCAAAAAAGAAACGGTTTGAAAAGCATTTTTATTTTTCTTTATTTGGACTTTTTTGTGGTTTTTGAAGCGAGAACTCTCATACAGTAAAATCTGATCAGACTTAAAGTTGTCAAAATTCAAAGATCATGCAAATTTTTTTTTTTATTTTCATCACGTGTTGGGAAAATTTTTCTTGCCGATCAATCCGATGTTTATAAAATCCTAAAAAATTCAGACTCTGTATATACTTCACCCTCTTCTTTTCCCTTTGTCTTCGGTTATTCGTATACCATTTTCTAGTTTTTGAAAATCGGATTCTATTATAATCGAACTCTTGAGCACGCGGCCGTTCCGTGCTGCCTATAAGCTCGTCGCTTTTACGGTATAAAGTTCTGTGTGATCGGATATTGGAATGCCGTCACGCCGAGTATTTAAGGAGATGGGTCTGCCGCGGGGAATTCCAATTTTGACGAAGAGTCCCGCACCCCCATATATATACACCATCCATCCCCTTACTCGATCCCTATTTCGAACGGATTATGACGTTTACTAATTACTTTATCATGAAAGAAATTCCTTAAGAAAAAAAAAAAAAAAAAAGGAAAAAAGATCAAGAAGAGTAAAAAAAAAAGACATTTTAGCTTCCTCCACCTGCACCCCTTCATTGAAATTAAAAATCATTCGTCCAGTAATAGAAATCAATAGGTTCATCCCGAATTTCGAATTTCGTTTGAATTTCGTCGAATTTCTTTTTTTTTTCTTCAAAACCACCCCTATATTATTTTTTCTATTTCTTTTTTCTCTTTTTTATTTTTTTTTCATCCTTTATTTTAGGGTGTGTGGTGTGGTTTGTGCAGTGACGATTTATTCCGCCACTCTAATATCCTGCGATTTGTTTAAAACGAAACAGCAAGCAAAAATGTTAAAAAAAAAACCAAAATACAGAAAAACAGAACCCCCTCTACCCCTTCCAAAAAAAATCCACTTTGCTTAGTAGCTGAAGGATCTAGCCTATATATTACATACGTATACGTACGTATCCATGTATCTAGGTTTGAGTATAGGCGATTTGACTTGTGTGTGTGTCTCTCGCGGTGTGAGGTTGTAAATCGCGGTATATCGTCGACGTGTTCCTAGTTTTTGACGTTGAAATATCGCAGCTAACGCTTCCCAACGTCGTACGCCGTTATATTGGCCACGTGTGATACTTACTGTACATAGGTATAGGTACATAGGCTATGCACATAGACACCTTTAACCACTGACTTAAGGCAGCCTAGATACTACACTGTTATTTATATACGTATACCTGCAGCGACCCTTCAGGTGAGAGGGCGGAGGCATGACCGCGGTATAAAATGTCCTTGTACAAAGGAAATATAATTCACTTTGATAAGATATTCATTCTTACTTCGCAGGTGTAACAGGATTTCTTCCCTGTTGGATTCTTTTTCATTCGTTTCATTTTTTGTTCAATTTTTTTTTTTATTTTTTGCAATTTTTATCGTGAAATTTACGATTTACCAGGTCCAAAAAAAAAAAAAAAAAAAAAACGAACGTGATATACCCAAAATCTGAAATTTCATTAATACAGGATTCTGTGATTTGAAATATACAAAGAGTTTGAAGAAACGGCACACCTGTTTCATATTTTGCTGTTGAATTTGAAAATTTACTTTTCACACGAGAAGATCGAGAAGAAAAAACAATCCGACTTTCCAATTATTTTTGAATGATATACGTACGTTTAGTTTCAATCAGAATGCATATCTGGTTTTTATTTGTTCCTTTTCAAAACAAAAAAAAATCAATAATACTGATAATATTTATTCCTGTATTTGAAAATTTTTGTAATTCTTCGAAACTTGGAATTTTCTATTCGGAATTATATATCTCTTCGTTATCACCCTGGGTCAATTTGAACAGGCGCCCAACTTTGGAATCACATATTCATCGTTACTTGCCTTACGATGGAAATTTTTTCCAGACATGTTATCACTTGATTTCTCATCAAAAAACTGTTACTACATATTTGACAACGTTTGAAGTATGTTCCCTAAATTTTTGGTCCCAATCGGACGGCTACTTTTCACACGGCAATCATTTGAAAATCAATTGAGTCAATTTGCCCCAACATGACGAGCGCGTAACTTTTCGGCATTGTGACAACGGAGGGATATACTCGTCTTGAGATTAGAATCACGGCTTTGAATAAAACAATAAACAAAATGTTGTGATTTTCGGTCAAATCGATCGGTTTAGTTTCCTTTGATGCTTAATTTTTTGTTTCTACTTCTTCTTATCGCGTATATATTCCATTCTATGCAAAAGGGCCGTATTTCCATTATCTTTATTATTGTTATTATTATTTTACTTTTTTGCCATAAGTATGCAAGCTTATCTCGGCTTGCAGCAAACAAGCTGCAAACAAACTCCCAAGGTAGGGTAGCTGTAGGTAGATACTTGCAGCCCGATGGCGTATAATACCACCTCTGCAGCCTACTTTATATGGTATATACGTATACAATTTGCCATAAACTTAGTTTTTGCATTCTAATCGTTCCTATGTTTTGCCATGTTCAACCGTTAGATTAATTGCCTTGGGACAGGCTAGCCGGTAAACTAATTCCTTGCGTACTTGCTTGCCTGCTTGTTTACTTGCTTGCTTGCTTGTTTGCTTGCTTTTCCAAACTTATGTTATACTCTGCAGTTATTCTATCAAGGATAGGGGAGCACCCCTTGCCATGACTCGCGTACGCAAACTTTCCAACACCCGACCATATAATTATTGCATCTATGGCGAATTTAAAACCAGAACAATAAACAAACAGGGTTGAAAAATAGAAAAAATTAAGAAGAAATAAAACAATTTTCGATTATTGTACTGCCCCTGAGTTTTTTTTTTTTTGTTTTTCTTTCAATTGGTTTATAAATTTAGGGGTGAAATCGGAGCTATTATTTATTTACTCCGGTGTTTTTTCTTCTCTCCAATTTTCGGCCGGTCATTCAATAATAATATTCAGGATAAACAAAAATAGCTGAATTTGTAAAAAAAAAAAGGAAAAAGAAAAAAATCAAAAAAAAAAAAAAACGGGGGTTAGATTATTTTTATTTCATCCTTATTTTGACAAAGACGGAAACAAGATTGCAAATATATATATATATATATATATATATATATATATATATATATATATATATATATATAAATCAACAACAACAAATAATGATCAACAAAAAAAAAAAAAATTGAAGGAAATCGATTTCACAGGGGAAGTACTTTTTTTATTTCTGCACCCTCTTTGCAGTATTCATAAATAATTGTCAGAAATTTACTGTTCGAATAACGTTTTGAACCTCGCCCCCCCACCCCCCTCCCCCTCCTCCCGGCGCCAACCTCCCGTCAATCTAAAATCGTTTATAAATTATCAATTGTAATTAATAATTAAAATTTAATTCATTCCTGTTTCCTCTTTCGGATTACATTGCCAATTTTTTTTTTTTTTTTTTGTGTGTTTTAGTGTTTCATTTTATTTCATCGATGATACTCATTTCCAGATACCATCCCTGCAACTCTGTCGATAATAAAAGGATTATGTATATAATGGCGTTCGGATGTGTAATCCGATATATCGACAAAGGTTTTAATTGCTTTCGCGTTTTTGTATCACGGTTTAACTCGTCGATGCTTCCTTTTTTTTTATTTATTCCTTTTTTTCTCTCGTTTTTTTTTTTTTTTTTTGCTTTTCTGTCTCTTATCAACTTTTTTTTTTTTTTTTTCATTTCCGTTTTTATCAAAATACCCGACGGGCCTCGAACGAATGCTGATACATACAATCCTCCCCTTCAACTTTAGCGAAATTAAAAGGAAAACGCTATACCCGAATATGATTATTATCATCGGTTGAATTTTTATTTCATCAAAAACAAAAACAAACGAAAATTTAATGAATAAATAAATAAATGAATAAACGAATTTCAATTGAAGGAACAAAAGCAAATTTGTTATTTTTTTCTTCTCTTTTTACCCATCAAATTTGATAACTTTGGTTAGGTATATGTAATTATTCCTTCCTGCAACATGAATTTTTGTCAATTTTTTTATTTTTTCTTTTAATTTATTTGGACCTTTTTGTTATTTTGCTAACGAAAGAATTTGGATAGGTTAACTGAAAATTGCGTTCGAGGATCCAAGTTGAGTTGAAAAAAAAAAAAAAAAATATATATATATATATATATATATATATATATATATATATATATATATATATATATATATATATATATATATATATATATATATATATATATATATATATATATATATATATATATATATATATATATATATATATATATATATATATATATATATATATATATATATATATATACCGAGATGTTTTCTTGAAACTGTACGGTCAACAGCGCACGCGTCAAATAATTCGACCTGATTGGTCGGCGAGATCGTCCCGCGACGATATTTTACCCTGTGAGGCAGGGGAGCCAACTTGCATAAAATTGGGCGAGAGCTGTCAAACTCGCGCGCTTAAAATAGCAAGTTGAGGTTATGTTATTTATTTTAGTTCATCGTGAATTATGAAAGAAAAATAGCATCAACCGGCAGTTTGTAATAACGAGGTTGATATCGAAAGACAATTAAATTAACGCAATAATAGATTTCTTGAAAAAACTAAAATCATTTGCTAGAAATAATTTGCTGAGAATTATTTATTGAAAGAAAAAATCTAAAATTAAATCCTGCGTCATTATCGAGTGGCGGTCTGGATAAACCTAGGCAGGTTGATAAAAGAAAACGTTTATTGTAAAAAGATTTTTCATTCACATGAAATAAAAAATGAATTAATCGTTGAAACCCAGTCAAAAGTAGCTCCGGAGTACATTCGTCGTCACAGTGCAGTGCTTTGAAAGCCAGTAATCAGTATTGATGAATATGAAATGAGAAAGAAAATTACTTTAGTAACAAGGAATCAAAAAAATTATTTAGTATCAAGATGAACGCCATACTCACTTTACCACTCTTAAGTAGAGACGCTACTAAAACTTTGACAAAAGTGATTTTTTCGTTTTTAAAATTATTAATAAAAATATGATCAAAAATTCATTTCTACAAAAGTTGAAGTACGTTAACATGTATCTTGAAAAAAAAATTAAGATTCTGCGATGAAAGTGGATGCGCAGGGAACCTTTCGCAGAAAATTTTCTGCGCATGGCTATTGAAAATTCCTTACGCATAACCCTTCATCACAGAACCTTAATTTTTTTTCTCAAGATACATGCTAACATACTTTAACTTTTGTAGTAACGAATTTTCAATTACATTTTATTTAGTAATTTTAAAAATGAAAAAATCGTTTTTGTCAAAATTTCAGTAACGTCTAAGGTTCGTTAATCTCTATTGAGTTTATTCCTGGGTTTCATGTTCGCACTGTTTGAATCAAATAAAATCTCACTCTGAGATCAAAAATAGAACCTGAAATACAGGAGTTATCCAGCGGCACAGGTTGAAAATCAAGAATTTCATGATGGTCTCTTCGCCTCTTCGCTTTTATTTTTCATTTTCAGAACTCATAAAACTTAATTTACCTCTGACATTATGAGAAAGCAAGAAATGTATTTCGAAGATACATTTCACGCATTGATTTGAATCTGAAAAGCCATTATGAGAAAGACCTAGACCGTAGAAAAACCTACGACCTAAGATCTACGACTTCGGTCATCAGCCGACAAAAGTGGTGATGGTCGCTACAGGTCATGAAACTGAATAGGAAGTCTGATGAATGGCAAAGATGCGATGACATTGGGCGTTGCAGACGTATTCCAGGAGTAGCCAACTGATCAGCAGTCATTTATCAATATTTCCTGTAGATCGAAAGAATTTGGGTTGTTATTTATTGATTGATTTGTTTATTTAGGTACAGGTACAGGTGTTATTTTGACTGTGACAAATTAAAATGATTGGATAAACTGGTTTCACCTACCTGCTTTATTTTTACTGAGTACCCATCATTCAAACAAAAAGTTTTCAATCTTGGTTAAATAAAATGAATTCTCGAAAAAACCGATACATTGCATCGAAGCAAGGCAGTATTGCGAATAAATTTCAACAATTCCCTCTAAAATCGAGTTTCAAACTCAACACTGAAAGCTTTCCAAGCATTTTCGAATCACGACTTCAATTATTCGAGATTCTAACCTCAAAAATATAAATCAACCGCTTGGCCGCCAAAACAGAGTTTGACAGCTAAAACTCAGGATGGCTAGCCTGCATGAGCAGACGCCGAAACTCGCGCGTGCGCTGTCGACCGTACAGTTTCAAGAAAACATCTCGGTATATATATATATATATATATATATATATATATATATATATATATATATATATATATATATATATATATATATATATTATATGTATGAGGCATTCCACGTCAACTCGACCTGGGTTTGACCCTTGACCTCTCGGATTGGGCCCACGATTTTTTGTATGATTGTCCTCACTTTGAAAGGCACTCAGTTTTTTTTTTTAGATTTTTTCAAATCGATTTGAATTTTCTACAATTTTTGAAATCGACCATATTGATCGACACAACTTAAAAATCTGAGAAAATTCTGAAAAATTCTGTGTCTGGTATCAAAATTTTTAAGCTTAGAGCCGGAGTGGGGAGATTTTTCCTGTTTACCGTTCTCAAGCTATTTCCCAAAAAAAAACGATGCAAAAATTAGAAGCGGGAGTTATTTTACTATGGATGGTCGCTGAAATATTTTCTTATGCTACACCGGATTTTTGAAAATTTTTTCGGATTTTCCGCAAAATTTTTGTTTTTTTCATTTTTCCGAAAAAGTCTTTTGCGAAAAATCTGAAAATTTTTTCAAAAACCCTGTGTAACATATGAAAATATTTCAGCGACCATCCATAGTAAAATAACTCCCGTTTCTGATTTTTTCATCGTTTTCTTTTGGAAAAAGCTTAAAAACAATAAGAAGAAAAAATCTCCCCACTGCGGCTTTGAGCTTAAGAATTCTGATATCTGACACACGATTTTTCAGAATTTTTTCAGATTTTTAAATTGTGTCAATCAATTGGTCGTTTTCAAAAATTGTAGAAAATTCAAATGGATTTGAAAAAATCTGAAATAAAAACTGAGTGCCTTTCAAAGTGAGAGGAATCATACAAAAAATCGGGGGCCCAATCCGAGAGGTCAAGGGTAAAAACCAGGTCTAGTTGACGTGGAATGCCCCATATCTAAGGTAGAATAAAAAAAACAAAAATTGGTAGAACATTGAGGCAGAGAAAAGCTGCGTGATTCTGTCCAATTTGCGCTTTTTTCCACAGCAAGATCGGCTCTACTCTCCCGCGTACATATAGCTACCCGCGTATACCTATTCACTGCAATAGCTTTTTTTTTCTTCTTCTTTTCAACCCCACCGTCGCGTCGCTGCGGCTGTCACGATTCTAGACCGATATTTACCCGTCGTTTTGAAATCGACTTCATGAAACAGCTTTTTTCGTATAGCTTTTCTCGCGCCATTCCCTTCCCTTCCTCCTCCATCTCGTCCCACTGCTTTTCCTACTTATTCACGTTCTTCGCCTTTCATAAAGAAAGTTTTCGTCGTATTTTTTTTCCCATTCTTTTCTTTTTTGTTTTGTGTGTTTTTTTTTTTATCTCGCTCCTTAGAACCGAATTTTAACGGAAATTTGCCTCTTTGCTAGCTTATACCGGGCTCAGATATATCGATGGCTCAAACGTGTGTAGAGCTTGCAGCAACGATTTTTATACGTTGAGAAAACAAAAAAAAAAAAAAAAAAAAAGAGTTGATACTTACTCCCTCAAGCGATAAGATTTCTTTTTCGCCCTTTTTGCACTATGTGTCAGCGAATTTGATATCGGAATTAGAAAATTTTTTAAAAACTTGTATAAAAATGAGGATAAAAAAGTACGAGAAAAATTCGTGATTTAAAAATTCTTTTCAACCCCTACAAAAAAAAAAAAAAACTAATTAATGGAAGAAAAAAAAAAATTGAGAAAATTTTTAGATTCGAGAATTCGAAATCGAGGAATTCGGTATACCTGGAGCTGGTAGATTCGAGATTTCTTTGGACGAGGAATTGTTTCTAAACTTGTAAAAGTAACTGACAAAGAATGAGAATAAACATGAAAATTGAGGATAAAAATAAAAAGTTGAAAAAATAAAAAATATGAAAAAAAATAAAAGGGTGAAAACTAGAGTTCTAAAAACACAGGGGATGAATAAGAAAAAGAGTTTGAGACCCTGGTTACGGTCGGAATGCTTTACCCCGATTGTTGGAACTCGAGGATACAGTAGACCCCTGAGTATTTGAATCGCTTAAGAATTTCTGAATGCATACCTGGGTATATACGAGTACGTTATACCTATATCCTAGAAGTTGAGCTTTAAAGCACGCGTGAGAATTTAGGTTTCGTGACACGCGTATAGGTATACAAGGAAATAATTACCCCAAAAAATAAAATAATTAAAATATAAAATATCGATGATTGTTCTGAGATCTCGAGTCTTCTTTTACTTCTCTTTCTAGATAACATACCTACCTATAAATGCCTCCGAAATAATATATATATATATTTTTTTTTGGTTATTTTTTTTCTAAATCACCTCTCCGGCTTTGAAGAATTATTTCATCGAATCAATTTTTTTAATTTCCGTTATTTCGAGGCGTGATTGAAAATCATTAGACAATTTTATGCCGTGAGAAAAATAAATAAAAATAAGTGGCTGTCGTAATTAACTGAATAAGAACCTTCAATAAATCTTTCAGGAATATTTTACATGTACGAAAATTTTTGATTTCTAATCCATTTTTTATTTTTTTTTTCTATTTATTTTTTTTTGTCTTGCAAGCGTTGAGAAAAGAATCTCTGAATATTATTCATTTTCCCTGAAATGACATGATTCTAGAATATCTCTGGAAAAAAAAATTGAAAAATTTTCCATCAAACGAAATAATTTTATTCTCACTGTTTCTAAAAATCCGTTTCTTTCGATTCGAATCCAAAAAATTATTTTAAAGCTTCAGATATATACCTACATACTAGGGTGGTTCTTATTTTGGGTGATTTGAAATTTAATAGAGACGCCCCCATGAAAATTGTTATCTCACGAGATAATTGATCAAAAATTGTGAAACTTGGCTGAGTTGTTGCCAACAACAAGAGTTGTACAAAAATCTATTTTTATCATATTTGTTTTCGAATAAAAATTCCGAAAATGGTCAAAAATCGAATACTTTTTTTTATTCTCAAATATTTTTTTTCGTCGCGGAAATTGTCCTTGAACTTGAACAAAATGACAACCTGAAAATTTAAGCTCAAAATATAAATTTTCAACTACTCCGAAACATTCAAAATTCTTGTCAGCGACCTCTAAAAATTTATATGTTGAGTCGAAATTTTCAGGACGTCATTTTTGTATTGTGTAAAAACGATTGCCGCAACGAGAAAAAAAACCTTGCAAAAAAAAATTAATACGATTTTTGACCATTTTTAGAATCTTCAAAATTCGTGAGCGATCCCTAAAATTTTTTTAATTGATCTAGAATTTTGGGAGGGCTTGTCAAATACAAAAAACTAACAAATTTTCGTACGAGATTCAAAATCAAAAAATAGTCGGTCGAAATGGGTCACTCTAATTTATATATATATGTATATATATATATACTCCATTAACTAAAGAAAAGATAAAAAGCTCGAAGATTGGTGACGGGAAGTTGTTCGGCAGTTTCTATGTCTCGTAGTTTAATTTTTTATTTTTTTGCTACTAGTTTTTTTTTTTTTTTTTGCTCTAACTTCGGCTGTTCCTCAAGAATTTTTTTTTTTTTTTTCATCTCTTTTTATATCCTTTTATCTCGTATCGTATACACGAGACGTAGTATAGTTGAGGACGATTTGTCGACGGGTGGTTAGAGTTGTTCCCGTATATATACATGTATATAAGGATCTTCGGGGACCATGGCGACGCGGCAGTACATTATATAATTCGTCTTTTTCTTTTATATACATATGTATATATGTATTTATTTTCTTTCCTCTTCTATTCCTTTCATTTTTACCTCTTTTCCTTATTTTCCTTTTCTTTTTTTTTTTTCCTTGCTTCTCCTTCTCCTAACTTTGTGTTTTATTTCATTCCTCCAGATATATAAAGGCAAGAGTTAGTTGCCGACTTCCTTCTAGCCAGCTAGACCATCTACCTAGTATCCAGCCTAGACTAGACTCGAGCTATCCTAAATTTCAGGTCTGATTCCTTCCCATAAACTCCTACGTCTTTGGATTCGCGCCAACGCAACGATTCCGCGAATAGTAGTAGTATGGTACCGCGACCGGAAACTCGTAATCTTAGATCAATGTGACCCAAGCTTGGTCTGTGACTCGGTAAACTATACACGAATCGTAAAATTTTTCCCACGTCTTAGACCGAAAACTTCGTTCACTGCAGTACGTTATACGCGGATATTAAAAACGGTCCATTTTTCTGCCGAGGAAATTTCAGTTTTATACGATTTTTTTATTTTTTTTTTTGTGGAAAGATAAATCGCCCTTTGCTCTTCCGGATACGCAAAAAGAATGGTGTAAAGAGGAGTAAAAAAAACAAAACATTACGCAATAGTCCGGATAATTCTTCTCTTTCCGTTCTTTTTGGTTTCATTTTTGAATAAAACATGGCAGTGTCCGAGAGATATAGATTCATGAATTTATCGGCCATAACGGGCGTCGCGTTTTCCCGTTTAACCCGAAAGCAGTTGAATAAACGGTGAAAGAAAAGAAAAAAAAAAAAGAAAAAAAAAACGTTACATAGGTGGAATAGAAAAGTTTGAATTTGCCGTTATCTGCAGAGTGAGAATCCGTACCTATACCTATTTCCCTCCCTCTTTTATATTCTATTTTCTATTTTCTATCTCCTTTGTTATTTCTTCGCCCCTTTAACCCCGAACAATTCTCGGGGACGACGACTAAAACGACTTCTTTCTCCCCCTCCTCTTCACAGTCCTCTCCATCCACCACCCGCGCCGCTATATAACTATACGAATAAGTGGGACACTTGAAACTTCTACCAATTCACAACCGATCCTCACCACCCTTCGTCGACCATCTGTCAATTACTATATTTACTCCAACTAGGTATACAGTAGTTACAATGCTACTGCTGATGCTTGCTGCAGGTCCTCGATTCGTTTTTTTTCAACAAAAGCAAAAAAGGAAGAAAAAAAAAAAAAACTGGAAGCTTTTACGGAGCTTTTCATTGGCTGGGAAACTCTGTACAGGGTGTACCGAAAAGTTTGGTCACCGCTTCACCGGCTGATTCTCCAGCTCGAGATCGGTGAAGATCTATCAAAACTTGTAGCCGCAAAACTGACCTTGGCCTTCGAAATCAAGGTCAAAAATTTTATTGTCTTAAAAAATCCTACTAATTCAGAGGATAAAAAGTCCCCGAGGAACCGCATAGGTCTAGATCGATTCCTTGCCATCAAAAAAGACTTCGGAAGATAAAAGAAATTCGGTGTAATTATAACCACAGAAATTCCAATCGATTGTCGATCACAAGACTGGTCTCGGCTTAAATTTCTTTTTATGATATTTTTAATTTGTTTGAAATTTTTTTGATTTTTTTTTCAAATTTTTCCTTTTTTTTAAGTTTTCTAACATTCTCTCGAATTTTCTTGAATTTTCATTGATTTTTTTCGAATTTGTTTGAAGATTTTCAAAGTCTTTTGAAGTCTTAGGATTATGAAAAACAAAATTTGAATTTTTTTGCATTCTTTTTAGATGTTTTACATTTGCGTCTTGCGCTTAATCTTTACTGCAGGTTACGGCATTGATAGTGCGAGACTTATAAGATCGAACCATCATGATCAATCGGGTTTAGCAGTCGCGCTTGATGACCAGCCTAGTCCACAAATCCTTCGAAAACTTCAAAAAACTTCCAAAAAATCGAAGAAAATCCAATAAAATTCAAGAAAATGTGAAAAAACTCAAAAAAATTGAGAAAATTAAACAAAAAAAATACATAAAATTTTAAAAAGAATTAAAAATACTATAAAAAGAAATTTAAGACGAGACTGAAGTCTTGTGGTCGACAACCGATTGGAATTTCCGTTGTTATGATTAAACTGAATTTCTTTCATCTTCCGGAATCTTTTTTGATGGGAAGGAATCGATCTGGACCTATGGTTCCTCGGGGACTTTTTATCCTCTGAATTAGTAAGATTTTTTAAGGCAGTAAAAATTTTGACCTTGATCTTGAAGATCAAGGTCAATTTTGCGGCTACAAGTTTTGATAGATCTTCACCGATCTCGAGCTGAAGAATCACCCGGTGAAGCGGTGACCGAACTTTTCGGTACACCCTGTACATCATCAATTGAGAGGACAATATTTTATTTTTTGATATACCGGAGATATAATGTGTAAAAATTTCCCGCGTTTATCTCGATCTGAAATCCTGTAAATTTCAAAAATTTTCATCCCCCCCTTTTTTTCCAGCGAGCTTTCGGTGATTTTGAATTGATAAATTTCTAAAATATCGGCGATCAAATAAAAATCCATCTGGGGAATCCCACGTGAACCTGACCAGAGTTTGGTCGCGCCTTTTTTAATTTCATTGAAACTTTTTTGGGTGATAGTATGACACTTGAACACTTGAAAAAACATTCCCTTTTTTTTTTTTCTTGATCGATCCTTTTTTGCCTGTGAGCCACAAAACCTATCTCAAAAACGTCCTAACCGATTTTGATGAAAAAAGTACGAAAACTTACGGCTTTCAAAATAAAAAATTATCATCCAAAATTGAAAGTGGGCCGACATTTTTTTCTCCGTTTTTGAATTGTATTAAACAATCATTTTGAAAAATAACATTAGAATCCGTAAAATAATATAAAAAATTCAATTTTCGAAATGATGGTTTAATACAACTTGAAAAATTGGTGTATTAACGTACAATATCGTGCCTAAAAATAAAAAATACGACGAAAAACAGAGAAAAGAATATCTGCCCACTTCAAAATTTGGATGACAATTTTTTATTTCAAAAGCCGAAAATTTTCGTATTTTTTTCATCAAAATCGGTTATGGTGTTTTTGAGATGGGTTTTGAGGCTCATACGCAAAAAAAGGGTTGATCAAAAAAAAGGGAGTGTTTTTTCATGATTCCAAGTGTCATACTATCACCCAAAAAAGTTCCAACGAAATTAAAATGTCGCGGCCATACTCTGGTCAAGTTCACGTGGAATTCTCCATATATACTTATCTCGATTGAGACATCGGCTTGAAATTTTTATTCGTTACATTGACGATTTTTTTTAAATCTCGAAAACGTGATTCTAGTTGTATATTTTTAACTTCCCGTTTCTCTGATATCAGAGAAAAGAGGAAGTTATTGTATTCACCCCGAAAATGAAAAGTTGAGTTTTCACTAGATCTCGACGTTTTGAAGTCTAGAGAATCATCTCCGATCATTTTCAGATGGACGTCTGTGTGTGTGTATGTATGTATGTATGTATGTATGTATGTATGTATGTATGTATGTATGTATGTATGTATGTATGTATGTATGTATGTATGTGATCAATTTTTTTGGCCGACGATATCTCGAGAACGAATGATCAGATTTCTATGAATTTGGTATCAATCGACGCGGATTCTCCGAACTTAGAACTGATTAGATTCTGGATTGATTCGGTCCAGTAGTTTTTGAGATATTCGAAGAACAAAATTTTGAAATAATTAATTTAATCCACGATATCTCGAGAAAGGATCGACGGATTCCAATAAAAATTGGAATCTCAAGGTTTTCTGGACCGTTGATCACAAATACAAGGACAGATTTTTTTAACCCCTCTCATCTGAAAATCGCCTACCAATAATTATTTTAGGAAATCGTCATACATCTGTTTTTTTGTTTCCTTGAAAAATTCGGACGGGAAGTTTTAGGTCTGGCCCATCGTGGTCAGCCGATTTACCTGCTTGTTTTTTTATGAATGGGGGGATAAAAAGGACAATTTATCGATAGAAAAATTGAATGTCAAATTTTTGTTTCCGGTATCAAAATATCGTGTGAATTTCAGTTCTTTTTTTTTCTAATGGATCTATCTTTTCTTTGGATCTTTCTTCGGAGACCGCAGTGAGGGCTCAAAAAAGGGTAAATGCCGATCGTTAAAATGATGAAATTGTTCATTCTTCTACCAAAATCGAATGTGAAATGAGTTTTTTGGAAACGCAGTCTATAGCTGTCTGTCACGATTTTACTGTTACATCGCTGTATTGGGAACAGTGTATAAATATTCGCGACAGACAAATCGGAAGGACAAATCGGCCCATCGTCCGGATTTCTACTGCACATACATATATGTATGTATGTACGTATGTATGTATATATATGCAGTATATGTCTCTTTTATGAACTGGGAGGGTGGTGGTTGGTATTGTGTTTCCTCTTCGTGAGACAATGCGCTCCGAGGGATTCTCTCGCACAGATTCACACTGTAACAGTCTCTTCCGCGGTGTTGATCAACGGAAATCCATATATAAATATATACAAATATATATATATAGTATGGTATATAGTATATATACATACATGATGTACCTATGAGTATATATTATATCTAGATACATGCACCCGATTTTAAAATCGCCAAATATCGTTTCAAAAAATCAAAATCATTGATCGAAGTTCATTCTTTACGATATGTAAGAAATAAGTCAATTTCAATATTTTTTTTTTTTGCAACAAAAGTTAACGAAAACGTTCCCTTTCCTTCTTTTTATTACTTTTTCAATTTCTTTTTTTTTCACTTGAAATTTGAGCCTGAAAATCATTTTGTTCTAACAAAATCAGTTTTTTCTTTATTTCTATTTTTTAAGCTCACATGAAAATTTGTTAGTTTTTCGCAAAAAAAAAAACAAAAAAAAAAAAAAAACTTTTTTGAACCGTTTTTGGAATTTTCAAAATCCTTGAGTGACCTCGAAAAATTTCCGATTTCACTGAAATTCGGAGAGGGCTCTTCAAATGCATTTAAAATTAACAAATATTGATGTGAGCTTTAAAAAAAAAAATGAAAATAAAAGTCGAAACAAATATTGCCACCCTATAGGTGCATATCCAGTTTTTTTTTTTTACTTTTTTGTGTGCTTCTTTTTTCTTCTTTTCTTGAATATTTGAGACTGACGTAAAATAGGGTGGAAAAAAGACGAAAATAAAACAGAAAAAAAAAAACACCGAAGGTCTTTTAGGTGATTTATCCGGATCGAGAAACAAGGGCCACCACCAATCACGCTGAGAACCAGTAGATATCTATAATAGCTATAGTTCTTCGAGACTGCAGGTTCAGTTTATTTGTCGAGTAATTTTCTATCGAATACGATGCGACGTTGATATGAAAAAAAAAAAAAAAAAACAAATTATTATTATCGCAGAATTCTGGTTAAAGTGAGCAACAAAAAAAATGAAAAAAAAAAAAAAACAGTTAAAAGAGAAAAGGGTAAAGGAGAGAAGAAAAGGGTGTAACTTTAATCCCTTTAACTCCCTCAGGTCACAAAAGATCTCCTCTGACTCTGACTCTCGAACTCTGTAGGGCTCTTTTACTTTAAACGGATTTATTTAACATCTACGCGTATATCTGTGTATGATATGTATATATGTACGTATACAGCATATACTTTTATATATTCCCCACCGCCCTTTTTTTTTTACTTTTTTTTCAGTTTTTCGGTCCTTTTCCTTCTTTCGTTCCTTTTTTCTTTTTTCACTTCCTAGCTTAATGCCGGCGTGATTTATCGTCTGAGAATTGTGTAAAAGGGGATGTTCAACCATCGCAGCTCTTGCATCGGTGGTCGCGGTGGTAAAAGACATCGAGGCGAAACTCACGGCTTGGCCAAAAAATTGAAAATAAAAAAAAAAAAAAATAAATAAAATGAACAAAATGAAAAATTGAAAAAAGGAATGGAAAATAATTTTCTCTCTCTCTTTATTTCTCTCGAGTCCTTCATGCTGAGAAGAGGACAGTACAATAACAAATCTTTCTCCTCGGCAAGTAAGCATAAAGATCTCCGCGGTCGAAAGCTCCCCGCGACGTTACAACCCTCATCAACGCTGCTTATCATCCCCGAAAATATTTTTATTGCTAAATTAATTTACCTCCTTGCCAAGTTCCTAACGCTTGCTTGATGAATTTTATCTTTTTTATTTTGCTCCTTCAATTTTCATTTTTCATTTTTCAATTTCATTTTACACTTTTCCAATTTTTCCCCCCGTTTTTGTTTTTTCTTTACTTTTTCCCAACGGTCAAACAGCAAAGCTCCGAGCTCCGGCCTAGCATCGCTTAGTTCATTTGAAAATCTCTTTGATTTGATATTTGGACATTTCACATTTTCCTCGGGTCACTCCTATAGATGACCTACCTTTATACAATATACATGCACATACATAACGATCCTTTTATCTCACGGGAAAATTCTCTGACTATGAGGCGGATTATTTGCAGTTTACCTGACTCATCAATTTCGTATCTTTGAAAACAGCCTCGACGTTAGTTTGTTTCCGTTTTCACTTATTCTATTCAAACATACAGCCGTTTCCTTCTATCTCTCGATATCCGATATTGTAGAAGTTACCCTTTCCGATATTAACAATTACGTTATTATTATAACAGAGAGATTCGATACATCGACAGATCTTATCCCTCCGCTGTCACACTTCCGAAAAGTTACGCACTTGTCACGTTGAGTCAAATTGACCCAACTGAGTTTCAAATGGTTGCCGTGTGAAAACTATCCATCCGATTGGGACCAAAAAATTATGGAATATACTTTGAACATTGTCAAATACGTAGCAACGGTTGTTATGTAAGATATCAAATGATACCATGTACGAAAAAAATCTCCATCGTATGGCAATAGTAACGATAGATATATGCGATGCCAAAGTTGGGCGCCAGATGAATTTGGACCAGAGTGAGAAACCGGGATTAAATCTACTTTTTTATCCAAGGATAATAATATCTTTGATATCTTTTTCACCTTTTTTTATATAAAATTCCAGTTTCCTGAATCGAGAATCTATTCGGTTTTTATAGCCCGCGGGAGGAACCGGCTATCAGGTGTGTCCTGAAGTGGGTTATTTATGAGTTTTTTTTTTTTTTTTCGAGAAAGTTTTCGGGAATTTTTTTTTTTTCCTAAAACTTGCAGGATTCATTTTTTATTTTCAATGGTGAATTTTTTCGACGTGTTCTCTCCAGTGCAACCCTTCCTACGTGTACCACGAAGAAAGGGTTGCACTGACCTGGTGGGCGCGATAGCTGTTCGTCATTTTGTCCAAACCAAAGACAAAAAAACAAACAAATATATTATGAAGTACGCCTTTCTCCGGGAAGTGGAACTCTGCGAAAAATTTAATGGGAGAGTATAAAAAAGTTTATTTGCAAAAATCAGTATAAAAATAGGCTCATTCATTGCAATTTTCACAATTTTTGCCACGATATTTTAACCAGAGATGCTTGAAATACGAGCTTTTGAGAAAATGCGATAAAAAAAATCGATTTTTTTTTAAATCGTTAGATAGGGTTTCCCCCTCAATCCAGGTACACCAAGGTATCTGATAAATTCAGTTTCCTGAAATTTCCTCTCTTCCATCAATCGGAATTCACGAAGCTTTGATATAGCGGAGAAGTTAATTTATCGAGAAATGTAATAAGCAGTAATTCATCTCGTAGCTTTGATATACTCGATATCGGATTTTTATAGATATATATCAGTTAATCGATTGAAACTATGTAATATATAACATGGAAGATAAGAAATTTCATTTAAAATTGGTATCTGCAACGGTTGTGTTCCGTACCAGCAGCAGCAGCAGCAGCAGTAGCATCGATTCGCTATAGGTATATTATATAAGCAGAGCTTTACATTATCTGATTAAGGAGCGATCGACTTAGAGCGATATTATTTCCGATCTTCTAAGTCCTTCTCGATTGATTCCCATTCGTCGCTAGTAAGTACGTTTATAAGATACCTAAATACCTAAAGTAAAAAGAAGTAACAAAAAATGATTGATTCGTTTTCATAATCTAAGAAAATAAAAAAACAGTAAAAAATTATCCGTACTTTTGAAAAGATTTAGATGAGAGAGTCGTGGGACGAATTGAGTTCTTTAATTCCGTTCGAATTCACTTCGTTTAAATCTTCCTCGAATTTTAATTCGAATATAAGAATTTTATCTCGATTATTAGGTACTTAACGTTCGATTGCAAATTATATCCTACCAGTGCAGTATAATCTTGTAGACTGTATAGATCTTGATCGATTCCTTCCAAAAGCAAAAGTAAAACAACAAACATCGTTCTGATCGGTTTTTATATTTTTTTAGAAAATTTATACGACTGCGTCAGTTTTTCTAAAAAAAAGAATAACAAAAAAAAAAACGAAATCCGAAGAAATGATGAAAAATGGAATGAGGAACTAACTCATTTAATTACTGGAAATTTTATTTATCAAGATCATATATTATATGGAGAAAATGAATTTTTGTTCCCAAAAATGAAAACTTTATTTTTTTAATTCTATCGGAGATTTTCGTGGGGATAATTGTAGAATTCAAAATGCTTGTAGTAAATTCAAATTTTGTTAATCCCAAGATTTCTGAAATTTTTTCAACGTTCGTTGAAATTAGAAAAAAAAAAATCAGGGTAGGTACAGATGAAAATTATTGTAGAATAAAAAATGGAGTTTAAATCGGAGAGAATTGATTTCCCTTTTTTCATTTTTATTTTTATTTTCTTATTTTGTTTCAATTTTGGCGCGTAGGTTGAATTCCTAAATCTGAACAGTTCGTTACTCCATCTTTATACAACAGTCCTTTTGCACTCTTAAGTTTGAAGAAGTGGTTGTTGAAGGAAGTCCGGGTTTTCCCGTTCAAAATTGATTTCGGATTGGATTGGTGATTCACTGAAGCTATATCATATACAGGGTGTATCAGGTTGAGCGCACCGAATTATTTGGGTAGATTCCTTGAGTCATTCTAAGACTAAATTCCCTTTACCAAAAATTCGAGGGCCTAATAGTTTCCGAGTTATAGAAGATCTTAGTTGACCAATCACAGGCCTTGGAGCTGGCCTGGTTAGGGCCGTATCAAGAGAATAAAATAGGTAGTGCCCATGGGTGTGAGCCCGTAAAATTTTACTTTCTGTTTTCGAAGGTGACATCGACTCATCTTCGGGAAATGTCCATCCGAAGCGGATGACCTGAAAGACGAAGACTACGAAGCGGAGGGCCTGGACGCAGATAAGGAAGACGTATGCTTTACAAGGACATTTCCCGAAGATGATGTCGACGCCTTCTTCGAAATAGGAAAATAAAATTTTATGGGATCACACCCACGGGCACTACCTATTTTATTCTTTTGACACGGCCCTGGCTCGGTCACCTCCAGGCCCTGTGATTGGTCAACTAAGATATTCTGTAACTCGAAAACTATTAGGCCCTCGAATTTTTGGTAAACGGAATTTAGTCTTAGGATGTCTCGCGGAATCTACTCACACAATTCGGTGCGCTCAACCTGATACACCCTGTATATCGGACGTTGAATTTCATTCGTTTGTTTTCCTTGAAATAGGTATATGTAAGATACAACATATACATTCCGGTGATTTTTTTTTCGACTATTTTTATTTTTCCACTCCCCACTTAAGATTTTGTTGGACATGTCGAACAGAAAAATTCCCTGAAAGTTATAGCCCTTAATATTAATATTAAGTACTTCCCCAGAGCGTGGAAAGATTTTCCATCTAAAATACACGTAAAGCAAAAATTTTTTTTTTCAAACTTCTATAACTCAGCGGCATTTTATGCTATCACATGGGTCTTGGTCTCAATTTACGCAGAATTGAACGATCTTCAAAAGTGTCCCTGACGGCGTGGGTGCAACTTACACTGGTGAGATGGTACGGTTCACTAAAGTTGATTTTTACCCAAAATTCTCGTTTTTTCGCTGTTATCTCCGAAATGATTAACTTTATCGGAAAAATGTACAAGACAATTCTGTTGGAAATTTAATTTTCTACAAAAAAGGTCCTTTAGACCTAAATGCTCAGATTGATATTTCTTGAGATATTGAACTATGACTTACTTGTGGTAAATAAAATTTTTATGGTTTATTGAATCAAACGTTTCAAATTGTTGATATTCCATATCATAATTTATGATATCATATCATATTTATGATATTTATCATAATTATGTAAACAATAAACCATAAAAATTTTATACCAAGTTGAGGTAAAATTTTATATCAAGTAAATCAAAGTTGAATATCTCAAGAAATATTAATCTGAGCATTTAGGTCTAGAGGACCTTTTTTGTAGAAAATTAAATTTCCAACAAAATTATCCTGTACATTTTTTCGGTAAAGTTAATTATTTCGGAGATAACAGCGAAAAAACGAGAATTTTGGGTAAAAATCAACTTTAGTGAACCGTACCATCTCACCAGTGTAAGTTGCACTTACGCCGTCATAGACAATTTTGAAGATCGTTCAATTCTGCGTAAATTGAGACCAAGACCAATGTGATAGCCCAAAAAAAATTAAAAAACGAGGAAAATAAATTAAAATTACAGGAAAAAAAATTGTTTTTCAATTTTTTTTACTAGAAGTTATTCGAAGCCCATCTTGGTTTATGGCTCAAAAATTTCATTTTTTAACGTAGAATTTTGTGAATTTTTTTGAAAAAAATCAAAATTGTCCCATTGAACGAAAAACTAATTTTTTGACTAAAAATGGCCGAACAAACATTAAAAAATTTTTTGTTCAGTTTTTCAATTTTTTTCCAGAAAGAGCGTTGAAAAAGAAAAAAAATGACTCCTTTAAAGTGAGATTATCACAATTATAGTCAAAGATATACGTTTTTAAGCAAAAATCGATAACTCCGGAGTGGGTGGAGATAAAGAGCTAAAAATTTTGCTGAAGACTTCTTTTCACATGTATGAAAACATATTGAAAAATCAAAAAAATCGAAGAGGGTCACCGTCGCAACGTCGTTGAATTGATATGGAATGACCCATATATATGAGCCATTCCATCAAATCCTGTACGCAAATCCGGCCTCGAAATTTTTCATGTTTCTTTTACATTATTTAGGTGTCAACAAATACATTTCTCGAGTATGAAATATCTCTGACTTCAGTTAATAGGGGTTTTCCTAATTATTAGATTTTGCTTCGAAATTTTCCATTCTGATTGAACGGTTCAAAAAATGCCTTAAAATAAAATTCAAAACATGGTTTCTGATCGGAAATTTTCTGTATTTTTTGAAAATGGTGATCATTTTCTTCTCACTTGTCATTTTCAATGCGAAATTCGAAAAATAAGGCTCAAAATGTCAATTTCAACATGTTCTCCATCGTTTTTTGAAAATTGGATTTTTTTTTCTGAAAGTTCAGGAAATTTCCGATAAAAATCATGTCTGAAAATTTTCCGCTCACTTACCTCCAACCATCTGTTACGGTTTAAATAAAATTCTCAGGGTTTTTCTCATTATCTGTGCATTTCTTCATTTATTTTTGATCCAGAATATAACGAGCGGAAAATTCTTAGACATGATTTTCATCGGAAATTTCCTTAATTTTCAGAAAAAAAATCCGATTTTCAAAAAACGATGGAGAACGTGTTGAAATTGACATTCTGAATCTTATTTTTTGAATTTCGCGCCGAAAATGACAATTGAAAAAAAATGATCATCATTTTCGAGAAAGTCAAAATTTTCGATCAAACACCGTGTTTTGAATTTTTTTTCAAGGCATTTTTTGAACCGTTTGATTAGAATGGAAAATTTCGAAGCAAAATCTAATAATTACGAAAACCCCTATTAACTGAAGTCAGGAGATCTTTCACACTCGAGAAATCTCTTTGTTGACACCTAAATAATGTGAAAGAAACATACAAAATTTGGAGGCCGGATTTGTGTACAGGATTTGATGGAATGGCTCATATATATATATTTATATATACATTCTCAGGATTGTGTCTGCAATTCATTCTTTATTTTCTCCCAGAAGGGTATAACTAGTAAGGGGGTGGGTTGTTTGTTTGTAAACAGGAACGTATACATACCTACACAATATAAATACTTATATACATTTAAATGTAGGTATATAGGTAAATAGTACGGTACATATATATACAATACATGGTATATACTTATATCGAAAGGGCACAGGTATATTATACAAAGAGGGTGAAAATAGATTCTTGGAGAATAAAACTATAAACTATAATGTATATGGTATATAATATGTATATATATGTATACTATATACATATATATACGCATATGGGTATAAGTAAATAAAAACAATTTTTTTCCCATTCTTCCTACATCCCCCGATCCCCGAAAAGTCACTAAAAGTGAATATATATTATCCGATGGGGGTTGTTTTCCATTTTATAGACTAAAACCACCCGGACAAAAAAAGTGAAAAAGAAAAAGACGTAAAAAAAAAAAAAAAAAAAAAACGACAAAACGTGGTAAAATGATTTCCTCCCGCGTTATTTATCATCGCTAATTTCGTTTTCCCTTTTCGCTAGATCGCATACATTATACACGTAGGTATATAGGTATATACATATAATAGACCGCAGATATATTATATACCGCGTATGCGGTGTATTATAGTACGTACGATTCCTGCGGGGCAAGAAACACAAAACAGGAACCTGATTTATTTCCGATAAATTCGTTGCTGACAAAAAAAGACAAAAAAATTTTTTTTTTTTTTTTTTTTTGAGGGGGGGGGGGGGTCATTCCGGATAACAAAAAATATATAAACGATCCGCGTATATATGAAAAATGTCTAAAACTTCAGATTTGTGTTTTTTTTTTTTTCTCTCTTTTCTTTTCATTAGAATTTCGTAATGCCTGATCGAGAAAAAAAAAAAAGGATATAGACGAAGACGGAAAGTTTTATAGTAACAGAAATAGTAAAATGAGGAAATAAGATCGGAAAAATTAGGTGGATAAGAGAGAGAGAGAGAAATGAATAAAAAAAATGAATAAAAGAATACAAAAAATGGGAGAGAATATGAGAAACAGGATTCCAACAAAATGGAAAAAAAATGAGAATAGAAGAAAGAAAATAAAAAGTGTAATGAAACCGTATAGAATACATCAGCCCGTCCCAAAATCTTATCGAGTTCAAATACAAATTCGAGTCCGCAGTCTCGTGTATTGAACAATTCGCAAGTTCGTCTCGACTCGAATTAACAGCTAAGCTTGAGTGAGAGAGAATTCGAGAGTGTAAAGTCGATCAAAGTACCCCAATGTATTGTTCTACCGAGTCCCGCTTGATTAGTTTGTCTTTAATCAAGGAAATTATTAGAATGACAGACTGAAGTCGAAAAACACTTATCATCCTACCGTATAGGTACAATTTCGAGTACCTACATATGTATATAGGGTATACCTAATAAAGCCTGTCTCATAATTGTTCATGAAAAAAAAAAATAAATAAATACAAATTTGAACAAAAATTTAATATGGTAAATAAAATTTTTATGGTTTGTTTAATCAAACGTTTCAAATTGTCGATATTCCATATCATAATTTATGATATCATATCATATTTATGATATTTATCATAATTATGTAAACAATAAACCATAAAAATTTTATACCACAAGCAAGTTGAAGTTCAATATCTCAAGAAATATTAATCTGAGCATTTAGGTCTACAGGACCTTTTTTGTAGGAAATTGAATTTCCAGAAAATTATCTTCTACATTTTGTCGGTAAAGTTAATCATTTCGGAGATAACAGCGAAAAAACGAGAATTTTGGGCAAGAATGAACTTTAGTGACCCGTACCATCTCACCAGTGTAAGTTGCACTTACGCCGTTATAGACAGTTTTGAAGATCGTTCAATTCTGCGTGAATTGAGACCAAGACCAACGTGATAGCATAAAACGCCGCTGGGTTATAGAATTTTGAAAAAAAAAATTTTTGCTTTACGTGTATTTTAGATGGAAAATCTTTTCACGCTCTGGGAAAGTACTTAATATTAATATTAAGGGCTATAACTTTCAGGGAATTTTTTGTTCGACATGTCCAACAAAATCTTAAGTGGGGAGTGGAAAAATAAAAATAGTCGAAAAAAAAAAAAATCGCCCTAATATGTATATGAATAATTATCTGTAAATAATCCCAAGCTGTTGGACAAATTTTCCGTTCGTTTTTCTGATCGAACTCCAAACCCTCCCTCAGAAAAAAAAAACAGAAAAATAACTCCTGTCCCATCAATAATTAATCAATTTCAATTCCATCGTGATCAAAATCATTGGACCATGCACCAACTCCATGGATAATCAAAATAATTGAACAAAATTTTTATTTCGTTCGTATATAGGTATAATCATGTCTATAATAGAAAATTTTTCACATAATGTTTTATTCTTTTTTTTTCTTTTCCTCTTTATTTGTATCTTTTTATTTTATATATAAACTGCCTGAGTGTGTATTTCGAAATACTGCAGAGTCTCGCAATCGCACACATGCACAGAAAAATGTGTGTATAGCTGTTCAGCAGCAATAATTTTGGGGTCCATTACCGCCCGGTCGGTGTAAGCCATATCCTGAGCCTGTTGTAGGTATACTTTTTTCTAGGTAGGTTATAGGTATAAGGGTGTATGGGTATGTATGTATATATATATAAGGTAGTTAGGTGAGGTGAGCAGAAGGTTTACCGCCAGTACTATAACCCTATATTTTGTTAATTCTTGCAATAAGTTAACCACCGCGCGTTTTTTTTTTTCCTTCTGTTTTTTTTTTTTTTTTCGTTTGTATTTTGCTTTTTTCATTTGGGGTTTGGGCAGAGAGAAAAGTGTTCGTGGCACGTGGCTCGAACGGCACGGCGTATGTATTAAACCTATTATATGTATTACCGGCGTTATAGGGCTGATACGACCATATTCGCTTAGTATGTATTAACGTGTGGGTGTAAAAATAAACAAACAAAAATATATATGTATTATACGTATACAGATATATAATATATAAATATATATATATAATATATACCCACACGCGTGTATTAGATGGCTCGTGTGCAGCCATTAGAGATTATTGGTTAGCTTCTCTCTTTTTCTTTTTTTTCTTTTTTTGTTTTTTTTTTCTACCCTTCGCACACTTTTCCCAACCTCACACTTGTGCAGGTCACCCCCCCTCCCTGCAGCCCCGAGAAAAAAAAAGGAGAAGAAAAAAAAAAAATTCCTATGTATAGCATACAGGAATATATGTGTATACCTATGTATACATATATACGCAGTCACCTGCCTTCCCATTTTCCGTATTTTCCGATTTTTTTTTTCTTCTTTTCTTTTCTCTTTCCTTCTTTTCTTGTTTCCACGAAAGAAAAGTAGTCGGGAGAAAAGTGGAACAGATATTTGACGCGCATGGAAAAGATGAGAAAAAAAAATCAGAAGGAAAAAAAAAAGAAGCCCCTCGCTAAGTTCACTGTTATATGTATATATCGTTTCGAATACATTTTTATGATTCCTCTCTCTCTCTCTCTCCCTCTCTCACATATACATATAGAAAGAGAAATTTCACGACCGTCTCTTCAATCCCCATGTAAATACTTTATATATATAAATATAGTATATACTCGTACATATACATATAATATATCGATATAAATATATCTACTTCGTTCTTCGTTATCAATTGTATTGAAATAATTTCGGAATTGTATTTTTTCGATTATAAAAAATCGTCCCTTTTATTTTTCTCGTTCTTCTTCTTGTTCTTGTTCTTGTTCTTCTTCACGTGAAACGTAACAAATTGTATTTAAAATGATTTTTATATTATCAAGCCTCTCGCGGAAAATCTACCTATAGATGGAAATTAACGACCCGCGGGCTTTCCAATAAGCGATTATCTACAGATCGAATTATCTAAAGTATAATTTATTGATGACTTTATTAAACTGTCGATGAAGATGAGTATATAGGTATATATATATAGGTATATACAAAATACATATATAACCCTTCGCTGTCACACTGTATCCGGTTATATGCTGCATCTACCGAAGCTGTAGCTTATACCGCGACGTCATAATCATCAATACTTCCATAATTTGATTATCAATAGATTGTATACTGCATAAGTACAGAGGCTGACGGATAGAGAGCAGATTATCCATCTTGGTATTTTTAAATAATTTTTTATTTTTTTTTTGTTTTTTCTTACTATTTATTTTCAATTTTCGTATTCCTGGGAGGGACTTTTTATTTGCTCCTCGTTCATTCTGGGACGAAGAATTGGAGAACGGGTTTCAATTGAAACGTTCAACAAAAAAAAAAACGAAATTGATCGAATCGAAACCTAAAAAAAAAAGAGAACAATTAGAAATTGAAAAAAAAATTTTTTTGTTTTTTATTCTTTTTCCTTGATTTCCCATTTTTCTGAACTTTTTTCTTTTTCATTTCGTTTTCTTGATTTTTTTTCTTTTTTTTCTCTTCTTTTTTCAACATTTATTACATCTGAAAGAGAAAACTCTAATCTATCTTCTTCTTCTTCTACTTCTTCTTCTCCTTTTTCGGAGTGAGTATCTCATCGTGACACACAGCCTGAGCTACTACTCTGCTCTCCTCTCTGCAGCCTCCGCATCTGCCTCTGCGAGGGTTGTGGATAAATTAGAAATTAAAGATTAATTTCTCATCAAACTTTTCAGTTTACTCTCAAATCAGTGCAAGCCTCTCGTGAAAACAGTTGGGTATAAGATCGAGATTTGCTTTTATTATTATTCTTCTTATTATTATCATCATTATCATTATCATTACTATTATTATTATTACTGTTATTATTATCATTATTGTTATTATTATTGGGGAATGTCTTATTGGAAAATTGTTTGCTAAGAATTCGAATAGGTTTCCAAAAAATATATTATTTTTGGTATACGTATATAAGGGAATAACATCGGTTTTTCCAAATCTCGTAATTTTTCCATTTTTCTGATTTTGGATTTTTTTCCTTGTTTTTTTTTCGTTGTGTTTTTTTTATTTTTTTTTTTGATCCCCTCTATTCTACTTTTCATTCACCCTCTAGCACTTGCATCTAGCGAACAGACTGCAAACTGGAATTTTTGTGTATGAAAAGAAAACGAGAGAGAAACAAAGAAGAAAAAAAAAAAGTAGGAAATGTGAAAAACAAAAGTAACAAAAAAAAAAATTCTAAAAAAAAAACAAGAAAAAAAACGGCAAGGAAGGTTCCAGCCCGTTTTTAGTCGACGAAGAGTAGAATAGTCGAAATCTCGTCGAAAGAGCTTTCGAGGCTCGGGCGAGCTTACAGCGAAGCACAACGACGAGACTCTCTGACTATAATACTCGAGTGTACAGTTTTTTTTTTTTTTTTATTTTTTTTTTTTTAATTTTGCAAAGATAGAGAGAAAGCGATTGTTTACTATAAAAAAATACGAGTGCAGAATTTATTAAAAATCGAATCGCTATCTTTTCACTTCTTTGATAATTCGTTATGAATCAATTTTTTATTTTTCAACCGTATCCAAAACTTCTTATCAAGAGACTCGGTAGAGTCTCGCGCCAAGTACATTGAAAAGATAAATTATTATGGAGCCTTTCTGCCTTTTTTTGGTAAGCTCAAAAATTGCCTAATCAATTTCATGCTATATAAGCGTTTTGACTTTTCACATGCCATTCAATTGTTTTTTTCATTTTTGTTTATTCTTTTGCAATTTTTTGGGGGATTTTGCCATTTCAAGTATATCTTGTAGAAATTTTGTATCTGCGAATAAAAAAATTTCGACAATCCCAATTCCATTCTTGCACGTATGGGTAGGTACATATATAAAACGTACGATTTAATTAAACGGACAGAAAGCGGCCATTGCCGTTGACCTGAAAGATAGCCGTGATAGAAATTAACCGATTGGTATATATATACCGATTTAAGGGAGTGAAAATCTGGACTTCCCCCATTATTCGAAAACCCGAAGGGGGGTGGAAATTCATCTTCGTTTTCCTTTGGGGTCCATCGGAAGTTGGTCAAGTTATCCCGTAGGTCTTTGAGGCGAACCTTTAGGCGAAGGGTTGGAGTAGGTTTGGGGTGGGACCGAGGCAGGGTTTTGGGTCGAGTTAATATCGTCTTCGGATTCTTTATGGCTCGTCAGATCAACCCTGTGTCTCCAAAGGCCTTTGTACGCTATCTGATAGGGTTACACAGGTTCCCTTTGTGTCTAGCCGACGGATATCAAGCCCAAGCCCATTGCCACACCCCGTTTCTAACCCCCGATTCACCCACCCCGAAGACAATCGCTATATACATTTATACATATACATATATTTATATAGGTGTGCATATCGTAGGTATTGTAGGTATACACGAATCAAATAGTTTCAAACTGAGAATTCATCTCATGGATATTAAATTTACAAAAAATTGCAATTTTCTGACTTCCCGCTATGAAAATTGAAAATTTTAGAAATATAGGGAAGTTGTTGGTTTCGGTCCGATCTCCGAAAATCGAGTTTTCATCAGATCTCGACGTTTTGGGTTCCTAGGAAGCTATGCTGACTATTTTTGGATGGACGTCTGTAATGTGTGTGTGTAAACAGATTTTTGTCGTACGATATCTTTAGAACGAATCGGCCGATTGGAATGGTTCTTGCGGCGATCGAAAGGGTTTATCAAGACTTAGATCTGATTAGATTTTGGAGTCGATCGGTCGAGTAGTTTCAAAGTTATTCGTAGAATACAAATTAAAAAAAAAAAAATTTCATGTTTCCAGCGCATAACTTCTGAACTGTTAGTGCGATTCGTCTCAAAACTTAGTCAGATTCAAGTCTTGGATAGCCCTTTCGATTGCCGCAAGATTCATCAAAATCGACCGAGTAGTTTAAAAGATATTGCACGACAAAAATTTCTTGTTTTTTTTGGTAGACGTGAGTTGACTTCGAATCATTCAACCGACTTCCTGATTTTTTTCCCTTTTTGTTGTCTCTCGTCTCGTCGAGTTTGACTTTTCTTTCATCATCGTAGCTTACGTGTAAGTATTATACATATGAGTAATGAGGTAACCAAATGAATGTGCTGCCCGGTTTTAGACGAATATTTCACCCCCTTTTCCACCCCTCGAACCGTCTACGGGGGCAAGTAAAATTGATGTAAAAAAACAAAAAAAAAAAAAAGAAATGGGAGAAGGCAAACTGACGAGGAAATTTTTCGGCCAGCGCGAGTTGATTAAGTCAACAAATAAAACTCAACGGAACATCTGCAAATCTCCCGGCTCGTTTTTATCGCCCCCTGTAGCCTGCCTTTTTGCCTGGCCAAGTTATAGGTATGTACCACTCGCCTCTTATTCTCTCTCTCTCTCTCTCTCGTACAGAAGCTCAATAAATAGCGAGAACAGCAGATGAAAAGAAAAAGGCAAAAAAATGAAAAAAAAATAAAAAAAATTACAAAAATTAAGAGAAAAAAAAAAAAAATGCAATGAAATTCTCCTACCATATCCGCAGAGTAGAATTCTTTGCAGGGTATATAAAATATTTGTAGAAAAAATTTGGATTCCAATAATTCAATTTTTTTTCTTTTTCTGTCTTGTTCTTTTTTCTTCGCTTGTTTTTTGTTTTCCGGTATTATTTTTCGGTTCGAGTGTCTATCAAGAAAAGAACAATAATAATAATAATAATAATATTCAACTTGACCCAAAAGAATACGAAAACGAATATAAAGATGAAGAAAAAAATAATATACCTATAAGGAAGGAAAAATATTTTAACCCCATTTTCTCAAGCCTCGAGAAATCGTCGAAATGAATTGTTAGGGACGCTTAATGAATGAGGAGGGGAAGAAGGAAAAATAATAATTGGAGTTAAAGTAATGAAACTCGTGAAAGAAAAATTAGAAAAAATTAAAAAAAAATAAAAAAGAAAATTTGATAATAATAAAAATCGCTCCTATACCCATTTGCCTGCGTAGATGGTTATATATATGAGCCATTCCATCGAATCCTGCATGCAAATCCGGCCTCCGAATTTCTTACGTTTCTGTCCATTCTAATTGAGCGGTTTAAAAAATGCCTTGAAAAAAGAATTCAAAACATGGTGTTTGACCGGAAATTTTCTGAATTTTTCGAAAATTATGATAATTTTTTTCTCACTTGTCATTTTCAGCGCGAAATTCAAAAAATAAGACTCAAAATGTCAATTTCACTATGTTTTCCATCGTTTTTTGAAAATCGGATTTTTTTCTGAAAGTTGAGCTCATTTCCGATGAAAATCATGTCTAAAAATTTTCCGCTCGCTTATCTCCTTACGTCACAGTTACGGTTTAAATAAAATTTTCGGGGTTTTTCTCATTATTTGTGCATTTCTCTTCATTTATTCCTGATCCAGAATATAACGAGTGGAAAATTCTTAGACAAAATTCTTAAAAAAAAATAAAAATCACCATTCAAAAAACTGAAGTTGACCCTGGTTTGACCTCTAAAGCCTCCCCTAACCAGACAAAAAATATTGCCAATCGATCGGGCCCTTCGAATGAAGAAACTTTTGTCTGATACATTTTTCTCGAAAATACCTAATTTTCAAGTTATTCGCGTTTGCCAACCTAAATGCTCCACCCTGTATGAATAGGTACAGAATAAAATTTCAGATAATTATTATGTACTGTACATATACCTAATTATAGGTATATCGACAGAACTCCAAATCGCGTGCAAAAATTCGCTGGCCCAGCATCCAGTATGTGAAATATTTAAATAATATCGAATGTATGAAAAGCCACGAGATTCGATTATAATTAATCGAATATATAGCCACTTGATAATTAGTTAGTTAATATCCTCAAATTCCATAAATTATAAAATATCAAAGCCAGAAATATCCTGCAGTTGCCCGAATTTCTATCGATTTAAAGAAAAAAGAAAAAAATTGTCATTGATACTGTTATAAATTTGAAAATTTAATTCTTCTCCATAAATGAAAAAATCGAATTTCAAATTTTTTTTTACTGTTCAGTCTTATCTTTCAGGTTAAAGAAAAAAAAAAAATCCTGTTTTCGAAAAAGCGATAAATTTCATTGTCTTCGAAACTATTTTGTAGGTAGATTATTAAATCTGCCCCCTTCCCCCCCTACCCCCCCCCCCCCCCCAGCTGGTGCCTGTGGTGGTATTTAAATATAAGCGAAGGTCTCAGCAGGCGTATTTTGGGGTGTGTAACACCTCGCGCGCGCCTTAGTCAGTCTCAAGTTTTAGCTAATTACAATAATGCGTGGGCCCCCTTCCGAAACAATTACGTACAGAGCTCTAAAGTTCCGCAATGGGTTTATTGTTGTACGTAGAATTGTACCCCCCTTTCACCCTGTCCGCCCCCCCCCCCCCCCCCCCCTTATTCTCAGAGAAACATACTTACCCCCTAAAATTTCTACTAAATCTCAGCTTAACAGGGCGAAGATTTGTTTCTCTACGGTTTTAACCACTACAGTACGATACTACCATCACATTCCCTCAGAGTTTACAATACGTGAGTAACGATTTTCAAAAGTTTACTTCAACCCTTTTGAATCGAAAAAAAATAAAATATAATAAAATAATTAGTGTTCATCAAACGCGGGGATTTTTTGATTTCTTGATGTCTTGTTTTGCTTTGGAATTTTTTTGTTCTGTTTTTGAGTATGAAAAATCGAGTTTTAGGGTCGAAAAGTTTTCAGGAAATAATGACACCTTCCTCCGGATCTAAGAAAATAACTCTTCCTCCTTCGCTCCGATCTACTATTCATGGTTTTCGAGTTCACCCCCAACTCTTGAACGTCCATATCTCATAACATAGTTCATAGGTTTAATCGAGGACTGTTTTAAATTGCAAATTCACTCTAGAGAGGTATACACGTATACCTCGTACCTGGCCAGGTGAGCCGTGCTGTTTCATCACATTGCTATCTTCCTCTATCAAAATTCCGAACACTCTACCTCTGCGCGAAATTCTCCATATTGCATATTATCCATCTTCCAATTCTTACGGAACCACTATTATTACACATCGATCAAAATTCGCTTCGTTTAATTTATTGCCTCAAGAATAACTATAGTAGAAAACTTCAAATCAGTTTTTCGATTATATCTTGGAAACCGTCAATTATATCAACTCGAATTTTAATATCAAAAATAAAGTCGATTAAATTTCCTATAATAAATATTGGATACATTTTTTTTGTATTCTCAATGGTTCTGACATATTTTAGTGCCAAATATGTGACTAATTCTCTTCAATTTTGACTCTGCAATTGCCTGAAAATTTTTGAATATTCAGTCTCAAATTACATCGAAACTAACAAAGATACGGAAAAAATGTATTCTACCTTTTCTTTGTAAAATTTAGTAAACTATATTTTTGATATCGAACTTCATCTCCATATCGTTCACGGTTCTCGAGATAACGTCAAAAAACTGTATCGGTGCACTTTGGCTCGATGATTTTTTAGCGTGTTCAAAATTGAGCCTCGTTTTAGAGCTTTTTACAATTATTTATCCCCAAATTTGATCAGAATATCATTTTTAGAGCAATATATTTCAAGTTTGTCTACACTTCAATGACTCGTATATCATTTTCAACCGAGCCTAATCTGTTTATTGGGATTACAAATTTAATTGAGAGAAATGTAACTCGGTCTGACATCGAGCTTGCAGTAGCTATACAGTAGTGTTATACATACGTATTGTTTGGCTCTGGGAATAAGCTCTGACCTCCAACCGAGCTACGCGTTATTGCCCTTAATCCTGAATATGAAATATATACCATGGAGTAGGTAGGGTAGGGTAAGGGTAGGGTAGGTTATATGTATATCAGACTGGCTATTCGCTGCAGAGTTCAGACGGTTATTATAGAGGATAAAAACTTGTAGAATTCTGATTAAATTTGATTGATTTTTTTTTACAGTTTTTTTTTTTTAACTTGCCGCTATGAAAATTGAAAATTTTCATAAAAGAAGGGAAGTTACTGGTTTCGGTCCGATTTTTGAAAACCAAGTTTTCATCAGATGTCGACGTTTTGAGGTCCTAGGAAGCTATTCCGACTATTTTTGGATGGACGTCCGTATGTGTGTGTGTGTGTGTAACTAATTTTTTGTCGTACGATATCTTTAGAACGAATTGACCGATTGGAATAGTTCTTGTAGCGATCGAAAGGGTTTATCGAGACTTAGATCTGAATAGATTTTGGAGTCGATCGGTCGAGTAGTTCCAAAGTTATTCGAAAAAAAAAAATTAAAAAAAAAAAAAAATCAGGTTTTTAGCGCATAACTCCTAAACCGTTCGTGCGATTAGTCTCAAAACTTAATCAGGTTTAAGTCTTGGATAGCCCTTTCGATTGCAGCAACATTCATCAAAATCGAACGACTAGTTTAAAAGATATTGCACGACAAAAATTTCCTTTTTGGTCGTACGATACCTTTGGAACGAGTTAACCGATTTGAATGATTCTTGCGGCGATCGAAAAGGTATACCAGGACTTAAATTTAATTGAGACTGAACGATATCTTCTGACATCGAATATAACTCCCTGAAACCTAGAAATGTTGATATTTGAAAAAACTCGATTTATGATTGAACATCAGACGGAAAAAAATTTGTATATGGAAAACTAACTATACTTATAACCTGCTTTAATGTATTATAAACACAAAAGTATCAATTTATTGTAACGTATATTTAACATATAGCGGGAAGTTTTAGGGTTGGCCCACAGGTCAACCGGTTTCCTGATTTTTTTTTCTTCTTTGTTTTCTTCGTTTCCTTTCACCATTTTGCGCGGGTAGGTAGATATACGTATAGGATATATTCACAGAAGTTGAAACAGAATAGTACAGGAGAACTAGAGGACGAAAAAAAAAGCTGGAGATATTTTTGGCAGTCATGATATTTCCAAGTAAAATAAAAAGAAATTTTTTTTTTTTCGATTTTTTATCTTTGTATGCTTATGTCAGTTTGTTTATCTCTTAATCCAGCCAAGTTTTTTCGTTCATATCTGATACTTGAAAGAGAGAGGGAGAGACATAAAAAAGCTCTCCAATAATACCATACGAAATCGAAATACCTATACCAATAAGGGTGTAAAAAAAAATAATAAAAAATAAAAAATCTCTTCTTCTCCAGGTTTTTTGTCGTCGCGGTTATGATCGGTACAACGATAACACGTTTTTTACGATATATATATATATATATATACCAACGAACCGAGCGGTAGGTACTTTTATCGTGACCATCGAGCCGGATCAAGTATATTGGTTCATTTCCCCACAACCGTTAACTAGATCGGCCTAACGCCTTCGCCAATATCGTGAACAGATTTTATAAAATAAAAAGGAGCGGCTTGAACCGAATCGCACCCTTCGCACTCGAGGGTTGCTTTAATTCCAAAGAATTTTTCTCTTATTTTCTTCACAAGATTCTCGGCTTTTCTATACGACGATAGATGGAAAGAAGTAAAGAAGAAAAGAAAAAAGAAAGAAAGGGAAAATAAAAGAAAAGGAGGAAAAAATGAGAAGAAATGATGAAATTTTCCATACAAGCTTTTGAATTTTTTTTTTCAATTAATATTTAATATACCTCCTCGAAATATTTTACCTCCGATGATAGCATAATTCGAGAAGATTTTTCTCAAAAATTTCCAAGATCTGAGAAGAAAGAAAAATTAAGTACTGCGTCGATTTTGGATTTCCTGATCTGTGATTTTTCATAAATCGAAGACTCAGACGATTTTTAGATGCGTTGATTTTTCGTTTTGAAAAAAAATAAATAAAAGGACGAATTCGGGGGGTCAAAGAAGGTTCCAGAATAATTCTACGAAATTCCCCAGCGCTTCAAAGTGCTTAGACTGTGTAACACCCCATGTGACCACCACGGGATTCTCACGAGGTGTGACCGTCTTGGGTTGAGTTCCGAACGGTCAAAATTTCAGATTTATTTGACACGGTTTCGAATTTTTCAGAAATGTTGAAGTTCGGAATATTGAGATTGGGAAAGATCGTAATGCAGACGGCCAACAACTCGGAAAGTCCAAAACTCCGAAAGTCCAAGAATCCGAAAACTTAATGAGCAGGGCACGAAGCTCCATGCGAGAATTTCAAGTTCCGGAGTTTCGGTCTTTCAGACCTTTGGCTCTCGGAATTTCGAACCCTCGGTGTTTATCGGTTTGAAGTCCTTTCAAATCGACCATAAAGACTTCCGTGTAAATCCCCTTCCCAAAAACTGCGACTCGGTAATATTAAAATGTGATAGTTTCACCCGGTTCCTCAAAAAGTTCTCTGTCCACATGCCAGAGCTTCGTTCTCTGAACAATCATGAACCCAAAAGTATAAAAAATTGCATCACAGGAATCGATGCAATTGCCTAAACCTCGACTGCATCCTACTCTGATCTGCAAAGTCCATCGATCTCAGATTCAAACTCGATTGTGCTTTTTTGAGATTAAAATATAATGAATACAAAGATCATAAAATGCAAATAGCAGCAGAATCAACTGAGCTATGAAGCCGTAAACGACTCGGATGAGAGGCTGTTCCCAATCTCTCCGTTTAGTATAAAGACACAGGATCAAATCTGCTGGCAGGATGTGAACGCTGACTGGGAAATTTCCCAGTCATATAGTATCTAGTAGCGAAATTCTGTATCTAGTAGCAAGCTTGGAGCCTGGCTTGGCTAGGCCAGGCTAGTCTAGTACAGTTTGGCTGGGTGTTCCGCTAGGATAACTTTTGTTATTGCTGGTACGTGTTTCTCCCTGCAGTAGGTAGGTAGGTAGGTACGGATTACGATAATGTTATAGCGGGTGAACCGAAACTTCGTTAAGGATGGGGAGTGAAGGAAAGGAAAGTAAAGTAAAGGAAGGGAAGGGGATAGAATAGAATAGCACCCGGAAAGCATTTAGACTTCGAAGACTGCCTACTGGGTTTCGAAATGTCCAACGAACGAAGGTTGGTTTAGGTGTATGCCCACCAACGAACCTCGCGATAAAGCCTCACTATTCCGTTTCGGAACGGTGTTAGTATCTCTGCAATTCTGTCTCGAAATCAATCCGACAAAGGCTTTTCATTCCTTCCCTTACTTTACTTTACTTCAATGGTTTTTGTATTTTTTTTTTTTTCATCTTACTTTTCACGTCATTTTCCGATTTCCTCTTACATTCCCTTTGTTCATATCTCTTCCTCGTGTATATTATCCGACCTGTGTATCAGTTGTTATTTTAAAATATACTTATCCTCAAGCCGAGGAGACGGATGGGCCTGCTTCTTTGATTTCTTATATCCCACCCAGTCTTGAGCATCGTTCAAAATTTCATTGACTAAGGATGGTTAGTAGGGATTCAAGCCGCACTTGACCACCCTTCGTTCTTATCTCAGATATAACAATTCTAATAACAACGATAACCATCCTTGTTATACAGTAATCGATTTATACATTAATAGCTATATCGAACCTGATTGCAATATAGTCGGTATATTGAGAAAATGACCTTTTTAACTTCCCGCTATGAAAATTGAAAATTTTCATAAAAGAAGGGAAGTTATTGGTTTCGGTCCGATTTTCGAAAACCGAGTTTTCATCAGATCTCGACGGTTTGGAGTCCTAGGAAGCTATTCTGACTATTCTCGGATGGACGTCCGTATGTGTTAGTGTGTAAACAAATTTTGTCGAACGGTATCTTTAGAACGAATCGATCGATTGGAATGGTTCTTGCGGCGATCGAAAAGGTTTATCAAGACTTAAATCTGATTAGATTCTGGAGTCGATCGGTCGAGTGGTTCCAGAGTTATTCGAAGAATAACAATCAAAAAAAAAAAAAAAAATTAAATTTTCATGTCTTTAGCGCCCAACTCTGAAACTGTTCGTGCGATTAGTCTCAAAACTTAATCAGATTCAAGTTTTGGATAGCCCTTTCGATTGCCGCAGGATTCATCAACATCGAACGATTAGTTTAAAAGATATTGCACGACAAAAATTTCTTTATGAGTAAGAAAATGAGAAAAACGTGGTATTTAGTTCCTATTTTGTCCCTCTTTGCCTCGATACTAGAAAATAAACGAAAAACAAGAGACAAAAAATAACAAATATATATAAGAATTCTATAGCAGTTCGTTTCGAATCCAATTCGCGACGATATTCCAGTTTTCTGAATCGAACGAATATATACCTAATAGTAGTAATATCCAATACAGTTGTAGAATATCGGATAACCCTAGGAGCTTTTATATACATATATACAAACCTCGCTATATATGATATAATAAATTGGGTGAAAATATTTTATCGATACATTCGCCTGCAGTTACATACTACGTGTGTATATGTATTATATACCATAGCTATATATGGATAGATATACTGTACCGTTTCCGGGTTTCAGGGAATTGAGCTTGTTACTTTTAACACCCAATTTCAACGGCAGTAGTACCAGAAGGATTTTTATATCGAACACTTTTGCGAACCATCGCTGTATTATATCCATTTAACTGTATAAGAATATCTGAACAACTGTATAGATAAACGATATATTTTTCGAAAACTTGATCGTGTATGATCGAAAATATTAAAAAACTCTGAATTTTCTTTTGATCATATAATTGAAAAATGTTCAGCTTCTTACGAAAACCCACCCCAATTATTTTTTTCAAGTTTCTTTAAAATATTACTCAAAGTTTTATTTATCGTCCAAAATTGGTTCAAAATTAACCCTGCAGGGAAGTAAGAAGTTTGAAAAAAATTTTGTTTATCCCCTCACCACGGCGTTGGGTTAAGACAAAGAACACAGAGGGGCTGATATTCCTTGGATAATATCTTCTGGTATAAAGTTTTATCAATATCCCTTGGCGCAGGGTAATACCGCTGGCAAGGGATGCGGGGTCACGGACGTACGGGCGCCACGTATACGACGACGTGAGTATATAGGGTATAGTTACGCATTCTACATACGTGGAGAACGAAAGAAAAAGAATGGAAGAAAAAAAAGAGTGAAAAAAATGGAAACCACCCTGGGGACAAAATCAAAAAATAATTAAAACTTCCCGCTATGTGTCAAATACGTTGCAATAAATTGATACTATTGTGTTTTTAATATATTAAAGAAGGTTGTCAGTATATACCTATATGCAAATTTTTTTCCGTCTGATTTTCAAAAATCGAGTTTTTGTCAAATGTCAACGTTTCTAGGTTTTAGGGAGTTCTACTTAATGTCAGAAGACATCGTTCAGTCTATGTTTATGTGCGACATTTTTAACAGCTTTTAAACAATTTGACAGATTCGACATTGAGTGATTCAATGTCGAAATCAACTCACGGTTATCAAAAAAAAGAATTTTTTGTCGCGCTATATCTTTAAAACTAATCGGTCGATTTTCATGAATCTTGCGGCAATCGAAAAAGCTATCCAAGACTTGAATCTGATTAAGTTTTGAGACTAATCGCACGAACGGTTTTGGAGTTGGGCGCTAAAGACATGAAATTTTTTTGTTTTGATTTTTATTCTTCGAATAACTTTGAAACTACTCGATTGATCGACTCCAAAATCTAATCAGATCTAAGTCTTGATAAACCCTTTCGATTGCCACAAGAACCATTCCGATCGGTCAATTCGTTCTAAAGATATCGTACCACAAAAATTTTGTTTACACACACACACACATACGGACGTCCGTCCAAAAATAGTCAGAATAGCTTCCTAGAACCTCAAAACGTCGAGATTTGATGAAAACTCGGTTTTAGGAAACCAATAACTTCCCTTTTTTTTTGAAAATTTTCAATTTTCAAAGCGGGAAGTTAAAAAAAAAAAACATAAACACAAACATTAACAAAAATTTAGAAACCCTATTTTGTTGTCAGTCGCGGGAAAAATTATCGCGAAAAGGTACAATAAAATAAAAAAGGAAAAACCTCCGCCTGCAATACCCTGGAAAATATATTGAACCCAGTTTTGAGCCTTTGAGAGGTTTTTCGCTTCGGGTCGTCGCCAAGTCCTATACCTATATATACACTTTGAATTAATATTGCAGACTTAATTTTCCTACCCGGGGTATAACGTAAACGACATTCTTCAGGGTGTGTTTTTAGCCGAGGGAGTAGTCGTCGCTGGAAACCTGATATCCAAAGTAATATGTAAATGTTCTGTTGTATATACCGACGCCTTCTCTTCTTCTTTTGCTTCTCCATCTTATTCCTTTTTCTCATATTATTTATTTATTTTATTTTCTTCCTTATTTTCAAAAGAGAGCGAGAAACAGAGAGAGAGAAAACGAAGGGACGAGGGTGAAGACGGTGGGGGCTACATCATTTAAACGAACAAAAAAAATTCACTTTATCTACTCGGTTTAACACCGAGCCTCCAACAAGATGGATAGTCTGCGACAACTAGGACAACCCCTGGCCTCTCATACCCTTACTACACTATAAAACGAGTTGTCCGATAAATCTAGCAAGGCGTTGTCCCTGTGGGATTGATTCGATAAAATCTAACGATGTATAAGAGTATGAGGTAAGGGACTAAATTCTAACGGTAATTTCTTGTATCCGGAATAGGATGGATGGATGGATGGGGATGTTACGGTTTTCGGGAAAATCATTGGTGATAAAAATGAAGCAAGTTATAAGGAAGGAAGAAAGGAATGAGGGTGCAGGATTTGTGTTTGTTGCTATTACTGCCTCTTTCGGAATGCTTGTCGAAACTTTGACGGATGGTAGAGTCTGACACAAGGCGAGAACACGGAAGGGTAGGAAAGGACACGAAGGTTACAGAGGGACACGGACAAAATTTTCAGATTATTGTCGTAGCTGGAAGGGGGGGCTTAGTCGTGCCTGTCAGTGTGTCAATCTGCCCAGGAAATGCCGTTTTTTCTTTTTTCACTCCACCTTTTTTTTCCTTCTTACTCAATGGGGTGTATATATACACCCTGGAAGTAATTTTCTTACGAATCAGCCCCACGCTTTGAAGAATTATTCTATTGATTCGATTTTCATTTCATTTTATTTCGCAACTGATGGCCAGTATTTCCAGACGTAATTACAAAATTATTTCAAATTTTTCACGGAGCTTGGTTCCACGTAATTGACGAATTTCTGAAATTTCGAATCTTGATAATATAGAGTCGCAGATTTTAGAAATGGTATTTTCCCGAGAGTCTCCATAGTCGATTTAAAAAAACTTTGAATCGCAAAACACTGAGGGTTAAAAATTCCGAAAGCTAAAGATCTGGATGTTCCGAGTTTTCAGCTGTCTGCATTCCGATCGTTCCAAATTTTAATAATCTAAACTTGAACGTCTCTGAAGAGTTCGAAATTGTCGCAAATGAATTCGTAACTTTGACCATTCTGAACTTCAAAAATTCGGAACTTTGACCCGGCCGCGAAAGCGAGAATAGCAGTCTGAAATATAAAAAAGCTCTAGCCTCCAATTTTTTTATTTTTTTTCTGAACTTTTTTCGATCAATCTTGTCCCCGACTGTGAAAGGGAGAGTGGGGGGAACTTTTTACCTTAAATTTCGATTTAAGTAGTTAGGGGACTTCAGACTGGGTACTAGATGGACATTTTCTAAGGTATGGTACGGAGAGAGCAAAGGCAACGTGAGAATCGATTCGAATATTTTATTCGTTTTTTTTTTCTTCTCGTTCAAAGGCGAAGATTCGCATCTCTCTGAAGATCAAGTACAGTTTGAGAGGGAGAATTTTACGTACGAATTTCTCCCCCTTTCAGCTAATACCTAAACTACCCCGGATTTGGCTTGTCGGGATTTGAGAATATACGTGACTTAACTTTACCGTAAAACGACGGCATTTGTACCCCAAATCCTAGTCATTTTTCTAGTCTATTATTTAGACCGCGAAACATGATACTATCCGAGACATTTTCATCCCTGAAACAGCACGGCTTTATAGTTGTGCATTTTTCATTGCTTTTGTGCTTTAATGTTTCAGTTTCAGATTCTATTCTTCTCTTATTCTTTTACGTTTCTTTAATTTTGAGTTGTTGTTAAAAAAAAAAAAAAAATATTCAAAAGACCGGAATTTCGATAGTGGAAAATCGTTTCTTCAATCTTCAATAATTTCATATTTTTATACTCAAAGTAAAGCCATGGGCTTCCAGAATCAACGAAATTGTTATTTTGAATTTTTTTAGAAATTTAGTACGATTAAATTCACGCAAAAAGATTTCGAATCAGAGAAAATAGAATGAGATGCGACCCCACGATAAATCCAACGGCATAATTTGTAGAAAAAACAATGTTTTTTATTAGAATTTCTTCAAAAAAAAAATGTCCAACCTCTCGAAATCGTGAAGTTTGAGCTTTGAATAAAAAAATCTTACCGCAATTGACAAAAATCACCTCGTTTGTATTTTTTTTCTTAAAGTATAGTCAAAAACAACAATTTAAAAAAAAAAAAAACACCCCATTTGGTCAATTTTTCCAAAAATTTCGAAAAAAAACGTGAAAGCTCCTCTCATTAGAATTAATCACCCATAAAAATTTGGATAAAATCAAAAATTCGAATTGTTATTCCCGTACGTTCTGACGGAGAATGCCCCATACGTATACCGTTAATATACTCTACGAGCCACCAGCTTCAGAAATGGTAAAAAAAAGTGGGGAGGATGTGAAACCGAGCAGAATTCGTAGTTTATATTAGCGAAGCAGTCATCGATATCTCTCGAGGATGAAGTTAGCGAAGCGTTGTTTGCGAAAAGGGATGAAATTCTTCTTCTACTTTCTGCCAAATGGTCAAGCAGATGGAAATAAGTAAAAAACGTGAAAACCATAGGGACCGTATAGCTGTTTGTGTAATTTATACATATCATGCCTTTACAAACACACAGACGTCGTCATATCGTATGCAAACCGCGTATTAAATGGATGGGTGAATTTTTTTCTTCCATTCTTTTTTTTCCATTAATTTTTTTTTTTTTTTGTGTCTTTTTCTCTCTCTGTCTCTGACCAAATCCTCGTACAATACCGAGAGAAAGATATATGCGGGGGTGTAACTTCGGATTTTTTTTCTTGACTGGGTCAACGGTTTTCCTGAAAGAGAGAAAAAAAAAGAAGAAGAAAAAAAAACCCCCCCGAAAAGGGATGAAATTTATTTCGGGACTTGATAACGCGCGCTTGAGACACGGAGGAGAAAAATCACCTCAATCAAAGCTGCAAGCTAAAGTAACCGCGTCGCGACGGCTTTGCCGTTTAATAATGAACTGAAAAATTCGGTAAGAGAGTTCTCTGGAATGAGCTAGGACTTGCTTTAAGGGTTACGGAATTTACCACAATATTATTAAACTCGTTATTAGAGACGGTCTGTAATTAAAGCTCAGACGAAATTAAAGACCCGCTGAATGGATGAAGTACTAAACTGATGTGCAGGTATGAAAGACTGGAGAATGTTTTTGACGTAGACTGGAATCAGCTCAAACAGACTAAAACATTTGCAATTAGCTAAAACACGTTGAAATATACGTCGAAGAATCAGCTTTAATAACCAGCTCAGAAACTTCAATACATCATGATCTAAAATGAGCTCAGATACGGTGAAACATGATTAAATCAGACTTTGGGAGCATCAAAACTGTTTGCATAAGAGAAGAAATGCGCTGGCAGTTACTAAGATACCCTTGAATGAGAAAAAAAACACACTAAAACATGAACTGGAGTGAGTTTTTACGTACTAAAACACTCCAAAATGAACTTCGACGTACTGAAATATGCTGAAATGACTCGAGGCATACTGAAACTCATTGCTGGAATGAGCTAGTATTTACTGAAACACGCTGAAATGAGCTATGACTCACTGGAACGCATTAAAACAAGTTGAACCGCATTTGAACACACTGATAGACTTGCTAAAATGAGCTGGAACTTACTGAACCGCGATCGAATGAGCTATAACTTATTGGAACACGCTGAAATGACTTGGCACAATTTGAAACTCATTGCTGAATGGAGCTAGAACTTACTAAAATACGATAAACTGAGCTGAAACGTATTGAGGCACGTGCTGAAACGAGCTAGGACTTACCTGAACATGTTGAAATGACTTGAGGTGTATTGAAAAACTTTCTAAAACGAGCTAGAACTTACTGAAATATGATAAAATTATCTATGACTTACTGCAACACGCGGTGGAACGTGCCATAACTTACTGAAACACGATAAAATTAGCTACATATATTTTAGCACGTGCTGAAACGAGCTGTAACTCACTGAAAGACGATAAAATTAGCTACGAATTACTGGAACACGAGCTGAAACGAGCCAGACCTTACTGAAACACGATAAGATGGCTCGAAACACATAATAACACTTACTGAAACGAGCCAGAATTTACTGAAACACGATAAGATGAGCTGAAACGTACTGTAAAAATTTACTGAAACGAGCTAGAACTTACTGAAACACGATAAAATTAGCTACGGATTACTGGAACACGAGCTGAAACAATCTAGAACTTACTGAAAGACGATAAAACGGCTCGAAACACATCGGAACACTTTCCGAAACGAGCCAGAACTCACTGAAATACGATAAGGTGAGTTGAAACGAACTGAAAAATTCACTGAAACAAGATAGAACTTACTGAAAGACGATAAAGTCATAAGGAAAAACACATCGAAGCACGTGGTGAAAGGAGTTAGAACGTACTTGCGAAGCAAACTCTACTGGGTTAGAACTTAGCGAAACCCGATAATAAAGCGATAGAAACCATACCGAGACGTGCTGAAGATCGTCAGAGTAAACTAATTACTTGTTAATCTCATTGAGATATATAATGCAAGGCATTCGATTTCTCAAAGTCTGATGTTTCGAGGCGAGGCTTACAGAGGCTTCAAAAATGGAATGAGATCTGTTTGCTGTGATGGTGAGGGTAAGAGCGAGAGAGTGAGGAGGAAGGGGAATGGGGATTTAGGTAGTTGGAAGAATATAAATTGGATTTTTCTAAACAGAGTGAGGTTTTACTTTACTTTTTTTCTTCTTCTGTTTTTTCTTTTTTTTTTTTTTTTTTTTACACTGGGCTCTGGTGTATATCGAGGTCTCCCAACCTCAAACCTACTTCTTCTTCGGCCACCGATTGAATTGGAAGTTCAGGCGTCTGCGAGGCGGTATCACAGTGGTCATTCCAATTTCAGGACTTCTCCGGTTACAAAGAAAAGCAATGGAGCATGAATGACCCTCGGCCTGCCTTTTGGCCTTCTCTTGGAACCATTCGAACCCCCATGTCTGCGTAGGTGTGTGCGTGCACACATGGATGTTCTGTTTTTACGTTTTTTCGTCTTACTTTTGGTATTTTTTTTTTACATTTGCCTCTCACTCCGTTTTTTTTTTTTTTTTTATTTCGGGAAAACGCGAACAGGCACATGCCTTCCTATTTCTTGGTTCGCTTACTTTAACGCCTTGATCGCATCCAGCCTAACGAGAACTACCCTGTGTATACCTCTATACATGTACCTGATACTATCGAACAGAATCAAAGGGAGTACCTCGTTAAGGAAAACATCTTTTGTAATACTGCTCGATCTTGCTCCTCTTCGCTTTTCCGAAATGTTTGAGTAGCGAACCAACTGCGAAAGCGAGAATACCCTACCTGGGAACAATATATTCCCTCGTATTTCATATATTATGTATTGTATATTGTATAGATATATATGTATATATATGTATACAGCCTTTTCAATATTATACCTGTCTTTGTCGAGTGTATATTATCGTCAAGCATGCCTATGACACATATTTGTCACAATGAACAGACTGATATTGTCCGACCGATACTGATTTCCAATTATCGTTAACGATATTGAGAAACGAAATTAAACGAAACCTTTTCAATTGAAGAATGTAGTACATCGAAAACAAAAAAAAAAACAAAAAAAATCAGGGGACCGGTTGACCTGTGGGCCAACCCTAAGACAGATTCTATCAACAAAAAAAAAGGAATTTTTGTCGTGCAATATCTTTTAAACTAATCGTTCGATTTTGATGAATCCTGCGGCAATTGAAAGGGCTATCCAAGACTTAAATCTGGTTCAGTTTTGAGACTAATCGCACGAACAGTTTAGGAGTTATGCGCTAAAAACGTGAGAAAAATTTTTTTTTGCAATTTTTATTCGTCGAATAACTATGAAACTACTCGACGGATCGACTCCAAAATCTAATCAGATCTAAGTCTTGATAAGCCCTTTTGATCGCCGCAAGGAACATTCCAATCAGTCGATTCGTTCTAAAGATATCGTACGGTAAAAATTTGTTTACACACACACACACACACGGTCGTCCATCCAAAAATAGTCAGAATAGCTTTCGAGGAACCCGAAACGTCAAGATCTGATGAAAACTCGATTTTCAAAAACCGGACCGAAACCAATAACTTTCCCTTTTTTTTTTGAAAATTTTCAATCTTCATAGCGGGAAGTTGAGAAGAATTTTCGAAAACCTGTCCAAGTAGGTTTACCCGGAACCGAACCAACTGTTTAATGCATTTAATTGCCTACTACGTTACCACGTTCCTCTTTAAAGTTCAGCCCTAACAAAATTTCGCTTATTTTGTTTCTTCTTTTCTTCTTTTTTTGTTCTGTCGTTTTCCTTTTTTCTTTTTTTTTTCTGTAATTTACATTTCTACCCATCCCAACCCTTAAATTTCAGTTTAATGTTCCCCCTTGCATCCCGTATGATTATAACAAAATTTATTTTTCCCTTTCTCTCTCTCTCTCTCTCTCTGCGTGGTTTTTTCTTTTTCTTTACACTTTTTATACGTCGCTGTTTCTATACGTGTCTCCCTTTTCGCTAAATCTCAATCCAACAATTTTTTTTTTTTGTTTTTTGTTTTTTTATAAAAAAACATTTACGGGCCATTACTTCACCGCGTCGCGTTTGATCAGAACCCACGATAATCCTTGTTCTGAAGCATCGTTATCAAACAAATTTATTTCTAGGTAAAAAATTCCTTTACGTTTTTCTTTTTTATTGATGGGGGGGGGGGGGGGGGGTAGTCGATTCGAGGTGTTTTTTCCCCTTCTTCTTCTTTATCTTCTTCTTCTTCTATTTTTCTATCAATTATCTATTTTTTTTTTTATTCTCTTCTCGGATTTTATCGACGAAACAAAATTCGAACCTACCGCCCTGGGATCTTTTCGAATATCTCTACCTCGTACGATGAATTAATTTAGTTAATTAATTAACGCCTTTCGTAGAAAATCACATTACCCATTGTTATACGATATTACGTATAAAAATAGGAGACATGAGCCATTAGTAAGCCGCTTTATATCCTAATTACGTGTATTCCCATTAGTCTATTAAAACCGTATAGCGAATAAAAAGCTCCTTGTATTATGTGGAATTAATTTGTGTCCCTCTTCTCGTTCAATGTACAATGTACATACTAGGTGGGTGTTGTGACGTAATTACAAAAAACTAGCTACATGCATGTATGTATATATGTACGCCCGCTTTTGTGGATTTTTCATTATGAATCCAAGTTATGAATTCTTGACTAAGTAGGTTCGTTTCTCTATTCGACGTTTACCCACTTTCTATGAAACTACTACACCTATTAGCACACCTTTATAGTAGTTGGTTAATTTTCTTCTTGGAAATGAAGCAAAACCGCCGTTACCTTTTGTCGTCGTATAGTCGTAGTCGTAGTCGTAGTCGTCTAGTAATTATAATTGGTGAAACTATAATTAACCGTGGCTAATTGCCCAACACAACTTGGCATCATGAATTCTGCAGTTTTACAACGAAAGAACGTTCAGTCATAGAAAAGAAAACTTATTAAACTGACTCAGGTGTTGGTTTTTTTTCTTCTTTTTGTTAAAAGAAAAAGGTTCCAAAATCCTTCAGACTTCTCTGATTACAAAATAAAAAAAAAAAAAAAATTGAAAACACTCGGGGTTTTTTCAATCAACTGAAATGTATGTACAATGGAATAAAATATTCTCCAATTTCTGTACCATATATATATGGTATCCAATTTTTCATTACGAAATTCAATTTCTCTATAAACAACTCCGCAGGCAATTATACCGAAAAAGAAAAAAGAAATTTTGTACAGAAAGGCGAGAATCGACGTGATAGAGGACAATAAAAAGAAATTTTTTATCGTGCAATATCTTTCAAACTCATCGTTCGATTTTGATGAATCCTGCGGCAATCGAAAGGGCTATCCAAGACTCAAATCTGATTAAGTTTTGAGACTAATCGCACTAACAGTTTAGGAGTTATGCGCTAAAAACATGAAAAAAATTTTTTTTTAATTTTTATTCTTCGAATAACTTTGAAACTACTCGACCGATCCTCTCCAAAATCTAATCAGTTCTAAGTCTTGATAAACCCTTTCGACCGCCGCAAGAACCATTCCAATCGGTCGATTCGTTCTAAAGATATCGTACGACAAAAATTTGTTTACATATACACACACACATACGGACGTCCATCCAAAATTAGTCACAACAGTTTCCTAGGAATCCAAAACATCGAGATCTGATGAAAACTCAATTTTCGAAAATCGGACAGAAACCAATAACTTTCCTTTTTTATTTGAAAATTTTCAATTCTCATAGCGGGAAGTTAAGAATGAAAAAATCTATGACAAACTGGTCTGCAAAAATATGTACAGGAACCCTTTGCGTATTTATTTTTAAGGCCGTCGTTTTCCTATTTTTTTTCTCACGCCATTCTGTTACACCTGTAGGGAGAACTTTTTTTTTCTCTCTATCCAACCCGAATCCATTTTTAATTTTAGTTCACCTCAGGGGAGAGTGATGTATAGGTATATACCTAAACAAGTCATCCAAGTAAAACGGTCCCTTATTCTATAAAAATTTTAACAGCTATTCCGTCTCGTATTATATATATCGCCATTCACGACTATTTTTATACGGAATCATTGCCGTAGATATATACCTACTTATATGCTAGACACTATATACACGTGTTTCGATGTGGCTGCTGCTAGTTCGCAGGGTTGGGGTTGGGTTCGGTGGTTGGGGTTCAAACCCTCTGCCCCCTTTACCCCAGAACCATAAAACATTTATTCGACTCTCAGATTCGCGCCACTTAAACCCGAGCAAATAGTTATTGAATACGAGCAGCTATATATGTGAATGATGTTCAAGAAGGTAAGTTATATAGTGTAAATACGTACCTAGGTGGCCAGGTTGATTCTGTGCCCAAGGGAAAGTCAGAAAAAATGGGAACACAAACAAGCGCGCCCACAAAAAATAAAATTGGAAATTTTTTTTACTTCAATTTTTCCTTTCAATAAATATTATAGCTAATAAAATTTTCGATTGGCTGTCAATAATTTTGAAAACAAAAGTTATTTTCCTTATTTTTTTTTTGTTTTTTAAAGAAACGTGATAACGGCGTGTCAAATTAATTTGAAAACCGGTAAAACCGTACCACCCCCTCGGGTTCTGATACATCCTCTGCGTATATGCTATTGTATAACACATATATGTATATACAGAATAACGTTTGGGGCTGGGGGGGGAAGAAACACATTTCAATATTACTTCATGAAATGTTTGCCCGTCGATATTGCTTCGCGGTATAATTTAATTGTGTCAATCACAAAACGACGATGAAAAAAAAAAAAAAAAAAACAACAAAAAACACCGTAAAAAAAAGAAGAAGCTTTGATATTTTTGTGTTCCGTTATAGCTATATAACAAAGCTATAAAACAAGTCTTCTTCTTCAGTTTTTTTTGTTTTTTTGTTTTTATCATTATTTTTAATATTTTTGATAAAGATCATTTACGTTTTTCGAATCTCTAGAAAAAAGACAGAAAAAAAACAAAAGAACTGCGACACGTTGAAAATCTGTAATTTTATTCGAAATTTAACCGTTAATAATTGTCTTCGGTATGAATTTTTCCATAATTCCGTAGGAATTCGGTAAGAATTAATCCCCTATGAGGCAGCAGTGAAAAGAAGAAAGAAGTGAAGCTCGAAGTAAGGGGTTGAAAAAAATTTTGTTAAAAAAATAAAAGAATAGAACAAAGGATATTTATTTTGTTCAAGGTAATCTCGTTACAGGCATTAATTGATAATATTTGTATTGCAAGTAAGAATTATTTCCATTCCCGCTTTGTTTCTGTTTCGAAAAAGAAAAGAAAAAAAAAAAAATGAGAAAAAAATTCGGAATACTCGGCCAAAGTCGGTGGAAAGTCGCGATTTTACCCTCCGGGCTATATACCAACGAACACTTAAAACTTGGGGCAAGCGAGGGAGAGACACAGAGAGAGAGAAAAAGAGAGAGAGAGAGGAGTTTCTACCATCCCTCTTTCCAACCCTGGGTGCAGATATTTATCAAGCCAAGATCGTTGCGGTAAGGCAAAGTACCGGCGATATTTTACCGGGTAGGTAATTTTCATATAAATTGACTCGTGGATGTTACATGTTTTAATTTCTTTATATTATGTATTTTTAACGGTACTTTACAGCCAGACAGCCAGCCACCCCCTCTAAAAACCCCATTTTTTAATGGAGGGAATCTACTTTTAACACCCCTGCAGCACGAAATGAAAACGCTTTCGGGTACTTTCTACAATTTTTTTTTCTAGAAATCAAAAAACATCTATGAAATTGAATAAAAAATAACTGTACGGAAAATGCAGAGCGGGATTCGGATCAAAAATTTATCATTCACCTGTTTTCAGTTTTCACCTATATTTCAGTTCACCAGGACCCCGAAAGCTCCGATTTGTATAGAACAAAAATAAAAATAAAAAATACGAAACTCTACTCTGAAAATTTACTAAAAAAGAAATAAACTCTAAATCTGAAACATTCGAATCCCGGTAAAAAAGCTCGTAGTTTCGATGATAAATATTAACGAAATATTACTTATTTTATTCTTTTTTTTTCATATCGGATACGAGCTTCTCTTTGATATTTTAGTATCTAGATTAAGTTATGATTCTAATACGTAAGTGGATTTTCTCTAAAATTGTATGACGAGAGAGCTTTTTTCTTCACTTCTATTTTTTTTTCTATCCTCTCAGGGTCGAAAATCGTTGTTGTTTGTTTAAATAGGTACAATACGTGTCAAAGTTTTTGGTAAATTTGGTTCGTTCGTTTTTTTTTTTGTATTTTGATTAAGTATATATGGTCGAATTTCTTCCTGAACCGATGTTTCGGACAGATTATTTCATGGCAATTAAGAACTAATTTCAAAGTTCGCAACAAAAAAATTAAAAAAACAAAAAAGCACAGCAGAAAAAAGAGAAACAGAATAACAGCAAAGGAGGCAGCGTAAAAAAATAAAATTAAATGGAGGGAGGTCATGAAGTATAATAGAATGCCTCGAGTGTTATACATCTAATTTGTAAATAATTTAAATTCCACAAGAAACACTCTTTAATACACAAGACTGTGCAGTGCAGTGGTAAAGTTGGGTATATTCAAACGTAATAGGAAAAGTAGAAATGAGTTATCAAAGAAATTTCTCACTACAGTCCTCCAGACGCTCGAGGTACATATATGTACATTACGCGATTTCTCACCCTCGATTTTTCACCTCGATTTTATACAGAGAAAAGAATATATAAGAAGAAAAAGAAAAAGTGAAAAACTAGTTGAAAAGAAAAAGAAAAATGGAAATTGAAAAAAAAAAGTCTGTTTTCCTAGGCTCGTAGACCAAAAAAAAAGTATATTATATATGATGAAAAAAAGATATGAGGTGATTATTTGGAACTATGTAAATCCTACCCTATCAACACCCCAAGTTGGTCTCTTCCAGCTGGTCGCACGGCAATTCAAGTTCTAGACTTTAAAGTTGACTACATTACGTCCTCGTACTTCTAGTCTCCAAGTTTCGTCTTCTTCTTCAGTCCCGTTTATTATCGTCACTTGCATTTTTGTTTTTATTACAAAGAAAAATTTTGTTTTTCTTTTATTTTTTGTTATTTTCCACACCACGAAATCCTCCGAATTTTCAGTATTTTTGAATCACGGTAAATCCTGTACGCACTAAAATCATCACTGATAACTAGAAAAATAAAAAAGCTTAAATGAGAATCAAAGTAAACTGAAAGCAAAAATTAAAACAAAAAAATAAATAAATAAAATGGCAACGGTGTAATTTTCACTCTTCTTCTCTTTTCCTTATGAATTTTTTTTTTTTTTTTTTTTTTTGTTTCTTGTTTATAAAACTTTTTGAAGCCTGATTGAAGCCCCGATATAGTAAAGCTCTTGCGCTCACACGTCTCTCTCTCTCTCTCTCTCTCTTTCTCTCTGTTCACGATACGTGGTTGTAGATTAATATTTTACGTATACTCGCTGAACGAGCCTCCGACGCTTTAAAGCTTTCTAATGGAATTAATTCCGGCGATGAATAATACATCGTTTAGCCTTTCATTCCTTAATGCAGACCCCTTATAAATCATTTCGTCGGTTAGTTTCCAGCCACGTTTATTATAGTATATAATCTATAGTATATATAATACAGGTGTTATTCTCCCTTATGTAAACTGCACCATGGCACAGTAAAACTATTATATCTCAACCCTTAAGAAATGAAAATTAATTTCAAAAGAAAACTAAAGTATGAAATCGGTAAAATTTTTATCCATTTTCCCACTTCGTTTTTTTTAAATATTATTTTTGGAATTTTTTGATTTTCCGTATCTTATTTTGACCCTCTTTCTCTCTCTCCCTCTCTCTCTCTCTCTTTCTCTCTTTATCACCGGCTAGAAGAAGTCAGGTCACGCTACGCACTGTCGGTTCGAGGGATCCGGTAATTTTTCAAGGTGGATTACAGTAGAAAAGTTTTTGATCGATTCCTGGCTCGTTTACGTTTGAATTTACCAGAGTAGACAGCGGAAGGTCAGAGTGTGACAAAACTGCTGAAAGTTCTTTCTTCTTGTTTGTTTCGTTTCCTACCCCCTTTTTTTCTTTCCCTTTTCCTTCTTCTTTTTTACTTTTCTCTTTCTCTCTCTCCCTCTATTAGATGTAGTTTTTCTTTACAGATCAGAGAGACTTTCGCCTCCTTCCCATTTGCCTCTCTGCTTCTTCTTCTTATTTTTCTTTTTTCTTATGATATTCTGGTCCCAAAAATTGTTCCTTGAAGATTAAAAAATCTTCATCATTTCCTTCTACTTTTGCTTCGTCGAAAACGGTCAGAAGTAAAAATTCATCTTTTCACATACGTTAAGAATCGTGATTTTTATTCGAATATCTTATCGAACTGAAAAAAATCTGATCACACTAATTATGACGTACGTTGTCAAAACTTGAAGTCACAGTAATCATTTGGAAAGAAAAAAAAAGACTGATCATCTCCACTTTTTTGAAAGTTTTCTTTTACTTCTCATCATTTACTTAATTAATTATATTTATATTCATTAAATTTTTTTTACAGTTCTTACTGAAATTAAAAAATAAAACAAAGAATCCAAACAGTTTCACCTCCAGAGATTTTCAACCCCCTGAGGAAAAAAATTGAACGAATGAAAAAAATGTCTGACAAAATTTTTCAGTCGAAAATAATCTGACTCGTAAATATTTTTTGAGTTTCTTTCTTTTCGATTTTTGATTTTTGATTTTTGATTTTTTTTTTTACAATTTTTGGAATTTTTTTTTTTGTTTTTGTTTTACAATTGTTGTTCGACGGTTTTGGTTTACGTGTATTATTTTATTACAGGCGCCTCACCAACGTAGGGGCAACCTCACCCTAGGCAGCGCACTTCGCAAGGGGCGCGGCGTTACTGAACACAGAGAGCGAAGTCTCGTCCCGTCCTCCTCCTCCTCTTCATCCTTCTCCTCCTCCTCTTGCTGCTCCTCTCCTCCTCTCCCGCGCTCTTCGCCTCTCTTCTCTCTCTTCTCTCTCTTCTCCTCTCCGCTATTCCATATATTCTTTCTCTCTCTGCGCGATAGAGGAGAAACTCTGTTGAGGATACGCGCGCGACTCGCGGGGTGGTTCGTATGGTACATATATCTAATAGTTTCGTATCAATGAACTGTGCCAGTTACCTATCAACGTTTTCCGATTTACTGCTGCATCAGACGCCGTCTCTATGATGCAGTAGCTAATCTAGATAGAGTTGAGAAAATCTAGAATTTTATCCATCGTCATCTAGATAACAGATAGAATGGTATATGATTATCATCTTTTATTATCATACCATAAAAATTGGAGATATGATTCGGCTGTTAAAATCCGTAATCTGACAATGAATAAGAATAAATAAATTTGTCAAATTATCTAGATAATAAATGGATATTATCTAAAATAAGATAAATGTATCTGGATCTAGAAAATTATCTCTGATATACAACGACTGTCGAGATTTCAGGAATGTATTCACGATATTAGCTTAGTGAGAAGATAAAGACGTTCAGAATTTTATCTAGATGAAAATACCCTTATATAGATAAAGCTTTTTTCTCATCTAGATGAAGATACGTCGGTAAATTTTTGATTCTTTTAAAAATCTTTTTATCTGTTTTTATTCTTAGTATTCATCTAGTAAAGCTACGTATCGTTATCTAGATGAAAATATCGTTATCTACATGAAGATAGTTATTTATCTAGATAAAGATAAATCATTAAATTTCGCATTTTTCATCTTCTTATTTCAATCATTGATCTAGTACAGCTGCACATAGTTATCTAGATGGAAATAACGTTATCTAGATAAAGATAAATCATGAGATTTTTAGTTTTGACTTTTTCGTTCGTTCTTCATTATTAATTGAATACAGCTTTATTTTATTTTTCTTTGGTATACATATATAGGATATTCAGGTACAAGACGCGCGGGCGATGTAACGTATACGGTAGATTTAACAGTTCAAGCGATATTACGATCGGGAATAAAAATTTGAAATTTCGATACATTCGTAGACGTATATACAAATACGTATATACCAATATGTATATCAGGCATAAATATTTTATGTCACGTACATGTGTCTACGTATACCTTTTTCTATATACCAGATACCACTTACATAAGTATATATATATATATATATATATATATATATATATATATATATATATATATATATATATATATATATATATATATATACATATATGTATGTGATATGTATGTGTTATACGTATACTATGGAAACGATTTCAAGAAACATGAAAGAACTGAAACACATGCCACGTGCTGCTGCTGCTGCTGCTATACTGCCACTGCGGTGAGGTAAACGCGGTCAAATTATTGCCAGAGATTTATGTCAAAGGCGTTACTTTATACTTCTCCTTGGAGGGGTCTTAGAGGTCAGAAATAGACGCAAGCTCCATAATATGGAGTACGACTTTGGCAGAAAGGTAAAAGAAGGAAAGAAAGACAGCAAAACAAAAAAAAAAAGGAATACAATTTTGAAAAACCTCCTGGACCAGTTTGAGCTGAAAAAAAAATCTACAGCCATCCCTGAATATGTAGATTACGGAATATAATAAATGAAGTGAAAGCTTTTACGGGTTTGAAATTCATTAAAACCGCAGAATCCGAAATATACATTTTATCAGAATCGGGGATTCTGTAACCCGGGTTTAGCAATCGATTAAGAATGACCCTTGACCCTGCGCAGAAATAACCAGAAATCTCATTATTCTATGGGTGTATATACATATAACATATATACAGGTATATACTACGAGCTATGAAACGAATCGTGATTAGTGATTGTGTAAACATAGTAGACGAGAGTAAACCCTTTAGAATTTGGTTCACCCACACAATGGAATGTGTCAACGTTGTATATATGGCAGTCGGGGATTCTTGAATCAGAGTATAGTCTCTTCGTAGTTGTGTATATGTAACCTCTTCTTACCTATCGGGGTTGGTTCGTTGGATAATTAATTGTCACAAGGTTGATTATTAATCTTGGACAAAGCCCCGCAGTTTGTCATTCGAGGACAACGAACGAGGGACATTACAGGCTTGTCCCTCTTTCACTCTCCCTCTCTCTCTCTTTCTCTATCCATCTCTTGTTCTTCTTAGTCATCATCCACCATCCAACCCAAGTCCTTCAGTTGTGAGAAGACGAAATCGTGATAAGTCCGACTACACAGGGTCAGGCGATCCCTTCTTCCCTCTTACACCGTTTAATATATCAAGACAGGAAAATATCCTGCAAAAGGGATACTGCAGGCCGTTCATCGGTCCATCCTTCATAAAAGAAATAGTCTAACCCATGACGGGTTAAAACCTGGATAGAATGTGATCGAAACGTTTATGGAATGTCCGAAGAGACGTTGTACCATTTTTTACGATACTGTCAGGCATATTGCCACTTGCGGGTTTATTCTTACGAAATATTATATCAAACCCCTACCCCTCTGCCCCCCCTGAAAACAGTCTTGAATCCAAAAGGTAACGTTGATGGGAGTTTGTGACCCTTCAGTAACCGGAATGGCATCCGTTCGGGCTCTGACTTGGATTCACTTTGTCTGGATTTAACGAACGTTCGAGCGATAAGATAATCCCTTAAGAGATGCGGAATACGGAAGTGATGAGCGTTTCGTAGCTCCCGGAACCATTACCCGGCTATCTTCTGGATTACGCGAATGTAACTTAACGCCACTGTTCGCGGTGTGAGTATAGGTATGTACGTATGCACATATCGTACATTGCATTGACGAGGTTGAACCCCATTCTCAGAGTCATAACCTGTTCAATTTTTATACCCCGAATAACATTTTTGGTTCAATGGATTTCTCGTGCCTAAATACATTCGCGATACAATGCGGCCAGCCTCCTTTTTTCACTTTTCACGTTTTGCCAGGAACGCCACCTCCTCCTTTCAACCTTTGATAACGAAAAGGACGTTCCTTTAGGGTCACGAGGATCTGGTGAGAATAATTTTCCAAGGAGTTGAGGCGAGGTACCTAGGCTGGCCACAGCGGTTCTCTCAAACATTTGTCAGGATTTTGTAGGACACAATGTTCGGCCTTGTCCTGCGGAAGCACATTGGTAAACACAACGAAACATTCGGAGCTGGTTTCCCGCAGGCTTATCTACGAGAGGGACTAGTATAGTATCTCGGCCATTTCGCATTCCCCTTTCTCCTGCTGTGGGGGACATTTGCCTCCCTCATACAGGCCGTCTTCTAAGCCGTTTCCCTTTTCCGCAAAAGATCTTCAAGACCTTGTTAAAATCCAGGTTACAGTACTGGGGCTGTGTTTTTTTCTTGAGGATCGAAAAACCGATACTAAACTTTCGTTTACTCTTTGGCTTGTCTAAAAATCTGCGTAGGGACGAGTCTTTCAACTCTCGGATTATTCCGAAACAATAAGAGAAAATAAAAGTAGGGAGTGAGCGGAAATAAGTCAGCCTTTGAACTTCCTTTCGGGGTACAGGATACTGGCTTAAAAATAGCTTACCCCTAACCCTGACCCACCTCTGAATCCAGCTATTTCTTTCAGTCCAATAAGCCGGCCATCAAAGCACATGGAAATTTCAGAGACAAAGAATACCTACCCCAACGTTCCGGGCTGAATACCTACATCCGCACATATTCTCGGCTTGACCTCAACACTGACGTGAATTTGTGTTTCTTATTTCTTGAGATATGGAAACGATAGAAGACGTCGGATGTGGCTGTATGGGAGATAAATTTACGGCGGTATTTCTTCTTCGGATAAAATCCTGCCAGACGGTTTATGTTCCATCTGTGCAAATGGTCCGGTCGAAGATAGAATAGATTTTGACGAACAGAAAAAAATTTTCTGGTTTTCAATTACCTTTCAACAAACGGAACGTAATAGAAGTACCTACTAAACCCGAAGTCCAGCGCTCGAGACACAATCTCGAATAAAAGGGTACTCGAAATCAGTTTTTTGATGATATCTCAAGGACCGTGAATGATATCGAGTTAGAGTTAATGACAAATAGTGAAGGTTATTAAATTTTCTTCCAAAAAGATGGAATATACTTTTCTCATATTTCCAATGGTTCCGCCGTATTGTGACGTCGAACGTGCAGCCGAGTCATTTTTTATGGTCTACAATGACTGAAAATATTTTCAGATATTCAGCCTCGTAATACAGCGGAACCAATAAAGCTGCATGAAAAACGTACTGAACCTTTTTCATGGAAAATATTATAAACTTCATTTTTGATGTTTAACTTTATCTTGATATCGTTCACGGTTCTCGAGATATGATCGAGAAACTGGTATTGATCAGTATCTTCAAAAGTAATCCGTAATTGACATTTTGGCTGAGTCGCAGATTTTGACTGGTCCATTTTTTTTTTTTTTTTTGTTTCCTTCGTTTGACTGGACCAGTATGTTTACGGTTGGACCGTATTCGAGCGTCCCCATTCGGTCCCGTGATCGCGGGTCAGTTTTAAGGCCGATCTTACAGGTGCGAAATTGAATTCTACCATGGCACCAAGATGATGGGGGTACAGAATTGATGGCAAATCCGTTTAGCGCAACCCGGCACATCGGTAGGCGGTGACTCCACCTAAGGAATACTAATCCCGAAGGTCCTGGGGGAGCAGCGACACTATTAAGGACTTCTCATTGCGCAGACTCAACCCTATATATCCCTTCCTCTTAAAGCTACCTCACATTAACCTTGACGGATTAATTGAAATCTAACAACTTTCATCCCCCGTTTTTCTACTTGAAAAAAGAACTCTTTTTTTTTATCTAGGTACTCATCTAACACTTTACTCCGAATTAGCACCAAGCTGTTTTATCTTCATCTCTTTCTTCTTCGTCTTCTTCTTCATTCTCATTAACCGAGTGAAGCAGGACGATCTACTGATTGAAGGTACAGCGGAATCGGAAAGCCGAAAGCTGAAAGCTCAATGGTGGTAGTAGAACTTTGAATATCCGTTGTCACCGATGTTTGACAATTCGGCTGCTTCTAGTAGTTCCGCAAATCCACCTCGTGCTTCTGTGCTGGTTTCTGTTCCTTGTTTCCGGAGTGGGTGTTCTCGTTGTGAAACATGGAGTGTCCTCTATCCGGCTGTCTAACCGAACCCCAAACCCACGCGCAGCTCTACTCCATCCATAATTTATGAGTCGAAGGAATTATTGCCCGATAATAGAGGCATCAGACATCAGACATCAAACATCGAAAGAAATAAAGGAGGACGATATTTCCCGAAGTGCTACTGCTTCTTCTCTTTGTAAAACGTCACAATCGTACTAAACGAAAATAGATGAAAAAAAAGAAGTAGAAGATGAAAAGAATTCGGGAAAAAGACACTAGAAAAACGCACTTGCGTGCCATACCGTAATCATCCGCCTTTTCTTTCTTATCCTCGTACAGCAATCATCGTTTAGTTTCACCGCCAAATTACTCGTTCAATTTTCTTATCGATCGGTGAACATAAACGCGAGTTATCTCCAATCGTTTCACGCACGTTTTGGTATAGATATAGATCAGGGTTGAACATTTCCTCGATCAAAACCCAAAAAGTAAAAAAAAAGTACAAAGAACTCTCTAAATATCAATTTTTTTTTTATTATATTTTTTGATACCTGCAAATCAAAAAAAATAATAATAAACCGAAGAGAAAGTAGAAAGAGAAAGAAAAATAATGATCGCACAATTAACTCAGTGATTTTAAACGCAGATAAAAAATTGGGCTGAAAATTTCTTCTACGCCCCCTGTCACTTTCGTTCCAGTTATATTAGTGGGGTAGACTAAAAAAAAAAAAAAAATTAGGGCTGACCCTGCTTAATGAAATCTCCGCGGAGAGATCGGGGGTTTATAAAAAATGAAAAAATGAAGAAAAAAAAATAAAAATTGAATAAAATGTAAAAGCAATTTAGTCTGATAGTTGTAATTCATATTGAACTACTTACTAATTCAAACAAGTATAGGTACTTCCGTCTGAAAGACTGATGAATACCGAGGAATCAGGATCAGAGGAGTTTGTATGAATGAAATGATTTTCAAATAAATTTCACTTTCCTTCTTAGACGTATACTGAATTTGCGCTGTTATATAGCCCGGTTTTCACCGTTAGCAATTAGCAAGTTTCGACAAAGAATTTTCTTGCAACGCGAAGCTCCTTCCCTATACTTTTCAACCGTTATAGCTACTAGTGAATCGAGGTGTGTGCGAGTTTTTGAACAAAATTAATCTCACACCGTCCCATAAATTATCGAGTCAGTTTTCAAAGGGGAGTAGGAAAAGAAAGAGAGAAGAAAAAAAAAAAATTAAAAATTAAAAAAAGAAATATATAGAGACTAGAAACAACGGGGCTAGCTTCTCGGCTTAAGCGTGTAAAACTTACCCCAAGATCTAAGTACTTGTCAGACTTTAGCCAAGGAACTCAGTTCAAAGATTAGCCCAGATCTCGAAGCACTCACACCGTGGCTTACTACAGAGCTATAGTAGGGCCTTCTTAGATTGGCTTGGTTATACGGCAGCTAGGTCTAAGGGTCGCGTCTTAGACTAGCTCAACTAAACGTATATGTGTCTAATAACTACCTCCCTCAGTTACTAAAGCCGAGAACTTTGTCCTGCGGACGGTATTACATTGTTCCACATTTGTTGCTCCCACTCCAGGATCATCTCCTTCTGGACAACTGGGATTGTACTACAGCCCTTAGTATCGTAAATAACCTCCCTGTCTCCATCAAAATGTGGCAAACTTTCCAGACGTCGGGCTTTCATCATCTCTAAATACTTTTCTCTTTTAGTTGTATTATTTTTCGCACGTTTATTCATTTTTGTTTGTATCAAAACCGCCAGGTACTGTTCAAATTCTATAACGTCGGCTAGACGAGTCTGTCAATCACTATTCAGCGGTCATTTCACTCGTCAAACCCACTCTGAACGTATATCTAATTTATTAGGATCAATAGTGAGCGTAACAGCTGGTGACAGCGGTGGGATGGCTGGCATATAAGCTAAAAGAATTCGTACCGGTGTTAAAGATATTTTTACTTGTTTCTTTCTACTTTTGCCGGAATACACAACGTGCGAAGTTTGTGCTAGCCAGTAATGTAAAACGTGTTAAAATCGAGTGAGAGAAAAGTTTTCTCCAGTTTCCCTCCTGTTCAGCCTCGAAGATTGCGGAGTTCAAACCTCGGGGGCTATAACAAGGAAGGTTTGAGAGCCTGGAACGGTCTGGTTGCTACCAGGTACAGCGGATTGATTGGCCGATTCTACTCCGAGAGCTGGTGCATTTACTGAACCGCGTTTCGAGATGAGATTTATTTTGTTGAAGAGCTCTTATCCACTGCTGCTTCTTCTCTTCTCGTCTGCCCAGTGGGTGCGGATCCAGATATGGTCCAGGTATTTTTTGAATTAGCTGCTTTCTCTCTTCCTCTGTCTATCTCTTTTCTCTATCCCTCTCTTTCTCTCTTGAGCTGCTTATATTATATCTTCCCAACTGTTGCTCGTTCAACTCGTTCGAAGCATGGTTATCAAATTAACAAGGTAAGAAACTTTGCAAAAACAATACCGAAGAAGGAATATCATCGTTACGCTGTGTGTTCTGTAATTTCAACGTCGGCACAGCGTAATGAAAAAAAAATACAAAAATAAAAAATAAAAATAATGTCTTACTAGAAAACAACCGTAGTTTTGACCTGATTTCCAAATCCCTCTAGACACAACCGAACTAACATGCTTTTGCAACTTACTTACCTAGTTTTTGCACAGCCTCGCTCCTCCCTCTTGTTCCTTGATAAAATCGCTCTTGCGAACTATTATTCAATTAGAACAAAAACTAATTAACTAGCTACGGTATCACGCTCTACGCGCTCGACACTCTGCAACAGACGTCAGTTACCAGGAACCTCATAAAACTTCACCCTATTTAATCATTAGGGGAGAAATTAGGCGCAATTTGTTTGAAAAAAAAAAAAAAATAAATAAATAAACTACAAACCAGAAAAATTAAATCATAATATCACAATCTTACGGAAGGAAATCACGTTCAAGGCATGTGCGTCTATCCCACCGCAGTCACTGGTTCCTAATTCGGTTACAGGACGATATTAATATCGATTCTTTGCTCAGACCATTAGTGAAATTTAAGAAGAATTATCGAAATGGTTTTTGAACTGGACTTACGATTAATTATTCAACTTGATGAAAACAGTAATTAGTTTATGTATACTTCCACACCCTCACAAGTTTGGTATTATTTTGTTTTTTTCCTAATTTTTTTCAAAATTATGATTGAGCAGTACGATTATAATTTTTCTGCTTTCTTTATTCATTTTTTTATTCACTTTTTGCCAACTTTAACACGAAATAGCGTGTTGAACACTATTTTCCAGTGTTTAAAATCGAATTCTTTCGTATTATTATTATTATTATTTTTATTATTATATTTATTTTTTCTTCACCCACCCCTGATTCTCTCATTAAACTCTTATCTGACTTCCTGCTAACTCTGCAGACCACCTCTGCGGTGGTCACGCGGAAAGGGGACAAAATTTTCTGCCGCTACTACCACTTCCGCTATTTCTCTCTCTCCCTCCCTCCCTCTCTCTCTCTCTCTCTCTCACTCACTTTCTCTTTCTCTCTAGGAACTAATTAACGCCAAATATTTATCGCCAAGTACAAAAGTTTTCGCAGGTTCGAATTACCGCAGAAATGTTTCCAATTTTACGCCCTGGACGAAGGAAGGAAGGAAAGAAGGAAGGCAGGAAGAAGCCAAGTTGGTTTTGAACTCATCGCGTGAGGTTAAACCACAGAATCGAGTCACTTAGGTTTTTCAACTTCCTTACTCACGCTCAGTTTTACCTTACCACTTTGAATTGGGCGGAGCAAAAACCAACCCCGCATCCTACACACAGGACTATAATTTTCACCAAGGTATAAGGTAGGTAGTTAGGCAGGTAGGTAGATAGGTGTACACACTAGCTATCGCCTATGTAACGTGAAACTTATACCTGCTTGTCCTGGCCTTGTCTTGTGTACACTTCACTATTACAAGCTTAAACTTATAAAGTTTCTAACTCCTCTTTCCATTGTTAAAACTTTGATATTCTTGGTAGCGAAGCTCACCAACCGACCGCCTTTTGCATGGTTCAGTTTCTCCTGACTATAGTGAAAAAGGGAAAGCCTCCACACATTGTCTGCTTAAGAAATGATCATCCGTTACAGTGCAGTCAAATTATATCAAACTTTTTGTCGATTAGGAAGCACAAACAGTAAAAAGCTCCAACTGGGCCAGGACGTTCATTATGGATTACTCACATATTTCGTTTTTTGATTATATCTCGAGAACCACGAATGATATCAATTCAAAGTTATATACAAGAATAAAGTGTATTAATGTTTCTTCAAAAAAGGCGGAATACATTTTCCTGATATTTTCAACGCCACCGCTGTATTACAATACCGATTGTTTAATCGATTAATTTTTTGATTCCACAAATGAGTACAAATCTTTCAATATTCAGGCTTAAAATCTAGCGAAACGGATAGAGATACAAAAAAAATGTATTCAACTTTTTTCATAGAGAATTTAATAAGCTTCATTTTTTCTAATCACTTTAATCTTGATATCATGCACGGTTCCTGAGATATCATCGATCAAAACTAGTTTCGAGTATCTATTTCGGAAGATTGCAATACCTGTACACTGTTTATTATAGGCCTGTGCACACGAGGATGAGCGAAAACCACCGTGTGGACACATCTCTGCCTGTCCCTTAATCAGAGGGCTTGTCAGCCGCCAACAATTAGTCGCAACCTAGTTGATACCACTCGAGGTATAGAAGATGCAATCTATCTACTGTCAGCAAACGTTAGAGACAAAAACCCTTTGACATATCTAGCCTTTCATCAAAGCAAACGACCCGGAAATATTTCCGCATGAATGAACGGCAGATATGTGTGTCCATATGAAGGATCTTTTTTGTTTTATTTGATCAGGATTTTTCATTCTTATTGAAAACAAAGAATTGTTTTAGTTTTGGTCTTTAATTCGGTTCCTCATATATGTATACAAAAGGATCGAAGAAAAATTTTTATCAAACTTTGTTTAAACTCCCGATGATCATCCAGACTGTCCAGATAGGAAGGGATATAAACTCTGATAGGATAATAATATTCAAGACGTTTTGGTTATGTGAAAAGTTTTAGCTATGAAGCTTAAATATCATCAGGTTAGTTGCTCTTGTCCGCGTGTATAGAGCATACCATGGCATAGCATAGCATAGCATAGGACAGGATAGGATAGCTATTCGCAATATTGTTGGAAGTAACTTTACAAATAAGTTTATGGTAATGGCGGTACTTTTAACAAGGTGCTGTGGGCACCTAGAGTTTACTTTATAATTTAAATCCAATAAAATTCCTGGGGTGCAAAAATTTTCCACCTACAGGAGATATATCTATACCGAACGAACAAACCTTAGACCCATATTCTCACAATCTATACACAGCTACAAATTCTTCGTTATTATTATTATTTCATTCTTTTTTTTTTCTTTACCTCTTCTTTTTCTTTCTCCCTCGAGGTTTATTGATCATCGATAAAGCCCCGCAACGTTTAATCCGATTGTAAAATACCTCAATCATTATATCCGACAAGGAAAAAGTCAATCAGACCGATTTTCAGCCCTATATATATAAGGCAGATTATCTCTTCAAAGCTTCCCTCTTTCGGGAATCATTATTATTATTGTTATTTCTTGTGATACTATTTATGAACTAAATTTTTTTTCTAATCTGTTAAAATGATCATTATTCAGTTTTTAGAAGACATTTATTCTCCTTTTTTTCTGTAATTCAGATGAAACAAAAAAAGAAAATTTTGTGTAAATTTTGAATTTCTACAAATCAGTAATAAATCAATTTCGAATATGATAGAAAAAATAAGACGATGGGATACATGACGATACAACTGTGGTATCGATCTTTCGTTCTACTCGTTAGCTTTAAATTAATGAATTTTATTCTTTTATTATTTTTATTTTCATACCCTTTTTGTTCCCTTTCTCTTCTTCTTTTTTTTTTCACCAGCTTCGAGCATCGACGAGGAAATTATTCCCGTGATTAATTAAGGTAATTGCATATTCACTGGGAAATTATTCTTTAAGCTTGAGGTTCGAATCGTTGGGTGACAATTTATTTTATGATAAAAAAAAAGACATTTTTAAACCAACTTCTTTCGAGGTGCCAAGAGAGAGTGGGTTGAAAAAATCTGAGGCTTGATTTTCGGGTTAATGCTGTTTGTCATTCTGGATCGATGATGAATCACATTTAGCGATTCTGAATGTTTGCTTATTTATTTATTTATTTATTCATTTATTTATTTATTCATTTATTTATTTATTCGGTTACTTAGACTATATCGCAATTAATTCGCGTGACACGAGCCCAGTCGATGACACGGTGCGGAAGTTTATCCTGCGATTAATATCGGCGTGTCACTTCCCTCCGGGGAATCCTGTTTAATTAAAACTACGTTTTTTAATAAGTAATAAAAGTGTCTTCTACCCGGAACACGATCGTTAGGCCGTACCTAGATTAACTTTTAATTAAGCTCAGCTCCAGTCAACTTTTACTAATTCGTTAGCTCGAGCCATCCGAAGGAAACGATACATCTTCTACCTAGTGCCACGAGCGGGATACCCGCGAGTTTGGTTCGCCAATTTACTACTTAAAAACCAAAAATAAGAGAGAAAGGAAAAGAAATGAGAAAACAAAACAAACAAAAAAAAAAAAAAAGAAAATTGAGGAAAGGTCGAAATTTCTTTATTTTCTATCGTAGAAGCAAAAATTCTTTTGATTTTCAATTTTTTTCAGTCGATTTCATCCACTTGCGACAATTTCGGTTATTACATTTTACATCTCTTGCAAGTTTTCGTGTTAATTAAAAGCGGCTACTACGTCCCTCCGGTGCACCTCGAGGAAGATCTTTACGGATAATGTCTCCGACAGATGGGAACTAGCTGATGCTGGGGATTGTTGTCTCGGTATATATAACGTTAATGTTACTAGTAATCAGGTCCGACCGGCGTTCGTACCAATGTTCACGTAATGGCCCAACCCGCAAGAAGGTATTTAGGTATGTGTGCGTCGGTTTCTGCCTCCTTGCACGCACCCCAGCTGATATCATGTGGATATACGAGGTGTCGTAACCCGGAAGGAATAAGACAAATGGAAACCTCGGCTATTTTGATAACGGGAATAAAATTTTTGGCGAACAATTTCTTCTTCGGGTTTCAGAATCGCGAATGAATTCAGTATTGACAATTTTCACGAAATTTTAGTTTTCTCAGAGATCTTGGAATCACTTGGGACAGATAAGATTACAAATTTAACCCAAGATGGTCACATGCGGTGTGAGACATCCCAGGCCATTTTCGAGTTACTTTTTAAAGAGTTTTCAATAAAGAAATTATCATTTTACATAAAAAATCATCAACATTTTGTACATCATTTTGCCACTGAAACCTGCATGTTCATGGTGCAAAATAAATATACTATTTGGAAAACCCACAAGAACTAATATAGTCGACAGAAGGAGAATCCTTTCAGGAATCAGACCCTGCTTGAATTTTGTCAATATGTCAAAAAGCAAAAAAAATACAGCATTTTTTGTAAAAAAAAGGGCTTTTTTGGGAATTTTTTTTCACGAATTTTTTAAACATACTTAAAACTAAAATTTTCGTTACATTCTTGGATAGGTTAATAGAGAAACGTTTGAAATATGTTTTCAATTTTTTTTTGGGTCTCCAGAATAATTCTACGAAATTCTGCAGCGCTTCAAAGTGCTTGGGGAGTTAACACCCCATGTGACCACCACGGGATTCTCATGAGGTGTGACCGTCTTGGGTTAAATATCACCTATTTACAGTTTTTGGAAAAAGTATTTTTCCGAAAGTCTGCATAGTCGATTTCAAAAAATTCAAATCGAATAACACCGAGGGTTCGAAATTCCGAGAGCTAAATATCCGGAAAGCCGAAACTCCGGGACTTTAAATTCGCCCATGATGCATCGTGCCCCGCTCGTTAAATTTTCGGGTTCTAAGACTTTCCGAGTTTTTAGTTGTCTGCATTCTGATCTTTTCCAATTTTAATATTCTGAACCTTGAAGTTCCTGAAAAATTTGAAATCGTCTAAAATGAATCCGTAATTTTGACCAGCCGAACTTTTGGAATCCGGAACTTCAACCTGGTCCCTCCGCAATTAGCTATATATAGGGTATAAAGTGTCGCATAATGAAAAATAGTGAAATTGCAGCGAGCAACGTGGAAAAAAAAAGATAATTAATTTTTCATCTAAAAATCTTATCTTTACTTTCGTTTAGTTTCGCCAATTTCACGACACAACTTTTCTTTTTCCTCTTTCTCTCTCTCTCTCTCTCGCCTTGTAATTTTATTTCTCCTTTTACGCAGAGGTAGAATTAAGTAGGTCGAATTTAAAAACTAAATAATTCAAATGTTAATATAGTTTGAATTTTTCAACAGTTATTCTTACCACCTCGTTACCCCCGCTCCTGAAAGGCTAATGAATTGCTTAATTAATTACCTTATACCAACACAGTTTATAAATCAGGTCGTATTCTCATATAAGCATCAGGTAATTCGAAAAGCTATATACGTATATTAGGGTGAATCGAAAATTTTGAAAACTGTTGGCTACCCGCAAAAATCAAAGATATCACTAAAATAAAGGTCTCTGTGCAATGATTCGATTTTTTGACAATATATAGGAGGCGCGTGGGACGTTCAAAAATCCCATTTTTAGCGTTAGATCATTCAAAAAATTCTGATTTTTTTATATAAGATGCCCAGATATGTACTCTTCCAAACCCATATTCACGGAACGTTTCCAAATGGTTCATAGCTTCGAAAAAAATCTCTGAAAATCGATATTTTCACTATTTTTCAATTAATTTGTATTAAATATTGATTTTTTTTCCTTCTAAAACGTTTTTGTATTTCTTCCATCTTTCTTTTCTTGTAAAACTCGGTATCAGTATTGCTTACAATGCGAAAATTGCTAAAAAAGTACTGAAAATTTCCAAAATAAAGATTTACGTTTTTAGCGGAAAATTTTTAGACATGATTTTCATCGGAAATTTACTGAACTTTCAGAAAAAAAATCTGATTTTCAAAAAACGATGGAGAATGTGGTGAAATTGACATTTTAAGTCTTATTTTTTGAGTTTCGCCCTGAAAATGACAAGTGAGAAAAAAATGATCAATATTTTCGGAAAATTCAGAAAATTTCCGACCAAACACCATGTTTTGATTTTTTTTTTAAGGCAGTTTTTTGAACCGTTTAATTAGAATGGAACATTTCGAAGCAAATTCTAATAATTACGAAAACCCCTATTAACTGAAGTCAGAGATCCTTCATACCTACTCGAGAAATCTCTTTGTTGACACCTGAATAATGTCAAAGAAACATAAAAAATTTGAAGGCCGGATTTGCGTACAGGATTTGATGGAATGGCTCATGTACATTACGATTTCTTGAGATTTTTCAAAATTTTAACTTTTTTATCTGCAAATACCAAAAAAGAAAAGAATTTATCTGCATGTTTTTTTTTTTTTTCGTCTTTCAAGTTATCTGAAATCTAAAATGCATCAGCAATTTTCATCGATTTGAATGCTTATCAGCAATTCTACGTCGTAGGTACTTACAGAATTTTACAGAAAATTTCAACCCCCCCGAAATCTTCCAGGACGTCCAATTCCGAAGCATCTTCGAACCTCGCGGATTGGTCCGCCGAAAACCAAATCGTTTTAGGCGTCCCAAAATTTCCGGCCCACGATGACCATTCCCGCTCGCCGCAATCTGCGACTGATAGTGCAGGCTTCCTATTCCCATGTATGTACATGAGGACGGATATACTCGGTGCGAAATTTCAACGATTCAAAGTAAAATTGATTCCTATAACCAAAGAAATGAAAAGTAAAAGAAACAAGTGAAATAAAACCGGCCATAAAAATCTGTTTTAGATTCGCAGATTAAATTTTCGTCCAAGACCGTTCGGAAGCCGTGAAATATAATCGTCAAATAAATTCCGAAAGTAAAGTCTCGAATTCCATGACGTCCGTGATGAAAAACTGAAAACATTTTGTACGAAAAATTTTCTTCCAGCTTTATTCCTCCGCGAAATAATAATCCAAAACGTTGCACAGGGGTCACCCTGTATCTGTGAGATTATCGCTCCCCGTTCCTAGCTTTCTATGATCCCGTCCCTCCGCCGTTTCGCGCATCCCTTCTTTACCGATAACGCTCTCTGCGCTATCCTAGATTTAGTGGGGTACTGCGTAACGTTAGCCGGTCCGACGTCCGTTTGTCCGTCCGTCCGTCCGGCCGTCCGTCTGTCTGTTTGTGGTTTCACGTCTAATAGAATCCGCCACAAGTGTTAAGGAGTGGGGAGAGGAAAGGGCGAGAGCGAACTAGAGAGGGGGGACTCTGTCAAGTCCTGTTGTCGAGGTTCTACGCTATATCTACCGCTGCGTCGAACGATTTAGTGCAGAGATGATGTTGCGCACTGTACTCTGCTCAGTCGGTCATACTGTAGCGTAGTGAGCGCGGAAATGGGGTGGGGATTGAATAGGTAGAGCCCGCTAGTAGGCGCCTAGTGCGCGGCGGAGGGAATAGGGCGAAGAAGAAGGAGGAAGAGGAGGAGAAGGAGAAGGGGAAGGGCTGGCCAGAGGGAGTAAAAGGACGGGGGACATTAATTACTCTTATCTGAGCAAACAGGGCGACCGTTAACGGTATCCCTACCCTTTACCCTCGGATTTCCAGCCGTCTAAAATCTGTCCTCGCTTCTGTTTTAAAAGTTTAACGGGCGAGGGTTCGCTGCTGTACAGCTATATAGATGGCTGGCTAGCTAGCTGACTCCCTCTCTCCCTTCCTTCCTTCAATCTGAATCCTGATTTTCACCCAATTCGACCTTTTCATAGCAATATTTAGGAATTGTATTTACGGATTGTATACATGGAGGGATTTGTACATACAGACATGTATACGGGATTTATTTGTTTATTTATCACCGTATTTGTGTCGTTGATCAGTTTAATCTCTACCCTTTGTTTTTACCCTTCTTCTTTGCTAAAGGATCAATTTAATCAGTCGTCGCAATTAATATATGTACGGATTTTTTTTTTCCCAGTCTGCAAAAATCCATCCTTCAGGGTTTTTTTTCAAAATTTATTTTTCCTTCGTAGTTGTTAATTTTTTTTCTTTTTTTTTTCTTTTTATCGCTCATTTTACAGTTTATTTTACATATTATATTCTGCAGTCTCCATTTAATATAGTTTCTCATTTTTCCCTTCCTCATTCCACATTTTCCACCTTCAATTAATCTTTTTTTCATTCACACAGTTCTTCATTTTCCGTCTTTCATCTTCCAATTTCCACTTTTCAATCCGGCCATATTCATTTTCCCATCTTTCATCGCTAATCATCCATTTCTAGTTTTTCTATGTCAATTTTCATTTTTCAATTTGGCTATTTTTATTTTCCCATATTTCATCGTGAAATTATCCATTTCCAGTTTATTTACGTCAAGTTTCCGGTTTTCATCACACATTTTCCAATTTCAATGAATCATTTTTCATTCCTATATAGTTTTTCATTTTCATTCTTTTAGTTTTCAATTCCCACTTTCAAATTTGAAAACGTCCATTTCCCCATTTTTGATCGTATAATCATCCATTTTTAGTGTATCGATGTCGATTTTCCGATTTTCATTGCCAATTTTCTATTTTTCACTTCAAATACATCGCTTTTCATTTTGTAGTTTCTATTTACGCATTTTTCATATCATCATTAATTATCAATTTTCAGTTTTCCACTCTTCATTTCCCAGTTTTCCCTTTTCCTCTTCATCTTTCGATATTCTCTCCATTTCAATTCCAGTTTCCTTTCTCCAATCATCGTCATATTTTCCGATCCATTTTTCCTCTTCAAATTTCGTTCGACAGTATTCAATTACGCAATTTCCGATCTTCGTTTTCTTTTCCATCTCATTTTTCAATTTTTTTATTCACACTCAATGCGCTCTACAAGAAGATCTGAGCTTCCTTGAACTAGGCACCGACCGCCTTCCTTCCATGCTAATTGCATTAAAGCTTACGCCTTAGTTAGCGCGCTAATCAGCCGGGTATTTTACGCTGTCTTAATTTTATCTTTCAAGACGTCGAGAGAAAGAGAGAGTCACTACTCTCTGGCACGACTACCTTTCGTCATCAACCCCATAGCAGAGCAGGACTCATGGTACGCCGCGTCGTACCGACAACCAGAGGGAAAATTTTCCGGCCCTATTTCTCCGGGAGGCGGTTACGCTCCGGAAACTTTTTCAGGACCAAGCTCCCACCTCCTGCCTCCTACCTCCTAGCGGTTTACCGGACGATTAACGTTAAATACCTTCACATCCCGCCGCCACACAGAAACCGTACTTTTCCCTACTTTGGAATCCAATTCGTTCGATTTCAATAGCTTCCTCACAAACTTAAGGAAACGATCGATCGTATTTTTCACCCTCAGCACAATAGGAAATAGAAAATCGAATAAAAGCTCTACGAAATTTAGACCGATCAACAGAAATAACTGGATTCAATCTATCGTCTCGAAAATTCAAAATAAAAATCAATCTTTCTGCTTCTTGAATCAGTTTTTCTGCTTTTTACAATTTCGAGCTTAATTTTTTCACTAGATGATTCCTAAATTCTAAATGACAAATCAAAAAAAGCAAAGAGAAAAACGAAAATCATATTGTTAGGGTGAATTTTTAAACAGAATTATGTCCGAAGCCTTGATTTATAGTCTAATAATCCAACGAATGGTACTCATACTCAGGGGCTGACCACATCCTGACCGTATCTACTGCCGCAAACCCCTAAGGCAGAGCTGCGGAACGTTTGAGTGTAGTTTTGGCCTCTGGATTTAGAGCAACCACGATTTCTGTCTTCAGCTTACCCAACCGCGTAGATGTGCCTTAGTAATTACCCGGGTTTCATCGCCTCATATCAGCTGAGCTTGACCGTGGAGAATAAAGCTCAAAAAGAGGCTAGAAAACAAACGAGTCCAACGCTTCAAAAAGCATTTGATTTTATTTATTGTAATTTTTTTCCCCTGCTATTTAAAAAATAGAGGGTAAAGTTTTTCATATTCGTACTGAGTTTGGATTATTTTCAAAAAAAATTCAAGCTCCAATAAAAATCCCACCTTCAGGAATCGGTACATGGATTTGGAATTGAATGAAATTTTATCTATTTTTCCTAATCGAAAGAAGAAAGGTATTAATTTCTTTTTTGTTCACTTTTTTTTTTGACTTTCTTGTTGCTTCGGTGCCGCAGCTTTTCCCTTGTAGTAAGATAAAAGCGTATACCTAAGGGTATACCAACTGAACCGAGGCACTAACCACCCTCGTCCAGGTTTTTACAGCTCTGACCCATTTAGTCGAGGCCTAGCACCACCGTCGTTTAAGCTCAATTTATGTAATAGTTAGGGGTGGAAAAGGGGGGGAGGGGGGCAGGGGTGGGTGTTGAAGAGGGGGAACAAGAGAGAAAGAGAGAAATAGAGAATGAGAAGAGAGAGATTTAGTCAACGAGCAAGTAACTGAAGTGGAGAACAGCCACCACAAGAGAACGAGAACGAGAAGGAGAAGGAGAAGGAGGAGAAAGAGAAAGAAACTCGAGCTTTAAGTCCGTGGCCATTATGTCAAGAGTAGTAACTGAATATTTCAGGATATTCTTAGAACGCGATATCATGGCTTGTCTATTTCACCACCTGTCAAACTTACAATACACAAATATATTGCCATGTATAGGTTAATAAATAATAACATAACATGTGCGTGTATGTATACGCAGCAATTACACCGACGTATTTTTATAACCGGAATAAATATTTCTACCCATGCAATACACGTCATGGGAAAACCAGAAAATCTTCACGTAACTCATACTCGTTGAGCTTGCAAGTCAGAGAGGAGTAGTAGAGCTTTGATAAATATTAAACAGCATACTTTGCATTTATAGACGCACGACTGCGTGATAGTAGACGGAAGTCTTTCTTCTTCTTCTTTTTCTTTTCCTTTTTCTTAGTATGCAAAAGTCTGACTTTACATCTAACGAATAATAATTTTACAGTATTGATCGAACGTCGAAAGCTCGAATCAATTTCGAAGCTCCTATTACACAGAGACTGAATTTTTAAGCATCTTTACATCGGTTTTTGAGTTTCAAAATCGTTTTCAATTTCTGAGCTTCGATTATGGAAACTCTTTGGGAACTAAAACCGTGCAAATGGGATGAACATTTTTATTTATCTATAAAAAGCTTTTCCGTTGCTTGAAGAGAAATTTTTCTCTCTCCTCCTTGGGAATAACGACAATTTTTAGTTTCTGTATGCGGGTTGAATGTGTATCAGTCCGTGTAATTTTATGGTATAATTTCCCTCAGTCGATTGAACGTCTCAAGAGTATTGAGCTTTTAAATTCTACCAGTGCCTAACTTCGATTAGCCTCTTATAAGCGACTTTCGAAACGTAATTAACAACGTAACGGCTGACGTGAAAGGGTTGAGAGATGGAGATAGAAAGAGAGAGCGAGAGAGCGCGGAACAACCGAGTCGAGGATTCTGGGATCTAAGCAATTAACTAATTAACGAACCAAACTCATTAAATTAGAGCATAATTCACGAAAGGTTAATGCAAAGTCGAGTAAAGACAGAACTCCTCCCGTCTATCTAACGTCATTCGAACTTTATACGCATGGAGGAATTAGTGTACCAAAGTTCAATATGGGTAACCAGTTTGTGTGTCGAGGGAAACAATTGGTTCCGATCTAAAAATGACTTTAGTCTTAAAAAAAAAAAAAAATCCGGAAATTTACAGGATTTTATATCAAGAGATTAAAAAATTGCCATATTTCTGGGATACGAAAAGTTGCACTTTTAATTTATCAATTTCATCCACCTCGTTTTTCCTACCGAAGAATTACAACCTCGGTGCATCGCAGACTCAGGTCACACAAGTGTCGATTACAATTTTTCCATAAAAATTCGCCAACGTCGATAATAACAAACCGCTTCCTCGGTATATACCTATATATACAGCCTTGGCTTTTTTCGTACTCTGGCCAATAGCCAGGTACTCTTAGGACGAAAAACGTTGTATGAGGTGGACACCTAGACCATGAAAAACGTCGTTTTGAAATGCTAGGTACTTTCAGTTGGTTAAAACCGTGAAACGATGGCGAGTTTTATGGCATAATTGGATTTTATCGGGGAGAGAAAACAGAGCCTCGATTTTATTCATTTATTTATTATTTATTTTGAATTTTATTCCCTTCATTTTTTTAAGGGGTGAGAATTACAACCAGTAAACCGAACGACTTCGGATATAAGAATAGATTGAAGGAGTTTAACGACCTGCAGATGAAAAACCAGAGGTGATTTTTTTTTCTTTTTTTTATCGACGTACCTACCTGGTGCGTGAACTTTCCTCTTCTACGCGTGGTCATAAAATAGCAGGGTAAGGTTGGAGGTGGAAGAAGAAGAAGAAGAAGAAAAAGAAGAAGAGGAAGGGGATGAAGGATAAGGGAATAAACCGCGTAATCATTAGGTAAAATTACTTTGTTGGATGGTGGAGGGTGAAATTTTCCTACCATAAAAAAGGAAACTTACCTCTGATAAAAATCCAATTTAGTACAAAGTAATGGTAAACAAAGGATCGGTATACGAGACCATGATATACCTACTCTACTACCTAGGATATAGGTATGTCATTTCTGTAATCAAAATTTTACCTAAGTATACCATATATATTATATTGAGCCGTATAACGTTCCCTTCTTGATAAAAAAAAATATATATAATAACATATACCCCACAGGGTGTCCACGAACTGACTGCTTTTATTTCGAGGGATGATTGAAGGGGTCAAGCTCGGCACCTGCCGTTATAAACAGTAGTCTCCTTTGCGGCACTTGTATTAAAAAATATTCCCTGCATGTAGGCAGCCAACTACACGGCGGCGAACTGTGGACTGTCGAATCTCAGGCGCGCACGACCGCGGAAACTAGTCACAACGCTTTTCCAGTTCAAGAATCGAAAGCTAAAAGACGTCATTCATCAAATTCGGATATCTGTTAATGAAATTTGGTTACGAAGTGATCGTTTGTGATTCTTAAACTGGAAAAACGTTATCTGATTCGTTTCAGCAGTCGTGCACGCCTAAGATCAGACAACCTACTATTCGCCTCTGTATGATTGGCGGCCGAAATGAAAGCGCTAGTTCGATTTTTTGAATGATCTGTTTCTCACAGATGCCGCAATACAGACCAGTTATTCCAAAAGCAAGATACCAAGCTAGACCCGACATCATCCTGGAACATAAAAGCACTTACTTGACGGCCACCCTGTATGGCTACTTGAATCTTGTATAGGGAATAATAATACCTATCGATTCGACAATACACAGATGTATTATATAAACAGTGTTCAATTATTGAAAGAGACAGTTGATCGAGAGGTTATCCCACGGTAATGAACGATAATTTGATAATCTAACTGCAATTATGGGTACAGCCGAATCGCAAAAGCTGAATTCTGAATTATTTATCAAAACAATGGGGGCTTAGACATCCAGCGAATTAGTCATAAAGGGTGAATATTCAGGGTGCAGTTGGAAGTTTAAGGTAATACGGAGTGGGAGATCCTCATCGTATCTACGTAATTAGTGGAGTTGATTGATTGGAGTTTGTTAAATGTAAACGATGAAAATTTCGAGGAAATTTCTAATTATCTTGAATAAATATCTAGGAAAATTACAAATTTTGAATTAAAAAATATACAAATCTTTGGATAACTTTCACCGTAAACTTCATGAGGACTATTGTTGTTAGAAGTTACGAAAATGTTGTAAAAATTCATCGAACCTCAATGGAAATCGTGAAATTCGGAATAAATTCTTACAGGGAGTTGAGAAAAAAATTCGAAAAATTCCTGAAACCTTAAACAAAGTTTGAATTACAAAAAAAGTCGCGTAAGCTTCCTGAAATTAATCACGAACCATGAATTTCTGCTTTTCGTCTTGAGTAGTTCGAGCTTTTTCCACTGTATTAATTTTTTGGTCTCCTGTTTCGTTTTTTTTCCATTTTTTTTTCGTTTTCTGAACTTCACTTTCGCTGCAGTTTTTGCGAAATTTCGCCAAAAATTTACCGTCTACATATATACGTATATGGAGGTAAAAAGTTCGCGACTGAGTATGAGTGTGATATGTATAACTTAGAAGGGGTCTGCATGATAGGACGTGGAGAGAAGCTCGCCTTGGTAATCTGCAGGGTAGTTATGAATGGAGAAGAGATAAAGCGTAAAACTGGCTTAACGCCACGAGCCTTTCTTGTCCCGTGTAATCTCGCCCTGAAGGCTGAAAACGCCCTTTTCACTGACGACCCTCACAACCCCTATGACCCCACCAAGGACCGCGAATCCAGCGACTTTATTGCATCCGTCGAGGTCTTTGGCTCTCCGTTTAGATCTTATCACGGAATTAAGTTCGATTCTAGCATATGTATACTTAGCGGAGGAAAGGAGAGAGGAGAAGCGACAGAGCCTGCAGAGCCAGAGTCGACCCTTCGAATAACATCCCCTAAAACCCTAAACGGAAACGCCTATCATACGTCTCTCGTCTTTCCTCAATTTCACATTTATAGTGAAAACGGCACACATCTGAATCTCCACACTCTGTACAAGGTTTTATACAGCTCTTCTTTTTTTTTCTTCTTTATTTTGCCTTCTTAAATCGGGCGCTTATATATGGGCTGTGGTAAGACGTATGAACACCATTCATCGGATTGATGTGTCGAGAAGCGAGAGAGTGCGGTCTAATAGCGATGGGATAATGACGAGACGTTATATACGTATGTATGTACCATAAGGTGTAAAGTGTCGAGGATTTTATGTTCCGAGAAACGAGTTCCACCGCGTGAACCTCGTTCGTCGGTTAGAGATATTCCGGATTTTTAAAAACACTTTTTACAAGAATTTTGCGCAAACTAAAAAATTCGGTTCTTGAACACGAATTTTGTAAACGGTAAGCGGGTACAGCGCCCCAAACTTCCGGCTATCTCTCTACCGCTGTATTCCTGACCCTGGCAAACATTTAATTAAGACGAAAGGTCGTGGTGATTATATCCAGATTTACGACGGTCAGTTTCGTGGGTTTAAATCCAAGATATATAGACTAGGTACGTATACAATGGAACAAGTATTGCGTACAAATCACCAGATTGGAAAACTTCTGATGGGTATTTATGCCTGCGTGTATTGACGCCAGGAAATTCTTCTTGCTGGATCTCTGAAGCCGTGTATTTCCTTTTTCTTTCCTTTTCGTTCCTGGACTAAGTTGAACGAATTGAGAAAAACTTTGAAAATAATTTCAATTTTTAATTCTCCGCCGGATAAATTCAAGCTTTTATTTTCCAGTTTGATGTCTGACGTCGAGACGTCCCTTAATCCTCCGAATATCGCCTGTCAACAAGGCGCCCCTGAAGATTGGAGTTTGGTAACTAATCTTGCATCTCTATTTGGCCTGAAATTATTTTATGAATTTAAACTGCGTTTTAAAGCCCGATAGCTCCTCCGCCGGAATTTCGGAGGTTACCCTCGCGTACGCTCTGTTGTGGCCATTCATTACTAATTTCTGGTTTTTGGTTAGATATCATGGAGTCGTAAAAGTCCGCATATGGTAGTAGTTATAGAAGTGAAACGAGCGGAGGGTTAAATCTGGATCCGAATTCTGCGGCCGGTTAACTCTCTGAGTTGAAGCAAACATTCCGGTTACCACACATCTCATACCGGTGCACGTACCTCTCCACTTCCACCTCTACTTCCACCTTCTACCTTATACCTACTCGTACAGCAGCATAAACAGTTCTCTGAACTTTAATTAAAACCAACTAGATAAAGGCAATTAGTTTTGGTAAACTGGTTCCGGCCGACTTTAGCCACCGCTTAACCATCCCCAAAGTCTAAAAGCTGAACTCGTTGCACTCTGACCCGAAGAAAGAATAGTTTATTGGATAAATAATCGAACGGTGGATTCATAAAAGAATGTTTTTAAGCCAGGATTTGACGCAGTACAGCAAATTGACAGGCGCCAGTAATCCACAAGAATTGCCAAAACGTTTTTTCCAACCCCAATATCGAACAGCATTCGAATGTAATAGGCCAATGAGTGATGGTATTCGCTTGCCAAAGATTAAAACGATAACCCAGATTTCTTTGGATGGAATAACACGTTACACAACACTGCACTCTGCCAAGAATCTGGTCCCAATACTGACGAGTGAATATTAGCAGTGATAAAAAAAAAAAAAAAAAAAAGAAAAAAGACAGAAGGAAGTGACGGAATTCAACGCCTCCGATAATTGACGAGGGTAAATAAATATCAAGGGGGGTACTGCAAGGATGAGATATCTAATTGGCAAGATAAATCGCGGAGTGTTAAATTTCGCGTGCGATATTAGGCCGTCGTCACGTCGTACCGTGGTGGTGATCATCTTAAAAGCGCTATTTCCTACATCCAGCCCGTCTGACGCCACGTCCATCAGTCAACCTGCGTCATTATTCACTCCTCTGTTTACCCGCGCCACGGGCATCAATGTACTTTACTTTACGTTCTACGACGGTATAAAAAGGATCCTGAAAAATTACTGACTGGTGGTTATATGCTCTCCATAACGGAATATATGTACACCGGCAAGCTAACTAACGTAAAGAGTATTAGAGACGTGGTACCTCTACCTATCGTGGGAGTAGGTGTGCGGTGCACTCGATACCGCCTCCACACTATCTCCTTCTAATATCAGTTTTATCTTCGATATTCAAATAGCATGGGGCTCTCCATAGAGCGTCTACGTAACTCCCAGTAATGCAGTAATGATAGTTCGTGCTTCTGATTACAATATTCAAATATTCCAATCTCCATACGAGCACGTGTAATACACACACTACCTTATATGACGAGTTTGTTCGTAGTCTGATGTACACAAAGTGAGCCAAGCGTTTATTAGGTTGAAACTAAGAGGTAGACAGACTGCATTCAGGTTCGAACACCCTTTTTCGTGTCTCGCTGTCTGGAATCGCAAGAAAGGTTCGTTTCACGCTCAAGTTCGTATCATAAGACGAAGCTATCCCACCGCTGGCACCAGTGTTCAGTCTTTAAAGACGAGGAAAACTTTTTAGTGGTTTCTGGTTGCACAATTATATTCTTTCATTGTCTAACACTACGAGCAGCTTGTCCTCATATTATTTGTTACACATATATCTGTGTAACAAGTTCAAAATTATGTTTGGTTACCTAGAATCGTGAGAATTGTTATTTTTATGCGCAAGCTCAGGTCATGAGACGAAGCTGTCCTACCCCTGTCACCCGTTTTCGTTACGTTTTGATATTTCTGGGGTCTTTGAAGAAATTGTTGGGATGTTTCTTCTAAACATTTTTCTATCCCTTTTCGTTGTGAGTGTTAGAAAAGGAATTCCGTGGTCTGCCACATATATCCGTAGATTTGAAGGCTGACAGAGAGAGAGAGCCAAAAGCCTTCAAAGGGATTATGGCTGAAAATTGAAACGTCTCTACGGATTTGTGTCATTTACATCAGAGGAAATTTCCCAAATGGCGTGTCTGTGGGTATATTAATACCTCTGAACGTGCGATATATTGTATTAGAGTTCGGAAGTTATTTGATTGGCGAAGCGGTTTGGGAGGTCGTCGCTATACCTACTACCTCCGCAAGCTCTGCAGGGAATAGGTTAAAGACGTTAGGCGCGCGAACTTGCCCGACTACTCGACGCGGTTACTAATCCCGTCTTTCCTGCAGCTTTCGCCCAAAATTCTATTATTAATCAATTCTCACGAAGAAATTTAACCTCGTACGAACGACCCCTCCCTATTTACAACTTTCTCTCTCTCTCTCTCTCTCCCCCTCGCTCTGGCTGGTTGTCTCACGGACTCTTGTCCGTATTAATCAATCCACCAAAGTTTGCCTAAAGTAAAGTTTCAGAATTCGTTGTATTTCACTCAGAGAAATTGATTCAGCTATTTGCCTTTTTCGCACCCGTCATTGACAATTTTGTTTCGAATTATAAGCGACGGTCACAAGATGAGAATCTTATACCCTCTATACGGGAAATATGAAGAGCCCCTGCAATTCAGTGAGATGTTCAATTTTCACTCGAAATGCAGAAATTTTCATTAAAATTTCACTTCCACTCTATGCTAATAACAAACTGTGCAGATTGCAGAGGAGTTCTTTGTTCCTAACAATTTCAATTCTGCATGCTCGACATAAATCCAATGGTAATTCCCTCTAACATTTATCTATTACTCATAATGGGGCAGGCAAGAACTATCAAACAATAAGTAGCAGGTACTTTCAGGTCGTTTCATTGACTACTTCCTGTATCAACAGCACAGTTCCAAAAATATCGTTCATCAAATAGTTAAAAGAAAGAAGAAGGGATGTTTGTAGACTGATATTGAAACAGCTAAATCTCTCGAACGCTGAAAGAGATTTGAGAATAGCATTAGGGTGTGGAAGTGGCGCGTATGTGTATAACTAGGTAAGGTATAGCGTGTGGGGAGCTGGCAATTAGCACAGATATAATCGCGATGGGTGCTGCTTGGGGTTAGGATCTATCGTTATCCCGTTCCGTTACGTTACGTTACGTTGCTATTCCCTCAGCCCCCTTTCCAGCATCCCCTTCTATCCCGATTCTCAACCCTCTCACGCTTAGCTAGTCCCATCAGGTTCAGCTGACCTAGGATAGGCCTGGGTACCACCTGCAATCGAGGGCTCCACAGGATCCATCAATCTACAGTCCAGAAGGTTAATTCTAAGGATCAAATCCCGTTATCAACGAAATTTAATGGCGATAATACGGGAATGGCGTAATAGAGATTTTTCATATCTTTAATCGATTGGATTTCGCAAATTCAAGATCGACGGTATTCCGTCGAACTTAAATCTTATCAAAGTTTTTTGAAATAACCTCGCACTTATATTTCTTCAAACTTGTCAGCTACGGGTAGTTTCTCTTTTGCATCACTGATTACTAAATTTACGAGATCAGATTTTTCCAATTTACCTGAAGGAAACAGAAAAAAATCCGAGCTGGTCTTTTAATTTCCAACTTCGGCGTTGATCATTTTCTTTTCTGTTCTTTTTTAAACGACAATTTTTTACCCACTTCTGATTTGTTTGTCTCGAGTAAAAAGCCACGAGGTTTTGGTGTTGGTGCATTGCAAGATTAATCTCGTTTCTACTCTTCGCCGTGCATGTGAAGCTAGATAAAAAAAAAAGAGTGCAAAAAATAAAAAAAAGGAAGCAAATTTAATTTAGCCAACTTGCGGTGAACTTATAAACCGGCCTGTCTTACCGCCGTATTTTAACTTATTTTTTCATCCCCTGAGAAAAAAAAAAAAAAAAAAATTGGTGATATAAGAGAAGAAAAGAAAGGAAGGAGAATTTTCCACAGAAAATGGGAAAACAACTACCTGCAGGTAACTTGAATATTAACTCACACCATCCCTGGCTCTAGCTCTGGCTCTAGTTCGTTTTGCACAGGTAGGTATAATTTTCACAATAGCAAGGGAAAATGCAGATGATTCTTCGTCCCGTTATATAGTCTCCGGTATGAAAGGAGAGGAATGATAATAGCAAGAGACCGTTAAGCGTGACTCCTGAACGTACCTGAACACGTACCTTGGCCAGCCAGGAAAAATCACGTTTGTAATACCTGGGGGATGTTGTGTGTTCCTCCCTAGTTTCCCCCGAAGCCCTTGGTAACTGGGACACTGTAATAGCAGAGATTTCGAAGGGGTGGTCTGGAGGGTAGAGGATAGAGGATAGAGGATAGAGTAGATACAGGGCAGGGTGTAAACCTTCCGATAGAAAAATGCTGCTATGTTCAAATAAGGTCACACACGTTCCCGTCCTTGTACATAGGTTCATTCGTTCGTTGTTGCGCAAAAGCTCGACGACGGGTTCTCTTATTCTCCTCCTTGTTACTATATCCCTCTCACCCTTCTTACTCTGTCTCAATTTTTCCAACTATGCAACTTGCCGCTTTTGCCCTCTTTATAACCCCCGTTGCACTATCTGCAACCCCTTCCTTCCATCCTTGTGTATGTGTAGTTGCATCCAGACGTGCTTTCATGGTAGAAAATGCCTGCAATAGTCTCCCTTGCAACGCATGTATCTATGTATATACATATATACACATATGTATGTATATGTATGTACATATAGCCACCTTTTGTCTACGGGTTTTATTAAGCCCTATTTTTCCCCACCTTTTTTAATAACACTTCCAATTCACATCTGATATTCAGCCTTCTTTAGAACCCCTAAGCACAGAAGACTCTTTGCTGAAAGTACGCAGGTTGGCAGTCAGGTATATAGGTATATAGGTATAGCTATATATATATACGTGTACTGACAAAGAACGTTTTATCCATTACACCGTGCCGTGCCCCGTACCTTGATGCAACAGTAATTATCCGGGAAATTATTTTCTTGCTTTATAGAAATTCCTGTAAGGATCCTCACGATTCTTTTTCTCTGTTTCTTTCTGTCTTTCTTTTCTGAAGATGATCATTCTCATCTCGGATCTAAGATCGGTATATTAACAACGTCGAAAGGGGTACTAGAAAATTAGCCGGATGTTAAATTGCGCAGAGGCGAGAAAAAAAGAGACTAAGGACTCGTTTTTTTTCTCGGGTGGTGAAGAAGGGGACGCACGTCTTCACGTCCGAGGTGGAAAATCCTGAAGAAGTAATATTGTCGAATAGCTTTTAGATTCAAATCAGCTGTAGGAATAAAAGAGATTTTAGGAAAAAGTGGGATGAAAGACGAAGAGAGCCTACTACGCCCTGTTATACCTACTCGCTTTACCTCCGGCATCGGCACTCAAGTTTTCATATCTCTTGAAACAACAACAAAAAAAAAAAATGGCAAAAAAAAGGGAGAAAAAGAAGCAAAAAAAAAAAAAACCGTCAAACGAACGAAGAAGAAGATAAAAATAAATAAATAAAAAATGAAATAATGAGGTACTCGCGGAAGGGAACATGCATATATTTATACACAAAGGTTCTATGCAACACAAACGCTATGTGTATGCACGTTGCCTACCTTTGTCTACCCCCTCCTCTGTAGTGTGATAAAAATTGGTTCGAAAAATACACGAAGGCAACCTGCGCAGACCATGTATGTACTCAACTCTCACTCACTTTGTGAGTAGAAGAATTATTACCTTGCTCGTAAGGCTATATATTATACATAGTATATACTGTATATACTATAAAAAGCGAATAAAATTACTTTTTAGATGGAGAATTTCTCAACTTTTGTTCTTTGAAAATTATTCGCGGCTTGTTAGCGTTTTCATTTTTCTAGTTTAAAATTCGGAGGGGTAGGAGCAGGCAGTTGAGTATTAACGGATTGATGTTTTGTCCCTCTGAAGAAAGAATATGAAGGCACGAAAGAACGAAGGAAGAAAAAAAAATAAGTTCTCGCGTCAAACAAAGCGAAACAAGAACAAGAACAAGAACAAGGAGAAATATAAGAGAGAAGGAAAAGAAGAAATAGAAAAAGAAGAAGCAAAAAAGAAAAGACAAAAAAAAGTTTGGAAAAAGAAACAAACAGGGAACTGAATTGTTTGACGAAGTTAGAGCCGGAGGAATCCCTGCCCGTTTAATGAAGCGTGAAAGAACGTTTTGGGGGAAATGTTATTTGTCCATACTTCCTTTTTTATATGGAATAGGAAAGAAAGGGGAGAGAAAAGGTGGCTAGAGGGGGGGAGGGTTCGACTGTGTTGTTATACGAATGAAGGGTGATTCATATTGTCGATTATTGACGTCCCTTTATCATGATCCTAACAACTGTTATATATAAGGTTACCGGTATATATATTATATAGATGAAAACTTTGTATGTAACGTATAATACAACGAACATTAATTATTATTCACCGGCTGGTTCATACTCGGCCATTTGTCACAACGTCTGCCTATATGCAAAATGGAAAAGCTGTCTCTCTATACTATTCAATGTTTTGTTAGCCAAGAATCTGATATACGGACGTCTTCATGCTATCCCATAATGTATTTAGGCAGTCAGCGTGACGTGCAGGTATAATCTATTGAATTTAATCTCTCAGAAACTCCTTGGCGATGTTGATGATGGTAATGATGAAGAGAGGTATGGCTATAGAATATATAACGTGGGAGGTGTCATATAAGTTTGTTTCAAGTTAACTTGAAAGTTGGCACTATCTTCATTAGCTACCGGCGGTGGTACGAACCTCCGCAAACTGTAACTCACACTCCTCTCTAAAGTCTCGAAACCCCGCCACTTCGGAGCAAGTCCGATGCTCCGGAACTCGACCGTTTGTTTGTTCACTTCCGTGGTGAGGCGGACGCGTCATCTTCCGAAAAGTGTTCAAACTATGATTCACAGCGAACCGACTTTCGCCGAAGAAACTTTGACACATGTTCAACAGATATCTACCCGAAACCTCGACGAAGCGCGCATTCGACTTGAAAATTGTGCAGGATCAACGATTAACGTCACCTGCTTACATCATCTCCTTTCTTAAAAAATTGCTCGAATCCAGTTTTTTAGTTATATCTCGAAAACCGTGAATGATATCGGGTCGAAAGTGGTTACAAAAAATAAAGTCCGTTAAATCCTCTTCAAAAAAGGTGGTATACACTTTTCTTGTATCTTCAACAGATCCACCATATTTTAACGCCCAATGTGCAACCAGTTTGTTTTTCAAGACTGCAAACGTTTGGATATTGAGCCTCAAAATACAGCCGAACTAACAAAGATACAGGAAAAACTTACTGAATCTTTTTTATAGATAATTTAATGAACTTTATTTTCGGTGTCCAGTTTTATCTTGATATCATCAACGGTTACCAAGATACACTCGAAAAACTGATATCGAGTATATTTTGCTGTTCAGCTGTTCTTACCTGTTCGACTGGACTATATGCATGATAATTGAACTTCATCAACAGTGTGAGAAGATTCAGTCCCCAAGATTCTAAATCTGATTACATACGTGTTCTCAGCATCCCCGAAGCGTCGCAAGTCGCTGACTAAACGGCATTAGCGGGAAGACAAGACCTAGCCTAGACACTCAATCAATTAAGTATGGTACGTGCAAGTTGCTCGGTTACGTGGTTAGGCACGGCACCTACATACATACACATATATATATATATATATATATATAGATATATATATAACCTGTACAGAGAGGGAGTGTAATTTCGTAAGCGTGTTTAGAATGGTAACTATAATTGCCGTAGTAGAGAATTGCAAAACTGAGAACCTCGCGTTACCGTTCGTTCCGAAGCGAGTGTTAATGAGTCTCGTTGCCACGCACAGAGTTGGAAATCAATCATTTGCAGTCGAAGGTATAAATTCGTATGTACCTATCATATACAGGTGATTTTCGTACATGGAAAGCTCCTGCGAAATTCGTGAAATTAATATTAATATAATGAGGAAAAAGCTGAATAAAAACAATGGGAAAAATTTCAACGTATAGTATAAAAATTTCCCTATACCCATGTATGTATACGAAGCCACACGGCATTTCGGCACGGGCATAAATGCAGTATGCGAACAAAGAGATTCCATAACGCAATTATGCACTTTAGCACGATTATAATATACTATGCCGATGAATGAAATTATTAAATTTGGCTTTATGATTAAATTTAATTAATTTAGTTGCCAGCTTACCCGGATCAATTACCCATTGTATAATCACTGGCTGCGGTATAGTCCGTTCAGGAAGAAGGACCGGTACCTGGTTCAACGACCCGACAACTGCAGTGACCCCAAAAATTTTTTCTTATCAAATAACCCGTAAAACTATCGGAGAAGATTTTTTTTTTTCGGGTAAATATATTCAGAGAATGTAGATTCCGAGGACTTTGATCATATTGTTTGGTAATAGAATTGGAAGAGGAAAGAAATCTTTTTGTATATTTATATGTATTTGTGTGCGTGTGTGTGCGTTTGTGTGTGGGCCACCAAAGCCTACCCACACGAGGAACTTAGGACAGGGAATAAAAGAGCTGGAAGTGAACTGGGGTAGGTGCTCCTTAATATTCGTCAATCTCTGGTAAAGGCGAAGTAACGAATTCTCGGTCAAAGCTCTTCCCTCAATTTTTGTTCCTCGCTTCGTTCGACCCTACCCCAATTCCTCGCTTCTTTTCTCTTCCAGATCATTCTCTTTTCTTTTCTTTTCTTTTCTTTATTTCTTTCTTTCGTTTCCCAGATTTGTGACGTTTCAAATGCCAGCTAAAGCCGCAAAATTACATCTCCGGTATCCCCCGTCGTTACCTTTGTCGAATATTCCTATCTCTGCCGCAAATACGTATAGTATAGTAGATACCTATATCTACTATCGCAATAACTACTACACATTGTATAGCGTATATTAGCGCTTCGATCGATCCGAAATTTACCCCATTTTATCCGTTCTCATTATCGCCAATTTCCTCCTCACAGTCATCGGCATTGTGTCGCCTGATTGTACCCTCGCAATTATCGTCACTGGTCATCAACACCGAACTACAATTGATCAGGAACCCTCTGAAATTGTCTCTATAAACGTTTCTCTCTTATACCGAAACCCAAAAGTCAAGTTCTGACTCCGAAATCTCAACGGCTGATAAAATTCGAGAGTACTTCATATTGCACATCCGCAAAATCTTCAACCCTTTCGATTCAAAGTTCAGATTTATTAGCTACGAAGATTCACCCTGCACGGATCATCCTTAGCCCATAGATTTGATGTTGACTTTCGATCCTGGATTAACACCTGAGTTCTGTGTTTTGTTGAGGATTGCTGTTTATTTCTTTTGGTATTTTTTTAGCGATGAAATTGATGCAGAAGATGCAATTCGAGGATTCGAAAAATCGCGTCTCAATTCGTTTACCACGATTTTGATTCGACCGAATCCGTTTCCAACCCCTGAATAAAACCAAATCAAAAAAACGTCGAGGGATTGATCAATACCCGTTGATGACCGCATATATGTGGTTCGAAATTCGCAGGGATCGTTTCCAGGACAAAGTCCAGTCCTAATTCGGATGTGCCGGACAGGAACGAAGCTCCGCTGCACTATCGCCGTTTAGTTTATTAGGGTAGGTACTTCTCTCGGTGTATATAATATATATATAATACATACGTGTGTGTGGGGGATAAATGGGGATGGTGAAATCGTATCCTGGATTTCATCGTGGTGGTGGTGGTGGTGCTGGTGCAGCAGTGTACGTCGAATCGGAGTATGACTCCCTAGCGACCAGCTACGTAATTGCAGCCCGCCTCGTTCATTACGGCCAAACACTCGCCGTGGCCTTTCCTGTCTCTCGACTACAATCAGAGTAATTTGTCCTCTCGTCGAGTGACGAGTAGGTAGGTATACGTACCTTCCTATCTACCTACCTAGATACTTCGTTCGCGAGTAATAATCAGCTCGCAAGGGGGATCCTTCGGCATTAGGGTTACGTGTTTAATGAAACTGGCCACCGACTCATCAATCTCAATCATCAATTCTTTTCCACCAAAAAAAAAAAAACAACGAGAAAAAAAACATTACAAAAAATTCGAGCTTTTTTTCGCAATTTTTTAAGCTTTATTAGCTCGTCGTGAGGGTGCTATTAATTTCCACCCCTAATATCGAATCTCCGGATATAGGATATAGTTTGATTTTGCAGAAAATTAGAGCTTTTTTGGGGGGATTTTAAGCTTTTTTAGCTCACCGTGAGGGTGCTATTAATTTTGTGATGTTGGATGAGGAGGATTGATGGGAATTTTGAAACGTTTGAAATTCGTTACAAAGGTGCAGATTTGTGTGAAAATAATCAGCTAAAATTTGTAATTATACAGTAGGAAAAAAAATGATAAAAAGTGTTATTGATTAACGATAGTTTAATCGGGTATGTAAAAACTGAGCTATGTGTATAATCCGTTCGTAAATTGAAGTATATAAAATATTATGACTTTTATCAATTTCTCACCACAGTGTCGTAGAGCTATTAATAAACAATTGAGCCGAGTTAATTGACTACGAGAAGCAATTTATATTACTTAACGACAAATTGCCTACCCCTACAAAATTGCCTATACATATAAAATACTTAAATATATCTATCTTGCTTATATATTTTTCTAGAATATAATTATGAAAAATGAAACAAAGAATTAACGAATTTTATTCGATTTGGTAATTTTTAATTGTTTCGAAAATAGTACATTATGAAACAAATGCGAAAATCACCTACTTTGCGCACTTGTTATATTATTTTTCCAAAGAAGGTGTGAAAAGCTCTATTTTGCACACGGTAGGAAGTGGGCATTTTTAAAATCGAACTTTGACTTTGAACGCCATGTGTTATAGGTCGTTGAACTCGTCTCAAAAGCCGCTATCACGCTATGGCACCAAAAACGTATGAGTCTGTTTAAAAAAATGGAGATAACCTTGATATCTCCTGAGCGCTTCCACTTACGAAAAAATCGGTATCCCTATATAACGGCCCCCTCAATACTGAACAACTTTTGTGAAAAGAATTTTCCGCTATGGCTTTTAGTTTCAAAGATATTTGAGGTGGTAATAGTTATTGCCCCACCTTGTATATTTGAAATTACACTAGCTGACGAGATATGTTACATACAGCGAGATGTTTCTAACTTGTTTATTGCTCCTTGGTCCCCTAAGCAATCTCGGCCTTACTGTAAGCAGCATAAGCTTTCGGAATATCATATTCCACACGGGTAGGTACATATGATTGTTATACCCGATACATACAATATGTAGTTTTCAGTCGGGGTGAAAAAACAAAAACAAAAGTAGAAATTGTAATTTATGAAAATAAAAAAAATCCCAACTTCGCACGTTTTTTTTTTTTCATTTTTATCAATAAAGTAATAGTTCCGCACTATACTAATGAATTTTGATAACAGAATCATCTGAGGATCGAGAGAATGGCAGACTTTACTAAAAAAAAAAAAAAAAAAATTGAGCCTTGCCAGCCTTGGGAGAAAAAAAAAAATTTTGAAACGTAGTCGAAAGTCTTTTTTGATCCTATCTCTACCGAATCAAAAGCCGGAAGACTAAGCGAAGGGTTTTTTTTTTTAATCTTCTTATTGTTTTTTATTTTTTCTTATTTAATTTTCATTTTTTTTGTCATTTTCTATTTTCTTTTCTTCTTGTTCTCGTCTACGTGACATCGAAAAATTCTTGAACTTATTTCGACAAGGGGTGAAGGAAAGAAGGAAGAAAGGTAGGAAGGTAGGAGGCTGGAGAGTGAGCCTTCGGACTTCGCGTTGGGACGAGGACGATCCTTTATACGTTAACCTTGACTCGTAAAAATTAGATTCTGGGCTCCCACGCGCGCGGTCCTACACGTGATTCGTGACCCGAATACGAAACTCAGCTTTTCCCCCCCGTAGCTTCGAAGCTTCGAGCTTCCAGTCTGCTTTTAGACGTCGTTTTCATCTGCAGAAGAAGTTATATACTCGTAGAAGGAACTACTCGAAACCCCTGGGCATGTTCACATGTTTCACGTGCGTGTAGCTTCCTCGTTCTCAGCAACCCCCGCCGAAGCCCCACCTCCCTCCCTGTACCCACGCTTAAGCTGCCAAAAGCTTGGTGTAGTAACTCAGTGGATCCGCGTTCTGCGCCACTTCTGGTTTTGCAGAGCTTTCTAGTTTGTCCAAAGTCTACCTATATAATGCGTATAGGTATAGGGCCCGTTTATGTATAGGAGGGCGGAACAGCCGCCCTTGTAGTACTGATTTAAACCACCTAAATTCACAAACCCAAATCAAATAGGAGAAAGTGGGGCAATAGACTCCCCTAAGGAGAAAAGTAATACCGCAGCGTTCCCTACGTCATGTTTTCTCTTATTTAGAATCGATGAAGATACGTCCTATGTATACATGTTTCATACGGGAAAAATTTTGCGAACAAATAAAAATTTAATTAAGTAATAGGGTGACATGGCCTTCCCTTAAGGGGACCAGTACAGCTTGGTTTGGGAAATTTGGAGTACTCCAAAATTGATTTATTTGTCAACCAAAGCTTATTTCACATCAAAGAACAAAAATTTCTTCAAAAAACTTTGTCGTAAGGTTTCAGGCACATCGCTGGTCCAACTCGACCTCTCAAGGTCTTGCCTTCTTCAGACAGTAATTCTACATCTTGTGAACGTAGGGATCGGTAAAAAAAAATTCATGTGAACAGTTACGGTCAATTATCCAAAATTTCCAATATTTACGCCACTAATTTGCAAATAACTTGGCCAACACGAAATTGTAAGAAAAATTCTCTTGTTCACATGATGAGGATTTCTTTTCTGAACAAAATGAGCCCTCAACAACCTCAATCGGAATAACGATGTGCCTAAAACCTTACGACAAAGGTTTTCAAGAAAAAAAAATTTTTTCATGTGAAATAAACTTTGGCTGACAAATAAATGCATTTTGGAGTACTCGGAATTTCCAAAACCAAGCTGGACTGGTTCCCTTGAAATCTATGAAAAAAAAATTGATAATTTATTTTTGTGAGACCGTCATGCATTTGCTTTGTTATTTTTTAATTTTTATTCACTCCATATTATATATCTCTCTCTCTCTTTCGTAATTTTTGATAAAAAAACCGTTGAAGAATAATTACTTTCGAATACACCCCGCGGTTAATTTTTATGGAAAAAAAACGATCTTGTGAAATTGTAAAATAAACTAAATAACGAATTTTTTTTTATTTTGTTTTAATACCAAAATAAATATCCGTCGGATAGTTATAACAGATGATACGATATCATATGATTGAAGTCATTGATTTTTTTCTATTCGTTACGTGAGGAATCTGGTTTATCGTCGAAAGGTAATAGAAAATTTACAGATCAAGGGAAACATAATAATTATCGACTGTGGATAGTGAAAATTCCGATCGGTACAACCTGCAGTATCATCTGCGGGTGATCAATGATGGACAGCTTACCATCATCTTAGATAGATCTATAAATTCAATTACCATTTGTTGGTACCTAATTATATCGATTTTCCACTTGAAAAAAAACGCGTTTTTAAAATTATAGATCATGATAGAAATATATAAAAGAAAATCAGAATTTTTTTCAAATCTCCATCATTATACTTCGATCTATATTTCACAGAAAAAATGTATTCCTCTTAATTGAAAATCACAGCTTATATGAAATATTCAGATTATTAGTAAATAAAATAAAATAAATAAATAAATAATTTTCAAAGATTTTTAATATTCTGACGATACGAAAATAAGACAGCAAAAAAATTTACGATCAAATTATACGATATTATATATGAATCAAGACTTTCTGAGGCTGATGAGTCAATGCAGTCCTTATACAGCGAGACTATCTGAAGGACTTTATCCCACAGAATGTAATAATTGGTATTGTGTTCTGTCATAATGACAACATGATACTGTAGAGTAGAAAACTAGTAACTATAATAGTATAAACAATAGATCTCCGGAGTAATTTCAATGGATAACGACGTGTTAAGCCCTTTGAGATATCAATTAGAAGCTTAATGTCTTGGTAGGTGCAAGTATAGGGATGCGAGTCACCCGACCCTGCAGACATCAATAGAACAGAATTAATAAACGTGAAATAGAAACAGCTTTGTGAAACAAGAAGTCGATTCTCGTGTAAACCGGAATAAGGTAAAGAGAGAATTCAATTAAAACGAGTACACTGTAATTTAATCTCGGAAACATCGATTAATTGATATTAATTATCACTTTATATATCACATGTCTATATTCTTGAAGGGGCATTTACACCTGGCAGGATAGAAGATGGTTGTTGGGCGCCAATGGTTATTTTCGGGATTTTTTTTTTCTGGGAAACTATATTAAAGTTATGGGATCGGGGTCTGTTGTGATTAAAAATGTACATTTTGAAGGACTTTCACAATTTTTTTTTTTATAAATAATTCTTTAAATGACGGAGATATGGTGTGACGAAGAGGCAGCCTTTGAAAAATCCTCCGGACCGGTACCACGTATACCTTCGCCAAGAATTAACCGGAATAAAAAAATCAAGTCGATTATCGAAATAGATAATAATTTCTTCGTTATTTCGTAGCTGAATTTTTTTGAAATATTGATTTTTGACAGAATGGCGGGTGTTCGAATTTATTGGAGAAAATATACTATTTTTATTCAGTAGAATGAAGATTTTCAAAATCGGCTACGACACTACAAAGATATACGTATCTATTCAATGATTTAATTGATTTTTTATTTTTTTTCAGTTGATATTTGGCAAAAGTATCGTTCCGAAGGATTTGTCAAAGGTTGCCTCTCCACGACGCCGTATCTCCGCCGTTTGACAAATTTTTTTAATTAAGAAAAAAAAATCGTGAAAGCTCTCTGAAATGTATGTTTTTTTATAATAACAGACCCCGATCCGATAGCCCTCATAGTTTCCCAGAAACGGATTCCCGAAAATTACCTTCTTCAAACCCTGACAGGTGGAAATGCCCTTTTAAACGTTATTCAAATTCCATTAAGAGAATTTAGATTGTAAGTAAAAAATGAATAGTAAATTTTTTTGTCCTTTTTGCGTCGTTTTTTTTTTTTATCGGAAACGTTAGGATAAATTGAGACATGAAAATTTTTCGGCCTTATCATTCGAATATAAAATCCTGTACGTTTCAGATTTCTGTTTTCTGTTCTCTGAGTTCGATTACATGATCAAAATTTATTTTCCGGATCGTAGCGAAATATCAAATTTCATACAATTTATCGCGATATATCGGTATTGACGAAAATGCGTGCATCGAATTTATATCTATCAATTCATTATTTTTGTTTTCTTCATTAGCCAATGTTTTTTTTTTTATTTTATTTGTCATGTCTACAGACAAATGCGTTTACCTATCTCGTTACACAGGTTCAGAAATATCTCCTTAATTGAACCGCATTGAATTAGGTACGACGGTATTAACGCAAAAAAAAAAAAAAAAAAATTCACTGTACCTATATACTCTTACAGTTGCAATCAATCGAGCGAGTTTTTTTTTCATCGTATAATTAATACTGTTATTACAGTATTCTGATCACAGCCGATAACATTACCTATATCGATATACCCGGATCAGACCTGGTCGTGACCCTCGACCTCTCAGATCTGATCCGGGATATTTTGTATCATTCATTTGACTCCAAATAGCAGCTAGAACTTTTTTTTTTTCAAATTTTTCAAAATAAATTTGAGAGCGTCATGAATGTTTAGATTTTTTTTTTAACACCCGATGGCCGTGATTGAAAAATCTGAAAAAATTCTCAAAAATTCTGTGTCCGAAATGAAAATTTTTGATCCAATATACAAAATGTCTGGGCTTTTGCTTCAACCTGTTTTTTAGCTTTTCGAAAATAATAAAGCAAAAAAAAAATAAGTCAAAATCAATCATCGCAGTGTACTGCATAGGGGCGATTATATTTCTATAAACCTCTGGTACCTAAGAATAATAATAATAATAATAATAATAATAATAATAATAATAATAATAATAATAATAATAATAATAATAATAATAATAACAGTAACAATATTAATAATTTTAATGACAGTAATAATAGTCTAATTATATAATAATCACGTGAGTTTAAAATACGATTAGTGATCAACGAGCACTTAATTATATAGCTATATATATACACAGCCAACTACCTTATTGCTGTGGATGATCACAGAATCATTAAAATTAATTAAATCCGGATTAGGCAGGTACGTATCTATATATATAGTGCAATTTTGATAGCCATCTAATTAACATCCACAGAATAAGAAATGTCAAGGTTACAAAAATATGTCAAAAATTATAATTACGATTAGTAAATATATTGTAATTAAAGGGCCGTGATATATTGATTGTTATATGTATATCGTAGCGTATCAGATTATATACATAGAGATCATGCACTAGAAAAGATAACTATCAAGAATAGGTCATTTAAAATTATAGACGAACGAATATGGAGGAATATATGAAAAAGAAAAAGAAAAAAAAGAAATAAAATTGGAGCGATGAGGGATTATGGGATCTACAGAAACGTGTCTTGAAGATTCCCAATTTTTTGGTTTTCTTTCTTTCTTTTAGTCTGCTTGATTTTTTTTTTTTTTTTCTATCTTTGGTGTTTTTTTTTTTTTTTTTTTTTTTTCTCTGTCAACTTTTTCTTTCGAACGTGTGTCGATACATGCGGTCAATGTCAATTAAACTAGTGTCAATTTATACATACAGGTATATACATATGTGTATATCGTGTATGCGTACAACTGTAACTTGTTGAAAGAAAAAAAAAAAAACGAAATGAAAAAAAGACAAAAAAAAAAAACGATCAACTTATATACATCGTTATTACTTATTATCTATAGTCGTATCGGATTATTGTAAAATTTTACGCGACATGATTACCTGTCGAAATTTATCACCTGTCCAAGTTGCCAGACTTCAATATACGTATATACTCGTACATACATACTTATAATATATGTGTGGATATAGATAATATCTCTGAGATATATGAAGGATAATAATATTATGCGTAAATAGAAGGATTGCGGGAGAAAAAAATAAAATACAAAAATAAAAGAAAAATTGAAACTATATAAACATTCAAAAAGAAGTTTGAAACAATTTTTTTTGCTTTTTTCGATTCATTATTATAGTTAGCAATAAACGAAAAATTTTTAAACACCAAAGAAAAATAAGATGAAAAAAATAAAGCAAAAATGTTAACAAGAATTTCTGAGTATAATATAAGTATATAATATATGAGGCATTCTCCGTCAGAATGTACGGGAATAATAATTCGAAATTTTGGTTTCATCGAAATTTTGATGGGTGATTACACCTAATGAGAGGAGCTTTCACGATTTTCCTCGATTTTTTTCGTTTATCTGTTCCTGAGATATGAATTTTTGAATTTTTTTTTTTCGACAATACATAACTGCTTGAAAAATTGACCAAATAAGGTGATTTTGTTTTTGAAGATTTTTGTTTTTAACCATACTTTAGGAAAAAAGATACAAAAAATGTGATTTTCGTCAATTGCGGTATGATTTTTTCATTCAAACTTCACGATTTCGAGGGGTTAGAAATTTTTTTTTTTTTTGAAAATATTCTCATAAAAAACATTGTTTTTTCTACAAATTATGCCGTCGGATTTATCGTGGGGTCACATCTCATTCTATTTTTTCATTTCTGATTCAAAATCTTTTTGCGTAAATTTAATCGTATACTTAATTTCTGAAAAGATTCAAAATAACAATTCCGTTGATTCTGGAAGCCTATACACGGCTTCGCTTTGAATATAAAAATATGAAATTATTGGAATTTATGTAGTCATCAATTACGATATCGGGACCAATAATTTCAGTCAGTTATACTTTAAGTTAGTCTTACGATCTTGTCTTGCTTCATTTCTTTCTATTTTTACTTTATTTTTCTCGTTTTCTATTTTTGTATAGTTTTTATTTATCTTGATCACTACTAACATATGTGAAATAGCATGTAATATGGTGATATTGTCCAACCTTGTCATGGACAAGAATAAACATATCTATCTATCTATCTCTCTTCCCTTTTTAACTTCCCGCTATGAAAATTGAAAATTTTCATAAAAGAAGGGAACTTATTGGTTTCGGTCCGATTTTCGAAAACCGAGTTTTCATCAGATGTCGACGTTTTGAGGTCCTAGGAAGCTATCGCGACTATTTTTGGATGGACGTCCGTATGTGTGTGTGTGTATGTGTGTGTGTGTGTGTGTGTGTGTGTGTGTGTGTAACAAATTTTTTGTCTAACGATATCTTTAGAACGAATTGACCGATTGAAATGGTTCTTGTAGCGATCGAAAGGGTTTATCAAGACTTAGATCTGATTAGATTTCGGAGTCAATCGGTCAAGTAGTTCCAAAGTTATTCGAAAAATAAAAATTAAAAAAAAAAAAAACTCATGTTTTTAGCGCATATCTCCTAATCTGTTCGTGCGATGAGTCTCAAAACTTAATCAGATTTAAGTCTTTGATAGCCCTTTCGATTGCCGCAAGATTCGTCAAAATCGAACGATTAGTTTGAAAGATATTGCACGACAAAAATTTCTTTTTTTGTCGTATTAAACCTTTCGAACGAATTAACCGATTTGAATGATTCTTGCGGCGATCGAAAAGGTATGCCAGGACTTGAATGTAATTGAGACTGAACGATATTTTTTGACATTAAATATAACTCCCCAAAACCTAGAAATGTTGACATTTGAAAAAACTCAATTTTTGATTAAAAATCATACGGGAAAAAAATTTATATACGGAAAACTAACTATACTTATAACCTTTCTCAATGTATTATAAACACAATAGTATCAATTTGTAGTAACGTATTTAACACATAGCGGGAAGTTTTAGGGTTGGCCCACAGGTCAACCGGTCCCTGATTTTTTTTCTATATTTTCTTTATTTTTTTGTGATTCTATATTTTTATTTTTATTTTGTCTTATTTTTTTTTTTCACTTCTAGTTTTATAGTACGTTTCAAAATACGCCAAACAAGGAGAAACTATAACAAGGCTCTAAACCATATTTTGTATAGGTTATAGATACATAGCAACTAGTTTACTCGATGCAATGGCAATAAAGTTGCAAAAGAAGATCGTTATAAGTGAATAATAGCTGCCCACATAGCAATTGCGCTTTTATACGAGACGTGTAATATAATATTTGAAAAATTGCGTTTTTTTTTTTCGATGAACGATACCGATTGCCCTTGAAAAGAAATAGAGGAAGAAACCGAAGAGAAAAAAAAAAGAAACTAGAAGAGACGTAACTGAATTCATCCAACTACTTTTTTTTCAATCAATATAATCGCTCTATAAGTTTCATGTATTTAATAATAGTTTGTCGTTTTATGTAATTCGAAAATATATGAGCCTTTCTGAAAAAAATAAGAAGATAACAAAAATGAAAAAAAAAACAAAACAAAATAACATAAAAATAAAAATTTGAATAAAAATCACAGCATACTTTGAATCTGTCAGCGATTTTTGATACTAAATTTATTTATTTATTTAATTTTTTTTCTAGATAATATAGTTATACATATAGGTATATGTATATCGGTCGTGTATTTCGAAAACTTGTACATATCTACAATAAAATGGAAAAATTTTCTTATTTTCTTATCTCCTTTACAACTTGCGGTCGCGTATACGGGGTTGGGAAAGAGATCGGGGTTTGAATTTTATTCTAAAATTATGCATCCACGACTTCTCATATCTCTATACACGCGTATACACGCTCGAATAAATTTAGTGGTGTGTTTTTATTTATTTATTCTATTTTTGTTATATTAAAAAAGGAGAGAGAGAGAAAAAGCTCCGTATGAAATCTACCATAAAACCACATATATTTATATAGATACCTACATATACATGTGTATGCACATTTTACAGATACCTATATATATTTATTTAGAAAAAAATATTTGAACCGAAAACGTTGGACCAAATTTCTTCTCCTTCTTCTTCTTTTCTCGCGATTTTTATAAAGCTCGAGCACAAGCTTAAATTCTTGAAGCGTAAATTTCAGACATAAATATGGTTATGTGACGTATATACTGAGCTGTAGATATACCTGAACAAATGTTGGAAAAATAAAAGAAAAAAAAAAAAATGAAAAAGAAGAAAAAAATCTTGATTACTATTCTGAATATAAAACACAGAAAAAAAAAGTAGTACCTATAATCTTATAAGTATAATAATTAATTGGTTTGGGTTATAATAATTCGTGACAACTGTATAGATTTACAGCGGAAATTTTTTGAAGATTCAAAAGAATTTCAGAAAACTTCTTTATTATTATTTTTTATTTTTTTTTTGTTTCTTTATTATAAGAATTTGAATTCAACAGTTTTTCTCCTCACTTTCTTACTCTTACGTATTTCTTCATTTTTATTTTCTTATCTTTGATTTTATTTTCTGTTTTTGTTTTTCTTCATGATACATCTAAGCGGCTAATTCCAAATCATGTGAAATAATTGGCTATATAATTTTATTTTCGTTATAGCTGCGTATACATATAGGTATTGGTATACGAATGAACTATTAATTTCTATACGATACGATTTTCATGAAACGAATAAAACTGTTTCAAAACTCGTTAATAACATTTTTAATTCACTCAAAATGAGAATTGGGCAGGTATTAGTAGTACAAATAAGAGTTCACAATCAAAGTTATTGAAATGAAAAAACAAAAAAAAAAAAAACAGTCGAAAAAATAATAATTACAAAGTTGGTCATTCTCCGAAAACGTCGGGGACAAGTCCACACTATCGAAAATTAAAGAATTAATTAAATAATTATAAGTATTAATTAGTAATAAATTTTTTATTTTAAAATATGTAAAATGACTTAATAAGGGAACCAGTATAGCTTGGTTTTGGAAATTCGGAGTACTCCAAAATGCATTCATTCCTCAGCCAAAGTTTATTTCACATCAAAAAAAAAATTTCTTTCAAAACCTTTGTCGTAAGATTTTAGGCACATCGTTGTTCCGATTAAGGTCGTCGAGGACTCATTTTGTTCAGAAAAGAAATCCTCATCGTGTAAACAAGGGATTTTTTTTAAATTTCGTGTTGGCCAAGTTATTTGCAAATTAGTAGCCTAAATATTGGAAATTTTGGATAATTGACCGTAACTTTTCACATGAATTTTTTTTTACCGATCCCTGGCGTTCATAAGATGTAAAATTGCTATCTGAAGAAAGCAAGACCTTGAGAAGTTGAATCGGACCAACAATGTGCCTGAAACCTTACGACAAAGTTCTTCGAAGGAAATTTTTTTTGGTGTAAAATACACTGGCTGACAAATAAATAAATTTTGGAGTACAAATTGCCCAAGCCAAGCTGTACTGGTCCCCTTAACACGACTAGGCGATTAATTTCCTTTTTTGCCACCAATGTACGCCTTATTCACTTGACGTGACGTTATACATACAAAAGCATTTACAACCCATTTCAGCAACAAAAAAAAACGAATTTTGATGAAAATGGCACAATTACAAGGTTATACAATGGCAAGCCTCATATAAATTTATGAGCAGGTCCACCAATTATCTGTAACCGATCCGGGGCTAATATTTCGATTTGTCGGCAATTTTGATATTTTATAGTGTGTGTCGAGATGTAAGAATCCCCCCAAGTTTCAGACCTCTAAGCCTTACCATTTAGGAGAAACACGTTAATCAGCCTTTTGACTTTAAACAAATTGACTTTCACATCCCAATTTTTATCCCATCTTTATCGCTGAGGAAAAATTGCGATCCAACGTGTTTTTCACGTGAAAAAGTCTGATCCTTCCGAATATAGAATCCGTTTCAGGCTAGATCGTCAGGAACTGTAAAAAAAAATACGATTTTTCGCAAAAAATCGTATTCTTTCAACGTTCCCCAATTTTTTTTTTATTTTAATATTTTTATGTGAAAGCCTGCAGTTTTTTACTGAAGGAACAGAAATTTCGGAAGGTGCTGGAAATGGGATCAGGTGGGAACTGCATATTTATATTCATCAAATTTAGGATAACATTTTTTTTAAATTTCTCTGATACAATAAATAAATATGATATATTAAATTTTGTTTTGCGAAAAAACGTTTTCATTTTTTTACAGTTCTTCAGAATCTAGCCTGAAACGGATTCCATGTTCGGAAAGATCAGACTTGTTTACATGAAAAACACGTTGGATCACATTTTCTCTCCAGAGATAAAGATGGGATAAAAATTGGATTGTAAAAGTAAATTTGTTCAAAGTCGAAAGACTGATAAACGTGTTTCTCATAAACGGTAAGGCTTGGAGGTCTGAAACTCGAGGGATATTTACATCTCGGTACACACTATGAGACATCAAAATTGCAGACAAATCAAATTTTTGACCACGGATCGTTTACAGATAATTGGTGGACCTGCCCATATATAAATATTAAACAGCAGCTAACTTTTTTTTTTTTTCGTATATTTATAATAATATTTCGTACACTATATATACATAATATATACTTGTATATTACGAGGTAATAATTAAACAAAGTTTACGATTCAGTAAATCAAAGTAGCGTTTACGAATGTATGTATACCGGGTGTTCACGATAATGCTCTGCGAATTTTTATCTATTAAACAAAGCATTTCCGAACAAAACTTTTCCGACAAAAGTTGTATCATTTAAAGAGAGGAAAATGGTTGTATTTTTGATTCTTTACTGGATGGACGGTTTCAAGGTTATTTCAAGGTCAACTTAGATTTTTTGTTTTTCGTGGAAACCTATATTTTTTATTCCGGAATATTGTTCTACTTAAAAAATCGAACGACTTTTGTATGAAACATTTTTTTCTATTCACTAATTTTTTATGATATTAAGCCAAATAACTAGAGATTTTTTAACTTTTGAATATACACTCCTAACAAAAATTAGCGGGCCACCCAATTTTTGCTTCGAAAAATGTTCGATTTCAAAGTCTCGTAATTCGATAAAAAATTGGCTTAGCGAATCGTTCGTAGAAGCATTTCAAAGCTTGAAGCTTTATCTTTCAGATGCTTACTTTTGATTGCATTTATGTTTTTTTTGTCTTGAGTTATGGTTCCTTGAACCATCTCGTGTCAAATTTGTGTATCGATGTTCCAACTTCGAAACAACGCACGGGGTCGAACAGGATCGGAATTTTAATTTCAAGATAGTCATTTTGAAGCTTGGAATGTCCACTTCAAAAGCCTTTCTTTGAACTTGGTCTACGATTTTTTTTCATGGAGTTATGCGTTGCTGAAGCAAAAATGGTCTTTCAATTTTTGATCGCATCCCCTGGGCGAACGAGTTCTTGTATCGAGGTTCCCAAACATGGCTTTTGAAGCTCAAATCTTCATCTTTCTGAAACCTCATTGCAATTTTTATTCGGTGACGTTTTTAAGCCATGATCACCATCCAAACGAGACCCTCCGAACCGTGAAATGGAAATTCGAACTTTGACCTCAGGTAGGACACGCAAAAATAGCGACACAGGTGGCCCAAGATTACAACTTCAACTTTAAAGTGTTTTCTTCAAAACCATATCTTGGAATTTGCTCTACGATTTTTTTTCGTAAAGTTATTCGATTCTTAACACATATGGACGATTGAAACAGTACCTCCGGCATTAGCATTACTTAAAGTGTACCGCGTGGAGGTTGCCTGGTAGGATTTACACCTCGTGTGTAAGTGTGTGTGAGTTTGTGTGCGTACCAGAGATCAGGACCCCATGGTTCGTCACTACCACGGTATTTTGTGACTCCAAACCCTCTCTGGTACGTGTGTAAGTGTGAGTGTATTTGTGTGTGTGCGCGTATGTGAACCGACTTGCGGGTGATCTAAAGATGTTTGATGCAGATCACAATTAATAAGGCGTGTTTGCACCCCTTTGTTTAATCACTTCACGGCATCTTTCCGTCATATTGATGCAGCTCTGAATAAGATACTGCGGTATCCCATGCCAAATTTCGCGCAACGCCTGGCCCAGCTCAAGTAAATTTGCCGGTTGTACACGGCATTGTCTCAACCTTCGTCCAACCATATCCCACACGTGTTCGATTAGATTTAAATCGGGACTCATAGCCGGGTGGTCAAGGTGGTCAAATACAGCCCTTAAAATTGTATTGTACTGAAATTCACGAATACGGGGGTGACTCTGTAATGGTCTGGGGTGCAATTTCCATGCATGGTCGTACCGATCTCGTGATTATTCCACCACTTCAAGTAATGCTAATGCCGGTGGTACTGTTTCAATCGTCCGTATGTGTTAAAAGTCGAATAACTTTACGAAAAAAAATCGTAGAGCAAATTCCAAGATATGGTTTTGAAGAAAACACTTTAAAGTTGAAGTTTTAACCTTGGGCCACCTGTGCCGCTATTTTTGCGTGTGCTACCTGAGGTCAAAGTCCGAATTTCCATTTCACGGTTCAGAGGGTCTCGTTTGGATGGTGATCATGGCTTAAAAACGTCACCGAATAAAAATTGCAATGAGGTTTCAGAAAGATGAAGATTTGAGCTTCAAAAGCCATGTTTGGGAACCTCGATACGAGAACTCGTTCGCCCAGGGGATGCGATCAAAAATTGAAAGACCATTTTTGCTTCAGCACCGCATAACACCATGAAAAAAAATCGTAGACCAAGTTCAAAAAGAGGCTTTTGAAGTGGACATTCCAAGCTTCAAAATGACTATCTTGAAATTAAAATTCCGATCCTGTTCGACCCCGTGCGTTGTTTTGAAGTTGGAACATCGATACACAAATTTGACACGAGATGGTTCAAGGAACCATAACTCAAGATAAAAAAAACATAAATGCAATCAAAAGTAAGCATCTGAAAGATGAAGCTTCAAGCTTTAAAATGCTTCTACGAACGATTCGCTAAGTCAATTTTTTATCGAATTACGAGACTTTGAAATCGAACATTTTTCGAAGCAAAAATTGGGTGGCCCGCTAATTTTTGTTAGGAGTGTATTTCACCTCTAAACTATTAAGTTTGGAAAAAAATTGCAGGAGACAAAAAGTGCGTAACTTTATGCAAAGATTCTTGGAGAATAATTGCAGCATCATATTTTAAACAATTTTTGATTTTTTTTCACGCGATTCAAGAAGCGTCTATAAAAAATTATGGAAAAAAATTCTGCAATTATTCTCCAAGAATCTTTGCATGAAAGTACGCCCTTTTGGTCCTTTGCAATTTTTCTCAAAACTTGATAGTTCAGAGGTGAAAAGTTTTCAAAGGTTAAAAAATCTCAAAAAAGAAGAAAAATTATGGAAAAAAATTCTGCAATTATTCTCCAAGAATTCTTCGCATGAAAATACGCACTTTTGGTCCTTTGCAGTTTTTCTCAAAACTTGATAGTTTAGAGGTGAAAAGTTTCCAAAGGTTAAGAAATCTCCAGTTATTCAGCTGAATATCGTGAAAAATTGGTGTTTTGCAAAAAAAAATTTTATGCAAAAGTCGTCTGATTTTTCAAGAAGAGCAAAATTAGGTAATAAAAAAAATATAGATTTCCATTAAAAAAAAAAAAAAAACGAAGTTGACCATGAAATAAACTTGAAACCGTCCACCAAATAAAAAAAAAATAAAAAATACTAAAATTCTCCACCCTTAAAACGATACAACTTTTCGTTGTAATGTTTTGCTCGAAAGCGCCTTGTTTCCGAGATAAAAATCCGTAACGCCTTGTCGCGAACACCCGGTATATCCTTTAGGTTGGGTTAATTAATTCAAAACAAAAAAATAATAATAATAATAACAATCGTAACCTAGAGCTGTTGTCAAAGCGCCGAATTCATCTACTAAGAATTAGCAAAAAAAAAAAAAATTTTTTTTTTAATAAAAACACGATCTTGAAAAGAACACGGCTCAAAAAAAAAGATTGCAAATAAAAATTTCGACGACGTTGGGCAAAATAAAAAAATAGAATAAAATGAAAAATAAAAACTGTTAATAGCCACACACTGTGCTATACATTACTATTACCAGAATTTCCGGTTTCATGCACTAAGGCCGCAAAAACTGTAGACTTCGACTTAGACTTACTTTAGCTTAGCTTAGGGCGTCGTCTCCTTGGCGACTGACTGTAATGCTATAAGAGATTCATCTTGATATTCATCCCGCGTTTTCGTACAGTACGAATCGGTCTTCGTCGGTTGAAATAACATGTAATAACTAGCCAACGGAATAGCCCGTTTACGTGATTTGAATTATACCTGACTGTAATAGTATGTGCAATGCTATAACCAATCGGTGAACGGATATACCTATATGGTCTTCGAGTGATTATAATTTACTTTATAGATAGTCGATCGGTTTCCAATAGCAAAAACTTGTAGAAAAAAAAAGAATAAAAATATAAAAAACTTCATTTAATACTCCGGTACGTATATTGTGCTTGTTCATGTTTGAACCGATTTTTCTTTTATTTTATTTTATTTTTTTTTGTTTTTGCTTCGCTTTTTTTAACTCTGCAGCTTCGACTGTCTAGACTATTAGTTTCAGTTACCAAAAAACTTGCAATTGTTTATTGGTTTTCTCCGTTTTAATTTTCATTTGGAGGCTGTAGTTCGGTCTCGGTATCAAAATATACAAGAACAAGTCGATTACCGGATATTTATTTCCAAATTTTGAAGATTTTGAAATCAAACGAATCTAAAATTGTTCATTTCGATATCTGAAATCGGTTCGATTCGATTTATTTTAGTCCAAAATCTTCGAAGACTAATTTGGTTGGGTTTGCAAATTTTTAGAGACTGAAAAAAAAAAATAAAAATAATTACAAGTCGATTTTTGAATATTCCGTCGAAAATTTTGAAGCTTTTCAACTCGAACGAATCTTAAATCGATTATTTTGGTCTGAAATCGGTTCCATTCGATTTATTTCAGTCCGAAATCTTTTGAAACTGTTTTAATTGTCGATTTGCCGTATTTTTGAGGCTGTTGATTCCGAATCAAAAAATATAAATAAAAATCGATTTCTGTATATCGGATCAACTAACTTGCAGATTTTGGACTCAAACGAATAAAAAATTATTCATTTTTGACTGAAATTCTTCTATTTATTTCAGTCCAAAATCTTCGAAGACTGAATTGACTGAGTTTGCCGTTTTCAAAAGACAGTAATTGATTCTAAAAGGTAAAAAACACAACTTCAAATCGATCTGTATGTCTATTTGATCGAATGGTTCGAAGACATTAGGTTCAAAGTAATGAAAAATAATTAAATTTAATTTTTGTCGAAAATCATTTCCTATATTTATTCATTAGACTCCGAAATCTGCTGCAATAGATTAACGATCTATTGATGAATCAACTACTGGTACAAAAATCGCTTCTTATCAATGAACTTCACCTAAAAGAAAAAAAACCAAAAAAAAAATTCTCAATCGTTGAAATCTGCCGATTGCTTTCATATAATTTCCTCTTATCGTTACATCTGAAGTAAAAAAAAAAAAAATTGGCTTCAATTCAATCCTGAGAATATTCTATGTAACATTAACACAGCTAGGTCTACTTATTCTATAGACCAGCCTATCTTCGTCTACTATCTTTCTTTTCAATTCCTCACCGCACCTATTTCTGATTTTATTTCCATTCCATAAACCGTGGGTCGTGATCAAGATGTCTGTCTTATTTTTTTTTTTTTCTTATTCTACTTTTTTCTCTTTCATCAAATGTTTTTCATTTTTATTTTTTCTTCTATTTTCCTTTCCTTTTCCCTCGCATTAGACATATACTCGTACATCCCTACAAATTTCAATGGGGATAGTTTACTGCTAGTACATTAAACCCTGAAGTATGTATGTACACATACATAGGTAGGTAGGTATGTACATACTTCATACTTGAATTCACACGTGAAATGTCTCTCTGCATTCTCAAGTCTTAAGAAAAAAAAAGACAAGAAAAAGAAGCGATGAAAAAAGATTGCCACAAAAAAAAAGGAGGATAATAAAAAAAATTGAAGGAATAAATTTAACCGTGTTTTACAACTGTAAAGCTGTATATTTACAACTGTTGAAACCTTAATTATTGTCAGATGAAGAAAGTTGAATTAATTACAACCATATTATAGAGGTAGGTATCTACCTTATACCTCTACTATATGATGATCTTTAACCCGACGAGAATGACTATCGAAAATATTTTTTACCTTATAGTTCTGATGCTTTCTCCATTTATGTACTAGTATCACTCATTATGTACATATTTATACCCAGATATCTGTTACCTATACTAATACATAGCTATCGCTTATACTACCTGTGTGAATAAATTTTCAACGATTTAAACCATCGAGAAACGGGGAAAATTATAATATTTAAATTTAGAATCGTCGTATTCATATTACGTTATATATATACATATATATATGTATATATATATATATATATGTATATATATATATATATATATATATATATATATATATATATATATATATATATATATATATATATATATATATATATATATATATATATATATATATATATATATATATATATATATATATGTATATGTATGTGTATGTATGTATATAGGTATAGCCCTCGGTAAGTGTAACACGTGTTCTACCTCTTTTTCTTTTTCTTTTCCTTTTTTTTTTTCACTTCGGAAATCTCTCTTAATTTTTTTATTACACGTATACTGTATAATATGTATACTGGACTGTATCAAAAAAACCGTCTGAATTTTTGTATGTTTCGTTTAAAGTGATATTGAAAATATTCTTCCACATGACGAAAAAATAAATGCTGACAAAGTTTGAGCTCTTAAAATATTGAGAGATGCATCATCGCGATTATCTATTTCCTATTTAAGAGAACCAATACAGCTTGGTTTTGGAAATTCGGAGTACTCCAAAATGGATTTATTTCTCAACCAACGTTTATTTCACATCAGGAAAAAAAAATTTTCTTTGAAAGCCTTTGTCGTAAGGTTTTAGGCACATCGTTGTTCCGATTAAGGTCGTTGAGGGCTCATTTTGTTCAGAAAAGAAATCCTCATCATGTGAACGAGGGAATTTTTTTACAATTTCGTGTTGGCCAAGTTATTTGCAAATTAGTAGTCTAAATATTAAAAATTTTGGATAATTGACCGTAACTTTTCACATGAATTTTTTTTTTACTGATCCCTACGTTCATAAGATGTAGAATTACTGTCTGAAGAAAGCAAGACCTTGAGAGGTTGAATTGGACCAACGATGTGTCTGAAACTTTACGACAAAGTTTTTCGAAGAAAATTTTTTTTTTTCGTGATATTAAACTTTGGTTGACAAGTAAATAAATTTTGGAGTTCTCCAAATTTCCCAAACCAAGCTGTACTGGTCCTCTTAAATAACATGCGAAATTTTTTTTTTCAAACTGGAATTTTATACTTGTTATATTATTAAATTTTTTACCTGTCAACGGATTGATATATTTTTTCAGAGAATTGAACGTTCAACAAAAAAGGTCTCCTGGTCTTTTTTGATGAATCTATCTGTTTCCAAGTTATTCAAGATTAATAACCATGGGAAATAGAAAATTGCGATGATGCACCTCTTAATATTAATATTAAGAGCTCAAACTTTGACAGTATATTTTTTTTTTCGTCATGTGGAACAATATTTCCGATGTTACTTTTGAAGAAACAAAAAAGTCGGTTTTTTTGATACATTGTAATGTATACTATGATATAGCGATATTCATTGTATAATTAAACAGAGAACCATAATTGTTTCATAATTTATTGAGTACAATTGTTTTTTTTTTTATTGAAAATTGCAAATCTCCTTTGAGTCTTATCACTACGATTATTATGATTATTATTGTAATTAATTTATTTGATTTATAGTCGAAATTTTATTCGTTGTCAGTTCAAATTTATCATCCCCTTAGCGATCCAGCTAAGCATCTCCTCTGACTTAATTCACCGGAGTACGTGAGTTTATATAGTATATACATATATATGTATATTGTTAAGGAGAGCCTGTGCTAATTACGTGCCCTGACTATACATATACCTATATACATGTATATATGTATATATATATATTAGGGTGTGTCAGTTTGACTTTTTTTTTTTTTTTTTTTAATTTTCATGGTGCTACTTTTCAAGTCTCTAGGTCTTACCAAGAAAAAAGAATCCCACATAGTAAAATTTTTCTCCGTCAAGTTTAAGTGGTTCCGAAACTTTTTTTTGTTTTCTTTATTTATTTAACACACAGAAAAAATCTATTTTCGTGTCAACTCACATAGTTTTGTAGTTAATCAATATTTTTCAAGAAGATATTGACTTGTAAACAATTTTTGAAATTCTGTATCCGAAAAAAATTAATAAACATAATAAATTAAAATTATAAAAATAATAAAATTTGATATGTACTCTAAAACTAAAAAACTAAAAAATAGTTTCGGAACCACTTAGCCTTGACATACGAAATTTTTCGAGCGGGGAATCACTTTGTGCTGACAAGAACTATCCGTTAGAAACGTAGCCAGAATTTTTTTTTTTTTTTATGACACCCTAATATATTGACCGTTTTATAACAATAATTCAGAAATTTCATTGTAGAATTTTGTCAATTCTTCACGTTTATATTACAGATGAATAAATAAATATTAATAAACAATTTATAGGGTGGTGAAAAAAAAAATTGATATTTTGTTTTTTTTTTTCCATTACGGTAAGATTATTAATACATGGTGGAAAAAATGAAAATAAATAAAAATAAGCTATATAAGGCTGATTCTCAAAAAAAGTCGAAAATGGCTTTACCGAGTTGATCAAATTTTTTTAAACTCATTATCAAATTTTTTTTGCACAAGTGGTAGTTTATGCCTTATTCGATTAAAATATTATAGTGGTCCCTACCTTTTTTGAGTTTGAATCGAATATAAAGAAAAAAAAAAAAAATCGAAAATGAGGGAATGACAGATTTGTCAGGACAATTTTTTCATTTTTTCTCTTCGCTTACTATTTTTTCCTTCAGTTTTGCTTCTGCAGCGGTTAATTTTCTAATTTTCGACATTAATACCATTGAGCGTACCTACTGTAACAAATCAAGCAGACATAAATATTTTATACTTATTAGAAAATACATCATTCCCTCACGGTGATCATTCCCTCATCAAACAATTTTATGAGGGAATGATGATGAGGGAATGACGAAACGAAACAAAACTGCCATAAACTCAGAAACATGACCTTAGTTTCTTATGCACTATGAATAGGACTATATTACTACCGAAAACATATACAAATCTGCTATGATTATTAAATAAAGAAGTGCTTACATTTTTATAACAAAACATGAAGGAATGACATTAAAAATGTTATATTTAAAAAAAATTATTGACAAATTAGTTTCAACAAAACATCCTCTCTTCAATCGTTTGCTCTAGTGTATAGTGTCAATACCAATGTTGCCAACTTCTAAAAAAATTATAGCGGGGCTTGGTTGACCTTCACATTTTCCTCCAATCGCACTGTTTCAAAACGGTGAGGGAATGATAGGTTTTTCAAGGACAAATTTTGAAGTATATTTAATAATATTTCCATTCGCTGTTTTTAAATTATTAACTCATATAAATACAGTCAATACTATCCTATATAAGCGAAAAATAAGATAACAAACAATTAGTAAGGAATTTTACGTTTTAATTTCATGATTCTCCTCGAATTTAGCAGTTGGGACATAGTGAGGGAATGATTTTCAGGGTACTTTCTTGGACATATCTTTTCTGTTTATCATATAAGTAATAGATTTGTTTCATAAATTCGCACATCTAGTACAGTAGATTTATTTAAAAAAAAAACTTTTCATACTTGGCGATCCTGGCTTATAGAAATCATTGAGGACATCAATTTCGATTTTTTTTGAGAATCAGCCATATATATGTATATACCGTGAGGATCTCTTGAAACTATAAGGCCGAGAAGCATGGGCGCAGAATAATACGTGAATAATACGAATTTTATGGGGACAGCCAACTCGTCACACTAAAAAATCCCTAGGGTATTCGGGTAGCTAGACCAGCAGTGACTCTAGGGAGATTTTCGGCGAGTTGGCTATCCCCATAAAATTTGTATTATTCTGCGCCCATGCTTTTCAGCCTTATAGTTTCAAGAGATCCTCACGGTATATGTATAATATATATACATATTACATACCTATAGTCTGGATCGTGACCGTTTTATAATAATAATTTAGAAATTTCATTGTAAAATTTAGTCAATTTTTTTCGTTTATATTAAGTACAGATGAATAAATAAATATTAATAAACAATTTATAGGGTGGTGAAAAAAAAAATTGATATTTTTTTTTTCCATTACGGTAAAATTCTTAATACATGGTGGAAAACCAAAAAATAGAAAAATAAGCTATATATAAGTTCATTTTGAAAGGTAGCTCAAGCGACCTCTACTTTTGGCGTATAATTATGATGGTTTTTCACATTTTCAATGAAAAGAATCATTGCGAAAGCTGTTGAAAAATTTTTATCCCAAAATAATAATTAAGTTCTCTCTATATTCTTTTGTTATATATTTTGGAATAAATATTCATCCTGTTTAAGCGTCTCGACGAAAAACTAAGAAGAATCTTGTGTTATTCAAGTTATTGTCATTGTCATTGTCATTGTCATTGTCATTGTTATCGTTATTGTTAGTGTTCGATTTTCTTTCAGTTTGTCTTCCGCTGCGGTAGGTATGTACATACATACATACCTATACATATAATTGCAATTTTTTATGGCTGAAGATAAAAAAAAATAGATGACAAAAGAAAACAAAAAAAAAATCGTACGTATAATTGTTACTCGAATTTCCGTAAAATTTTGAATCAAAATTGATTATTGTTTTCTTTTTCTTTCGCCCAATTTTTTTTGTTACGTTTTTCAGCGAAATGCATTGGAAAGAAAGGGAAAGAAAAGTAAAGTAGAGAAAAAGACAAAAATAAATTTCATGAATTGTAGATACCTACAAAGCTTTCGGCGGTTTCAAACACTAAATTCGTACTCCTCATTTCATATGCTGTATACCTATTATGCAGAGGGAGGTCCTTCGCCTTTGCATCAAGAATTTAACCTTCTCCTCTCGTCTCTTCTCTTCTCTTCACTTCAATAACTTAGTTCTACTTGTTTCCTTTTTTCTATCTCTCTCTCTCTTTCTCTCTTTCTCTACGTATCTCTCTGTTTTGACTCCTTTTCCCCTTTTTTCCAATTGAATTTTTCCTTTTCTTCTTCTTCTTTTTCTTCTTTATGTTCTTCATTTTCGAAAAAAGGAAGAAAGTGAAAAAAAAAAACCGAAAACAAAAAAAAAAAAAACGTTTTGAATGCGCGTGCCTGCAGACGTAGGCGTCGCGTGTCGTCGAGGCGCCCGCGCCCGGTTCGATGGATCGCGTAGCTTTGCTTCGCGGGTTTCTCACCGTTGAACGATTCAAGTTTCACCAGTCAGCGCGTGGAGCTGAACCGTGAAAGAACGGCGATATTGTAAACGCGGAACTGCACCAATGTACAAAAATTAACAAACACAATAAAACACAAAAAAAATAATAATAATAACAATCAAACAAATAAATAAATATAAACGAAAACAAAAAAGATTATCAAAAAACGATTAAAAAACAACGAAACAACCAGTGAAACCAGAAATTTTTCTTCGAAGGAAAGAAGAAGAAGAAGTTGAGTGGTGTCTTTTTTTTTTTCTTCCAAGACAAACAAAAAAAAAAAGAAAGAAGAAATTAAACTTGCTTCAAAAAACTTTTTTATTTTTTTTTTGGCTTTGTAAAAATCCAATTTTAATTTTAATTTCTTGTCAACCATGAAAAAGCGATTTAGATTCTTTTGCATCGCATTGCATCGCAGGTTTCGTTGGATTCAGTGACTGCAGTGTCTGTGCGCGACGATATCAATTCGGACCCGTTAAAAAGCTTCTGTTTTTTCCATTTCCGAACAATCTTGACAGTCGAGAAAATTTTCGGCGAAATCTTATACGACCTGTCAATTTTGAAACGGTTTATACAACGGTTTTTACACTTTGTTTTTATATGTACGCTATATCAACAAGTGCGATTACAGGTGAACCAATTAATGACAAGTTGTGGTGCTAGTCGACTTCTACTATATATTCGATCACCTTGACTTCTTTGCACTGCCAGTACAAGACCCCCGCACGTTGTTGTCCGACCGATTATAACCGCTACTACTTATATACGTACACGTATAAAGCGAACGGTCTCAAAGTATAGTAGAATTATTATTGATAATGGTATAATAAACCGACAAGACAAGCCGGGAAAATCAATCGATATAATAATTACTTAATAAACAGCCACTTTTACACGTTAAATAATAATAATAATAAAACTGAACAACCTGCAATCTCACTCTGCAAATCCGATGTGCGATAAAACGACGTGTTACTTGAAACTGGCTACTTGTTGCACCAATTGGAGTATAAAGATAAGTTTTTCGATATAAAAATTTGGCAAAAAATTCGCGACAAGAAAAAAAAAACAAAAGAAAATTAATTTTACGGTAAAATTTTGACGAATTTTTGAAATGATATTGATAAACGAAAAAACCGTCCGCAGATCGATCCGCGAGTTGTTTTCGATTGTACAAAAGAGGGAAAAAAAGAATTACAAAAATAATATCGAATTTTGAATAACATTGAGTAAAAATTCTCTGAAACCAGTTTATCGGGTATATACATGCAGCTATCGTGTGAATAATATCGCGGGCTGGATGACCGGTCGATCGAAGCTGCAGCATAGTCCAAGAAATGCAGATACTGTCGAAGATTATTTTTAGTAACGGAATTGACCGGAGAGAGAATAAAAACCTGATTGGTATAAGTTGCTGGTCACTGCTGCTGCAGGAGGAATGATTGATTCCGATCCGGGAATAATAACGACAATACCGAAGCGTCATTTTGACAAACCGTCAATAGCCCACGGCGTCGAATCGTCAAGTGTGATATATTCGGATTCGGAAGATCGAAAATTATTGGAGCTTGAATTTAAGCCCGAGGAGATATGGTCGTGAGAGAGATTGATCTCGAAATACCGGAGACTAAAGAGACGTTGAAATTGATACCGTCCCATTTCCCGATCGGCAATAAAACCGGCGATATGAAACCCCCCTGTGACAATTATATAAACTTGACAACGCCCGGTCTTCAATCAGAATGGGATAATTTAACAGAGTTAAGTGTCTCGACCCAGAATGTTAACTGTCTCGAACACGCGCCCGAATTGACATACAGTGCCCACGTTAAGGCGATAGTTCTTGCAGTAATGGCGTGTCTTAGTCTATTGGCAAATTCGGCGACGATATATTCGATAACTAAAAATCGTCGTAAGAGGCAGAGCTGCACAGCGATTTACACCCTGATCCTACATCTTTCGATTGCCGATTTATTCGTAACCGTGTTCTGCATAGGAGGAGAGGCTCTATGGAGTTACACGGTGGCCTGGATGTGGGGAAACGCGGCTTGCAAGATATTCAAATTTTTACAAATGTGGAGTTTATATCTGAGCACTTTTGTCCTCGTACTTATCGGCGTCGATCGATTTGTCGCCGTCAGATATCCAATGAAGAGTCTTAACACTGCACAGCGTTGCAGTAGGCTCGTCATTTTCACTTGGGCTCTTTCATTCGTCCTCAGCATTCCTCAGGTAAGCATCGCATCTTATTTTTGAATGTTTTTTTTTTTTTTTTTTTACGTATATATAACCATGGTCAAATTTTTGATGGATAAATAAATTCGATTACGGTTTGCGCTTGCGTCTGCAGGTGTGTTCACCAGACGCGGATAGAAATAAACGAGTTTAGTGGACGCTCCAGGGTACACTGAGTGACGGACAAATCCCAAAACCTGCTTATCTTGTCCATCGTTCTCAAACGCCTCTACTCTTTAACGATTGTTCAAGGCTTCGAAAGAATGGGAAACTGTAGTCAACGAAAAAAAAAAAAAAATGTACCCAAAAAAAAAAAACAAAAGGAACAAAAAATCGGACAATTTCGTACTGTACAAATTTATCGACGACATTTTCTTTTATTTTTTGGATTTATTGAGCCCGGATGATACATATTTCGTTTATATTTTTCGGAGATTTTTCGCGTTTTGACCTCGAAGTTAAACGATTTTGATCCGTAAATAACAAATAAACAATTTTTTTTTTTTTTTTTTTTACTTTTATTTTTATTTATCTATTGATTTTTTTTTTTGTATCGAGTATAAAGAGAACCAGCGATAAATGTTGCTGATCGCTGATCATATCTCGTGTCAAAAATTCGTTTTTAATTATGTTAATTAGATATTTATTAGTTTTATGGTCTAATTTAGAGAATTATATTATATATATATGATATATTCCATACCAGTTTGACGAGTTTAAAAAGGCAACATTTTCAAGGACTACTTACATATTTATATACATATAATATATACATATATTTATTACTGAGGTCAATATAATATCGGTTGATTAAATTATTAATTATTATATATATATAAATTTACATGTAATTTTTTACGTGCCAGCTTGACCGCAGGTTTGTATAGCCAGACCATTTTAAATTTCGCTGAAACTCGCTTCCTGCAGGCGACAATATACATATCTAACACCTCGAAATTACCCTAGTTTTTTCTTTTTTTTTTCTCTTCTATTTTCTTTTTTAGTTTCCTTATAGCGAAATATAGTTCAATGTCTTATAATTCACATTGCTGATTCGCTTAATTCATTAGAATTATATCGCCAGCAATATGAGTGGCTATTTTGTCCGTTCAGATTAATAATATCCTTCAATAAATAGCGGCAATTGAATAATTGGATATTATACTCATACAACTGGCCGTACATATACCGATATAGTAGATATATAACGATAATAATTGGCAGGCTTTTATTATACGGTATAATACTCGCATCTATTTATCTAGATGTTGAAGAAAAAAAGCAATAAGGATGTGTAATACGTATATATGTATGGGACATTCCACGTCAACTCGGCCTGGGTTTGACCCTTGACCTCTCGGATTGGGCCCACGATTTTTTGTACGATTGTTCTCACTTTGAAGGGCACTCAGTTTTTTTTTTTTTTTAGATTTTTTCAAATCGATTTGAATTTTCTACAATTTTTAAAATCGACCATATTGATCGATACAATTTAAAAATCCGAAAAAATTCTGAAAAATCGTGTGTCAGGTATCACAATTTTTAAGCTTAGAGCCGGAGTGGGGAGATTTTTCCTTCTTACCGTTTTCAAGCTTCTTCCGAAAAAAAAAACGATAAAAGAATTAGAAGCGGGAGTTATTTTACTATGGATGGTCGCTGAAACATTTTCATATGTTACACCGGATTTTGGAAATATTTTTCAGATTTTCCGCAAAATTTTTTTTTTTAAATCTGTGAAAAATCTGCAAAAATTTTCAAAAATCTGGTGTAACATATGAAAATGTTTCAGCGACCATCCATGGTAAAATAACTCTCGATTCTAATTTTTTTATCGTTTTTTTTTCGGAAAAAGCTTGCAAACAGTAAGAAGGAAAAATGTCCCCACTCCCGCTCCAAGCTTAAAAATTTTGATATCTGACACACGATTTTTCAGAATTTTTTCAGATTTTTAAATTGTGTCGATCAATATGGTCGTTTTCAAAAATTGTAGAAAATTCAAATCGATTTGAAAAAATCTGAAATAAAAACTGAGTGCCTTTCAAAGTGAGAACAATCATACAAAAAATCGCGGGCCCAATCCGAGAGGTCAAGGGTAAGTACCAGGTCGAGTTGACGTGGAATGCCCCATATAAAATATATACGGGGAATTCCATGTGTTTTCACCTAGTCTCAGACCATCACCATTGCCAATTTCGCCGTAACTCTGGTACCTTGTAGCACTATCAGATCAACTCACCCAGAATTTTTGTTTTTTCACCGGTTCAAAGTTACGCATCATTGAAAAAAAAATTTTGGGGCCACTTTTAAAATTATAAAAAAAATACAGGAAATTCTGTGTAAAAATACGAGAATTTTGAGCTACTAACGAAAGTGGTATCTTCATTATTTCAAAAGTTATGAATTATTTAAGATCATTCGTGTCTGCATTTGCCGAAAATTCGCTGTTCAATCTTTTTGTTTGAACGACCACTTTCAAAATTCTTTAAAAAAAAAAAATACTAAAAATACCCCGTAAAAATACAAACATTATGAGACCTTGTCGGAAGTGGTATCATCATTGGTTCAAAAGTTATAAACTATTCACCACCACGTATAAACTGCTTTCCTGAGTCATGATTATATTCCGAATCTACTTTTACAATTGACGGCACACAATATAAAATTAAACGTATATATGCATATGAACACAATATGCAGTTCGTATTGGTTATTAATCCATGTCTTTGTGCTGTGCGAAATCTCAGCAGATTCATTAGTCATTATCTTAAGCCGGTCACTTTTCTGTGTCTTCTTATATGAAAAGGATTGCAGCATCTACTACGAAAGCATTCGGGAGTCATTTTTTGTATTTGTCATCGAAAGCTCTGCGTATTTTTTCTCTGCATATGAAACTCCTTTCAGCGAGGTCTCAAAATGTTGGTGTTTAGCCAGGGCATTGATGTCATTTTCCCAGAAAAATCAAAGCTGCCTCACAGAGAAATTATTATATAACTTTGAAACTGACGAAGATATCACTCGCGTTGAAGGTTGACCACGTTTTCGGAGAACCTGTGATCTTAGAGCTGCAGGCACCCACGATATCAAATAATTCATAACTTTTGAACTAATCAAGATACCACTTTCGCCAAGGTCTCATAATGTTTGTATTTTTACGGAGTATTTTTCGTATTTTTTCCAGAATTTAAAAAATGGTCGTTCATAGAAACAGATCGAACCCCGAACTTTTGCCAAATAAAGACACGAATGATCAAATAATTCATAACTTTTGAACTAATGAGGATACCGCTTTCGTTAGGATCTCAAAATTCTCGCATTCTAACACAGAATTTTCTGTATTTTTTTTTTATAATTTTAAAAGTGGCCCGAAATTATTTTTTTCAATGATGCGTTACTTTTAACAAAAAAAAAAAAAAAAAAAACAATCTGGGTTAAGTTAATCTGATAGTACTACAAGGTATCAGAGTTACGACGAAATTGGAAATGGTGATGGTCCGAGGCTGGGTAAAAACACGTGGAATTCCCCATTATACATACATTAAATTGATTAATATATAATAAATTTAAAAAAAAGGCATAAAACGTATGTAAGAAATTTATTGATTACATATACATACATATACAATTATACATATATAAAAGTATATTTCTTTTGCTAATTATCCCATTACTATATCATCTATCTTTTTCAACGATAAAAATTGTATACATATGTATATATATATTCATATATAGGTATATGCAATAAATTTATTGCTTCTCTTTTTTTTTGCCAAATTTTTATTCCTTTTTTTCTATTCATTCTTCATAGTTATTATATTTATTTATCCTTATCGTTTCGAGCATTCCGTATATATGAGCGATAAATATTATAATATCGAATATGTCTATACATATTAATTATACATATACAGCAGCAGCAGTACTTTTCCTCGCGGTTTTTAAAAAATTTATACCAAAGTTTTATTTTATTTTTTTCTTCTTCTTCCCTTCTTCTTCTTATTCTTCGTTATTTTTATTTATTTATTGTTATCATTTTTTTTTCGTTTCTTTTCGTTTATAGTTAGTAATTAATGTATAAAATACATAAATAATATATAAATACATACAAATTGTACGTATAGGTATATATAGCTACACGATTTCATAATCTGTATATATTATACATATGTTATTTATACAGATATAATAATTAAATGAAATAATCTTGTGAATGTTGAGACAAGGTGAGACACTGGAAGAAAAAAATTAATAAATAAATAAATAATTAAAAACAAAAAAATAAAATACAAAAATAGAGGTAACTGGACGAGAAGGACAGGTTGATCGAGGTTACGGATCGATGATCGTGTGTGGACAAACGGAGAGAAGAAAAAAGTGGGCAAAAAAGATAAGGAAATAATTCAGAAAAGAAAAAATAAAAAAAAAAAGGAAAAAGGAAAAATAAAATGAACCTTACATAAATTAGAAATTCTTTTAATCAATTTTTTGTTCTTTTTATTTATTTTTTTTCTCTTTTCATTTTACCAAGAAAAAGAAAAACGCGTACCTACTGCACGATACATATATACCTTATTGTTAGTGGTATAATAAAAGTGATATTCATATTCGTGTAGCATGAAAGGAACAAAAAAAAAATAAATAAAAATTGAAAGAAATGAAAAAATTAAGTATCAACGATCATCATATCCGATCGTGCAGCGATAAATCTATAAAGATCGATTATAAAATTATTAATAAGAATTTATATACCCATATATGTACACAACATTATATAATAAAGTTTTTAGGAATCGCTTAAAAGCAAGATAAAAAGTATATAGTATAATAATAATGTAATAATATACATGTATGTATGTACCTATAATATATTTGACTGGGCGGTAACATATTCTATTTTTAAATAAAGAATTATCGCATCAATATAATAATAATATAGGTATGGAATAACGGAGGATAACGAAAAAATTAAAGAAAAAACTAAAATCATGTATATATGAATATATATATAAATATATACCTATATATGTATACAAGATGGAAGAGTATGATAAATGATTCGTTAAAATATTGTCAGACAGCTGGCAAACAATGAAATTTATTATATACTATTTAATCGTATAAAAATTTATTGTTGATTATCGAAAATAAACATTTCATCATCGATTCTTTATACATACCTATACACATACATATATATAGGTATATTTACATATATTTATATAGAATAATTTATATTGTATGATTATTAATCATGATAATAATAATAATAATAATAATAATAATAATAATAATAATAATAATAATAATGATAATTCGTTTTATAGACATCTTTTTTTTCTTCTCTTCTTTTTTTACTCAGCTGTGGCTGTTACTGCAGTATATAATTATATGTATATATACCTATATACCTGTAATGTACGCTTATCGTATACAATGTACAGATTATCGATATTTATTCGATAATTATTGAATCGCGTAATATGTTATAAGCTGTTATTTATAATCAGTCACTGCACATACCGATGGCACTTGTTAATAGAGCAAATGGTAAGACGAAAAAAGGCAAGAAATAAAAGAAGTACAACAAAAAAAAATAAAGAAAACTTGACATTTAAGTAAACAGGTAAACTGTATAGTTGATAACTAGCCTGCAGTGTTAAAGCTGTATAGATATACGGGGTCGAGAAAGGTGCATGTTTAATACGCATAATACATACATTATATAGGCAATATCATAAATTAATTAATGACCCATAAGTTTAGTTGTATTTCTTTATCTACTATTCTTTAGTACTAATGTCTTGTCTGTATAGATATTTATTGTTCATCTTTTTGATTATTTTTTTGACAGTTGATTGACTGTAATAATCACTTAAAATGTACCTATATGTATATAAAGAGATATACAGTCAATTAATTTGAGAATATGGACGATTCCACCAAATCCTGAACGCAAATCCGGCTTCAAGATAATCGATATTTTTTTGTTGTTCTTTGTTCCTTCCATTATTCATGTCTAGAAAAGGGGATTTCTTGATTGATCGGGCTTCGCGTGATTATACGTTTTCTATAGGAAATTTTTTTTAACTCGAATTTGACGTATCTGAAAACGCCTGAAGTAAAGGAAATCAAAAATTAGAAACGTTATAGTTTTCCGTCGGGAAATTTTCTGAATTTATACCGCGAAAATGATGGTCATTTATTTTTCTCACGCATATCGTTTTCGTACCGAAAATCGGAAAATAAGATTTAAAACGTTAATTTCACCCTGTTTTACAGCTTTCTTTTGAAAATCCGATTTTTTTTTTTCATTTTTTGCTTCGGAAAATTCAGGAAAATTTCTGACGAAAGACTATAATGTTCCTAAATTTTTTTCTCTGTTTTCACGCGTTTTCAGATACGTCAAATTCGAGTGAAAAAATTGTAAAAATTTCCTAGGGAAAACGTACAATTACGCAAAGCCCGATCAATTGAAGCGATGGACCTTTTCATATAATGTATAATAAAGAAATCTTGTTTTCTACACATGAATTTAATGAACGGAACAGAGAAGAAAAAAAAAATCGATTATTTTGCGTCCTATTGAAAATTTTCTCCAGTTGTATACGTGAATTTCGTTTTTTTTTTTTTTTTTTTATAACACAGTTTTTTTTTTTTTCTTTTACATCAAAATATATCAAAATCAACAAAGTCAACTCAATCAAAAAAAAAAAAAAAAAATCCCAACATAAACCGAAGAATTATCGACCGTGACATTACGATCGTAATTTTATCGATGCGAATCAAAAAAACAAAAAAAAAAAGAGAAAAGTTGTTTTTACCATATAAGTATAGATATTTATACATGATAATTTAAGATTCCGATATATCATATTACGTAATATCAAAATAGGCATATTTTTTGCAAATTTTTTATTTTTTATCTATTTATTTATTTTTGTATTTTCACTTAACAAAATTCGCGAGTCATAATTATTTTTGAACGAACATCTGCGTAGGGGAAAGGAAGAATTAAAATAGAGTAAGAGAAGGAGAAAAAAAAAAAAAGAGAAAAATTTATATACCCATAGGATATAAATATCGAAAAATCTAGAATTGCCTTAGATTACCGCAGGAAACTGCGAGTGGGAATTCGCAGCACAGTGTATAACTATATAGACTATACTATATGTATATCTTCGGATAAACGATTAGCTGAGAAAAGATATATTATATTCACACCCACGCATTCAGGTATAGGTATATACATATATCTAGGTATAATTGCCTGTTCGATCATTTATATATTTATATATATGCATTGATATATATGATCAGCTATTTATCAAATATACTGTATCCATATGTGATATCATACAATATACTGATGAATTTAAAATAAAATTTTGTTAATAATAATAATAATATTAATATTGATCGTCATTTCAATGTGTAAATAAATAAAGCTGCTATTTTGCGATATACATGTAGATACGATATCTGCTAGGTTTCAACCAATCTATATATATACGCAAATTGATTGTAAATATATTTACATATGATTTTCATTTATAAATTAGGGTTTTTTTGTTGTAGTTTTTTTTTTTTTTTGTTAATATAACCTACGTCACAGCTTAACTACCACTTATAATACGCGCAGACATCGTTTTCTCAATTCATTGTTTTTCGATTTCTTCTGTTTTATAAACGAAAGATAACAAACAACTATAGAACAAGAACAACAATAACACCGTTTTAATTATTTCTGGGGCCTTGATACAATTGTTCTTACGGTATATTGAATAAAAGGTGAATTTTTTTTTCTCTTTTTTTTCAATATTTTGCGAATACGAATTTTTTGTAATTTTTTTATTTTGAATATCAAATGAACAATAATAATTTCATAACGTAGCTCGAGATTTTGGTTTTTGTTTGTTTTTTTTTTTTTCGGTCGAAATTCTGGAAAAATTGACTCGTTGAAATTTGAAATTGTACTTTGATATTTTGTGAAAATCATACAAAGCTCTTGTCTTTGAACAGAAGTCAAAAAATTTGTACCTGCTACATTTTTTTTTCTGTTTTTTTCAAAAAGTATGTTTCAAGATGGATATTTGTACGTATAGTTTGATCTTCTTATAATCTCGACGATTACTTTCAATCAATCGAGTAAAGTTGATTGATATATACCTAGGTATATAATATGAAAAACTTAATATATCATTGAATCTGGAAAATGATTTCCCTGGTAAAAATTTTTACGAATTTTTTAAGGAAAGTCGAAACTTTCGGTTTTTTACATGAAAAAAAAAAAAAAAAAAAAAAAAAAAAAATTGTAAACTTTCGTATGGTCTTTCGTGAAAAAATTTGTATATTTTCGCAGTGATAGAAATAAAACTCGTTTTTGTGTTTTTTTTTTTTTTTGCTTAATGAAAACAACAAAAAGTTCGAATTTTTCTAAACATTCGTAGAAATTTGTATAGAATTAGTTTCATCGCGGGAGCAACAAGAAAACAGAACACTAATAAATTTTGGTATTGACCGAAGGAATGTAGAAAAAAAATGAAAAAAAAAAAACCAATGCAAAATTTGACTCAAAATCGATAAAATTTTTCAAATTTTTGCAGAGTTTACATGAAAAATTTCTCACATACCTAAATATATTACTATTAATAGGGGTAATTATGATATCGCAGGGGCAATTATGGTACAAGCATGTTTTTTTTATTTCTGTACCCGTTGTCGTGAAGTAATTTGAACTTTGCATCTAGTTAAAATGTAGTAGGAAGTGTCCCGAACAGAGTTCATAAAAAGTCAAGTGTTTTCACTTAGTAAGAAGCCCGGAAAAAATCGTAAGTACGCGAAAACGTGAAATCTAAGGTTTTGACGTTTTCGCGTACCTGCTTACGATTTTTTTTCGGTTTTCTCACGAAATAAAAACACTTGACGTTTTATACACTCCGTTCGGGACACTTCGCACTACATTTCAGCTGGACGCAAGGTTCAAATTACTTCACGACAACGGGTACAGAAACAAAAAACATGCTTGTACCATAATTGCCCCTGCGATACCATAATTACCCCAGTTGACGGTGTACTACATATGTCCCTATATATGTGTAATATCTGCAGTATTATATATGTATAAAAGAATGAATTAAAATATGTATATTCAATGAAATTTGTATATCATATTAACTATTAGCTTAATTTACGCAATATGCATGTAATATTGATAGCATATATTATATATATATATATATATATATATATATATATATATATATATATATATATATATATATATATATATATATATATATATATATATATATATATATATATATATATATATATATATAAGTATCCACTGTACATGGACACTGTAAGCTGTAGGTTATTATGAAATGAAATTATTCATACGAGCTGATTTCTAAATCTATGTATAACTTGATGAAAGAGTAAAGCAAGGTCCGAGAACGGTCGAACCAAGGTCCGAAACTAACCACAGATTTCCTGATTTTCATCCTTATTATTTTATTATACCTCTCGTTCATTATACATACGTACATAACTGAACCGGTATATATAATATATAATACATATACCTGTACAGAGTGGTACAAAATTCGTTAAAAATATTCGACTGCCGTTTATAAATCATCGTCAATATGATTGGAATTGAAATTTCCTTAGCATATTTTTTTCTGTTTGTTTGTTTTATATTCTACAATTTATAACGAATGACACTATTTTTTCCTTTTTTTTTCACAATTTCTCTAATATTAAGAAAAAAAATAAAAACAAGAAAAACTTTAGTGGCGTCACTGATTAGGATTCTGGTGAAAATTGCAAATAATAAAATTAGAAAGAAAAAAAATTTGAAGGGACAAATTAAAAACAAAAAAATAGATTTTCTTTCTTTCCTTCAAAGTTAAAATCGGAGGAAAAAATTTTGTTCGAAAAGAAAAAAAAAGAAAATAAAATTATAGCTAAGGATATTTCGGTTGCACATTTTGACGAGGATTATGAACCCTGTTTAATATTCCTCACGAATTTTAAACCACTCTGTATATACCTAAGTATATACCGAGAGTTTTCGGTGAATCCGCACGACCCCCTCCTAAGTCCAAACCAACACAGGCATGCACCGCGTGTATGAGGCTCATTCAGGAGGGGATAGGCTACTAGTAGCATTGCTTATCCCCTCCCGAACGAGCCTCACGCATACGGTGATTGTCTGTGTTGGTTTGAAACTCTCGATATGTATAGTATAACATATTTTACACTCATTCATCGTGCGGCAATAACTATCGATCACTATGTGTAGTGATTAATATATGTATAATATGCATATATATTATACGTATAGTATAATATATATTACAAAGATAGGAAAATGCTACCGGATAAGATTTAAAGCTGAATAACAGAAGGAAGAGGAAGAATACGTGTATATGTATATATACATACTCATTTGCTTCAAATATTTAGAAAAAAGGAGTAAAAAAAAAAAAAAAAATGAAAAATAGAAAAAGATCTTTCAGAGCTTCTGAGAAAAAACAGAGAAAAAGAAAAGAAAAAAAAAAAAATTAGGTAATTTGTAATCCGTCGCGGGTAACAATAACTAATCTAGCTGGTGAACACGAAAAGAAACACGGAACAGAAACGGAAACTTTGCTACGGAATTATATGTATGTATGTATACATATATACCTATGTGTGTATATCTGGCCAAAGTAAAAAAAAAAAGAAAAATAAACGAAAAAAAAATGAGATACAAAAAAAAAATGGACTTCGCAACCCATTAGCTTATACATAAGAGCAACAAAATTAGAAATTTAGATTTTCCCACGTTATAATACCTATGTTTAGTGTTATAGGTATATATACGTATATATAGGTATATATATTTATAAGCAAACAGCGATTTTATTTCCTTATAAATGCCTGGATCACGATGATATAAATTTCAATGTATACATAGGTATGTACATACATACATATTATACAGTGGTCCTTAATTAGAGGGTGATTTTTTAAATTTTCGATGTCCATCGATTGAGAAATCGGTTCCAAATACAGACAAAAAAAATCCCCTAGAACTTTAGCCCTTAATTTCAACGGGAACATGTGCCGCAGATTTTTTTTTTTTTTTTATATATGTATAATATAATTGGTTTCTTTTATTTACTATTATCACTTTTTTTTTTTTTGACTTTGTATCCGCCGAAAAAAATTTTAAGTGCCGTGAATTAATAGTATACGAGTATCTGCTGTTCGACGGTGTGCAAAAAAAAAGAGAAAAAAAAAAAAAAAACTCCGCTGACCGATTACAACCCATTGATGTACTTGTATCACTTATTTCAGCTCATATTCTGTCATAAGTGAAACAAAAGTTTTGTGAAAAATTGACCGCCCGTTTCAAAATGAATTTCGAAAATTGTAAAATTAATTCTGAAACGGCCGGTTTCTTCATGATCCAATCTTTTCACAAAACTTCTGTTTCATCTTACAGAATATGAGAAAAAAAAATAAATGATGCACATATATTTGCCTTCCTAAGGACGATTTTTGTCTGTCCGGACTGGTCGACACTACTGCGCCAACCCAAATCTCTTGTCTTTTGGAGCATAACTCTCATTTCAATTGAGCATTATGCCCTTGGCAAAAAAACTTATGATTTTCTATCTAGTCTGATCGTTTACCTACAAAGATTCATCATTTTCTTTCAGGCTTCTTGTCCGTCCGGACTGCTCGATCCTATACTGCACTGACCCAAAACTCTAGTCTTTTGTAGCGTTACTTCAATTTCAGTTGAGGATTATGCCCCTTTACAAGAAAACTTAGAATATTACATCTATTATGATGGTTTACCGACAAAGAGTCATCATTTTTTAGGGTTTTTTGTCCGTCCGGATTGCCCGAGCCTACTGCACTGACCCAAAACTCTAGTCTTTTCGAGCGTTACTCTCATTTCGGTTGGGGATTATGCCCCTGGCAAGAAATTTTAGGATATGACATCTATTCTGATAGTTTAACTACAAAAATAAATATCGCTATTTTTTAACCTCTATTAACCTGATACTTATGATACTGATAAATCGTGCGTGCCTGTTGAGTACAGTCCCTTGGGATTGCTCATTTTGCCTTGTTTCATCTTTTTTTTCCCCTCGAAAATTGGCTCTATACTCGTATATTACTGAATTACTATTACTATACTACTATATTATAAATAAATTAATAAATAAATAAAGAAAATAGAAATTAAGAGTAAAAGAATAATAAAGATGCAATACCAAAGTTTTTAAGCCAATTGTACTTGTTTTTTTTTTTTTTTTTCCTTTTTGTTCTACTTGTTTGTTTTGAGGATTTATAAGAAACAAGTTCCTTCTGCAACTTATATTCACCTTTTTTCCCTTTCCTTCTCTTTTCTTTTCTTTTCTTTTCTATTCTGTTTCTTTTTCTTTTTCTTTTTATACATATAGCTTCGGGCTGCTGCAATAACTTTTTTTTATTTATTTCTACTCTTTCTTTTTCTTTCTATCTCTCTCTCTCCCTCTCTGCCAGAGAGAGAGAGAGAGAGAGAGAGAGAGAGAGAGAGAGAGAGAGAAAGAGAGAGCCAGAGATATATTTTCGTTAAATATTTATAACGCACCCATCAGCCTATCTTCGACGGCATTTTATTCATTATACGTATATTATAGTCTGTTGAAATGATAATCATAATAATAACAACAATAACGATAAATGAGGAGTTAATTATTAATTATCATCAGATTAATTATCATCACCTTTATTATGATCATTATTATTATGATTATTATTATTATTACTATCATTATTTTTATTAATTATTACCATTTCACGGTTAGTTATATACGAGGAATCAGCTCCGGAGTTCCTCCTGTCTTTAATTAACCGAGGTCAAATTCTTTGAAAGCATTCCTTCGAGCTTAACGAATACCAGAATATCACCTCCCTCGGAGATAAAATGATCGATCTTGTTCATTTTTTTTATCCTTCCAAAGTTTTTTTTTTATTTTTTAATTTTATTTCATCTTTCCTTTTACTCTATTATACATATATACTATCAGTTTTTTAGTTTTTATTTTTATTATATCGCATATTTATAATTCCTGCGAGTAGGTTTTTTTTTTTTTTTTGTCTCTCAGTTTTACTTCTTTTTGTATTTTTTATTATACCATTATACCTATGCACGCATCGAATTAATTAAAGATCTGCAGTGATCGGAAATATTTTCATTTTTTTTTCTTTCTTCTTCTTTTAATTATTCTGCCGATTGTTTGGCATTCAGAATCAATTAATATCATACTATCAAATAATTATATACCTGCACCCCGTATTCGAATTTTAATGCTCCGATAGGCTGAAATGTTTCCAAATATACAGGGTGGTACATTCAACTCTGCCACCCCAAATATCTCGGTTGCTTTTGAAGTTCCGAAAATTTTCTTTTGAGATATAAGTCGTTTGGGGCTAATATACAATGGTGGAAAAATTCATTTTTGTCAAGGTCATAGTTTTGGCGTTATCAAGGTCAATAATATGGTTATTTCATATTTGAATGAAAACCTATATTTTTTTATTATGTGATTTTATTCTACTTGAAAAACTCAAACGAGTTTTGTATGCAACATTTTTTTGTGAGACACCAATTTTTTATGATATTTATCTAAATATCTAAAGATTTTTGAACATTTGAAAACATTTCACCTCTAAATCAAGCTTAGAAAAAAATTGCAAGCGACAAAAGTTCCTTATTTTTCATCCAAAGATTTTGGAAGAATATTCTTTCAGAACTTTTTTTAAACAATTTTTGATTTTTTTCTTACGCAATTGAAGAGACTGCAATAAAAAGTTATAGGAAACAATTCTGCAATTGTTTTCCAGCTGAATATCATAAAAAATTGGTGTCTCACGAAAAAATGTTTCGTACGAAAGTCGTTTGATTTTTCAAGTAGAATAATATTATGTTATAAAAAAAAAACAGGTTTTCATTTAGAAAAACCATTGATGACCTCGAGAACGCCAAAACTATGACCTTGACAAAAATGAATTTCTCACCACCGTATCAGCCCCTCAAAATCAAACGACAACTATCAACAAAAAAAAAATTTGTAACTGGAAAAGCAACGAAGATATTTGAGATGGCAGAATCAAATGGAACACCCTGTATACAGAAAAATGTATCTGAATCTCCAGGCTCCTATCTCAATTCTGAATACTGTAGAACCAAAGCCGAAGAATTTTCGCATTTTGATAAAACACGATTCTCGGCACTTAGGGGTTATTTATTTTTTTTTTTTTCTTTTCCTATCGCAGTATCGCTCCAAAAAATCTGAAACTTGTCACACATTTTTAACTCCAGTAGTAGGCATGCCATGAAAATGTTCGTTTCTTTTTAGCTATTTTGTATTTGTTTTTTTTTTAGCTATAGCAAGACGAAAAAAACTTTCTAGCTTATATTGTTGAAAATTCGTTGAATGTCTCATGAAATACCTACTACTACTATACGTAAGAAGGGTGCCAATCAGTTTCAAATTTCTCAGAGCGATACTGCGATAGGGAAAAAATAAATTAAGAGGGTACATGCACCTTTGAAATAATATTTTTTAAATCACTGGTACACTGTCATAAAACATTCTATTGACTCAATTTTTATACAGCAGATTACTAATATTTTGAACTATAATTGACGCAAATAAAAGAATATCTGGATTTCGTCTTTATGTAGTTCTCATCCATCGATGAAAAAGCAGTTGTCGTAGCATACAGGTCGCATCGTTGATTGAATCTTCTTGAAATTTGGAGGGAATATTCTACATTGATGTAATTTCGGACCAAATCAATAATATACAGAGACAAGATTCGTCTTCTATCATTGTGACTTTGTAACACACTTTTTTTTTCATCTTTTTCTGAAAAAATGTCTTCAAATAAAAAAATTTCAGGTATAAAATTAAAATTTATAGAATATTATTAGTTTGGCCCGAAATTACATCAATGTAGAATATTCCCTCAAAATTTCAAAAAGATTCAATCAACGATGCGACCTGTATGCTACGACAACTGCTTTTTCATCGATGGATGAGAACTACATGAAGACGAAATCTAGATATTCTTTTATTTGCCTCAATTATAGTTCAAAATATTAGTAATCTGCTGTATAAAAATTGAGTCAATAGAATGTTTTATGACAGTGTACCAGTGATTTAAAAAAAAAAATATTTCAAAGATGTATACGTACCCCCTTGCCCACGAAGTACAGAAAATCTTGGGTAATTGAAACGGGAAAAATTGTACATTCTGGTAAACATTTTGGCCCCCATATTGAAGTATAAATGAAATTGGAATATGATGAATTTAGGAACCACCCTAATATATATTATTACTATTTACACTCGAAGCTGATAAATTATTAGGGTACATTTCAACCCCCATTCAGAATACAGTTATTAACTTGTTTACCAGACTTCATGTTATATATAGACCTACCCATCAACCCTTACGGCGTAGGTAATATCATTTCCGAAAAATACTCATCATTTAGTATTCTGCAGCGGTTATTATTATATTACGGTACTTATAAACTCACAAAGTAGCTAAATCAACCCCGAAAATTATTTCTCTGCTTTTTACCTCTCTCCTTCTTTTGCTTCCTTTTTTTGTTTCATTTTTATATTATACAGCGCTCGATCCTTATTATTACTCTTTAAATTCAAATTTAATGAAGATTTTTTTTTTTCTAATCTACTTTTTTCTATCACTCGTCTCGTTCTTCTTTTCATCTCTCGGATATTAAAAATTCTTATTCCCTTCACCTCCAACTCTCGATTATCCACATCTACAACAGATTTTGAAAATTCCTTTTCTTCTTTACTTGCAGCAACTACGCTACTTTCTTATATTTTATTTAGAGAGAAAAGGTAACAATTCCGAACAGACAAAGATTATAACTTATTTTACCTCTACGATTAAATAACTTTTCCACACTGCAACCCCCTGCGGGGTATAAACCGCATTTGCTGATCTCCGGAGGGGGGTGGGATAACCAACACTGTAACAATTTCTGTATCTATCAATCCATATGAGTTTATTAAATCATTGGCAAAAAAATTCTGTTTCTTTTTTTTGGATTTTTTTTTACTGTTCGTTTGTCGTTCTTTCTCTCCCTTACTTCTTCCTCAACTCTTACTACAAATCGACGACATAATTCTCGGCTGACTTTTCGAGTTTTATCTAAACCCTAGGGTCGATATAGACTAAAAGAAACATTATTCAACCCTAAATCCACGACCCTTGTTTGCGGCGTTTGGTTCTCTGCAGGATGGGACTTGGGTTCCCCTATTCTTACAGTTTCTGAAGCCAATATCGTGCGCGAATAAATAGGGATATTACGAATCCCGCTGAACCGCGGCTCAGTTTGCGGTTATGTACCTATACGATATATACCTATGTATATATAAAAGCGTGCGAGAATCTCTCGTTTTAGATTTTATTTATTATTTTATTTTATCACTTGTTCCCGGTTTTCAAACTTCAACCAAAAAAATACGACCTCTACAGTTTTCACGAACGAAAGACGCGTCCAATTTTACGGTGTAAAGTTTCTCCACAAAATTTTCCGTAGATTCAAAATGTCAACTAGAAAAAAAACACCCAAAAAAAAAGGGTAAAACTTCTTCACTTAATCAAATTTTTATTGCTTCAAATTTGATCTCAGATCTTAAATACAAAATACGTTTCCCTAATTTCGGTCTCCCTTTTTTTTATCCAGACCGTGAAACGTCTCGCCAAAACGTTTATCCACGTTTTTTGAATCCGCGTTTTTCTTCACCGATTTAGGCTCCTTTTTGGAGTATTTTTTCTTCCTGCTCACACTACTGTTGCAGCCGTTGCTACAGGGGCATGAATTTCTTCCCTGTCTTCGGCAATCCGGTCTTCTACATCTTCGATTTTGACATGAATTATTACGTCTACCCGTAGTACGTTTTCGAGAACACATTTCTATGAGCCCAATCTCCTGCGCGGCTATTTCTTGCCCTGCGATTTCGGTGTCTATTGGAAAAGTGTAATAACCGTTCTCCCGTTTTAGGATTCCGTAGGCTACACCGCGTTTCAAGGATGCCTGAACCTGAGTAAATGTAGTAGATGGCAAAAAAATTATCAGTTTTTTTTTTTTACCAATTTTTATAAAAGTAAACCGAAATTAAAGAATCGGACAATTCTATTGCTTATAGATTATTTTATCACTGCAGGTCAGTTTCAAAGAATATCAACAAATACACAAAAAATATATCTGAGGTTATTTATAATTCGACGAAATATCTGGACAGGTTTTATTATACAGGGTGTCCCATTTTAAAAAATATGCTCAAATATATCGAGAACTAAGCATTAAATTAAAAAATGTTTGATACAAAAGTTGTTGTATATGAAGGGAGGCATCAGATAAGCATATCAGTTTCTGGGTCCGGGACCTCTGCTGGGCCCATCGAGGCCCAACTTTCTTTATTTTAGTGGAACTCACTATTTTTTATTGGAGATTCGTATTCCACGAAAAAAAATACGGAACTCTTGTGGGAAATATTTTTTTGTGAGGTACCAATTTTTTATGATATTAAGCTGAACAACTAGAGATTTTTGAACTTTTGAGAACAATTCACGTGTAAACTATCAAGTTTGGAGAAAAATCGCAAGAGACAAAAAGTGCGTCATTTTATGTAGGGAATTTCAAAAAATAATTGCATAATTTTTTTCCATAACTTTTTGTTGCAGTTCTTTTAATTGTGTGAAAAAAAAATCAAAAATTGTTTAAAAGGTTCTGAAATATAATTCTTCAAGATTCTTCGGATAAAATTACGCACTTTTCGTCTCTTGCAGTTTTTCTCTAAACTTGCTGGTTTAGAGGTGAAACGTTCTCGTAAGTTCAAAAATCTTTGTCAAAAAAATTGGTGTCTCACAAAAAAATGTTTCCCACAAAAATTCCGTATTTTTTCCCATAGAATACGAATCGACAATAAAAAATAAAAAATTCCATTAAATAAACCAAATTTGGGCCTTAATGGGCCCAGCAGCGACTCCGGACCCAGAAACTGATACGCTCATCTGATGCCCCCCTTCGTATACCACAACTTTAGTCTGAAACATTTTTCAATTTAATGCTCAGTTTTCGATATATTTGAGCATACTTTTCAAAATGGGACGCGCTGTATAGCAGTGATCGATTGTAATGGGCAGTTTGCAGAAGAACAAAGAAACGAATACGGTGGGCGAGACAAGCAGAACACAGTTGTTAATTTTTTTGATTTAAATGCAGGGCCGTCGAGACGGGGGGGGGAAGGGGGGAATCCCCCCGGGCCCGAGTTTTTAAATGGGGCCCGGAAATTCGGAACATTGAAATTTTTTTCTAATGTTTTATCGTTGAAGTATAAAAAAATATATTTCAAATTGAAACATTTTGTTTGTGGAATAATTTGGTAGATGCATGTACAAAGCTTTTCAAATTCAGCGTCTTTTTTGACCGTAGCGCGATTGAACAATATTTATGAGGGTTACGCGTATATGGTGGCATCACGTAGGATTAGGATTCATGTAAGAAAAAAAGTATTGCGATGAAAAATTGTAATTCTCATCTTTTATATTCGCTCAAAATAGCTTTATCATACTTTGACTTATATCAATAAGACTGACTACTAGGGTGGTACTTATTTGGGGCTTGGACGAATTTTTACCGGGTCGCCCCCCAGATCAGCTCCAAATAATTCGAAAAACAATGTGGAACAAGTTTCAGCCGTCTATCTTAAAAATTGGCCAATACCAGAGGGGGGGATTTTCCCCTTTGAAATACACGTGTTTTTTCGATTTTTGAAAAACCTGCGTACTAGAGCGTCTTGAACTCTTTCTAAAAATTTCGAATACTCACGAATGCGTTCCTGGTACCCATATTCTACATCCAGATGGATAAATCAAACTTCTCATTCAACCTCGACAGCTATATAGGGTTCATGCCATAAGAGGAAACATTTTTCTTTTCTTTCCTATAGTTGCTGGAAAACTATGTCAGAAAAAGTTTGGCATTGAAAATATTTATCATGAACTAAAAAATTCTGATCCTAAAATTTTAAGTTAATTTTACAGCAAAAAAAAGAAGAGAATTTCCATAAATGGGGGTCATTGACCAAAAATTGTTTCCTCTTACGGAGCTGTCAATGTTGAATCAGAAGTTTGATTCATCCATCTGGATGTAGAATATGGGTACCAGGAACGCATTCGTGAGTATTCGAGATTTTTAGAAAGAGTTCAAGACGCTCTAGTACGCAGGTTTTTCAAAAATCGAAAAAACACGTGTATTTCAAAGGGGAAAATCCCCCTCCCCTCTGGTATTGGCCAATTTTTAAGATAGACGGGTGAAACTTGTTCCACATTGTTTTTGAATTATTTGGACCTGATCTGGGGGGCGGCCCGGTAAAAATTCGTCCGAGCCCCAAATAAGGACCACCCTACTGACTACATAATGACAAAATGTTGACTTCTTTTTGATGAAGAAAAACCCCGCATGCAAATTAATCGACCACAATCACATATGCTTTCACGTTCACGATTTTTCATTTTATGTATAGGGCCCGTTACTTTGGATCCCCGGGCCCGTATTTTCTCTCGACGGCCCTGTTTAAATGCATCGAAATTTGGTCCGTTTTTTTGTAATCCTTTATTTTTCTGGGGCTTCGGTCCTCACATAAATCATTCCAGACAGTAAAATCGGGGGAAAACCCTTGTCTCAAAATTATTACTGACCTGTTTGGCGACCGCATCCTGATCAACTTGGCTATAGGCTTTCGTGACGAAGTTTAGAATGTCTCGAGAAGTAGAACCTCGGATTTGTTTCAAATTTTGAATGGCGGATACGGCCAATGACAACGCTTTAGACTTTCCCATCGCTAAATCCAATTTTGGGCCTACGGATCGTCAATCTAACTCGACAGGTGACGGATCCTTGACAGATAACGAGTCTTGAATGTGTGCGAATCGCCCAATACAAAAAATAAGACAAATAAAATAAGAAAGGTGGATTGTAAATAAATGGGATCGATAAATTCCGAATCCTGAGAAAACGGTGGAGCGGATTTTTAAGTCTTTTTATTTTTTTTTGAAAATTGAGGAAACTTTTATAAACTTTTAGAAAATTGGATTTTTTTTTTACGGACTTAAAATGTGTGGAATTAGTCATTAGAGAATCAATCTCTTTGCGGAGTTGTAACGTAAAGCAAAATGCATTTTGTACTCACGTAGAAGAATTTTCGATAACCAAAATTCAATATGAACGGGTATACAAGGGTTTTTTTTTTCGATTTTTCAATACAGAAAAATTTCTTTCAAAGCTGCTGTATGTGTAAAAGCGAAATAAATGATGCGCTGAAAATTGAATCGCGATATTGTGAGCTCGAGACACCTTCAAGGGGTCGAAAATCGTTATTTCAATTTTATCAAATTCGATTCCGTTTCTTTTTTCTTTCGTATTGCTTCGAAGAATTGAAGCTGGGTTCGAGTTCCCGTTTTTCAAAGTTCTAAACGGTAAAATTTCGCTTACTTCGCTCCCCGCTCCTTAAAATCTCGAATTCTTGAACTTTCAGAATTTGGAACTTTCAGAATCTTTAGCCGCCTGTATTACGATCTTTACGAATTTATATATTCCGAATTTCAACGTTTCTGCAAAGAATGCAAAATCTTCTCGAAAGAATCCGTAATTTTTACCGTTCGGAACTTTCAAAATTCTATAAACTTCGAGGTTTTGATCATTTTGAGGCATAATCAGCAATTATTAAAAATTTTATACACTACGCTTTACACGGGATAAAATTTTTATTTTCTATTTTGAAATTTTTTTCATTTTCTATATATTTTTTTTCTTTTTTTGTATCTACAAATGAAATTCACGAATATCATCGATTCCTCTCAAAATAACATCAGTTTAGAATATTCCCTCCAAATTTGGCGAATTTTTGATGATCGACGAGCCCCCCGTACCCTACGAAAGCAATATTTTCTTCAAAGCGATAAATCTATGAATAAAATACGAAGCTCCGTAAAATCTGAAACTAATTTCGAATAGTGTCTGAGACCCCGTGTATAATCAGCTGTGAAAAAGCTGAATCAATGAATATTCTTTCACAGCATAGCAGTGAGTAAAAAAAAAATTCAAAAATGAATTCCAATCCTTTGGAATGAGAGCTGCTACTCGTCGACTTCACAAGGTCTCAAGATTAACACAGTAAAAAGGAATTTGGATTTATGGGGTTGTTCTGCTTTTAGATGTCCCGTATACGGTAGACTAACCACGAAAGTAATTCCGCCGGAAGATACATAAACAATGATCAAGGGAGGATTTTTTGTGGCCCACAATTCTTTCGGCTATATCTTATATACGCGTATATACGGTGCAGAGAGATAGAGAGAGACGGTCATTTGCGGAAACATTTCCTGTACATAATACGATGCAATAAAAGGTCGAACTGGGGCACCCAAAATACACCTTACAACACGAAAAAAAAAAACTAATAAATGAATGATAATTAAACAGTAATTCGATAATATGGCGAAAATTCTGGGACCTGGAACCGCTGCAGGTTAATTAATACAGTTGACGGTCTTCGAGTCTTGACCCCAACGAATTTTCACACTTCATTATATCGACAGGGCATTGTTCTTTCATAATTATGCTAACAAATTTACTCGGCTTGTATAGGTAGTTGTCTTGGCCAAAATTCGAGTCAGTTCTTTTATTATTTAAAAAACTTTGTCTCTGGGAGCTTGCGGAGTAGGTAATGGAGTAAGATTTTCTTCGATAAATATTATGTATAAGAAATAAATTTAAAAAAAAATGAGGAGGGGTTGAAATATCGATAGAGGAATGATAAAAAAAAGCGGATCTTTTAGAAATATTATTCCTTGATAAATGTTGGTTATAAATTTTCAAAAAATGTCTTCCCCAGACACTTCGAGGGAGAGATAATATCGGGCATAGAGAATGTTCGGGAAGTTTATAGCGATAAGAAATATTCTTCGACTATTGACAGACGATTAATAAATGATAAAAATCAGTCTCATTGTCAGACGGTGTTTAAGCATATCGTCGAAATCGGCGATTATCCTGTTCTCGATCGTTTTCTATAAATTGTAATATTCGTTTATCAGAAATCTCATCGTTTCAAAAAAATAAAAATATAATAGCACAATATTATGAGACTGGGTTGAAGTTCCGAAATCTTAAATTTTTAACGAACTGTCAAAGTCACGAATTCATTTTAGATCATTTCGAATTCTTGAGAAATGTCAAAGTTCAGAATATCAAAATTGGGAAAGATCGTATTGCAGACAGCTAACAACTCGGAAAGTCATAGGCCCGTATTCAGCAGTCGCCTCTAACTGAAGGTCACTTTTACCCATAAGGTTTAGCACAGAGATAAAGGCGCCTCTAAAGTCGATTTTAACTCTGTGTTGAAGCCTATGGCTAAAAGTGACCTTTGGTTAGAGGCGACTGTTGAATACGGGCCTAAGAATCCGAAAATTGGATGAGCGGGGCAAGACGGTTCATGCGCGAATTTCAAGTTCCGGAACTTTCCGCGCCTTTGACATTCTCTAGCTTTCGGAATTTGAAACCCTCGGTGTTATTTGATTTGAAGTTTTTTAAAACGACTATAATGCCGACTCCCAGGGAAAAAATCAGGAACCGGTTGACCTGTGGGTCAACCCTAAAACTTCCCGCTATGTGTCAAATACGTTGCAATAAATTGATACTATTGTGTTTATAATAAATTAAAGAAGGTTATAAGTATACTTAGTCTTCCATATACAAATTTTTTCCGTCTGATTTTCAAAAATTGTCAAATGTCAACATTTCTATAGGTTTGAGGGAGTTCTATTTAATGTCAGAAAATATCGTTCAGTCTGTATGTCTGTGTGCGAAATTTTTCATAGTTTTTAAACATTTTGACAATTTCTAGATTGAGTGATTTAAAATCTACTCACGTCTATCAAAAAAAAGAAATTTTTGTCGTGCAATATTTTTAAAACTAATCGTTCGATTTTGATGAATCTTGCAGCAATCGAAAGGGCTATTCAAGTCTTGAATCTGATTGAGTTTTGAGACTAATCGCGCGAACAGTTTAGAAGTTATGCGCTAGAAACATGAAAATTTTATTTTTTTAAATTTTTATTCTCCGAATAACTCTGAAACTACTCGACCGATCGACTCCAAAATCTAATCAGATCTAAGTCTTGATAAACCCTTTCGATCGCCGCAAGAACCATTCTAATCGGTGGATTCGTTTTAAAGATATCGTACGACAAAAATTTGTTTACACACACACACACATGCAGACGTCGATCCAAAAAATAGTCAGAATAGCTTCCTAGGAACCTAAAACGTCGAGATCTGATGAAAACTTGATTTTCGAAAACCGGATCGAAACCGGAATAACTTCCCTCTTCAACTTCCCGCTATGAAAATTGAAAATTTTCATAAAAGAAGGGAAGTTACTGGTTTCGGTCCGATTTTCGAAAACCGAGTTTTCATCAGATGTCGACGTTTTGAGGTCCTAGGAAGCTATTCCGACTATTTTTGGATGGACGTCCGTATGTGTGTGTGTGTGTGTGTGTGTGTGTGTAACTAATTTTTTGTCGTACGATATCTTTAGAACGAATTGACCGATTGGAATGGTTCTTGTAGCGATCGAAAGGGTTTATCTAGACTTAGATCTGATTAGATTTTGGAGTCAATCGGTCGAGTAGTTCCAAAGTTATTCGAAAAATAAAAATTAAAAAAAAAAAATTTCATGTTTTTAGCGCATATGTCCTAATCTGTTCGTGCGATGAGTCTCAAAACTTAATCAGATTCAAGTCTTCGATAGCCCTTTCGATTGCCGCAAGATTTGTCAAAATCGAACGATTAGTTTGAAAGATATTGCACGACAAAAATTTCTTTTTTTGTCGTATTAAACCTTGGGAACGAATTAACCGATTTGAAAGATTCTTGCGGCGATCGAAAAGGTATACCAGGACTTGAATGTAATTGAGACTGAACGATATTTTTTGACATTAAATATGACTCCCCAAAACCTAGAAATGTAGACATTTGAAAAAACTCGATTTTTGATTAAAAATCATACGGGAAAAAAATTTATATACGGAAAACTATACTGCGTTCAACGAGAGAACGGTACGCTTCCGAAACCAAATGCGTCCAGTTCGGTCAGATCCCACCCAACGCGCTGCCCACTTTACCCTCTCCACGCGGACGAACGAGCTCGGCAGCTAGCCAGATCAGGCTACGATACTGAGTAGCATCCGTCACTACCCCCACCCGACCGACAGGCCGCTCAAAGCTGCGCGGAGCTGTACCGTTCTCTCGTTGAACGCAATATAACTATACTTATAACCTTTCTCAATGTATTATAAACACAATAATATCAATTTGTTGTAACGTATTTAACACATAGCGGGAAGTTTTAGGGTTGGCCCACAGGTCAACCGGTTTCCTAATTTTTTTGAAAATATTCAATTTGCATAGCGGGGAGTTAAAAATCTTCCCAAAAATTGTGAATCGGTAATATTAAAATTCGAAAGTTTGACCTTCCTGGAACTTTTGAATTCCGAGACTTCAACCTGGCCCTAATATCGTCATAAAATGTTGATCAAGACACGTCGCGTAATTATTTCATCCCTTATTTATTTCGATGAATAAGAATCCGAGTTAAGAATTCCGTATTTTTCTGTCAGCTCCATCGAAAGCTTCTGCAGATTAAACCGATAGAAGAAAAAATTGCCTTAGAAGAAACGTTCGACAAAAATTTTCGTATTAATTCCAGCAAAAATTTTCATTTTCTGTTTCACTTGCAGAGCATAAATTAATCAATTTATTTAATTGAAAAATTAACGAAAATAAATCGATGGTTCGTTTCGAACAAAATTAATTGTTCTTCTGACATTGTGTGGAAAAAAATAATAATAATAATAATAATAATAATAATAACAATATGTGCAGATCTGATTTTCGCGAAAAATAAATAAAATAAGAACTAGCAATTCCGGTATATAAAAAAACTAAGGAATAACTATCTTGAGAGTATACAAGCGGTATTTCGCGCCAATTAGTCGCGAATCCCAAGGACAGATAGCATTGGATCATAAGGAATTGTATAAGACAGAGAAATATCTATACACGTATACCTATACCTATACGTTTAATTTGATTTATAGCAATATACCGAGCACTTGAAAAGTATTCATTGCATTAGCGAAACGGATATAACTGGACCGACGATTGAGCCATGTGGGAAATAAATGTATATACATATATACCAAGATACACATATATTCATCGAGAAGTGGTTTTCGGCCCCAGGGTGATAATAACTGGTATTTAACTATTTATATATATGAACGGAGAACTACTCCGCGAAACTCCGCGTTTCTGTTTTTTGCTTTTTAACTGTTTTTTTGTTGCGCAGTTTTGCGAATCGTACGGATATACATAAACCTAGGTACTAAAATTATAGCTTTATACATAAATACACGTAGGTATGCATATAAGATATAATATTCAGAAATAGTTTGTCAATTTTTTTCCTCCTCCTTTTTTTTCTTTCTGTGCTCTGCAAAATACTACTACTCTCGCTATTGTATATTATATTTTCATTAATTCAGTAATGATCTTCTGAAACGTATTATATTCGGTTTGTATACCAAAATATTATAGAAATTGATGATAATTCACTAGAACGCAATTATTACGTAATTTCAATTAATTATACGCGTAATTTTTTACTTCTTTTTTGTTATTTTCATTTATTTTACACATGTGAAGTTAACACTCGAACTGTCGTTTATCGGGAAGGGATTAAATCAATCCAGTCGAGTCAATTGTGGCGATTGACTCGACTGGATTGATTTAATCCCTTCCTGATGTCTTTATTTTTATTTTTATTTTTATTTTCTTTGTATTTAAGGGGACCAGTACAGCTTGGTTTGGGAAATTTGGAGTACCTACTTTGAAATTTATTTATTTGTCAACCAAAGTTTATTTCACATGAAATAAAAAATTTTCTTCGAAAAACTTTCTCGTAAAAACACATTCATGTGAAAAGTTACGGTCAATTATCCAAAATTTCCAATATTCAGGCCACTAATTTGCAAATAACTTGGCCAACACGAAATTGTAAGAAAATTCCCTCGTTCACATGATGAGGATTTCTTTTCTGAACAAAATGAGCCCTCAACGACCTTAATCGGAACAACGATGTGCCTAAAACCTTACGACAAAGGTTTTCAAAGAAAACTTTTTTTTTTCATGTGAAATGAACTTTGGCTGAGAAACAACCGCATTTTGGAGTACGCCGAATTTCCAAAACCAAGCTCTACTCGTTCCCTTAGGTGAAAAATTTTGATATAGAGAAACTGAACAGAGAAAATGTGAAAATTTTTATTGAGGTGAATAATTCTGTGCAGTGATTTTTTGATTTTTATTTTTCGCTCGGAGGGAAGGAGGGTTATAACAATTGGTTAGGTATATATTAACGTACCATGTAATTTGATATTTACATATAACGGTAAATTTTTGATCGGCTGAGAAATTTCAATAATTTCTATACGGCTCAGGGAGGAAAAAATAAAAAAAATAATAAGATAAGAAACGAAATAAAAAATAAAAATAATAATAAGAATCTATATATGTGAATGGGGAGAACTCGGAGAGTTAAATTTCATATACCTACTCACCTATGTATACATGTGTATTATACTGTCTGGATAAAATACATACCAGGCTAACTTTATTACGCGTACAAGGTATATTATTTAAAATAAAAATTCCTTTCCTTCGTTTATCTTTGCGAGCATAAAGAAGCCAGATTTATATCTAATTTCAAGGTACGAAGCCTTTTTTTTCTTTTTTTTTCATCTTTTTATTACAGCTTATATATTTGACTCTTGGCCTTATACCTACCTCGAAATTATACTTACCTTATGCTATGTGTATCTATACATATGTATAATATGGTTGTATATTAATTACGTATTATGCGAGCAAAAACGTTATTTCGCATTTAAAAATCTCTTTAATATAATTAATAAAACATTGAAAATATTACTATATACTATAATACATACAAATTATTGTATGTATACTAAATATATGTATTTATTTATAAAGACCTGTTTTTCAAATACGTGAGAATTGTTTCGCAAAATCCTTGCTAGATAATATTTCAAAAGATTTATGCTCGTTGTTGAAATACGTTTTTTTTTTTTTTTTTTTTTTTCATTTTTTCCTTTATTTTTGCATCAAACTATACGACAGCTATAATCAACATTCAAATTATCTTACTTGTGCGAAAATTTGACTATTCGTCATTTCTGTTAATTATATTATTGCAGTAATTATCTTGAAAGGTGTTAACAAATTACGGAGTAATATACGATGCGATTAAAAATAGTATGCAGCGTATATATGTATGATTGCAATTTTGCAATTTAATAATTATCAACCGATTTCCGGTATCTTGAATCGAGATTTTATTACTTTTACATGGTATGGAATTTCTTCGTCCTTCTTTTTTATATTGAAATATTTATTGAAAGAATGTAACCCCTGAATAAAACGAAACAATAAAATGGAAGTAGAGAAAAAACAAAAAAAAAAAAAAACCGATAAAAACTTGGTCATCGAACTCTGACTACCCTTCAAGGTGATTCCTTTTTTTTCATCGCCTTAGTACCTGCAATTGTAATAATGATAATTGAGTCCTGGACGAGTATAATGTAAGACCTTGGTTGATAAACTCCGAATATAACTTTCTCCACTTATCTTTATAGAGTTTCGCGTAGATTATCTTTATATTATGGAGATTCGTTACAATTTGTCTGCAAAATTCTACGTGCTGATATTATAACACGAGGAAAATGAATAAGATTCTTTTCTAAAATTTTCAGAAAAGTTGAAAATTTTTTTTAGACTTGTTATAAGATAAATTGTAGTATTTTTTTTCTCTTTTCTATGGTTTGATCGATGAGAAAATTTATTATTCATTCATTGATTTTCCTTTTCTTATTTTCGTTTTGAATTCTGTTTTTTTAGCTCGTGATATTCCACGTGGCGAGTGGACCTTTCGTCGAAGAATTTTGGCAGTGTGTGACTCATGGATTTTACAAGGACCCCTGGCAGGAGCAGCTGTACACGACCCTTACCTTGATATTCATGTTTTTACTGCCCCTGATGATCCTGATCACAACTTACGTTTCAACAGTTGTGACGATCGCTCGTAAGTAAGCAAGCTGTATAATATATATATATATATATATATATATATATATATATATATATATATATATATATATATATATATATATATATATATATATATATATATATATATATATATATATATATATATATATATATATATATATATATATATATATATATATATATATATATATATATATATATATATATATATATATACAGGTATATATATATATGGATAAGTATATAGAGAGAAGGAGAGACATAGGAAATAATTAGCTTGACTCAATTACGACTAAATAGGAGCAGATAATTATACCATCTCTTTGTCAGAGATCTTTGAATGACTCAATTCCGAGACTCGATAATCTCTTCATATTATATATTATTATTCTCAGAAGTGCTGGGTGTATATTCACAATCTAGCACCTCATTGTCCAACTTTCGGTATGCTCCTTATCGTTTATAAGGTATATTCTAAATTCTATGGTATTTAAGAAACCCCGCTGCAGCACCTTCTTCAGACTTTAGAAAGTCAACGAGGACAATTAATTCATTGTATAAGAAATTTATACTATGAAGTTTAACTTTTGATTAGTCTACTTCACAAATTGGTCAGACTCGAATTACAATCCTCCCATGGGTCAGAACGTCTCCGATTTAATACAAAAAATAAATGAATGAAAAGAAAATGGTATTCGAAGCCCGAGGCTCCTATCTCAACTCTAGGTCCTTCCCCAGAGCCGAAGAATTTTCGCATTTTGATAAAACACGGTTTTTGGCTCTTCGGGGCTTATTTTTAACTTCCCGCTATGAAAATTGAAAATTTTCAAATCAAAAAAGAGAAGTTATTGGTTTCGGTCCGATTGTCGAAAATCGAGTTTTCATCAGAACTCGACGTTTTGGGTTCCTACCTATTCTGCTTGTTTTTGGATGGACGTCCGTGCGTGTGTGTGTGTGTGTGTATATGTAAACAAATTTTTGTCGTACGATATCTTTAGAACGAATCGATCGATAGGAATGGTTCCTTCGGCGATCGAAAGGGTTTATCAAGACTTAGATCTGATTAAATTCTGGAGTCGATCGGGCAAATAGTTTCAGAGTCATTCGAAGAATAAAAATCAAATCCTAATTGGTAGAATTCTTCGGCTCTGGGTCAGTACCTTCTCAGAATTAAGATTTCGATATTAAACAGCCACCAATATGTTTTCACAAACTCTTCTGAGGGTGTCTAATTTCCGATGATGGACACTATACCTATAATAGAAACCTTAGTGTCTTTACTTTAGACTCTAGTAGTCTGAGCCCCCGTAACTTTGGAGTAAACACTAAAAAGCTGGGAGATAATTTTTTGTTCATAGAACCCCTGAGTTTAGAGTTAACCGAGCACTTTAGTGTTAACCCCAAAACGTTCAGGTTTGAGACTCAAAGTTCGGAGTTCACACCAAACGAAGGTCAGTGTTTCCCGCAAAGGAACATCAGCCCTCAAGTTTCGTGTCTTTGGGAGGTTTTTTTTTTATTTGCCATTTTTTAGTGGGGGGGGGGGGGAGCAAATGACTTCTTTGGAATTCAGATTAGGACATACATGTCGTAGTGGTATTACATACGTTATGAAAGAATACATCATGTATCTTAGTATCTTATAGACGTTAAAATCGCGATTCAGTCATTGAATGGCATTGTCTGTATAGTAATGTGTAATTACAGGCAGCGAACGGGTATTCAAAACTGAACTTGCCAACAGTAACACGAACCACATATCCGGGGATGTGAATCGACGCCGTTTAATGCACCGGGCGAAGACCAAGTCGCTTCGTATCAGCGTGGTAATTGTAGCAGCTTTCGTTCTGTGGTGGACACCCTATTACACAATGATGATAATCTTCATGTTCCTCGACCCGGACGAGCACGTGAGTATACAATCATTTATATCTTCAACCCTTTAACCGCAAAACCATTCCTGAACTACATCCCCTTTCATTTTGAAGCTAAATTTCAACTTGAGAATCAAAATTTCATCCCATTTTTACCCAACTTCGAATCCCTTGGTTTCAATTTCGCCTTGCAAGTTCGCAAAAACCTTAAGGCAGCCCGTTCCGTATAATGCAAATAATAAGAATAACCAATACGAATCGCGAAAGGGAATCGATCAGTTCGAAGAACAGGGGGATCGGTTTCGTTCTCCCATTATTGCGACAGGTTGAACGGTTTCCCCCTTTTTCTGTTCTTTTCTTTTTTTTCCCTCTTCCCTTCCTTTTTTCATGGTACTCGAGTAGATAGATGGCAGTAAATAACTCCGTACTGTAAGTTCGCAGAGATATAAGGTAATTGCTGAGTAATAGGACGATCATCACAGCGACTGAACTTTTTTCTGTTATTCCTTTCTTTTTTTTTTTCTTCGCCTTTTCACCCCTCGCGGTTCGAACTAACTGCTGCAGCGTTAGAAAAACGACTAACAATCGTGCAAAAAGGTTTAACGAAGTAATAACTCAAAAAGTTTAATACAATTTAAAGTTTACTCGATCCTTATACCTTCATCCTTCCTTCACTTCTTTCTTTTATCTTTCTCTTTCCTCGTCGTTTAATCTGGCCACACTTTATTTCCCTGCGTGTATATATAGGTAGGTATGATTTGTGTATGCAGCTATATACACACACACCACATTGGCAGATGCTTTACTACTGGTTTTACTGTTTCACGTTAAATCGATCGCTGCTTTACTTTATCCTTAACCAACTGAAAGCTAGAGCGTAACGGGTTTGATTTTCTATTTAGTTTATCAACTGCAGCAAGCAGCGATATAAAATAAATATATACATATGCTGCTAAAGACTTAATGTACATTGCCTCGATTATATACCTAAATTGAAATTATTTTTATTTACAGATGAGCCAGGACCTCCAAAGCGGGATATTCTTCTTCGGGATGAGCAACAGTCTTGTAAACCCGTTGATATACGGAGCTTTTCATCTATGGCCTCAACGAAGGCGACGTCAAGGCAGTCATTGCAGGTCAGATACTGCAGTTTAGTCAATTATTTTCATTTTTGTTTCCAAATTTGTTTCCAACAAAAATCTCTTTCCCACTTCGGCAACGTCGAAGTTGAAAATCCTTGGGGCGAGCTTTTTATTGATATACGAACACTCGAACTGGCTAAATAAATCACGATCAGTCCGAAGTGGCCAGCAGCTGCAGGTTGAGTCGTGATAAAAATAAATCAGACCAGTGCGATTGTATAAGGTCTGGAACGAAAAAAAAAAATGATTTTCTTTACAATTTTCGTTTAGTTTATTTTATTCATTTATTTATTTTTTTTTTTTTTTTCTAATGATTTTTGGTTCATTTTTCTTATTTTTATTTTCCCTTTTTTCTTTGTATTTGATTTGTAGGGACGGATCCACGATGCAACATCGAAGCACAACTACTAATGCGAGCTTTATGTTACTGCCAAGGGGGAGTAGTTCGCGTCTGATAAGACAACCAACGAGGAATTCGAACCTGGCACTAAATTTAAATAAGGGTTCCCAAACGCCAGAGGAAACGTTGCTCGTTCATCTTCTTCACGATGATCTTCAGTCCGTTAAAAATAACAATGATAAATCTGACAACGAAAAGATACAGACTAGAGTCATTTTAAGGTTTAATAATGGAAATGGTAATGGACACGTCATTCCAACAGACAAAAAAATTATTAATAACGATAATGATGGCTGATCATATCTATCTGCTGTATAGACAAGTATGTATATATGTACTACATTTTCGTATATATATATTGATATACATATGGGGCATTCCATGCCAACTCGACCTGGCCGTGACCCTCGACCTCTCAGATCTGATCCGCGATTTTTTGTATTATTCTTCTGACTCCAAATAGTAACTAGAATTTTTGTCAGATTTTTCAAAATAAATTTGAGCGTGTCATGAATTGTTAAAGTTTTTTTTTCAACGCCTTGATGGCCGTGATCGAAAAATCTGAAAAAAATTCTCAAAAATTTTGTGTCCGAAATGAAAATTTTTAACCCAATATTCAAAATGTCTGGGCTTTAGCTTCAACCGGTTTTTTAGCATTTCGAACGAAAAGAAGTGAAAAAAAAATGGAAGCAGAGGTCAATTTACCGTGGATGCTTGAATTTTTTTATGCATACTACTACCGGATTCTTGAGAATTTTGATCAGATTTTTCTAGTGTATATGGTATATTTAAAATCGACCTCTGCTACTATTTTTTTTCACTTCTTTTCGTTCAAAAACCCTAGAAAACGGTTTGAAGCAGAAGCCCAGACATTTTGAATATTAAGTCAAAAATTTTCATTTCTTACACAGATTTTTCGATCACGGCCATCGAGATGTTGAAAAAAAAAACCTAAAAAATTCACGACGCGTTCAAATTTGTTTGAAAAATTTGAAAAAAAATTCTAGTTACTATTTGGAGTCAGAAGAATAATACAAAAAATCGCGGACCACATCTAAGAGGTCGAGGGCGACGGCCAGGTCGGGTTGGTATGAAATGCCCCATATATATTTCATCAATATAATGGAGCTGTGTAATATAGTATATTAGTTTTATTAATTTTTACAATTTCCAATCATCATGCAGACGTATTGTACATGATTTTTTTTTGTCTTTATAAAAAATGAAGAAAAATGAGAGTTGAGGAAAAACAATACTAAAACAGTGTTTTAAGCTGATGGTAAAATGGATATTTGAATCTTAAATACCTATGCGATTATTATTTGATGATAAATTATGATAATTGATGGAAAATATGTATACGAAGTAAATTTTGGTTTTTTCAATTTATCGACTGTTCCGAGGACGTGATGATAAATGTTAAACGTGATGTAAATGGCACGACGGCCCCCCCAAGCGAGTAATTATTTCTTATGTATGACCCGGTCTCCTCTATATTACGGTGGTCCTTATAATTCGGTCATATTCGAATTTTGAGGCTTCTATATGGACTGAAATGTCCCTGAATAAATACAAATAAAATTTATATTCATGGGAGCACGAAGAATTCGAATATCACCAAATTATAAGGACCACGTATCCCTATAATGTATATTATAAATACCTATGTATATCATATACTTACCTATATACGTAATTTATTATTCATAAATTATCATTTTTAATTTAGTTGATTTGTTTTACAACCTATTTGACACACATTTTCGATAATATATGCCTATATACCGTATATAGAATATATTATATATAGGTATATTTATGAGAATGCACGATTGATAATATTATATACATAAATATACCATATATACACAATATACATACGTAGCTGTGTATATCGATTTTTTATATTATACCTATAGATATATTGATATTATAGGAACTACTGAAAAGATACATCTATGGGAAATTCCATGTGAACTTGACCTGAGTTGGGCCGCACCAATTTTAATTTCATTGAAACTTTTTTGGGTGATTGTAGGACACTTGAAAAGATGAAAAAACCTTTCTTTTTTTTTTTTCAAACGACCCTTTTTTGCCTGTGAGCGACAAAACCTATCTCAAAAACGCCCTAACCGATTTTGATGAAAAAAGTACGAAAAGTTACAGCTTTAAAAATGAAAAATTATCATCCAAACTTGAAAGTGCGCCGACATTTTTCTCACCGTTTTTCATCGTATTTTCTATTTTTATGCACGGTATCGTACGATACCGTGCATAAAAATAAAAAATACAACGAAAAACAGAGAAAAAAACGTCGGCCCACTTCAAAATTTGGATGACAATTTTTTATTTTGAAAGCCGAAAATTTTCGTATTTTTTTCATCAAAATCGGTTGGGACGTTTTTGAGATAGGTTTTGTGGCTCATACGCAACAAAGGGTTGATTAAAAAAAAGGGGATGTTTTTTCATGATTTCAAGTGTCATACTATCACCCAAAAAAAGTTTCAATGAAATGAGAAATGGCGCGATCAAACTCAGTTCAAGTTCACGTGGAATTCCTCCTATATACCTACATGAGATAATTAAAAATAGTTTGAAAAGTCGAAATTCGGAGATGACCGTGAAAAACGTAATTCCTAAAATCGTTATTATTTTCATTATCACATCTTCATAGACGCAATTAAATGGAGCACAATTAATAATATTGTCATTATAGATACATACAGGGTGTTTTTTTTTTAATCGCCCCAGGCCGATATCTCGAAAACTAATCACGATATAGAAAAAAATACTTCGAACGAAACTTGTAGGATATCGAAGGGGAAAGAACATGGTGCAGCATTATTTTCAGTAGGTGATGATGTCAAGGCCGAGGGAAGGTCAGGTTTGTTTTTTTAAATGGAAACCCATATTTTTCACAACGCAATTTTGTTCTACTTGCAAATTCAAACGACTTTTGTATGAAACATTTTTTTGTGAGACATCAATTTTTCTTGCTATTCAGCTGAACAACTAGAGATTTTTGAACTTTTCAGAACATTTCACCTCTAAACTATCAAGTTTGGAGAAAAATTGTAAGAGACGAAAAATGCGTAATTTCATGTGAAAATTCTTGGAGAATCATTGCAGAATTTTTCCCAATAACTTTTTATTGCAGCCTCTTCAATTGCGTAAAAAAAATCAAAAATTGTTAAAAAAAAATCTGCAATTATTCTACAAGAATCTTTGCATGAAATTACGCACTTTTTGTCTCTGGCAATTTTTCTCCAAACTTGATAGTTTAGAGGTGAAATGTTCTGAAAAATTCAAAAATCTCTAGTTGGTCAGCTGAACAGCAAGAAAAATTGATGTCTCATAAAAAAATGTTTCATACAAAAGTCGTTTGAATTTTCAAGTAGAACAAAATTGCGTTGTGAAAAATATGGGTTTCCATTGAAAAAAACAAACCTGACCTTTCCCCGGCCTTGACATCACCACCTACTGAAAATGATGCTGCACCATGTTCTTTCTCCTTCGATATCCTACAAGTTTCATCCGAAGTATTTTTTCGTATCGTGATTAGTTCTCGAGATATCGGCCTGGGGCGATTAAAAAAAAACACCCTGTATATAGCAATATAGATCGAGGTATCATACTAAATGTATTACATGTATCTAGCAGATCATTAATCTATATAGAAGCATGAGGCTGTGGTGTATCAATTAGAATAGCTACTAAACGCCACAATTCCCAAGTGTATATTAGTTTACTATACAACGTATACTGTGTGAGATATAATATACTCAGATATATGTAAAAAAAAATATTTCAAATACGTATAATAATTAACTTACCGTATATTAAATATATTATACCAATATTTATATACCTATAACTAAATGTATATTAATTTAATGTATCTACCTCATAACTATACAGGGTGTATCAGGTTGAGCGCACCGAATTGTGTGAGTAGATTCCGCGAGACATTCTGAGACTAAATTCCCTTTACCAAAAATTCGAGGGCTTAATAGTTTTCGAGTTACAGAATATCTTAGTTGACCAATCACAGGGCCTGGAGCTGACCGAGGCAGGGCCGTGTCAAAAGAATAAGATAGGTAGTGCCCGTGGGTCTGATCCCGTAAAATTTTATTTTCCTATTTCGAAGAAGGCGTCGACATCATCTTCGGGAAATGTCCTTGTAAAGCAATACGTCTTCCTTATCTGCGTCCAGGTCCTCCGCTTCGTAGTCTTCGTCTTTCAGGTCATCCGCTTCGTAGTTTCCGACGCCAGGTCATCTGCTTCGTAATTTTCGTCGTGAAGAGCATTCGCTTCGCAGTCTTCGGCGCCAGGTCATCTGCGTTGCTTTCATCTTCCAGGTTTATCGTGCAGGACCTGGACAACAAAAACGACGAACTGGATGACCTAAAGGACGAAAACCACGAAGCGAATGACCCGGACTCCGAAAACTACGAAGCGGAGGACCTGGACGCTGAAAACTACGAAGCAGAGAGCCAGGACGCAGATAAGGAAGACGTATGCTTTACGAGGACATTTCCCGAAGATGAGTCGATGTTACTTTCGAAAAAGGAAAATAAAATTTTACGGGCTCACACCCATGGGCACGACCTATTTTATTCTTTTGATACGGCCCTAACTAGGCCAGCTCCAAGCCCTGTGATTGTTCAACTTAGATATTCTATAACTCAGAAACTAGTAGGCCCTCGAATTTTTGGTAAAGGGAATTTAGTCTTAGAATGACTCAAGGAATCTACCCACGTAATTCGGTGCGCTCAACCTGATACACCCTGTATATTATATACATGTAATATATTATCTATATTATATATAATTGTATGTAAGGTTGCAGTCCCTAATTTGATCATATTCGAATTTGATCGCTCCCATGGGCTAGAATATGTCTCCGAATAAATAAAAAATGATATAGCCAGAAGGTCAGCTTCCCGGCTCAATCCTAAGTACCCCCTTGAAGCTATCGAATTTTTATCATTTGAATAATATATACGGTTTTTGGCACTCCACGGTTACTATTTTTTGTTCCAATTGCAATATCGTTTCAAAAAATCTGAAACTTGGCATACTTCTTACATACAGTAGTAGGTATTCCATGAAAATTTTACAGATTTTCAACGATAAAATTGTCGAAGCTATAGCTCGGCAAAGAAATTTTCTTATCTCAGCCGTTGAACATTTTCAATCCTATTTCACTTTATTACGAGTGTATTTCATTGTATATGTATAATTTGAAAAGAATTCAATGTGAATTTTCACATCTTTTACAGGATGAATAAAACGAAAAATAAAATTTTTTTCTTTTCTCTTGAGTAGAATCAATTATTACATATTTTTATTATTGATTTACTTCATATTTTCACACTACAATTTCACAGTATGTCCCATTTGCTTCGGGAAGGTATACTAAGGGTTGAGCTAGGAAGCTGAGCTTAGGGCTACATTATTTTTTATTCATTTGGAGACATTCTATAGCTCGTGAGAGTGATAAAATTCGAATACGACCAAATTCAGGACCACCCTGAATTATATATACTATACCTGCTGCATTTTTATTACAAATTAATAGATTAATGATTGTATATGTAATATATAAGTCTCTGTATACACCTAATTAATGTATATTGTACGTATCTGATTGTACCTATTTTTTGAATAAAAAAAAGAAAAAAATAAACGAAGATGAGAAGGAAAATAAATAAATCAAAACAATTCAAACTAAATCCAATATTGATAGTTTTTTTATTGATAAATCCATATATAATTTCACAAGAATTCAATTATCGATAAATTCATTTATATATTTATTTTTTTTTACTAAATCGCCAAATATTTCAAAATTTTGTTTAAAATTGATTCTTAGCTTCGATCCATCGGCGAAATATTGATGAAAAAATTTAAAAAAACTTGATATCTCAGTGAGAAAAAAAATCTACGAAAGAATATAGAAGCTTAATTGGTTATCGACTTTTCTTTTCACTTAGGTATATCTAATCTTTTTATTCCCGGATACGAAAATTTGAAAGGGTACTGCATAATATCGATAGTATAATAATTATTTTTTATTATTACTCAATCCATCACCTTCTACATAGGATACAAAAAAAAAAAATGGAAAATGGAAAATACTTTTAAAATCGAATCTCCTACATCCTGGTAGTATGGGTAGCAGTATTCAAATTCTGCTGTGATTCTAGAGGATGATATCCCCCTGGACGTCCGCTGATTCTAACCCTGTTCGAACTCTGGGAATTTCTCCAAGAATCCGATCTGGAACCGCGTTTATTTACCAAACTATTAGATTGTCCTAATAGCAAAGTTATCAGTTTATCCAATGCCGCTAGGTCCTCGGTCATACTCCCGCTATTATTCGGTATACCGGAAGTCCTCAGACCACCTGCTCCACCTACACCTCCGCCATGAGTTCCCAGCTTTTGAGAAACCTGTATTAAGAAAATTAGTCGAATTTTTTATTCACGAAATCCAATCAAAAGACACTAATTTACCTCTTCCGGTGCGTATTGGCCGTAACTAAAGCGCTGCACATTTCTGAACGTTTTGTCATCGATCGCTTCTTGGACTGCTTCGTTTAACGCCTGTTCTAAATTTCGCTGTTTCATAGGACTAAAGCCGTCGTAGTAGCTGCGAAATTCGATAAGAAGAAAAAATTTCCAAGTGATTAACAACGCTTCCAATTCGATATTCGAAACGGTATTATTGTGTTTCTGCAATCACCTCGAATTTAGAGATGAGTAATTATTAGTTTCACGAGAATTGTTTTCGCCACGAACCAGACGGATGTCGTGTTCCCAAAACCTCCGCAATTCCGGTGTGGATGTGTACGGGGCAGCAACTTCTTTAATCTTCGTAATTTGCGGCAATAAGTGAAGACATGTTACTCACTTACTTACTTACTTACATATACATATATATACATACGTATAATGAGAGAAGATGATAATGCGCAGAAGGCAATTTGTAGATTAGCGTTATGTGATTATATATACGGTGTTATTATTAGCTATACTGATCATCACTGTTGGCAGACTTAACGAGTACTCTAAATGATTAACGAAGTCTAATGTATATGCAACATATACCTATATACATAAATACAGTTTATACCTTCAAGACAATAATTGCAGTTATGAAGATGCATATAACATTAACGAACGTTAAACAGGCGCTTATTATCCCATTGCAGAAAAATTCCAAGGGTAGATAATCGGTGTACACGTAAATGTACGAGGAGTTTAAGTCGGTATACGACTCTCCCTTTATATGGGGTATCTTGACCGGCTTGTAAATCAGCCATATACATCCAAGCGCCCAGAAAAGCCCCTGAAAACGGTTGTAGTATATTGGGAATTTTTTTTTTTTTTTTTTTTACAAAGTTGAATTCCATGTCTGGGTCAATTATACTTACACAATTTACAACTGGGGGCAATAGAGATGCCGAAATTGCCACTCCGATCAAGGGGCCGTTACTACCTTGCAAAAGAGCGACTGCTACTCCTGTACCTGATGGCAATGCCCATAGTACTCCCATCCATAGAGATCTGTAGTTTCCTCTGATGGTGGGATTGAGGTAGTAATATTTAATCAGTTGAGAGTAAAGAAAGCTCTGGTATTACGGAGAAAATTTGTATTGTACACCCAACATTCAAAAATTGACAGTAATACACAAAAGTTGAAAGGTATTACTCGAGAATTTTTGAATAATATTCAGAACTTGAGAAACAACACTTCGAATGTGAGTGGCATTACTTAAAACTTGAGGTTTGAACCAACAACACTCTAAACTTGAGAATTATTTCTCAAAACTTGGGAAATTATACTCAGAACTTGAAAATTAACACTCCAAACTTGAGTGTTATTACTTAAAACTTGAAGGTTGAATCCGCAACACTACAAACTTCAGAATTATTATACTCAAACCCTGAGAATTAATACTCAAAACTTGAGAGATAATACTCTAAACTTGAATGTCATTACTTAAAACTCAAGGGTTGAACCTTTATCACTCCAAACTTGAAAATTATTACTCAAAACTTGAGAAATTATCCACAAAACTTGAAAACTAACACTCCAAACTTGGGTGTCATTACTTAAAACGGGAGGGTTGAACCACCAACACTCCAAACTGAAGCATTATTACTCTAAACTTGAATGTCACTACTTAAAACTTGAGGGTTGAATCTCCAATACTCCAGACTCGAAAATTATTACTCAAAACTTGAGAAATTATCCTTAAAACTTGAATACGAACACTCCAGACTTGAGTGTGCTTAAAACTTAAGGGTTGAAACCCTAACACTAGAAACTTGAGAATTGTTACACAAAACGTGAGGAATAATACCCAGCTAGAACTCGAAAATCAACACTCCAAACTTGAGTATCATTACGTAAAACGTAAGGGTTGAATCCTCAACACTGAAAACCCAAGAACTAACATTTAGAAATTGAGATTTGCTACTCAAAACTTCTGTAATAATAGTCAGATCTTGAGAATTAACACTCAGAAGTTAAAAGTTGAATGTTAGCACTTAAAAGTCGAATGTTGCTTCTCAAATATTGAGGATCATTGAATCCCTCTCAAAGTTAGGAGAGTATAAATTCTGAATTAAGAGTATGAAGAAGATCCCAGATAACAATCGTGCGATGCACGTTACCCGCACGGCATGAGTCTCAGGCCATGCGTGCGAGAACGCACCGTTTTTGCCAGCACTATGTGATGGGCACATGGGAGCGTGCTTTATGAGTCGCATTTTGCCATCACATGTACTGTCACATAATGCCGGAACAATGCGACGCATATCCTGTCGACATCGTGAGGATGATTGTCAAATTTGCGCTTTACGCAATAACCACCAGGTGGCGACCAGACTGAATTTCTCTCGCTACAAGAGTGCCTCCACGATTTGGTATCCTCGAGCCATGAGCCACTTCATCATATTTTACTATTCCATGACGCCTAAAATTCACTGCACCGTGGATGGATGAGTAGATTATGATTTGATAATTCGCTGAATAGAAGTTCTTCAAACATATATTGGTTTCCATTTATTCCAGAAAAATTATTTGGTAGGCTCAAATCACATTCAGGACTTGCTAGCGATATGCGCCGCATTTGAATCTCACGCACGCCATGCGAGCAATATGCATCTCCATTGATGACGCAAATGCTTGTTCAGGTGAGAGCACACGGTGCGGGTAAATCCGCACTCATGCGGGTGTATACGCCATCACTGTGCAGGCATTTTGTTATCTGGGATATCTGAGTTAATGAAATTGGACTCTTAATATCAAACTCAATTATTGATAATGCTGGAAAGAACTCGGTTTTAAAGTTCAGAACAGCTTAACTCTAATCCACCCCGATAAGAATGTAATCTATTCCCCTCGTCGAGAAAAAAATAAAAATAAACCTGCTCTTCATTTCATCCGTTGGCCAGTCTCCATATCCCCAAGGCATATCTGTTGTGCCGAGTACAAGACCAAATATGAATCCATAAACTATCGACATGAATATACCAAGAAGCAGACTCTTGAGTCCTATAATTTGAAGATTTCTATCAGCTATGATGGTGCCGAATGTTAACGACATCACTGGACCCTAGCAAATAAATTATAAAATATAGATACTAAGTCGTTAAACTTATGCTAATATGTTTTGATATTATTGATCTTTATTCTATATACCATCAAAGGCGAGACCAACATTGCTGCTACAACATTCGTCGCACTGTTCTCAACGAGTCCAAGACCGGCTAGACAACTGCAAAAAATATTAACGAACCAGAATACCTGTTATTTTTGTTTTTTTTTTCTTTTGAAACAATATGATTTATAATCTATCTCATTTCCATACTCAGCAGTTAGAACTAGTAGAATATAATCGAAAGTTAAGTCTCCGCCACTTTGCACACCGTCAACAACCTGTTGTACAGTCAATTTGGATCTAATAGATTCCACGAAGGCCTTCCATGCGTTATTATCGTCGAAATAATTTCTGAAGATGTTTAGAGAGAGATATTAGTTCATCAAGACAGTTTTGTCACTAGCTAATGAATTAATAAACGAATAAATACTTGCTTGGTAACTTCATTCGACGTTATAGTATTTCCCATTCCGTTGTAAGTACACTGGGTCGGTATAACGCTGCGATAAATTCAAATAAAATGGAAAAAGTCCTCGAACATCGAATAAACTCTAATATATTCACATCTAACTATGGTTTACCTCACGATAGAATTCATCTTAACACCAATTCCCAGCTCCGTCAATGAATGAAGACAATTTTCACATGGGTCTCCGGATGGGATGGGAAAGATGACCTGTTCGTTACAGAGTGATATTCAACGCGTTCAAAAATGTGAAAAAATTAAAAATAAGGGTAAATAAAATCGACCTCGTAGTACAAGTTCCCTTTGTCCTTGCACCAAACCACGTGCTCGACCTTAAGACGTTTCAAAAGCTCGTCTAGAACCTGGAAGCGTTAATGAACGACTAGCTTTATATATTCCGTCTAAGTCAATGTAAATATCCCAAAGTTTGTACCGTTTCCATTGAAATAAACTCGGACATTTTTCCCTCGGTATTTATCTTAGATTTATTAATCAAGGGATCTCTGGCGGTCTTTTTATGGCGTAAGTCCAGGTCCAGTTTTGGATTCGTATGTTTAGTGGGAACGGGGCTTTTCCCTCTTTCTATGGGACCACCAAATATCAACTCATGCTCGTGATTAGAGGTGGGAATACAGACGAGGAAAACTACCCCTCTCGTCATTGTGGATTGTTAAATAGAGCTAAAACGTAACTGAAAGGCTGGCTTTAACACAGGAGTTTATATACCTAAGAAGAGTTATTGAATTAGGAACTGTTAGCAACATGTTTATTAGTAGTTAGAGCTTTTAGCTTGAAATAAATATCACGTTGTTGTTTAAAACGTAGTATTATACATATATGTATATATTATATATGTATACAGGGTGGTCAATTTTAATAAATGATCCAGACTAATATTTTCGAAACTAATAGTTTGAACAATTAAAAAATTGAATAGTTTAAAATTGACCACCCTGTATACTAATCCTTAAAGACTATTCTATAATCTTATAAAGTAACGTTCGTTTTTTCTTCATTCAGTAATTAAATTCTTGATAAACTCGCTACTTCATGATCTCAGTGTGATATTGATCCAATATAATAACCGGAATGTGTTTGAGAATGGAAGACTTTGGTAAATTTGAGTACTTTGTAAACTCCTCCAAGAAGTTCAGTCCCGTTATTCCATCTTCTTCCAAAATTTGGGAGTTTTTAGAACTGTAAAAATATTCAATCATTTAAATCCTCAGAACTAATATCAGCAAATACCTACGAAAATTAATACTTGCCCATCGCCGATATCAAACGATAGAATATACTCGCAGAGATGAGCTACGTAATCCTCTTTCGTACCAGAACTGCATTGATGCAGGACAGTCTGAAGTCCTATAACTAAGACCACCGCATCAACAGGGTCCTGAACCTTCTTGCTCAATAGACTAGCAAGTTTTTTCGAATAGTAAATCTTCTGGAGTTGAGATATTGTGAACAGGAACATAGTGATCTCGATATTTCTGTTATTTGATGCATTTATGTATCGTTTTTCGTACGGGTCATTCATCCCTGCCCAATTTAATCTGGTACTTAAATTACGCAGGAGTTCTTTACGGCAAGGATCCTGTATATCAGCATTATCGGAGGTCCAAATCTCAGAGATAATTGCACTGCGAATTAAAACAGACATTTTTATGAAGTAAAATTAATGTATTACTGAAATAATTTGATAAACACACTTGTTAAATGTTTGGAGAGCAGCTTCCACTTGTTTGGCGTTAAATTTACAAGCTATGTTCAACTCGTAGGCAATCTTTTTACGCAGCATTTGCAGATGCCCAATTTTAAGAATCCAGTCTAACATCGGAGGCCAAGATTTAGCGCAGCGGGATGACATAGTGGCGTAATTTTTTCCTGAATATAATAAAAAAAACGTGATCAAAACAACATAAATGGCGTCAATAATTTTCTAAACTGATTTTTGAACAAATAAAATCCCACCCTTTGATAAATCCTTGTTGTTCTCATTGACGCTGTTAAACTCGCTGAATATATCCATCCAGATTTTATCCTGAAATCCTTTTTCCAAGTAGTTAATAAATTTCTCTATCTCAGTCAGGGCGAGAAATGATATGAGTTTATCCAGTCCAGTAAGACCAGCGGTTCCCATTGCTTTTAATATAACTGAAAATATTTTATGGTTCAGGACTTCGGTCTGAGTCTTTAAATCGTACCAGGCGATAGCGTGTTCAATGTACACAGTAGTTCTGAAAATAATGTCCCATTAGAGGGGATTATCCATTTTTAAATCTCTTGAAGGTTCAAACATACTTCGGATCTGTGACTCTGAGGAGTTCTCTGACGATTCTACCGGTAAAATTAATCGCCCCAGAATCCGAGGACAAAATCTGGCTGTTTATTTTGTTCTTTTTTAGATTTCTTCGACCCGGAACCCATATCAATCCTTTACACTCTTGCTCTACCGCGTCGTTTATTATAAAGGTAATCTGCGGATTTAAATAAGGATTGATTATCCAAAAAATTCCATTTTTCGAAGGATACTTAAAAAATGGTTAATCAGACCCACTTCCTCTTGCCATATTTTCAGACTGTTGATATTAATGTAGTCTTGAATGTACTGAAAAGATCTGCGATATCCGTCTATGACGACTGCTAAGTCCTCGAGTTTTTTTAGCAGTTCGCTAGACTGTTAAAAGTATTAATGAATGAGTCTCAAAACTTATTCAGAGAAATATCTATCGACGAATATTATGTTAATCAAAATTCTTTTTACTTTTAATTTTGCATCGAAAATAAGACCGCTGTGCAATGCGAGAGTTATTTTCTCAACCAGTTCTTGTCTTATACCGTCTTCTAAAAGCTGGTGAGAATCCACCCTTAAAATACCCAAAGAAACGCTCTTCAGGGCTAGAACTCCTTCGGTAAATACCGAGACTGTATAAGTGAGCTTTGCCACCTAAGGAGAGTGATAATTAATTGCAGAGAACGGTAAAATTTTTAAAAACAAATACAAAAAAGAGGTAAATTTTGCTAAAAACCTTCAGTCTATCATCCAATTGCGCGTATTCTCTCAGTTTATCTTTACTTAGACGAAGAGGTATCTCTCTAAGAGTGTTCGTTTCCAGGTCTACTATCTGCGCCAGCAAACCAAAAACCGTTTCAGGTATAACTTGAAGCACTCGTCTAGCAAAGGCTTCCAATTCTCTGCTGTAATACTGAGATACAGAAGAAAGGTCAGAACTATGAGCTTGGTTTATTCTCAGGAGCGGTGTTTCCAGAGCTGAAGCCATCTGGAAATAAAAAATAGCATTGATGAATTAAAAATGGGGTTGATTGATATAGATTTTATATAAAATTTATAAAATTTTTAGCACCTTTGAGAAAAGCGGCTTTAACTTAATCACCATAGGCGGATCTTTCTTTATACAGTCTTGCATGATGGTGATGAAAGACTCTATTATATTCCAGGCGTAACTACAATCAGTTACAATGTTTAAAGCGATCATAACGTCTTCGGTAATGCTGCTAGTCCTGAGCATGCTTTGAAGTATTTCACGAGTATCTGCGAGGTACTGTGATATGTGTAGATTGTGTTCCAGTTGATGAAACTCTGTAAGTATAAAGACTCAAAGTTAATTAAATGAGTTCGACGTTGTGAAGAGAGTTTGCGAGCCTTAACTCGCCTTGGACTTCTTCCAGCGCTTGAAAGAGCTGGACAATCTTTCTCCCCTCGTCTTGTTGCAAGGAATCAACGTGCTTTCCTATCTCTTTGAACCATATTCTAAGACATTCGTTTTTCTCGACTCCATCCAGGGGACGATTGCCGCTGAATACTTCAGCCAAATCAGATATTCGTTCCACGCAGATTTCCTTGTAACGTGACCATTTCGATTCTTTGTCGTTCAACAGCTGGAAATGGGGAGAAATTTATTAAGAATCTTCTAGTATTGGCAGATTTTTATTCTGCTGCCATTTTACCTGCTTGTACATCTGCTTAACGTCTTGCTCTAGCTGTGCGGTGCTCAATAATAACCAGAGGCAATCGATAGCAGAGTACTTCGCCTCTTGGATAACTAGTTGGCGGATACTCTTCGAGCGTTTAGTACCTTCAACCAATATACTCGGGGTAGAAGTATGCAGGAGAATCCAGTGCAAAGTAACGTTACAATCGCGAACAAGTTTTACAGTGTTTCCTATAGCGTTTTCTTCTATTCTTTTAGACATTTGTAATTCTTTGGCATCAATTATTAGCTTCTGGGAAATAAAACGAGAAAATATATTGATATTGAGAAATTAAAGAGATGCATCCAACACATTCGACTCTGAAAACCTACTTTCAACTTCTGCCCATACTTCTGAGCAGTTTGCTTAACGTTTGAGCCTTCAAATGTATTATTGAGAGCGTTTTTAGCGGCTTTATATGGCTCCCACCAATCCCACAGATTTAATACAAGCCCCATGTGTATACTGATCACCCAATTATCAGGAAAGAATCTATCGACTATCTCCCTCATGATAGAAGTTTGGGAATGAAGTATAGTGGGGCTAAAAGCCAGCGCAACAACGAGCATTCCAGCTTGATTAGCTAATGCCATACTGCGGTGTTCAGGATAAGGAAAAGCTTGGCTTTGATTGTATATCTCATCGGCTCGCAGTCGGCTTATCACAAGATCAACAAGAAGAGTGTTGAGCGGAATCCGTCTGAAATAAACACAGAAAATGGGTTCAGCATACAATTCCAAAGCCATTTAGCACACTCAAAGCATTTATTCACTTGAAATATCCTTCTGGGTAATTAGCAGGGCGTTTAGACGGCGTGCCGCTGAAACCTGTAGACCTTAGCAGTGCACATACATCGTCTACTCTTGTTGTAGACAAATGTTGGACGTTGTAACGGTAGTAGGATACCAACAGTCTTTCTCGAAGTGGTCCTTCAAAATGCAGATCAACTAGGAGCAGCATTACTCCGTATAGATATACCGCCTCACACTGTGGACCGGAAGAACAGGTAAAAGAAGTGTATAAGCGGAAACCGAATCTGTTGAGTGTAAATATCCGTTTACTGCTCATCCAGAATGAAAATAATGAGAAATTCGGTACTTGAACTAGTTAATTCTGTTTAATTTGTTCAAATATCGATGAAAATTCAAGTTTTGTCGGTACAGGATCATGTTTAAAGGTCCCGCAAGCGATATTAGTCATTATTTGTCACATAAAACCGTTCTTTTTTTTTTGATAAGAGTTTAAACAATGCTTTTATTGTTGAAAAAAGTAGTCTTGAGGACATCAGAATCAAGTTTTTCATGAGTTTTGATAGTCTACTAGAAGTATGGCGCGCCACACGCGCTCTTTTGATTGTTGATTGTTTTTTATTTTCTATTCATTTTGTGCAATATAACACAACTGACATGAAGTCGGAATATCTTACACGAAGTCGGCAGAATCAAGACTTATTTACAACTGACACGAAGTCGGAATATCTTACATGAAGTCGGCAGTCTATATCGAAAACCGATTAAAACCCATCTACTTTTTATAAACGGAAATCAGTTTCAGCATTAAAGCTTGGCTCTTTGGTCTGGGATAGTGGAAATTTGATATCACCGGAAGGTGAGAAAGTCCAGACGCATCAAGTAGATTGGTAATGAAAAAGTTTGGAGAATCTAGAGGTGCAACAGGGTTGCAAAGCAGCAAGAATGGTCCAAGCGAAGGAAAAGAAGGGCGGCTTTTGCCTCGAGTAATTTCTAAGAGTCTGTTAAAGAGATAGTTCAAGTTTTGCCATCTTGAGCAGAAGCTAAAAAATGATAATCATCGGACCAGATAGCTGAAAGGCTTCAGATTTTCGCTTTAGTGAAAAAGAAAAAAAAAAAATGCATGGAATTAACGACTGCACATTCAAATCTGTACCAAAAACAAATTTCTAACAACTATTAAGCAGCGAAAATAGTAAACAAGTATTCAAAGCCTCTCGAAGACAGCTGAATATTATCAAATTTGATATTTCTTATCAGTTTATTATTCTGGACATGATAAAAGGCGAGATAATGAACAAAGTGTTGAAATTTAAATACAAAATGAATAATTAAAGATACGAGGTAAGGCAAGACAAGGTAAGTATACCATCAGCTGTTTTCCTTCTTCACTGAGCATAATCGTCTCGATAGATTGTTGTATGTAAATTCCTTCCTCTAGTTCATCGACGAATGAGTTAAGCTCCGTAACGTATTTATGAATGCTCTCAAAAGCTAGGTAATATCTGTTGAGTATATCGGAGAATGTGTCTCGCATTTCCTCATCCAGTTCCTGCAAAACCTGGGCAGTACATTTTTTCATTAAGAATTCTATACAAAAATTTTAAACGGTAATTTTTTTTTTCCTCTCTCCTTCTCTAATCAGTTTCTATGATAATATCGACCAGCTAAACTCACCGAATCATTTTCGATCTTATGTTCATAAGCATCTGCAGCTTTGAAGTAAGAAAAGTCGATAATTATTTGTCCGTAACGTTGATCTGCTTGCCTAGATTAGAATTCATTGATTCAGTATTGTATAAATGAATTAAAACGAAACAATTTTTTTATTGATTGCTTTGTTTTGTTTTTTTTTTTCTTAAGGATTTTAATAATCGAGTTTGATGATAAAAAATACACAAATACGGTGAGACTCTAACCTAAAAATTGGCGGAACATAATCCTTGAGTCGCATCAACTCGGCAATTATGGCATTACCGCGAGACACTAGTTGGAGAATGTTTTGACCACATCCGTTATTAAGCGCTAAGAAATCAGCCATTTTTTAGGCTTTTTAAATGATATAAATAAATTTTTTTATCACAAGATATACGTCTTATAGGTTAACTTTTCGCTCGGGTCTCAAACGTCAAACATACATTTCAAACGTCAAGATTGACATGGGGGGCGGGTTATGAAATGAAAATAACTCATACATGTGTTGTGATAGACCAAACATTGAACTATATTTGATTTGAAAATTCTAAAAATTTGATATGGGATGTGGTAGACAAAATATTATCAAATATTAACAAAAATATCGACCAAAATCGTTGTTTCTTAATTCTTGACGTAGCGTAACCTAACTTGACTTAACATAACATAACATAACATAACCATAGAACTTATACTTCTTATACAGGAAGTGACTTGATAAATCATGGATAAATCATATGGCCGTGCGCGATTATGCTGCCTCTCGTGGGCCACAGAGAGCGTTATTGCATGATAGACCGACGAGCCCGTTCGGATTTGAGTAAATGAAAAGTTTAGTTAGAAAAAAGTTAAAGTTACGAAAAAGTTAAGTTGAAGTTTAGTTTAGTTTAGCCGAAAATCAGTTTTAGATAGTAGTGAGCCTTTATAAGTTTAATAATTAATGTAACTTCAGTAATCTAAGTACAAAAAAATACGTTTACTAATGAATGAATGATTTTACCGCCGTGAATATTTGAACAGCATTACAAAATTTTGATTTACGAAAAATAACGTCGTAATGTTGCTCATATATGGACAATGCAGAGTAAGTAATAAGAAAAGAGATAAAATTTGTAACAATTTATTTGTGCATAATACATATTGGCGAGCTCTGCTCGATTTCAACCTTTTTGCAGGCAGATCGGTATCATCAACATTTGGATAAATCAGGCTTTTGGAGATAGGCGCGTATAAATTTGTCGTATTCCCTGCTGATTTAATTTCTGTAGTGCATAAGTTGCAAATTGTGGTACCTTCAGGTGTTTTTATCTCATGTATTTGGCTTTTCCGAGAACTCACTGAAATGATATACATGATACATACAAATCGAATCAATAGTAGTAATACAAGAATGATGGCGAAAATATAGTGGAGAAAGTATAACAATTAAATACGTACTGTTTAGACTTCGGGAGCGAAAGTAAAGATTATAAGAATATCACTTGCACGTATAAAATTCATCAACAAGCTATGATGCAATTTGAATGCTGACGAAAATAAAAGAGAAAGAAATAAACCTATATTGTATTCCTCCAAAACTTAACATTATTTGTTGCAAGAAATGTCAAGGTTTGGAGGAATTAAATAAATAGGTCTAATATTTTAGTGATTTTTTTGTTTTTTAACAATTGATTCATTTTTATCTCGGTGGTTCATCGTGGTTCCACTCTTTACTTTAATGGAAAATGTTTCTAGGTAATTACAGAATGCATATGATTCTTTTATAGTAATTTTCAATTGGCGCCTATTGACAAAAACGTATTTATTTACTATTTTAAAGGAATAATAAATGATAAAAAAAATTGAAATTATTAATTTGATAATTTTGAACCCTAAAAAGTACCATCCCAGATAGCACAAACCTCAGAAAGATGTCTTCAAGAACTCTTTCTAGAGACTTCTTTTAGAGCTGCGCATAAGATCTCTTACGGACATCAATTTGAAGAAATTTGAAATAAGAACTCTTCTAAATTTCTTATGTAAGATATCGAGTTTTTGAAGTCTTAAAGAAGTCTTTTTTCTGCCATCAAAAAGACTTCCTAATTCAGACCTCGATATGTTGTCTCATTTTTGATGAGTTTTCGATTCATTTTACGCATGTGCGTCTTAATGATTCAGTGCAATCTATCCTACAGTTAGAATGTAGTACAAGTGAGTTATCAGGTATTGTAATAATTTATTTTACGATAATTGATAGTTAATTATTAACTAATATTATCGCTATAAAAACTATGACGTGGATTCAATTCATTATTATTCAACATTAATAAGAAAAGGTAAATCCGCAAACCCATTGGTTTATATCAACCCAATGTTATAGGGTTAACATAACCTCAGTGTAGTGAAGGCTAAATGAGTGAGATGTATTCCAATATGCATAATGTATTATATTTGATTAATTATTACACATGTCACATATGTTAATATGAATAAAGTGTCATTTCCTTATAATTATGTTCAATATATTCATTGAATTTTGTAGGTAAATTGTGTTTTTATCCTACAAAATGTCCAAAAAGAATTCATTTGACGGAGGACCCTACTGAAATTTTGGCAAAAAGCAGTTTTTTATTTTTCAAATGGCCAAAAAATATCCAGTCTAAAAAGTAATACGACCAATTCTAGATTATGGTAGAATATATTCTTTAATAAAATCTCAGTCTTCTGCGATGAAAGTGTATGCGCAGAAGACCTTTCGCAGCGCTGCGAAGGATAAATTCTGCGAAAGGTTCCCTGCGCATACACTTTCATCGCAGGAGACTGAGATTTTGTTTAAAAATATATTTTACCATAATCTAGAATTAGTAGTATTACTTTTTAGATTGGATATCTTTTGGCCAATTCAAAAATAAAAAACTGCTTTTTGTCAAAATTTCAGTAGGGTCCTCCCTTAACGACTTGTCATAGAGTTAAAAAAAATAAACGAAACAACAGCCTGCCTCGCTATTGGAGATGCAGTCAAATTGTAACGCTGAAAAAATAACTATAGAGGAAGTGAAACAGTTGGAAACTGATGGAGAATGCGGATGGTGTGAAATCATTAGGTGATTTTCATTCAGTTGCAATAGGTGAAATTTATTGCAAAAGTCATCTAATCAGTTCAGTGGAATCAGAAATTAATGTATTTCAATAAAAATATCATTTCCGAAACTGCAATTCTCAAAACAGAGTTCTTATTGTCGTCTTTTGTAAGAAATCCGAAAAAATAATTCTTCGGGCGTCCTTCTGACGAAATCAGAAAAAAGAGTCCTTCAGGATGACTTTTTGGAGAAGTCTCAAGAGGTAGTCCTTAAGACATCTTTTTAAAGAGGTTTTACTTCCATCTTGAAGTGGCGCATTAGACGACTTTCTGAAGTCAATAAGACTTTTTTGAGAAGTTATATTCGGATGTCTAAGTCTTACATGCGAACTCTTTAAGGCCCATCCCTAGTCGCCCACCTCCTTTTTGCCGAAAAAGGGGTGGGGGTGACACATTTCGATTATTATCCCGTCCCAAGCGTCGAAAACGCAAAAATAAAATGCGGAGCGGCGATTCTATTTCAATTTCGAGCACATACGTCCGAAAATATGTTTGTTTCGTGCGAAAATAGAGCCGCAATACCGTTTTTAGATTTGTCAAATGTCAATTTCCTCGGCGGCCATTATTATGTAGCTATCCGCCGAGTTTCGCTGGTTCGGGAGGTAAGTGGCGCCACGATGAAATTGACATTTGACAAATCTAAAAACGGTATTGCAGCTCTATTTTCGCATGAAACGAACATATTTTCGGACGTATCTGTTCGGAATTGAAATAGAATCACCGCTACGCATTTTATTTTTGCGTTTTCAACGCCTGGGACCGGATAATAATCGAAATGTGTCAACCCCCACCCCTTTTTCGGCAAAAAGGAGGTGGGCGACTAGGGATGGGCCTTAAGGATTCTTTCAGAGGTCATATTGCTGTCTGGGATATATGATAATCAAGTCAATTCAAAATCGTGAAGCTTTCAGGCTCCCTGGTTTGACGTGGAATACCCCAAATATTGACAATATATTCAATAATTAAAGCATTATCGGCTCAAACTGGTTTTGTATGTATAGATATTATTTAAAAATATTAAAGTAGTGTAAATGCAAAACCAAAACACAAGAAATTCTAAATTTCGAATAGTATACAAAAAAATCATATCACAAAATCTACCGTGAGGATCTCTTGAAACTATACGGCCGAGAAGCATGGGCGCAGAATAATACGTGAATAATACGAATTTTATGGGGACAACCAACTCGTCAAGCTAAAAAATCCCTAGGGTATTTGGGCGGTTAGGCCAGCAGTATACTCTGTTGACTTCGGCAGCCATTGTAGACGGAAAGCAGCTGCTTGGTAATACTTCGCGGGCGATTATGACGTGTTTGGTTATGTTCGTTGTGTTGACGCAAACGAGAAATAAAGTGCATGAAATCCACGTGAAATAGCTGGAATGAATTATTAAAAATCATTTTGTTAGTTCAAAATAAAAATTTAATACAGTCTAATTATTCAACTATAAGATTTATTGAGTTTGCAAGAGGATTATTCTGTAACCTTTTGGGCTTCATGTTTCGGAAGTACAGATTAGATGCCTCGAAGCAAAGGTTTTCAAAGAACTCTGCCTTTGTGAGAGTCCGCAAATCAAACTGCGCAACTACGAAATATTCTTATCATTCAGCTATTTCGGTTTCTTTTGAATTACGTTAATTTGTTTCAAGAATATTAATTATTCATCGCATAATAATGGACAGATTATCAAAAGATTCTTTCAGTCTTGTTTTCGTTGACGAGAATCATAACTGCAACCTAACCATAAAATCATCACTTTTCTGCCACCCATAGCAGACGCCACGCAATAGCGTAGACGCTAAGTGCTGGGTCGAGCCAAATCGAGTGGCCCGCATCCAGAGAAAGGCACTGTATGTGAAAGCAAAAAACGCAAAGCAGATATAGATTCGGTGCAATAAAATCTTCATATTCATGAAATTTTATTTTTATTTTGAAGGATTTCATTGCAGACCTGAGTAATTTGTAACTAAGTCTTTTAATTTGTAGAACAACACGTGTCTGTTCATATATCAATATCGGTATATTATGTCTTCATATTACTGGTTCCGATATTCTTGTTTCTTCTATAAATTCAAGCTGATAGCGACGACAAACGGCACCCAAAAGCAGGCTTTGTCTGCTACGCTGATCATTGAATGATATCGTATTCTATTTCTTCTGTTTATTCATCAAATACCTGCTATGTGCAGTTCAAATGATCATCTATATTATCAACATTCAATGTATGTATGTATGTACATACATACATAATAAATTGCACTATCCTAAGAAGCAGCCATTTTTTGGGACATCAAAAAAGCAAATTCCAATCATTGCAATTATGTCTCGAAAAAAAATTGTTTTCATGTAATAATATTAACAAGACACAAGCAAATAGTTCTTTGATATCTTGAAAATATATACCTACAAATACAGGATTCAAGAAGATTTTTCCGTAGGTGATTTTGTTCTAAAAATGTTCGATGGTAAATATACTGCGGGATAGGGCGTTTATAATGACCAGGCCGATTTTGTCAGAGACGAAGCGGTATATGGAGAAAAAAAAATTGTAGGAAGTAGTTATACCAGGTTCGTCAATCAGTGTTGATCAATTTCTTCTTGAATGCAAGCGTCAACGTAATTAAGATCAGATCAACTTTGATTTTTTAAACGGAATGGTGTACTTTTTTGCCGGTCATCGAAAAAGAGTTCGATTCCGAGTCTCTATACAAGTGCTTCCATACTAATGGCTTGAAATTGATGGGCAATGCGGTAATTATCATAAATAATAAAGAGAAATCCGTTTGCTACGTTACATATCTACAAATTTGACAAGTCCCAACTTCGCCTCGGGGCTCCTTTTCCCGTGATCCGTTGGCGGTGCACCTTGACGTACGTTTTTCTCCAATTGATTCACAATTTTCTTTAAGAGTATCGTGATACAAGATCCAAATCTCTGAATGTGTATCAGTGATAATCAATATAAATTCATCTGGTCCGGGTTTCTGTAGGCTTGCACCTATTTCTGGACGAGGGGATTCTGTATAGGATTGCACCAATCGCAGCTAGACTAAAATCTACTATTCTACTATACCTACCATACATGATAGTCGAGCGGTGAGCCATACCGATAATATAGCGTAACATGATTACCCACGCCGTGAATAACTGTACCCGCACCTGCAATCCGCTACTGGAGTTACTGCGAAGCCTTCAAGCAAACGAACGGTAGACGTCTTTGGAAGTTTTTTGTATCGTCCAGCAGTGACCCGTTGCGGTTGAAATGTTCACAGACGGTGAACAATGAGAGATTTATTTGCTTACCTAGAATCGGATGCTGGCCTGACCATTGGATTCAGATGTGGGTATCAACTATTAGACCTGCAATCTCTACGTTACCGGTATTCCAGATAGCAAAAAACTTTGAAAGACGTATTTATAGACGTTTTTCGAAGTTTTTTCTGTAATCCAGTATAGTTACCAACTGTAGTCGATGTGTTCACTGAAGAATGCGGGATTTGTTGCTAATATGTATCGACTGAGAACAGCCAACGTATACTTTGCATTATCCTTCCTATTACTTTTGATGGTTTCGTAGAAAATATTTTGTTTTCTTCTTCATTCAAAAAAATGCTCTAGAAACATTTAGAGACATGCTCAAGTCGGTTTCGAACAAATGAGAATCATTGAATATAAAGATACTGATTCACATAATCAGTCTCGAACACTCTGGAACTGCAAACGTAGTATCATGTAGACCAAATATAATACTGTACGGTGGACAGATGAGAAAGTCAACATGTTACATAATCATAGTAAACTTATGAAAGAATCAAATAATTCATCAGACGAACGATTTCCACTTGATCAGAACATAGTTTGTTATAGAATTGCATTCTGTTTAGTGAGAGGCATTCAATGTTGGCTCGTAACACCAGTGTTTTATCGTAACAACGCAAGATCGCTGTATTTCTTCAACTTCGGCGAATGCCAACTTCGGCGGACTTACACCGGTTATTTTGTACAGTGTAGAGTGCGCGTAAACCGCATACTTAATTGTAGTAAGATATGTCTTCAGCAGTTTCACCGCAATTTCGTAATCCGACGCCAAGTCTGCACAAAGCAGAGCTGGATCTGAGCAATCACGACTCGAGAGACACCATTCGTGATGTTTCCTCGATTGAACGGTCCCGTGAGGATCCCTCACTAACAGAACCATTCTTACGGCTAATCTGCCAACCAATAATCATCACGAGTCAGAGTCAGGGCTGTGGACGCGTTACAAAACTGTTCTGAACGACTTACAAAGCAGTGATGTGAGCTCAGCTGTTTACTTATATGAACAAATCGACGGCTGAGCGGAACAACATCGTATCTCAGAATTTGGTTCAACAATATCGTATCTCAGAATTTGTTCCCAAAACATCGTATCTCAGAATATGCTCCAAAAACATCGTATCTCAAAATTGGGTCCAACAACATCGTATCTCCTATATCTTATACACAGAGATACGATGTTGTTGAACCAAATTTCGAGATACGATGTTTTTGGAGCAAATTCTGAGATACGATGTTTTTGGAAAAAATTCTGAGATACGATGTTTTTCCGCTCAGCCGTCGAAATGTTCCACTATGTTATCAAAGATAACGTTGACTGTTCAATTCAGAGCTGAATGACTCCTTTGGAACCTTTATCACCCCCCTCTTTCGAAGTTTTTTTTTTGTCCAGTAGAGTTGTCCTCTGTAGTGAGAGTGGTCAATTAAGGTTGAGGAATTTATGGACAGTATGTATCGACTGGAAACAGTGAACGTATACCACCGCGGAGCTCCTCGGTGCGTATACTAAGCATTATCATTCGATTAGTTTCGGTGATTTCGTATAATGTTTAGCTGATAAAATTTATTTTCTCTCTTCCTTATCCAATAAAATGTTTTGGAAAACTTTAGATACATACTAGAGTGGGTTTAGAACAAATGAAAATCATTGAATGTAAAGATATTTGTTTACATGATCACTTTCCAAGACCCTGGGGCCGCAGACGTAACAGCTACATACATAGACCAAATCTAAGACGGCTCGGAAGACAGATGAGAAGAAGTCAACATGTAACACAATCACGATGGAATTGTGAGTGAATCGAATAATACACGAGACACATGATTTTCACTAAAAATTTATTCAGTAAGATCTCTGTCAAGTCAAGACATATTTCGAGGCTACAACGACCAGAAGTATCGGTCAAAATTGAGAATTATCGAAATTGGGTGCTTCGAATAACCCAGCAGCCCACCCTGCTGAGTCTCTGAGTCTTTCATTGCATGTGATGTGTCATAAGCTTGGAACATATTTTATTAAAGGATTGAATTCTCTTTGGTGAGTGGCATTTAATGCCGGTTCATAACCCCAGTGTTTCATCGCAACAACGCAGGATAGCTGTATTTCTTTGACTTCTTCGAATGTCAACTCACTCCTCCAGTGATAAGGAGCCTTTGCCGAATCTTTGTAAGTAGGATTCGTAGCACTGTGACTTTTGGTATGAGTATCCAGAAATACTTTCGTATTCTCGTGAAAATCGAGGCCATAAAAGTCGCATATCTCTTGCACACGTTCATGCGGTGCAGCAGCAAGATCTTCGTATCGGATCACCCTGTAATAATGTTAATTATTGATATTTCATTTTCTTCACGCTAAACTGCGGAATATTCACCATTTCTACCTAATGTAAATACATTTGCTAATAAACTCTCAGTGATATCGCTCAGAGGCAGTTCTCAAATTTACCGACCCAAATGCACAGCGTACTATTATCATAAATGATGGCAATATGCAAGTAACCTGCATACTTGAACGTGGTAGGATATTTCTTCAGTAGTTCCGTCGCAGTTTTGTAATCCGAAGCCAAGTCTGCACAAAGCAGAGCTGGGTCTGAGCAATCACGACTCGGGGAACACCATACGTGATGTTTCCTCGATTGCATGGTCCCGCGAGGATCCCTTACTAACAGAACCATTCTTACGTCTAATCTGCAAACCAACGATCATCATGAGTCAAAGTCAGGGCTGTCGACGAGTTAAAAAACTGTTCTGAACGACTAACAAAGCAGTGATGTGAGCTCAGCTCTTTACTTATACATATAAACAAATGTTCTACTATGTTCTCAAAAAATGTTGACTGTTCAATTTAGGGCCGAATTACCCCAGAGAAAAATTAGCCGCGTTATGTCACGAAACGAAAATCATTGTGGAGTCGTTGGCTATGCTATGTGTGTGGTCTGTGATAATTGTTTATTACATCAATGTCTGAGTATTTCACAAACTTTTTTTCAGCGAGGAGTTCTCGTGCAACACCTAGGCGCAGGCGTGTCAGCTTCATTAACTGAAATGGAAAAAGTTTACACATTGTGCTGAGAAACTTGTGATTATAGCACAGGTCCTTATGAGCTTCGCATTGCTTCCACAAGCGCGTATTGTTAGCGAAGTTCCAAGGGTTGGCTTTCGAATATTTTAAATATTCACCTGAAATAAAGTATTATAAAATTAAAACACATGAGAATATAAGAGGCGGTTCCCTACCCAATGATGACCTTTTCTAAAAACATTAGGCAAAACAGTGCTATTAAACGGAATATCTCTGCCCGGGTACCGAAAACGGGAAAAAGGGATACGTCGCGACATTCTGTTTGCAATTTCGAACATGTACGTCCCAAAGCATGTTCGTTTTACGCTAAAATAGAGAAATGGCGTATGGAACAAGCTTTTTTGACAATTATCGATTCTCAAACACTCGAAACCATGGCGACTGGTCGAGTTTGGAATTGTCGGCAATGCCCCCGAGATGGCGTGACACAAGAATGTGGTAGAACGGGTAAAACAGTCGCTGGTATAGAACACCATGCTACATGATCACTGTTCGATATACTGATCGGTTAGTTAGTTAAGTTATTCTTTAGGTCTATCGCGTAATCGCATGTGACCACTGAAATATAACTAAACTGGAAAAGGCACTGCCGGGTTAAACGCGTGAGTGGGACGTAATTGTGAGATAGAAGAACTCGTGAGGCCACCTGTCCTTTTCTTTCTCTCTGCGCATGCGCTGTGAGGAGTAAACCATGCGGTGAATAATCGAACTCAAAAGTTTGTCCCCTCTGCAAACTCTGAAATGAAAACTACTCCGCTGAGCGATTTGACGTAAGTTCTTGAACGGACTGTACGACAAGGACAGGTGGCCTCACGAATTTACTTTCTCTCTCGCTCAGAACCGAGAGCCCAGTGCACGTTCCAGTTTAGTTATATTTCAGTGCGTGTGACCAGCTATTTTTACACGTTCTTATATGTTTCCTCTTGACGTTGTTAAACTGAACAAATTCCGTTGTGGGGACCCACCACCCAGGTTCACCTCTTAGAGGGTCCAACACCCCTCTACAGAATGATAGTCTGTAAAAGCTCCCCACACCCCGTGATTTGGTCTAGTATATTTTATTTTTATATTTTTTATCATTATATTTTTGGTGCTTGTTTGATCAGCGTTATAAGATTGAGTTATGTCCGTTTTTGTTTGTGTGTGTTCTTAGCCGATGAACCTGTTTTTTTTTTTTCCTTCCTCGATGACTTGATTCTCTGTGATGTGGCTCCCTCGCCCGTGGCCCAGACAGACCCGGGATGCCGGGTTTCTTCTAGGTCCTCTGCGTTGCGCCGGGTAGCGGAGGCCAGTAATCCTCCTTCGGGTTGGCGATTTCCCCTCTGCGTAATCAACCCAAAACTATTAGCTTACAGTGTGGGAGAGAGGAAAGCGAAATCTGTGTGCCGTTCATGCCCAGGTCCGTTCAAAGCCATGCGGGGAGTGGAGAGAGAGGGTTATAATAGAAGTCGGTATTTCTATAGGGAGAGTATTAGGTTGTCTGCGAAGTCTTTCCCCTTCCTACTGCTTGCTAAGTGATGCGTAATATTTGCTGTATTGACACTGTTTGTTCTGGGCTAAGTGAACCCTTTGTGGGTAACTAAAGTATATATGTATATAACGTCGGCTATCGGGCGCTGGTGTTTAGGATAATAGGCAAAACAATGCTACAAGGTCATGCGTAATGCTAGCTCTACTACTGCTATCCTAGTCTACTAAGGCGCAATTCTTGCCGTGTAGCAAGCGTAATTGTTAAAGCGTTTTTAATGCATAGAAAATAGGAAAAGAAGCGATTGAGGAGAAGCAAGACTTTGAATTAAGGTACAGTACTTGAGTATTTCTTCTTCTTTCAGTGATGTCCCTCTGGCACCCCGTCCCGTGTGCGTATGGTCTGCTTCGGCTCGGCCTCCAACCTCTTCCTTCCAGATCACTAGGCGGCAAAGTGTCCTATTCTGTCCTTTCAGCGTTTGAACGTGGATTCAAGCACGTCTTAATCACCACTCCACCGATTAACACTACACAATCCCACTTTTTGTATTCTAACTATCGCGAAAAAAGAAATTCCTTGAGACTAACTTCTTGTCGGTCGAGGAGAACGTAACTGAGACCTCTGCTCGGTTCAGCGTCCCCTCTTAGGCCATACTGGTCGGACACTGGACAAAATCAGCTTCGAACAGTGATCGTGTAGCATGGTGTTCTATACCAGTGACTGTTTTACCTGTTCTACCACATTCGCACGTCACGCCATCTCGGAGGCGTTGCCGACAACTCCTAACACGACGTCCGACGAGTCGCCATGATTTCGAGCGTTTAAGAATCGATAATTGTCAAAATAGCTTGTTCCATACGCCATTTCTCTATTTCAACGTTAAACGAACATGTTTTGGGACGTACGTGTTCGAAATTGCAAACAGAATGTCGCGACGTATCCCTTTTTCCCGTTTTCGGTGCCCGGGCAGAGATATTCCGTTTAATAGCACTGTTTTGACCAATGTTTTTAGAAAAGGTCATAATGGAGTAGGGAACCGCCTTAAAGAGCAGGTATTCTATCGATGTTTGGTGGTGAAACGTGTCATAGTACGTTTTTTGATATTCATGGATTTTGAAAAGCTTAAATATTTTTTTATCTAGAAATGTGAAATCTTTACATCCATACAAATGAGAGTTAAATATGGCATTTGGTTGCAGGGACTGAAAACAAAATGATTTACCATTTCTCAATATTGATAAAAACATCACCTTGATCTGCATATTCGCAGTTGAACAGTGTCCTCACTCTCTTTAGAGCATCTGCGGCTAAGGGAGGGCCTCTGATTTGAACGTAATCAAAATCTGAAAGCGGCTCATCGTGATAAAAGCTTGCAGGATGTGCATTAATGATGTCACCGAAAAACGTGCTCCCACTACGCCATGTTGTTAAAATAATATTTCTGATCGGTTTTCCATTTCCCTCGATCAATAAGTCTTCAAGTTTTCTGCAATACAACATGCATTTTTGTTCCAAATACAGAAGCTGGAAAACTTTCGTAAATGTTAAAACAAAAAATGAATCGAAACAAAATTTGCTAACAACAATTCGCTCACCTCGCACTGCTTGTATATTTTCCGTTCGGATATTGGTAATCTTTCATTTCATTACGAATTATTTCTCGTTGAAGATCAGCCACTTGTTTCATTTTTTCGGACAATCCTGCATCAACTTCGTCCTCATGTTTGATATTCCGTGGAACCTGATAGGCGTGTATTGATGTAAGTGAAAAATAAAACTTCGAACATCTATAAAAAATCACATGATATTTATCCTATGACTCAGATTATTAGCGCGGTTTAATATCCGGATTGAAACAAAGCCTGTAGTATCTAACTGGAAGTGTTCGATAGAGAGAACAACGTATTTCAATCAGCCGTGGAGATAAGCGAATTAGGTAGGCGTATGTATACAGGGTGTATCAGGTTGAGCGCACCGAATTACGTGGGTAGATTCCTTGAGTCATTCTAAGACTAAATTCCCTTTACCAAAAATTCGAGGGCCTACTAGTTTCTGAGTTATAGAATATCTAAGTTGAACAATCACAGGGCTTGGAGCTGGCCTAGTTAGGGCCGTATCAAAAGAATAAAATAGGTCGTGCCCATGGGTGTGAGCCCGTAAAATTTTATTTTCCTTTTTCGAAAGTAACATCGACTCATCTTCGGGAAATGTCCTCGTAAAGCATACGTCTTCCTTATCTGCGTCCTGGCTCTCTGCTTCGTAGTTTTCAGCGTCCAGGTCCTCCGCTTCGTAGTTTTCGGAGTCCGGGTCATTCGCTTCGTGGTTTTCGTCCTTTAGGTCATCCAGTTCGTCGTTTTTGTTGTCCAGGTCCTGCACGATAAACCTGGAAGATGAAAGCAACGCAGATGACCTGGCGCCGAAGACTGCGAAGCGAATGCTCTTCACGACGAAAATTACGAAGCAGATGACCTGGCGTCGGAAACTACGAAGCGGATGACCTGAAAGACGAAGACTACGAAGCGGAGGACCTGGACGCAGATAAGGAAGACGTATTGCTTTACAAGGACATTTCCCGAAGATGATGTCGACGCCTTCTTCGAAATAGGAAAATAAAATTTTACGGGATCAGACCCACGGGCACTACCTATCTTATTCTTTTGACACGGCCCTGCCTCGGTCAGCTCCAGGCCCTGTGATTGGTCAACTAAGATATTCTGTAACTCGAAAACTATTAAGCCCTCGAATTTTTGGTAAAGGGAATTTAGTCTCAGAATGTCTCGCGGAATCTACTCACACAATTCGGTGCGCTCAACCTGATACACCCTGTATACGAGGCAGGTCGGGGAAAAATGGGAACTGAAAAAAACTCGATGAAAAATTAAACAATTGTATTTGACAAGATTGGAATTTCAATAGATTTGTTCTTGTTATGGAATTCTGATAAGGGTATGACATGTCCTTGTCAGGGATAATATTAGTTATTCACAGGGCCGTCGAGAGAAAATACGGGCCCGGGGATCCAAAGTAACGGGCCCTATACATAAAATGGAAAATCGTGAACGTGAAAGCATATGTGATTGTGGTCGATTAATTTCCATGCGGGGTTTTTCTTCATCAAAAAGAGGTCAACATTTTGTCATTATGTAGTCAGTCTTATTGATATAAGTCAAAGTATGATAAAGCTATTTTGAGCGAATATAAAAGATGAGAATTACAATTTTTCATCGCAATACTTTTTTTCTCTTATACTTCTCTTAATACTTTAACCCTCATAAATATTGTTCAATCGCGCTACGGTCAAAAAAGGCGCTGAATTTGAAAAGATTTGTCCATGCATCTACCAAATTATTCCACAAACAAAATGTTTCAATTTGAAATATATTTTTTCATACTTCAACCATAAAAAATTAGAAAAAATTTTCAATGTTCCGAATTTCCGGGCCCCATTTAAAAACCCGGGCCCGGGGGGATTCCCCCCCCCCCCCCCCCCCGTCTCGACGGCCCTGGACTTGTTCATGTACCTTGGACGAGCCTCGCAGTATTATGCTTGGAGCTTATGTTTTCATCGTGGGGTAGTAGAGCCTTGGTCGCTCGCTGCGCTCGCGGCCTACTACCCCATGATACAAACAGAAGCTGAAAGCATAATCCTGCGAGGCTCATCCATGGTACTTAAAAAATTTTTCACCTCTGGCAGCACGTATAAGGGCTTTTAAATGAATGAATGGATTATCAAAGAAACAATCGTTTATCAAGTTACAAACATTATATTTATTACTATGTTTTCATCAAATATGTATAGGTTAGAATAATATTTTTCTTATAATATGAGGTTTTACTTAATTTCAATATTAAGTATCACTACTATCATTTGAATGATTGTTTCGGTTATCAGTTGAAATATTTAATTCGCTCATTTTGAAATCTTTTCTGTGACACGACGACACGACCGTCAACAGTCGCTTGGTGAGACATAACTAACAGTGTGTTATGATGCGATTGACACTTCGACCTTCGTACTGTTTCTACTATCTGTTCTGCTAACATGCGCCTTGACAAAGAAACGCGTGGTGGACTCGGTGGTCGACGATATAGGAAATGGCGACTTGTCCTCTGCTAGTACGCGTATGCATACGCTCTAGGAGGACGTCGATACAGACTAGGAGGCTAGGTAGCAGCACACGAACGTACGCAATCTATTTTCACATTCAGCGTGCTCTACACGTAAGAGCTCGTATACGTGCGCCTGAGGTGAGAATACTTATATTTATGGGTCCTGTCTGCTTAAGATTCCAAAGTAGGTATTACCTAGAGGAAGGGTGTGAGGTGGTGAAATGGGTTTACATGCGTAGAGGATTGATTTAATAGGAGCTTAGGTTTATTGAATGGGTTGGATGGTGTATATATTCTTACAAAATGCTGAAATAACCCCCTCTATAAACACGGTCTAGTATCAGCACAGAGCAGCTTGTGCCGGTTAGAAGTGACATCAGCGCCGCAGAATAGCCTACCTGGAACTAATCAAACGCGCTCTGCCCTGAGCATGTGGTCTTGAGAAACGTGGTCATAGCAGCATTCGTAGCATAATAAATGAAGTTTTAGCGAAAAGTGAACAATTGCGTGAATGTTATAATCTCAAAGCATGGGGTTTTGTTGTTATTGTAAAAAATAAAAAGAAAGTCATCACGAATCAACGCGTTTCGTCAAGTAAGTATATGCAGGGTGTAACAGAACTCGAGACGAGCATTTTACAGGGTCAATCTCAGTCAAAAATTTAATCGAAATTTTCTTTGCCGATTTTTCTCAAAATGCCTCGTTTTTTTGTGAAACTTAATTGAATAATAGCCAATGAGGCGCGACTATGAACGTGTGCCTGTCAGTGTGACGCACCTGCTTGTGTGCGTACGTGTTCCCTCGGCTCCGCAATCCTTGCGACAATGCGATCTTATTCTAAAACATTTGAAATATGCACTCGTTCATAGGCCGTGCCTCATTGTGGTCCTCGGGCCCACGCCTAAAAAAGTTTGTGATTACCTAACCGTTGAGACTTCGTATATATGTTTTTTATATCGAGTCGAACAAATCTTTTATTTGCGAGAATTCTGTGTAGGGGGGCGTTTTCTTTCGAGACCCCCGCAAACTCATTGATTTGGTGCAACAAAAAAAATTGATGACCTAAACATAGTCTGTCATCTAATCGAAAAAATTTTTTATATAAAAAGCAAAAAACATATTGTGGGACTAATATATTGGGTTTTTTGGCGCGTCCGACACCCCGAACGTGGCAAAGTTATGACGTCATAAAATTTAGTACCTCATAGCTGATTTTCTCAGAGTCGTTTAATAAAAATATTTAAAATGAACTGGTAACCTTGTCCGACAAATTTTTTTGGGGGGTACTTGTTGTCCGACGCCCTAAAGGGTTTCGTGCAACCCCTATATCTACTACCTCTTGTCGGACGAAAAAAAGGCATGTAAAATATGCTATTTCCTGATCAGTGATGTAATTGTCCGACAAAAATTTTAGGTCGAATTATTAGTCCGTCAAAAAAAGTGAAATTTCTAAATAAATCTATTCAATACGCAATAAATAAAGATGTACCGGTACCATTATTATTGTATTTGAAATTTTCTTCTTTTTTTTTTTTTGATAGACGTGAGTTGATTTCGAATCATTCAATGTCGAATCTGTCAAATTATTTGAAAACTAATAAAACTTCGCACATAATCATTAGGGTGTGTCATTTTGGGGCAGCATTTTTTTTCAACTTACATACAGGTTGTATACTTGCAGGAAGGTAAAATAAGAAACCTGTTAAAATTTGAGATCTTAATATTAATGTTAAGAAGTGCCTTATAGCGAATTTCTATTTCCCATTTAAATAACACTGAAAATGTTCTAGTGGCACACTTCAATTTTTATATCTCAAGTACTAATCTACTCAGAATGATTCTGCATAGCTACTTTTGTTCGAAATTGAACGCTCTACAAAAAAGGTCTCCTGGTATTTTTCGATAAATCTAACTGTTTCCAAGTTGGTTATTCGCTATCAATGGTAATTAACCAATAGCCAACTTGGAAATAGTTAGATTTATCGAAAAAGACCAAGAGACCTTTTTTGTAGAGCGTTCAATTTCTAACAAAATTAGCTATGCAGAATCATTCTGAGTAGATGACTAGTTGAGATATAAAAATTGAAGTGTGCCACTAGAACATTTGCCGTGTTATTTAAATGGGAAATAGAAATTCGCGATAAGGCACCTCTTAATATTAATATTAAGGTCTCAAATTTTAACAGGCTTCTTATTTTACCTTCCTGCAAGTATACAACCTGTATGTAAGTTGAAAAAAAAAGTTTTAGGACACACCCTAATAAACATACAGACTGAACGATATTTTCTGACATTAAATATAACTCCCTGAAATCTAGAAAGGTTGACATTTGACAAAAACTCGACTTTTGATTAAAAATCAGACGGAAAAAAAATTGTATACGGAAAACTAACTATACTTATAACCTTCTTCAATGTATTATAAGCATAATAGTATGTATCAATTTATTGTACCGTATTTTTTGTAATGAATAAATTCGTAACTACTGTCCGATTTTTACAATTCAAGATTTGTTAAATTAGTTGTTAAACGCTGAATCCAATTATGTATGAAACAGTGAAGATTTCCGTTGAAATTAATTTTCGAAAAATTTGGAGTATGCACGTGACTAATAATAGAGGAAAAGTATATAGAGTAAACTACTTTTTGTGGATTTGCCGTGGTTTTATAGTATTCTACGATCAATAAAAAAAAAAAATGAATATAAAAAAACGACTGGTAAAGAGCAATAATTATTGTATTTTACATTGAACAATGTTTTTGGCAATTTATACGGCTCAAAATTAACTTAGAATCAAAATTGTTTTTGCATTATATGGGTGGTTCTCCCAAAATAATCATTTTTCGGACCGAGAAATTTTACGAACAAAATTAGTTCATTTTTATTGAGAAACCTCCAGATGAGCTTCAGATTGAGTTGCTGAACTGTAATTACCCTATGGCCAAGCTGTGTATTTCATTTCAATGGATTTATCGCACTTTGAAGAAATAGTAGTGCCAGGGGAATGACGGCGAGGACAGAGGAATGATGCAAACCTTTACTACAGCATTTTTATATTTTCATATTTCTGTATTTTGATAATATATTTGTAAGTTCGTATATAATATGATAAATATCCAATATCAAACTTAACAGGTAACTCTCAACTCGTATTATATTACATCTTTTTTCAAAAGCTTATTCGTAGTCCGAATAAATATCCTCGTAATTCAACTTCTTATGACGGAGTTTTCGGCGAGTCGCGTTCTTTGGAGTTGTAAGCACTGCTTTGTTTCTTGATTTTTCTTGAGATGAACTACTTGTCCCATAAATGACTGAACCAAGATGGTATGTCTGATCATTTTCTCTTAAGGAACTCAAAGAATAGAACTGTAGTCGTGGAGTGTCTTTCTGGGTGAAATCGCTTTTTACCTGATGAACTTTCATAGTCCCATTGAAATTTATTATTTTCTTGTGCTCTAGTCGTTTTGACATTTCATCAATTTCTCCAACGCTAACGGATAGACAAGTAATGCCTTTAACATTATTAGATAGTGCATTGATTAATGAGTCGAATGAGGCAATATCATTGCCTTGGGCTACTAGTCTATCTGCAGTTCGCTTGACGACCCCACCCACACCATCTGGAGCACCTTCCCCATGGCCAGCCTCTAAATAGTTCCAGGAAAACTTATCAATTTTCGGATACAGCTTCGGAAGTTCAACACCCAAAAAGTAAAACATAGTTTTGTTCCGGTACTGTGTAGCTGAACTATCACTGACAAAATGCAAAGTGTCAACAGAATATAGTTGATGAATGCGTTTTGAAATGGGATTCAAATGTGCCCATATTCCAGATACGTTATGCTGCAGACACTCGGACAAAGTGCCGAAGCATTCCTTTTTCAGCTCATCATCAAATTTAGTGTACACAACAACGGTATAGAGTGATATTTGCTGCCTTGATCCTCCGAAATAAAAGGCTTGAATTTCTTCGGAGTATTTTAAATTGTAATTTTCGCTGAAATTCATATGTAATAAGGCCTCATTACTTTTCAAATTTTCTTTCATCTCCGTGATGCTTTGATATTGGTAACGTACTCGCTATTTTTATATTATCACCCGAAATAGTTTCAACAAAATTAAAAGTGGCGGGGTCAAACCGAGGTCGAGTTCAGGGAGTTCCCCATAGGCAAAATTGTGCGAAAAACTGGCATTGCGAGTCAGTATACTTCAGCTCCTTGTGAGGAATGAAATTGATTTTTTTTTTTTTTTTTTTAATATATTAAAGTTCTGAATAAATAAGGCTGAGTCAATGTTGACCTTGTTAGAATTGTTAGATCTTCTAGCAATATTCATCATGCAAGAATTTTTTGAAAAACGAAAAGAACTTTTGATTACAAGGCGTCATGAGGTTCAATTAAAAATGCTAAAAAAAAAAGCAGTTCAAATTCACAGTATCGTGAACGATTGTTTCATGCTCAGTGCAAAGTCTAATTTTTTTTACATCGATATAATGGTTTGAATTACATACTTCGAAAACGAATGACACATCTGTATTTAATCTGCAAAGCAAACAACGTACTTACCATCGCAGAGACACCTGCGGTCGCTAGTGTTGGTTGTACTTGATGTTCCAGTGGATTATTGTACCTTGTGCCGAATAATAAAATAATCAAACAAATAGTTCCAACGCCGGCCAACCACTGATACGTCCCTCGATTAGGCATTTCGACATCTACGTACTCGACTAATTGCAAATCTTGCAACAACTGCAATCAAGAAATGGGGATACAGCTGATCACTAACATTCAGTCGAATGTCGTGTGAACAATCATTCTAATAATCAGGGAATGACTTTGACTTCTTGTTTACGGACCTTGCACAATCTGAAAATAAATGACCTTGCGTCTCTGGAAAAAAATCTCTCTTTACGTCGCTGGTGTAATAAATGCAACAATAATATCTCCGTATACAGAAATATTTCAACAGAACTTTGCATGCTTGAAAGCCACGACTGAGTTCTATGACCATTCTCAAACCAAGTGGGACAAGTGGGGAATGGTGCAATTTCTATCTACGGTCGAGATAAACTTTAATAAGTGGGGTAGGGGAGATTAGGGCAAATACGGACATCTCTATTTCAGCTACTTAGCGTTGATTCCCCCCCCAATGACTGTGTCACGTGACAGTCTATGCCACCCTTAGTGCCTGGCAAATATTCACGACTAAAGGCCGCGCACACTGTCAAAAGTAAGTCTCGCCAAAGATTTTTTGAACGTTTTATGTAATATTCCGCTCCAACATTGTAACGTTTCGCGATTTTGGCGGGTTAAAAAACTGTAGCCAAAAACGCCGTTATTGTGAGTTCTTTGTCTCGAACCAATTTTATTGAATTTAGTTGAGTTTAAATGTTAATTTTGGGACTCCTCTTATTAGATCAAACGTTGGTGGGGAAACATGGGTCTGCCATTAATGCCACCTAACCGTTTGTTTACAAAAGCTAACTATACGGACACGGGATTTCTTCAATACCGTCTCTAACATACGGACTCGGGGTAAGATCCCAAACCCGCCTTCCCTCTACAGAGCCGGGCGAACCAAGCCTGTCTGGCCTAACTTTTCTGTATCTTTTACTAATTCCCTGACCTCAGATCCGGGAGTATAACTCTCCAAGACTGTCCATCAGCTTCGGGATAGCTGCCTTGGCCCTCGGACACGGGTAATACCAATGCCGTACGCACTTTGCAAAGCGTTTCGAATCTGTTCCCTAAATTGATTGTTTGGCTTGTTGGCTTTTAATTTAGGTCAGAAAAAATATCGGATTAAGAAAAGGTGTTGATTTGATTAAATTATTTAATTCTAATCTTGTAACGTTTAACAAAAGAAAGTTAAATCACAAAGTGTTTACTAATGAAGCTTATCTCTATTCTCTTATTCTATTCTCTACTCTAGGCTTTTTTCTAGGCTTTTATTCTTTTCTTTCATTCCGAATGCTATCAGCTATTGTAGTCTGAGCTTCGATTATAATTCAGTAAGATCAAACGATACTCTACTTTGATTTCAATTCTTATTCTGTTTTAAATTAATCCAAGGATTATTCGGTTTTTAAATTTGGTTAAGTTTGACTCTAGTTTCTTAAGCCTCTATGCACGAATTTATATTGGATAATGAAACGCTATGTTTCATTTCCAGACGAATGAGTTTAAGTTTTCAAAGAGTTTAACTATAAGTGAGTCGATCCAGTTCTTTACTAGGAATCGCTGATGATCTGAGCGGTCGATTCCTTATATCTTGTTTCCCCCACTACTTTTGACGTACAGCCGATACCGAGGGATTAAGATAATCCCTCGACCTATTGTTCGGTAGCTTGTTGAGGTTTTTTCTATCTTCTGGCCAGCCGGAACCGTTACAATATATTTGAGTGATGTGTTCATAATATTGTTAGCAAAAGCGTGCTGAGGTTTTTTGCTACTTAATAGCATCATGAAGCATTGATCTAACGTAAGAGTTCTTCATGTGTTCATGCTGTGCTTCATTTGTTTACATTTATCGCTATTTTCTCTGCTTAGGGCAATTGCGGACATTGTCGTATGGATAATGACGGATGTCCGTTTTTACCCCATGTTTTTTGTTGTTGCAGATGCCACGGAAGTACGTGATGAAAAAAAGCTACAAACATACAGTTTGGGAGGTTTAAGCTCATCAGTAAAGCAGATACGAGAGAACGAAATGTCATATAAAGTAGCATTAGAAAAAATTGACGTCCGTAATTACCCCAGTGTCTTCGGGTAATTGCGGACATCATAGTTTTTGTAATTAGTTAAAATAGCTACATTGTTCGTTAATATTTTGATATTGTTCATGATGTTGATGTAAAAGAATAACCAAAAAATAATTAATAATAAAAGACAACTGGTTCAAGCCAATATTTTTGTTTTTACAAGAATTTTCCCTTAGGTGTCCATATTCACCCCACTCTGCCCTAATCTTTTTTCTGATTATGGCTATATCCTTGAACATATCGGTGCTCACATCGGTCATAATATTCCACACGTGGTTTGGTAAGTCACACAACGGTTTTGCTGTGAAGCCCGCCAGTGTGCAATTTCAATCTACCGGTTAAATACAAATATGGAAGAATGCCAACGAGTTAGTCAGTTGCCAAAAAAACCCACAATAATCGAATATTGTCCCAAATTCTTAGGTTAGGTACTACAGTAGCATTCAACATTTTATTCTGATATCATGTATTTCACACAGCAAAACTAGTGCAGTAATCCTAATCAATAAGTCATGGAACTTCGAAATAATGATTAGGAAGCGAAATTATATTTATTTAATGATTCGTGCAGTATTATAAAGGGTGAGGCAATAACTATTAGCAATAGAAATATTTTCTACCTCGGCAGACTTAGGCTAAAACTTTTTCTACAAAAGTTGCACGGTTCGTAGGGGGTCATGTGGTGGCTATGAGGTTCATCTAGGTGGAGGCGCTTCGAATATTTCAAGGACACCTCCATTTTTTCAAATAGATTCCCTATATTTTTTTTTTTCATAATTTCATCGAGGAACTGTGAATAAGTTCACACGCCAAATTTCGTCATGATCGATCCAAGATTTAGCTTAAAAAATCGGTGAAATAGAAATTTCAATGTTTTTAGCCTTAAACCGATTGAAAAAACGGTGCAACCACTTACTCTTATAAAATGTGCTCAAAGTGATGGCCACCACTTCCAATGCATACTCGCAATCTGATTCGCATTGGTTTTATGGTCCTATTGATAACGTCAGTCTATATTTCATGTATTTAAAATATTTCTACGGCTAATATTTATTACATCACCCTGTATATGTATTCAATTAAGTAAGAGACATTTGGCCGAAACGCCTTCGCATTAGGGTGACCGAAATTCAACTACCATTTTTGTTCGGAGCGGGGCACCTCGAAATACTATGAGAAATACCAAATAAAAAGTCCTCGCGAAACAGCAAATCCGTTAGAAAATATTTAGAAGCTGTCCCCAGGATTGAAATGTAATTTATTTCATGACTACTCTAGAGCATATAGACCTGGAGGGAGCATTCTCGGCGAAAAGTGTCCAGACAGAGAGGAAAACACTCCCTCCAGGTCTATATGCTCTAAGATTATTACCTATTCTTCCATTAAATTAAATTCTTCTCATTATTTAATATTATAATAATTGAGCACCGACAAAAATAATGTACGAGATGAAATAAAAATTTGAAGGCTGCTACTGGATGTAAGGATAATTTTTTCCAAATTTTCAATCGATTTCCTGCCGGCTGTGCTTATATGTACTTCTATGTACTTCAATAATCTGCATCATTTTTTTTCGGTGCACATAAACGTAACATAGCGGGGGGGGGGGGGGGGGGGGGGGTAATTGAAAGTGACATAATATTCATCATAGGGGGGGTTTTCCTGAATCAAAAATCAAATTCAAATTCCTTTTTTAAAAATCATGGAAAATAGTGTGACGTAGTATGTGGACGACCGGGTAGTGGAGGATATAATCGGATGAATAGCCTATAATCCAGTATACACAGTTAGATGACATTTGCATAACGGTAATGCTACATGGTGTACCGTATAACATAACATCAGTATCACACCTGTGAACATAACATCAGTATCACACCTGTGTAACATGACGCTTAGATTTTCCCACTCACTCGTAGTATTATAGTTGGTGCGTAACGAACGTGTAATATTGTCACACTACAAGTTACCACTGTTATATAACAGAAGAACGTTCGTTACTCATTGACAAATCTAGCTGCTATCTAATAGCAGTAGGTTCGGTTAACCGAAATTAATGTGGCTTTTATTCAACAGCAATACCGTAAGTATACTTGATAGGGTATCATCACCATGCCTTGTCGCTAGAGTTAAAGTCGTCTCTTTTTGTGTTCCTCATTTTTCCAATCATTGATGATGGCTGCGTAAGTTTCTAATGATTTATTGTGTGAGCTTATAACCTTGTCCTTTAGCGATTAGTTAACCATGCTATCAGGTTTATTTTTGACGTGCGTATATGGACGACCACAGCACTTTCATTCGCCGGCGTCTAGGTTGGCTCACGGTGCGATCCAGGCGTCTCTATTTTTTTTGGGAATCATGACTTTCAATATCGTCCAGGGTTTTGCTCCAGCCTACCTGTCTGAGCTGTTTTGTCGCGCTCCGCCCTCGGAGGGTTGCTATTGCGTCCTTCCCCAGTCGGGTTCTTTCATATCCCAGTACATTGCACGGTTAGTTTGCGCAATTCTTCCTATCTATCTGCTGCTTACTTTTGGAATTCACTACTTGCTGAGATTGTCGCCTTCTCTTCTAGAGCAGACTTTTTGTCTACCTCTTTGCACGCGACACTGGATCGGCCTAATCACCTACTCCGTTATATTATACACGCTATCTATTCGTCCAATTTTTTTACCTTGTTCTATTTTCTCTGGTTCTCTATTCAACCTTCGCTCGTTTTATATAATCTACAATCTTGGCTCCATTTTAACTCATCTTTATTATTATATTTTTCATTCATTTTTTCATATTTTGTAAATATTATGTAATTGAGCTCTATTTTAACTTATCTTTACTATCATATTTTTATTTATTTTCATATTTTGTAACTATTATGTAGTTCAGTTTGTTCGCTTTATTTATTCTACTTGTTGTGTCTTTTGGCTATCTTATCGCGTCTATACTATTCTTCGCTATTCACGTCATAAGTATTTTTTTACTTTACTATTCTTTTGTCTTTCCTGTTTTTTTTTTTTTTTTTTTTTTTTTTTTTTTACTTTTTTATTCATTCACACAACTTTTGTACCTTTAGTACTTCACTATTGTATTCCATTTTGTGCTTTGTATTTTCAATTCTTGTGTCCTCAATGCTAGTCTTATCGTATCTACACCTTGCTTTACTATGCATGACATGTCATTTTTATCTTATTATATGCTTCTATCATTCTTCATTGTTAACGATAGGTTGATTAACCTGTGGTACCTTCTACTGTATACTACAGTGTTTTATTATTTTAGTTCTGTTATCGTTAGTTGCACATACTTTATATATACTACTGTGAATCTAGATCGCGCTACTTTGTTTAGTTCAATTAATTATTTTCATTTCTTGTATTACTGGCACTCTGCGATGGTCTACCTTATATGCTTCTCTCTATTTGTTTTATGCACTACATTCTCATTCGCCCCAAGGTGTTCCAGGGCATATTAATCAACAATCAATCAATCAATTAATCTCTCTTCCTCTGAGCCGTGCACCCACGCCTTAGCGGAGTTGGCCGTTGCCAGCCGCCGAAGTGTTGCCTTCAGTCCCAGATCGCGCAATAATGTGCGATCATACATAAAATATTTTGACCAGGGTAGTTTTTTTTTTATACCGGCAAAGAAATGGAAACTAACGAGCATGTGAGATTAGAAGGCGATTGGACACACTTTTCACACATTTGGACGATTTTTGTGACTTCAAATGGATCTCCTCCTACAATTTTGAACTTTGAGGATAGTGGATTTTGTTACACATTCTTTGGGTCACAATGAACAATTTATCGTATCGGCAACAAGAACTCAAAGAATATTATACTATATTAAGACAGCGAATGTATTATGTTAAATTATAATAAAGAAGCCGCCACCTGACGCGGCCGTGGTAAGTCGATTGACAGGGCTCTAATGATTAATTTAAATATTTATTGGGCGCCAATTGGTTTGAGAAACCAATACCTTTATTTTAATTTGATCTAATAGTTTGGCTAACTTAATAGAAACGAGAATGAGATATTCACAGGAGGATTCAGTTGGAGGACCAAAAAATTGAACATTGCAAGACAATAGAATGAATATAGGCAAGATATATAAATTCATTACTCACTCTTGTGACGATCCAAATATATACAGTACACGATGACTGTAATGACAATTATAAAGACAAAATAATAAATATATAACAAACTGAATATTCGACGAAGAGATTTAAAATATGTATTAAGGGTAATTATCGAGACTCCGAGAGCAGACTTGCTTCGATGGCAGACGGACTAACAGTGTCTTCTTACAGCTCACACTTTAGGCGTGTGTCTTTGTCGCACCAAACTGGCGACGTTGGCCTAAATTTGTTGGCCAAATTGCTGCTTTAGAAGTCAAAACAAGCAAGGGGCCGTCCATAAATTACGTCAGGTTTTTTGGGGGCGCAGGGGGGGGGGGGGGTCCGATACCTCTCTACTTGACCTTACGTGGGGGCAGGTGGGGGTTACTCTTGCCCTCACGTAAGGATTTCGAAAATATTATTGGCAGCAAATTTTTTTGTTAAATTAATTCACGGGCAAATTAAAATCCAGAAAATATATTATCAAATCCTCGACTATACAGGGGGCCAATGATACCCCACTATGATACACTACTGCGCATGAGACCCACAGCTGTGTGCTTGTATGCGTGCTGCGAGACCTGTCATAACACGTCGCGGTGCGCACACTGGTACTGGGCCGAAAGGTTAGTGCGCCTTTGTTCTAAGTAGACAGCACGTGACGTTCGACACCGGTAAGCGAGTGGGTGAAAGAATATGTTCAATTACGATGTCGTCAATACAAGGAGATTTATACCAGAGGTTTTTCACAAATTTCAAATGTGTATCTCCACATTTGTCTGGTCAGGAAGCCCAAAAACAGGCAAATGTCGAATGGAATGGAGCTAAACAAAATATTCCTGATAAACCGGAATTTGCACGATACATTGAACAAAAAATTGAACATTACAAAGTTAAGTGTACAAAGAATAAAGTTTCTCTAATCAATTATTTTTTGAAAAGCTCAAGTAGTGTGGAAGTTTCCAAAGAACGTCAACCTATCAGCGCCCATATTAAAGAAAACATCGATGTACTAGCTATTCCCATGATGATAGCAGAAGAATCTTTAAAAATAGATCAGGAAAATGTACAGAGGATTTATCAGAAGCCTGCACAAGAAAAATTTTGGCGAGAGATTCAGATCTTTGAGATGGCATTAGTCAATCTAATATTAACGAAACTAAGAAACGACTTGAAAAAGTTAAGAAAGAATTGAAAACAAAAAAGCTGACTGCAAGCCACCAACAAAAATACAGAGTGAATTTTAAGAAAAAAATTAAGAATCTTGCTGAAGCTACTGGAACAACTGGTACTGCATTGTGGGGAACACGAAGGAGTGTCGGTAGACCACGCGTACGAGAGCCCACGACCAAAACCATGATCCATAGCAACCCGGCTAAAACCTTATAAAATGGATAGTTAAGATGACCCTAAACCCGACTAAGTGGATAGTAACGGTCAAAAGTGTAGCTGCTTCGTGGGGGGCTATTTCTGCTGTGTCAAAAAAAATAAGCAGACGGATGTATAACATCCCGTCTGATATTGAAAACGTACATAGTGTTTGTTGTTTCATTTGAAAAATTTGAGTTTTCAGACATTTTGCGCGTAGCGTTTGACCTGGACGAATTTTCAAAAATGTCAACAAATTGAGCCGACCTGATCCATAGCAACCCGGTTAAAACCTTTAACCATCGATAGATCATACGACCCTGAACTCAGAAATGCAAATTTTAGACATTTTGCGCGTAGCGTTTGATCTGGGTGAATTTTCAAAAATGTCAACATATTGAGCCGACCTGATCCATAGCAACCCGTCTGATTTCCGGAATGTAGTTGGATGATAGTCCTGAGGTACCAAAAATACGTTTTTCAGACGCCGGTAGCGTAGCGTGTGTCCAGGAAAGCATTTTGAAAAAAAAATGAGACAAAAAAATTGATGTATAGCATCCCGTCTGAAAATCATTTTCATGAGTAGATTGGCGTAAGTTGATGCGAAAAAATCAGTTTTCAGAAAAAAATTGCATTGGCAATGTTAATATGAACGGAGGAAACAATGCTTTGTGACTGAGAGCTAATCTTATAGATGTAGCATTCCATAAAATTATAAAAATTCAGGAGGCTCGGCGGAAAGCTCAAATTGAGAACGTAGTAGCACTTGAATAGCAAATCAAATGCTACAATCGGATTATTTTTATCATGGACACTAAGAAGCCACCCATCACCCTGAATGAAGAAGGTTTCGTTTCTTTGTCCACGTACCCAGATAATGTAGGGCTGAACGTTCATATCAGATTCTTTTCGAAAATTCTCGACAAACTGAGGAAGATTCTCACCCTCCTGCAAACACATCGGAAAGAAGAAAATGTGTTAGTCTCACAATCATCATTAAAAACATGCCTCGAAATCTACTTGTGCTTCTAGGTATGTATAATTACGTATACGAAATACTTACTCGTATAGATTGAATCAGATATTTGTTGGGAATTCCCTGTACTGCTTTTGTTACGTGACTGAGCTCCAATACATCAGCCTCCGTGTCTGTTACTTGTTGCTGCAGAAACATGTAAAACAAATGAAGATATTTCATGCATGAAGCAGCCATTTATTTTGGAGCATAAGTGAATTAACAGGAATCTCACCTTTTTCTTTCCTTTTCCTTTTGTATTTGACTGACATACCTTTTTTCTTTTTCTCTGTGCATTTGTAACTGGGAGTAGTTGGACAAGAATAACTAGGGCTCGCAGATGCTCTGAATGCATAAAGATTGTTTTGAAAAATCCATTGAATCTACATATATGTATTATAAGGATATAAGGCATGTATTAGGCATGACTCGCCAACAGTTTAGAAAATGTTTCTCTTACCATCATCAATATTACTTGTGAATTTGTGTAATTCAGGTCGATGTAATGAAGAATAGGCCAAAATCCTGGGACTATAATATGATGGAAACTTTGCTAAGAAGTTATTCGTTGCTCCATCAAACATATTCTCAAATTCCATGTCAATCATTTCACCTTTATAATCTAATAAACGTGGATATTTCTCGAATATTTCAGAAATTGTTGGACTTTTTTCAGTTATCCAATTTCTTCGATTTGGTAATGTCTCCTTCAAACAAGAGATAATAGCAGCTCTAGTGCTGTCGGTTGGATTCTTACATTTCATCCATGAGATCTTGAAAAATAAAACATAGAAGTGATATCATGCTGAGCATAAAAAGTATAATTGTAAAAAAAAAAAAAAAAAAAAAACCACTAATTCATCAAATTAAGAAACCTTTTCATTAAGTTCTTCTTCAGATAAAAGTTTTAGTGTGTTTTTGGACGAAAATGCCTGCTTCGATTTTGTATTATTTTTTTTACGATCTGTAGTATTATATTTCTTCTTCGTTGGCGAAAGATTCTTCCGCAAGGTCCACAAGCGGTATTCAATAAAACCCCTTTTGCTGAGGCTATCGTAATAATGTTCCTATAAAGAAATCGTATGAAAATTAGGAGTAGCAATAATAGGTTGATGATAAGTACAAATATTCGTGTACTCACATAGCCTTTACTGGATTTCTTATCCCTTAGAAGAGGAAATTCATTTACAATTGCCATTGCAAGAGCAATTTTGGCTTGCTCAGGAGGATAACTGCAATTACGTAAAGAATCAACACTGATAAAACTGCATATAATTGAAATGGACAACCATCATGCACCTTTGGAAAATATGAGTAGCATTTTCTGTAATTGGCTCTGCAGGTTTAGCATCAAAAGTGAGAAAAAGCGTCCAAAGAAACTTACTGAGTATCATGAACTTTGACAAGTTCAGAAACAACAATCCGTATCAGAGCTCTCCTGTTTTCCTCTGTAAATGCAGTTTGCGCCGCCTTCAAAACTGTTTCTCCTTGTACATGTTTGATCAAGATTTCTTTAACAGAGCTGTAGCGTGAAAAGCTATCCGCTAATGGCTTGGGACTATTATTTGATTGGCACGATCCAGGTTGTGCAGACTGTAAATTGGATGAAGAGGGGACGGTGTGTTTATCTAAGCATTGTTGCTCGGAAGCCGAAGCACACTCATGGATGTTAGCATCAATTTTTTGTAATGTCCCATTATCTTCGATTCTGTAGTTTCCTAATACCACATTCTTCTTTTTTTTTTTGACTCCTCGATTATCTTTAGTAAAATTTTACGTGGTCCCATCTTGATTTTTAATTGCAATAAGTCGTCGTTTGTTAGCTCTAAGAAAGCGTCCCCATTGGTGCATTCATCTAATCAGAAAATGGAATTGTTAAGAATCAGCAATCAAGCATCTGTTGGTGACACAAATAGATAGTATACGCTAGAATATGGCATTATTATTATGGAGAGTTGCGAAGGTCAAGTATACATGGGTACAAAACAAAAATATATACTAATACTCAGAATAATTTTAACAAGTTCGAAGGATTTTATAATAAAAATATAGATTGTCCAAATGGTGCTAGCGAATGAAAGCTGTAACGAGGAATGTGGCCTCACCTTCTAGGAATAGTCACATGAGAATATGACGGAGGCTGATATAAAGATTATCGGACGTAGATAGAGTCCAGCAGCGAAACGGTTTACAGTGGGCAAGTTCAGAGGTGCGGATAAAGCGAACAGTACCGTGAGCTTTGCCAAGTTCTATGCAATAGGCATTGAGATCGGTATCAAATATAGATGTCTCACAAACAGAGATTTTCAAGTATACTTCAGTGTTTCCTAATACAACAATTTCTCGAATGCGTCCAAAAAGGGGCAAATTATCGTCCCTAACATGTTCAACTTCAAGGCATACAAAGAAGCCTGGTCGGTACTCCACACCGTTCACTTTCACAGATTTCGAACAGAAAACCTTATCAGTGTCTATGTATCCAAGGTGATGGAGCCAATTTCTACTCTTTTTCCACATGGGTGGATTCACAACTCAATGCTTGTAGACGAAATATTTTAACATTTTTTGCACCCCACTTTGCACTTTGGCTACATTGCGAAACACGTATAAGCGTTTTCGGTGGGTTTCTGAAATTACGAACGTTTTGGGCACGCTGTTTTAGCTCGCCATGTTTTGCTTCGTACCGCATGCAATAATAATGGACTAACGGACCTGACCACGATATACAATCAGGGTAATGAGTGAAATGATGAAACTTGTTAATTAGATGAACGTCAGGAAACATTCTGATGAAATTTGAGATGAAACTTTCAATGAGGCCTGTCAGATATGGCAGTAACGATTTCGTTATTTTCGGAGCAAACACTAATTCCATAATTCGGAGTAAATCAAGAACCAGCCTCATGTGCTCATCTCCATTTGGAACTTTCTCAGACACCAGAAACGGGAAAACTCTGACTAGGCACCACATCTGCATTGCCTTCTGACTTAACGAATGCTCTTTTTTACGGAGCATTGAATCAGTGAAATTTGCAGATGGTTTATTAACCTTTTTATCGAAACCGTATTGGAAAGATGATATTCTACCATTAAAATATTTCGTAGTAAACTTCCGTTGAACCAATATATAGTCGTGTAATACTAATTTCAATATCATATGGCAAAGTCCACATAAGAAATCATGCATGGGATCAAAAATCTTGTTGCGTGCAACATGAAAGTATCGGGAGCTATGTAAACAACAAGGCCCTCGGACACCAGTTGCTGATTTGGACTCAGCAGAAAAGTTTGTAGCCTCTAATAGAGCAAGATGATTATTAAATACATCTTCGGTTCTTGGTTGAGCTACTTCAAGAGATCCAGCATGTAAATCATTCCTAGAATACAAGCACAATCGACAGAACTTATTGGCTGATGGCCCAAGAAGATTAAATACGTCATGTACAGAAAGTCCATCGCCACAGAAGGCAGCTATAGATGCTCGAAGCACAAATTCGTAGTCTTGCTGTCGCACAAATACTCCTTCATCACTTTCTAACTGTGCCAGGTCTTGCAAAAATGGTTCAAGTATTTTTTTGAAGCCATACTTTTTTACATCTGCATCGCAACATAGTAGAAGAACGTGTATACTACTGAGTTCAGAATTCATATGCGATGGTAAATTCTGGATTGTGTAATAAAAGGCTCCAAGTTTGTGGACACCTGTCTTTGATCCTAATGGATTAACGATTTCCAATTCATCATAGTAAAGTTGGATTCTCAAAGCATGTTTGTGTTGCAAAAAAAATGGATGAGTCTTTACATGTTCGCCATCGAGAAAGGAAGCTAACACACCATCAGGACTTTTTTCTTCAGACATGATAACTTCGCGAACGTCTTTACTGGACAACACTAACATCAAAGTGTCAATACGATAACCCAGAGGCATTTCAATAGGTTCAATGTATCCACAGTTACTTTTCAGGGCTTCGATCTGCTGATTCAAAGTCCTCAATCCTTGGAAAGGGCTGTCGAACTCAAAAATCCGCAATACATCTCTCAATCCCAATTCGTTCAAGACATCTTTTTCCTGTAAAACTTTTTTGACCTTTGCTTTTAAAAAGTCACGTGTTTGAAACAACAATTCTTCACACTCATCTAGAACCTGTGTTAAAGTACGTCCTGTCATGGAACCTTTGCATTGAAACCTCGCAATCATTCCAATGATAAACTTTCGAAAGTCAAAATCGACATCGTCATCAACGACGACTGGATTTTCATTGAGATTTTCTGCATCGTTACCAAGCATTTCAATGTCATCATCACTGGATTCTTCTTGCGGAGGATAAAAAACAGGTTCAGGAGCTCCATCAAATTCATTGTCATCTTCTATGTCAAGGTGGCATTTTCTAATATGTTTTCTCAAAGAATAAAAATTAACAAATGTACGACGACAACCATGCTGTCCACATTCGAAGCCTGTGTTTCTCATGCCACGATTAATTGTAAGCCCATGAGTTCCTGTAAAATGTCGAAGTAAACCATCCAAACCTCCGGCAACTAATTCGTGACACATCGAACAATTTAATCTCTCCATTATCCTTATACTTCACAGAAAGAATGCTGAAAGACAATCAATCAACAAGTACAGAATAACTTCGAAGTGCTCGTTCCTCATTGACAAGTCCTATCGAAGCAAAGTATATAATGATCGTGCACTCACCCTCAAAGATGTGCAGCGTCTCAGTATCGCTCACCACCGATCGCAACCAATGATTCAGCTGGTGCACTGAAAAATCTGATATCTCTTCCATTTAGCTTCGATCTTCTCTTATAATTTGAATATACAGCTGGAAGCAAGACAGAAAAAAAAATAAAAAAATAAGATAGGACAATAAATGAAGAATTAATAATATTTTTGCTGTCAAGTCACGTAACCGAAAATATAGAACGTTCTTGGTTATTCAGGAAATCTATCTGACCAAAAAAGTTTATCCGTCAAAAGCCAAATTGTTTTCAAAGAACTTCGAAAAATGAAATTCACAACAATTTCATGAAATTGTATGTATGCACAAATATACTCGTATTGATGCGATATGCCACTAAATATAGAAATTAACGTAAGGCCGGATGCATATATAGAAGTTGTATGGTAATGCAGTAACTTCATAGGATCGTAATTGGCGTACTTTATATCATGATCATGTGATCACTTAATAACACAAAAACTCTGAGAAAATATCGTACTGATTCACAAAATATAGCGCATACGAACATGTAACCTAACCTCACCTATTCAAAAAGTAGGACTTAGACCTCACAAGTTTCCGCAAAACAGGTAGAGTTCATACTTGTGCAATTTATTGATCACCGATATCCAAAGGGTAAAATATTTCTAAAACGTATATGGGGTAGTCCATGCCGTTTCGACCAACCCATGTTCCCGACCCCCTCGGATTTTGAAATAAATTTTTTATATGATTTGCCGATCTTCAAAATGCAACGTCAATTTTTTTCAGATTTTTATTATTTTTGGTTATTTTTTTAAAGATTTCCAAAGTCAACAAAAAAACGCCATGTTTTAAAAATCTGAAAAAATTCAATAAAATTCTACGAAATAAGATAATTTTTTCCATAATAATTTTATAGTGGTGTTCTCGAAGGGACACCCGGGGCAGGACTAAGCCAAGGAAAAAAGTCCAAGTCGGACCGTCTTATTTTTTCCAGACGTCAATTTTTGTGCCCAAAATAGTACTGCATAGTTGAAAATAAATTCCTTTTTTTTTTACGTTCATTCGGAAAATTTTTTTTTTTTTAAAGTGAAAAAAAATAGAAAAACGAAAAAAAAAAAAAATTAATTTCATTTTCAACTATGCGGTATTATTTTAGGCACAAAAATTGACGTCTGAAAAAAAAAAGACAGCATCCGACTTGGACTTTTTCCCTTGGCTTAGTCCTGTCCCGGGTGTCCCTTCGAGGACACCACTATAAAATTAATATGGAAAAAATTATCTCATTTCGTAGAATTTTATTGAATTTTTTCAGACTTTTAAAACATGGCGTTTTTTTTTTGACTTTGGAAATTTAAAAAAAAATAACCAAAAATAATAAAAATCTGAAAAAAATTGACGTTGCATTTTGAAGACCGGCAAATCGTATAAAAAAGTCATTCCAAAATCGGAGGGGGTCGGGGTCATGGGTTGGTCGAAACGGCATGGACTACCCCATATGTAGTACTTACTTATTAGATGATTTAGATCAGCTTTGCACTGCACACACGTAAAACGACGCAGTCTCGATCACCATAACATAAAATGGGCGCGAAATGATTCTCATGATCGAAAACGCGGCGTACGCAGCGCCTCTAGTGTGCGAAAAGTCACTGATAATACAGTGAACTGTGGCGCTGACTTTGCAGTAGTGACATAACTGCCGAAAAAGACTTCACTGTTAGATCAGTGTATGGAGTCCAGTCACTGTTTCTGCAGTGAAATATTGATTCACTGATTCAATCAGTGAAATTTCCACTGATTCAAATTTAGAGAGTAGAGTGCGAGGGTTCACGTATTTTATAAAATAACGTTCTGAACACCAGATAAATCCTTCATTGGAATTATTATTCCTTTTATTATAATATTTTTAGGGTATAAAACTATTCAGCGACAACAGATAATATTTCTAAAAACAACCAATGTGAAGCGTAATATAAAATAAATACTCTACAAGACAATTAAATACTCAGAATCCTGATTCTCTACGCAGCGGTATTAGAGAGAAAAATAATGCATGACCTTACTAGCGAGCGCCGAGTGAAGCGATATAATACAAACTATTATACTACAGTTTAGACTGCGTATCACCGAGCGATACGATACTCGAGCAAATAACTAATATAGGCGACACGCTAGCGGTATTAGATATTATTTTGCGAGATAAAGAACTCAGAAGTATTATACTAAATTTTATCAGAAAACAGTCTAGATTTATAAAGATTCGAAATTATTAGCGAAACGGCAAATTATACAGAAATCGATCAAGAATTGTCACATGAAGGAAATAATTAAATAAATCTTATAACTAAACAACTTAACCTAGTGACTCCTACGTTCAGCCAACCCTCGGGAGGTTGGAAATTAATTAGCGACACACCATACGATCCGTTTATAAAAAGTAGATGGGTTTTAATCGGTTTTCGATTCATACTGCCAACTTCATGTAAGATAGTCCGACTGCGTGTCAGTTGTAAATAAGTCTTGATTCTGCCGACTTCGTGTAAGATATTCCGACTTCATGTCAGTTGTGTTATATTGCACAAAATGAATAGAAAATAAAAAAACAATCAACAATCAAAAGAGCGCGCCATATTTCTAGTAGTATAAGAAATATAAGCGATATATCAGAAATACATGTCAAATATAGCGAAAATCACATAAGTTATATCATGCCAAAAATTAGAAAGAAAATCAGAGAGATAAGAAAAATCAGAAAATTATAGAAACAAGCTATCAAATATTCATAAGCAGGCTACTAAATTATTCAATCAATCTACCAAAAATTAGCAAGACAAAATGGCCGTAGCCAGTCACGAAATTACTGTTCTTGACCTTTTTCTCAATAACTACGAAAATGAATAAATCACGTGGCCCGGAGGCTGCACATTACACAAGCGATATCTAACAGACTATAAAAAGCTATAGGTCTTTTTCCAGCAAGTTCGTGGCTTACAGAAACAAAAGGTCTTACCTTACAGAATAACGGCTCGAAGCACACACTTACACTATTTTAAATAACTACAATTATTAATAAACTTAGCGATATTACTGAGCGGAAACTAGGCGATATGATTTATCAAGAGACTCGGTAGAGTCTCGCGCCAAGTACATTAAAATTTTTTTTTTCTTGTACGTAGCGACTCTCCGAGTCTCTTTACAGCTACGGCAATTTTCCGCGGAGTGGGGGAATAATGTTTTCTCTGTCCCACCGTATTTGGTGAAATCATGCAGATCTACGATTAAATGTGAGAATGAGGATCGAAAGAGCTTTCATCTAAGCCCATCATCAATAGAATCTGTGCACGTATAGCTGAGATATGATTATTTTTAATTTTGAGGTAGCTCGTTTCACGTTCTCAGTTTTTCTCCCTTTTCAGCACAATTCATCGCTCCAGGCCATTGCGCATGCGCGTCGATCTGTCAAACTGACAGTTCAAGTCAGCCGGCATGTAAAAGACTTAATTAATTGTGCAAAATTCACAAAGTAATGTTTGATTGAAAACTTTCCACAGAGTAGGAGGTAAACATGTTCGAATATGGACCCGATATCTTGTAAACAACAATAAATATTAGCCTATGTGATTTATCGTTTACCTCACGAGCTCGAGTCTTCGAGGTTATGTGAATACCCGTAATAATATTCCCTCTCGGCTAGCATAAGAAAATGAGGAAGCAGGAGATAAAATTGCTATATTTTGTGCAGTGACATTACTTACAACTATATGAACTATATAAACTGTAGCAAATGTTATTAAAGTAATGATATCCCCTACGCAGAAGCACGTGAGGTAAAAATTTTCGCAAAGTATAAAACATATTGCATCAGGAGCAATGGAATAGTCATTAGAGACTGTCATCTAAAACTTATGCATATTTAGTTCATTTTATATGTCATAAAGAATTATATCTCATTTCAGGCTCACGATCATATCTAAATCTAGTTTAAATAGATCTTTGAATAAAGTTCAGTCTACTAATTAAAAAGTTCAATATACTTCAAAAAAAGTCTAATCAACTTTAGTGTCTTATAGCTCAGTTTTTTTACAGTTGATGAGTGCTATTTTGATACATAGTTCATGATTTTTTTAAATTTCGTAGCCTTCGCTGAACATAGATTTAGTTCATCGAAGAAAAAGTGGTTGTCGTAGGGTACAGGTTGCTGCGTTGCATAAAATTTCTTCAAATTTCGATGGGATGTTCTATATGAATGGAATTTAGGGCCAAGCCAATATTATCTCATGAATTTAACTTTTAAATATGAGAATTTTTATATTATAAGACACTTTTTTTTAAAAACAATGGAAAAAAAAATCTTACAATCATAGATTTTTATGTCCAAAAATCAAATTCATGAATTATTATTTGATTGGCCCTAAATTACAATATCGTATGGAATATTTCCTCCAAATTTGAAGAAATTTCATGCAACACAGCAACCTGTACCTTACGACAACTAATTTTTCTTTAATGGACTAAATCTATGTGCAGCGAAGACCACAAAATCTTGAAATATCATGAACTATGTATCAAAATAGTACTAATCAACCGTGAAAAAAACTGAGTCAAAAAAATATTTTCTCAGACCGTAGCAGTAATTTAAAAAAAATTATTCTCCAGGTGGGTATACTTCCTTAAATCAACGATGAATATCATTTTATCTCTAACATTTAATACAATAAATATGAAAGATAGAGACAATTTTTATTGTCACTAGTAGACCAAGATTCATGAGTAAACTTATAGATATCTTCATTCGGAGACTACAAATACTATTTGCTATATTATAATTTTTGTTTCTATAGAATTACCGCAGTATTTTTTTCATGTGGAAATTAATACTTTTGGCTCAAATTTTGATTCAATACAAGGAGCTATAATCAAAATGTTAAATTTCCTAAACTCATGCAAAATTCATTCTGGAATATCTTCTGTGTACAGTTAAAGGGTGATTGACTGTTGCTTTCAGGTTATTTTAATATCACCGTGCTAGGCAAACCGCTCATATCCAGTGACAAGAATCGTTTATAAGAATCGAAAAAATGTGAATTATGACCGATAGTATGACAAGGTATAAGGTTTTAGGGGCTACCTGAGTGCTATTTATTTCCATTGTAGCCAGCGATCAACATTCAACTGTCTTTTGTCTCTAATGTTTTGACGTAATGAATATTAAAAATATAGATAAATTTTCATTGTTATCAGTAGACTAAGATTCATGAGTGAATTTATAAACACTCTGTACCACATTATAATATCTGATTTGATAGAATCGTCGCTGTAGTTTCTTCATGTCAAAACTAATCTTCGGTCAAATTTCGTTTCAATTCTACATTCATGTAAGGCTGATCTCCAGATATTCCCTGCGTCACAGTTACAGAGTAATTGACTCTACCTGGAATTCGAATCCACAGAGTTCAGAAGTATGGTGCATATTTGTTGTAAATAGAAGCTACTGTGTTAGCCAGTACCGCATTAATTATAGCTGTCAATATGGTGATTTTCTTGTTCATATTTACACATGGCTTATCAAAACGCATAGCAATGAAATTAACAAGCCCAGGTTTGTCAGCTGGCATAAGGTCCTAAGCGCCATCATACGACCATTTGCCATTTTTAAATTCAAAATGTATAATTTTTTCCTACGTATAAATTATACAATTCTTCGTACAATTCATTATGAACAAGACTTAGTACGAATCGAGATAGTACAAAAAGTAATGAAATCCCCCCAAAAGCACCTCTGGTGCAAAAACCTTTCGCCAAGTACATTAATGTGATATTTCCCACAAAAATAGTTTTGTAGCCATTTAATCTACAAAAGTATTGAAATCAATGGACGTCGCCAAGTACAAATAAATTTGCTCCCAATTAATTTCTGAATGTAATCTAGTCTTAGTTTTCAGTGGGAATTTACATTTCGATATGTATAATGTGCGTAACACGTAATAACATGGAACATACGAACTCATAAGATCAATTAAAATCAAAATTAGGAAGAAACAAAGACAAGAAAAAAAAATTTGGAGGTAGTGGTACTTGGCGGGCATTTTTGTAAAAATTAAAATTAAAAATTAAACATGCCCGCCAAGTACCACTACCTCCAAATTTTTTTTTCTTGTCTTTGTTTCTTCCTAATTTTGATTTTAATTGATCTTATGAGTTCGTATGTTCCATGTTATTACGTGTTACGCACATTATACATATCGAAATGTAAATTCCCACTGAAAACTAAGACTAGATTACATTCAGAAATTAATTGGGAGCAAATTTATTTGTACTTGGCAACGTCCATTGATTTTAATACTTTTGTAGATTAAATGGCTACAAAACTATTTTTGTGGGAAATATCACATTAATGTACTTGGCGAAAGGTTTTTGCACCAGATATACAACTTAATATGAAACGTTTAGGCGAACTTAAGCGAGTGAGAGCGGTATAGTATAAGTGCGGTAATTGCGGTATTAGCGAAACACGTCGTTATGATTGGAAGCTGAACGTAGAAGTGACGACTTGACGTCCTTGACGAGTCTAGTCCTGTTCTTCGGTCGTCTTCTCGTTGTTCCTCGCACCCTAGGGGTGGGGACCCTATGAGGCGCATCTCATTAGCTGATTGGTGATTTTCGAATTTCGCTACGTCGTTTCGTCGTTCCGCACGGACGACTCATCAGCCGTCGCGTGCGGGGCAGCGGGATGCGATAGCCTCATGTGTGCAGGACTCTCCCTTATCCAGCGGTACCGAACTCCTTGCGGGATGCCTGGAGGAAGGCGTTCTCTGGTCTTACATGCGTTGCCGTCCCTGCCTTGCGAATCTCCTTCAGACTTGCTCTACAGCGGTAAGCTCACGTGAAGTCTACAGCGCCGTAGCCTCCTGGATGGACTTAGGCGTTCCCCAACAGGATAGACCCCTCCTCGGTTCACCAGAAGCTCCGCGGGGTGCTATTCTCACCCACTCTCGCGTGGCTCGTCCTTCGGCGATAACGTTACGCCGTCCTTGGCGTCGATAATAGCAACAGGATCAGCAGATGTTACTCCTCGCGGTACGGGAGGCTGTGACGTTTTTGCCGTACAGCCCTATACGCCGTTTTGCCAGGTTGGTGCGTAGCGGTAAGAGACATCAGCGGTAGAGAGGCCGTATGCAGGCTCTTTTCATCTTTAACTGCGTCGATATATCCAGAGTCAGCGACCTTCCCTCTCTTGCAGCGCTACTACCCTCGGCACTTTCTAAGGTGCAGGTCCTGGGCTGTGTACCTCGAGGTTTTGATGTTCTCAGGGTCCTCTCTGTAGTTTTCCAGCGGTACTTGTGTCTTCGTCTACCTCTTCCTCACTCTCTCTCTCTCACAGTTATCGGATTACATTAAGAAAAAAATTACCTCAAATTAGTTAAACTCTATAAATTCCTACCTAGGTGTGTCGCCTAATTTTTCCCGAGGGCATTTGTAGCCAGACGTGCCGTGGTATCCGTACTCTCACTCGCGTTTCTCCCTGATTTACGTACTACTGTGAGGGCAGTAGAACTGCAACGTCACAGTACACACGCATGCGCAACGCAGTAGGACTATTTTCCCTTACACCATGAAATACACGTATCACATAATTATAGTCGAGACCGACAACTCCCAAACTTGGCATACTTTTTATCTATAGTAGTAGATATTCCATGAGAATTTCACAGATTTTCAATGATAAAATTGTCATAGCTATAGCCCGACAAACAAATTCTCTTATCTCATCTGTTGAACGTGTTTTTCAATCCTGTTGCATTCCATTATGAGTGTATTTCATTACCTATAATTTGAAAAGAATCAAATTTTCGTAATCTAAATTATTTTCAACGTTAATTTTTACATATTTTATAGGATAAATATGTAATATGAACGATTGCGTTTTTTTTTCTTTTAGTAGAATCAATAATTACATATTTCTAATATGATTTGCTTCATATTTTTACAGTACAACTTCTTAGTATATGGGAGATTTTTTGATATCCTGATCTAATTTGAATGGTAAATCTTTTCGGTGCGCCTTATCTTCGACAATCATATCGTTTGAAATCTGTAAAATTTTGATGGGAGACCTACTACTATAGGTAAGAAATTTGTCAAATATCAGATTTTTTGAGGCGATACTATAATTGGAAGAAAATCTCAACCGCGGAGTGCCAAAAATCGAATGTTACTCAAATGGAAAGACTCGGCAGCTTTGGGGAGGTACTTAGGATTGGGCTAGGGAGCTGAGCTTTGGGCACATTATTTTTATTTATTCGGAGACAGTCGCATAATGATGGTTACTGACCATTCTACCCTTTACCCCGCACAAGAGCCTTCGTGCACTTCTGGGGACATACCCTCTCGGGTATGGTAGTGAATTATTATTATTATTATTATTATTATTATTATTATTATTATTCTAGCCCATATGGGAACGATGAAATTCAAATATGACCAAATTAAGGCCCACCCTAATGTAGTGTCAAAGCTAACGGTTCCGAATTCTCATCTTAATAAAAGTCTGGTTTAGTATAACATTCACAGATGAAGGAATTATAAGAAAGCGCTCCGATGTCGCACGAAAACAGTCAATTATAAATAGGCGCACGTGCATATTAATTATTTTGACACTCGCGATGGCCCCCGACGACATTTGAATAAAATTTCAATTTTTGATTTTTGAAATATTAAACCCGAGGATTAGCTTTGAAAACATCCTACCCGAAAATTTGCTCCAAAAACATCCTACCCGAGAATTCGCTTGGAAAAGATCCTACCCGAGAATAAGCTTGGAAAACATCCTACCCGAAAACTTGTTCCAAAAACATCCTACCCGAGAATAACTTTCAAAAATATCCTATCTCACGTTTTTAAATTGAAAATTAGGTTGGTAACAGTGTTGCGCGAATAAGTTTGAGAAGTAAAACGATCTTTATTTTCATTTTTATACAGAAATATATTAAGTCGCAACGAAAATGTTCCCAGAATTACATTATTCTCGTTATTGTCAGTCATAAAGAAAAAAAAAATGAACTGTTTTGAAAATATTAAAGATTCTGATTATTTGTCTATTATTAGGCATGACACATTTCGTAAATTGTCTTTACGCAAGTCTCTTACAGAAAGTATTATCATATTTGGTAGATTAAATCAACGTCACGAGTCCCAGAGGTTACTTGCATCTATAATTGATAAGTTTTTTATTTGAATATTTCCGTTGCGACCTAATATATTTCTGTATAGAAAAGGAAATGAAGATCGTTTTACTTTTCAAACTTATTAGCGCAACACTGTTACCAACCTAATTTTCCTTCAAAACTTTAAAAACGTGAGACAGGATGTTTTTGAAAGTTATTCTCGGGTAGGATGTTTTTGGAGCAAGTTTTCGGGTAGGATGTTTTCCAAGCTTATTCTCGGGTAGGATGTTTTTCCACTAGGGGGTCGATTAGTGTAATGAACCCCAAAAAAAGTTCATCAACGATTATGTAAAAGGATCGAATACGGAACCTGTCACTACCGTATACAGTTTGTGTCTCTTTTACACACCTGCGAATAGTTTTCCGTTTTTCGTTATCGCAACAATCTTTTCGTACGAAACCGCAAAATTCTTTAGATTGCTTTTCTGTAACCGCGAAATCATTTCGTAAGTAGTCGATAATAAAGTAACTAGGGAATGTAACATATTATTAGCCGTAATCAGATCTAGTTCAACTTTTTCCAATTTGCTAGTTGCATTACATGCTGAAGATCACGATGCCAAAAAACTGTTATGAATGCTGCTCCGAGTTTTTCCAGCCTATTCCTCAAAGATACAGCTTCGTGGCGAGTACAGTAATGCCCCTCAATAATCAACCCCTCAATAGTCTATACCCCGCAATAGTCAAGGAATTTTCCCTCAAGAGACTCCGCAATAGTACCTCGACGGTCCCCCTCTATAGTTCCGATTTCCCTGAGCCGCTGCTTAGTCACGCCTCTCAGAGCATGCGCATAACAGAGTTCTCAACACAGAGTTCGACTTACACGTGCTACCTAACCTCAAAAAGATCGCAAAATGTTTACATATTTCAGGAACAAATCTTTTTCTAAAATGACCATAGAATTTTTTTTAATGAAAGTAATCCAAAATTTAGATACCTTTTACATTCTGAAGGTATGTACATAATTCGGTTCACAAGATAAACCCTCAAAAAATATTTATAGCTCAAAAAGTTGAAACTGAATATAGCTTCTCTTTTAAAAATATACAAAAGAAAATAAAATCATTTTTGAACTACAAAAAGCTAGGAATTATTATTATTATTTTAATAGAAAAAGAAGAAGCTTTTAACTCGAAATATCTAAAACAGGTTCTGTAGTTGAATTCAATGACTGCATATGTTTTCATTGAATTTAATGTAATTGGAAATTGTTCAGAGTCTGGTTCAAATATATTTTATTACATACATGTAAATAACTTTGCAATGTGGAATCATAATCATAAATATAAAAAGTAATTGAAAATATAATACATAGTCAGATGTAATGAGTTGAACTGAATGAGACTTTTCTTCATTCACTATCAGCTGCCAAACTTTGACAGTTAATTTTACGCGAGTAAATATCGCTTTCAATAACTGCACGAATACTGCTCAGATTTGAGCCGTCCCTACTGAAAATATTCATGTGATAAATCACATGATGTTATGAAAGAATTTTGAATGTCATTTATCATATGATTTGTCGTGTGAATTCGCTAAAATATATGAGAAATCACACAATAAATCACATAAGCACGAATCATCAGATATACCATATCAAAAATCATATGGTCAATCATATAGTTTATCATGTAATTTGTTTTGTATTATATCTGATGATACGTGGTTATGTGATTTATTACGTGATTTCTTATATATTTTAGCAAATTCACAAGACAAATCATATGATAAATTACATTGAGAACTCTTTCATAACATCCTGTGATTTATCAGGTGAACATTTTCAGGAGGGGTGCACTCCCAATTGCATTCAACGTATCTATATAATTTCTTTAATGCAGCTAAAGCCTCTTTTGGCGATACATCTCCATCTTCATTAGTTTCATCCAGCTTACATTCTGCCATGTCTGGCTCTTCGCATGTGTCATCAATCATTGCCTCCGACACGCTGTTCATAATTTCTGTATCAGTTAAACATCTCCATCCGGGCTCTACAGCATGTTCTTCTAACCATGTGTGCGCCTCTTCCATGGAAAAGTTTTCGTAACCTGGGACCTTGTGCAGCATACCTATGAGTTCCTCATCGTCGAATGAGGCAGAAACATCTGAAGAAACTTGTCTATTAGCAAGTATTTTATTCCAAGCTCTACACAGATTCGTCGCTGTTAATGAGCTCCAAGCATTGTTGATATACGTGCAACAGTCAGTTAGATTGTATTTCCTCAGAAATGAGACTGAATTAACTTGGTTGTCTTCTATAAGTAGTGCACGAAGAACTTGTTTTTTGTAGATTTTCTTCATTTTAACAATTACGCCTTGGTCCATTGGCTGTATGAGAGATGTTACATTAGGCGGTAAGTACATGATGTGGCAAGCATTGTCAATGCTGTTCAACAAGTCGATCGGCGGATGCGAGGGAGCGTTATTGAGTAGAAGTAGGCATTTTGTAGCTGTCCCATGTTTTTCCTTTACGTTGGGCAGGAAAACCTCTTCATACCACTCTTCGAAAAGCTCACGGTCCATCCAGGCACTCTTTTGACCCTTATAAATAACAGGTAGATTTTGAACATTTTTGAAGCATCGAGGTTTTTTAGATTTTCCAATCATTAAGAGAGGTATCTTGTGGGATCCACTTGCATTGGCACATACCATTACAGTGACACGATCCTTTATGACTTTACGACCCGGAACAGATGTTTCAAACTGTCCTGCCAATGTCTGCGTCGGTAAGGTCTTCCACAAAAGACCTGTTTCGTCAGCGTTATAGACTTGATCAAGACTATACTCATTTTCTTCTAAGAATGCTGTGAAAGTCTCAACGAACTCATTACTGCTGGCAGAATCAGCTGATAGGCGTTCCCCTTGGATCGTCAGACTACGAATGCCATGCCGTTTCTTGAAACGATCGAGCCAACCGTTACTTGCTTTGAACTTGGATTCTGCGCCAAACATTTTTTGATGGTATATTATAGCCTTTTCGGCTAAAATTGCCTGTGAGACAGGTTCGCCCAAAGTTCTTTGTTGAACAAACCACTTGTAAATTGCCTTTTCAAAAGGATTCTCCTCAACGTTTGTAATTTTTTTCTTCCGTGTGTTCCCATGCTGCTCTTTGAGTACACGGTGCTGGCGAACTATGTTTTCTTTATTTTTCTTAATATTTGTGAGAGTCGATGGGTTGATACCATAGACCTGTGTCAGCGTATGCGATGACTCTCCGGCATTTAACCGATCGATAATTGTGACTTTATCATCGATGCTTAGCCTTTTTCTTTTTTTTTCCTTTTTCCTCGTTCATTATCTATATAGTAGACAAAAATTCGTAAGAAAAAATATTTTATAATTCGACAACAACATTAGAAGGTATTACATATACAGGGTTAGTCAGTTCAAACTCCGAGAATGGGAGAAGCTTGGTTGATGAATTAGGCCCTACCCCTCAGCCAATCCGGCGAATATTTGGTATTTACGTCGAGGAGTCATGAGTGTTGATATCAAATTGATTGTGAGATTCGAAGTCTACACGTAGGTAACCGCTGTTAATAAGAAACAATAATGAAGATATGACAACAAAGAAAGTCGACATCACGAAATGTAAACAATGAGGTTTGTCTTAGCATGTGAGAGTCATGTTTACTCATAGAGTAGTATCATAGTTTATAGTATTGAATAAGCTGGTCAGTATTATTACTTGTTATATCGTGAATTTATTTCTTGTTCCCACTGTTTACCTGTACGTAGACTTGAATTCGTACGTCGATAACAACATGACTCCTCGACGTAAATACCAAATATTCGCCGGATTGGCTGAGGGGTAGGGCCTAATTCATCAACCAAGCTCCTCCCATTCTCGGAGTTTGAACTGACTAACCCTGTATATTTGTATGAAAAATTCCATGTAAATCCTCAATTTTTTTTTTTGCAACAAAATTATTGATATCCATGAAAGTTTCATCGTTAATATATGAATTTCATTTCATTCAAGAGACTTTATTACAATTGAAAACACGTGGCAAAGTGAGGTTAAGTTATATGACGTAGACGACAACACCTCCGATGGATTCTCGTTTTACGATCTGCAAAGTACTAATTATTCAACTTACCTTCAATTGTTTATGTTTTTTGATGGATCTTTTGTTTATTATATTTTGACACTGATTTCTGGCCGCGAGACATAGAATTTTACCACGGAGAATTGACCAGTGAGATTTTACGTTTGACAACTCGGGCGGCAGTTGACGCATGTGCACTGCGCAGCCTACACTAGACCACGTGTGTTCAGTATATTTGGTTGGGGATACGGACTATTGAGGGGCTTGAAGGTCCCGATGAGTCGACTATTGAGGGGCATTACTGTATCAGACTTTTTAGTCTGATTTTCCGCTAGCTCACCAAGTGCATTAAAAACACCTTTGTAATTTTCTACTAACGCACTAGTGGCAAAAACCACAAGAAGCTTTTGTGCACCTGACCTTCGGAACAATAACGAAATACAACAGAGAGTTGATCAATGTGGGACACATCCGGCGTAGAATCAACAATGAGACCGAAATATTTTGCTTTTTTAATTTCACTGACAATTTGGGTAAAAACTTTTTTTGCCATCATACATATGAACTCTTCGCAAATAGTTTTTGATGAATAGGACACGTGCCCGCGACCTTAGTTTGCATATGATTCGATGTGTTTTTGCAGAAATGGATCAAATCTAGCTAAGAGTTCTAAAATACCCAAATAATTACCATTATTCGGAGAACCTATTGTTCCCTCATCACCGCAAATAGCTAGACCGCGCTCAGCAAGGAATTTAATTACTTCAACGATACGTCTCGAAACTTGGGTCTGATAGTTAATTTCGTCTAGTACTGACTTCGCTAAATCCTTGTTAACGTGTGACGTCTCATGCATGCGGGTAACCCAAGTGACCATCCAATTTTTGTGTTCTTGACTATTTTTCTGACCACAAATCTTTTCGTCCGCCTTCTTCCAATTCAAAAATCCATCCTTTACAAAGGGGTTCAGATCATTGTCGCTAAATATCTTACAGACGTAGTAGAAAATGTTCCCAGTAGATTCCGAGTGTAACAACCATTTCCGATCATATTTTTCGCCGTTAGCCAAAGTTCGTTCACAGAACTTGAAGAAAAAAAAAAAAAAATCGGTTTGTTCTATTTTGTTTTTTACTATTCCTGTTCTGGAAGTATTCGCATCCCTTGTCCAAATAATTTTGCCGTACATCTCCACGCAATTTCACAGGCCACAAAGCTGGATCTGTAATTGCAGATTCTAGAAAAGGAACGGATAATTGATATTAGGGAATGAAAGGTAGATAATCAATAGCACAACTAACAGCATACAGTGTTGCAGGAGGGGAAGAAAAATTCATACAAAATTGAAGTTCGCAATATTAATTCAACAGAATATTCATTAAAAGAATTAACTATTTCATGATGCAAATTTGGGTAGAATCGCACAATACGTGACATGTATATATTGTAATGTGTACGGCTGTACATAGGGACCGTGCATAAACTGTAGAGGCAGCACTGTCGCTGACGCCACCGCACTCTTGTGTCAAGTGACCGAACTTTTGTGATGCAACCTGTGCAATAAGTACATGACAGTTATCAAAAATGAAAAAAATTATAACATTTGGGTTTGTTCCCATCGTTTATAATTTCATTCGAGGCCAGAATGAAAGAAAAGGCGAAAAATTATTCAGATCCGGACACGTCAGAAACGTTGTTGAAACCGTAGATTCAAATCAACCGGGTACAATAACCTGCACGGTTGTAGCGCAGACCAAAGTTTCGAATGTTTACACAGTGAAACTAATAGTATGTATTTGAGAATCATGTATATGAATTATAATAAAAGGGCAAGTCCACCAATTATCAACAAATGAACGGGACGTCAAAAAATCGATTTGTCTGAAATTTTTACCTCTTATAGTGTGTATTAAGATTGTAAAGTTCACCAAGTTGGAACCCTTTAGGACTTACCGTTCGCGAGAAATGCCATATACAAATTTGCCATTTCGACCTAATTCAGGTTTAAACGCGAATTGTTTTCGTATCGTTATCGCCATAAAAAACTTATGAAAATATACGTATCTTATGTGAAAAATTCTCACCTTTCCGAATATGTTATTCATTTCTGGCTAACTTATCGAAATTAATCTCAAAAACACGTTTCTCGGCGAAAAATCGCTTTTTTTCATGCGCCACCAAATTTTATCTTATTTTTGATTTTTTTATCTGAAAGCTGAGATTTTTTCAGTAAGAAACCCAAATTTGTAGAGTGGGACGGCTATGGGATCCCGCGTGAGCTAAATTCAATTGATGAAAAGTGTATTATTTACACGCTTTAGGGAACCAGTACAGCTTGGTTTTGGAAATTCGGAGTATGTACATACTCCAAAATGCATTCATTTCTCAGCCAACGTTTCTTTCACATCAAAAAAAAAAATTTCCTTGAAAACCTTTGTCGTAAGGTTTAAGGCACATCGCTGTTCCGATTAAGGTCGTTGAGGGCTCATTTTGTTCAGAAAAGAAATCTTCATCGTGTGAACGAGGGAATTTTTGAACAATTTCGTGTAGGCCAAGTTATTTGCAAATTAGTGTCCTAAATTTTGGAAGTTTTGGATAATTGACCGTAACTTTTCACATGAATTTTTTTTTACCGATCCCTACGTTCATAAGATGTAGAATTGCTGTCTGAAGAAATAGCAGGACCTTGAGAGGTTGAATTGAACCAACGATGTGTCTGAAACCTTACGACAAAGTTTTTCGAAGAAAATTTTTTTTTGATGTGAAATAAGCTTTGGTTGACAAATAAATGAATTTTGGAGTACTCCAAATTTCCCAAACCAACCTGTACTGGTCCCCTTAATTGGCGAATAATACACTTTTCATCAATTGAATTCAGCTCACGCGGGATCCCATAGCCGTCCCACTCCACAAATTTGGGTTTCTTACTGAAAAAATCTCAGCTTTCAGATAAAAAATTCAAAAGTAAGATAAAACTTGGTGGCGCATGAAAAAAAGCGATTTTTCGCCGAAAAACGTGTTTTTGAGATTAATTCCGATAAGTTAGCCAGCAATGAATAACATATTCGGAAAGGTGAGAATTTTTCACATAAGATACGTATATTTTCATAATTTTTTTATGGCGATAACGATACGAAAACAATTCGCGTTTAAACCTGAGTTAGTTCGAAATGGCAAATTTGTATATGGCATTTCTCGCGAACGGTAAGTCCTAGAGGGTTCCAACTTGGTGAACTTTTCAATCTTAGTACACACTATAAGAGGTAAAAATTTCAGACAAATCGATTTTTTGACGTCCCGTTCATTTGTTGATAATTCGTGGACTTGCCCAAAAGTTATGGTTAATTTTAGGAAAATAATCTTTCAGCTTGACCACAATAGGCACGTTACCTATGCCACATGCACATGCAAAGCCGGTCTTTCCAAAAAATGTAAGCATGTATATGCGCTTTAGTGCATTTTATAAATTCACCAGAGTCTTCAGCATCGAAAACCAACCAGCCGCAAGGATGGTTGGTTTATATTCAAGGATTATATTCAACATTGTTTCTTAGACATTATTCCTGAGTTAAATTTAATTCTTATAAACACAAAATAATTTTATATCGAACACAGAATATCGCAATGTACTAATTAATTCACTTTTGTTTGAGTTTATACTCACACGTGTTTTTTTATAGCACTTATCCATTTCTCACGCTTCGCTGTCACACATGGAGAATTAATCGCACTCTCCGGGATGCGATAAAATTTAATTTTTACTCCATTGCTTTGGCCTCGGCGTGGTGTATTTGAACACCCTTGGATGCAGCACGTTACTCGCGATGTGGACATTATCAAAAAAAAGTCTAATTTGGTCTAATTAAAACACGAAAATGATCACTGACGTATATAAGCCCGATCACTTGCATCACTAGGTCTTCGCTTTTCGCCACCAGGCAGCGCTGAAGTCATCACGCACGGTCCCTATAGTGTTGCAGCAAAATTCTGCTACAGCAGCATTTTGCTGCCCATGAAAATCCAGCCGAAGTATGAATTATTGCGACGCTTAGCGATAGCGAGATGAATGGCGGTGTTCGGGTCGTTAAGTAGTGAGACAGTCTTGAGGAATCTAAGAACTTTATCCCTCATATGCCCCAATTACCTTAATTATCTTTTTAATTGTTTGCAGCACTGGTTTGGAGTTAGTTTGTAGATGATTATTGAGATATCAATTATCCGGAAAAATCAAAACGAACAAACGCTCTGAATTTCCCACTGGAAAAGGACTGATCACGTTGGGAAGAATATGGAATAAATCTATGTCAGTCGTTTAAATTTACTACGACAGCAATTATAGCAAATAAAATAAATCGTTTAATAATTCGTACCCTCTGAAATAATGATTATAAAATCATTTGTATCATCCTCTAGCGAAATATTACATGACGTTAGGATGTGTGCAAACGAGGTGATATGTTCATTCATATTGTATTGGGCAATCTAAATAAAAATGGAATAGTAGGAAGTAATATTACTCTTACCAGACATTCCTTTTCTTGAAATATCATCTATAGTTGAGTTATATATCGCACAAAAGGGTGAAGCAATTCATAACTGACGAAGAGCAATTTTTTAATGATATTTTCAGCATTCATCGACAATATAATCGATGCAATAATGAAATTCGAAATGAGCTGTCACTCGAAATAGGTTATGTCGGTAGACTAATCTTAATTGTTAAATTATTTAAAAACCGATAAGGAGCAAGTAAAGGCAAAAGTGGAGCAATTCAAAACTGAAGCGGAGCAATTTTTTAATGATATTTTCAGCGTTCATAGCCAATATAATCTATACAGTAGTCAAATTTGAAATGAGCTGTCACTCGAAATAGGTTATGTCGGTAGATTAATCTCAATTGTTAAATTATTTAAAAACTAAGAAGGAGCAATTAAAGGCGAGGGTGTAGCAATTCATAACTGACGAGGAGCAATTTTTCCATGATATTTTCAGCGTTCATCGTCAATATAATCGATGCAATAATGAAATTCTAAATGAGCTGTCACTCGAAATAGGTTATGTCGGTAGACTAATGTTAATTATTGAATTATTCGAAAACTAAGGGGGAGCAATTGAAAGCACGGGTAGAGCAATTCATAACTGACGAGGAGCAATTTTTTAATTATATTTTCAGCGTTCATAGCCAATATAATCGATACAGTAGTCAAATTTGAAATGAGCTGTCACTCGAAATAGGTTATGTCGGTAGACTAATCTTAATTGTTAAATTATTTGGAAAAATAAGAAGGAGCAATTAAAGGCGAGGGTGGAGCAATTCATAACTAACGAGGAGCAATTTTTTAATAGACTGAATCCAAATGAAATCATGCAGGCCAGCGGACGTGATGTTCCAGAATCGATCGGCGTTCAAATATGTTATTTCTCATACAAAATGAGCCGACACGTATTTTGTTGTTTACCCCAAAAAAATTATCCAAGCCCGATATCGATTTTTTTAAGATTTAAAGGCGAAAAACTTTCTTCGCCAATTTGAGGAACCAAATATTCGAAAAATAGCCGCCAAATCCGTAATTCTCCAGCTTTTTCGACGATTCTTGTTTTATGTGATCCGGAATTTCGTACTCCATCGCGAAAAACAAAAAAATCCCAAAAATTTTGAAAATCGCCAACAATATCGATGTTTTTTGGAAAACATAAGAATTCACTTTTCTCAAAAACCCCATTTTTTTTTTTCTCAAAATTTGATATGTTTTTCGGGGTGATATTGACTACTTACCCTATTGATGGCGACTGGTATTTTTTCTTGCTTTCCGAGTGATTGACTATTTTATTTTCTGAGTTTCTGCACGGCCGTATTTTCACTGTTTTCATGCTATGTACTCGCGAGCTTGTATTTTCTGTAGAATGCCATTTGTATATTGTTCGGGCCGCCGAATGTCTTGTTGTTTAATTTTCTACGCGGTGTTTCTCTTACACAATACTTCAAATTACTTGTAGCATGAACAAAAAGTAATGCAATCCCCCCCCAAAAAAGCACCTCTGGTGCAAAAACCTTTCGCCAAGTAGGTACATTAATGCGATATTTTCCACAAAAATAGATTTGCAGCCATTTAATCTATAAAAGTATTGAAATTAATGGACGTTACCAAGTACATACAAATAAATTTGCTCCCAATTAATTGCTGTGATCCAGTTTTAGATTTTGGTAGCAGTTTACATTTCGATGTATACCTATAATGTGCGTAACACGTAATAACATGCGACATACGAACTCATAAGAAAAGATCAATTAAAATTAATATGAGGAAAAAACAACGAAAAGAAAAAAAAAATTGGAGGTAGTGGTACTTGGCGGGCATTTATATTTTCTTGTAATTTTTACAAAAATTCCCGCCAAGTACCACTACCTCCAAATTTTTTTTTTCTCTTCTTTGTTTTTTCCTAATTTTAATTTTAATTGATCTTTTCTTATGAGTTCGTATATCGCATGTTATTACATGTTACCCACATTATAGGTATACATCGAAATGTAAATTGAGACCAAAATCTAAAACTGGATCACGTTAAGAAATTAATTGGGAGCAAATTTATTTCTACTTGGTAACGTCCATTAATTTCAGTACTTTTGAAGATTAAATGGCTGCAAAACTATTTTTGTGGGAAATGTCGCATCAATGTACTTGGCGAAAGGTTTTTGCACCAGAGGTGCTTTTTGGGGGGGATTTCATTACTTTTTGTTCATGCTACAAGTAATTTGAAGTATTGTGTAAGCGAAACACCAAGTAGAAAATTGAACAACAAGATATTCGGTAGCCCGAACAATATACAAATGGGATTCTACAGAAAATACAAGCTCGCGAGTATATAGCATGGAAGCAGTGAAAATACGGCCGTGCAGGAATTCAGAGAATAAAATAGTCAATTACTCGGAAAGCAAGAAAAAATACCAGTCGCCATTCATAGGGTAAGTAGTCAATATCACCCCGAAAAAGATATCAAATTTTGAGAAAAAAAAAAAATGGAGTTTTTGAGAAAAGTGAGTTCTTATGTTTTCCAAAAAACATCGATATTGTTGACGATTTTCAAAATTTTTGGGATTTTTTTGTTTTTCTCGATGGAATACGAAATTCCGGATCACATAAAACAAGAATCGTCAAAAAAGCTCGAGAATTACGGATTTGGCGGCTATTTTTCGAATATTTGGTTCCTCAAATTGGCGCAGAAAGTTTTTCGCCTTTAAATCTTAAAAAAATCGATATCGGGCTTGGACAATTTTTTTGGGATAAACAACAAAATACGTGTCGGCTCATTTTGTATGAGGAACAACATATTCGAACGTCGATCGATTCTGAAACATCACGTCCGCTGGCCTGCATGATTTCATTTGGATTCAGTCAATAATATTTTCAGCATTCATCGTCAATATAATCGATGCAGTAATGAAATTCGAAATGAGCTGTCACTCAAAATAGGTTATGTCGGTAGACTAGTGTTAATTATTAAATTATCCGAAAACTAAGCGGGAGCAATTGAAGGCAAGGCTGGAGCAATCCATAACTGATGAGGAACAATTTTTTAATGATATTTTCAGCACTTATTGTTAATACAATCGATACAGTAGTCAAATTTGAAATGAGCTGTCACTCGAAATAGGTTATGTCGGTAGATTAATCTCAATTGTTAAATTATTTAAAAACTAAGAGGAAGCAACTAAAAATGAAGGTGGAGCAATTGAGAGCAAGGGGGAGCAATTTCTCAGTCTCCTGTAGAACTTCGTATCTTTACCCGCTTGGTTAAGACATAGATTTGAATTTGGCCGTCATTCTACCGTATAAAATCCCGATTTCGTATTTTCCATTTTTTTCGGAAACTGGACTGGAGCAATTAAAAATCAAGGTGGAGCAATTAAGAGCAACAGGGAAGCAATTTTTTAGTCTCCCGCAGAACTTCGTATCTTCATCCGTTTGGTTGAGACATAGATTTGAATTTGGCCGCCATTCTACCATAGAAAATCCCGATTCCGTTTTTTCCATTTTTCTCGGAAACTAGACTGGAGCAATTAATAAAATTAGTGGAGCAATTAAGAGCAATTAAAGAGCAATTGATTGGTATATAAAATATTGAAAAATAATAAAGCTGCCGGCTAACTTTATATAGGTTTTGTACTATTCACCACTAATCTGTAGGGTTCGGTCTCTTGGCCCCATTGTTGCGTGATCAGCAATCTTCTTACATATAAATGTTCGGAATTGCATGTGGAATAGCGCCACAACGCCGGATTTTTCGTTTTTACCGCGTAGGTTTTGAGATTAATCAGAATAAGTGCCTACACTTGACGAACATAAAAAATTAATTTTTCCCCACTTCGATGAATTTCGCGTGCTGGATGGATCCTATTCATCGTTAATCATCGAATAAATCCATTGTTAATTATTTCTGATCATCGGTTTGGAGTTTGAATGTGTTATGATTCGGGATTGTAGTTTCGTCGCTACCAATATTACGTTTTAGCTATTATCGATGTTATGAATTATTTTGAGTTATGATATATGAGTTCGTACCTCGTTCTTCACATCTGAAGATAGCCGGATTCGGAGCGATGAAATGAAAATGAGTTGGAATTTTGTAGAACAATCGATTATAACAATTATTATATCATTCAAAGCTTAGGTTATGGCTAGTGTGAAAGTGAATATAATTCGTGATGGAAGCGTTAGGCTTGAGTTTCGAAGTGAGAGTAATTGACTCACAATTAGATGTATGCCTTGGAGATGAGCATGCGTTTTTGTTGCGTGAGCAGTTTTGGATGTGAAAGCAGAGTTGCTCTTAGGTATAAGGGATGAGATATGTTCGAATTGACGATTGGGATCGTGGAATGGAAGGTTAGTACATCCTCTGATTTGTAATCGTATGACAGGATGCGCTGAGAATTATCGTGGCTGGGTAGATATCATAGGAAATATAGGAGTGTTAGAACACGAGCGCGTAACAACTACTTTTGACTTTTTCTCTCAACGACGGCCCGTTCTCTGAAAACAAATTGTCACAACATAAAATGTTCATCTGAAGTCAAACTAAAAAAATAATATTCCGCAACTCCCTCGTAAAGGGTGATGGGAGATTTTCCAATTCAAGCATGAAATCAAAGATCGCGGGAATAGGCCATTTTTGATTTTGATAAAAACAAAAATGATAAAAATTTGAGCCCTGATTTAATATGAGATTAATTTCACTCGGTTTATTTCGATTAGGAACTTCTCGAACGAAACTTGCGATTTCATACACAATTACTGAATGTGTCAGTTAAATTCATTCTCGACGGTTCGATTTGTAGTAAGCTCTACTGAGTTCGCTGAAATTGAAAACAGAAATTTTATGAAAATTGCTTCGATAAGATGATTCTTGAAAATGAAAGAAAATTGAAAAAATTTGTGGTTCTTGAACTGGGAAGCGATATGACTCGCATCAGTAGTCGAGTGCGCTTGGTTGAACCAGTCTACCGAGTGCTTTACGCTGTGTAGTCGGCTGCCTACATCCCGGCGCCAGCGTGACATTTGAGGCGTCTGTAGCTAACAGACGCTACCTCGGAGATCACATATTGTCAGGCCAATTTACTCAGCTAGACCTCCTCCATCAGTCCCCCAAAGTTATGTACTCAGTTCGCGCGTCACCCTGTATAGCGTTTAAAGTTCAGTAGTCTCAATTTGTCTGTCTCAAATTGAACTCTTGAATTCGATGAAAATTAGGTAGAATTGCTACAACTGTTGTGTATACCGTGTGTTTACTTTGCGGCTTCGCAGTAACTTAAGTTGCGGAATGTCATACGGATACTATTATCCACGGCGTGGGTAACCACGTTACGCTGTATTATCGGTATGGCTCACCGCTCGATTTTGTTTTACTTTCTTAAGCCCCCCGCACACGGTGCTTGTTTTCATGATTTTTACGTGCTGGATTGCTTTTGTCATAGGCACGCAAGCAATCCAGCACGTGAAAATCATGAAAACAAGCACCGTGTGCGGGGATCATTTCTGTCCATATAAATAAATTTATACCTGTGATGAAACCTGAGTGCTTCGTTCAATGACATGTGTGAACCTTTAGAGGAACGTGTAAGTGTAGTGGCATTGTGGCGTTATTCGGATTACTAGCAACTAATCCCTCAAGGCCGTAGAACCCTGCATTGTAAGCAGAACGACTTTTACTAGAGAGCGAGTTCTCCTCCTGCAACACAGACGTTCAATAGCCAACATCATTGGAAATCACTCATCTTGAGGCTCAATAGGCGGCTGAAAGATAGTAGCGATTCCACTGATAAATTGAACCGCCGGATCGTAGAAGGGTATATAAAATTATTTTGCCATTTCGAGTTGGCCCCCGGACTTTTCTGAAGAAAATGTCAAATTTTGATTTAAAAACCTCAGATCCTTATAGGAAATTCGATTGCGCATCTTTTTTTCCTTTTCAAAAAAGTTCAAACTTTTTTCGTTTTTGAAATAATGGGAAAAAACATGATTTTTTGAAACTCAAAAATGTTTCTCTTTTTTCACTTCAACTCGCTCTAAATCCTAGAATATTCGGAGTTTTCACTTTAAATTTGGAGCAGTTATGTGTCGAACTATTCTGAAGCTGGTAATGCAACTGAATTTTTTTTATTTTTTTTTTATCAAAAAAGTTATTCAATTTTTTCTGCGTATTGACACAAATCGGGTTTGAATATTTTCAATCGCTCGGGTTATCGAGTCAAGTTTGAGTAATCACAAACTTCCAGTGGGTGAAATGGTCATCGGGATGTGTAAAAGTTTTCTGGAAAGTTTCACTTCAATTGAACTAGCCGTTATTGAATGACCAGTGTTCAATTATTAATCTTAGGTGAGCCGCGCGGCGTTGCGAGTAGAGAACTCAGCGCAGCGGTTTCGCGCTGGGTAGGCACAAGCACGGCCACCTTTCTGGACTGCCGCTATGCGCTCAAGATAATAATTTAACACTGGTATATCATTTATTAACGGCTAGTTAAATTGAAGTGAAACTTCCCAGAAAACTTCTATAGATCCCGATGACCATTTCATCCGCTGGAACTTTGTGATTGCTCAAACTTGACTCGATAAACCGAGCGATTGAAAATATTCAAACGCGATTTGTGTGAATACTCAGAAAAAATTGAATAACTTTTTTCATAAAAAATAATAAAAAAAAATTGAATTCATTACCAGCTTCAGAATAGTTTGACACATAACTGCTCCAAATTTGAAGTGAAAACTCCGAATATTTTACGATTTAGAGCGAGTTGAAGTGAAAATAGAGATATATACTTATTGGGAGTTACGTGAAAGAACGAAAATCAAGCTTTATTCTTTATTCTGTGTTGTTTTGTCATATAACTCATAGTTGATAGTGAGTTCGGGGAACAGACGAGAGAAAATCAACATGTTACATAATCACAGTAAGGTTATAGGTGAATCAAATAATACACGAGGCGAAAGATTTTCACTGAAAATTTATTACTCAGATCGTTAGTTTGTGAGAACATAGTTTGTTATAGGATTGAATTCTGTTTGGTGAGAGGCATTCAATGCTGGTTCGTAACCCCAGTGTTTCATAGCAACAACGCACGATCGCTGTATCTCTTCAACTTCTTCAAATTCCAAATCACTCTTCCAGTGATACGGAGCCTTTCCCGAATCTCTGGAGGTACTGTATACATCGCCGCTGTCACGTTTGGTATGAGTGTCTAGAAATACTTCTATATTTTTGTGAAAATCGAGGCCATAAAATTCGGATATCTCTTTCGCACGTTTATACGGCTCAGCAGTAAGATCTTCATACCGCATTACCCTGTAATCATGTAAATTATTGTTAATTAATTTTCCTTCACACTAAACTGCGGAACATTCATTATTTCTACTGAATGTCAGTACATTCTGTGATAAATTCTGAGTGAAATCGTTCAGAGACAGTTTCCAAATTTAACGACATAGACGCACAGTGTACTGTTATCATAAATAATAGCAGAGCGCAAGTAAACTGCATACTTAAATGTGGTAGGATAAGTCTTCAGCAGTTCCATTGCAATTTTATAATCCGAGGCCAGGTCTGCACAAAGCAGAGCTGGCTCTGCGCAATCACGACTAGACAGACACCATTCGTGATGTTTCCTCGATTGAATGGTCCCGCGAGGATCCCTAACCAACAGAACCATTCTTACGGCTAATCTGCAAACCAATAATCATCATGAATCAAAGTCAGGGTTGTCAAGGAGTTACAAATCAGTCTCAGATGACTAACAAAGCAGTGATGCGAGCTCAGCTGTTTACTTATATGAGCAAATGTTCCACTACGTAATCCAGTCAACTAAGCCCTGATCCTGACATAATTGCAAAGTAGCTGAATTTTGTAGGGTAGGTGTATTTGACCCTCTAGAATAACCCTCTAACAGTACAAGTCCGCGCTTTCGCAGCCCCCCGAGAAGGGTGGGCGAGCAATGAAAACCCCCTAACAGAGGAGTTTCTTGCCCGTAACTTAAAAATTATAGGCAATAGAGGAAAATAGTTTAAACAAAAGTTGCGGACTATTTTTTTACCTGTGAAAAAGTCTTGTGATATTTTTCTCTAAAATCTATAAGTGAGCCACTGGATTCAGTTCAAGATTTTTAATAGGATTAGACAGAAATGAAGGAGTGGGGCGACAGGCAAGCGATGAGAAAGCATTGCGGACCAATGGTGAAAGAGGAGAGAGAACGCATGAAGCGTGATTCCCCTCACAATTAGCCCGCAATGCTTTCTCATCGCTTGCCTGTCGGCCCCCTCCCTCATTTCTGTCTAACCCTATCTTAAACTAATTCCACCGGCTCACCTATTGATTTTAGAGAAAAAGATAGAGAGACTTTTCTACAAAAAAACAAAAACTTTTGTTTGAACTATTTTCCTCTGTTGTCTAGAATTTTTGAGTCACGGGCAAAAAACTTCTCTTTTAGGGAGTGTTTATTGTTTATTCATTCCTCAACTGTAATGTCCACTTTATTGACTCAAAAAACGGAAGTAAATTAGCATATTATTCTCTCTTATACTTTTTCTCCCGAAAATTTATTTTTTGCCCCATTTGCGGAAAAAAAGTTCATTATTTCCGGCAAATCCAAATTTGGGGGAAGTAATGTTCATTGTTTGCCGCGAAATTTGCAGGAAATAAAATAATAAAGTGGCCACAGTTGAGTCGTAAATAAAATATTATATGCAACGCAGGAATAAAGTCGAAGATCATTCCCGCGGGTGGGAATAATCTTCGACTTTATTCCCTTGTTGCATAATGTACTATTTTCCACCCTCCTCGGAGGGCTGCACACGTGTGCCTTTAGGGAGATTGTTGTAATAAGAATTTAAAGTAAGATCGATAGATCGAAGTTTATAGCCGAAGCGACTATCGATACAGGTTTATGTTCCGAGTATTTCCTGTTGATACTTTCTATTTCCGCCATGTTATTACAAAAAATATCCACAAGTAATTGCTCGTGCCTTAATCTCAGTCCATCAGAGTTATTCTAGAGGGTCGAGCACACCTACCTTACAAAATTCAGCCACTTTGGAATTATGTCAGGTTCAAGGATTAGTTGACTGAACTATAAAAAACGTTGACTGTTCAATTCAAAGTTAAATTGCCGGAGAAGAAGTATTGTCACGTTATGTCACGGGAAAATAGTATATTGCGATACTAGTGGGGTAAGTTCGAGATTACACGTGAGTGCGGATTTGGCTAACCCGCACGAACGTATAATCTAGAACAACCGCACTAGTATCGTATTACTTCATGTAATTAGTGCGCCTGAGTGTAAAAATTTGTGATCATAAGCTCTGGATGATAAACTTCGAACCACGACGTAAGATTGCAATAGCATCGATTTGCGTGAAATAATGATTATTTCACGCAAACTTTACTTTCCGCACGCAAATAGCGCACAGTGGGTAATATGAGACTTACTGATCGGAAAACATCACCGGTAAACACCCTGTAACATGCACGTATTACAGTCGAAGTCCCCACAATTTGACCAATCGGGACCGCCGCGGTCCCACATTTTGATTTCCCCTTCAGTCCCCACTCTAAACTACCGACCGCATTAACTCGGGACTGCGCATGCCTGCTGCAAGTGATGAAGTTGACAGAGAACGAGTATCTAGAACAACCTAACCTCATTCCCAAAGTATCGAGTCCGTTCTCGAACGCACTTAACCTCTCTAGTGAAAATTAGCTGTACTTTAGAAGCCGCTAGAATCGTCTGCTTCTCGGATTTACCAGAATCGATTCTTCCAGAATCGATATCGAGTATAAATATCGACCGACTCGCGCAGCCAGTCAGTTTTTACCAGTTTTTACGCTCAACGCTTACGAATACCTACCAATGGTTTGATTTAATTTACACTAACCACACTCTAAACAAAACAAACGTCAAATGTTTAAACGAGGTTAAGAACATCGTTCGTTCGGTGCACTACTGCGCGCGCCGACTCTCGGAGTGGGGGAAACGCACCGCAGGGAAAGTTCAATTGTGGGAATGGTAACCATGGTAACTAGTCAAAATGTGGGGAGTTAAATTGTGAGGACTTCGACTGCACATAAAAATCATTGTGGCGTTGTTGCCTATGCTACGTGTGTGGTCTGCGAACGTTGTTCGATACATTAATGTCTGAGTATTTTACTAACCTTTTTTCAGCGAGGAGTTCTCGTGCAACACTTAGGCGCAGGCGTATCAGTTTCATGATCTGGAATGGAAAAAGCTTACATATCGTGCTGAGAAACTTGTGATTAAAGCACAAGTCTTCATGAGCTTTGCATTGCTCCCACAAACGCGTATTGCGATTGAAGACCCAATGGTGAGATTTCGAATATTCCAAATATCGACCTGAAATATGGTATTATAAAATTAAAACACATGAGAATATGGAAGTTCGTTGAAACACAAGTATTCTATCGATTTTTCAATAGTGAAACGTGTCATAGTACGTCTTTTGATATTTATGGCTTTCGAAAAGTTTGAACATTTGTATATCCAATGATGTAAAATCTTTATATCCATACAAATAAGAGTTAAATATGGCACTTGGTTGCAAGAGACTGAAAACAAAATAATATGATATTTCTCGAACGCATTTGAAATATTTATTGATAAAAACATCACCTTGATCCGCATAGTCGCAGTTGAACAGTGTCCTCACTCTCTCTAGAGCATCCGCAGCCAAGGGAGGGCCTCTAATTTGAACGAAATCAAAATCTGAAAGTGGCTCTTGGTGGAAAAAGGTTGCGGGATGTGCATTGATAATGTCACTAAGAAAATTGCTCCCAGTACGCCATGTTGTTAAAATAATATTTCTGATCGGTTTTCCATTTTCCTCGCTCAATAAATCTTCAAGTTTTCTGCAATACAACATGCGTTTTTTTACCCAAATATAAAAGGTAGGAAACTGTTGTGTAATGTAATAAAAAAAATGAATTTAAACAAAATTTGTTAACAATAATTCGCTTACCTCGCACTTCTATTATATTTTCCCTTCGGATATTGGTAATCTTCCATTTCATCACGAATTATTTTCCGTTGAAGATCAGCAACTTGTTCCAGTTTTTTGGACAATCCAGCATCAGCTTCCTCCTCATGTTTGATATTCCGTAGACCCTGATAGGCGTATAATGACGTCGTGAAACATAAAACTCAAATCATCCGTCAAAAATCACATGATATTTATCTTATCGATCAGATTATTAGCACGGTTTGATATCCGGTTTGAAAAAAAGCCTGCGGTATTCAACTACATTAAGTGTTCAATGGAGAAAATAACATATTTCGATCAAACATGGAAATGAGCGAATTAGGTAGGCGTATACAAAGGAGGCCGGGGCAAAATGGGAATTGAAAAAAAATTCGATAAAACAAAAAAACAATTATACTTGACAACGAAATTAAAATTCCGATAGATTTTGTTTTGTTCTGGGAATCTGGGAAAGGTATGTTATGTCCTTGTCAAGGACAATACTTATATTTATGAGTCTTATCCGCTGAAGATTCCAAAGTAAGAAGTGTTAGGATGTAATACTACAGCATTGGGAATTCAATAGTGAAAAGATAAGAATTCAATCGTGAAAAATAAGAAATCTAATAGTGATAAGAGTTAGAAATCTAAAAGTGGGATGAGGAATCAGGGGCTGCGAAGAATAAGGTGCACTAGGTATTCAGCTAATGTGGCAGGCCACATGTAGCTGAGGATGCATCCAGTGATCTGATGCATAATCAGCTTTTTATGGTGTGAAACGGGTAAACAGGATGCAGATTATCTGGTTACTCATATGCTAGAACGAGTCACGGGTAGAATGGCAGATTATAGGCAATAGACGAGGAAGGTGACATATGGACCAAAGGTCCAGATGTTACAGGTGTCTTTTCTATCCGGGAAAGGGTGAAATTTCATTTTGTGAGTACATCTGACGAATCGCATATGAGCGTCAAATTCAAGGAAACATGAGAAAAAAACTCGTCGTGTTGTCAAATAGATAAACATAGAACACATGATTAGCAATCAGCAATCAACCAGTCATAAATTGAAGAAAACGTCACCGAAAAGTTAATACACGTGCCTAATCAATATTGCGTTCAGAATTTGAGGTGACTGTGGTGCTGGTGCAATTGATTTAAAGCAGAAGTGCATAAATAATAGTAAAGCAATCCATGAAATAGTTATTTTTCGCGCTCATCATGTTGAAGAAGAACATACTAACTTGATCTAATCTTAAACTTCGAATAGTGTGTAAAGTGTTGGCCCACTCATATATTACTCACTGTAATAGGTTGTACGATTCCTTTGTTATTTCTAAAATAGGGTTTTGTACGTAACCATCCAAAACCCCCAAACCGTTCTAAACCGTTTCCGTCAACCATTGTCCTCCCAAATCCCCATTCCTATAAACAAACCATCCGTTTACGACCTAGTTTCTCCAAGTTTCTTTTCCAACCGCTCTTTCAAGAACTAGGCCAAAATCGAAGACGTGTCCTTCTCCCGATGACCATTGACTAACCTCCTCATTTTTTCACTTCATTATTGGTTCCCAACTTATCTTTCATTCCATCCCTCTAACTATCACTACACATTTTCCATTCCAAAAATCCTGCTTAGAAATTTATTGACGACTGAACAATCATTCACCCGACTGTGCTAACGAAATCAACAAAACCTAAATTCTGTATTCCTATTTCGAAATAAAACACTCCAGCTCCTTGTAAGAAATTAAATTGAATTTCATTTTTTGGAAATATCAAGTTCTGAATAAGTAACTCTCAAACCTCCAAAAGCACCTCAATTGCAAAAACATTCGCCAAGTATATTATTTTTCACACTACCTACAAAAATCTTGTCTTTATGCGGAAGAGTATTGAAATCAGATTCTACTGCTAAGTAGGTGATATGAATATGACCGGAATGGTAGATCGTATCAAATAAACGATCCCGGAGCTAACATGAAAATTCAATAAATTGGGAGTAAATGAAACTTGGCGGGTCAGTTCAACATGAATAAAGAAATTCAAGTAATTATTTTACGAATACTACAGATTTATACCATAACGTCACAATGTCCAAGTTTTGATTGAAATTTTTTTTTTCTGTTGAAATTGTAGCATGAAATAGTACCAATTAAGTTAATTACACTGGTCTGCAAAAGAAAAGAAATTTTTTCTCCTTATTATTTTCATGCATGATAATATTACATTTGATGCTCTTGAATGGAAATATAGCAAAAAAAAATATGTACCACATATATACTTCATGTAATGTTTTTTTGTTAATAGAACGCCATTTTTACTTACAAATTATAATCAAATACTTATGATAGCGACAATAATTACAAAAAAGTTGTAAAGTTAAAAAGTTTGAACAGAATAGTTGTCAGTAAAGCTATCTGATAGTATAATTCTAGCTACTTTGTAGTTTTCTTCCTTTTCATATTACATAGGTAAAATACGTTCAAATAATATTTGTACATACAAAACCAGTTTGAGCTGATAGCTATGAGCTCAAATTGGTTTTGTATGTACAGATATTATTAAAAAATATCAAAGTAGTGTAAATGCAAAAACAAAACACGAAAAATTCTAAATATTGAATAATATACAAAAAATCATATCACAAAATCTACATGTGATAGCAAAAAACGGAAAGCAGATATGGATTTGGTGCATCAAAATCTTCATATTCATAATATTTTTTTCTGAAGGAGGATTTCATTGCAGACCTGTGTTATTATAGATTTTTCAATTCTATCTCCTAAAATATACGTAGAAGTTGACCCTTGCGATTCTTGTCAATTTTTATTTTTTCTACATCCGGCCCGTCAAGTACCATTGAATCCAAATTCGTCAAATTTTCATGTCAGCTCGAGATCCGTATATTTGATACGATATGCCATTTCTGTCAACATAATGTCACCTACTTGGCAATGGGATCTGATTTCAATACTTTTTTGTACGAAGACAACGTTTTTGTAGGTAGTGTAATAGTATATTGTGTGACTACGGAGGAAAGTTGGTCAGAAACGACGATTCCTCCCCAGTTGCAGATGATATTTTGTATTACACATGAATGAAAGACCCACTTAATACTCCTATACATTGCCAGTCCCTGTAAGTGGAAGCTCCGGTGAGAAAGTGAGACAGACAATGTTCCGTGGTCTGTAATGCGCAGCCTAGGCGCGCAGGTGGTAGCGAGTTGTATCCCTACTACTTTCATCGAGAAATAACTGGGCATGCGTATCACGAACCAAGTCCCCGTGCGACAAAGCGGAATAGACATTGTCTGCACCGTAACGATTCCGGGTTTCTCCCGACCCCAACCGGCAATATAGGGAGTATTACATAACCGTGACTTTTTGAGGAAGGTGAACGCTAGGGCTACCAACCTAAAACATCTCTATTCCAGGGACTGCGTTCAACCATATCCTGTTCGAGCTAACTATATTCTGTTTGAACGGTAAAACCCAAGGGCCGTTGAAGACATAGGAGAAAAAAGTGATGATTGGTTGTAGGCTGATCACCGCGGCGATTCGGGTCCTTGGCTAACTACCGGCTGGCATAACAACTATTTGAATTCTACAACAGAATAAAGTTAGCTGGAACAGGGTATGGTTGAATGCAATCCCCAGAATAAAGAAGTTTTAGGTTGATAGCCCTAGCGTTCAACTTCCTCAAAAAGTCACGGTATATAACAATTACATTGAACATAACCAACAAATGCCGGACATTGAACCAGTTGCACGAGTTGTAACATCTGATGGAGCTGTCATAGCGAGCAAATGTCGATTAGCTACATAGTTATCCCGTCCGATGGCGCTGTTCTAAGGAGGAAAATTAGAGCATTTCCGAAATGCGCATGCGCGAAGATGACCTTAACGCAAGTGGACTGCAAAGTCCCACTTTCTTCCCGTTCCACAGGTATAGAAACGTGGCTTTTCCATGCATGTGTGATAAAAAAAGATAATGTACCTACTTGGCGAATGTTTTTGCACTTGAGGTGCTTTTGGGGGAATTACACCACTTCAGTACCTCTTCATTCAGACGTACTCCAAATGACAATCAACTCAATAATCGCTAGATTCGTTGCTGGAGCCAGGAAATATATTTTCTAAGCTCAATTGTCGACCCTTGATATAGTTATGAAAATTAATTATTTGTATCACATTTCACTTATCTTCTATGATTATTAACCACCATCAACCGGGGTAATTATGTTATCGCAGGGGCAATTATGGTACAAGCATGTTTTTGGTTTCTGTACCCGTTGTCGTAAAGTATTTTGAACTTTGCATCTAGCTAAAATGTAGTGTGAAGTATCCCGAACAGGGTGCATAAAACGTCGAGTGTTTTTACTTAGTAAGAGAACCGAAAAAAATCGTAAGTACGCGAAAACGTGAAATCTAAGGTTTGGACGTTTTCGCGTACTTACGATTTTTTTCGGTTTTCTCACGAAATAAAAACACTTGACGTTTTATGCACTCTGTTTGGGACACTTCGCACTACATTTTAGCTAGACGCAAAGTTCAAATTACTTCACGACAACGGGTACAGAAACAAAAAACATGCTTGTACCATAATTGTCCCTGCGATACCATAATTACCCCGGTTGACGGTAGCTAATAAATCTACTTTGATATGCCACCCGTAAACATGCGCAAAAAAGTCAGCATAGCGGCTCTAACGCGTGACCAGCTAAGACACCGGCCTTTCTTTTTACAACAAAATGCTAAACACTTTTCAACTCGGCCGATTCGAGGTCAGCGATCATTCCTTAGAGCAACATGCAGCGAATATTTCGGAAAGAATCTTGCATAAATTTAGGAAATTTAACTTTCTGATCACAGCTCACTGAATTGAATCAAAATCTGAGCCAAAGATTAGTTTCTACATGGAAAAAAAATATTGCGGTAATTCTATGAAAACAAAAATTATGTTATTATAGCAAATAGTGTTTGTAGTCTCCAAATGAAGATATCTATAGGTTTACTCGTGAATCTTAGTCTAGTGGCGATCGAAATTAGCTCTATTTTTGATATTGATTATGTCAAATCTTAAAGATAGAATGATGTTCATCGCTGGCTTAAATGGAATCGTGTAGCGCTTAGCTCATTCTTAAGACCTAATTCGTCGTTGCATTGTTTCATCAAAATTTTAATTATTTGCAGATTTCCACAATAAGTTCTTGTCAATGGACATGAACGATCTGCTTAGAATGGTGATGTTTTATTATAGTAGTACAGTAGACCTTAGATGAAAGGCCATCTGACGGGGCTAGAGGAGAGGAAAATTCTCAGAAATAGCCTATAACCAATCGCCCCCTCTACTCAAGTTACGAGTGTGCCGTCAGGCGTGGTGTGAGAGAGAGACATGCGCGAGAGTGGCTGCGCAAAGCACACCGGCGGCTTGGCGAAGAGTTGTAGTGGGGAACAGCATGTTAAATGTATTATTCGTCGGAAGGGGTCGGAGAAAGATTAAGACATTTCATAGTGATGAATGTTATAAATCGACGTTTCGGCTGGGCCCAGCCAGCCATCTTCAGGCTACATTACAAAAAAAAAGAAACAAAAAAAAAACCAATAAGATTCTTAATCGAACCACCAATAAAAACTTTTTTTTTTAAATTATAAAGCATAACTGTCACTCCACATGTGAAAGTGAGGTTAGTTTGTATCAACTATATTAGGTAGCTAATATTATCTAATTTTTGTATTAAATTTATGCATAAACATAACATATGTAAGTAACAATTAATAGTTAACATGTTTTTTTTAACATATAAAATGACTAACTTACAGATTGACTATCCTACGATCACATAGCTGTTGACTTAGCCACGATTGAGGAGAAAGTAATATTTTAAAATGGATGACAGACACTCGTGATGTATCGATCAGGTATCGATTACGGATCGATAGATACTAAATTTAAATTTTGGATGATGTCCGAGTATAGGTGACTAAGGCACTGGATATCTGTGCGTTTATTAACTGTTTTGTTAGAAGAAATGTGTATCATTTCCCTAATAAGACGTTTGTGCCAGTTATTTTCACAATCTAACACTTGTACATTATCAAAATTAAACGTGTGACCCTTAGTAAGAGCATGAGAAACTAGGGCTGACCTTTCAGGATCCCTTGATTTTAAATCATATTTGTGACCACTGATTCTTTTTTTAAGATGCTGAGATGATTGCCCAATGTAGCTACTATCACAGTCATTACAATCTATTTTATATATGGTGTTAATCATATCTTCAGTGGGTGTTTTAGACTTTAATTTAGTAAAAAGACATGCCGTAGTGTTGGTGATATTATAGGTACAATAGATGTTTTCTGCCTTTAGGATTCTGGTTATGGCTTGCGATAACCCTTCTACATACGGTATGGATACTTTAATTTTGAAAGTTTTAAAAACTCACAACTCATTACCACCTAAAATATATTTCCAGCCGAAGATTCATAAAGACAATATTCCATTGAGACCTATTGTTTCTAATATAAATTCACCTACTTATAAGCTATCCAAGTTTCTCACAGGAATTTTATGTAATATAGTTGGAAATACTGCATACCACGTCAAAGATTCTTGGTCTTTTGTAAGAGATATCAGGGGTATGGACGTTCCGTCAGACCATGTTCTTTTGTCACTTGATGTTATGTCGTTGTATACCAACATACCAACAAATCTTGCCTTAGCTGTGATTAACAAAAACTGGAGCAGTATCAAAAACCATACTTCGATAGCAAAAAAAGTATTTGTAGTAGCTGTTAAGTTATGCCTTGACTCGACGTATTTTATTCATAATGATAAATTTTACAAACAAATTTTTGGTGTTGCCATGGGATCCCCAATTAGCCCTGTTGTAGCTAATTTGGTCATGGAAAACCTTGAACACAAGGTCATCAACTCACTACCATTCAAATTACCGTTTTATAAAAGATACGTGGATGATATTCTAACATGTGTCCATAAAGACCAGATAGATACTAAACTTAGGTTTACCTATGAATTAGAAAATAACAACAAAATTAGCTTTTTGGACACATTAATTATCAAAGAGAATAACCGTATTATCACTGATTGGTATCAAAAACCTACTTGGTCTGGTAGATACACAAATTTTAATTCACATCACCCACTTCAATATAAAAAAAGTGTTGCCATAGGGTTGTTTGATAGAGGTATTCTCCTAGCCCATCCTAAGTTCAGAAAGAAAAATATTAAACTAGTACAAGACACACTAAAATTAAACGATCATCCAGATTATCTTATATCACAAATAAAAAAACAACGCATACATAAAGCTTACAACAAAATCAATTGGGATTCCCATGACAACATCAAAATTAAAGGATCCATACCGTATGTAGAAGGGTTATCGCAAGCCATAACCAGAATCCTAAAGGCAGAAAACATCTATTGTACCTATAATATCACCAACACTACGGCATGTCTTTTTACTAAATTAAAGTCTAAAACACCCACTGAAGATATGATTAACACCATATATAAAATAGATTGTAATGACTGTGATAGTAGCTACATTGGGCAATCATCTCAGCATCTTAAAAAAAGAATCAGTGGTCACAAATATGATTTAAAATCAAGGAATCCTGAAAGGTCAGCCCTAGTTTCTCATGCTCTTACTAAGGGTCACACGTTTAATTTTGATAACAGGGATCATAGTTAGGGAAGGGCAAAAATCAGGGAAATTTAGGGAAATCTTATTTAAAAATAGGGAAGTTTTAGGGGGGTCATAAAATAAGTATATTAAATAATAGAAACGTTTTTATTAGATTTTATAACATTTGGTTTTTATAAATTCTATACTTATTTTATGATTATTTTGTATTGTACCTTTCCAATGCACTAAATCATTTGGTATTATTAATATTTTCACAGCAGTTGTATCGCAGTTCCATTACAATAATACTTTTAATACTTTTTTCTTACTTGCTATACTTGTACTTGTATCAGACTTTCTTTTTTAAATAAAGAATAAGCTATAATAGCAACATTATTATTATTATCTTTAGAATTATCTCAAAATTATGTTGTACATTTCAAATGTACTAAATCTCTAAGTATCACATGTTTCATACTGTCTTGATATATTTACTTAAATACTCACACTTACTTATACTTCTAACACTTTTTTTTCTTAGATACTACGCTATTAATAATATCAGATTTTCTTTTTTGAATCTGCTGACGCAACTTATCTACTTCGCCTATTTCGCGTTTCTCTTTAGTACGTAGTTTTTCGAGACTTTCTTGCAATTCCCGTGCAACAACGGTCTTATTAATGTCTCTTTTCTTCACAGCATCGGTTAGTATTTTTGTGATTTCATGTTGCATTGTTTCACAAGTTTCTGTAGCATCTTTGGATGATTGTTTTGCAATTTCCAGTTTTTTTTCCAATTCTTTTATAGATTGATTTTTTTTTTCGTAAACTCTCTTCTAGGGCCTGTTCTTTCGCTTGACGATTTGCTTCATCAGTTTTTTTTTTCAACTCTTCTTCAGCAACACGTCTCTTTTCTTCCAGGTACATTTTATATGATTGATGAGCACCATGTGCGAGTTTTATTAGATCACCTGTTATTGGGACTTTATGAACACTATTATTATATTGTTTTAGACCGTCTGCTACAATTAACTTTGCATTCAGCATTCTCTCTTCCATCTGAGCTTTATCTGGCGTTAGTATTCGTGCAGATGTAGAAAATCCGCGTTCAACATCAGCACTACCATGTGTTATCGATAGTGCTGCCTTGACAATGAGTTTAACTGTAGGATATTTCGGCCTATTCAATGAAGATTGCAATGAGAAAATCGTACTCCAATACTCATCAATCCTTTGATCCGGTTGCGAAGAAAATTGAATTTCGTTATCCAATTGAATTAATCTCCACTCATGCGACAGATTATCTTGGTCTATATCATAAATAGGCATTAGCTTTGCCAATTTCGTGATGAAAGTAAGACTTTCTGGATTTTTTATTTTTTCAGGTGAGAGAATTTCAACGACTCTAAATTTTTAATGTTTTTCAGAATGTGTTTGGTACAAGCCACATAAAAATTCGTGACACTTTTTTTGAAGTACAGCATATCTTTCTTAGGTAATGTTGACAATAATTCTTGAACTACTTCTCCACAGTACACATCTTCCAAATCAACTAAATTCGTGGGTACATTTAACAAGCTATCAATTTCTAGATTGCTAAATAAACTCTCGTTTATAACTGGCGCTTTAAAAATTCTCGACAATAATATCGAGATCGTTTTTTTTAATTGTGAATACAAAACATGGACGAGGGGCTCATCCTTCTGCATTATTAGAGTAAACTCTTGCGTAAATATTTTTGCAGCATAAACAACAAATTGTAAGGAGACTTTTAAATGAACATCCTTCAAGTAATTTTTGATATTGAGATATTGCTCCTTTTTAATAGTCCAGCTTTCTTTTTTTGGTAAGTATCGGATGAAGTACTCCTCTAGCGCACCAAGTTGTTCTAGAATTCGTTCAGCTGCTGGACCTATAGTCAGCCATCTTGTTGCAACATGTTTTACGAACTTATGTTGTGGTAAACTGAGCTGCTTCTGAATTTTTTCAAAATCTTCACAACGTGCATCTCTATGGTGAAAGAAATAAAATACTTTCATGATAAAATCTGATATGTCTATACTTAAACAATCTAATCCTTTTAAAAAAGCGTTATGCACATTGTGAAGTTGACAAGTACCAATATTAATAAGAGTTTTTAATCCCAAGCTTTTGCGTTGCCTTTCGAACAATCGTACAACTGTTTTATTAACATTTGGTCCATCGCAACCTAGAGTCAAGACTTTCTTTATCGGTAACTGATTAGAGTCTAACGATTTGAGTAAATGCCTAAATAAAATCTCACCGCTTGCGTGTCCTATAAAATAAGTGACTAGATGTCTACTAACTATACGATTTTCGACACTTGACCAGAACTGCACCCTGACTTGTAATTCCTTTTTGCTTTTGACATTGCCTGTTTCATCGAATTGTAAACTGAAATATGTGTCATCATGTTGAATATTTTTCAGTAATTTATCTTTGAAGTACGGCCCTAAAGCTTCGGTGATCAAATATTGCACTTGGCCGGGGACAATGAAAAACATTCAGGTATGGCACCTGGAAACATAACTTGAAATAGTTGTTTTATCTCAGCGCAAGACTTCAGGGAACTATCTGTTACAATTGTTTGCATGCACCACAACAATTCTGCTCTAGTAGCTGATTCTCTTGGGTTAAATATGAAAACATTATTTTGTTGAGTATTCGAAGTCGATGCAGATGGCTGAAGTATTAATCTTGACTGTCCAGATTTTATCTTAGAAACGTTTGCAATGTGCTTCAGTCCTTTTGCGTGTTGAATTATTTTTTCGAATCCCTTGGCTGAGGAAAAAGGCTTGTTGCAAATTTTGCAAAAACAGGAATATGGATCATCTGGAACTTTCCGTGCCCACTCAGATATGGTATTTTTATTACAGTCCACCATGTTCAACCATGTGTCCTGAAATTTGGTTTTTGTTGCTGGCATTTTTGTGTAGAATTGGAATCAGTTATTCAACTGTCCCGAAGTAAAAATCTAAAAGATTGATTAAGGTTCAATATTGAATAAATCGGATACTTGTTCATATTAATATTTTACAATATTTTGATAATTTATAATATAGGTACCTGCTGCTGTATCGAAAAAATAAACCGCCTGATTTAATTGTTGTCACCTCACATCTTAGTGGATAAATTGCATCCTCTCTCCCGGCATTTTACTGTTGATTTTTAGAGATTAAACAAAAAATTATATATATGTCGGCGCGTGATATTCTGGACGCTCTTTCTCACGGCTGTGGTGTTTATTTAAATCTAAATATTGAGACTATTGAGCCGTATTTGGTTTAAAGTTTAGTCTAGGTATATTTGTTAGTATTAAGATTAAGCGTAGACCCTAAGCCTAATGAGTGGCGTAGAGGGGGATGCGAGATGGAGGCTTTGAGAACCAGAGCCTTTGTCGAACGTAGCCACAGCCCTAGAAGATGCTGATTTTTAAGAGTCAGTTGCAATCGAACTGAGCCAGTGGTTGGTAATGAGAAGATAAACAGCATTGAGACTTCTAGAGGCAGGGTGGATTCGTTGTCGCGTCGCCCTGTACGTGATACTCTATTGTTAGCGAAATAGCAAAGACTGTACTAGAGATAGAAATATTATAAGTGAATTAGGTTTATGTTAAATAGTGATTAGTGATAAGCTATACATTAAATTACGTGTAAGACAAGCTCCTGCAAGAGCAACTATGTCCGCCCCTGACCAGCCAACGGCTGTCTCTCCGACATCAGAAGTGGGATCCTTGCAGGAACTTAACGAAAACATTGAAGGTTCCGTATCAGAAGATTCGGTGCAACAAGAGATGGAAACTACCAACTGGAAGATGATGTTCGATGTGCAGAATCGAAATATGTTTGAACTTATACAAACATTGAAGGAGGTGGCTCCCGTACGATCATCGAAAATCGTATTTCCCGAATTCAACCCCGACGGCGCAGGAGATACAGACGCACGAGCCTGGTGTGGAACGGTCGATCTTTGCCTTGGAGAACAACCGATCCAAGGAAGTGCACTAATAATAGCCTTAAGTAAAGCATTAAGAGGGACCGCTTCGTCCTGGTTCTCACAAATAAGCTATGCGGGAATGAATTGGACTCAGTTTAAAGAACTCTTTTTGGCCCGATATGATTCGGTCGAAACTCCGGCTGCAGTGATAATTCGAGTTAATAGTGGGAAACCGAAGGAAGATGAGTGTTTATCTGCTTATGCTGGTAGACTAGTGAGTACATTAATGACTCGTTGGCAATCTATGACTATCGAGCAGATTGCTGTAGCGACGGTGCTAGCCCATTGTGTTCAACGTGAACCGCAGTTGCAACGACTTGCGTTCACTACGGAAATATATTCACGAAGCACGTTACAGCAAGAATTAATGGCTAGTGCCTATCGAAAGAGATCCGCTGCTCCTAACACCAACACTAGAGACGAGAAATCTACCAATAGCAAAAGACCAAAGATATCTTGTTTTGTTTGCGGTAAGATGGGTCATAAATCGGTTGATTGTTACCATCGGAAGGATAAGGGAGATAAATCATCAGGAGCCGGACCGAGCAAGAATAAATCTGGCAACACCACAAATAAGAAGAGGCCTGTCACTTGTTTCAAGTGCGGCGAGAGTGGTCACATCGCTCCCCAATGTAAGAAGGATACGGCTAGTGAACCACCTGCGAAGACATCTGCAGAGCGTCGAGTCAACGTCTGCACCATTGAACCCGTGACTGCCGAATTAACACAATCCGGTGAGAAGTATCTATTTTGTTTTGATTCAGGCGCCGAATGCTCTCTAATAAAAGAATCGATAGCTAATAAATTTTCTGGAAAACGTACTCAATCACTGGTGACTCTTCTTGGTCTGGGAAGGTCTCGCGTCACAAGTAACTTGCAGGTTTTGTCTCAAGTTAATATTAACGAGTACACAATAGAGATTCTGTTGCATGTAGTACCAGACGATTGTCTCGGTCATGATATTTTGATTGGTCGCGATTTGATTGCTCAAGGTTTTACGGCTGAGATGTCATGTGATAATTTCTGTTTGAAAAGAACGAAATCTGTCAACATATGTGAAGTTGGCAAAAGGGTTGAAAATTTTGATGAAATTAATACCGATATAGCTGGTACTGATAGATTGAATTTAGTTAAGTTATTAAACGAATTCGATTCATCATTTGTTATTGGAACACCTACTGGTCGCATTGGTACAGGAGAATTGCAAATAAAACTAATAGATCCAAACCGCACTGTCCAACGGAGACCGTATCGACTTAGTCCGGATGAAAGACAGATTGTCCGTGATAAAATTGATGAACTTTTATCGGCCGGTATAATAAGACCTAGTTGCTCACCTTTTGCAAGTCCGATACTTTTAGTTAAAAAGAAGGATGGCGCAGATCGATTGTGTGTCGATTATCGAGAACTCAACAGTAATACTGTGCCTGATAGATATCCGTTACCTCTCATAAACGATCAAATACAACGGTTAAGTGGTGCTAAATATTTTACAACGTTGGATATGGCATCTGGTTTTCATCAGTTACCTATTCACGAAAATTCAATTGAACGTACGGCTTTTGTGACCCCCGATGGTCAGTTCGAGTATCTGACTATGCCTTTCGGTTTACGAAATGCACCTTCGGTTTTTCAAAGGGCAATAAATAAAGCACTTGGGGAACTTGTAAACACCTTCGCAGTGTGCTACATAGATGACATAATGATTCCAGCCGATTCTGTGGAACAGTCACTGGAAAGACTTAAAATGGTTTTAGATAAACTCCGCGCGGCAGGTTTTTCTCTTAATCTAAAAAAATGTTCCTTTCTCAAAACACGTGTTGACTACTTGGGATATGAGGTCTCAGCGGGTGAGATACGACCTAATCCGCAAAAGGTAAAAGCACTGACTGATTCTTCTCCACCAGGCACAGTTACACAACTTAGGCAGTTCATAGGTCTTGCGTCATATTTCCGACAGTTTATTCCAAAGTTTTCACAAATTACTGTCCCACTTTATCGATTAACCACGGGAAAAGGAAAGATAGAGTGGAAAACACAATACGAAAAGATTCGTCAGGAAATAATCGCCAGGCTAACGAGCGAACCGGTCCTCATGATATTCAACCCCACTTATCCTATCGAGTTGTATACTGACGCTAGCGCCGAAGGATATGGGGCCGTACTTATGCAAAAGATCGATAACAAATCACACGTGGTTGCATACTATAGTAAGAAAACGACTAACGTAGAGTCACGTTACCATTCGTATGAGTTAGAAACCATGGCAGTAGTTAACGCTATTAAGCATTTTCACCACTTTTTGCAAGGTAGAAATTTTACGGTTTTCACCGATTGTAACGCACTCAAAGCGTCACGTAACAAGGTTGATCTGACACCAAGAGTACATAGGTGGTGGGCTTTTTTGCAAGCGTATGATTTTGATATTATTTATCGAGAGGGCAAACGTATGGGTCATGCCGATTTTCTTTCGCGAAATCCAGTGGATACTAAAACCGTTATTAAACGGGTTGAACAAAAACGAGTAAATTTAGCAGAAATCTCAGAAGATTGGTTACAAGCTGAACAGCAACGGGACGATGAATTACGTGATATTATTTCAAAATTGCAGAATAATGAACTTGATACAGACGTTGCCAATACGTATCAAATAAGGTCAGGAGTTTTGTACAGAAAGGTTCAGCGTAAAAATCGTAGCCGTTATCTACCTATGGTGCCTGTGAGTTTTCGATGGTCAGTTATCAATAATGTTCATGAATCAGTCATGCACCTAGGTTGGGAAAAGACTTTGGAAAAAGTCTATCAACACTATTGGTTCCCTAATATGTCGAAGTATGTTCGAAAGTTTGTTGAAAATTGTATAACTTGCAAGCTATCGAAATCTCATTCTGGTAGAGTACAAGCTGAGCTTCATTCAATTCCAAAAGTTAGTGTCCCGTGGCATACTATTCATATCGATGCTACTGGTAAACTTAGCGGGAAAAACAATCTGAAGGAATATGTTTTTGTATTCATTGATTCATTTACCAAGTTCGTACTTTTGCGACATACCTTACGCATAGATGCATCTAGTGCAATTACGACTCTGAAGCAGTGTGTAAGTTTGTTTGGTACTCCATCTAGGATTATCGCGGACCAAGGTAGATGTTTCGCGAATAATGATTATCGGGAGTTTTGTAAGACTCATAATATCGATCTGCATCTGATTGCTACTGGGACATCACGTGCTAATGGTCAAGTAGAGCGTGTAATGAGTACACTTAAAAATATGCTCACAGCCGTAGAACTCAGCAATGACAAATCGTGGCGGGAATCTATCGATGATATTCAACTAGCCTTGAACTGTACAGTCGGTCGTACAACAAAACATAGTCCTTTAGAACTATTGATTGGTAAGGTTGCAAGACCTCTTTCTTTATCAGTTATTGATGATCAAGAGGAGGAAGAAGTTAATATTTCTGAAATCAGAGAGCAGGCGATCGCTTCCATAAATAAAAATGCTATGGAAGATAAAGAGAGATTTGACAGTGGCAAATCGAAAGTTTGTAGATTCTCAGTAGGAGACTACGTTCTCATAGAAAACCATGAGCGAAATCAAACTAAGCTAGATGCTAAGTTTCGTGGGCCATATAAAGTGGTTGAAGTTTTACCTAATGACAGGTATTGTTTGAAAGCTCTAAAGGGCAATAGAATTTATAAGTATGCGCATGAACGTTTGAGGTTGATGCCTGAGAGCAATGTTCCCATAGAGCTTGATCCTTGTAAGGATTGTAGTGGTGATGAACAGTCAGAAGTTGCCAATGTCGGCGGTGATGGCAGTGAGTGATAAGCTGGGTATACCAGTGTGGGTATACATGATCCATGCGTTTGCTTATTAGTCGCAAGTCATAAAGATCCTACCCCACTCACGTGGGCGGAGATGGTGCGATGTAACGGCGACGATGGGTCTGCTTGGTCAAGAGGACCAAGGGCCATATGGTTGGTCAAAAAGTCAATATGGTTTGACTTGTGTATTGGTTATGTTACCAATGGGACCACATGAGTGGTTAGTTATTGTAGTCACATGGTTGACTACTGGGTCATATGGTTGACTCTTGTGTGTTGGTTATGATACCAACTGTGGTGTGTAGAGATGCACAAAATTTACAGAGTCATATGGTTGACTGCTGTATTTTGGTTGAAAGATACCAAGTTGAGATGTACAGAGTCATATGGTTGACTGCTGTACTTTGGTTGAAAGATACCAATTGTGTTGCACGTGGTGCAAATAAATTGCTTAAAACTCACTGGTACACTGGCTAACTGGTTATTTGGATCATTCGACTGGTTCTGTATTTTTGGTTGATATTGAGATCAATGTTGTGATTGTTAAGCACACGAATAGTGCATTAAGGACAGCATATGTGGGAACATGGCGCTCAGTCGTCAGAATGGGCGAGCAGGAAATGAACTGAAGTTTCCTTTGCAGATAATGTGGAAAGACAATGATTGCACACGAGGACGTGTGACAGTCAGGAGGGCCGTGTCGGCGCGTGATATTCTGGACGCTCTTTCTCACGGCTGTGGTGTTTATTTAAATCTAAATATTGAGACTATTGAGTCGTATTTGGTTTAAAGTTTAGTCTAGGTATATTTGTTAGTATTAAGATTAAGCGTAGACCCTAAGCCTAATGAGTGGCGTAGAGGGGGATGCGAGATGGAGGCTTTGAGAACCAGAGCCTTTGTCGAACGTAGCCACAGCCCTAGAAGATGCTGATTTTTAAGAGTCAGTTGCAATCGAACTGAGCCAGTGGTTGGTAATGAGAAGATAAACAGCATTGAGACTTCTAGAGGCAGGGTGGATTCGTTGTCGCGTCGCCCTGTACGTGATACTCTATTGTTAGCGAAATAGCAAAGACTGTACTAGAGATAGAAATATTATAAGCGAATTAGGTTTATGTTAAATAGTGATTAGTGATAAGCTATACATTAAATTACGTGTAAGACAAGCTCCTGCAAGAGCAACTATGTCCGCCCCTGACCAGCCAACGGCTGTCTCTCCGACATATACATACATCAATTAATTGAAAGTATGTTATAAATAGTAATTTACGTAAAATTCTCAAATAAAATTGAGGTCCCGCAAGTAAAATTATTAATATTTGTTAAACAATCACGTCAAAATTTTCAAGAGATGAGTACTGTTATGAGTTGTGTACCATAACCTAAAACTCTCGTCAATTATTATAATTTCTATAAAATCATAGAAATGTTGAGTTTTACAAGAAAAGAAATTAAAAATAAGTGAGGAAACTGCAGTGAAGATGAATGATTTAACTGGACGCAATACATTGTCAAAATGCAAAATAGATACTTACCATCCCCTCTGTAGAGTTAACATTTCACAGTTGTCACATGTCAATGCACGCGGTAAACATGCGGCAGCGCGCGCAAGTGCCTAACAGCGTTTTTGAACTGGTCTACACTGGCATTTCTATTGGTTGATAACTAGGGAAATCGCACTCAGTGGGTACTAGTGCAACGCTATAACTGTTATGAGCCGACAAGGAGTGCGCTGAGCTAAATACGTCGATCGCGCTCGCTTATTTCAGATTGACTAAAAATTTACATAAAAAAAAAAAAAAATCTACTAAGAACTCTTAGATTTTAGGGGGTTTTAGTGGAATATTTGAAAATTAGGGGGGTTTGGGGGAGATGAACAGATATAGGGGGATTTTAGGGAATTAGGGGGCAGGCTGTGATCCCTGTGATAATGTACAAGTGTTAGATTGTGAAAATAACTGGCACAAACGTCTTATTAAGGAAATGATACACATTTCTTCTAACAAAACAGTTAATAAACGCACAGATATCCAGTGCCTTAGTCACCTATACTCGGACATAATCCAAAATTTAAATTTAGTATCTATCGATCCGTAATCGATACCTGATCGATACATCACGAGTGTCTGTCATCCATTTTAAAATATTACTTCCTCCTCAATCGTGGCTAAGTCAACAGCTATGTTAGTCATTTTATATGTTAAAAAAAACATGTTAACTATTAATTGTTACTTACATATGTTATGTTTATGCATAAATTTAATACAAAAATTAGATAATATTAGCTACCTAATATAGTTGATACAAACTAACCTCACTTTCACATGTGGAGTGACAGTGATGCTTTATAACTTTTGAAAAAAAGTTTTTATTGGTGGTTCGATTAAGAATCTTATTGGTTTTTTTTTTTGTTTCTTTTTTTTTGTAATGTAGCCTGAAGATGGCTGGCTGGGCCCAGCCGAAACGTCGAATTATAACATTCATCACTATGAAATGTCTCAATCTTTCTCCGACCCCTTCCGACGAATAATACATTTAAGCTTCACTGGGTCACGAACTTACACAAAAAAAAGAACAGCATGTTAGTGTGTGTGTTTGTACGTGTGGAGGGGAAGCCACTCGCCTGGCTATTTACGAAATGGCTTTTTATCTAAAGTCTACTGTATAAAGTAATGCTATTGCAATATTCTTATTTTCTATATATTATATAGATTAGTATAGATATCTACACTATTCACTCGTGACAGTGACATAACAATGTATTTGTAAAAGTAGCAGTTACATGTGTACAGCAGTTGTCATGTGTAAAGTGTCCATCGACTATCGCATTGATCACAAAGTAAAGTAGACTTCGAAGGCTATAGATTTCACACTAATGAAAAGTTCAGGTAGTAATCTCGTCAACACTTTTTGAGATAGATTTTCGAGCAAATTTTCATAGATGATCTTTAGAGTGCTATATAAAAATCTGAAAAATCTGAAAAAATTTCCAAAAATCTTGCGTTACGTATAAAAACGTTAAAGCACCAGTTTACAGTGGACTGGCATCCGCTGCGGTTCTTTTTCATGATTTTTTTCAATAAAAGCGCGAAAAAAAATGGAAGCGAACGTTTGCCCACTTTGGCTCAAGGCTGAAAAATTTTGATATCTGACAGAGGATTCTTGAGAATTTTTTCAGATTCTTCAATTGGGGCTCTAAGTTTGGCGTTTTGTACATTTTTCAAACATGGCGGCTTTTCGAAAAAATCTGAAAAAAATTCAGAGCATCTCTTCAAGCAGGTACAACAACATAAACAAGCAGGTAAATCGGCTGACCACGATGGGCCAGACCTAAAACTTCCCGTCCAAATTTTTCAAGGAAACAAAAAAACCGATGTATGACGATTTCCTAAAATAATTATTGGTAGGCAATTTTCAGATGAGAGGGGTTAAAAAAATCTGTCCTTGTATTCGTGATCAACGGTCCAGAAAACCTTGAGATTCCAATTTTTATTAGAATCCGTCGATCCTTTCTCGAGATATCGTGGATTGAATTGATTATTTCAAAATTTTGTTCTTCGAATATCTCGAAAACTACTGGACCGATCAAATCCAGAATCTAATCAGTTCTAAGTTCGGAGATTCCGCGTCGATTGATACTAAATTCATAAAAATCTGACCATTCGTTCTCGAGATATCGTCGGCCAAAAAAATTGATCACATACATACATACATACACACACACAGACGTCCATCTGAAAATGATCGGAGATAATTCTCTAGACTTCAAAACGTCGAGATCTAGTGAAAACTCAACTTTTCATTTTCGGGGTGAATACAATAACTTCCTCTTTTCTCTGATATCAGAGAAACGGGAAGTTGAAAATTATGGCTCGAATCGGAAGGGGTCAGGGTCAAACGTTTACCGAGTTCACGTGGAATATATACCTATATATATATAGTGTATATGTATATATACATATACACTGTATATGTATATATACATATACACTGTATATGTATATATACATATACACTGTATATGTATATATACATATACACTGTATATGTATATATACATATACACTGAGAGAAAAAAGGGGACAGTAATATTTTAAACTTAAACCAGACCAAAATTATAGTTCCTTTTACAATATTATTGTATTTTGCACTATAAAAATAGTTATCCTAGCTATAAAATGTAGATGTCACCTGAGGAAACTATTTTCATAATGAAGTTAACTAGATTTTTCTAAGAGTGTACATACATATACATATACATATACTTACCGAGATGTTTTCTTGAAACTGTACGGTCGACAGCGCACGCGTCAAATAATTCGACGTGATTGGTCGGCGAGATCGTCCCGCGACGATATTTTACCCTGTGAGGCAGGGGAGCCAACTTGCATAAAATTGGGCGAGAGCTGTCAAACTCACGCGCGCAAAATAGCGAGTTGAGGTTATGTTATTTATTTTAGTTCATCGTGAATTATGAAAGAAAAATAGCATCAACCGGCAGTTTGTAATAACGAGGTCGATATCGGAAGATAATTAAATCAACGCAATAATAGATTTCTTGTAAAAACTAAAATCATTTGTTAGAAATAATTAGCTGAGAATTATTTATTGCAAGAAAAAATCTAAAATTAAATCCTGCGTCATTATCGAGTGGCGGTCTGGATAAACCTAGGCAGGTTTATAAAAGAAAACGTTTATTGTAAAGAGATTCTTTATTCGCCTGAAATAAAAAATAAATTAATCGTTGAAACCCAGTCGAAAGTAGCTCCGGAGTACATTCGTCGTCACAGTGCAGTGCTTCGAAAGCCAGTAATCAGAGTCGATGAACATGAAATGAGAAAGAAAATTACTTCAGTAACAAAGAATCAGAAAAATTATTCAGTATACAGATGAACGCCATACTCACTTTACCACTCTTAAGTAGAGATGCTACTAAAACTTTGACAAAAGTGATTTTTTCGTTTTGAAAATTATTAATAAAAATATAATCAAAAATTCATTTCTACAAAAGTTAAAGTACGTTAACATGTATCTTGATAAAAAAAATTAAGACTGTGCGATGAAAGTGTATGCGCAGGGAACCTTTCGCAGAAAATTCCCTGCGCATGGCTATTAAAAATTCCTTACGCATAACCTTTCATCGCATAACCTTAGTTTTTTTTCTCAAGATACATGCTAACATCCTTTAACTTTTGTAGTGACGAATTTTCAATTACATTTTGTTTAGTAATTTTAAAAATGAAAAAATCGTTTTTGTCAAAATTTCAGTAACGTCTCCCTAACGCCTGAAGGTTCGTAAATCTCTATTGAGTTTATTCCTGGGTTTCATGTTCGCTCTGTTTGAATCAAATAAAATCTCACTCTGAGATCAAAAATAGAACCTGAAATCCAGGAGTTATCCAGCGGCACAAGTTGAAAATCAAGAATTTCATGATGGTCTCTTCGTCTCTTCGCTTTTATTTTTCATTTTCAGAACTCATAAAACTTAATTTACCTCTGACATTATGAGAAAGCAAGAAATGTATTTCGAAGATACATTTCACGCATTGATTTAAAACTGAAAAAGCCATTATGAGAAAGACCTAGACCGTAGAAAAACCTACGACCTAAGACCTACGACTTCGGTCATCAGCCGACAAAAGTGGTGATGGTCGCTGCATGTCATGAAACTGAATAGGAGGTTTCGATGAATAGCAAAGATGCGATGACATTGGGCGTTGCAGACGTATTCTGGGAGTAGCCAACTAATCAGCAGTCATTTATCAATATTTCCTGTAGATCGAAAGAATTTGGGTTGTTATTTATTGATTTATTTGGTTATTTAAGTACAGGTACAGGTGTTATTTTGACTGTAACAAATTAAAATGATTGGATAAACTGTTTTCACCTACCTGCTTTATTTTTACTGAGTACCCATCATTCAAACAAAAAGTTTTCAATCTTGGTTAAATAAAACGTATTCTCGAAAAAACCGATACATTGCATCGAAGTATTGCGAATAAATTTCAACAATTCCCTCTAAAATCGAGTTTCAACCGCAACACTGAAAGCTTTCCAAGCATTTTCGAATCACGACTTCAATTATTCGAGAATCTAACCTCAAAAATCCGAATCAACCGCTTAGCCGCCAAAACAGAGTTTGACAGCTAAAACTCAGGATGGCTAGCCTGCATGAGCAGACGCCGAAACTCGCGCGTGCGCTGTCGACCGTACAGTTTCAAGAAAACATCTCGGTATATACATATACGTATTAGGGTGTGTCAAAAAAAACGAAATTCAAATTAGTTTTTTTGACCGCTGAATGTGTGTATCCCAATCTCGAAATACACCCCGCGAACGGAATCCGCCGAGAAAAATTTTCACGATGTGCTAATCGATATTTACCGATAAAACTAGACATCGATTGAGCGACCTCTTAGGATGGTTTGTTCGCGCTTTCCTTTGGCATAGTGCATTGTGACGGGTAAATCTATGGCTCAAGCCTTGGGGAGGCGAAGAAATACAACATTGAAAAAAAAAAAAAAAAAAATTTTATTAAAATTTGAAAAAAAAAAAAAATCGAAACTAAGCAATAGCGAAAAAAAATTTTCTAAACGATATTTTGACATTTTTCTCGGCTTTTCTCGAATTTTTCTTTCAATTTTTGAGAAATTTTTTTTTTTTGATTTTTTTTTTTTTTTTTAATGTGTTTCTTCGCCTCCCCAAGGCTTAAACCATAGATTTACCCCTCACAATGCACCATGCCAAAGGAAAGCGCAAACAAACCATCCTAAGAGGTCGCTCAATCGATGTCTAGTTTTATCGGTAAATATCGATTAGCACATCGTGAAAATTTTTCTCGGCGGGTTATGTATTTCGAGATTGGGATACACACATTCAGCGGTCAAAAAAATTAATTTGAATTTAGTATTTTTTTTGACACACCCTAATACGTATATACACTGTAACGTATGAAGCCTGCTCCGAAGACACTGCGTGCGCAACCCCGAGGAGTAGGGATACGGAGTAGGGAGACAGGTATAAAAAAGGCGTAAACGCGCTGCTCTGCAGCATTTTCTACCTATCGGAGAAATGACTCACTAATTTCTAAACTCTTTAGCTATTCCGCCTGTCGGGGATTAAGCACATCGCTTTTAATCTCAAACAATTGCTGATCGTAATATAGAATTGTTTCGAATCATAAATTCATAAGAACAAAATAAAATAAATTACAAGTCTTCTGTCGAGTCTTGAAATAAATTTATAGCTAGCCAACGCGGCATTTGAAAACAGAGTCAGTAGCTTACCTGTCGGATCTACTAGATTACCCAAACACAACACAGTAGTCGTTAGAATTACGAAAACAAAGGAAAACAACACACGTAGAATTAAGTTTAATTTTTGTATTTTTATTTTTGTAAAACTCAATTTTTTTCTTTGCATCTTATTAAATTTTATGTTAGATAAAATCGTCTAGTTTCTGGATTTTTATCTAACGGCAAATTTAACCTTTCACGCACATCCTTTTAAGTCAGGGAAATTGCCAGCCTTAAAGTATTACAGTTTAGCACTGGTAAATTATTATCCCTGTCTGAATTCGTAAACGTTTCAGGTCTGGAGAACAGGTTCGACTTTTGGAGTCCAACTCTGTCTAGTAAGATAAAACACAGGGCGATAGGCTTGATATTGTATCCAGCTCTATCAAATCAGGGTGCAGGCTTGATTATTTATTAATCCAGCTCTGCGAGTGCAGCTCTAGTCGGCAACGATTCGAGTCTGTCAGTTAGTAACTTGGTCAGGTCTTGTAAGCTTTGTGCGAGGCTCAGAACAAATTAAATTTTTAATGCAACAACCACGGCCTCTGTCTTTTATTAAATTCATTAAATAAGGAATTTAATCCCAAACGGTGCAACACATATAGATATATGTGTGTGTGTGTCATATATATTAGGGTGTCTGTTATTTTGGTCATTTTGGAATTTCATGCATACTACCAAAAAAAACAAAATTATTCGAGGGGCTTCCCCCCCCCCCCCCTCCCCCCCTCCCCAGGGGCTTCGCCCCTGGACCCCACTTTCGTTGCATTTTCCGTTGGGCTCCGACTTACCCTACCAACCGGCTGAAAAGAAGTTTCACTTCAAAAAAATTTTCAACGTTTTTCTCGAAACATTATTTTTCATTAGTCTATTCCCTGTGCCACGTTGTGATTTCATTGAATTTGCTGTGAAATTTCACATCGCGAAAGAGGGCTTCGGTCGATTAAGTCTAGCAGGTGCCTCATCGGTGTGACTTCTGGTCGACTGAGACACCTTCTAACATTTTTTGTAGGAGCCCCCCTTCGACGACGTTTCTTATAATACATGAGAGCACACATTTTTCATATGGGAAACGATAAGAGCAAAAAAATATTTTTCTGGCACACCCTAATATATATGGGGTAGTCCATGCCGTTTCGACCAACATGACCCCGACCCCCTCGGATTTTGAAATAGATTTTTTATATGATTTGCCGGTCTTCAAAATGCAACGTCAATTTTTTTCAGATTTTTATTATTTTTGGTTATTTTTTAAAAAATTTCCAAAGTCCACAAAAACACGCCATGTTTCAAAAATTTGAAAAAATTCAATAAAATTCTACGAAATAAGATAATTTTTTCCATATTAATTTTATAGTGGTGTTCTCGAAGGGACACCCGGGGCAGGACTAAGCCAAGGAAAAAAGTCCAAGTCGGACCGTCTTATTTTTTCCAGACGTCAATTTTTGTGCCCAAAATAGTTCCGCATAGTTGAAAATAAATTCCTTTTTTCTTTACGTTCATTCAGAAAATTTTTTTTTTTTAAAAGTGAGAAAAAAATAGAAAAACAAAAAAAAAAAAAATCAATTTCATTTTCAACTATGCGGTATCATTTTAGGCACAAAAATTGATGACTGAAAAAAAAAAGACAGCTTCCGACTTGGACTTTTTCCCTTGGCTTAGTCCCGTCCCGGGTGTCCCCTCGAGAACACCACTATAAAATTAATATGGAAATAATTATCTTATTTCGTAGAATTTTATTGAATTTTTTTAGATTTTTAAAACATGGCGTTTTTTTTTTGACTTTGGAAATTTAAAAAAAAATAACCAAAAATAATAAAAATCTGAAAAAAATTGACGTTGCATTTTGGAGACCGGCAAATCGTATGAAAAATTTATTCCAAAATCGGAGGGGGTCGGGGTCATGGGTTGGTCGAAACGGCGTGGACTACCCCATATACATTATTTTCTTGATACCAAAAAGCAATTTCAGGACTTATATTTGTGCCTTCGAAAAATCAGTTCATAAAATTTCATACAGCCTTGTAAAATAATTTCTCTAGCTAAATAAATTCATAGCTATGATACATGGGCAAGTGAAAAATTCGACATCTTTGAATCAGTATGGCGGGTACTTAGGGATACCGGAACAGTATGGCATGGTCATATTCGGTGATGAGACATTTTTTTCTATCACTTGTGCAAAAATTAGCTTGTAGGTCGTAATACAAAAGGGCATGAAAAAAATGACACGTTTAATCAAGTGTGGCGGACGGTTTGAGACGCCGCATCGGTATGGCATACAACTCCGTCATACTTTGGCTATGTAATGAACGATATGAAACAAGAATTACCTCGTTGCTCATTGCCCAAGGGCACAGTTTTTTTGGACACATTCAAAAAATTGTGCAGCGCAATGCCGACACCGAAGGGCCGCCATACTTGCGTTTTCCTGTTACTGATAACACTGGCTAACTTCTCAAAAAGTTTTAGTTTGTTGGCGATCGGAAGTGATTTTTGCTGCTGGCTCCCGGTCTAAATGTGGATATCAACTATTGGACTTGTCATTTCTACATTACCGATATCTCAGGCAACAAAAAACTTCAAGAGACATCTCATAAACGTGTTATAGACGTCTTTCGAAGTTTTTTTTTTTCTTTTCGTCTCGTAGAGTTAACCACTGTAGTTAAGGTGTTTACTGAAGGTTAAGGGATTTATTGCTAATATGTATCGGCTGAGAACCGTCAACTCATGCTTTGCATTATCATTCAATTAGTTCCGGTGGTTTCGTATATTGTTCAGCTGATAAAAATATATTTTTCTTCTTCTTCATTCGATTATATGTTTTAGAGAATTTAGAGACATACTTAACTGAGCTGAGAACCAATATGAATCATTAAATGTAAAGATACTGCTTTCCATAATCAGTCTTCAGAACTCTGGAGCTGCAAATGTAGTAGCACGTAGACCAAATATAAAACCGCTCGGACAACAAATGAGAAAAAGTCAACATGTTACATATTCACAGTAAAATTATAAGTGGATTAAATAATACACAAGAAGATCGATGTTCACTGAAAATTTATTAGTCAGATCGATGATTTGTAAGAACATAGTTTGTTACAGGATTAAATTCTGTTTGGTGAGAGGCATTTAATGCTGGCTCGTAACCCCAGCGTTCCATCGCGACAACGCAAGATCGCTGTATTTCTTCGACTTCCTCGAATGCCAAATCACTCGTCCAGTGATAAGCAGCCTTTTCCGAATCCCTAAAAGTACTAAATACACCGCCGCTGTTCCGTTTAGTATGAGCTTCTAGAAATACTTTCATATTCATGTGAAAATTGAGGCCATAAAATTCGGATAGCTCTCTCACACGTTCATACGGATCAGCAGTAAGATCTTCGTACCGTATCACCCTGTAATCATGTTATTCATTGTTACTTCATTTTTCTTCTCACTAAACTGCCGGTCATTCACCATTTCAAACTAATGGCAGTAGATTCTGTGATAAAATCTCAGTGACACCACTCCGTGAACTTTTCAAATTTGACGACGTAAACGCATATACTGCGTTCAACGAGAGAACGATGCAGCTCCGCGCAGCTTTGAGCGGCCTGTCGGTCGGATGGGGGTAGTGACGCACGCTACTCAGTATCGTGGCCTGATCTGGGTAGCTGCCGAGCTCGTTTGTCTGCGTGGAGAGGATAAAGTGAGTGGCGCGTTGGGTGGGATCTGACCGATCTGGACGCATTTGGTCTCAGAAGCGTACCGTTCTCTCGTTGAACGCAGTATAGTGAAATATTATCATTAATAAGTGTGGAGTGCGCGTAAACCGCATACTTAAATGAAGCAGGATATGTCTTCAGCAGTTCTACTGCAATTTCGTAATCCGAAGCCAAGTCCGCACAAAGGAGAGCTGGATCTGCGCAATCACGACTCCGGGTACACCATTCGTGATGTTTCCTCGATTGAATGGTCCCGCGAGGATCCCTTACTAACAGAACGATTCTTACGTCTAATCTGCAAACCAACGATTACACACGTGTGCGGTGAAAAAGTTTTCTGAATACTTTTACATAATACATATAGATTTTGGTCTGCTGATTCGGAATATATACTTCGTTTTTATATATCACGTCATGAATTTTTTTTCTTCACACCTATATACATTATGCATGTAGATATTTCATTAAAATGATTGAATATATTCCTTAGTTTCAGAGAAGTAATATAGTAAATTCATATTCACTCTGTTGATATAGTTTATTCTATGATATCCGCCCTATCCCCACAACACATACGCATAGTACAGCCATCGGTCTCTAAGTCAAGTCAAAAAGCTGCATGTCTCTTTTCCATTTGAACACTGTGTCATCTGGATCTGCTGAATGTGACGTGGTTCATATCATATGAACGTCGTTTTATATTAAAATCAGGACAATTATCACAAATATCAACACTCTCGTGAAACAACTAATAAACGAGAAAAATTCGCAGGCCTGTGATATCATGAATCAAAGTCAGGTATGAGCAAATGTTTCACTATGTTCTCAACGAACGTTGACTGTTTGATTCAGAGCTGTAATAATCAAGAGGAAAATTTTCTGCATTATGTCACGGGACAAAAATCATGTGGAGTTGTTGCCTATGCTACACCCTATGGTGCCAATGCTGTGGCATGCTATGTGTGTGGTCTGCGATAGTTGCCTATTACATAATTTTTTGAGTATTTCACTTACTTGTTTTCAGCGAGGAGTTCTCGTGCAACACCTAGGCGAAGGCGTAGCAGCTTCATCAATTGGAATGGAAAAAGTTTACACATTGCGCTCAGAAACTTGTGATTATAGCATGGGTCCTCATCAGCTTCGCATTGGTCCCACAAACGTGTGTTCCGATGTAAGTATGAAGGGCGGTCTTTAAAAAATTTCAAATATCCACCTAAAATACGGCATCATGAAATTAAAATACAAGAAAATATAGGAGTTCGTTAGAACGCAGGTATCGTATGAATTTTTCAATGGTAAATCATGTCGTAGTACGTTTTTTGATATTCATAGATTGCGAGTTCAAACATTTTTATATCCGATAATATGAAATGTTTATATCCATACGAATGAGAGTTAAATATGGCACTTGGTTGCACAGCACTGAAAATAAAATATTATGACATTTCCCGAGAGCATTTGGAATATTGATTAAAACATCACCTTGATCTGGATATTCGCAGTTCAACAGTGTCTTCACTCTCTCTAGAGCATCTGCGGCTAAGGGAGGGCCTCTAATTTGAGTGATATTAAAATTTGCAAGTGGTTCGTAGTGAAAAAAGGTCGCGGGATGTGCGTTGAAAATTTCACCCAAAAACGTGCTCCCACTACGCCACGTTGTCAATATAACATTTCTGATCGGGTTTCCATTTTCCTCGATCAATAAATCTTCAAGTTTTCTGCAATACAACATTTTTTCGATATACGCGTTTTTCCCCCAAATACAGAAGCCAGGAAACTTCTGTATAATGCGATGAGAAAAATGAATCGGAACAAACTTTTTTAACAACAATTCACTTACCTAGCACTCCTATTATATTTTCCATTCGGATATTGGTAATCTCCCATATCATGACGAATAATTTCTCGTTCAAGATCGGTAACTCGTTTCACTTTTTCGGACAAGTCAGCATCAATTTCCTCTACATGTTCAATATTCCATGGAACCTGATAGGCGTGTATTGACGTAAATAAAAAATAAATCTTAAATCATCTATCAAAAATCACATGATATCAGTGTTGGGCAGCATCCAATTACATTTGTTATTAATTACATTCAAATTACAAATCACAATTGTAATTTTTCATTGAAAGTCAAATCAATTACAAATTACAAATGTAATGACAGCTTTTCCCGAATCAGTTACAAATTACAAATGTAACTAACATATTTTTTCGAATCAATTACAAATTACAGATGTAAGTGACACCTCTTTTTTGAATTAATCACAAATTACAAATATAATTGACACCTTTTTTCGAATCAATTACGATTTCTAAACAGCTTCTATGCATAATTCCAATAATGCATGCGTGGTTTCGAGGATGTTGACTAGATTCAAATATAAATGGATGATTCCGAGTATGTGTAGATACAAGTATCAATTAATATTAATTGTATACCGGGTCTTTTCGTGGGTGAGACCCATAGGGCGCCCTATTATATGCAATTCATAGTACAAGTAAGCTCTGTTACCTAAAAAACAAAGACAATTGAGAGTTAAACGTCACAATTTTCTCTGTTTTTCATGGCACAGAGCGTCATAACTCAGCAAAAAAGAGACATGGAGTGGCCGCCGTAGAAGCATTCTGAAGATTGAAGCTTCACCTTTCCAATGATCATTGACAAATGGGTCCACATTCCTTTATTCACAAGTTATGTTTCTTCGAACCACCTCATGTCGAATCTGGAAAGTGAACTTTCAACTTTGCGATAATGCAAGCGGCGTACCAGTAGAGGAATCGAAGTTTTTCAACCATCATTTTAAAGCTTGAAATCTTCTCTCCAAACCCCGATTTTTTAAATCACTCTATAATTTTTTTTCGATGAATTATGCCACTTCGAAAAAAAAACTGTTCCTAAATTTTTTATCATATGCCCCGGCCGAACGAGTCGTTGTATAGAGATCCTGAAGACACGGTTTTGAAGCTCAAATCTTCTTCGTATGGAAACTTTATTGCAATTTTTGACTCGTCAAATTTTCTAGGCATGGTTGTCTTTCAAACGGGAATTTGCGAATTCAAGAAACGAAGTTTCAACCTTGACCTCATACAGCTGGCGTAAAAGTGGCGGCACAGGTGGCCCAGCATACCATCTTCAAGATTGAAGCATCCACTTCAAAATGCGCACTTGCGATGTTCTACACGGTTTTTCACCCTTGACTTATTCAACTTTGAACACAAAGAAATAGTTTCGGAGGCTTTAGTACATGCTCGAAGACTAAAACATGCAATTTGCAGTTGTTTCAAAACTACACAACCAATGGGTATGAAACTTTAGGGGTATTTGCTTCATTTCAGCAGAAAGTGGCTACGTATTCAATTTTTCCAAAATTGTCAATTTTTTTGTTTTCAATTTTGGTATTTTGCTTTTATGTTTCTTTTTTACGTCGACTCATTCAACTTCGAACACGAAGGGATGTTCAAGACGTCACCTTCGGCATCAACATTACACAAGATGTACCACGTGAAGATTACGGTAACGCGACATTGGACGGTGCCGAATTACAGATGCTTTTAACGAAATCAGATTTACTCTGGCTGCTGATCACCGCGTATTAACTCTATTCAATTTCACGTGGATTATTCGTTTGCTGTAAAGATCAACTAAAGTCGTCAGCAGGCGACTGTACTTGTTTTGATACGAATTTATCTACTGTACACACTACCGATCATCTAAGGTCGATCGCAGTCGTCTTTTTGTGTGACGCAGACTTTACTACGTATTGCACTGCTGACGATTTTAGTTGATCATTATAGTCCGAGAGCTGAGCGACAAAAAAATGCAACAGTTTTAGCAAGGCTGGTTTTTTGATATAGTGCAGTATTTAGCGTGTATAGGAATAGCCTGCCGTCAGTCAGCCAGTTTCGTTAGAGTTTAGCGCGGGGGCGGCTTCAAAGTTGTAAAAAAAAACGAGTATGTTGCAACTGCCTTAGAAAATCTGAAACTTAGTTAATTAAGTAGTAAAATAACTAAGAAACGATTTGGATATAGTCAGTCACGAAAATAATGTAACAGGTCGCGTCAGCAGCGCTTGAAAGTCATCAAAAAAATATAGTTCGTGGAATTGTTTTAGAGAATCTGAAATTCGGTCTACTGATGACTAATAATATAACAAATCAAAAAAACATAGTCAGAATGTTTATTTAACAAACGCCGTCAGTCGCTGGTATAAGAGCGCGCGCTGCGCGCCTCGTTTATACAGCACGCTTGATCGATAATGATGTTATGCGATTCTGAAAAATATTCTTTAATGAATAATTTGTTTAAAATATATGCTTAGTAAAGTGTACGCGTGGTCTGCTGTATTCCGTGAAATTATGTTTTGTATAGTCAAAAATCGTCAGCAAGGGTATCACCACGATTGTTACCACAGACTCACGGCCTTGAGCAAAAAATATCGTCAAGAATTGAAGAAGCTAACGTCGGATTCGAGGTAAGATATAATATTTTCATTAGTACAATAAATTGCGTGCGAAAAAAAAGAGTAGTAGATCGGGATGATGCGCTCGGTCCCAGTACTTCTTTGTGTGTGTGTATGTGCGCGCGCGTGAGTGAGTGTGTTCGTGTGTGTGGTATATTATTTTTTATAATGATAAAATGCGTGCAAAATGTGTGTGTGTGTGTGTATGTATGTGTGTGTATAACAGAAAGAGCAATAGAGATCCTTCTGCTCGCATTAGTTTCCCTCTCCGCTCCCCCTTTCTCTCGTTCTCTACCTGTCGACGTTTTCCCTGCTTCCCTCGGTCTCCTCTGAAGACAGAGGGATAACAGAGGAAAAACAAGCGGGTAGAGAACGAAAGAGAAGGGAAGGGGAGAGAGAAAGTGAAATTTATGCGAGCAGAAGGACGCGTCCCTTCCTCGAAACTATCTTTAAATTTTGATTCAATAAAATAAAATAATTATATTTTTCAACAGTGAATCACACGTTGATGCATCAACTGAGTCGTCGAATCAGCAAGTATGCAATCAGTCGTGCTCCGAAACAAGCGAAGAACCATCAGATCTGATGCCATCGGAGCCGTCATGCTCCAAAACGAGGTAAAACATTTATTTATTTAAATTCATAATTGTACTATTTAACATTCGAAAATGCTGCATATTCTAATACATTTTTTTTTTTTACAGTGAAGATCAATCAAAGCAAGCCGCACAGGAACCGTCATGCTCCGAAATGAGGTAAAATATATATTTATTTTAATTAATAATTGTATTTTCTTACATTTGAAAATTCTACATATTCTAATAAAATACATTTTTCTTACAGTGAAGATCAATCAATACAGCCCGCACAGGAACCGTCATGCTCCGAAACGAGGTAAGAATGACTGAATAACAAATAGTACATTGTGTGACAAGTGCGTAAAGCAGGTGATTTTCGACGAGTGTGAATTTTGTCGCCCGAGCGAAGCGAGGGCGACAAAATTCACACTCGTCGAAAATCACCTGCTTCGCACGCGTTGCACATACTATTTTTTGAACCGAGTCGTGAGAAGTTCGACCTAAAGATGGTGATTTTGTGTCGATATTCGAAATCAGCGGACGGGTCCAGGGCGGAACCCTCGTGGGGGTGCAGGGGGCGAAGCCCCCCCATGGGTCCAGGGCAAAGCCCTGGTGGGGGTGCAGGGGGCGAAGCTCCCGCTAGGGGGTTGGGGGGGCGAAGCCCCCCCCCCAAGAAGAAATAACCAAGTTCCGAAATAATCAAAAGTAAATTCATTGTTATAACATGTTTAGTATAACTAGCACCGTCAAGCGTAATTAAAGCGAAATAACCAAGTTCCAAAATAATTGAAATTAAATTTATTGTTATAACATGTTCAGTATAAATAGCACCGTCAAGCGTGATTGAAGCGAAATAACCAAGTTTCAAAATAATTGAAAGTGAATTTATTGTTATAAAATGTTTAGTACTAGAACCGTCAAGTGCAATTGTTAGTATAAACAACTCGTGACTTGGAGTCTATTAGTCGTGAATCTGTAATCCTGTGCGAATAGCAGAGGTCTTTTTTCAATCGTTGTGCGTAAAGTCAAGTGTTTTACGCACGGTGTGCGAGAAGCAAATTGCTTTACGCACGCTCAGTAAGAGTGCGTGAATCGGCTGTTTCTCAAACGCTCTCTATCCATGAGAAGTCGAACTTCTCACACCGCGTTTCGAAATAGTACATTTCAGTACGAGTATGGAATAGTACATTTCAGTACGAGTATTATTTTTCATCCCGAAAGCCGAGAAATCGCAACGGAGTTGCGATTTTGAGGTAAGAGTGATGAAAAGGCTTTTTTGGCGAAACGAGAGGTTTACGGCACGAGCCGAAGGCGAGTGCTGTAATGAGTTTCGTCAAAAAGCCTTTACGTACAAGTTACGATCATTATTTTTCATTCCGAAAGCCGAGAAATCGCAACGAAGTTGCGATTTTGAGGTTAGAGTGATGAAAAACATATTTCACAACAAACCATTGTTGTATAATCAAATAAATTTTTGTTACAGTAATGAATCAAATAATGATTTTAAAGAAGATGAAGAAATGACCAAACGTATTTATCAGACTTAAGAATAAATATACAAATTTAACGCATTGTATTTTCCTTATTTACGAAGAGACATATAATTATAGTAGTGACAGCAACTGATGTATTTTCTTTTCTATTGTATACATTATTTTCTAATAATATAAAGAATGTTTTTTCTAATAAATTAAAATATATTTTTATTATAAATATTCATTTTATTATTGCCCGTTTCACTGAAGGCCTACCTCTCGCATATTTAATATAATATAATACGCCCGCGCCATCGAGCGCGCTGTATAAACGAGGCGCGCGGCGCGCGCTCTTATACCAGCGACTGACGGCGTTTGTTAAATAAACATTCTGACTGACTATGTTTTTTTGATTTGTTATATTATTAGTCATCGGTAGACCGAATTTCAGATTTTCTGAAACAATTTCACGAACTATATTTTTTTGATGACTTTCAAGAGCTGCTCACGCGACCCGTTACATTATTTTGGTGACTGACTGTATCCAAATCGTTCCTTAATTATTTTACTACTAAATTAACTAAGTTTTAGATTTTCTAAAGCAGTTGCAACGTGTTCGTTTTTTTTACAACTTCGAAGCCGCCCCCGCGCCAAACTCTAACGAAACTGGCTGACTGACGGCAGGCTATTCTTATACACGCTGAATACTACACTATATCAAAAAACCAGCCTTGCTAAAACTGTTGCATTTTTTTGTCGCTCAGCTCCCCGACTATTAGAGAAAACGAAGAATCTACGTGAAATTAAATAGCGAAAATATCCCGTTGATCAGCAGTTGGAGAAAATCGGATTTTGGTAAAAGCATCTGTGTTTTGGCACCATGCCTGTGCACCACTTGACAGAAGTCGAGGTGGCACGTCTCGTTACTCTCGTTCAGGCAGGTTACTTCCAGCGTGATGTAGCCAGGCGAATCGGAGTGAGCCAATCGGTAGTTCAAAAAGGCGACAAAGGATAACTACTCCAAGACAGGATAGAGGCATCGACAGAAGTGTTGTAAACAATCGAACTGTTACGGCTAGAGAAATTCAAATTCAAATTCTTTATGATCACGGTCATCGCCACTCTCTTACTATGGTTTGGAGAAGGTTGAGGAATGCTGGAATGCATTCACAACAGCCGGTCAGAGGTCCTTTTTTACTTCCACGCCATCACGATCGCCATGCTCTATTGGAATATGCACAACGATACCTACAGTGGCGTCAAAGACAGTGAAATCGCGTGTGGTTTAGTGACGAATCGCGGTTCACGCTGTGCGGCAATGACGAACGCGTACATGTTTGGTGCCGAAGAGGAGAACGCTACGAAAATGATTGTTTCGAGCTAGTTCACGCATACGGGGGCGGCTCGGTGATGGTTTGGGGTGCAATCTCGACGCACGGTCGCACTGGCCACTGATCATCGGTGCACCACCAGGAATTACCGCTCAGCGCTATACTGTCGAAGTCTTGAGACGCCGTGTTCTTCCTCTACGGCTAGAATATGGACGAAACGTTATCTTCATGCATTATAATGCGGGGGTTCATACTGCGAGAATCACCCAGCAGTACTTGCTCGAAACTGACATCAGCCTTATCAATCATCCGGTCCTGAGTTCGGATTTACACTCGATCGAACATATCTGGGACATGGTTGGACGCCGGCTCATGCAACGCCTTGTACAACCTACAAACCTCGTTGAGCTGGGTCATGCTCTGCGTGAAGTTTGATACGAGATACCACAGTACAGGTTTCGAAACTACATGAACATGACCCAGAGATGCAGGAAGTGATTCGGGACAGAGGTAAAAATACGCGTTATTGATCAGATTATTCCGCTCTTTCTCCCTTCACTCTCTTCGCTCTCTTCGCCGTGCGCATGCCACGCGCACGCACGCACACACACACACACACGCAAACACACAGTTATACACTTAGTCTTACAGTTATACTATAACACTACACTGACAAACGAACATACGTAGATATAATTTGAGAAGCCTCGGTACCCTCACCGAGACAGCGAGACAACCAGCATTCGACATTGTTTCGGATGGAGAAGATAATTTAGAGGAAATCAACGGATTGGAGTCGGAGAAAAATGCTAACAATGAGGAATTTTGACCATCGGATTAAGTAGAATCTGAATATTCAGAAACAGATGAACCAGTTTCCGGAAAAAGGCAAAAACGTGGAAGCTCAATTACTCGTAGTGTAGACCTATTAATGTAATAGTAAGTCTTGGAAGTAGGTCAGGAGAATCACAACAATTATTTTTTGTGAAGTTTCTACCCTGATGAAGGCCCTCTTCAGACGAAATGCTTTATTTAAACACCACCCGATGTCATATGAAATTGGTACTATCAGAAACCTGGTTGATAGAAGGTTGAAATAGGCTAATCAGGAATTCCACGAAAAAAACCTAAATCTGGTCTTCCATGTTCTACGGGGAAATGGTTATCCCTCGGGTTTCTTGACCAAGCACATAGAGGCTAGACGTAAGAAGATTCTGGCATACTCCAATAACAACTCAAGATCATACGATTTAAATCTCACATCTCAGAGATCACTCATTGCTATTCCTTATGTTGCCGAACTTTTTGAGTCCCTCAATCGAATGTCCAAGAAATTTAATATCCAGTTCGTGGGAAAAACTGACCGAGATCTGAGCGCTCTTTTCGATTCGGGAAATATTCTCTTCCAAAAGAAAAAAGATCCAACGTAGTTTATAGCATACTGTGTAGAGATTGCAACCGGGTCTATACTGGTCAAACTAGTAGACACTTACACACACGCGTGAATGAACACAAGAAAAACATTAATGAAAGCCACGATTGTCACACCACCCTCACCGAACATATGATTAGTTCTGACCACCTATGTGATTACAATTACGTGAAAATTTTGCAAGAAGAACCTCAGTATTATAAAAGAATGATCCTTAAAATGTGTATAACATTGTAGGTCATTCAAATTCGCTAAATCTTAGGCAGGATGTATAAAGATTGAGTGACACGTACAAAACTGTGATTAATTCCAGCTAGGTGGCTTATTGTCGTGCCTGATCAATTAGCATTAGGTATCGCATAATCTAAGCTGTTTCGTTTCTACCTATCTGTTTGTTTTGGTTTGATGGTTTGTCGTCCTCACTCTTTCTCATTCCCACTTAGATTTATAAAGTCATTTTCTGGCTGTTTATTGTAAACAGATGTTTAGCACACTTCTATTATCCAGATGATAGTATATTGTGTGTCAGGAGTGGTCGTATATGTTCGGGTATGCTCGGAGAGTGAGAGTGATGCCTGAGATCGACAGTCAATCTAAAGTCTTGTAGTTACTAAGATGTGCGATACAAATAACTGTCAAATATATTAAAGATATTAATTATTGTAATAAATAGTTTCTTCGTATATATCCTCATATACAGACGTGGGAGTGTTCAATTTCATATACCCACTACACATATCCTGCATCCAAACACTTTTGGAATTTAAATTTCAGAAATTATGGAAAGATGAAGAAATTGCAAATAAGGAACTCTTTGTGGACCTTCATCTACCTTGTTCCGTTCTCTTGACAACTTCTTCTTTTTCTTCTTGTTCATGTGTGATTCTCGTCTCTATGTTAAGGGTTAGTATAATAAGTATCGGCTAGGTTAAATAGATGCTCCCGGTCTTTGTCTGTACAGATCCAAAATCTCTAGTCATGCTGCTTCTTTGCAAATATTTTTGATAAATTTAATGCCTTGTTTCATGATACACTTACTCTTATGTATATTTAGTCTTAAGATACCTTTTGTTCTACAGATTGTTTGAATAAAGCATTTCGTTTGAAGAGGGTCCTCATCAGGATCGAAACGTTACAAAAAAAAATTGTTGTGATTCTCCAGACCTACTTCTAAGACTTGCTATTACATAATATTGCGGTCAAGAATTATTATACATAGATCTATTAATAACTTGATCTATAATAACTTATGTTTTAATCTTGACAAATATCGAATTTTTTTTTCATTTTATATTTCGAATCGTACGAATCAAAATATATACTTGGTAACCAATATTGTATGGCTTTTTCATTGACACTTTCCATATACAGTGCCTTTCACTGGATGCGGGCCACTCGATTTGGCTCGACACAACACTTGGCGCTGCTTGGCCTCTGCTATCCATAGTGTCTGCTATGGGTGGCAGAAAAGTGCGCGGTGTTCGATTTTATAGTTAGGTTGCGATTATGATTCTCCTTAACGAAAACAAGACTGAAAAAATCGTTTTGATAATCTCTCTATTATTATGCGACGAATAATTACTATTCTTGAAATAAATTAACGTAATTAAAAGAAAACTGAAATTGCTAAGTGACGAGAATATTTAATAGTGAATCGTGAAAATGAGTGGACGAAAGGGGAAATTGTACCAGATAAGAAAGACAATTGCAATCACTAAATTAACAGAAAGTAAATTGAATTCGGATTGGAAATTAAATTATTTAACCACAAATGAAAACAACTTTCAAGACGTTTGACGAACAAACAATAAAACTATTACTATCACATTTTGGCGGAAATCATTGTTAATCATCAGTGTTACTAATAACTGATCAACAAATAAAATAAGAATAATTATTTTAGTTCGACATTAATTGTTTTCTCATTATAATTATCTGAGTCTTATCCAAGAGCTATCAATGAGACGTAATCCTTTTCGTAGTTGCACAGTTTGATTTGCTGATTTCACAAAGGCAGAATACTTTAAAAACCTTTACTTCAAGGTATCTAATCTGTACTTCTGAAACATGAAACCGAAAAGGTTACAGAATAATCCCTGTTATGAAACTATTGATGTCAAACTGAGATTACTATTTTTTATTCGTTGATCAGTTATTAGTAACGTCAAAATGTCATAGTAATACTTTTATTGTTTGTTCGTCAAACGTCTCAAAACTTGTTTTCATTTGTGGCTGAATAAATTAATTTCCAACCTGAATTCAATTTACTTTCTGTTAATTTAGTGATTGCTATTGTCTTTCTTACCTGGTACAATTTTCCCTTTCGTCCACTCACTTCCACGATTCACTATTAAATATTCTCGTTACATAGCAATTTCAGTTTTTTCTGAATTACGTCAATTTATTTCAATAATATTAATTCTTCGTCGCATAATAATGGACAGATTATCAAAACGATTTTTTCAGTCTTGTTTTCGTTAAAGAGAATCATAATCGCAACCTAACTATAAAATCGCACTTTTCTGCCACCCATAGCAGACGCTATGGATAGCAGACGCCAAGTAGCGTGAACACGGAGCGGTGGGAGTCAAACGCAATAGCGTAGACGCCAAGTGCTGTGTCGAGCCAAATCGAATGGCCCGCATCCAGTGGAAGGCACTGTATATCAGCTCCCCAAATTATCTCATTTTCAGAGTCCTAATTAAATAGACTTTTCCAGCAGAACATAGTAATGATAATTTTTTTCTGAAAGTCTGATGTGTCATCTTTACAATCGCGTTCGAATTTTTGGAATCGGTTGATTACAAAAAAGATATCAATTTTTGTTTGTAAAATGACGTTTTGGCCGTTTTTTAGCACTTCTAGGTATTCAAATCGATTTTTCACCAACTAAACTTCACTGAAATCAAATTTGGTCTTCGCTATTCTCTTCTGTATGAAAAAAAAGAAGAAATTCATATACTTACAAGTCTTATTACTGCGTTCAGAATGATTTTACGAACAAGAAACGCGTGGGGTGAATATTCACCCCAGTCCGGCGTTTAAAGGTGGGAAAATAAGTCTGTTGTTCCAGGATTAGATTATAATTGATTTGACTTTCAATTGATAATTACAATTGTAATTTGTCAGTATTTAATTAAAAATTCGCGCAACACTTCATGATATTTTTCCCCACACCACGCGTAAAGTGCGTATTTTAGCTCCCCCTAGCGGGCGCTACAGTTACCTATGTAGGCTCTAGGCAAAACTTTACGGCGAGGTAATTTCAAAGTGCGAACCTATCTATGTTACATTTTCATTGACTAAAACGAGTCGAGCCGGTCGAGCATTACCGAGCTGATCCTGTCATACACAAATTCGACGTGTCCCGTTCAGAAAGAAGTAACTCAGAGAATCTGTAAAGAAAGAAGTAACTCGCGCAAGCGGTTAAAAAGGCAGCAACTCGCGCTAGCGATTAAGAAGGAAGTAATTCGCGCAAGCGGTTAAGAAGGAAGTAACTCGCGCTAGCAGTTTAAAAAGAAGTATCTCGTGATTGAAATTATTCAACAAAATTAAGCAACTAAGAAATTTAAAATTTCTACCTAATTATAATATAATTTCTTGAAAACTTCTTAAAAATTTTAACTTCTTAATAATTTCTGAAGAATATAATTTCTTAAAAACAAAATTAAGCAACTAAGAAATTAAAAATTTCTTAGTTGCCTCATTTTGTTGGATAATTTCAATCACGAGATACTTCTTTTTAAACTGCTAGCGCGAGTTACTTCCTTCTTAACCGCTAGCGCGAGTTACTTCCTTCTCAATGGGGAAAAAATGGGGAACCCCTGGAATTGACCCTTTTTGCATCGACGTGCAACACAAATGTCGACAAATTTTGCTCTTGCAAGAGGAATCCTGCAGCCACAGCTATACCGAGAGTTTTCGGTGAATCCGCACGACCCCCTCCTAAGGCCAAACCAACACAGCACTCACCGTATGCGTGAGGCTCGTTCGGAAGGGGATAAGCAATGCTACTAGTAGCCTATCCCCTCCTGAACAAGCCTCATACACGCGGTGTGTGCCTGTGTTGGTTTGGCCTTAGGAGGGGGTCGTGCGGATTCACCGAAAACTCTCGGTAGATACGTTCACTATTAACTGGACATATTTTTTGAAAACAATGAAACAAATAAACTAAGAAAGAGCATCAGGTATTGTTGTCGTGCGGTATTGGTCGACACAACCCGGGTTTCTCATTTTCAAATCCATATTAATTGGGGATTTTGAAATTTTTCTGCCTTCATCTAATTTGTTATTGTCCCGGTGTAGGTCTCTGTGTCACCCCTGGCCAGTCAACTTACCCTAATTGTAGGGAGGCTATACGGAGAGTCTATGAACAGAAATATTTATCAGAATAGTCAATCAACATACTAATAGCCTCACTCACAAACTCAACGAATCGTCAATATAATTCCGGACTAAAAAGATGGTGGAAAGTTTGTGAAAACTCAAATCTTGATCCCTTATACAACCAAATGCAAACACAGTTGTCTCCTTTTCAACAGAACATTTTCAAGCTGACGCTTCATATGGTACATTAACTTCGGAACGATCTGCCATTGCGTTAATGAGTTCAAGCGACATTCCAAATGACCCGATTGTAAGTCGCTTTTTTAGAAGACTTTTGAAATTGCGACCTACCAAACTATAGTTCTATTTGGTATACTGAAACAGTATTGACATGAGCACAAACTTCGGAACCGCTTGAATCTTTAGACTTGAAGTCATTAACTTAGGAATTAGTTATTCTATTCGCCCTAGGAACTGCTCATAGGATACAGACCTTATCCTCAATCAAAATAATAGTACATTGTGCAACGAGTGCGGGAATGCCAACCCGCACGAGTTACACATCCTGTTTTATGTAGAGCATGTGATGGGAAGTACGACTTCCGAAGCCTGTACGGGGGGCGCCAAAGTGGCCGATTCCCGAACGGGCCAGGGACCGTGCGGGAATGTGTAAAACTGTGCGGGAATGTATATTCCCGCACAGTTTTATAACATTCCCGCACGGTGTCTGGCCCGTTGGGGAATCGGCCACTTTGCGCACCCTCTACAGTGCGGGAAGTCGAACTTTCCATGCATGCGTTACATAAATAATATTACTACCTTGGCAGGTAGGGTTGAGATAAGAGTCACTAATCCAATCAAAACTACTAAAGTAGGATCTTCTTCATCCCAATTTTTCCTACCGTTTTCAAGGAAAGAAAAGCATTCTGCGTAGCTAGAACGATTATGGCTTACTTAGCTTTAACGGAAGATTTGCGAGAGGACATTAGAAATTTATTCATCACAATAAAAAAACCTCATTGCGCGACTTAAACTTAAGCATTGAGCAGATGGATAGAAACATGTTTAATGCTGGCAGGTTTAGATATAGTTATTTTCGTACCATGGGTGTGAAGTGCAACTTTACTCTCGTGGTGCGAACGTGATTTTTCGTCATGTCGGCGTAAAGTACAGTCCGACCTCTCAATAAGAACGCCCGCAATAAGAACGCTTCCCCAATTTCTCGCTCGAGCACTTCCCCCACTCCGACTTCTTATTCTCCGATTCTCATTGTAAAGATCGCATGTCGAAGGAAGAGAGAGAGACAGACAGAATTAGTGAGTGCGGAGCGCGCGCCTGCAGTGGGGGTACTCGAATTCTAGGAAAAACTCTTCCCCTTGGGGGCTTTTTGTTCTTATTGAGAGGTCGGACTGTATAACGTTTTTTTAGCCTCTTTTTGTACGGGCGTAAAGTCGGACCTTACGCCCGCAAAACAAAGCCAAAAAGCGTACTTTACGCCCATTATGACGAAAAAACATTCTCGGCACACAGTACAAGACACGCTGCTGCTTTGGCAGCGGAGTTAAAAGGAATAGATATAAGTATTATCAAACCTACTGCAGGCTGGTTTGAACAGTCCTGAGTTTTCGCAAGGTTTTATAGAAGATCTGTTAAATCGGACCCAGGTATGTTTGTATCCCGTCTGTTACGTCATAAATGACCAAAGAGCATTGAAAGGCCTTTTTGTATTAATGTTTAGTATTTTAGCGTTTGATAGTAGGTAAAGTAGGCGGAAAAGAAAGTAATCATTCGTAACGTCATATCAAAGTTTGATGCGGCCATACCACGACTTCAATAAATTTGTACGTAAAATTAGTACGGTGAATATTGAATATTATGTTACTATATGTGAAAAATTGACCGTACGAAATAATGATATTCTTGTGAGTAAATTGTCAAAAAAATTATTTCAATAATAAGCACAGTAAATGTCATAAACTGAGAAATTAAATTCCAAAGACTGACATGGTCATTATCAACCGTCCGTGAAGCTGCAAAGGATATGAAAAATTGAAACAAAGAGTATCTATTTTTCGTAGAGTGCGTATGCAAATGTTTCCCTCATCGCCTCGAGTAATTCCGATCCTCGCCGAGAACGCACGAAGCACGGGAACAGTTGACGAAAAAATCCCGCCAATTCGATGCGATGTAAATATACAGAGGCTCTATAACTCACATCTTGGGTATATTCGATAAAAAATCGTCCACTCGTATTCTTCATCTGTTGAAATTTATCCAGCTATACTGCTATGACAGATTCTTTAGTTTCAAGATCGTTAAATAGAAAAAGAAATACTTTTGCTGCATTTTGAAATGTTTTAATTAAAACATAATACAAAAAAATTTTCAAAAAAAAAAAAAAAATGCGATTAAAAACATTTTTTTAGGTTATAAAATCAACTTTTCAAAATAAAGTCCACTTTCAAATGCAGTTTTACCAAAAAAAAAACGTTTTTTTAACGAGTTATTTGAAGAACAACCCTTGAAATCCTTCCTTACAAGCGCTGGATCCTTTTAAGGCGGCTCCCTACTCACTTATGATCTTTTCTGAAAACATTCTGCAAAACAGTGCTATTAAACGGAATATCTCTGCCCGGGCACCGAAAACGGAAAAAAGAGATACGTCGCGCAATTCTATGTGCAATTTCGAACACTACATCCCAAAACATGTTCATTTCACGGTAAAATAGAGAAACGCTGTATGAAACAAGCTTTTTTGACATTTGGCGATTCTCAAACGCTTGAAAACATGGCGACTCGTCGTGTTTGGATTTTTCGACGACGCCTCCGAGATGGCGTGACGCACGAATCTGGTAGAACGGGTAAAACAGTCGCTGGTATAGAACACCATGCTACACGATCACTGTTCGATACACTGGTCGGTCACTGGACAAAATCAGCTTCGAACAGTAGAAAATTCCCTAAAGATAATCATAATGTTTTACTAAGATAAAATGAATAACGTCACTTTTGGACACGATAGAATCGTAGATTTCGAAGATAATCCTTCGGATTACCGAAGGATTAATGGCGGATTAGCTCACCACCGCTATATAAGCAGCGACGCGCCAAGCAAGATCATCACTTGATTTTGAGATCTCAGTCTTACGACTTACCTCTCAAATCATCGGCGCCTAGATCAAAATATATCTTTCGAACAAATAATCAAAACTATACTCTATAGGCCAGGCGGGAGGTAATTTAGACCGCAAAAAAAATTTGGCAAAGATTTCATTAGTTTGAGGGGGTGCTCTAGGCGATTTTTACTGACATCAACTATTTTTTCGAATATCTCAGAAACGGAGGGTCCACTCGGATTGTCCTTCTGGCAGCCGATGTTTGATGAGCAATAAATTTGATCTATCAGGTGAAATTCTACGAAATAATTGATTTTTTTTTTCATCGCAAAGTCTGGGCGTGTCACCTATTTTGATTTATATCGAAGCCCATGCATCTAAAATGCAAAATCGGCTGCCTGAGCCTATTCTCTATGGAATTCCTAACACAACCATTCAAAAACATCTTTGTTTTCGATAACGATGAAAACAAAATCTGTATTCTACGAATTTGTGGTAATTAGCGATTGTCAACGGCTGGAGAGGCCATCATATGAGTTCCCAGAACGCCCATCAGATGTCAGTCAGAGTTGGTTTGAAGACTAACAAAACGTATATTTACAATATAATGCTTTTCAATGATTTCTTCAATGTCTCAATTCTGGAATGATGAAAATAAATGCACAAAAGAAATCCCTTTTATCGTTATCGAAAACAAAGATGTTTTCATCACTCTAACCTCAAAATCGCAACTTCGTTGCGATTTCTCGGCTTTCGGGATGAAAAATAATGATCGTAACTTCTACGTCAAGGCTTTTTGACGAAACTCGTTACAGCACTCGCCTTCGGCTCGTGCCGTAAACCTCTCGTTTCGCCAAAAAAGCCTTTCCATACTCGTACTGAAATGTACTATTTCGGATGGTTGTGTTCGGAATTCAATATAGAACCGAGCTCAGGCAGCCAATTTTGCATTTTCAATGCATAGGCTTTGATATAAATCGAAATAGGTAACACGTCCACACTTTGCTATGAGAAGAAAAAAAAAATTAATTATTTCATAGAATTTTACCTGATATGTCAAATTCATTCCTCGTCAAACGATGGCTGCCAGGAAGACAATCCGATTGGACCCTCCTTTTCGGAGATATTCGAGAAAATAGTTGATGTCGATAAAAATCGCATAGAGCCCCCCCTCCCCGCCTCAAATGCTTCAATTGAGTACCGTTAACAGGAATCTAGGTTTTCCCCACACCCCCGACATCCGCTCTGAATTCTGTGATGGCGATCAGGTAAAAAAAATTAGTTTTACAACAATATCTCGTTTTCTTGGCATTATACGGCAAAAGAGTTGAATACAAAATTGAAGGTGACAAAATTCTCTAGAAAATGGTGCATATCATTTTTTGTAGGACTCATACTTTCGAAGCAGTAGTCGCGCAAAGTTGTGCGATTTTTGACAGATGCAGTAAAATATATCGATTCTTGTTTACCAAATTCCACTCTTCTTCCTTTCGTTCTGACTTTCGTTTCGTGGTGGCTGTTGATAATTTGTTGTATTATTTTTTATGACTATGTATGAGAAAATTTGATTCATTATTGATAATCAGTATATGCTGTGTCGTCTACAATTCATGTTAAGCTTCTGCTTAAAAATGTATTCGGTAATTTAAACAGCTTTTTGGTTTCAAGAATTCGGGAAGGCATTCATTCTAATTTTTCAAAGAATTACAATGACCAAGAAAACGGAATAGAATTTGTTGCAATATTTTCACTTCGAATTGGCTCCTTACCCACTCTCGCTGTTTGATGAAATAGGAATTTGTAAAACGAAGGAATCCTTATTGTATAATATGTTTTCTCCTGTGGCTCATTCGATCGACGATGCAAGTAACGAGGAACATGTTATAGACGATGGATTCCTTCTCGATTGTGTGGTCTAGCATCAGCAAGAGACGTTCTATAATATTCTCTCGAAGTATGTACAATACGTTCAGAAGGACTACAAGGCCAACAGCGTAGTTGTTTTCGACGGCTATCCGAATTACGCTAACAACAAAAGTACTAAATCTGCTGAACGCCTCCGTAGATTGCAGAGGCACATCGCTGCTAATGTGATATTTGATGAAACGACGACAACAACAATGTCACAAGAGAAGTTTCTTGACAACAACCAGAACAAGGGTCGGCTCATTTTCGTGCTCGATTTATTTACCGATCACAAGAATTATTTACCCGAGGCAACGTTTATACCTGTAAACAAGGCGTCGTATCTCCCGAACGGCTGAATATTTTTTGACGAAATTTGTAGAGCGAAAATTCCCAGCCCATATGAGCCCGCTCCGTTAATCTGAAGCAAATCGATTGCATAGTTTCAGAGATATTAACCATCAAAGTTGCTTAAATTCTTCTTCTTTTTCTTCTTCTCCTTCGTCACATTTTCGCAAGCAGCGGCTATGCCACACGATTTGAGACGAACCGGTGTACGTATCGACTTGAGATTTAAAACACAGCTATTCTCCCTCGAAATCTAGCCCCCTATTGATTTTGGTGCGAATTTGAACACGCACTCAGTCGGTTTATTTTACTGAAGTCACGAGGTGGTAGTACGGTCAAAACGATGAATTGGTGATTTTCAATTTCTAAATTTGCGGTTTTCGAAATCCAAAATCTTTTGAACTGATCAAGATTCGTAGCAGCGAATCGCTGCCAAGTACTTTTCGGCTGGCGAAGAAGTAAGAAGAAAAAGAAAAAGAATAAGAAGATTTAAATTTTTCATCAACTCTAGGGGTCTGTAATTTCGAAAGTACTCGGTCAATTACGTCCAAATTTCTTGAGGAAACTCATTCGGACTTAAATAGTTGGCCCTATGAAGTCTAGCCCTGAATATTGTGTGATTCCGGAAATATGACGCAATGTTTACAAGTACGAAAGTTTGCTGGAGTATGAATGATCCTCTGAAAGATACCTGAGAGTGATTCGCTGCCGTAAATTTGTTATTGCATTTGTTATTGTATTTGTTATTGTTATTGCATTCTTACAAAAAGAAGTGAAATCCGCGCCAAAAACATCTGAAATGTAAAAAAAGCCGCCAAGTACTCAGATAACAACACAATAGAAATTCACGAAAAACTTTTCGCCAGTCTCTGTCGTGAAGTCGGACGTCGCTGTTTCGTGTAGTGATATCGAAACATCATTCCAAGAGCTACGTACTTGGCGGGCACATTTTTTTTTATTATTCTTCGCCCCGTTTACTTATTACGGAATATCTTGAAGCCACCTATGGTATCATGACATTAGCAGTACTGAATTGATAATAATATGTAGTTATACTGATAACAATAATGTGTGAGCAGAGGGTGATACATCATCAGTCATAATCATCATTGGTCACATAGGCAATTTTTAATAATCATCAGCCTCATCGCGTCAAGTGTTCTGTCTCTACGTTAAAGAACTTGGAATTCCTGACAAATATCGGTCGATTTATGAACGATTTCACGTAAGGGATAACCAAGCAAACGTATATCACTCTGTTGCTTCAAAGTTACATATCCTAAGCCCAAATCGAGTATGTTATACATTGAAGCCATAAATGTTAAAAAATAAAAATGGTCAGTGCAGAAGTACGCAGTATAATCATAGATATTTAGAATGACCTATCATACAAATACAATTATGGCAACATGTGTGTAAAAGAACGTGATTTCCTTACTCGATTACAACAAAATTCCGATAACTATTGACTGTATCTGCATTTGATGATTGTTTTCATCTCAAGCTACTGACTGTGAAAGTCGGAATATCGTTGCGCGCGAGCGTACTGACGGGCTCGTGCGAGGGCGTCCTTGGGCGCCCGCGCGCGGGCACGTCAGTATGCTCGCGCGCAACGATATTCCGACTTCCGAACCAGTTCTTTACAGTAAAATACCAAAAAGTGTCAACTGAAACAGATCGGTATATCTTATAATTTTCTGAAAGAATTACTTTCCATGATCTATTGCCAATCGAGCTCCGGAATTCAAGATTAATTATATCACACAAGAATATCTGTGTAGGAATGTTTGTTTTCGAATTCATCAATTCTATGCTATACTGCGTTCAACGAGAGAACGGTATGCTTCCGAAACCAAATGCGTCCAGTTCGGTCAGAACCCACCCAACGCGCTGCCCACTTTACCCTCTCCACGCGGACGAACGAGCTCGGCAGCTAGCCAGATCAGGCTACGATACTGAGTAGCATGCGTCACTACCCCCACCCGACCGACAGGCCGCTCAAAGCTGCGCGGAGCTGTACCGTTCTCTCGTTGAACGCAGTATAGAATAGAATCACGCAAAGTGCAAACGGGTTCTAATATTGGCAGAGTAAAGAAATTAAATGTGCCCGCCAAGTACGTAGCTCTTGGAATGATGTTTCGATATCACTACACGAAACAGCGACGTCCGATTTCACGACAGAGACTGGCGAAAAGTTTTTCGTGAATTTCTATTGTGTTGTTATCTGAGTACTTGGCGGCTTTTTTTACATTTCAGATGTTTTTGGCGCGGATTCTACCTACCGACCCCCTAGTGGAAAAACATCCTACACGAGAATTCGCTTGGAAAAGATCCTACCCGAGAATAACCTTGGAAAACATCCTACCCGAAAATTTGCTCCAAAAACATCCTACCCGAGAATTCGCTTGGAAAAGATCCTACTCGAGAATTAGGTTGGAAAATATCTTACTCGAAAATTTGCTCCAAAAACATCCTATCCGAGAATTCGTTTGGAAAAGATCCTACCCGAGAATAAGCTTGGAAAACATCCTACCCAAAAACTTGCTCCAAAAACATCCTACCCGAGAATAACTTTCAAAAACATCCTATCTCACGTTTTTAAATTTGTGAAGGGAAATTAGGTTGGTAACAGTGTTGCGCGAATAAGTTTGAAAAGTAAAACGATCTTCATTTTCATTTCTATACAGAAATATATTAAGTCGCAACGAAAATATTCCCAGAATTACATTATTCTCCTTATTGTCGATGTAAGAGACTTGCGTAAAGACAAATTACGAAATGTTTCATGCCTAATAATAGACAAATACTCAGAATCTTTAATATTTTTAACAGTTCTTTTTTTTTCCTTATGACTGACAATAAGGAGAATACAGTAGACTCTAGATAAAAGGCCACTTCGTAAATAACCAAGCGAGTCGCTTCCCCTCCACACGTACAAACACACACACTAACATGCTGTTCCCCACTACAACTCTTCACCAAACCGCCGGCGTGCTTTGCGCAGCCACTGTCGCGCATGTCTCTCTCTCGCACCAACCCTGACGGCGCACTCGTAACTTGAGTAGAAGGGGCGCTCGGTTATAGGCCATTTCTAAGAATTTTCCTCTCCTCTAGCCCCGTCAGATGGCCATTTATCTAGAGTCTACTGTAATGTAATTCTGGGAATATTTCTGGGAATAAGATTTCATCAAAATGGGAGAAGCTTTCAAGATTTTCTTTCGATTTTTTTCGTTCATCTGTTTTAGAGATATCAATTTTTGATTTTCTTTTCTTCGAAAAGGCATAACTTCTTGAAAAATTGACCAGGTGAGGTGTTTTTTTTTTTTTTTTAATTTTGTTTTTGACTGTAATTTAAGGAAAAAAATACAAAAAACCTGATTATTATCAATTGCGGTACGTTTTTTTCATTTAAAGCTCAAACTTCACGATTTCGAGAGGTGAGACATTTTTTTTGTGATCGTTTTTCAACTTTTATAATTAATATCTGTAAAACTATAACATTCTACCAGAAAGTCGTTAGTTTCTTATGCTGATGATACAGTAGTTTTATGTCCAGAAAAATCCTGGAATGAAGTTAGAATTTGTCTTCTTGATTGGTTAAACAAATTAGATAAATGGCTTGAAGGAAATCAACTCTCATTGAATGTTGATAAATCTACTTTCATCACATTTGGCAGTTACTGTGATAGTATTCCGTTAAATTTTAAATTATTTATCAATGACATTGAACTAAAAAGAGTTGAAAATTATAAATATTTAGGTTTATATTTTGACTGTTTTATGAAATGGAATGTACATGTTAATAAATTAGCAAAAAAAGTTAAATACTTTATTTTTGCCTTTTTTAAATTAGGTAGGATACTTAAACCAAATGTGATGAAATCTATTTACCATGCACTTTTTGAGAGTATTATCAATTATGGTGGGGCGTATGATAATGTGGTTAAACCATTACTTCAATTACAATAAAAAAATAATTGGATGTACTCAACGTAAATAATGAAGATTCGACCCGGCTCAATATTAAATCTGCTTTTATTGCTAATTCTCTGTGCTATTACTATGAAGATTGCCAAAGGTCTTTTCATGTTAGACCAGATAGAACTGGAGCTAGATTAATATTGCCTCCTAAAATGAACAACACTATATGTAATAAAATGGTAAATTGCAATGCAATAAAATATTTTAACTTATTACCGAATGATTTAAAAGTCCTTGATTGCAATGGTAGAGCTCGGAAAAAAGACTATTTAACTATGGGTGTCTAATAATATTGAGATTTAAGAAGTCTCTATACATGTTTTTACTTTTGATTGCCTTTGGATGTACGTTTAATCGATGCACTACTGTATTTTATTATATTTTTACTGAAATGTTTAATTTTTTTTTTTTCTTTTTTAATGTTATTTTGCCCGTATTTTTCATTTTTATTACAGTAGACTCTAGATAAATGGCCATCTGACGGGGCTAGAGGAGAGGAAAATTCTCAGAAATGGCCTATAACCAAGCGCCCCCTCTACCCAAGTTACGAGTGCGCCGTCAGGCGTGGTGCGAGAGAGAGACATGCGCGACAGTGGCAGCGCAAAGCACGCCGGTGGCTCGGCGAAGAGCGTAGTGGGGAACGGCATGTTAGTGTGTGTGTTTGTACGTGTGGAGGGGAAGCCACTCGCTTGGCCACATACGAAATGGCCATTTATCTAGAGTCTACTGTATTTCTTTATTGCCAACTTCTTTTACTTAATTTTGTATTATGTCTTGTTAGATTCTGTAATTCTATTTTTTTGTTGTGTATTTCTAGTCTTCCAGTTCTATGTACAGGTGTTTTGCACCTCTATAGATGATGTGTTACTGGAATTAAATAAACTATCTATAAACTATCTATCTATTTGACCAATTTTGCTGAGATTGGCCCTACAAAGTCTATAAGCCTGCAAATGACGTTCGCAAATATCATTTCCTTTCGGAGATATGATGCTATTCTTACATGTGAAATCGTCATACGTGGATGCTCCGGGTAATGATTCGTGGTAGCGCTCGCCTGTTTATATTAATGATAAATAAGGGTACAGAAATGTACTTAGCGGCGATTCGCTGCCGTGAATTTTGATTTCCAGAGTATTTTCTCACATCTCTTCTATGTGTACTCTCGAGATTCGGTAGAAATATCGAAGTCGGTCTGAAGCTTCAGAAGGCTTCGTGATTCACCAAAGAACAACGTCGGGTGGATCAGGTGTTATTCACAGGGTTAGGGAATGAAATGGGATCCTCAAGCTTACCTCTCGTGAACATCCTGGTGCTAATATCGACAGTATTTGATGTTTCAGTGGATCGCCGTACCATTGGGTGAGGAATATCATAGTTAAGCAGAATACTCCAAATCCTGCCAGGGCACAAAGGGTTACACATTTGCATACGCCGTTACCTGCAAATAGACAATTTCTTCATCGATCACGAGCTATACAGACAATTAGAAATTCTGCAATTGAAATATTCACTATATCTTTGGCTAATTTTATTGTTGAAAGAGTGAGGATCCTACCAATGCTGATATTTATATTTGTATGGTAATCAGAATACTGAAATCACACCGAAAAACCTGCATACTTGTGTTTAATATATTTCCATACTAATGCGTTCCTCTAATACAATCATTCAATTATTTGAGTATGTTTTCCTCTTTTATCATAATCGTAAAGATGTCCTCTAAACTTTAGTAGATCTCCTAATAGACAGCACGCTCTGTTGGTCACTGATGCAACATTGCAACATACCAAATGTTTTTTCGCGAGTGTCGTGCGTATGTATAACCATAGAAGGAAAAAAAGAAGAAGAAGAAGTGCGTATGTGCGTTGCGGTGCGTTGTGTCAGCTTGCTGAATAATCATCTTTTATAATGAATGACGAGGTGCGAGAGTGGCTCATAAAAAACGACCTGGAAGAACTCATCAATTCATTTACACGGAAGTATAATATTCCTACTGGCAGTGTTTGCTATGAATTTTTGTAGGTTATATTGAGCCTGATAGTGCAAGAAAATTTGTGAAATGTAGGATTTTATTTCACATTCGCTTATCGGTGTGTGTGTAAGTTTTTTTTTATCAACTAGAAGAAATGCAAAGCCCTCCGAGTACATATTATAAATATTTCATAGTATTATAATATATCCTCTTAATGACATAATGGTGGATATTCATTATTAGAGGAAAATATACTAAATGCCACCCGTACGAGGATTGGAGATATACTGATGTTTTAGAGGAAAGCACACTAAACACCTTAGCTTTGAGAGTCTATGAGCGTGAGATTTTCTTATGAGAAGAAGTAATTGACGTACTCATTCTTTTATGAATATCTATATGAGGTTTAACATTATTTACCATTTTAAGGGATATTTACTCATACAATTTTTATGAGATTTAATGAAATTATTTTAATTATAAGATTCTACATGGGACAAATAAAGAAGAAAACTATGGAATTCAATATGTACATTTACTTTAAGAGTTTTTATCAGTATTAGTTAATATTCTTTAAATGAGTTTATATGAACGAATATCATGTAAGGGCAGCCTCATAAAATCTTATTAAAACCAACTATGTAATAAAATAAAGGATGGCTTGTGAGGTCGAATGAGGTTTTATAAAAATTTTAAATCTTATAAAGTACTCAACATTTTATATGAGATTTTAAAAGAGATTTTCAGATAATGTTTAATGATATCATTTTATGATATTTATGAGGAGAACTGCAGTGCCAAATACACATCGATTTCTCACAAAACTTTTTCACAAGATTCCTCGAGACATGAGCTTTAATGAGAATTTTCCGCTAAAAAATTACTCCTCAAATATCACTCACGGTTTATAATATTTTATAAACATTTAGGGCTTTATTTGGACTAACATTTATGAATTCTAATGAGTAATTGATTCGATAAATATAATCTAATATTTTCTTTATAAAATTTAACAGTACACATATAAATCATTGAATTTATGAGTTTCAATAAGAATTTCATGAAATTAGGTTTTTCTAGATTAACATAATATAGTTGAATTAACAAATAACTAAAACATCATTCAATCTCATAAAATTTATCGTCATCACATAAAATATCTTAGTAAGTTCGATATGAAACTACATAAAAATATCAATGTAAGACACTGATGAAATCTTATAGAATAATTTTGCCGAAAATCTCTTTTAATCTTATAAAATTTATTAATACCACATAAAATATCTTAGTAATTTCGATATGAAGCCGGATAAAAATATCGATGCAAGACAATGATGAAATCTCCTAGAATTGAATTGCCGAAAAACTCTTTCAATCCCATAAAGATATATTTATAAGCATAAACCATATACCAGCACTTCCTTCGTAAGATCGTATAGAAAAGTCAATGCATAAAACTGATATAATTACGATAGATTCAAATTGCTAAAACATCACTTAATCATGTGAATATAAACTATGAAGTATCTGTGTAATTTCAATATGAAATTGCATAAAAATATCGATATAAGACACTGATGAAATCTCCTTGAATTATTTAGCTGAAAAACTGTTTCATTCTCATTGAGATCTATGAGGGTCTCCTACATAAATTACTATGGAATTTCTTATGTAAAATGCATAATAAGACTCGTTGCTAATACTCATATAATCTTATAATATCATCAAGACCTTTCAAATGGATAAATCTGATTATAAGTCCATAAACTATTAAACTTCTTATGTACTCTTATGTATTCTTATAATATTTTTTATGCTTAAACCTCATTTAAGGGGACCAGTACAGCTTGGTTTGGAAAATTTGGAGTACTCCAAAATTTATTTATTTGTCAACCAAAGTTCATTTCACATCGAAAAAAAATTTTCTTCGAGAAACTTTGTCGTAAGGTTTCAGGCACATCGTTGGTCCAATTCAACCTCTCAAGGTCTTGCTTTTTCCAGACAACAATTCTACATCGTATGAACGTAGGGATCGGTGAAAAAAAATTCATGTATAAAGTTACGGCCAATTATCAAAAATTTCCAATGTTTAGGCTACTAATTTGCACATAACTTGGCCAAAACGAAACTGTGAAAAAATTCCCTCGTTCACACGATGAGGATTTCTTTTCTGAACAAAATGAGCCCTTAACGACCTTGATCGGAACAACGATGTGCCGAAAACCTTACGACAAAGGTTTTCGAAGAAAAATTTTTTTTTTTGATGTGAAATAAACTTTGGCTGAGAAATAAATGCATTTTGAAGTACTCCGAAATTCCAAAACCAAGCTGTACTGGTCCCCTTAATCTGATTGAAGTCGTTAGCTGTATAACGTAAAGATTTATGTATCATAAGATATCATAAAGATGGTGAATAATTTTATATCGCTCATAAGATTTTTATGACATTTTATGGAAATCCAAAAAAAAAAAATTGGTTAGTAACTTTGCTCATAAAAAAAATTCTATGAAGAAGCATGTTACGTACGTATATAGATCGACCAAACGAGCGAGTGGTTGTGGAGTGAAATCGATGAACATACACATATGAACATGAACGTACGTAATGTATGTACACGCTGGAGAAGAAAGATACACAGCTCTTAACTTTTTACAAATTTTCATTACAAAATGCTCAGCCATCTGGAGAGGACTTTCCATGAGATGAAACGGCCCGAAAGATTTCGTTTCCTGTTTTATTCCCGACCTACTGAAACCAATTAATTTTTCAACGAAGAAATCAAGGATCAAGAGAAAAGACTATTATTGTTTATGCATGAAAAAAATTTCACTTCTGTCTGGAAATAATTTTACTAATAGTCAAATATTTGCCTATCTTATAGCAAGACTGCGGTCTCTGAGGCTCAGGCTGTGAAAAGTACACTGAAAGAAATTACTATGGTTTGATAGCAATATATTTCTGGTTGCGTGTTTCTTGCTGAAGTTGAAAAAAAATATTTTCGGAACTACTGATTTGTTAGTAAGGTTGACAATCGTATGATGCTATATTATCGATACAATTATTGCTAACGCTATGTGCGTAACAGTAGCATACGTAAGCTCACTGACATAATATGCATCTAGTTATTCAAACGATTCGGCGTATTCGTAATTTTAGCGTATAATTTAAAGGTACTGTAGCCATTTACTTGGTCATTACGATAATAACTAATCGTGGATTGTGGTTATAAACAAATGCCTGATTTGGAAGCGTGTATGAATGAATCCAGAAACCCTGTCACCGTTACCTAAGGTATATCCTACATGCACTAACGAGCATCTGCGAAGCTGATCCATCTATACGTGTTTTTACGACCGATGAATATACGAATAGCTCGACAAGTCCATTTTACCCAATCTAGCTATAAGAGTATCTGAACCTCGGCGCCCTTTGTATAGTTGATCTGGCTATCTGGATGTCTGATTTTTGCTGGTATTTGGATGATCCAGCCATACATATAAAGCTAAATCAGCCATACGTATCATTAACTCCCGCTTAGGAGCGTGGACCCAACCATACGTATAGCCAAACCAGCAGTATACGAAATGCAAGGAAAACAGTATAGCTGTCTGGGCCATACGCATAGTCCGTCATTCTTACTACTCCACGTGACACTTATTCGGTACTCAAAGCAGCAGCTCTTTAGTTGCCTCAATGTAGTGCAGAGAAGTGTGACGGATGAATCGTGGATATTGAATTCAAGAAAGATCTATATTGACCCATTGCATAATGAAAACTAATGGTCAACAGTTTATTGTTCCGCGTCATTACTTATAAACTCTCTCGAAATATAACATTTATCTACGAATTAACCTGTATTATACGCTTATTAATACATGCTATATGTACGGGATACGGGGGCGAAACAGGCACCTCGACTGAATATGAGAATCGGGGGCAAATATCATCCTCATCATCTCCAGCACATGAACAATTTGACTTATTTTTCGCACGTCTTTGTGTAAGTAACATCAGAAAACTGAAACAAGTCTCTAAGGAACCTAAAACGGTGCCCGTTTTGCCCCAAATTTCTATTTTGCGTTGAGGTGCCCGGTTTGTCCCCCTGCCTGTCTTGCCTTCCTCTTCCCTATATAATATTACGTGGCTGTATGATCATATACCAATGTATAATCCTGTTTAAGCATCAGCCTGTATATTTATATTTGCATTAGCAGGAACTTGTAAATTTTACAATCATATTGAATAAATCAGTTGATCAAACGAAAATATATTTTTTTTACTGAGCGGATTATGTTTGAGAGACGCGTATGTAATTACATCCACCACGAGTATACCAGGTTCACCAGGATTCGGATAAGAGCCATAGGGCAGTAGCAATCATATGAACTAGAACTGTCGTTCCACCGGACAAAGCAATATAGCTGACACAGCTATACCTTATATCTGGATGAATTAGAATCAAGGTTTGATTCAACAGTTCGGTATACCTGTCGGGACCATCCTGAACCTTGTATGAATCGGCGCAGCGTTTGACAAGAAAGCGGTATAGCTGAATCAGCTATACTATGTACTGACTTGTAGAAATACTCGAAGTCCTTACAGCATAAATGAATTACCTATCTGCGTATATTGTTTGCTAACTAACTCGTCTAAGTGCTTGTTGTAAACGTACGAATCGCCACCAAATGCTATAAACCGCGGTGCTACCACAGCAAAACTTTGTACACCAAACGTTACTATATTTGGTTTACTGAATAGAGCCACACGAAAAATGCCTAATTACTTCATCTTCGAATTATTGCTTCAGCTATCTGAGCATAACTATAATCGTATAGGTATTGCAAGTATATTTCTGGCTGTCACTATACGAGGCAGAAATTCTAGCTAATGCGACCAGAATTATTGTTGAGTTCCATGTAAATTTCTTTCAGTGTATCGACGAAAGTATATATTTATGAGCCCATGTTACTTTTGTCTTTGTCCGAAGAAGAGACAATTGTCTTGTCTCGTCGCAGTAGACTCGAAGTATAAAGCCTTTTGCCCTCCAAGGCGCAACTGACGATCGCTTGTCCAGTCAAACATTGAAGTGGTTGAAATATACCTTGGAAGACTTGTTGGATAATCACAAATTGCCCATAAATTTTCCCTACTATTTTCATTACTCACAGCGATATATTTTAACGCCATTCACCAGTAGATTTCAACATTATGTTTCTTATAATATGGAACATGGAATCAGTGTAAAAAATCTTTCTGAAAATTGCTTGAAACGAAAAATCTAATCTGACCAGTTCGTGTCCCAATTTTACGTGAACATTTGCTAAGAACATCTTGAAATGTACATATTCTTTAATTATTTGTTGATCAAGAGCTTACTTTCTGCTGACACATTTCATTCTTAGTACCCCAAGATTCTTCTTGAATTCTAAGTTCACTAACGTAAATATTGTTATGGTTCTTCAGTACTAGATGGAGTGTAATTTCTAAACGAATTGAGGTCCCATGATTTCCTTTGGCGTCCTCCATAATGAGTTGACAAATTTAGGGAAAAACAAAATTGAGAAAATCGAGAGTGTCGAAACTCGGCAAAGGTCAATTTTTTGGTGAAAGTGTTGGAATTTTAAAATTTAAAATTTCGAAGATCTTGGAACATTTTCTTAATCAAAATTTGGGCTGTATCAAACATCCTTTTTAGTGACCACTTTCTAAATAAATTTAACGGTCTCGGTATGACAACTGTCTAAAAAGTGTTATATGTTACTGAAAATCTGGAAACTGTGAAAATTTTACCTAGCTCTAATAAGATGGACTTAACTAGTAAACTAAGAAATAGGTCATCACTTGTTTTTGGTGGTTTTTTATTCCTATCGATAGTAGGTAAGGCAGGAATGCTTTATGCAAAACAACACACTTTAGTTGAAACAAAATAACTTTATTAATGCTCAAAGATAAGATTAATCAAGCATGCGGTCTCATGTTCTATATTCTTGTGTGTAGGCTTGTGTGTGTAAGATTGACCAGAAGAACCTAAGAAAGTGTGTGAATACATGTGTGTATGACTCTGCTTAGTGCTGTAGGGTGTCGCCACTCATGTAGAATTGATCTATTTCAACAGTTTTGGTAGTACTTTCGAAAAAACTTCATGCAAATAATGAGAGTCCATAACCTTCACTGGTGGGGTGAAATGAGATAAACGTCCCGTGAATTCCAACACGCTTGATATTTGCGGGTATTCATGGTGTCGTGTATGTAATGTATGATATATTAGGGTGACCGATTTTACCCGACTATTTTTGATTTTGAGTCTCGTATGAAAATTTGTTACTTTTTTGCATTTGAGGAGCTCTCTCTAAATTTCTGATGAATTGAAAAATTTTTACGGGTCGTTCACGAATTTTAAGAATTCCCAAAAATGATCAAGAATCGTATCATTTTTTTTCTCCAATTTTTTTTCTCGTGGCAACATTTGTTTTTACATACAAAAACAATGACATCCTGAAACCTTCAGCTCAAAACCTAAATTTTCAAAGGTCGCCCAAGAATTTTGAATGCTTGGAGTACTATACATTATTGGACTTTGTCGAGCGACCTTCAAATATTCATATTAAGGCTTTATCATTTTTTTAAATCAATTAACATGATTATGGATCAGAATAAGCAACGAGACATTTGTTTTTTGAAAAAATGGAATTCGGAAGTTTAAATTTTGAAAATTTCGAAAATAGTCGAAATCGAATTTTTTGTCTGGAGGTGGCAATTGTTCTTACATTTGATAAAAATGACATCCGAAAAATTTCAACTCAAAATATAAATTTTTAAGGGTCGCTTAAAAATGGTTTCGGGGAACTATGTCTACAAAATTCATAAGCGACCTTTAAAAATTTGTATTTTAAGCCGAAATTTTCAGGATGTCATTTTTAACTTCCCGCTTTGAAAATTGACAATTTTCAAAAAAAAAGGGAAGTTATTGGTTTTGGCCCGATTTTCGAAAACCGAGTTTTCATCAGATTTCGACGTTTTGGGGTCTATTCTGACTATTTTTGGATAGACGTCTGTGTTTGTGTGTGTGTAAACAGATTTTTGTCGTACGATATCTTTAGAACGAATCGACTGATTGAAACAGATTTTTGTTGTACGATATCTTTAGAATGAACCGACTGATTGAAATAGTTGTTGCGGCGATCAAAAGGGTTCATCGAGACTTAGATCTGATTGGATTTTGGAGTCGATCGGTCGAGTAGTTTCAAAGTTATTCAAACAATAAAAATTAGGAAAAAAAAAGTTTTTTCACATTTTTGGCGCATAACTCCTAAACTGTTCGTGCAATTAGTCTCAAAACCTAATCAGATTTAGGTCTTGGATAGCCCTTTCGATTGCCGCAAGATTCATCAAAATCGAACGATTAGTTTACAAGATATTGTACGACAAAAATTTCTTTTTTTGTCGTACGATACCTTTGGAACGAATTATTCAATTTGAATGATTCTTGAGCCGATCGAAAAAATATATCAGGACTTAAATCTAGTTGAGACTGGACGATATCTTCTGACATTAAATATAACTCCCTAAAACCTAGAAATGTTGACATTCGACAGAAACTCGATTTTCGATTGAAAATCAGACGGAAAAAATTAGGAAACCGGTTGACCTGTGGGCCAACCCTAAAACTTCCCGCTATATGTTAAATATATGTTACAATAAATTGATACTTTTGTGTTTATAATACATTAAAGCAGGTTATAAGTATAAGTTAGTTTTCCATATACAAATTTTTTTCCTTCTGATGTTTAATCAAAAATCGAGTTTTTTCAAATATCAACATTTCTAGGTTTCAGGGAGTTATATTCGATGTCAGAAGATATCGTTCAGTCTCAATTAAATTAAAGTCCTGGTATACCTTTTCGATCGCCGCAAGAATCATTCAAATCGGTTAACTCGTTCCAAAGGTATCGTACGACAACAAAAGAAATTTTTGTCGTGCAATATCTTTTAAACTAGTCTTTCGATTTTGATGAATGTTGCTGCAATCGAAAGGGCTATCCAAGACTTAAACCTGATTAAGTTTTGAGACTAATCGCACGAACGGTTTAGGAGTTATGCGCTAAAAACCTGAAATTTTTTTTTTTTTTTTAATTTTTATTTTTCTAATAACTTTGGAACTACTCAACCGATCGACTCCAAAATCTAATCAGATCTAAGTCTCGATAAACCCTTTCGATCGCTACAAGAACCATTCCAATCGGTCAATTCGTTCTAAAGATATCGTACGACAAAAAATTAGTTACACACACACACACACACACACACACACACACACACACACGCACACGCACACGCACACGCACACGCACACGCACACGCACACGCACACGCACACGCACACGCACACACACACACACACACACACATACGGACGTCCATCCAAAAATAGTCGGAATAGCTTCCTAGGACCTCAAAACGTCGACATCTGATGAAAACTCGGTTTTCGAAAATCGGACCGAAACCAGTAACTTCCCTTCTTTTAGCGGGAAGTTGAAAAAATTTGTATACGGAAAACTAACTGTACTTATAATCTTCTCTATCGTATCATAAACACAATAGTATCCATTCATTATAACGTTCTTAACACATGGCGGGAAGTTTCAGGGTTGGCTGACAGGTCAACCGGTTTCCTGATTTTTAACTCCCCGCTATGAAAATTGAAAATTTTCATAAAAGAAGGGAAGTTACTGGTTTCGGTCCGATTTTCGAAAACCGAGTTTTCATCAGATGTCGACGTTTTGAGGTCCTAGGAAGCTATTCCGACTATTTTTGGATGGACGTCCGTATGTGTGTGTGTGTGTGTGTGTGTATGTGTGTGTGTGTAACTAATTTTTTGTCGTACGATATCTTTAGAACGAATTGACCTATTGGAATGGTTGTTGTAGCGATCGAAAGGGTTTATCAAGACTTAGATCTGATTAGATTTTGAAGTCAATCGGTCGAGTAGTTCCAAAGTTATTCGAAAAATGAAAATTAAAAAAAAAAAAAAATCATGTTTTTAGCGCATATCTCCTAATCTGTTCGTGCGATGAATCTCAAAACTCAATCAGATTTAAGTCTTCGATAGCCCTTTCGATTGCCGCAAGATTCGTCAAAATCGAACGATTAGTTTGAAAGATATTGCACGACAAAAATTTCTTTTTTTGTCGTACGATACCTTTGGAACGAGTTAACCAATTTGAATGATTCTTGCGGAGATCGAAAAGGTATACCAGGACTTGAATGTAATTGAGACTGAACGATATTTTTTGACATTAAATATAACTCCCCAAAACCTAGAAATGTTGACATTTGAAAAAAGTCGATTTTTGATTGAAAATCATACGGGAAAAAAATTTATATACGGAAAACTAACTATACTTATAACCTTTCTCAATGTATTATAAACACAATAGTATCAATTTGTTGTAACGTATTTAACACATAGCGGGAAGTTTTAGGGTTGGCCCACAGGTCAACCGGTTTCCTGATTTTTTTAAATGTAAAAACACATGCAATCACGAGAAAGAAAACGTAAGAAAAAATTCTATATCGACTATTTTCGGAATGTTCAAAATTCGTGAGCGACCTCTAAAATTTTTTTGATTGATATGGAATTCGGGAAGGGCTTCTCAAATGTGATAAACTAACAAATTTTCGTACGAGACTCAGAATCAGAAAAGAGTCAGTCAAAATGGGTCAGCTTCATGTATATGACATATCATAAAACGCCTAGAGGCAGAGGTTATCGAGTCAAGGTTACAGTCCCGGTCCTGTTGTACGTGTCGCATTTGGAAGTGGCTTTAAAATCTTATCACTGTTGAGAAATAACTTGTTCTCTTGCTAGAAACGTCTCAACTTTCGATTCAATACAGACAGGGCAAAAAAGTTATCGTAGTTCAGTAGTCATAGCCCGCAACGTTCGACCAGCACATTGCGCAAACTTCCAATTCATGACACGATTTCCTCGGTTCATTTGACAATGAGTGGCAAAAGCATTGCTAGTTCTGAAAGGTAGTTAGGGTAATCGATTTCATTCGACTACGTCTTAAAGTTATCACGCTGCAAACCGACCAGAAAAGAATCCCATAAAGGTTGGTATAGGCCCATTGAACCTTTAAGTCGGAATATGAGGTCTCGATTTCGACGGATATTTGAGTTTGTACGGTCAAATAGATATCTTTGTGGTTGAAAAGCATTGGTAATTTATATACTAGATACCGCACCACAACGAACCGAAAATGAACGAATAAAATGGCCCTTCGTAGTCGCTATTATGTTCCATCTACCTAAAACACACTATACCTATGATATCGACTTATAGGGTAGAAAAGATGTGTTTCGGAAACGGTGGAATTCAGATTCTTTTCACTCACAGATCTCAATCAAAAATTTTAAAACAAATAAAATAAAATAAAATGAAATAAAGATAAAAAATATTGAAGAATAAAAATTGTTGCACAAACTTGACATGTTGCTGATTGAATTTGCTTCGTCGTAGTTCACTACAACTCGGTCAGCGTTAAACTGTGAACCCAGTACTTATCGTAGATATATCAGGCCAGTACTGATTCTAAGTGTATATTCAGGAAATACTTGCAAGAAATTGGAATGATGAACTGGCGCTTCTACTTGACTAGCAGTACTGCAGAACAAATAGTTCTCGCTCGATGACAAATGTGATTTAATATGATAAGAGTAGTGGTAGTAGTAGTGGTTTACTCTTGCTCAACGATACCTACATCATTACACAAGGGGGGTTGTGGCATGCCTTATTCAATCTTGTGTCTTGCAGTTAAAGTCCCTGAATGATTTTGCTATCACGGAGGAAATTTCATGAAAACCGCTGTCATAAAAATACGGTAAATTTGCATATACGGTATAGGACGAATGACTTATTGCGGAAAAATGTCAAGTGTTAATATATACCGAATTGAAAGGGTTCCTCAACGTCATATAACACAAATAAATACATTTCTAATGATTGCCATCAGATTGTATGGGAGAGCATGCGTGTCAATATAGTTATGCTCTGAAACAGTGGCATATAGTACCCATTGCCATACTATTGCGCAGAGTTAGCAAATCGGTATAAAAATTGACAACTACTCGTAAGGCGGGTCTTATTAATTGAGTATAATAATGGTTGTCATACTATTATTAGAATTAACAACGAGCCAGAATTAATATTTTTCTTATCTGCGATACAAGAACCAATGTCATAGAGGCTGACAGAGCGTGTGAGTGAGTATATAGCTATCTCTCAAAGTTTTCTTCGTGTAATAGCTATTATAAAGTAAATGAAGGACAACTGGACAACGAGCCATTTGTTGGTGATTATAAGTCTTTTTATTCATTGATAATGCATATAAATATCCATATATGGAGCGTTTCACGTCAATCCGTCCAGAGTCTAACCCTTACCCCCTCCAATTATGGTCTCAGTGACAGGAGGCGTTCTACCCGACCGAAATGCATCCCTAATTGTTTTTCAAATTTCCATCATTTCTTCTTGACCCCGGAAAATTTCTCAATTGACGGCACTTTTGAAATCGGGACTTCGATATTCTTCAAATTTTTTAAACTCTGTGAAAAATCATACAAATTCTGTAGCCAAAACTGAATATATCTTAACAAGAATTAAAGTGGGTAGGTGAACTAGTGTTTTTCTTCTACTTTTTTTTTAACAATTGCATTTTATTTTAAAGATTTGTCATCAAAATTTCAGCGTATCATATTATAATCATATTATATGATACACTAAAATTCTAATCAAATCATGAAAATCATAAAAAAAAGCTACTAAGAAAATCTATGAATAACGACAGTGTTTTTTTGGATTGGACCTCTTCAGTTCCTCAAAAAATGAAACACCAATCTTTCTGAATATTTGACTAGAGTCCCTAGTATCTTTACACGAACTCAACAATAATCATTAACACTCCCCGATATAAAATATTTTTCAGCTCAGGCGCACGTATGCGGGCTTTTACGTGTAGAGCACGCTGAATATGCAAATAGGATGCGTTCGCGCGTGTGCTGCTAACTAGCCTCCTGGACTATAATCACATATGGATACAACCTCGTTGGCCAGAATCATACGAATTACAGCCGAAGACACAGCGCCTACTCCTACATTATCGGCACATGTACCGTGCCTACCACGCGTTTCTTTGTCAAGGCGGATGTTAGCAGACAGGATGATGAAAACAGTACGACGCGTCGATTGCATCATACGCTGTTAGTCTTTGTTGCGCCAAACTGCCGTCAAGAATTTCATTATTTTAATTTGCATTTAAACTATTTTAGCTCGTTCAAAAGCCTTTATACGTGCTACCCGAACTGAAAAATTCTTTAGAGTACCATGGGCATGTATCGCAGAATTATGCTTTCGGCTTCTCTTTGTATCGTGGGATAGTAAAGCCTTGGCCGCTCGCTGCACCCACGACCGTGGTCTACTACCCCACGATGAAAACGTAAGCCTCAGGCATAATCCTGCGAGGCTCGCCCATGGTACATAAATATTTCCTATATCCACGTACAGTCCTGATCATTAATGGTTTACCCGAACAATCAGCGTCGTTCAACATGGTTTGAACTCCACTAGCGTCACCATGCGCCCACAGTCGACGTTTAGCAGACAGCGCGCGCGTCAACACAGATCAACAATGTTGCTTGAATGACTTGAAGTTGTAGCGCTACGCGTATTTCTCGAACGAAGCGTCTGCTTGTCGACTCGTCGATTTGAGTCTATGCTACACGAGTCGAAAATCCGAGCGCCGCTATGTTCATGTTAAAACCATTATTGATCAGGACTGTACACTTGGCGAGGTTGATTCTGGGACGGAAGTGCAAAATCAGAAAAGTTACCAGGCTGGTAGTTACTAGGCAAGTAGTGAGACAGTCGCCGCGCTACCCTAAAGACGGCCGCGAAACCAGCACGAGGTGGTATCAACTTTGATGATTACATAATTTCTGGGGTAAGCACAAACACCGAGTCACTTGGTAACGTGTCGAGTTTAGGTTATCTGTCACTCTTTTTGAAACTTAGCAGACGGCTCGTGCTGTCTCACTACTTGCCTAGTAACTACCAGCCTGGTAACTTTTCTGATTTTGCACTTCCGTCCCAGAATCAACCTCGCCAAGTGTACATTAGCAACCGCGGGCGTACTATAAACTACTAACTGCAAGGAACGAATAAGCAGCATTTGGAGACAGAGGGCCAATCGCACAGTGCCAACGCATGCTACGTATCGGGGTAGGGGGGTACGATCGTGGGGGACAGAATCTTAGCAGTATGAGAATCATTCCCATACTGTGTGGAAGTATCTGCCAGGTGTTCTACAACAATTCCCTAAGAGATGTAGAGTAGTTTGAATCACTATGATTTGGATTGCTTTCATATCTGAGTACCAATAAATATCATGCGGCATGTCACAAGATACGCACCTTTTGATATTGCATGATATACTGCATAAGGAAGTATCTTCTGTGCCAAATATTTCAAAAAGTACTTTCGTCGCTTAGTACATGATATTATGAGTGTGCGACATATGCCTATAAAGAGTTGAAAAACGATTTATACATGAAAACGTAGAATTGTAATATTATACAATATACATGCTAGTTTTCAATCTTCTCATTCAATAATAATTAGTATCATATCAGTAACAAATATCACGACCGTGTATTCGCCTCGACAATCTCGCATTACAAATATTAAAAATGCATTTTCCATAATAATGATAAATATTCCTATACCGATAAACGTTTTATTCGTCTATTACCAGCAATAATGAATATGTTTATTGCACCAAGATCATCCTCCGCAATAAGTCAATCGTACTATCCTACTTATGACAGCGCTTGTCATATAATTCTCTCTGTGTATCCTATTTTAGTTATAGTGTATTCCCATTCTTCTTATTTTATTTTTTTTTTTTCAATAATATCTATAGTTTAAATATATAATATCGATCCTCTCTCCTTTGCTGCTTCAGTGTAGTTGATACCCCACAAAAACATTGAAAATGTACAAAAAAAAGCCACCGAATACAAAAATGTTTTGCGCTAGCAACAAACTACAAAAATAGTTAAAATACATTAAAAGACATAAGATATTGTTTTATGTGAAAATTGCAGGAACATCATGCTAGTATTGTGCGTAAAATGTTACACCTTGCCAAGTACTACAACCCACCTAGAAGTAGGTGCCTATATTAGGAAAAAAACGGAATCCTATCGCTGGTCTCGGGCCTGAAATCATCATACCAATCGCCAAGTACCACGACTTTCCTGGATCAATACCATCCGTCGTGATGTCAGACAATGATGTCATCGGAACTGATACTGACTGCTCATTTGGTGGGCTATCGTGATTACAAGGGGGTTGTTGGTAACATTCAGGATATCGTCCGAATTAATAAAGTCACCTCAGATTACAAAACACTAGGTGGGCACAATCCTTCATTCTACTCTACCACAGCGGTATCATCAGAAATATCCATTTAGATCATACGAAAATAATTTGTAAGTGAATTCCGACTCAGATGTTCATAATTGATTCAATACGGTTGAGATAGTCATACGTATAGAAATAATAATAAGCGTACGATGCAGTTCATCAATAAAGAATTGAACAAATGTGATGACATACGGTCGGAGTAAAATATAGAAATTATAGAACTTAGATTCCTGGTCATGATGAATAAGGAGTTTAAAATATTACATTTCCTAATATCACCGTCCCCGAAAAACTTGTAAAATATCTTAGTCTGAAACCATTATGTTGAGTTGATCTTAAATAGTTAAGCTTTGGCATCGACAAGGTTACACTTATTCGAGTATTGTTGAGATTTCAAAGACTGCTGCGTTTTAGACGATAATACCGTGAGTTTACTCTAAAAGTAATTGTTATAGCTTCGTTGAAATTTATCCGTTTGCAGAATTGGACCAACGAGGGTATCATTTTCAAATGTTTGAGATGAAACTGTGTAGGACAGAAGATATATGAAGTAATTCGGAATAACACAGATTCACCAAAAAAGAATTCATTTGATTTTGGTCAGGAATCAGGAAAATAATATCATCATGAATACTTACTATCATACATCTTAGCTACTGATGAAGACTAATGCAATCATTCGTAAGTCGTAGGAAATCGTTTTGGGGATAAATGCTCACCCGTCATCAGACTATTCTCCGAGATGTTATAGATAGAAAGACAAGAATATTATGATTTTTAACATACCTAATAAAACATGCTCCACATTCTCACCATGTGATCATACAGCAATAGGAGGCAAATAGTAGTAGTATGATATGAACAAATCGTCGACAAAGATACATGCGAATATAGGTATACGTTGAGTGAAGACTACGCGCAGCACCTAATATTTGAAACTCTGAAAATGCAACTTTCCACAGTAACATGTGTGACTCTATACTATAACCTTTGGAGATATGTGAATTATCTGTTGTATCAAACATGATTATTAATAATAGTGTGACTTATCGTACATTTTTTGAGTCCAGTTTGCGTGGTAGACTATTTTCACAGTGTTTTTTAATTTTCATCTCCACAATTATCTGAAACTCTATTAAGTGCGTTGCCAATAACATCTTGCGATCAAAATTTCTTACAGAACTATGGTAGAGAAGCATGTGATGACTAACTTATCATGAAATTAAGTTATATTGACAAAAAATGTACAAAAAGTAGTACCTCCCCCCCCCCCCCCTCGCCATTAGTATCACGTGCAAAAACCTTTGGCAAGTACATCAATTTCTGAACTATTGCCTCTACAATCTTTATATGTGTGAAATCTCTGTAATTGCTGAAACAATTGGTGTACAGGTTTATTTCCTTTGTTCGATATTAATTGAGATTCATTACCTATCTGAATTTTCAATACATCCCAAATAAAATAGAGCATCCAAATTTATTTATTTTATTACTTAATCTGACCTTTCATGGAAACAAATGATTACCATCGTGACTATTTCTTCAAGACTGGCCCGGCAAGTACCAGTTGCGTCAAATTTTTTTCATGACAACAATATGACTGTTGTCATCTATTGACTATATACGTATAAAAGGTAAATCTATAACGGTTCTTCCCAAAGATCGACTTGTTGTCGAGCTGGATATTCCGTAAGAATCGTCTTATGTTTATAATTCACTGGACTTTGGAATCGTAACACAAGTATGTATAATACACATTCATCTAAAAGTTAAAAAAAAAAAAAAAAGAAATTAAGCGCATGATTCAGTATCGAGATGACAACCGCCAAAGCAGGTCGGATTTGAAAGACTCACTTGACAATGTAAGTTTTTTTATTAGCATTGACTTTTCTTGTACTAATTATGCAGAATCAACTATATATTATGTATTCCTCAGTTATCAGAAATGGATTTAGACTTAACGGTAGTGAATTTTCCACCTATGCGGCGGGTCGAGGCGGGATTAGAATCCCTGAAGGTCGGCCGAAGAAATTTTAATATAGCTTCGTCTCGTGAGGATTGAAAATAGCATTATACGCAATTTTCAACTTTGAAAAAGATACTTGTTTAATTACACTAGTTCACACGGTTCATATATCATATACCTTCGTCAAAATATATTATTTATCATAAATTTACGAGTGCTAAATACGGGAGACATATTTTTAAAATTCTATCACATCACATTAACAAAATATTTATCATATCAAAAATTTAAAAATAATGGCTCAACAGACAAAACAAGTATTGAATCTGGATCAGTTTCTCTTGAATCGATCTAAGAGATATTTTTTAAAAAATTAGACGACTTCCTAATATGTAAACTTCACAATATTGAACTTTGAATCCGAATAATCAGCGTGGGTAGGAAAATAAAAAGTGACATCCATAGTAGCAAAATGTGACGTGATAAAAAATTTTTAACTACCGTTTCATATTAGTAGAAGGTAACTGTATAAGAAAACAAAGGTTTCGTTTGAGGTATATAAAGACTGTTAAAATTTGTAAACTCATAGTGGTATCGATGTTCTGAAATGTTCAGAAGGTACATCTCTTTCAAGACCGGAGCCCTCCCAACGAGCACCACTAATTCCGTCGCAAGCCTCAGTAAGGCAAGGCGGTCAACGTGGAGCAGAACCTCACCGCGATATGGTTGAAAATATTATTCACTTGTATCCTTATTCCACTCCGTCTCAATATTTTACTGTCTCTTCGGCTTCTCCATATGAAAGCTGGTGAGCACTATGCATAAATGGAGCAGATATTCATAACACATGCTATCTTATGAGATCTATCGAATCTCTTGATATAAAACGTTGCTTCTGTCTGTTTTCAAATAGTGGAAACCAACCTTCAGTTAGCCTATATCTTTTAATTAGTCGAATTGAACCGTTAACTTTTTTCTATAAACTCAATTCGCTCACTATTCCCTATATATTTACCTATAACTCAATAACTTTTGAATGATATTATTTATCCCTAATCATCTCAATCATGCTTTTCATATTCAAGCTGTGTCACTCAAGTTTCCTTTAATAATTTGGGAAACGATTATAAGATCTGATTATTTTCAGCATATCGTGGACGTCGGCACCAACGAGCTGGTCGTAACCGACACGCCAACAACCAGTTCAATTTGGTAGGTCTACTCTACCAGATTGCGAACTGTCAGACCTACCGTGGTGCTGGACGGTAGAATCAGAGAGGCGGTAGAGATGGACGTAATAATGGCAACGGTGGCGGTCGAGGGAGGGCAAATAGAAACCATCCTTATTAAATATTTTATAAATAGTTTATAAGTAGAATTAATGAAATATACCTTATTAGTTAAGTTTAGACAGTTAAGTTAAATCGTAGCAATATTACACTCAGAGAAAAGATTATTTAGATATCCTCAATGCAGTGAAATTAAAAGAAACTCAATTATTTCCCGGAACTGATAACTGCAGTTGATGCGATGGAATATTTATTCGCTCATCGAAATATTCCACTTTATCAACAGTTATCAGTATAATCTTCTCAATTATTAAATTCTCTCGCCTCATTTATGCTTCCTCAAGTTTATTTAATCAATCCTTACTCTGAGTGTAATATTGTTATTCAACTATTGACTCTTTTCGACGAGGAACTTTTTTATTCCGAGCAGGGCGAAAAAAAAAATTAATAATAATAAAAATAATAATGATAATGATGATCATTATAGTAATTATTTAAATACATAGTTTGATCGTTATTATTATTGATATTATTATTATTATTATTATTATTATATGCTACTTTTATTATGTAAGGCCGTTGATCATACAAAATAAAACATTTATTCTGTTTTTTTTATTTATTATGTGAGGCCGCTAATTATAGAATAAAACATTTTTCAATATAGTGTTCTTATCTTTATTGGTATTTAGGGGCTTCGCTCTTGCACGCTTTGCACGCATACCACACTTCATCGCTTGATCTGTTCGCTTTTGAAGATTCTGCGAAGACTTTTGGCTATACTATAGTCAAAGGCGAGGATCGTATACATTATCCCCCCAAAGCACCTCGGGTGCAAAAACATTGCGCCAAGTACGTTAAAGCGTAGTAGCTATCAACAAAAATTTCTTAAAAAAAAAATAATCGAAGAAGAAGCATGTGATTATACATTTGATCTACAAAAGAATTGAAATCAATGGATGTTGCCAAGAACAATTTGGTTGGTATTTACATATCAATATACATAACAGCGTAACACATAATAACATGCAACATACGTACTTACAAGAAAAGATCAATTGAAATTAAAATTGAGAAAAAAAAAGAAATGAAAAAAATATTTGGAGCACGTGGTACTTGGCGGGCTGATGTTCGAATTATTATAAGAATATTTAAATAGTTCAATATATATTTTCCTGTAGTTTCTACAAAAATGCCCGCCAAGTACCACTACCTTCAAATGTTTTTTTCGTTCCTTTTTTTCTCAATTTTAATTTCAATTGATCTTTTCTTGTGAGTTATGTTGCATGTCATTATGTGTTACGCATGTTATGTATATTTATATGTAAATACCAACCAGATTGTTCTTGGCAACATCCATTGATTTCAATTCTTTTGTAGATCAAATGTATAATCACATGCTTCTTCTTCGATTATTTTTTTTAAGAAATTTCTGTTGATAGCTACTACGCTTTAATGTACTTGGCGCAATGTTCTTGCACCCGAGGTGCTTTCGGGGGATTTCATAACTTTTCGTACCAGTCTTGATTTTCTTAACCGTTTCTGTTAAATGGTATTTTTCACAAAACGATTCATTTCTATAAATCTAACTGGTAGTTCTATTGAAAGTGTTTTACTGACAAAGTTGTGTTGTTATCAATAACTGAAAAATGAACTGTGATGAGAAGCCTCGACCCCCGTTAGCATCAGGTTCTATCGTAGATATCGTAGACTTCATGTTAATGTAATTATATAATCGATAGACTAACAAGGAGAGTGTCAGACCTCGTGGTCGTAGATTTGGATCAAACTTCTAGAGGTTCTTCTTCGAATAGAAACATTAAAACCATGCTGTTCCATTCATTCTAACGAGCTTGTGTTTCCTTCTTGAGCTCAAAGTTCTGGTACTACTGAGCATTTCCTGAATTTGTCTAATAAATTGAAAAACAATTTACAACAATTTATTGTAATTTTTTGTTGCTGAATAATCAAAAAATAGAAGTGGAAACTCATCTTCAGATTACGCTATGTTGATGCCTTTTAAACGTCATTTCCAATTGGTACTGTCAAGTTTATACTCTGCAATCAACTGTCGAAGACAAAATCATAGGCTACTTAGGGCTATAATTTCGCTATCGAAGGCTCTAATACTGATCAAATTATCTCGAAATAGCAAAATAATCACAATTACATAGCAAAATTACATTCTTATTAATTTTTATTATTATTTATTTTCCAGTCCCGGGTTCCCCGAGCCCCGTAAATTGGGCAAGGGAAACATGGGTTGAGCTCCGACCGGGTGCGTCTCCAGGTGGCGGATAGGAGGGGGTCAAGGGGCACGCGGCGACCTGCACTGTCTCACGGACCGGGCGCCGCAAGGCAATCGGAAAGAGGGACGGCGGGCCCGCGGAACCCTTAGTCTGACGGTGGCCATAAGGGATCCGGCCGGCATGAAAACCGGCTTTGGTGAACTAAAGCCCCGACCGCGGACCCATGGCTTCCCAAGCCAAGGTGGAAGCTTATCGTGCCGATGGCTGGATGGCACTGGGGTTACAGTGTCGTGAACGATGCCCTTGGGGTAGGGGGCGACCCCCCATTGTAACATAGCCTTACCCTCACACGGCAGGCTCTGTGGGGGTGGACCTTTCAATTCCTGCATACTCGTGGGACCAATTATGGGATTAGACAAGGAAAAACAAAAAGGAAAACAAAAAGAGGACAACGGTGAGGCTGGCTCCGCGGAGGCAATCTCACCGTCAGGGCAGGGCTCCGGTGAAGACGGGCTCGCTGCGGACATGGAGGCCCTAGTCTCCATTGCTCGCAGGGGTCTGTCGGTCTCGGGGACCGAACCCGTGGCAGCAGGCGGGGTGGAAGAGGGCTCAGTTCCTACCGGGACCGGGACCTCCGAAGCCACGAAGAGCAAGGGGAAGAAAAGGACCAACCGCTCGGGAGCGGCTAAGAAGAGGAAAAGGCTGGCCAAGGAGGCGGCCCAATCCTCCTCTGAGCTGCACCCGGGCATGGCCCTCATCGCCGCAGGTTGCACCGGGGCGGGGGGCTCGGTTACTGGGCAACCCGGTATCGGTTCGACTCTTAACTCTACTCCGGGTGGGGCGAGAGGCTTGGGCGCAAAAAGGTCCAGGGCCTCCGACAGCACCCCCCTGGAGGTTTACTCGGCACCCAAGAGGGGAAAGGGGAACCCCCAGAAACCTGGGAGCTATAAGGAGGCGGTCGAGGGATGCCGGAGGGTGTGCATCGCCCCCGAAAGCTTCCCCTTGGCCACTCTGAGCTCCGAGGAAGGTGACCTGGTGGTGCAGGCGTTGTGTGCGGCGATGGACTCCATCCCGGAAGGGAAGGGGGTCCCCCGCTTCGAACGATACCAGTGCGACCAGGGCATCCTGGGGGTGACCTGCTCGGACGAGGAGGCGCTGATCTGGCTGAGGATGACAGTGCCTACCTTGAGGGTCTGGGAGACGGCCTCTCTCCAACTACTGGAGAAGGGGCAGCTTCCCAGGACCATCAGGATGTACACATCCTTCCCCGGGCTACCGGAGAAGAATGAGGTCATCCTCAGAGGGTTTAAGCGCCAGAACCAGGGACTACAGACCCACCTATGGAGGGTCTTTGGTAGAAAAGAGGGGCCGAGGTGGGTCCTCCTGGTGGTGGGCGTGGACGCCGTGTCGGGGGCAGCACTGAGGGCCGGGGGACTCATGGCTCACTACGGCCTCGGGAGAGTCTCCTTCAGGGAGGACCCCAAGGGGTCAAAGGCGGGACAGGAGGCTCCCATCTCCGTGGTGCAGAGCCCCACGGACGCGGAGGCTACGGCCGCCCCAGCGGAGGAGGCTCCGTCTCCAGCAACGGAGACGGGGCTCCCCGCAGGGGAGAACGACCCGGGTAGCAATAAGGACTCGGGGGCGGAAGGGCAAGGCTCAGCAACCTTGGGGAAACAGGAGGCGACTCCTGGGGACCCTGGTAAGCCGGGCCTACCCAGAAGCCGAGGGGAAGTATCAGGCAGGACCAGGGGACGTCCTTCAAGGGCTTGCGAGACAGTTAGGGCGGGCCTGGACAGCATGCGGCCAGGGTTTAAAGGACCCTACCCCTCGCGGCTGCGGGCACCTCGAAGGCTACTCAGGAGCTCCCTGGAAAGGGGGCTCCTGAGGCAACAGAGGAGGGATAGTAGAGGTACCCCTCCCCTGCGAAGGGGGTGGCTGGGCAACGTACAGCTTCATGGCTGCGGACGGGCTCACCATCTCGCAAATAAACCTGCAACACTGCAAAGCGGGCTCAGCTATTCATAGCCGGGACCTGGCGGTGGAGAAAACAGATATATCATTAATTCAAGAACCCTGGGTAGTCGGGGGGCTCATTAGAGGTATGAATCTAGGTCTCGGGACCATTGCCTGCGCAGAAGGGGGGGTCGGCCCTAGAGCGTGTGTCGTTGTTAGCAAAAGACACAGTGCGGTGTGGCTGAGCCAATTCTGCTGCAGGGACCTGGTGGCAGTATCCATCAGGGTAGGGCTGGCTAGAGGCGGTACGATTGATGTGGTCGTCTGCTCGGCCTATCTCCCCTATGACTCTGAGGAATCCCCACCCATGGCGGAAGGCCTTAGGGCTCTAACGGAATACTGCCGGAACAAAGGGCTTAAGGCGGGATTACGATGAACTTAACATAACGGAACGTAGAACGGGCGCACGCGCAATAGCAAAATCACAACAATGATACTGTGCTATTGCACGTGCGCCCGTTCTACGTTCCGTTACGTTAAGTTCATCGTAATCCCGCCTTTAACCTACTGGTGGGGTGCGATGCCAAAACGCACACCATGAGGTTTGGGGCAGTAGTCTGGTTCACAAGATCCATTTTAGTGAATTTCTGTCCAAGGGCACCGAAAATTATGATCCAGGGCTCATTCGATTCGGAATGACCTCTGGAAACTTTTTGAAAAATTTCAAGAGGGGATCGAAAAAATTGCAAAAGTTATAAACAATTTAGTAAAAAAAAAAAGGGGGGGTATGGTTTTTTGCAAATATCTCGGAAACTATTAAAGATATCCGAAATTTGAAAAAAAATCTTCAAAGAGGAGGAAATTTCCTAAAAGAAAGTCTCACCTCCCGGAACTCTATCACCAATATTTATAATTTTAATTTAGAGGTGAAAATAGCGCTAAAAGCGGGTGATGCGCGTCCCGCGCGCGCTGACCGATACGGACCTTTGAACAATAAAAATAATCAGGAAACCGGTTGACCTGTGGGCCAACCCTAAAACTTCCCGCTATATGTTAAATATACGTTACAATAAATTGATACTATTGTGTTTATAATATGTACATTAAAGCAGGTTATAAGTATAGTTAGTTTTCCATATACAAATTTTTTCCGTCTGATGTTTAATCAAAAATCGAGTTTTTTCAAATATCAACATCTCTAGGTTTTAGGGAGTTATATTTGATGTCAGAAGATATCGTTCAGTCTCAATTAAATTGAAGTCCTGGTCTACCTTTTCGATCGCCGCAAGAATCATTCAAATCAGTTAACTCGTTCCAAAGGTATCGTACGACAAAAAAAGAAATTTTTGTCGTGCAATGTCTTTTAAACCAGTCGTTCGATTTTGATGAATGTTGCTGCAATCGAAAGGGCTATCCAAGACTTAAATCTGATTAAGTTTTGAGACCAATCGCACGAACAGTTTAGGAGTTATGCGCTAAAAACCTGAAATTTTTTTTTTTTTTTAATTTTTATTTTTCGAATAACTTTGGAACTACTCGACCGATCGACTCCAAAATCTAATCAGATCTAAGTCTCGATAAACCCTTTCGATCGCTACAAGAACTATTCCAATCGGTCAATTCGTTCTAAAGATATCGTACGACAAAAAATTAGTTACACACACACACACACACACATACGGACGTCCATCCAAAAATAGTCGGAATAGCTTCCTAGGAACCCAAAACGTCGAGATCTGGTGAAAACTCGATTTTCGAAAATCGGACCGAAACCAGTAACTTCCCTTCTTTTAGCGGAAAGTTAAAAAATTCACATACCTTCTAGACACTTGAATAAACAAAAATCCATGGAATTTTTCCCGTAATTATTTTATTAGATATACCTTAGTTAATTAACTAATTTTTACAAGTTTGAATTTTACATAAAAACCCTGATAATTGTTAAACTAAAAACCTCAATTTTTTTTCACTTCTTGGAGCTTTTCTTGAAAGGCTTTAGAAACGATTCCCGTTGGAAAAATTAAAAAATGTTGATTTTTCACTTTGTTATTGATAATCAAAGACGTTAAAAAATGAAAAATTCAATTAAAGCAATGAAATTTTTTGTTTTGTTTTAATATTCAAGTTTATTCGTATTCTTATTATTTAAAGTTACATAAAAATGATTTTTTATAATTTTTAGCTCTATTTGTTTCAAAAATTTCTATAAACAAATATATTGTTTGTAAGATAATTGAAATTTTTTTTGGGGGTTTCAAGGGGACCAGTACAGCTTGGTTTTGGAAATTCGGAGTACTCCAAAATGCATTTATTTCTCAGCCAAAGTTTATTTCACATCAAAAAAAAATTGTTCTTCGAAAACCTTTGTCGTAAGGTTTCAGGCACATCGTTGTTCCGATCAAGGTCGTTAAGGACTCATTTTGTTCAGAAAAGAAATCCTCATCGTGTGAACGAGGGAATTTTTTTACAATTTCGTTTTGGCCAAGTTATTAGCAAATTAGCAGTCTAAATATTGGAAATTTTTGATAATTGGCCGTAACTTTTCACATGATTTTTTTTTCACCAATCCCTACGTTCATACGATGTAGAATTGCTGTCTGAAGAAAGCAAGACCTTGAGAGGTTGAATTGGACCAACGATGTGCCTGAAACCTTACGACAAAGTTTTTCGAGGAAAATTTTTTTTTGATGTGAAATAAACTTTGGTTGACAAATAAATGAATTTTGGAGTACTCCAAATCTCCCAAACCAAGCTGTACTGGTCCCCTTAATCAGTGATGAATATTATGATTTTTAAGAACAAAATCGTTCCTGAAAAAAAAATTTTTATTGCTTAAAAACGCATTTGTTAATTAACAATTTTTTTTTGCTACTACATATAAATATTAAGGAACGATATTTTTTTTAAAAAATCATAATTTCTATTGCTCTTTGATATTCTGAAAAAAAAAAATTTTTTAATTGATATTTTCTTTATTTATTTAATCAACAATTTCTTTTAAACAAATTAATTTTTACGACATATTTTTTTTTAAATACTACAAAAAAAAACAAAAACAACCATGTGCCACTCGTTGGGTAAAAAAAATTTTCTCTATTTTTTACAAATTTTTGAATATTTTTCTATTTTTGCGTTTGGCGATTCCTCATAGTTCTCAATCATTGTTATTAAAATAACTCATAAACTAATGGAGATAGGACAAAGACACTTTAAGTCTTTTTTGTTCTCCATTTAATAATAAACAAATTAGATTCTAAACAAACGCTCCAACCCTATTATTTATCAAATTTTTTGACAATTATTTGAAAAAAAAAACCCTCGAAACTTCATTTATACGACTTTTCAACTCAATTATTTCTTAAATTATTGATAAAAAAAATTTTATTTCTTATTTTGTAATCTTAAGTACCCTATTAACTACAAGTAATTATAATACAAAGTATAATTTTTATAATTTTATTAATTTGTTAAAGATTTAAATTTGACAATTTTCGTTTGCTCCCTCTATTTTTTTTTTCTTGATAATCTCTTTGATCTCTTTTGCGGTGGTGACTCGCAATCTTCAGTATCTTTTTCAATTTCTCTTTCTTCTACTTCTTTCTCTTGTATTCCAGTTGCAATTTCTTTGTCTTGTACATCCTTCAGTAATGTTTCGACACACTCCTCAACCAAAAATGGATTTCCAGTCGAGCTACATCCATCATCATTGTCTTCATCAGCTTCAAATGGACTCGTAGGAAGATTATTATCGTTGAAATCATCACTATCATCGTCAATCGTTTTCTTTTCACTATTTAAGCAACTATCACCTTTACAATGTTTACAGAGAGACGAACATGGAAGCCCGGCCTTTCTACATCCGCATCTTTTCGAACAATCTTTTGTACAAGTACAGTGAACTAGTTGCAATAGCTCATCAGGAGCTAATTTACTTGTCGTTTTTCTAGGCAAATACATTGTTTCCGTTTTCATCCATCCCCAATCTTCCGGATTCAATTGGTTACCAAGCCAAAACTGCACTCTTAATAGGTTCTGAAGGCGTGGAGACGTGATGCTTCTGATGTTGGCGGTAGAGTCGCTAGGTTTATTGCCCTTTTTGACTTACTGATCGTGCTCATAAACCGGGAAACACGGTCATATCGGTATTCAACTCTCCGTACAAAGACAACATTATTTTTTCTCCGGCTAATTCGACATCTATAGAAGATGCATTCGGTTTATAAAATACTTCCACATATTGCATTAAATAATCGTTTTTACGAATAATATCTATCAAATTTTTCTTTCCTTTTTCAAATATTGAGCTGACTGTATCGCAACCAGTAAAAGCATGGACGAATAAAATTAAATTTCTTAAATGTTGGTTCTCTTGACTATGATAAATTTTATCTGGTTGTTTTGTTGAAGCACGTGGCTTCCACATAGTGATATTTAAATCATCAGGTGTTAACGCTATCATGAATGCTGCTAGATCAATGTCAGTTCCAATTACAACAACTTTTTTATCCGGATTTTTTTGTGCAAGATCTATTGCTGTTCGAATAATTAGTGTATCTGCATCTTCTTTAGCTTGTTTAATCGTTAAAACGGTCTCTGCTATAAGAGTGCTCTTTAATTTAGTAATAAAACGGGACTTGTTTTTCACATTCGATAAAAATAAGTCTTTTTTCTCTGTTAACTTCATATCCAATTCAAATGTGATTTCGGGAGCGATTTTTTTGGAAATTCGTCTGTATCGTTCATACGATTTAACATTTTGAAACTCTTCTTCATAACCATCGAAAATGATAAAAGTTGTGTTAGAATAATGATTAAATATGTAACTCTTGTAATCAGCTATTATATCAGCAAACGTTTTCTTCTCTTTCCATAAGACTTTATGTAAAAGAAATCCTCCGTCAACAACAAACAGGCAACCAGCTAACTCTGATATAATTGATAAATTGAATGGCGAAGCAATCAATGTATCGTACAACTCTGACTTTTTTGATTCACGCATGATACCATTATCATCAAATAGAGCCATTGGAAACGGAGCCAGCTCAAACTGCAGAGCTTTCTCAATTATCGATGAATCGTTCATCATTACAGCAGCAATCCGTTGAAATAGTAAAGACGTGTTAATGGCTTTTTTTTCTCCATCTAAGTCTACTGTAGCTACGGTTGAAATCAATGTTTGGACAGCATTAGACTTTGAATATTTATAATTTTCAGCATTAAATCCTACCATACTTGCCATACTCGTCAATCCTTTAGATATTGCTTTGTAACAATCAGTATTCACGTCTCCAACTAATCCAGTTGATAAACTTTGTAGTTTTGGTGAGTTAATGAATGGATTATGTGTTTGAAACCAGGTTTTAAATATTTCTCGATCGCTTGCATCTCGATTTTGACGTGCTGGTGTTATATCGACATGTTGATCAGAAGATGTCGATTTTATATTTACATAGTCTTCCAATTGATTTATTATCTCAATTGCGTAAGGCATACCCTCCAGAAAGCGTGTCATGACACTCGACGTCATACCACGACCGTGTGATAAACCTTGAGCTCCTGTATGAATAGTACGCATTAGCATTTGCTCAATCGTCATATCCGTCCAAATTCCAGCCCAAGCTTTGTCCGTTCTACGTACGGTAAAGTGTCCTTCTTCTGTAAACTGTCGATATTCTGTTGGATCCATGATATCTTCTAATGTGCTCATTTGTTGCGAGTATATTTGAATAGCTTTAACATAATTAATATGACCAGCTGCATGATAAACCGGTAACATTTGTTGAACACAGTATCAATGCAGATTCCAATTTCCAAGTCTTTCAGCCTCAATGTATCGTGTCGCAGGATTAATTAAATAGAAGTATTGCAGCCACAATTCGGCAGTTGGCCCACGTTTTTTCAGTCCTTCAACAGCACTCGCTAAGAGATTCCTCATGGCAGTCAGATCATCATCTTCATTGATGTTATTCAGTGTCGGTGGATTACTTGCAAAATTATGTAGCATTGTTTTAATCTTGATTTTTTTATGTTTGATATTTTCAATTATTTCTTCAGTACTTGGTGGAGCTTCCATGCTTGACACTTCCGCTGCTTTCTTAATTCCGTCTATGTTTTCATGGCTTTCAATATTTTCGGCAGATTCGGAAAACTCGGCAATCAACTCACCGATTATGTGCGCAGTTGTAATATGCGCTCGCAAAGCTCTAGCAAAAGAAGTACACTGCAACATTTTATCGATAGAATTTGTTGCGTAAACTGTCCCACATAATTCTTTCAATCCTGAGCCTTCCATGATCGTCCCAATAACTTTAAAATAGGACATCAGTAGGTAAAAGCCACCGATGCGAGCAACTACATTTTCTAGCTCTTTGTTGGTACAATTACGAAGAATTTGTTGAGATTTCATATATAACGGATGGTCAAAAGTAACAAAAATTGTTCTTTGGTTGACTTGACGTGCATGTTTTGCTGCATATAGTAAAGATGTATATTAGGGTGTTTTTTTTGAAATTTTTTTTTTTGCTTAGGGTCTCAAGAGCTTCCTTTGGGTATAAAAAAAAATCCCTTATTTGGAAAATTTTTTTATTTTAAGTATAGACCTGCCTCAAACGGAGGTCCCCTTTTCCATTTTAATAACACAGGGAAAAAATCTTTTTTCACAAAAAAAAGTTTTTCTCTCTAATGAACGATGATAAAAAATTTTTCAGAGGGAATTTTTATAGGAAATTTAATTCTCTACAAAAATGTTCTGATATGAAATTTTCGTCAGTCTAACGGTTTCAAACTAATAGGCTTCCAAAGTTGATCGTATTTTGCACACAGAAAAAAAAAATTTTTTCACTGGAGATAAATATTCTTGATTCAAGAAAATAGTTATGAAGATCAAAATCATTCCTGACAAAGTAAAAAATTTTCTTGAATTGAGAAAATTCCTTGGTTCAAGAAAATACTTACTTCGTCATGGATAATTTTGATTTTCCTAATCACTTTCTTGGTTCAAGTTAACTTCTTTTCTGTGTACGGCCCTGAATAATACAGAAATTACTTTATTTTTCTTATTTTTATCTTTTATTATTGTTTTTAGGAAGAACAAAATTATTTATCGCTGTTTTAGTATGTTTTTATATGTTTAAGTAGACCTAAAAATATAAAGAAAATGTTGAACATTGAGATTTTTTTTTCAATTTTTCCCTTAAGATCACGAAAAAAATTATATTTTTTCTAAAACTTTGATTTACTGATAAACTCATACTATTAATTTTTTTTTTTATCAATTTATTACCTTAGTTGTCGGTTGACGACTCAGGTAATAAATTGATTGAAAAAAATTAATGGTATGAGTGTGATATCAGTATATTAAAGTTTTAGAAAAAATATAATTTTTTTCCTGATCTCAAGGGAAAAATCGAAAAAAAAATCTCAATGTTCAACATTTTCTGTATATTTTTAGGGTAACGGTCTACTCATGAATATAAAAACATATTAAAACAGTAATAAATAATTTTGTTCTTTTCTGAAAACAATAATAAAAGATAAAAATAAGAAAAATAAAGTTATTTCTGTATTATTTGTATACGTTTGTATAGTTGTAATAGTTTATTTATAAATAATAAAACAAATTCGTCTAGGGAATTCAAGTGACCTTGGCCCCTCACAACTCGATTTCTGGATCAAATTCAATTCTACTTATGCGGAATCGTTTGTTGGTCGTTTGCAGATGTTTTGTAACGCTTTTTCAACTTCTGATAATTAATCGATGATCCGGAAAAATTGAAACAAATTTATGGTAGGCATTTACCCTGGGGAATTTTCCATTCTAGGGAATTTCCCCTAGACCGGGTTATCCATTAATATTCAATTAATGTTGGTCTTAATCGATTGTAGGTCGCTTGTAAGTGTTTGATAGCGTATTCGCGAGGTTTGATAGTAATTCGTTAATGAATGAAACGTAAAACAAATCTGCTCAGGGAATTTTTGTGACCTTAGCCCCTCATTGCTGTTAATTGTCATGGAATTCGATTTATAGCATGTGCAATCGTTTGTTGGCCGTTTGTAGGTGTTCAATGATGCTTTTCTGATGTTTGATAGTCCACAGAATAACTGTGGGGGTTAATACAATCTCGACGGTCGATGGATGCTAGGAAATTTCCCTCAGACTGTTTTTCCCGGCAACATTTTTATCAACTGTCGAATGTATTCAATTTTTCACTGCTCTACCCTTGTTTTTAATTACTCCGACGGATTCTCGGTGAAATGAAATAATTGCCTGTGTCAGATAACATCGCCTGACAGCCAACCTCAAATTTCGCTGACGGGTGTATGAAACGGATTTTGATAGGGCGGTTAAGGCCCATCCCTAGTCGCCCACCTCCTTTTTGCCGAAAAAGGGGTGGGTGAGACACATTTCGATTATTATCCGGGCCCAGGCGTCGAAGATGCAGAAATAAAATGCAGAGCGGCGATTCTATTTCAATTCCGAACACATACGTCCGAAAATATGTTCGTTTCATGCGAAAATAGAGCTGCAATACCGTTTTTAGATTTGTCAGATGTCAATTTCCTCGGCGGCCATTATTATGTAGCTGTTTGCCGAGTTTCGCTGGCCCGGGCGGTAAGTGGCGCCACGAATATATTGCTCCGACGCAAGGATAGTACACTAAGAGAGTGATAACCTTGATATTCGTGGCGCCACTTACCCTAAACTCGACGGACAGCTACATAATAATGGCCGCCGAGGAAATTGATATTTAACAAATCTAAAAACGGTATTGCAGCTCTATTTTCGCATGAAACGAACATATTTTCGGACGTATGTGTTCGGAATTGAAATAGAATCGCCGCTCTGCATTTTATTTCTGCATCTTCGACGCCTGGGCCCGGATAATAATCGAAATGTGTCTCACCCACCCCTTTTTCGGCAAAAAGGAGGTGGGCGACTAGGGATGGGCCTTAACCGCCCTATCAAAATCCGTTTATACACCCGTCAGCGAAATTTGAGGTTGGCTGTCAGGCGATGTTATCTGACACAGGCAATTATTTCATTTCACCGAGAATCCGTCGGAGTAATTAAAAACAAGGGTAGAGCAGTGAAAAATTGAATACATTCGACAGTTGATAAAAATGTTGCCGGGAAAAACAGTCTGAGGGAAATTTCCTAGCATCCATCGACCGTCGAGATTGTATTAACCCCCACAGTTATTCTGTGGACTATCAAACATCAGAAAAGCATTATTGAACATCTACAAACGGCCAACAAACGATTGCACATGCTATAAATCGAATTCCTTGACAATTAACAGCAATGACGGGCTAAGGTCACAAAAATTCCCTAGGCAGATTTGTTTTACGTTTTATTAATTAACGAATTACTATCAAACCTCGCGAATACGCTATCAAACACTTACAAGCGACCTACAATCGATTAAGACCAACATTAATTGAATATTAATGGATAACCCGGTCTAGGAGAAATTCCCTAGGATGGAAAATTCCCCAGGGTAAATGCCTACCATAAATTTGTTTCAATTTTTCCGGATCATCGGTTAATTATCAGAAGTTGGAAAAGCGTTATGAAACACTTACAAACGACCAACAAACAATTCCGCATAAGTAGAATTGAATTTGATCCAGAAATCGAGTTGTGAGGGGCCAAGGTCACTTGAATTCCCTAGACGGATTTGTTTTATTATTTATAAATAAACTATTGGTCAACAAACGTCGAGAATTCGCTAACAAACACCTACAAATGATTTATAAACGATTAAAAAAAGAATCAACTAAATCGGGTATAATGAGGGGCTAAGTATATGGAGCTACTGATCTCTATATGTCTGCGATAGACTCTCTATGTTCGTTGCATTTGGGTTCTGCTAACTGGTCGACGACGAATAATTCAGTGGTCGATGACGGAGCGACAAAAATTTATCGTGAAACTGACCCGTCCGATTTTAGAAATTATTATATCTCAGCTGTCGGTGCACCGATCGCCTAGATTTTGGTCTCAAATGGAAGTTTTTTCGACCCTTATTACAAAAATAAAACGTCAATCCTTGGTATATTACCAATTCGGTGTAATAATCTAGGGCGATTCAGAAAAAAAAAAAAAAAAATTTTCCTCGGAAACAGGTTCAAAAGTTGCGTTTAGGTATGAAAATACGCCTGTTAAAATTTGAGCTTTTAATATTAATATTTAGAGGTGGCGCATCGCAAATTTCTATTTCCCATTTAAATAACACGGGAAATGTTTTGGTGGCACACTTCAATTTTTATATCGCAAGTACTAATTTACTCAGAATGATTCCGTATAGCCACTTTTGTTCGAAATTGAACGCTCTACAAAAAAGGTCTCTTGGTCTTTTTCGATAAATCTAACTGTTTCCAAGTTGACGTTAATTACCTAATGCATTCTTGCATCCGCAATTGTTTATCAACAACTTCATTCCAATACTGTAATATAATGTATAGAATGTATAAAAATTATTGTTATCATAATCTTTTTCACTATTGTTTTTCGAATCTACTTTTCCATTCATTCATTACGTTGGATAAAATTTTTTTCACAGAGATATGATATATATATATATGTATATATATATATATATATATATATATATATATATATATATATATATATATATATATATATATATATATATATATATATATATATATATGACTTTTACTCGATGGGTGGAGAATACCCCTTTGGGCTTACCAACCTATTCAGTCGGACCGCGCAACTTACCAATACGATATCGCATAGCAGACCTTTTTTATTTCATAACACTAATCTAGTACGAGAAAATAAACATAGCCTTGTTTTTCATTTGACAGGTATTTAGTGGAGCCACAACGACGGGTAAGGTCACCGTCTAACACTACGTGTACCATGATAAGGGCTGGCAGACCAAGCTTACTTGTATATCTATAGGCACTCAACCGTTACTACAAAATCGAATTTTGCTTTAACTCGATGGGTGGAAATTTTTGCGGGCGCCGCCCGGACTACTCGTGCAATGTAATGAAAAACGCGGATTGAAATAAAAATTTTTAACAACAATTCCCTTACCTAGCACTTCTATTATATTTTCTGCACGGATATTGGTACTCTTCCATATCATCACGCATTACTTTATTGTCGAAGATCAGCAAATGTAACTTGTTTCACTTTTTCGGATAATCCGGCATCAACTACCTTCTCATGTTTGATATTCCGTGGAACCTATAATAGGCGTGTACTGCCATAAGTGAAAAATAGAATTCAAATCATCTGTCAAACATCACTTTATATTTATCTTACCAATCTGATTTTTAACGCGACCTAATAACCGTTTTGAAACAACACCTGCAGTGTTCAACTTCATAAAGTTGTCAATAGAGGACACAACGTATTTCAGTCAACCGTGGAGATGAGCGTATATAACGGACGCCGGAGAAAATTGGGATCTGGAAAAAATTCGATGAAAGAAAAATAGAATTATATTTGACAACGAAAATTAAATTTCAATAGATATATTTGTTTAATAGGATTCTGAGAAGGGTACGTTATATCCTACTCAGAGACGATACTCATATTTATGGGTCCGGCCTACATAAGATTCCAAAGTATTACCCCGAGGAAGGGTGTGAGGTGGTGAAATGAGTTTTCATGTGCAGAGGATTGATGGTTAGGTGCTTAGGTTTACTGAATGGTTTAAATGATAAATGTATGGGGCTGTCCACGTCAATTCACCTAGCTAGCCTCCAGACCGCACCATGTCCGATTTGCCCTGTGATTTTTTATGTTGTTGTCCTTGCTCTAAAACATTATCTTGAATTTTTTTAAATTTTTCAGACCAAGCCTTTCTGAGTTATAATTTTTTTTAATCAAAAAAGAAGGACCATTTTCAAAAATCTGAAAAAATTCACAACAATTGTATGACTGACGTAGAACAGTTTCCCTCTAGTGAGAATGTGGAACACATTTTTCTTATATTTTTTTGTACAAAATCAAGAAATTTTTTTTCAAGAAAACAAAAAATATTCCAGTGGAGACAGAGACGTGGTTTGGGAGACATAAAATAATGTGGAACATAATCCCCCAATGCAATGAAGTCGTTTTTACCAAAGAATACTCGAAATCAGAAAAGTACAAAACGCACACCTCAGTAAAAAAAAAAACGTTCGTAAGCAATCAACAAAATGAAATTATGAAGATCTATCTGAAGATTATGTTCCACATTGCTTTATGTCTCCCAAACCACGCTCTGTCCACAGCGGTTTTTTTTTTTTTGGAGTTTTCTTGAAAAAAAAAATTTTTGATTGAGTAAAAAAAAATATAAGAAAAATTCATTCCACATATTTCTCACTAGCGGGGAATTGTTCTACGTCATTTATACAATTTTTGTGAATTTTTTCAGATTTCTAAAATGGTCCTTCTTTTTTGGTTAAAAAAAATTACAACTCAGAAAGGCTTGGTATGAAAAATTTAAAAAAAAACAGAAAAATGTTTTAGAGCAAGGAAAACGATATAAAAAATTACGGGGCAAATCGGAGATGGTGCGGTCTGGAGGCTAGGGGAATTGACGTCGACAGCCCCATATATTGTTACAAGAGACTTATGATTACGCAAAGGAAATGTTGATTTATCGAATGAACATAATGCTGCGTCAACCTTGAATATTGTAATAGTCCTGTATCAGACTCTTGTAACAGTCCTGTTTCAGACTCTAAACCTTAAACACTTATTGTGGATATACGCTATTTCATCGACCCATTTATTTCTCCCAACTGCTCACTCTACGTCTCTCGGAAAGCCATTCAATTTCATGACAATTATGGTTTTGCAACAATATCAACTTCTACGATGGCATCGGAACTCTGCGAAGCATAGAATTTTGATTTACAATTAAGAAGGCATAATAACACTGACGGGCCATTAGCCATCTTTGTACCATATTTGGCATTTGAAATTGTTTTGAAACTACTGAAAATTATTGCGAAATATTTTAAAATTCCCAGTGAAATTGTCACTTGTATAGAAGAACAGAAGGCATAACAGTTCTTCGCGATATTTAGCTCACAAATGTAAAGCAGCTATTATGCTACAAAATATTCGAATTTTATTGTTTTTCTCAATGTGTGATAGCGTTAAGCCACACTGTGTCCAGCGTATGGTCAGGTGGTCGGCTGCCCGTGACAGTCGTCCTCTTTCCTGTCAGGACTGTCGTTGCGACCGTATCTTTTGTACTTATTAGACTCCTTCAATGATTGGTGACTATACATTGATAAGTAGCATCGTACACACTCTGCAATAAAGCTCACTATCTTAAAAAAAAATTCACCTGTAATTTGATGGTCCTGGGGGATTTGAGCTATATTTATTCGATTATATTTGTTATAGACGCTGCCAATAGTTGTGATATTTGACTAGCATTACTGTTTTCGTATTTTCGTATCGCATTGTTCATTTTGTGTCTCTCGACAACACCTCTCGGTGTAAATCACTCTATCTAATTTAATATTGTATTCTCATTGATGGATGTGTATGTTTTTCTGGATTATATTATCGCTTATTTCAATAACTAATATTTGCACATTTATCGTCATTGTAAGCCAATTGCTACGAGTTATGCGCTGCTTAAAGCGGGGCTGTAGGCGATTTTTACCGACATCAACTATTCTTTCGAATATCTCCGAAACGGAGGGTCCAATCGTATTGTCCTTTGGGCAGTCGATGATTGACGAGGAATGAATTCGATCTATCATGAGAAATTCAGCGAAATAATTAATTTTTTTTTTTTTTTTTCTGATCGCAAAGTGTGGGCGTGCCACCTATTTCGACTTATATCAAGGCCTATGCATCGAAAATAAAAAATCGGCTACCTGAGCCCGATTCTGTATGAAATTCCGACCATACCATCCGAAAACATCTTTGTTTTCGACAACGATAAAGACGTAAGAAGTATTCTACGAATTTGTGGTAATTAGCAAATGTCAACGGCTGGAAGCAGCCATTATATAGTTATATATTAGTTCCCAAAACGCCTGTCAGACGTCGCCACGCGCGAGTTTTCTGCTTCTCGTTCTACCACCACTTTTACGTTGGTATGCTGGTACCACGTGATTCGACGTGCAGTCAGAGATGATTTGAAGACTAACAAAACGTAAGTATACTCACGATATAATACTTTTCAATGATTTCTGCAATATCTTGGTAAGCGAAAATATTCAATCGATTCATAATTGAGCATTTTGTTCATTTATTTTCATTATCCTACAATTTTTCCATGGACTTGCAATACAATTATATGGAATAATATGTGAACAGTTCTACTGCAGCATATAATATAATTTCATGCTATACATCAGTCGTATTATTCATTATATAAAATCATATGAAAATACATATGATATACGATCTATACATATAAGATGACCATGGTGAGTAGAATATTCGTATCTATAGATTCGTTCCAAATAATTGAAAAAAAAAAAATATCTTACGATCGTCAGCTCTCCTTCTCAACCAGTGTTGCGAGTCGCTTATTACATTTAAATTACCCATTTAAGTACACATTACCCAAGTAATGAGTAATATTACACATTACCAAAGTAATGGGTGATTGAATAAAAATTAAATTACCCATTGAATAAAAATTTAATCATACGTTACCAAAATAATAAAATATGTATGAGAACTAATAATATTCAGGCTATAGTTCTTCCATACATACATGATTATTTTGGTAACGCGTAATTAAATATTTATTTAATTACCCATTACTTTGGTAGTGTGTAATATTACTCATCACTTCGGTAATGTGTAATTAAATGGGTAATTTCAATGTAATAAGCGACTCGCAACACTGGTTGAGAAGGAGAGCTGACGATCGTAAGATATTTCTTTTTCAATCATTTGGAACGAATCTATAGATACGAATATTCTACTAACCATGGTCATCTTATATGTATAGATCGTATATCATATGTATTTTCATATGATTTTATATAACGAATAATACGACTGATGTATAGCATGAAATTATATTATATGCAGTACAACTGTTCACATATTATTCCATATAATTGTATTGAAAATTCATGGAAAAATTGTAGGATAATGAAAATAAATGAACAAAATGTTCAATTATGAATCGATTGAATATTTTCACTTACCAAGATATTGCAGAAATCATTGAAAAGTATTATATCGTGAATATACTTACGTTTTGTTAGTCTTCAAATCATCTCTGACTGCACGTCGAATCACGTGGTACCAGCATACCAACGTAACAGTGGTGGTAGAACGTGAAGCAGAAAACTCGCGCGTGGCGACGTCTGACATGCGTTTTGGGAACTAATATATAATTATATAATGGCTGCTTCCAGCCGTTGACATTTGCTAATTACCACAAATTCGTAGAATACTTCTTACGTCTTTATCGTTGTCGAAAACAAAGATGTTTTCGGATGGTTATGTTCGGAATTTCATACAGAATCGGGCTCAGGCAGCCGATTTTCCATTTTCGATGCATAGGCCTTGATATAAGTCGAAATAGGTGGCACGCCCACACTTTGCGATCGAAAAAAAAAAAAAATTAATTATTTCGCTGAATTTCTCATGATAGATCGAATTCATTCCTTGTCAAACATCGACTGCCCAAAGGACAATCCGATTGGACCCTCCGTTTCGGAGATATTCGAAAGAATAGTTGATGTCGGTAAAAATCGCCTACAGCCCCGCCTTGAATATATGTGCGGCAAGAGGAATTGACCGATACATGTTCTACAGCGCATACCTCTATAACTTACTTCTTTATGTATCAAACATACACAACAAAAACTTGATGTTTATTTTATTATGCATGTGAGCCTATGACCGATCATCTATTTCATTTCGCAATACCTCATATAATTATAATCACCCTCGATATGACAAATTAACTGTCACAGAAATTAAATTTCGGTACAAATAGAAACACTGTTTTTCTTTTTTCAATAATCCTACTTGATTTCAAAAAATTTGGCCAACCAGGTTGCCCTAGACTTTTCAATATTGGAATGCAATTCTTTCGATCGGGCTTTGCTCCCGGACACTGCGCAATCTCGTTTTCATTCAATTCAGAATTCAATCATCTTTTGCGGTTGAACCAGTTGGTCGATCTTGATGAAACATACTAATTTTTCATTGTCAGAAAATAAACTATAATAGCCTGTAAAATTTCAGATTTTTCTGTCTAGCGGTTTTCCAGAACACTGCGCTTATCTATTTTGGGACAGACCGACAGACAGACAGGCAGACTAACGTATGTTCAGAATCATGTGTGACGTCAGCTAAAAGGCCCGAAAGTAAAAAATTTGGAGAGTTCGCGAAATTCGTTCTTAACACGAAACCAATATACTTCCCTATCTGCACTTCGTGATGAAAAGTAGAAAAGATCTGTATCTCGGTAAAAAACATCTTTCTTTGTATTTTCTTACAATTCTTGTATGTGTATTCTCGCAATATGGTAGGAAGATCAAAATTGGTCTGAAGCTTCAAAAGGCTTCGTGATTTACCAAAGAACGGCGTCGGATGGATCAGGTGTTAGTCACAGGGTCAGGGAATGAAATGGGATCCTCAAGCTTTCCTCCCATGAACATCCTAATGTGAATATCGAAAGTATTTGATATTTCAGTGGATTGTCGTACCATCGGTTGAGGAATATGAAAGTCAAGCAGAGAACTCCAAATCCTGCTAGCGCACAAAATATTACACGTTTGCATACGCCACTACCTGCAAATAGTCAATTTCTGCATCAATCACATGCTATATAGGCAATTAGAAATTCTGCAAATATTCACCATATCTTTGGCTAACTTTATTGTTAAGAGAGTGAGAAATCTACCGATGCTGATATTAATGTTTGTATGTTAATTTGAATACTGAAATCAGCCGCTGTGTGTCACTGAGAACGTATCTTTAGAAAAGATCCACAATCGAAGATCCTCACCTGAATGAATTCGAGGATTTTATTTCAAACGAGAATTTTGGGTCGTGAGACTTGCAGAAACCTCGGAAAGCAAAAATTATAATCATTACTTGAGAATCATCATCTTTATATGTGGACGAAATTCCACTAGATATCCCACGCGGGTGTCTCAATACCGTACTAGTCAAAACATGCCACGGGTCCCACCTCAGATTGGAGTTCATATCTGAATTCACGTCGGAGAAAAGTATCAGCTCTCTAGATGTTAGACTTATCGACCTAACTGGCTCTCTCCGTACTGACTGGTTCCAGACAAAAACTCGATCAAACCGAGACGTAAATTTCTTTTCAGAACATCCAATACAACGAGAAATTAGCGTTATGTATAGCTTGATGGATGGAGGCGTTCCACTTTTCCATGATCCGTTTCGGAAAGAAACTCCAAACTTTGTTGAAGAGGTTTTGGCTATGAACAGCTACCCTCTAAATAATTATCATAATATGGTCAAATATTTGCCCATCTTATTGCCAGGCTGGGATCTCTGCGGCGGAGGCTGTGAAAAGTATCGACGAAAGTATATATTCACGAGCCCATGTTACTTTTGCTATCGTTCGAAGGAGAGGGATTTGTTTTTTCTGGACCTAATCGGTAAACGGGTAAATAGGGCATCACTTGTTTTGGTAGTACTATCGAGAAAAAATTCATGGAAAGAAGCGGAGTACGTAACCTTCCCTGGTTAAGTGAAATGAGATGGAAACTCCCGTAAATTCCAACACGCTTGATATTTGTGGGTATTAATGGTGTCGTGTATGTGATGACATATTATAGAACACCCAGACTGCAGAGGTTATCGAGGCAAGGTCAATGTCCCGTTCTTATTATATGTGTCGCATTTGAATGCGGCTTCAAAATCTGATCACTCGTGAAAAATAACTTGTTTTTCCACCAGAAACGTCTCAACTTTCGATTAGATACAGACACGGCGAAAAGGTTATCGTAGTTCAGTAGTCATAGCCCGCAACGTTTGACCAGCACATTGCGCAAACTTCCAATTTATGACAAGATTTCTTTGTTCCATCTGACAATGAGTGGCAAAAGCATTGCTATTTCTGAAAAGTAGTGAGGGTAATTGATTTCACTCGACTTCATGACATAAATACTTTCTCGAATATCTCCGAAACGAAGCTTTCAATCGGATTGTCCTCTTGGCAGCCGAAACCTCGGATTAAGATCACGAAGCGTCCCCGGCCCATGAAAGTATCAGCGCTCACTACTCGGCAAATATTTCCAATTCTTCACAATTTTGAACTAGTATAGAAATAACTACAATATCATCTTCACCGTGAAGGTACTCACTCGTTGTAAACCGACTTTTGCCTGCCTACTTTATTGGGAAAGATATAATTGATAATTATATACAACATGTCACAATATGATTTTTCGAGGTCCCAGCTAAAATATACAAGAGGTACTTGTACACCGTATAGGGTATTTCACTTCAACTCTACATGTCTCCAGACTTTGAGTATTTTAATGTCGCTCATGTTTCTGTACATGTGGTACTGAAAGATGCAACTACTCATGTCATACCTTTCGACGATTGATCTCTTAGTGTCAAAGTTTTCGTAGACCAGAAGTTTACAAACGCACGAAATCTGGTAGTCCTATGGAAAAAAAACAATTCCACGAAATGTCTTATAATTCTTTCTAGAATTCGGAAGATTGATTCGAAATTCCGTCTCTATCCGTTATTCAATATAGTTGGAAGCAACAGCGGCGAAAAGAGTTGATTTAAAATTATCACCATTTTTTGTCGGCTGATAATTATAACGGCCGCTAATTAAACAGAAAGACACATTATGTCGAAGACGCTCGAACCTTGATAAGTGCTACGGCCGACTATCGAATGCTGATATGATATAGTCCAAAAAGAAGACTTATTAGTATCCCACAAGCAATTCGGATTGCGTAATATCAAAGTTTGCGCAAGACAATCTGTTCAAAGTACACAAGCTAGTAGGTCACGGTATTATTGAAATGCCCTCTACAAAGGCCACGATCGGCAGAAACACGTGTCAAGGGATTAGATGGAATGCTCATATCACATACGAACAAAGTATGGAGTGTGGACTCCATAAAAACGATATTCCAGTTCTATTTTCGCTGATTTTAAACATGTTCGAAAGGTATCTAATTAAATTCGTTCGCGCAATTTAAATGATATGCTTCGATATTTTGTTTCATTTAACTCTATTCGGTTTTATTTGTGCCGCGTTTGGCTATCGCTATGTGATTTTAAAACAGTCGAACCCCGCTAACTCGAATCTCAGAGGCAGAACTAATTTCTTCGAGTAAGAGAGGTTTCGTCTTATCGAAGTTTTCGAGTTATAAAGGGTGACCAAAACAATATTCGACTTATACAGGCTCGTAAAAATCCGTCAAATATAATGGAGATATTCTTCATTTCAGGACGTGTGGGATCCAGGTTGTGACATTTATTCTTTACGTCATTGCATAAAGCGCTTCGAGTTGTAGAGGTCAGGGTATTGGAACTTCGAGTTATAAAGGTAGCCTTCGACTTATGAAGGTCAGGTATCTTTAAACTCGAGTTACAGAAGCAAAATAATGGACCTTGATACGTTCGAGAAACTTCGAGTTATTCTCTATTTTTTTTTTCGAATTACAGAGGTTTTGACGAGGGAACAGACTGAATCTCAGACATATGGAGGTTTTCGAGTTATAGAGGTTCGACTGTATTTGATTCTACAAAAAGCTGCTTTAGACAATTTGTGAATTTAATGATTCTAATGTGAAAAATGACGCTAAATTAGTCACTGGTGCTACATCAAAGCATGGCTAGTGAGTCGATCCGCGCTTTGCAAGGAATCCTCGATGATTTCTTATGATTAGATCCTAGCTTTTACACGGTATCTGAATACAATGAGTTTAGTTGAGTCGCCCGGGCGCTTTCCCACAAGTACGCTGATTTTCTGCGCCGTGTCGTCGATTTTGCGTGCGCAACCATTTCAGCTACTGACAGCCGTTACCAGGCTGATATGTTACAATACCTATATTGTGCACTAAATAACATGTCGGAGCTCACAAACTTGAACCGTCGATGGACTCAGAACTGTTACTGATGAATTAAGCCGGAACATCAGATGATTATGATCTTGGAACCTGTTCATGCAAATAATACACTATACGATATATTCAGTATTTATCAATAAATGGACAGTAACTCGATTGTTTTCGCACATGTTTTGTTTAAACTAACGAGATTGATGTTGGAAAAGGAGTAAAAGAAAGAAATCTGCTCGCCAAGTATGTAGCTCTTGAAATGATTTTTCGTATCGATATCACTACACAAATCAGCGGTGTCCGACTTTACGACGTATAATTGCCAGGAGGTCATGGTGTTTGGTATTATTTCCTGATTTGATAGGTTTTTGTAATTTTTCCGAGTGAATTTTATTTTGTACTTGGCGGTATTTTGCATATTTACAATGTTTTTGCGGGGTATTTCACTATTTTCTGTAAGTTTTGGTTGAGATTATACAGGAGTAGATAATTGATATGGCTGTCGGTGGAAGTGGTAGTATAAGCGTTATGTATACAAAAGCCAGGCAGCGTTTTTCTTATAATGATGATAATACTGATAATAATGATGATATCGGTAATAATAGTAATAATGATGTGAACGGTAATATAACGGTTATATTAATGATAATAGGAATAATGGTCATCATAATAATAATAAAAATAATGATGATATTGGTGTGTTATCAGGGTGAGCAGTGCATTAGTCTTGCCGCAGTTGGACGCTCCGCGAAATACTGCGCAAACGCTGTTTGCGCCATCCGGGAAGAATTCCCTCTCGACGCAGCTTGCAAGAAACACAATATCGCCTACTCAGAGAATCGAGACAATCGTAAAGCTAGAAGTGCGGCACATAAGATTTTAGCTGAAAGAGCCTGGAAACGGGTTCTTGCCACACACGCAATTATCGGTGAGAAAGCAGCCGCTTGGGCAATGACAAACGCGATGAAAGCGTAAGCTAGACTTTTCGATACCGCCAAGCGGTCCATGGTTCCAGGCAAAACTACGAAAGTAGCCATCAAGTATGCGTTGAAGTGTGCGCGAGTAGGCTGTTAGAAAGGCCGACGGTAGATGCAATGTGGGTTTTCCACGGATTCTACCTGCCCGTGTGGAAATTTTGTTACGACTGAGATGAGGCCCTGACTAATCTGCCGGATTTTTGTTAGAGCCCCGATCTGGAAAATGTGTCGGGGCCTGACTATAAGGCTTGTAATATTCGCCATATCAGGTCTTCATCAGGTCAATCCCCCAGGCCTTGGTCAAGTTTCCCCAACAATTACGCGGAAATGAAATGAGGCCCCGAAGAGGGCCTCAAAATTTCTTGTTACATATTTTTAGGAACAAAAATTCCTATCGGACTATTTTTATTGCTAAATATTTATTCAGTCTTATATTTCTGAAATAGGGAAGATCGGGGACGAGAGTAACAATTTTTGCTTACAGCTCAATCGTGAATTCCTTAATAAAGATGAAATAAATCTGAAAGCACTTTCAGATAGAATGTTTATTCTTTTATCAATAACGAAATATATTAATTCTTATATCAGGCAGTTGTGGAGCTATAATCACTCGAATCAAACATGCATGTACTCAAGGTTTCACTTAGGCAGACCAAGATATTTGTAAACTAGACGCCGAATACTTTAAAGCAAAAAAAAAAAAGCGGATGTTCGATGACGTAGGTGAGATACTGAAAATTCACCCCTTTAGGGTGGTCTGCCGAGCACTCCCGCCAGGGTGAGGCAAGGCAGACGAACATAATTTCAAATAACCAGTATTCCTCTATATTCTGTATATATTTCAGGTGGATGTCTTGTGACGTAGGCGAGGTACCGTTCTATGTCCGGTAAATTACCATGATTAAGGATGTCCCGCCAGGATATGCTTAGGCAGACCAACGGTTCAATATTCCTTATTATATGTCCTTTCAAGTAAACTTTATGTTGAAACCGGATATTTGCTGACGTAGGGTTTTTAGCGGTGGGCTCCCGGAATAATAGTCTCGGTGGTCAGGTCATCCGCTTCGTAGTTCTCGGTTATTTGCTTCATAGTTCTTGATGCCCAGTTCTTGTTGCCCGGGTCCTTTGCACCATAATTCTAAGTCAAAGAAGTTGACACTTTATAATTTTGCACACGCGTGCTGTTCGTGGAAATAAATATATAAATTACAATTATTATGCGTTTGATATAGGTCATTACCCAATTGTGGAATGGAGTGACCCCCGAATTTGCTAACATCCTCAATTTATAGAGTCCGTATCAAGTCTTTCATTGGCCGAGCACGTTGTTCTGTTCAAATTTGACGTGACTATAATCCTATTTATCTCATAATTAGGCAACGTCTGTAATCCCAGCATCTTCGACGCGTACCAATAAAATTCCAGCTCACCTTAGTATTTTGTACATAACTCGCAATAGAAGTACTTCGTTTCCCTCATTTTCACTTTCACATGAAACCCCACAACTTTAATTAACATATACTCTTTACTTTCATCACTGTCGAAGAGAAGTGTGCTTATAAGATTCCAACTGCTCTGTGTTTTTGCAAATGATGTTATTTCAGAACCGAAGACTCTGAACGTCGGTTAAACGTTTAACCGCCGTAATAGATAATTCATTAAAATCTTTTGTTTCATATGTATTCAAGTATATCTATATATATAATAATCAGAAAATTTTAACGAATTTTATCAATATTACGGCGGTTAAACGTCTAACAGACATTTATGAATACAGGGGTTAATTCGATGATACTAATGTCCTAGTAATGAGAGAAACTGTCATCCCTCTTCTCGCGACAGCAAAGAGCCGTGACTTTAATTTCGGCAACGACTATTCCAATGTGAATTGGAACTTGTTACGGTGTCTCCTTAAGGGGGTACATACACCTTGAAATTTGAAAAAATTCGTTTTTTTTTTTATTTAATTTTTCGAATGCATGTGACCTAATCTACCTGCAAAAAAATTGGTATGAGAAAATCTCAAGGATTGAGAAAGTTACAGTCAATTTCCACAATTCTCGAGAATTTAGTTTTGAAATTTCTGAATTTTTGCAAATTCTTATTTGTGCGGCAATGTTGGTATGAAAAAAGACCACCACGGTATTTTGAAAATTATTTTAAATTGTGGTTGCTTTATCAAAAGACTCGTACAGAAATAATTAATTTTATTGACTCTCATTATTAACGGCTAACTTGTGAACTATGGAACTTTTTCGGTGACTCTATTTCATGTTCCCATCTGACACTATATGACTACTCTCTGGTATAAGCCGGCGGAAAGTTTTACGCGAGATGATGCAGTGGCTACTTTCCGCAAGGATATAAGCCTTTGGAGAAACAACGAGATGATGCAGCGCCATTAGCAAAATAGACTCGCTGTCATTGAAATCTTTTTGAGTTTGGGCGTTCACTATTATGTCGATTTTCGTGCTTATTACGAATTCAAACCACCAGTTCTTATTGCTATAAAAATCCTTCGGTTTGAGAGTTACTGTTTTGAAATATTGACGGGTAACATTGGTGATCTTTATTGATTTGGTGTAAGACATCGATAAAATACATAACCTAATCAAGACTCTGGCGAAGGCACATCGTCAACGTACGCTGCAGGAGAATTTTGAATCGATGCCAGAAGTGCACGCTGGATCTTTGAAAAATTAAGTATTCTTCTGATATAATTTTTCTAATATTTCGATGCCAGAATTAAAGATCAAGACGCTAAAAGTATGATGAAAGATGAAAATATTTTCTGTCCATAGGAAAGAAATTTGTTGGAATTTTCTGAATTTCCAAAATCTTGGAAATCCTAACACTTTATGATTTTTTATTCTTTGATAAAATTTTATCAGATTTTTGCAAGTGATATATTCTTGTTCGACAGCTTCGCTGCGTACCACTGCTGGATGGAATGAGCCGAAACTCGCTACGGACCTCCACGTTGAATATCTGTATAGACTCTATTAGCAACAGATAAGTACAAATGCAGATATGGACCCGGCGTATCAAACCCTAATAAAAATCTCAAAACTTGATTTCCCGCCAACTGCATTTTCTGGTCGTTGTCGTAGGGTACAGGTCGCATCGTTCATCGAAACTTCTTCAGATTTGGAGGGAATTTTCTACATTGATGTAATTTCGGACTGAACTAACAATATTCATATAAAAGAACCGAATTCTATCATTACTACCCTCTTTCCATCGAAAATTATAGAAAATCAGCTCAAAATGAAGAGGATTTATACTTTAAATTTGAAATCATCAAATATTGTTAGTTCAGTTCGAAATTACATTAATGTAAAATATTTCCTCCAAATTTGAAGAAGTTTCGATGAACGATGCGACCTGTACCCTACGACAACCGCTTTTTCATCGTTGCAATGAATCTATGTCAGGCGAAGTCCAAATATTCTTTCATAATGCTGAATTATAGTTTAAAATAGTAGCAATCTGATGTAAAAAAACTGAGTGAATAAAATAATTTATTTGAGTGTACCACTGATTTGAAAAAAATTATTTTCAAGGAGTATGTACCCCCTTAACTAAGCTCACAATATTATCTTCTCAGATTATATTGCAATCGATCAAACGTGCAGGTTTATTCATTCAAATTATACAAATCATCACATGATATGCATTCCTGTCTAGACATGAATGTTTAATGGACGATTACTTTCGTTTATTAGGGATAAGATATGAAGTGAGTACAATTATTATTTGCACACTTGTTCGTCGAGGATAAAGGTTGTACAAAATTTAACCCTTAAAAGAACTTTGGGGTACCCAGGACCAGAGACCAAGTTTGACCTAAAAAATATTGTACTAAACTTGAGAATATAGGATTGAATTTAATGTCTGTTGACAGAGTAGCGTGCGTATGTCTATACACCTAAGTCAAGTTTTGTTTTTGCAAATGAAACTCGTTTCCGCTTATTTTTGAAGGTTTGAAAAATGCATACAATTTTGTTTACCCTAGCACGTCTTAAAGTTTCTTCACAGTGAATATTTAAAGTTTAGGAGTCTCACAGAGCCTGTATGTCTTCTATGATCGAGACGGGAGGTGTGTTTTCTAAGGGTTAAAGTAGTTCACATGTATTTGGAAAATAATAAAAAAAAAAACTTTCCACACCGTGGTCATTCGCGCTTTGATGCGTTAGTGACCACCCTGAGGTTTTGTGGAGCGGGGGGGGGGGGGGGGCATTGCTAGCATCCCCCCTCACTTGTATCCACGCCTTGGGTGAGTACAGAGGGACGGCTATCAGTAGGAACCGGCTGGAGCTTACGAGCTGCAAGAACGCTCTTCCACCAGGATGTCGACAATTTTTCGCGTCTGGTTCTATCGGGATCGTTGAAATCCACGCTGATGATTCCGAATTTTTGCCTGAAGAATGACAAGATAGACGGTGAAGAATTATTTCGCATGTCACCAACATTGACTATATCTTGCTTAAAACACGCTAGTACTTTTAGTTGACTCACGTGTAACCATTGCCCCACTCGAAACTGTCCATGATGCTCCAAATGGAGTAGCTTTGAACGTTGCAGCCGTCTCGCTTCACAGCTATTAGCAATTCTTTCAGATAGTCATAATGATACCTGATTCGAGCGTAATCATTCAGTTCACCACTGTCTGGATATCCATTTTCCATAATCCGTACCGGTGGATTGTTGTACTCATCTCTGATTTTACGAAGCAGATAGCCGAGTCCTTGCGGATAAACCTGCAATTGTCATATTCAATGTGAACTCTAAAATTATTCTTCTTTGTGAAATATTCAAATCAAACTTCCTATACGAAAAAAATTACGTGAAGCCACGGTATAGTTGTATTAGGCCAAGCAGGGTCAACTCTCTCTATTAAGCCATTGCCAGAGTTGTGTATACCTAGCTCTTCGTCAGGATCTGGTGATACAAGGTTGGACGTGTAATGGTTCACTCCGAAATAATCGGCAGTTCCTCTGTGAAATATCAACAAAATCATTTCAATCTATGAAATGGACTTCAATTTGTACGATTTCAAGAATTGTTACATAGTGTGGGTATGCATACATAGCAAACACACGGTATATTAGGGTGATTATTATTTAGGGTCTGAGCGAACTTTTATCGGGCCACCCCCTAAATCGGCTTCAACTTAATAGGAACAAACCCTGTGATTATTTCAGATCTTTATTTCAATATTCAACCCTCGATCATAGAGGATCAACACTATAATTCAAAATACACAGGGTGCACGGTCTTTGTAGCTAATATTTTGTTGTAAGGCTAATTATGAGACTAAAACATTCAAATTCTCACAAATTAGTCTACGAGTATGTCGCTGTATGAAAAAAAATTGGCACTCCGCTGCCTTCAAATTTTTGTATAGGATATCCCATGCCGATATGATGTTGTTCATTGATTTTTTTGAATTTCATTTAATGATGCTCAAAAACATTCAAAATATATATTCAATAAACATGCGGCAGCATTCTGGTAGACGATTTTTGCAGAATTTAAAAATTTCAGTCCCATAATGAGCTCTACAACAAAATGCTAACTCCGGTACGGTCAATGTGAAATAATTACAGGGTTTATACATCTTGTAGTTAACACTCGAACTTTTGATATTAGGGAAGGTCTAAATCGATCTAGCCGAGTCATTGGTTCTGTATTTCGACTGACATTTCGGCAATTATGTGCTGCCCTCGTGAGAGGCTATTTATTTAAAAACAATATTACAAAAATTATTCAAAACGGACGATACAAAAAAATACAAGAAATAATGTGCTTAAGTAGGGTCAATTTTAGAGTGCAGCCCCCTCTTAAGATCGAAACGCTGCTCATAGACTTGAAGTTTTATTTGTAATGGTGTTGTTTTGCGAAGTCTTGATGTTGTATGTCACTTGTTACGTTCACGAATATGAACACGCCTTGACGTTATCCATTAACGTCAATCGTTTTTGAGGTAGGTTTTCACAGTAATAAACCAGGCCGTTTGTCAACACTGATTAGCTATGATATATAACGGGAGTTGTCACACCTTTCCTCATTAACGGCTTATAATCAGAAGAGGACGCTAACTATACAGGGTGATTGGTTTTAATCGATCCAGACCGATATTTCCCAAACCAAGAGAGATATGGGAAAATATTTCGGACAAAAGTTGCAGGGTTCAGAGGGGGAAAGAAGTTGGCGGTGTCGGATTTGTCTGCGGAGGCGCTGCTGAGGTCAGGAAAAGGTCAACTTTGTTTTTTTCAAATGGAAACCCATGTTTTTCATAATGTAATTCTGTTTCACTTGAAAAATCAAACGAATTTTGTGTGAAACATTTTATTGTCAGACACCAATATTTTATGATATTCAGCTGAACAACTAGAGATTTTTGAACTTTTGAAAACATTTCACCTCTAAACTATCAAGGTCGGAGAAAAATTTCAGGAGACAAAAAGTGCGTAATTTCATGCAAAGATTCTTGGAGAATAATTGCAGATTTTTTTTCCAATAACTTTTTATCGCAGCTTCTTCAATGGCGTGAAAAACATCAAAAACTGTCGAAAAAAAAATCTACAATTATTCTTCAAGAATCTTTGCGTGAAATTAGGTACTTTTTGTCTCTTACAATTTTTCTCTAAACTTGATAGTTTAGAGGTGAAATGTTCTCAAAAAATCAAAAATCTCTAATTGTTCAGCAGAATATCATGAAAAATTAATGTCTCACAGAAAAATGTTTCGTACAAAAGTTTTTTGATTTTTTAATTAGAACAAAATCACGTAACGAAAAGCATGGGTTTCCGTTTAAAAAAACAAAGTTGACCTTCCCCTGACCTCAGCGGCGCCTCTACTGAAAAATCCGACACCGCCAACTTCTTTCCCCCTCTGAACCCTGCAACTTTTGTCCGAAATATTTTCTCATATCTCTCTTGGTTTGGGAAATATCGGTCTGGATCGATTAAAACCAATCACCCTGTATATCCTCTCACGGTGATAATGTACGACCACGGGCATCAGCGTTCGTACACGGCATCAATAGCTTAAGATATTAATTCTCTTCATGTAAATCCACCTATTGGTCCGTAATTTTGTATAGTTTTGTTCATAGTTTGACTATTGAACGTATATTTTTGAACTACATGACTTCTTATTAGTGAATGTATGAATTTGTATTTAAAGTTGTCTTATTCTATTTTGACCATTTTTATAAAACCCGTGCCTATGACTGTATGTCATTTAACTTTGACATGCTTATAAGCACATTATTTCTTGTATTTTTTTGTATCGTCTGTTTTAACTATTTTTTGTGATATTGTTTTCAAATAAATAGCCTCTGATGAGGACATCACGTAACTACCGAAACGTCAGGCGAAATACAGAACCAATGACTCGACTGGATTGATTTAGACCTTACCCAATAAAATGACAGGGTTTAGTTTTATGTATTTGCAGCCGATTTAGGAGGCGGCCTGATAAAAATTTGTCCATTCCCTAAAAAACGACTACTTTTACTATTCTCAGGGTTGTGGCGCACCAATTTTATTTAAATTTGGAGAGGTGATTCTTTGGCTCAAAATACTAGCCCTTTGATCTTCAATTCCAGCTCATAGGTCTTTCTTTTCCTAAAAAATATTAATATCGTACAATTTATTGGTCCTTCGCTATGACTCTAGATTGATGCAGCGAACTTGAATCCGTGACTTTTTGAGGAAGTTGAACGCTAGGGCTACCAACTTAAAACTTCTTTATTCTGGGGACTGCGTTCAACCATACCCTGTTCGAGCTAACTTTATTCTGTTGTAGAATTCAAATAGTTAGTATGCCAGCCGGTAGTTAGCCAAGGCCCCGATTGACCGCGGCGATCAGCCTACAGCCAATCATCACTCTTTTCTTCTATGTCTTCAACGGCCCTTGGGTTTTACTGTTCAAACAGAATAACGTTTGCTCGAACAGGATATGGTTGAACGCAGTCCCCAGAATAAAGAAGTTTTAGGTTGGTAGCCCTAGCGTTCAACTTCCTCAAAAAGTTACGGTATTACTGAAACTTTGTGATTTGAGCATAAAAATGAATATTTAACACGGTAATTTATCATATCTATGTAGTGTTTGTTATTTTGATATGATTAAATAATCAGTTCTAAAGTTCAAGAAAGAGTATTTAGTGAAGTGAAAAGTGTAATCTGTAAGGAATGGAGTTTCGGCGCCAGTTTCATGGGCGACAGACTAAATAGAGACAAATAAGGTTTAAAATCTAAGGGTGTGAAGAGAATGAATGTGTGGCTAAGTGTTGAGGAGAAGTTATGGTCGGAGCGCCTGCAGATTCTGAGGATCGAGTGACTGTAGTGTGTGTGGCGGATGCATGGTAATGCTGAGCGAGAACAAAAGTCCGACTGTGTGAATGCGTGGGTGAGAATGCACTCGAACTGTTTAGAAGAATAAATAAGTAAGGAGAGCTAGGGGCTCTGGGATATCCGAGTGCAAGGGCAGTTGATTTCGGAAAGCGAAGAAGAGAAGACCACAGAGGGTCGAGATGTATCGGAATATTATACACTTATTTCTTTATTATTAAATAAATGCCTTCACTAATTATCAAATACTTCTGTTGGATTAATTACTGGAATGTTCCTACATCTATTTTTTTTAATTTATTTTACATTGAATATTTTCTATTTATTACCTATTCATATAAAACATTTCTGTTAACTTTACGCATCTATTGTATAGGGCAGTACTGGTCGTGATTACTAATAATAAAATAAAAATATCTGAACTTTGGTATCGCAGAAAACCAACACACTAGTGAATATCACACGAGGCGGCGATAAAATGATACCTTTGATGTAGGTATATTAGCGGAATGAAATTAGAGCGTACCGATTAACATAGACGAAGCCATGGCTACAAGTTTAGAGTTCGTAGATCGGTCCTTACTGGGCCCCACAATTGAAATCCAATTGTATTCAGCGACCTCAATTCCACGGACGTATATGAGAGGACTAGCAACTTATGACAGTTATTGCACCCTTTTATTGTCCGCTAGTAGGCGCCTCTACCGTTGTGGCGCTGATAGTCTTCACGCCCGTTTTCGGGCGGGATAATGAACGTCTGACGTCCGTTTGCTTGGTTTGCTTACACTTTTGTGTGGCTATATTTGTGATCCGGCCGAAACGACTGTCAGCGCACCACAGTTATAACAACGGTACAACGCGGAAGTAGCGGACAATAAGGGGGAAAGCATTCAACACGGCTGGCATAGGGAAGTTGCCAGTCCTCTCATATTCCTCCGTGCTCAATTTCATATCAAATAAATCCACTCTCAAGAATCAACATTTCGAAAAGCCGGTTTGGTTAGGCCAGGTTCCTCGATTGAACGTTTGTATGCCACAGCTCAATACAAAAATTAAGAACAAACTAACCCATAGTAACAACTATGGAAAACCATGGTTCATTATTTTCATTCGGCATGAAATATATGTTTAACTAGACAAGCATAATAATAATAATAATCCAGAGAGATCTTCTGTATGTAGTACTATGTAGTACTATGTATTTCAAGCCGAATGAAAATCATGAACCATGGTGTTCAATAGTTATTACTATGGGTTAGTTTGTTCTTGATTTTTGTATTGAGCTGTGGCATATAAAGGTTCAATCGAGGAACCTGGCCTGAACAAACCGGATTTTCGAAATGTTAATTCTTGAGAGTAAATTTATTTGATATGGAATTGAGAATAATGAAGGTGTTGACTTGATTTTGTAGTAAAATTAATGTTTTGTGTTTATCAGCAGGTTTACAATTATTGTCAGTGGTGAGTAGGACATGGAAATGAATAATGAACAGGTCGCTGAATATAATTGGATTTCGATTTTGGAGCCCAGTAAGGACCGATCTACGAACTCTAAAATTGAAGCCGTTGGTTTTCTCTGTGTTAATCGATACGCTCCAATTTCATTCCGTTAATATATCCCAAAGGTATCTTTTTATCGCCACCACGTATGATATTCTAGTGCGTCGGTCTCCTGCGGTACCAAACTTCAGATATTTTCATTTTATTATAGTCCAACTGTAATTATATGAAGAGACTCGTTCGAGATAATAACACCGTAGTACCACGCTGCGTAGCCAGATGTCACCACACGTTTCAGAAAATTATTAAGAGAGAACCTGGGGTTCACCTCTTTGGTCGTCGCGTTGGTTCCGTCATTATTTCAGATTTTTTTTTTTTTTCGGGGCAGGGAAGCGAAGGGTGAGATTAAGTTCATCTTGAACGAGTTTCTTTATATGATTACAGTCGAACTTCACCTACAGGTAGGTTCGTTTGTCTGTTCAATTATATTTCTAGCCTCGTTCTCGATGTTCTTGATCTTATATTTTCTTTTGACGGGATATAGGGAGCGTGAATACATATGGGTCAAAACGCCAAATACTGAACGATCTTGTACCTGGTGGTCAGCGGTCAAAATCGTCATTCAACCAGGTGGTAGTATACATCGAAAGAGGTATCTCTGATTTTTTTCAAATTTTTGTAGTTATAACTTTGGCAACAATGTTTTTCGAAAGTTTGCAGTTTTCCTGCAACACGGTCTCAAACAGTAATGCCTATGCTGTGCTGCTTGTGAAAAATAAAGAAAATAAAGTACCATTTTTATGTGAAAAACTCTCAGCTTTCCGATGAAAATATTTTCGATTCTCCCATTTGTCCAAAAAGTTTTGAAAATCCCGCTTAAAGTCAAAAAAATCACTTTTAGACATGAGTGTATATTTTGTTTGCGATGAAAATATTTTTTTTCGGAACGCTGAGACTTTTTTACAGAATATGTGTGAATTTCAATCTGGGGTTTCCATGGGGTCGAGTGTAAATAAATAAAGACTGTATGTTAGGGTGACCCATTTCGACCGACTATTTTTTGATTTTGATGCTCTCACGAAAATTGATTAGTCTTTTGCATTTGAGAAGCTCTTCCAGATCAATTAAAAAAATTTTAGGGGCCGCTCACGAATTTTTAAAATTCCAAAATTGGTCTCAATTCGTATTATTTTTTTTTCCAATTTTTTTTTCGTGGCAGCAATTGTTTTCACACAAAACAAATATGACATCCCTTACGTACAGTCTTTATTTATTTACACTCGACCCCATCGAAACCCCAGATTGAAATTCACACATATTTCGTAAAAAAGTCTCAGCTTTCCGAGAAAAATATTTTCATCGCTAACAAAATATACACTCATGTCTAAAAGTGATTTTTTTGACTTTAGGCGGGATTTTCAAAACTCTTTGGACAAATGGGAGAAGCGAAAATATTTTCATTGGGAAGCTGAGAGTTTTTCACATAAAAATGGTACTTTATTTTCTTTATTTTTCACAAGCAGCACAGCATAGCATTAATGTTTAAGACCATGTTGCAGGAAAACTGCAAACTTTCGAAAAACATTGTTGCCAAAGTTATGACTAAAAAAATTTGAAAAAAATCAGAGATACCTCTTTCGATGTATACTATCACCTGGTTGAATGACGATTTTGACCGCTGACCACCAGGTACAAGATCGTTCAGTATTTGGCGTTTTGACCCATATATTTCTGCCTTAGCACCACTGATAGATTTGCCGTGCTAGGTTGTTGAATTTCGGTAATCTTGTGCTTCCTATTCGATTGATATATGATATAGCGGTCGTGTTGTCGACACGTAATACGATCTCGCAATGATGAAGGTCCGTTACAAAACTCTCCAATGCTAACCACATTGCTTTTAACTCTAAGAAAATTATGTGAAAATTCTTTTCTTCGTTTAACCATGAACCGCGGGTAGAGACTCCATTGCATACTGTACCCCAACCAGTGCTAGAAGCATCTGTCAAAATTTCGCATACGAAGCTATGTGTTTTAATGGTATTACGTGTGATAGGCAAACTTTGGCTCCACCACTCTAGATCCCCTTGGAGGTATGGTGGTATTTTCATCAGTTTCTCGAAATCATGTCCGTTGATGAGCAAAGCTTTATATTTTTCGGTTTCCAGCCGTTCGCAGTACATCCAACTATATTTTAACGCCGGACAGCATGCAGTTGATGTCCCTATTAGTTTGGCGATATCTCGAATTTTACAAACGGTATTTACTCTATAAATGTCTATCAAACTTTTGACTGCTATTCTCTTCTTCTCCGTTATTTCTAACGTAAAAGTTTGGAAATCGAGAACGAACCCTAAATAAATACATCTCTGATCTGGTATGAGATGACTCTTTTATGATTAACTACAAACCCCAGTGAAATAAGAAATTTCCCTTCAGGGAAAATCACAGAATTCACAGAATTCACAGAAAAACCTTCAGGTTATATTTGCAATCCGCAAATGTCTAGCCGAAGCATAAAACATCGTCTAAATAGACAGTAGAACGTAGAACTTTTTTCCTGAGCTTATTAGTAACTGGTTTTAGAACATTCGTAAATCCGAAAGGCCCGGTGGATAACCCAAAAGGCATGCATGTAAATTGAAACAATTCTCTTTTGTATTGGAATCTTACAAATTTCCTGCTATCTTTCTGTAGAGGAATCAAAACATATGCGTCTTGTAGATCAATTATTCCCATAAAATCTCCTGGATTGAGCAATTTACCGGTCGCAACCTTTGTCGTCCGGAACCAGTAGCAAATTTATCGCCATTCCCAAAGCTCTCATTGATGCAGCAAATAAATTTTGTCTTTCGACAAAATGTTCGTCTCTTTTTACAGCCAATTCGTTCATGGTTACAACCACCTCTGCATTCAGTTTCGGTGCTTCTAAATCACAGTCATCTGCTCGTGGATACTTCTTTATAAGGTCTTCCTTGACTTGTTTTTCAATACCTGTTTTGACCCAAGCCTTCCATCTATTTGCCAGATCTTCGTGCCATCCCACTTCACTTTGGGTCTCCTTAATAGGATCTTTGCCAAGTTTTTCAAGTATTTCGACATCTAGTGAAATTCTGGGAACACAAACTTGATCCCTTGTATCCTGTGGTTGTTGTGCCACCGTAACCGTCCCGTGGGTTGGTTCAATACTTTCCTTTTCCGCGGCCAGTGTGACCACAAAAGATTACTGTTATTCTCGTGGTTGAGGTTATGTTCGGTGTCTCATCGTCTGATTGAGTTCTCCCAACGTGTTTTTTTTTTTTTCACTGTCTCATCGTAAAATGAGCTCTATCAAAAATTTGCTGTTATCCCAGCGATTGAGGTCTTGTTGGGTGTCTCATCGTCTGATCGAGCTGTACCAACAAAGCAAGAGTATCGATGTTCAGGTTACCTTCGATAGGATCTCCTTCGGTCCTTGAAGGCTGGGACTCATGCTGCTCAAGACCTAACGTATTGGTTACGTTCTGATCTGCTGAGGTCTCTTTCTCTTTCATAGCTTGTATTTTCCTTTCCATCTTGTCGAATTTTGCCTGCATTTTCAACTTCTTGTATTCTTCCTTTTCCTTTTCGTATTCTGCGCTTCTTTTCTTCCCCATTTTGGTGTTTTAATGTCTCGATTTTTCGTGACTTTCCGGATTACGTGTGGTTTATCTGACACACAAAACAATAACGACGGAACCAGCGCGACGACACAAAGAGGGAAACCCCAGGTTCTCTTAATAATTTTCTGAAACGTGTGGTGATATCTGGCTACGCAAAGTGGTACTACGTTGTTATCATCGAGAACGAGGCTCGAAATATAATTAGTAATCGACGAGCAATACTGCCCTATATAATAGATGCGTAAAGTTAACAGAAATGTTTTAAATGAATAGGTGATACATGGAAAAAAAAGATAATTAAACAAAAAGAAAAAAAAAGATGATAATTAACGCGTTAAATATTCATTTTCATGTTTGAATCACAAAGTTTCAGTGATATACTCAAGTTCGCTGCATCAATCTAGAGTCATGGCGAAAGACCAATAAATTGCACGATCGTAATATTTTTTAGGAGGAGAAAGGTTTATGAGCTGGAATTGAAGATCAGAGGGCTAGTATTTTGGGCCAAAGAAACGCCTCTCCAAATTTGAGCAAAATCGGAGCACCACGAGTAACCCTGGGACACTCCTAGTTAGTATACGTATAGAGCTGTCCACCTCAACTCAGCACGGCTCTGGGCCTCATCGTCTCCGATTTGAATTTAAATTTTCATGTTATTATTCTATCCCTGGAGAACCTTTCAATTATTTTTTTTTTTTTCAAGACTTTTTAGATCAACCCTTTCGGAGCTATGGATTTTTTTAATCTTCAAAAAAGGATCTTTTTTCAAATTCTGAAAAAAGTCACAAGAATTTTGTCGATGATATAGAACAAGCTGCTACTTCCGGAAACATGGACGGATTTTTTCCTGTACATATTTTATTAAATTTTTCCAAAATTGCATTCAAAAAAATGCTTCACTGATGACTCTCATCCTACCAGAAATCTGTCAAACTTGCACCATTCAGATTCATTAAAGTTCTTGATCTTTACATTGTGCTTGCGTCAAGCCCCGAAAGAAAAATACATTGCGTTAAAAAGAAGGTAAGTAGGTGATTACATAAAAGTCATTAGTGAAGCATTTTTGTGAATTAAACTTTTGAAAAATTGACAGAAAAAAAATATAACAAAAATACCGCCCACGTTTCTGCAGGAAGGAGGTTGTTCTATATTATCAATAATATATAAATTCAATCAATAAAAAATTCGGAAGGTTTTCCAGAGATAGAATAATAACATGAAAAATGAAAAATCAAATTGGAGATGGTGAGGTCTGGAGCCGTGCCGAGTTAAGGTGGATAGTCCCATTATATACCCGTATTATTGGCAACTCACTTAATAATAGAAATCCATTCTTCTGAAAATTTGGGAAGCAGTGACTTTGGCCAACCCTGCGATTCACTGATCATGGCTATTCTCGACTTCATAATTTCCGGATAATCTCCAACAAAGATGGGATGAGCCATCCATCCACAGTTGAACTGATACGCGGTGTCAACGGACACTGTGTCGCTAGAATTTACTGCTACGTATGCGTAACAATAAAATACAATACTGATCTGCCCTCGCTGAGTTGCGCGGAACTCTTCATCGTACATACGATAAGTCTTGGCGTGAGCTTTCAAAACATTGTGTCCACAGAGGTACACCCCGATGTCATGTAGTTTTTTGCCTGAAATCGGCATATTCAATTCTTTAATTCTGATTCTCCTCACAATGTTCAAAATTAAAATGCAAGTGTGTTCCCATACCTGGAGCGAAAGCCAACCTGGAAGTATTGTAACCGAACAAGCAGAAAGCAGTGGGCTCGTTAATAGTTATCCACGTTTTCACGCTATCGCCTAGTGCCTCGAAAAGAATCCTAGCGTAATCTACAAACCACTCTACAATTAGTTCGTTTGTCCATCCTCCCATATCTTCTATAACTTGTGGATGGTCCCAATGGTATATTGTCACAATGGGCTCAATGCCATTTGCTACCAATTCTGCGGTCAAGTTTTTGTAATACTGAAGTCCTTCTTCACTGACAACATTTGTAAATCCAGTAGGCAGGACGCGCGACCAGCTGACGGAAAATCGATAAAAATCCAACTGAAAATTTGATGGTACAAATATATTTGTTAAACTTGTTCATAGCTTCAATATTATGAGCTCACTCCAATAGATTTAATGAGCTGCACGTCCTCTTTGTACTTATAGTACGAGTTACAGGCAATGTCTCCGTTGCTTTCGTCTACTATAACCCCTGGATTATGGTGTATCCAGTGGTCCCAGATGGTTTCGCTCTTCCCTGAAATTATCGATTTTACCGAATCGTTAATCGTGATTATTTTTTGCTTTCAATTTAAGAATAAGATATTACCGTCAACATTCCAGGCCCCTTCTATTTGATAAGACGCGGAGCCAACTCCGATGGTAAAATTTTCGGGAAAACTAAGATCCATGCCTTGGCTGGAAATTCTATAAATTATAAGTTGTAGTCTACAAGCGCTGTCTTACATACCAGGACAACCATATACATATTTCGTCTCCCCCGTACTTTTATTACGGTACGTATTTTCGTTGCCATTTCATTTTGTTTGGATTAGCACATCGTGAAAATTTTTCTCTGCGGATTCCGTTCGCGGGGTGTATTTCGAGATTGGGATACACAAATTCAGCGGTCAAAAAAATTAATTTGAATTTCGTTTTTTTTTTTGACACACCCTAATATACACAGGACAAACATGCCAAAATTTAAAGGAAGAACGAGTAGAAGAGGAAAGTGGGATGAAAATAAAATGAAAGAAGCTATAAAATGTGTCAAAGAAGGCAAGTTATCAGTAAGACTAGCGGCTCAGAGATATGATGTGCCAAGAAGCTCTCTTCAGGATCGTCTTAAAGCAGTGAACAGTGGCAAAGAGGTGATTCTTTAACCGAAGTTGGGCCGTTTTGATTCCACATTTTTCGAAATCTATGGAATGCAACTGCTTGACCACATTAAAGACCTCGATAATCGTCTAATGCCATTGACCAGACTTGAATTTTTGAAACTGGCATTTCAATTAGCAGAAAAACTGAAAATTCCTCATCGATTTAACAAAGATAAGGGAATGGCAATAAAAGATTTTTTTTACAACTTTAAAAAGAAATATCCAGATGTTGTTCTGAGAATTCCTGAGTCAACTAGCATAGCGCGAGCTGTTGGATTCAATAAGCCACAAGTTGACCGTTTTTATGATCAACTTAATCAACTTCTCGAAAAATACAAATCCGCTGCCTCTCGGATTTACAACGCTGATGAAACGGGGGTATCAACTGTGCACAAAAATGATAAAGTTCTTTCAACCAAAGGAAAAAAACAGGTGGGCAAATTAACCTCCGCAGAAAGAGGACGCAACATCACATTAATGTTCGCGATGAATGTAACTGGTCATTTCGTACCTCCTCTTTTCATTTTTCCGAGAAAAAAAATGGACAAAAACGGTCGTTTAATGATAGGAGCTCCACCTCAAAGTATCGCAATCCCAAATGACAGTGGTTGGATGAATGGTGAAACATTTTGGAAGTGGTTACAGCATTTCAAACTCCACGTGCAACCATCGAAGGAAAATCCTGTCCTTCTGATCTTAGATGGACATTGTAGTCATAAAGAGTTGGCTGTGATAGAATATGCTCGTCAGAATAATATTCACATGCTCAGTACACCGCCACACAGTACGCACAAGCTTCAACCTCTCGATAGGACATTCTTCAAGCCTTTTAAATCTGCATTTGCTTCATCAAGTGCAGTATGGATGAGACGAAATCCTGGGGCTAGGATCACCGATTACGAGATTGCTGCACTTGTAGATACAGCCTTCGCTAAAGCAGCAAGACTTGAAATAGCCCAGAACGGTTTTGAATGCACTGGAATTTATCTTTTTAATCGTGATATTTTCAGTGATATCGATTTTTTGCCAGCTTCGATGACAGATATTGCTCAGGAACCAGTGTCTTCCGCTACAGAAAATAATATCACCCAAACTTGCACTAGCCGTATCACACCGCCTATTTCTGAAACACCCAGTTCATCCAGAATGGCCAATTTATTGGAATAGTTAGCACCTCTTCCTGATGCGTCCAAAAAGCGCTTTAACGCACGCTCCCGAAAAACGCAAAAAAGTGAGATATTAACATCTTCTCCATACAAGAATGATCTTGCAACCAAAAACACAGTCACTAAAGGAAAAAAACTGAAAACGAAAGAGAATAAACAATCAACAAAGAAAAATTAAAAAAAAAAATAACAGAAATGAACTAAAAATCTCAAAAAACTTGCAAACCCGCTCCCATGAAGATCGCCATGAAGCTACAGAATGCATCATGTGCGGGGAAACCTTCGACGAAGATTGGATTCAATGTCGAAAATGCAGCGATTGGGCTCACGAAGCTTGTGTCGACATTGAATCGTCAAATATCTATTGGTATTGTGACGTCTGTAAAGTCAAAAAACGGTTAAATCGTCGATAAAATGTGTGTCCGGGGCTACCCGCCGTTTATTCCATTGCCCGAAATCAGAGGATAACGTTTTTTCATTATTATTATTTACACAATTGAGAAAAGTATCTATTGCTTTGTTACAGTCATTATAAAGATTCTGAAGTTAATTATTGGTATAATAATACACGTTCAAACCTATTATTTATATGTTCTTAGTGTACTTCGTTTAAGTGTCCGTGGTTACCCGAACTTCCCGTAACCAGTTCACCACGCGCGCTACGCGCGACTGAAACTGATTTTTTGGATCTGCATTTCATAAAAACCACCTTAAAAAAATCGGTCAGGTCGGTCAGGTATAAGATATTTGGTTAAACAGGCCATAGAGGCGTAAGAATGTTGAATCGGGCCCGGAATAGTACATTGTGTATCTAGGGCGGAAAGTAGGCGATTCCCAATCGCGAGTGCGGAGTTTGCAGCACGAGTCGTACCCGAGTGCGGTATTTGCACGAGTAGTAGGGTGAGATTTGCAACACGAGCCGAAGGCGAGGGCTGCTAACACCCTCATACGACGACGAATACCGCGTGAGCCAAGGCGAAGGCTGCAAACTCCGCACGAGTGAGGCATCGCCATCCGCCCGTGGTGCACACGATACTTTTTGTCCGACTCTCCTTGAAAACGCGACGTCCCAGTGGCGCCCCCCACCCCAGTGAGAGAGTGGACCAAACAAAAAAAAAAAAAATTTTATTATTATTCAAGAATGACCTGTCCTGAAAGTCAAGTTTTCAGGGGGGTCAAGCTTTCAAGGGGGGTCGGACAAAAAGATATTTTGATCATACTTTGAGGATATGTAGGTACTGATGAAATACTAAGATCCTTCAAGTTTCGGATCTCTATCTGAATAGGTTCTCGAGAAATTGAATGAAGAGTAAAAAATAGAAAATTTATATTACTTATGGCAGCATCAACTTCACCGATTGATGTAAAAATTTATGTTTTCGAGGCTCACAATAGCTCTTTTGAAAATGAATAACAGCTATATAGCTTGATAAGATCCTGAATAAAGAAATGTTTTTGCCTAAATTCTGTTATTTAACGATGATACAATTTTCGTACAATTAGGAAAATGAATTTTTTTTCCAAGCCTTATATTTCTTTCAGATTTTTCAATAAGGTACGCCATAGCATCAACAAATCAATTACATTTTTTAGCTAAAATAAATAATTTATTTTCATGTTTTTAGCTTCAATTCTTCGAAGGTCATAAGGTGATAAGCAGGGTAAAAATGCTAAAAAAAAAACTAAAAAAATCTAAAGTAATTTTCTCCCTAGGATTGACTTGACCGATTTGTTTAAAATTGTTTGAATTCATTGAGAGAGTCAAAAGCTTTTATAGACACAATACACATTTTTTTGTGGAACATCAAATTTTCATGATAGGTATTCCGTGAAATAAGGAGAGATTTTTGTATTTTTAAGAACTTTTCACCTCTGAACCACTAAGCTTGGAAAAAAATTGCAACGAACAAAAAGTGCGTGATTTCAAGCGAAGATTTTTGAAGAATGATTAAGTTTTTTTCAACATTTTTGTAATTTTTTCACGCAATATTAAAGAGCTGCGATAAAAATTTATAGGAAAAAGTTCTGCAATTATTCTCCAAGAATTTTTACACGAAATTACGCACTTTTTGTTCCTTGCAATTTCTCTCTCAACTTGATAGTTCAGAAGTAAAAGGTTTTTGAATGTTCAAAAATCTCTACTTATTCACCAGAATATCATCAAAAATTGGTGTTTCACGAAAAAATGTTTGTTCGACAAAAGTCGTTTCATTTTCCAAATAGAACAAAATTTTCTATCCAAAAATATGGGTTTCTATTCAAAATAACAAAGTTAACCTCAAAATAACCTTGAAGCCGTACACCAAATGAGAAATGAAAAATACTATAATTTTTCCCTTTCGAAGCAATACAACTTCTGTTTGATAAGTTTTGCTCGAAAACGCGTAGATTGCGAGATAAAAATTTGTAACAGAATAAAATGAAGACCCGGTATATTATTCAAAATACCTTATGACCGTACCCTTCTCCATGCCTAAGCTCATAGGTACTAGGCTACAAAATAAAAACATCTTACTTCGATGAAATAACATTGGATAACGCGCGCTCGTTGAAAATGTGTAGATCAGATCGAATATCTAGATTATCGATCAATTCATGCAGATCTCTAACCTAAACGCAATACTGTTGGTAAAAAAGTGTGCTGAAACGAAATCCACGAAAAAGAGCTTTTCGATGGCCATGCCGCCTGCATTCGTCTCGCTTCACTAATTTCAGCCGCCATCTTGTCCGATCTAGTACCTTAGATCTACCGTGACTTTTCGAGGAAGTGGAACACCACGGATATCAACCTAAAACTTCTTTAATCTGGGGATTGCGTTCAACCATACCCTGTTCGATCTAAGTTTATTCTGTTGCGGAATTTAACCAGTTAGTCTGCCAGCTGTTATTTAGCCAATCATCACTTTTTTCTTCTGTGTCTTCACCGGTCCTTGGGTTTCTCCGTTCTAACAGAATAAAATTAGCTCGAACAGGGTATGGTTGAACGCAATCCCCGGAATAAAGAAATTTTAGGTTGGTATCCGTTGCGTTCCGCTTCCTCGGAAAGTCACGGTATGATCGCGTTTATTGAATTGACACGTCACTCATTCTACTTCGTGATTTTATCGCCCTCTGATTAAGAAACAACTTCGGCTAAGCCTGGCCCTTGACTCAAGTGAGCGATACGATCGCAAAAACAGAAAAAAGAAAAAGAAAACACGTCGTTGAATTAGAATAATAATAATTCATAGAACACTGTTACCACTCACTTTCCGAAGATCAGACAATTTATTGCGATTATCCAAAGATGTCTCATGATGAAACTGTTGCAATTATCACTATACAGTTATCTTGTGCGGGAAAATTGGAGGAGGATTGGAGGTAGAGTAAATCACTTTAATAGACAACTTGGTGATTTTGAAAGCACGTCTGTATTCATGCGATTATTGAGTTCGACTGGCTAAGTACGCTACAGAGGTCACAGATCATAAATAGTACGAAAGAAGTATGTTTGTGTGTATGTCTGGTTGTGTGTATTTGTGTCGATGAATCTGTGTATTCTCAATAGAAACTACGCAGATCCCGATCGTGAGTAATATTTAGTTATCAGCAATCATGTATGTATACCTCTTACGAGCAACGATGTATAACCGATTTCCGCCGTTGACATACCCAGTGTGAAACTATCTTTAGCTCCACGACTCAAACGATAAAATTGTTGAAATCTTGACTTGGTAGTTGATTGAGTTAGGAATTATCTTGGATATGAAGATCATCAATGCCTATATTGAGGGCCCTCATTAGAAGCTTTAATATGATAAAACGAAACATTACAAAAAGTGACACAGTAAACTTTAGATAAAAGGCCATTTCGTAAATAGTCAAGCGAGTGGCTTCCCCTCCATACGTAAAAACACACTCACTTACATGCCGTTCCCCACTGCAACTCTTCGCCAAACCTCCGGTGTGCTTTGCGCAGCCACTCTCGCGCATCAAGTGTATGTCTCTTGCATTATACCGTCATTTTCTGAGGAAGCGGAACGCCATGGATACCAACCTCTTCGGATAAAACTACTGTATTCTGGGGATTGCGTTCAACCATACCCTGTTCGAACTAACTTTATTCTGTTTGTACTCGAGAATACCGGGCGTAGAATTTGAAGGTGAAAAGCATTTCGTTGAACGAAAAGAAAAGTACAATAAATACTATTTTTGTGTAGGAATTATTCTGCGAATATTTATGAAAAACCAATCAATATTATTTCGGTATTAGGAGCTTAATTAAACAAACTCAGTTAATCGTGTAAATAAGTAAAGTTGCGGGGAAATTGGACCAAGTAAGGAAGATGATCTAGGTCAATCGATCAACAAAATAATTATTAATTAATATCAGGTTTGACTTGCAATCAATTTATTATGAATCAAGCAATTTCTAAGATGTTTTTGTTAAATCGTTGAAACAATCAAATGAGTAACAATAACCTCAAACAAAGTTATGTTACTTAATATGAAGGTCTTATCAATCAAGCCGAGTCAATTTGTTCATTGGTTGCCTGACGTTTCAGCAGTGATGTACTGCCCTCATCAGAGGCTTAGGCTAATTGATAACGTAATGCAAATACTCGATGTCCGTGGTGGATCATTGTTGCTTGAGAGGATCAGTACCTACCGTCCTCTTAAGATCAAAAGCAACTGCAAAATTATGTTACTTTTACATTAATAATTATTTTGACGATTAATTGACTCAAGTCTTCTTTACCTGGTCCAAATTTTCCGCAACTTCACTTATTCACACGATTTATTGATTTTTTCGAATTAGGCGTCTAATATCGAAATTCCATTGATTGGTTCACCATAAATATTCGCAGAATAATTTCTGCAAACAAACAGGTACTTTTCTTTCCGTTCAACAAAATGCTTTCAACATTCAAATTCTACGCGCGCTATTCTCGACTTCAAACAGAATAAAGCTAGCTTGAACAGAGTATGGTTGAACGCAATCCCCAGAATAACGAAATTGTGGGTTGGTATCCATGGCGTTCCGCTTCCTCAGAAAGTCAAGGTATGTAATACTCCTATATTGCCAGTCGCTGTAAGTGGAAACTCCGGCGAGAAAGTGAGACAGACAATGTTCCGTGGTCTGTAATGCGCAGCCTAGGCGCGCAGGCGGTAAGACGTTTGATACATACCGTGAGGATCTCTTGAAAATATACGGCCGAGAAGCATGGGCGCAAAATAATACGTGAAAATACGAATTTTATGGGGACAGCCAACTCGTCACACTGAAAAATCCCTAGGGTATTCGGGTGGCTAGACCAGCAGTGACTCTAGGGAGATTTTCGGCGAGTTGGCTATCCCCATAAAATTTGTATTATTCTGCGCCCATGTTTTTCAGCCGTATAGTTTCAAGAGATCCTCACGGTATATACCACTAGATCAGTGATATATCAGTTATTTATGTACCTTGGACGAGCCTCGCAGGATTATGCTTGAAGCTTATGTTTTCATCGTGCGGGGGGTGGGGTGCAACTTTGCTATATGGTTTTTGAACCTGAATCTTTTCCGTATTTATACGAATCTGTCAGTTTCTATCTGGCATTTTTAGTAGGGAGGGCTTTCAATTAAATTAATGGATTATCAAAGAAACAATCGTTTATTAAGTTACAAACATTGAATTTTTTACGATGTTTTCATCAAATATGTATAGGTTAGAATAATATTTTTCTTATACTATAATATTTTACCTAATTTTAATATTAAGTATCACTACTATCATTTGAATGATTGTTTCGGTTATCAGTTGAAATATTTAATTCGCTCATTTTGAAATCTTTTCTGTGACACGACGACACGACCGCCAACAGTCGCTTAGTGAGACATAACTAACAGCGTGTTATGATGCGATTGACGCTTTGACCTTCTTACTGTTTCTACTGTCTATTCTGCTAACATGCGCTTTGACAAAGAAATGCCTGGTGGGCTCGGTGGTCGACAATATAGGAAATTGCGACTGGTCCTCTGCTAGTAATCATACGCATACGGTCTAGGAGGACGTCCATACAGACTAGGAGGCTAGGTAGCAGCACACGAACGTACGCAACCTATTTTCACATTCAGCGTGCTCTGCACGTAAAAGCCCGTATACGTGCGCCTGAGGTGAAAACATATATACAGGTCTTACAACGAAGGTAGTGGAGGGAGGTCCGTTATACGTCCAGATGAAGCTGCAGCTTGCGGCCACAAGAGCGGCGCCACGAGTTTTTTATAGGATAGTAGAACGGATGCGGTGGAATCCTAACCAATTTTTTTGTTGTCATACATGCATATAAACGCACAGGAATTATGATCATGTAAAAGAAACTGCACGATATGCCAAATAATCTCTCGTGCAACGATTACATCATGCTACGATCTGTCTGATTCTTTTTGCTAATTTTGGATAGTAAGAACCTTCCTTTAATATTTGATAGCATTTATTTGGACCTACGTATCCGTACAATTCGTGACATTCCAATATTAACTGTTTTGATTTTGTTTGAGGTACGTATGCACGTAACGTGCCCCCTGGCTCACGATGGTATAGTATATCGTTTTTTATTTCTAATCTACTACTTCTTTCTATTATTCCTGGATCCAAAATATCGCTTATTTTCGGATTATTTCTCTGATGAACAGAGTAATCCTTGAAATCTTTGATTAAATATTTATCGATATCTTTTGCCAGTGATGCTATATTGTTTCAATTACAGCTATCGATTCTAATTCCTTTTTATTCATGTCTGGTGGATATTTGCTGAGTATGTCAGCTACGACATTTTCCCTTCCTTTGACATATTCAATATCAAAGTCATAGGTTTGAATGAACAACACCCAGCATGCCAACCTCGAACTAATGAGTTTACAACTAAACAAAAAAGTTAAAGCTTTGTGGTCGGTGTGGATCGTTGATCTCGCTCCTATGATAAAACCTCGAAATTTCTCTAATGCAAACACATTTGCTAGTAGTTCTTTTTCTGATGTAAAATAATTGATCTCTGTTTCTCTCAGCATTCTACTTGCAAAGCCAACTATTTGATGTTGATCGTTAACAAACATTTGATATAAGACTGCACCTACAGCGAAATTGCTTGCATCGCAGTCTAAATAATACTTCTTGTTTGAATCAAGGTGATTTATAATCATCTTTTCGCAAAATAAGTCTTTGACTATTTTAAATTGTGTTCTCATCTCGTCATTCTAATCCCATTTACTGTTTTTTTCTCAATAATGAGAGCAACGGATACGTTGCACCTGAATATAAGTTCGTGAACTTGCTATAATAATTAGTTGAGGGGGAACGCAAGTGAGTAATACAAATTTTTTTTACAAATTTTTTTTTTCTCAACTCATCTTAAACGTTGTAGTCTTAAAAATATTGTGTGTAAATTTCATATTAAAATTCCAATAATAGTGAAAGTTACCCGCGATTTACCGGAATGCGGTCGAGCGGCCAGTCACCCGTTGCGCCGTCTGACCCAGACCCTTTTGTCTAACAGGTATGAAGAGTTTCACCCTCTGCAAGAAAAATTCTCCAAGTTTGGAATATGAAGAATATCGTGGGTAAATGTTATCTTGATATCCGAAGAACTGTAAAAGTTATGGGCGATTTACCGAGAAGCTGACGAGGGACGGATAAACTTCCGAAAGCGTCCAGCTTCCATCAGCTAATGCAAAGAAACCTCTTCCAACAATTTTCTCAAAGTATACTCTCGATATTCCTTAATTAGTTGAAATAGTCGAATTGAACAACCAAAAACAAGTTTTTTTTTAAATTATTACTGGGGCCAACCCTTAAATTATACGTATCTATGAATTGACCACTGGTCCATCCATGGAAACTCCCCAAGCAACAAATAACGTAGCCTGCCAGTCAGCCTGGCAAGTGGCCTGGGGAAGTGCAAAAAATTGTCTGGTATCATTTTGAAGAGCGAATATTCAGCTTTAATAACCATGCGAGACGATTTCAAAAAAATCGACGGTATAAGGGTTCAGACACATTTGTAAAATCACGAGAAATAAGATCAGAGAGGGTGATTTCTTAACTCGCTCGATTTCAGCAAGCCTACGGAACCCATGTGACTGTTTTCAACATCATGGTCGCTCTTTTTCCACTAGTACACTCATTTGAAATTTAATGTAGCGCTATTTATCGACTCGTATCCGAAATATTTCACCAGTCCATCGATAGCAACCTTACCCTATAAACTGGAATAAGGCTTATAAATGAATAATTATGACGCGACGTAAACCAGCAAAGTTGTCGGTTCTACTTAGGTCAATTTATCCCCGTAACTCTAACTCTTGGAGTGCTAGGGCCACCTTTTGGATTGTTATCTCATGTGTGTGTGTGTGTGTGTGTGGGTGGATCAATGGAGTGGCCTAAATTATTCTAACCCTTAGAGTGCTAAGGCCACATTCTGGATTGTTATCACGTTTAGTTCTCATGTTTTTTTTATATAGTCATACTGATCAATCAATCTTCTCTGATTTTTGTTTTTATTCATTTTTATTGATTTTTATTTTGAGTTAATTCACGTTATTTATGAAACATCAGCATTGTTCTTCTTTGTTAACCCTTTATTCAAAAGAAGCGCCGAAAGTCATGTTGTACAAGTTAATTTCACATAAAAATGAAGCTCTATGCAAAGTTAGAACGAAATCGGCGGGGGGGGACGCTTTTGGAAGTACAGCCTCAAAGCTAAAGACGGTCCCTAAAATATTCGAAAAACGGCTCGACCGATTGTTTCCAAAATTTGACACAATGTTTTCAGACAGGTTTTCTACTTTGGAACGTAGGATTTCTTTTTCACGTATTTTTTTTTTTTTTTTTTTATCAAGCCAGAAAGGTCGAAAATTGAGGTTGAAAAGCGAATTTAAAGTTCAATCAACCGCCATTTAGTGAAAAAAATGTGTCAGCTGTTGTAAGTTGGAAATCAATATCGTAATAATTGCGAAAGTAGGTTTAGCATAGATATCATATGTTTATTTGGAAAATCGTTAGAACATATGTAAGTTTCACAGAAATAGCACGACTAAATGTATAATTGAGAAGGCGAACAATAACACTCCACAAATGAAGATTATATTTCTAATCAACTAAATAATTATTGGCAATTCACACCGCATACCTAAAAGCAACATAGATATTATTGTCTTGCATTCTTTCACATATAACTGGACGTGGAGGCAGTAAATGTTGAATTCTAATACTTCAAAATTTCCAGTTGACGTGATTTGGTACGCATGTAAATTTTCTTCAAAACCTACAGTATACAATTTATCATACAAAAGACACACATTGTCGTTCTCGCTACAAAAAATTCTATCAATCTCACCAAAAAATCGCAGGTCACAGGAGTCAACAAATTTGGCAGCAACATATATTCCTATTTGATATCGAGTACCTTTGAAATCAACCCAAGGTACTTCTGGACACGCAGTAGTGATGGCGATATATTTCAATTGTATCGATATTTGGTATCGATACGGATTGATGGTCGATCGTAACTGTACTATTCGCAGCCCTTGTAATTCTATTTACTGCATGGGAGCAGACTACCTTACCGCAGAAGTGAATTCGCTTGAATCTCGGATCTAAAATAGTTGAAATCGCTAAAATGGCAACCTAATCTGTACAATAAAATCTTCGACAGAACTGTTCCAGCAAGAGTTGCTTCATGCGATCTCCGGTTCGAGTTTGAGGTGTTGATGAACGTAGAGTGGTTCATAAGGTGTTTACTATCAGCACTACTTTGCTACCTGTGAGATATGATTCTCCACTTACAATTTTGTAGCGTCTCCGAACGGTTTCAACAGTTCGACAAACTCTTTGACTGTTTCTAGTTCTGATGCAGTCAACATTGGTGGCCCTGTGGGCATTGTAAAAGTATGGATCCTACTTTATCTGATACTTGAATATAAACCGCGCAAGCATATCACGTGTTGAGTTCCAACGTGTGGCAATAGATTGAATGAGTTTCAAATCTGATACAGTTCGCAATTTATCTGCAGCAGCCACAGATTTTTTAAATAAGTTACGGTAGTTTTTACTTTTTTGCATATAATGCTTACGTCAATGTCAGATTCTATTATTTTAGAAGGTACTAAATTCAAAGTGTGCGCGAAGCACGCCAAATGTTTATCTGCACTGAATGCATCTCTGACAGCTTTTTTGATGTTAGCCCCACTGTCAGATACAACTACTACAATTCTATCTTTACCCATTTTCCAATCTGTTATTATATTTAACAGCCATTTTTCAAGATATTCTGAGGTATGTCTGTCATCTAACTCAACCACACCGATTGTAACTGATTTGTGATCCTCACTCGATAAAAAATGAGCCGTTATCCCCAAGGAACTTTTTACACTCAAGGGATCGGTCCAGACATCTGTAGTGAGCGATAAATGCTCTGTTGTTGAAAGCTGAGTTTTGATCATGCTCGATAGCACCTCATATTTCTCTTCGATCAGATTCGTTATAGTTTTCCTACTTGGAAGTTTATACAGGGGAGCAATGGTCTTCACAAACGTTTTGAATCCCACCTTTTCCACAATTCGGTACGGCAGGTAGTCTTTGGTAACCATGAACAGGAGTTTATTCGTGATCTCTCCACCTTTGGATCCCCCGTCTGAAACGTCATTAAAAACATAATTTTCAATTAGAATCGAGCCTTTTTATTTAGACAGTTGAACAATAATTCAAATTGAAGATTATCACAGAAATATGGAGGAATTACGTATTAAACTACACATCTGAATCAACAAGAATTGGCCAATGTTAGATGTCAAAAGTATGTGAATATATTTTCTTCATACCTCGGTCGAAAGTACGCATTTTCGTCCCCGATTTGGAGGACGAAAGTAGGTCTTTTACTCCCTGCTGAAACGTAGCCCGCGCCATCTGTGTCGCGGGACGAAAATCAAGCAATGCGGGAGGAAAGTTAGTGAGCGACAGTTGGAGGTTAAATAAGTGTCTCTGTTTGTATCACGGACACGTCGTTGGTATTGAATGTAGGAAGGTTATAAAGTAAAAATGAATAAAAATATGTCCTCATACGAGGAATTAGAAAATTAGGAAGGACTAATCGCGTTATCCACTCAGGTTGTTACTCGACACGCGTTGCCTGTGAGGAAGTACTAGTCATAACATATTCAAGGTGTCTTAGTTACTGTAAACATAATTGAAAACAGTCATAAAATATTCAAGTCGTCTTAGTTACTTTTAACAATAAAAGATTGTATTTATTTAATAATTATTGGTTGTAAATGCCCGCCGTCGGCCAGCAGCCCTCGCTGGCGCTCGTGCTGCAAATGCCGCGGGCATTGATCACGAACTCGAACTCATAATCTCAACTTTTGGAATTAATAATAACGATTTTATTTTTGCAATTAATCGCCTGCTTTTGACCGGCTATGAAGAAAAAAGATCATACTTGTTTTTTTAGATGTATTCGATGCCTGCCCCCGACCAGCAGTACTCGCTTCGCTCGTGCTTGCAACTGTCGGGGCAGGCATCGACACTTGCTAAAATGTAGTTACATTGCTTATAAAAATTTAATTAGCCAGCGTACTTTCGACCGGGTATAAAAAAAAATAGTATACACAATGCGGGCAGAAATTTGAAAGCCCTGCACCGCGTGATGTGATGCCCTCGGCTTCGCCTCGGGCATCATATCACGCAGTGCAGGAATTTCATCTTTCTGCCCTCGTAGTGTAATATACTATTTCATGCTAATTACAAATTTGAGAAACCAAGATTTACATAGCTTGAATCGACTTTTGTTCGGAGAAGGCTATGTCTAGTGTGGGCTGCTTTTTATCTGTAGCACTTAATGCAACTGATGATGTAGAAGCTTCAGAAGTTACGGAAGTTATTGATGTTGTGGATAATGCCGGAGACGGAACTGGGTCGTCGAGGTAAACTATATCATCTTCATCATCGTCGAGTGAAAGCTATTGTTTGAATAATGATTGGAATAATCCCTCAGTATAAAATGTTTGATATTCAGAAAAATGAAAAAAATTAAATAAACTGTATATTACTTTGTTTGTTTCCTCTTGAGACTAGATGTAGATTGATGCCCGGTGTCGGTGGCAGATGCTCGTATTTCTACTATACTTGCTTCTCCGATGAGAGGAGCACTGAAGAAGCTCAGAAGGAGCAAGCGATCGCCCGACTGAGAGTAAGTAGTACTCCAAACATAGATACTTCGCATAATAGATGCAATGCTTTGTGCTTCGTACATTCGTAAATATTTTCCATTACTTGCAGGGGGAGAACGAGTCTTTGCGGAGGGAGCAGGTCCGGCAGCTGGAGCTGCGACTCCGAACTGTCGGGAGCCGCAGGGAGGCCTCCATGACCAGCCAGGCGAACTTGCCGATGCAGACTGGAGACTCGCGGTGGCAACCTTGGTAAGCTAGGGGTATGCGAATATTCGAATTCATTCATCACGAATCGAATGATTATATTCGATTCGAAAATCGAATCGAATATTAAACATTTTCTGAATATTCAAAAATCATTTTCTCGCAATTTCTTATCTTTGTTACAATAGAAAATTCGTTGAAAATTAATTTCCAATATTTGATATTAATGATTATAGTCGAAAGTAAATTACTAACTTCTAAAAAAAATCACTGATAAGTCACAATTGATTTCTTTATTTTCGAAAAATTAATAATTATTTGGCCATCAATTACCAATTATTCGAAAGTCAGAAAATTCGGCAAATTCAAATTGCTAATTTTCCTGAGAATGAAAATTCATCGAAAATCAATTACTAATCATTTGGAAGATAAAAAATGAGGAAAAATTGAATTGCTTATTTACAAAAATAAATTATATTCAGTCGAAATACAATTACTATGTATTTGAAAATTGAAAAATCAGGCAAAATTGAATTGCTAATTTGTCTAAAACTAATGAGTCAAATGAGCATTCTCAATTTGTTCATCGCTCCTGCTCTAATAATTCACACAATGTTGATGTCCCCGATGAACCAACAACGCCGGTTACAGTCGACCCGAAAGATTCAGTGGACAAGTCCGCGGACGAGAATCAGGTACGGTTATCCACATGTTTCATCTCTGATACATGATTCAACGTAACGTGTCGCGTGTGACATTTTTTTTATTTTTCTTTCCTTTTTCGCCTTACAACCTTTATTTCCAATGCGTGCTCAAATTAGATTTTTCACTCGAGCAGAAGGACTCATCAATTGTTATTTTCTCGATCTTCTAAGCCGCTGATCTCATGTTACATTCACACACACGAAATATCATTTCCACCCATTTTCGGCGTGGATCACGTGGCTGTAGTCAAATTCATATTCGTAAGGAATGTACATACATACCATTTCATTTTACCCGCGTTCCGTTCCAGCAACAATGTTTCGCGATGCAAGTGGGTGTACAAGGTCAAGGAAACGCCAGATTTGAAAGAAGGAAAAGCGAAAGCTCGGCTAGTAGCAAGGGGATTCACACAACAAGAGGGAATGGACTATAAAGTAGTTTTCTCTCCTGTTGTAAAGTATGATTCAGTAAGAATCATGCTATGCCTTGCAGCAATTCGGAATCTGGAGATTTTTCAGTTTGATGTGAAAACAGCTATCCTAAATGGAGATCTGGAAGAGAAGATCTTCATGGAACCCCCCAAAGGACTGAATGTTGGAAATTGTCATCTTGTGTGTCAATTGAAAAAGAGCCTATATGGTTTGAAACGAGCCTCAAGGGCATGGAACTCAAAATTCACTGCTTGTCTGAACGAGTTCAATCTGGCACCGAGTGTAGCAGATCCATGTGTGTTCCATGGGAAGGTTCGCGAACGTAACGTCTATCTACTACTCTACGTGGACGATGGTTTGGTCTTGTCAACAAGTAGTGATGTAATACAACAATCATTAGATCACATGAAGGGGAGTTTCGAGATGACCTTTGGAAACTGTCGTTATTACGTGGGAATGGAGATACGAAAAAACCGTGCCAAAAATAGGATCAGCATTGGACAGCAGACATATATCACAAAATTATTTTCGAATTTCAACATGTTGGACACAGTCCCAACAAGTACACCAGCTGATCAAAACGTGAAACGTGAAACTGACGAAGACGCAGAATGAGGACATTGTTGAGTTTCCTTATCGAGAGGCAGTTGGTTCACTCTTATATGCTGCAATGGTACTCAGACCAGGAGTTGCATATTCAATGGGAGTTCTCAGTCGATTCCTAGAAAACCCGAGTCGCGAGCATGTTAATACTGTAAAGCGCGTTTTCAGATGTTTGAAAGCAATATCGGAGATAGGAATTGTGTACAAATTAGCAGCACCATTAGTTGGGTATACGGATGCGGATTTTGCTGGTATGGAGACTCGACAATCAACAACTGGTTTTATGTTCACTATGGGAGGTGCCCCGGTAGTTTGGTGTAGCCAGAGACAACAGAAAGTTACACTGTCAACTACTGAAGCGGAGTATGCAGCAAGCTGCGAAGGGGTGCATGAAGCGTACTAGATTCGTCAACTGCTGAAAGATGTTAGCGAGGAACAAGTAGAGCCGACACCTTTGTACAGCCAGGGAAATAGGTTCTGAAGCGCCGTATTGATGCAACTGAACATGCAAGTGGTTTTAATTTTCTTCAAGTTGGCATGAAAATAAAGCAACCTCTGCTCCTGTAATATATCAGTGTTCTTCTCCGCGCGGGATAACAATATGAAAACTTTTTCTATCACTCGCATATGCGAATTGACGTTTTCAAGAAAACAAAAGACGTCCCCACTGAAATAGAATTATCCCGCGCGAAGAAGAACACTGACATATCAAAGGAGCAGAGGTTGCTTTAATTTCGTGCCAACTTGAAGGAAATTAAAACCACTTGTATGTTTAGTTGCATCAATACGGCGCTTCAGAATCCATTTCTCTGGCTGTACATTGATAACCAAAGTACACTGAGACTGATTAGGAACCCTGAGGTACACGCCAGGACGAAACATTTCGATGTGCAACTGCATCTTGTTCGTGAGGCAAATGAAGCGAAAACTGTGGAAGTGAGATACGTGTATAGCGATGATCAATTGGCAGACGTGGTAGCTAAAGCTTTGCCAGTACGGGACAAGTTTAACAGAAACATTGAGAGTGTAAACCTAGTGCCTATATTGTAACGTCTCCGTTATTTGCGACCTACCCCAACGACGAAGCAACGCAACACACGAAATTCAGACCGTCCAGCCATCTAGCGGTTTAGACGTCGGTAATCACGTCAAATATTGAGGATTAGCAGTCCGACAGGTATAAAAGTGGCATCTGCGCGCAAACAGTTAGCAGTTGTATAAGCAAAGCGCTTGGAGCTGTCTCACAAACCAAATCTTTAGAATAGCTCAGTGCAAAGCGTCTGACTAACTCGCAATCTTTAACTTCATTCTGATTATAAACCAGCAAAGCGCTGTTTATTTTGACGAATCATTACTAAATTCAATTTAACTGCAAAGCGCATTTCATTGAAACAAATCAATTTAAAAGAGCTTCTCTCGTTATTAAAAAGGAAATCTTATCAAAACAAAATCAAAATCACATTCTCACATTTAATCGATAGAAGTTTAATAATTATTTAAATTCAATTCGTACTGAATTAAAATAACTTCAAACTCAAAAGACCTCACGGTCAAACCAACACACTCGTTGGTGAGCCTAGCTCACCAAAACAAACAAGCCACACTGTAAATAGACGCGAGTCATTGTAAATAGAAATAGAATTAAGCTAGAATTAAGTAAACCTTGTATAACTCATTTTAATTAAAATTATATTATTAATCACTGATATTCAACGTTTATCTTTCTTTGTAGTAGTTCGCGATTGGCAGCAAAAGAACTTGAAGTAAACGCAAGCTAGTGGTGAGTTTTGATAATCAGGTGGAGCACGGTAGCGGAAGAGCGAAAGCCTCTTCGATTCGATTGCTGACTATTGATTATTAAAACAAACCACAGATCAAGCTCGGTGTGCGAAAGCTATCCCGGTTCTGAAGGGTGATCCTAGTAGGAGAAAGCTTACTAGGATTTACAGAGTAGGTAAAAGGACGAGTCACAGCTAGAAGCAGTATTGTTCGATCTAACGAGAAATCGTAGGATTGTTCCAGATCTGCGACAGAAACGGGCATAAGGTGCGGAAGCTAATTCTGTTACGTGGGGAAGTAGGATTTGGGGGTTTAATAATTAAGGGGAAACGGTACTGTCGAGGCGAAAGCCTGTCCGTATCCGTAAGCAACGGCGAACTTCTGCCTAGGCAAACTAGGCAGTTTCCTAGGGGCCCAACCTCGTAGGGGGGCCCCGCCAGGGGCTGAAATGGTATACATGAAGGACATACGACAAAAAAATTTTTTAATTCACTTTATTGTTCCTGCATATAGGGGCGCATTTACCAATAGTCAGAGCAGAGCGGCATATTCTCAATTGATCACGTTTTTTTCGTAGACATTTATACATTATACACGAAAAAAAAAAAAATTGTATTCGGTGTGTTATAGCACTATCTCTTTCGCAGCAAAACCCAAAATAACCCAGCAGAACCCAAAACAAATTAATGACATAATAAACTTCACAACTTATATAATTTTGATAAATTGTATAAATTTTATAAATAAAATAAATGTAATAAATAAAACAAATGAATTTTATGAAATTATGTCAATGAATAAAATAAAATGAATCCAGTAAATGGAGATCGACATCAACAAAATGAAAAACACGATCGGTCGAGGTCGAGTGAGAGCGACTTCATGAGCCTAGGAAAGAAAATCTTGGTAAGTTTTTCTAATACAAGGATGTTCCCGAATCGATATTCCTTCTAATCACACTGTTAGTTCACGTCGGCCAGACCCTACACTCATCTCATCAGCGAATTCTCTGACATTCCATTAGCGACCAAGCGATAATTTACTACCAGCTTATATCCTATAGGAGTCGCTCACGGAGACGATCTTTTGTACGTAATGGATTCGTTCTCTGACCGAACGACGGGTCAAAAAGATCGAGATATGCAACAGAAGCTGATCGATCTCTGGGTTTCATTTGCCATCGATGGGTGAGTTCTGTTCGGGCACAGGTCCATCAACAACTTACTGCAGAAATATCGATAGCTGCTTTTCCCTCGTATCTTTATAATACACCAACATAAATGCTTGGCGTTTTTTTGACACTAAAGAGAAAATACACCACGACTTCCACGGCCTGTGATCCAAACCCGGCCTCCCTACATGTACAGAACATTTTCACCAAAGCCTGATCCTTCTAATATACTAACGCTCAGTGATCCATATTTTTTCGTATACCCATAAATGGGGTCGAGTGGCCGGCGGTGAACCGAACCGCGGAAGAGTTCCGCTGTCTGCACATCGCTGGACCTACAGACATCAGTACAATAGAGAGCACGAAGTTCCTTGGAGAAAGGAACTTTTGGAACACCGTTGGTTTTCAGGAAAATATATGTAATCATGCGACTATGTAATTTTTTTCAACGAATATCATTACGGGATGTTATAAAAACGACGAATTAGCGGGTTAAAAATCTGACAAATTAAAACTAATACATCAATTGCTTGACGATTTATCTTATTTGTTAATTAAATAGATGCTTTGCATGAATAACGAGGCTCATTCACTTCTGATTAGGCAGCTCAAGGAACTTGAACGACGGTCAACTAGCGACCAGAGTAAGACGAACCATTTATTGGAGCAATAGCCTCACGACGCTAATCGAAAATTTGATAGCGGTATGATCACCGCGAAAAGTATAGTGGATATACAGTCTCGAGTCGAATGCAAATATGAAATACGATGCAACTTATTTTTCGAACGACCCTGTGATCTGATTATCCGCGGGTTATCATAAAATTGACCTTATTAAATTGTTATGAAATTGCGACCGGGTCAAAGGATGATTGTGAAAATAAAATATACCTGAGTTGCTGATTTCACTCGTGTATAGCTTACTTTGCGAAACACTCGGTATACTGATGGGACCTTGATGGAAAATTTGACTTACATAACGTAACAAACACGCAACAAAGATATTAGAAGTGTTCTGAAATTTCTTCCCCCGTTCATTTGATGAAAAATTTCCCTGTTTCTATAAAGTGTTCACTAGCCAAGGCATTCCGTTTCCTCGAATTTTACATCGAGAACTGTGACACACCGTTTTTGCATTAACACCTTCACGGCTTCGCTCATCGTGATTCGTTAGACACCCAATAACTAGGCCTGTAAACTTTTGGTTCCAAATAGAACAATGGACCAAATGATCTTTTCGATAAAATATTATCCTATCAACTTATTGTTTCTTCTTTCTGCTTCCTGTATTTCTGATTTATTGTAGAAAGAAATACTTTTTTAACGTTTAATGGAGAATTGGGAGTTCTGGATTGCTATTCCGGTCTTTCTTTCAGGGTTTTCGGTTATGTACTGCTGTAAAAACGTTTCTTTCACTTTTCTTCTGTTTATACCTGTTGTACTTTGACAGTGTTAATAAATTCCTCTCGAGGAGAGCCTTCACTCAGGCCAAAACTTCAACACGTGTTTGACTTAACCTACGACCTACTTATCCAAGATTCAACTCGATCCATCCTACTAGAGGTCAAGAAAAAAATACTTCCCAATAAAAATTTTTTGTCAGGAAAACCCGGAATTCTCAGGGAGTTTCAAAATATCAAATAACTGGACACCCTGTCCAGATACTTTGTAGATGATAATAATTATTATTATCTGCAATGCGAGGACGCCAATCACATAGCCTATGCGGAAGTCGCTATAATTCATTGCCGCCGATTTCGTTTCCATGACCGACCATTCATACATTTGACCGTGATTTTGACGCAACTTTCGTTTTCACGAGCGAGCTTAGAAACAGCGAATGATCAGGGTCACGTGACCATCATTTCCTCAATTTTCAGCGAATAATTCGCTCGTGAAAAGGCACCTTTACTGCGTTAGGTGACGGCCTTTCCAGTTTCCCCGGCTACACACGTAGCTGATTGTCGTTTTCGTACTATGAATTATATAAACAATCATGTAGTTGAATCACATCCAGCGTATAGTAACTTTATTCTACGTGTTTTTATTACGAGCAGTTTTTTACGGTTCACACGAGCAGCTGACGCATTAGCCCCCTTCCACGATGCAGTTATTTGTATTTATTTATTTTTTTTGACTCAGTATGATGTCGATAATTCATGAAAGTAAATTTTAGCTGGCGTAAAATCACTTGAAAATAATTTTTTGTTTCCAAGTTTCACAGCCTCTAGTTGGTTTATATAATGAGATTCTAACCCACACAGCACTGAAGATTTCCTGAAATATTTCGATGGAAACATTATTTGAAAGATGTTTCGAACTATTTCTGAAGTTTTTATTTGAACATTTCTGAAATATTTCGCTGAAATTATTTTAATGAAAGATTTCTAAAAGGTTTCATGAATATGGTATACAATAGAACAATGGAGTATTTCTGAAAATTGCAAACAAACATTTCACAAATATGTCGAAAATCTTTCAAAAATTGTTTCAAAAGCATCTTCCTGATATATTGCAAGATACAATATAAAAATATTTCCTGAATATCTAGGAGAATATTTCAAACCATATGTTATTAAAATATACTATAGGACACTACACTATTAAAAGGACACTTATTTCTAAGGATTGATATTGAATACCGTCAGTTCGAAATATAATATGATTTCAATTTTTTCATCCAATGACAAAATTATCTAGCAAATAATTCCCCATATAGCACGTAATATTGTAGCCATTTTGCAGCAATATTGCAATGTTTCATATGCAATACGTTGCACGTGTAACATTGCTGCAACCAGAATGGAACGTAGCTGTGCAACATTGCAAATGAAATATCCATGCAAGATTGCAACAACATTATAAACTCCAAAATTATAACAATTCTACAGGTAGAAAAAGCAATAATAATTTTTCATGAATCTTCTCGAAGAAGTAGAAATGTTTAGTTGTACAGAAATTGGAGAATTTTTTTTTCGTGGATTCCCGTAGTTAACCTAGAATCTTGTCGTCGCGATAAACATCACAAGCTATTCGTTATAGTTGTTCGCTAAATACCATATTTCGATATAAATATGCAAAGCTCATGGATATAATCGTTGGTGTTATAAGTTCAAAAAAATGTAACTAGTTTTACAGGAGATCATTGGAGCCATATGGAAACCGGAGATCACTCGATCAAGGACGTTAAGCAACTATCCTCAGGGCCAGTATTTGGATGGGTGACCGTTTTTAGACGATTTGATTTCATTGACTTGCATAATTCTTGTGTTTTCCTTAGTTAGCAAAAGACTCTATGGATGTGTTTCGTTCCTAAATATGTACTTTATAACAAAATACACCCTGCCTGCCTAAACTTTTCCAACAATATTTCGCAAATCTTTTGGAAATATATTCAAGAAGTATTTTATGAAATGTTGAAAAAACATTTCAAAAATATTTCAATGAAATATTGCAATGACGTGAGATTACGGACATAGGAATGTTTCAGAAATCTTCCAATGAAATATTTTTGAAAGATTTGAATCTTTCGTTAAAATATTTCTGAAATATTTAGGAAATATTCAGTGCTGTGTGGGAAATCATCCATAACTAGATCTGAGAGGATGGGAGATGAAGGTGAACCCATAGGTAAACCGAAACTCTGAGAGTATGCAGTGTTGTTAAATTTGAAAATAGCAGCTTCAAAACACAAAGCCTTGACCAATTCATCGAAAGGGATAGGAATTTTTTTGTTAAGATCGAGCCAACGATTTTCGATAGAAGTTATAGCCAGATCTATAGGCACATTCGTGAACAAAGACACCACATCTAAGAAACCATAATATAACATTGAGGTGACCAGAAATCTCTAATACCCTCAACCAGGGTGAAACTGTCTTTCACACGAGAACTCGGGGGTCTAACATTCGACTTAATCTAGTAGTTCAACGATTTCGCTAGAAAGTAAGTCGGACTATTGATAAAAGAAACTATTATTCTGAGTAGCGTACCCTGTTTATGGTTCTTGGGCAAACCGTATGCTCTAGCGGGAACACTATTATTAGTCACAATGTTTCTTTTTCCCGGTTCTGTAACGAATTTCCCAGAGAGCCACGACCCTACCAATCTGATAGTTCTTAGTTGTAACGAATAAGTTAAATCATACTCAGACACTTTATAAGTCTTATTATCTGACAGTTGTAAAATTTTTTGGTTTTGGGTTTGCTTTGAGATAGCTACTGTGGTGTTAACTCTATCAGCTTTCAAGAACATAATGTCTGGATTAGCCTTTCTGAAGTTTTGGTCTCTGATACATAGGGAACTGAACTGAATTTATCAGATTTAGTTGGTTTGCGTTTGAAACTCTGTATTTTATTGGAAAACTCAATCCTTACTTGGTTCCTCGACTCAAAGGGAATCCGAGTTATGTTAGATTCAAAATGCGAGATCAAATTGTTAACCAAATCCAATAACCGTAAGGTACGGCTTATCATCTTTCCACCTGTTTGTTTTGAATTTGTGGTCGACTCCCACCTCACTCGTTCTTCTTCTTGCCTAAGAGTTGGCTAGTCATCTTCTTAGCTCTTTGAATTCTAAATATTTAAACGGATTGTGATGGAGAAATGGGTGTTACGTGTTCTCCTGCAGATCCTACTCTAGTTGTGGATTTTATGACAACCAAGCATGCTCGTGGTTTATTCGTGCCTTTTACATGTTAAAGGTTAGTGTAGTGAACACCGTTTCAACAGACTTGCTCACTTGGTGGGGTCATGTACAATTGAACAAGACAATTCTGGTCACTCTAGTCCACACCTACTGTCAATTTTTTTTTTTTTTTTCTGTGTGTTTTTTGAGATATGTATTGCTAAGCCTGATTATAAGATCACATCTATTTCTAAGTATTATCCTTGTTTATACTAGGCTCAAGAATATCTTTGTCCTAACAGATTGAATATAATGAAATTTTGGTTCAGGCTGAAACGTCACGGTAAAATTGAGTAATATATTATATTTCTTACCGTCCTATACTTCCAGGAATTCCTCCTACAATAATTCTTATTCCGTCTGTAAGACTTCCCCCAATGATATTTCACATACAGTATTACGAATATTGCCATAATCCAGGTGTGTTCCAAAAGTACAATCCCGTATGAGAATTATTACAATAATTTTTCGGCAAACATTGTTATAAAATTCTCTTCGTGTATGATACCGAAAAATATGCAATCCCGTATATGATGGGTTCCACGCGGAGCGGACCAAAAAAAGACCTCGATGTTACGGATTTTTCTCATTTTTGCATGTCCTTTAGTACCTTCTGAATTAGCAATTTTCATGTATATAGGACACATGTAGCTTCTTTTGCCTTTGGTGTACGAGCTGTTCCAGTTTTTGATTTCTTACGCTCCTTGATGTCTTTGGAGGCAAATATCTCAGAAACGGTACGTCGAAGGTGAAAAGTATTGGAGTGGTGATTTGTAGCATTTTTTACGCTCTTTCACCCCATCCTATGATCCTGCCCGTGACTATCGGAGAACACGTTGAAAAATCATTTTTCAAACAAAAACTCAATTTTTATCCACTTATGTCATTTTTGGGATTTTTATCATATTTTTTTTTTAAAAGCTCGGAAAATTTCCCATCAAATTACGGTTAGTCCGGAATGGGACACGGCTTCGTTTGGGAGCTACAATTTTTGTTCGGAGGCAAGATGAGCGACTCGTACGTCCGCTTACATTGCGCGTCATATTATTGTTTACGTTTTGTAATTCGCACATGTGAGAGTATGCATATTCGAAGTATTTTCTAAGGAAGGCAATAATTCAGTTTTGTCAATTTTCAAAATAGTGTCTATAATATCTTTATTTATGAAAAAACAACGAGTCGTTCATCTTGTCTTCGAACAAAAATTGTAGCTCCCAAACGAAGCCGTGTCCCATTCCGGACTAACCGTGATTCGATGGGAAATTTTTCGAGCTTTTAAAAAAAAAATATGAGAAAAATCCTAAAAATGACATAAGTGGATAAAAATTGAGTTTTTGCTTGAAAAATGATTTTTTAACATGTTCTCCGATAGTCACGGGCAGGATCATGGGCTGAGGTGAAAGAGCGTAAAAAATGCTACAAATCACCACTCTAATACTTTTTACCTTCGACGTACCGTTTCTGAGATATTTGCCTCCAAAGACATTAAGGAGCGTAAGAAATCAAAAACTAGAACAGCTCGTACACCAAAGGCAAAAGAAGCTACATGTGTCCGATATACATGAAAATTGCTAATTCAGAAGGTACTAAAGGACATGCAAAAATGAGAAAAATCCGTGACATCGAGGTTTTTTTTTCGGTCCGCTCCGCGTGGAATCCATCATATTCGACACGAACGCTTCGGAATGTTTGACCCGATAAACACGCACCATTCGTTTTTTACAAGCTTTTTACTCACAATGAGGCGCCAGCCTACCCATTGGTTACTAAGTGGGTTACCGCCTATTGGACTTGCAATCTCCACATAGCCGATTACTCAGATAGCAGAAAACTTTGAACGTCTTATTTTATGGACGTCTTTCGAAGTTTTTTTGTTGGCTAATAGAGTAACCCGCTGTGGTTGAGGTGTTCACAGACGGTTAACGATGAGAGAATTAGTTGCGCACCCAAAATCTGCCCATTGCATACGAATGTGAATATCAACTATTGGTATTGTGATCTCTACATTACCGATATCTCAGATAACATACAACTTTGAAAGACGTCTTACGGACGTATATAGACGTATTTCGGAGTTTTCTTTTTTATTGGCCAGTAGAGTTACCCACTGTAGTTAAGGTGCTCACTGAAGGTTGAGGGATTTGTTGCGACTATGTATCGACTGAGAACAGTCAACGCTTGTTTTCCAATATATAGAAAAATAGAAAAACTCCTCGGGCCTACTCCATAATACTTTATTTGGAATAACGGAGGTAGTTTCAAATTAGGCACTCTTTAAGTGATAATAATAAAAAATGATACATTTCATTCAAAAATTGACAGGTTATTTAGAACTGGTGAATGCGATTGACAAATATTCGTATTATTTCTATTGGATCTTAATCTTATGTGTGAATACTGTGGCTATGCTATGTGTTATATTGCACCCTATCCTAACTAGCGCATGATAATTGTTTTCTTTTTTTTTTATTGAATCTAATTTTAAAGTTAATACACCTTAACGATACCTGATACCATAATATTAAATGAATCAAATGAACAAAAGTATCAATGAATTTTATACGAAAAGTGAGATACTACGAATATTCAGTTTGATAATGAATTGAATAATTCTTTACTCAAGGCAACGAGTAATTGGAATGAGTTTAATGCTTGTAGAAAGCAATGCTCAAGACAAGCAGAGGCCGAAGCAACCCGCTAGCTCAACCATTGAAATTGAAAAGCGATTAAATAAGTGAAAAAAAAAAAACACATAAATCAGGGTGCACCAGACAAGCAGGAAACTGAAGTTATCCGCTAGCTTCTCATCCAGATCTATTTGTCAGCAAGTAGTTTCTGAATGAATTGATTTTTTCCCGGTTTGAATTTGATTTCTTTATATGTATACTTTAACAGCGACAGACATTTTGAGAGGGACCCGTCTTAGTGGTTGGCCGGGAGGCTGTTCCCTCGCGCCGTAGGATAGCGCTAGCGCTCAAAGAGGTAGCCAGTCGAGCTCACAGAGGGTGCGCGTGGTTGAGACCTTAAATTAATGATTTTTATATTTTGCCACGTTACAACCAGACGAACGATTTTCACTGAAAATTTATTAGTCAGATCGATAGTTTGTAAGAACATAGTTTGTTACAGGGTTGAATTCTGTTTGGTGAGTGGCATTTAATGCTGGCTCGTAACCCCAGTATTTCATCGCGACATCGCAAACTCGCTGTATTTTTTCAACTTCCTCGAATGTCAAATCACTCCTCCAGTGATGAGGAGCCTTTCGTGAATCTCTGGAAGTACTGTATTGATCACCGCTGTCACGGTTGGTATGAGTGTCTAGAAATACTTTCATATTCTTGTGGAAATCGAGGCCATAAAATTCGGATAGCTCTCTTACACGTTCATACGGCTCGGCAGCAAGATCTTCGTACCGTATCACCCTGTAATCATGTTAATCATTGTGACTTCATTTTTCTACACACTAAACTGCGGGTCATTCACCATTTTGACTTAATGGCAGTAGATTTTGTGATAAACTCTTAGTGACACCGCTCAGTGAAGTTTTAAATTTTACGACACAAACGCACGGTGAACTGTTGTCATAAATAAGTGTGGAATGCGCGTAAACCTCATACTTGAATGAAGTAGGATATGTCTGTAGCAGTTCCACCGCAATTTCGTAATCCGAAGCCAAATCTGCACAATAGAGAGCTGGATCTGAGCAATCACGACTCCGGGTACACCATTCGTGATGTTTCCTCGATTGAATGATCCCGCGGGGATCCCTTACTAACAGAACCATCCTTACGGCTAATCTGCAAACCAACAATTACACAGGTGTGCTATGAAAAAGTTTTATGAATACTTTTACATGATACATATAGATTTTGGTCTGCTGATTCGGAATATATACTCCAAGAATATTAATTATTCATCTCTAATAATGGACAGATTATCATAACGATTTTTTCAGTCTTGTTTTCGTTACAGAGAATCATAATCGCAACCTGATCATAAAATCGTACTCCGCGCACTTTTCTGCCACTCATAGCAGACGCTAGGGATAGTAGACGCCACGCAATAGCGTAGACGCCTAGTGCTGGGTCGAGCCAAATCGAGTGGCCCGCATCCAGGGAAAAGCACTGTTTATTTCACATACATTTAGTTACTTCACGAAATAATTGAATGTTCTCCTCAGTTTTAGAGAAGTAATCTACTAAATTCATGTTTACTCTGTTAGTATAGAGGAAAGAAGACTTAAAATTTTTATTGACGAGAAAAATTATCAGGCGTCCTGGGAACGTTAACTTTTCAATTCAGGGCTGAATTAATTCAGAGGAAAATTTTCCGCATTATGTCACGCTACGAAAATCATGTGGAGTTGTTAATTATGCTATATGCTATGGTGCCAATGCTATGGCATGCTATGTGTGTGGTCTGCGGTAGTTGCTTATATATAATTGTCTGAGTATCTTACTAACTTGTTTTCAGTGAGGAGTTCTCGTGCAACACCTAGGCGAAGGCGTACCAGTTTCATTAATTGGAATGGAAAAAGTTTACACATTGCGCTGAGAAACTTGTGATTATAGCATAAGTCCTCATTAGCTTCGCATTGCTCCCACAAACGTGTATTGCGATTGAAGAACCAAGGGCGAGCTTTCAAAAAATTTAGATATTCACCTAAAATACGGCATTATGAAATTAAAATACATGGAAATATAGGAGTTCGTTAGAGCGCAGGTATTCTATTAATTTTTCAATGGTAAAACATGTCGTAGTACGTTTTTGATATTTATGGATTTCGAAAAGTTCAAACATTTTTGTGTAAAATCTTCATATCCATACAAATGAAAGTTATATATGGCACTTAGTTGCACAGGACTAAAAACAAAATAATATGACATTTTCCGAGGGTATTTGGAATATTGATTGAAATATCACCTTGATCTGGATATTCGCAGTTAAAAAGTGTCTTCACTCTCTTCAGAGCATCTGCGGCTAAGGGAGGGCCTCTTATTTGAACGGAATCAAAATCTGGAAGTGGCTCTTGGTGATAAAAGGTTGCGGGATGGGCATTGATGATGGAACCAAGAAAATTGCTGCCACTACGCCACGTTGTCAAAATAACATTTCTTATCGGGTTTCCATTTTCCTCGGTCAACAAATCTTCAAGTTTTCTGCAAAACAACATTTTTTCGATATACGCATTTTTTCCCCAAGTACAGAGGTTAGGAAACTTTTGTATAATGTGATGAGAAAAATAAATTGAAACAAAATTTTTTAACAACAATTCGCTTACCTAGCACTCTGATTATATTTTCCATTCGGATATTGGTAATCTTCCATATCATTACGAATAATTTTTCGTTGAAGATCAGTAACTCGTTTCACTTTTTCGGACAATTCAGCATCAATTTTCTCTTCATGTGTAATATTCCATGAAACCTGAAAGGCGTGTATTGATGTAAGTAAAAAATAAAACTTAGATCATCTACAAAAATCACATGATATTTATGCTATGAATCGGATTGTTAGCGCGGTTTAATATCTGCTTCAAAACAAAACCTGCAGTATTGAACGTGAGGCAGTGTGTAATAGAGAAAACAACATATCTCAATCAAGAATGGAGATAAGCGAATTAGGTAGGCGTATAAAAAAAAGGCCAGAGCAAAATGGGAACTGCAGAAAAATTCGTTTATTCTAACATGTAACATGTGTTTATTTTAATGGAATTCTGAGAAAGGTATGTTATGTCCTCCTTAGGGACAGTACCCGTATACTTGTCTCCTTAAGTTTCAAAAGTTTGACTCAGAGGAAGGCTGTGAAGTGGTGAAATGAGTTCACATGCGCAGAGGATTGATTTAATAGGTGCCTAGGTTCATTGAACGGTGTGAGTGATCAATATATCACACACACACACACACGATCTAGTAGTCACAATCATACGACTTATGATTACACAAAAGGCATGTTAATTAATCAAATGAACTATTAGTTGCTGTGTCAATCTTGACTATTCTAATGACAGTCCTGTTTCAGACTCTAAGCCGTGAACACTTATTCTGGATATACGCTATTTCATGGACCCATTGATTTCTACCTGGTTACTTTATTTCTCTTGGGAACACATCTAATTGTGTTACAAAAATAGTTTTGCAAAAATCGCAACTTCTACGATGGCATCGGAACTCTGCAAAGCATAACATTTCAATTTACATACAATCAAGAAGGAATAACAGTGACACCAGTAGTGTCACTAGTGGACAACAGTATCGCGCTATCTTATATAAATAGGATTGGGAGTATACAATATCTCACACTGAATAGATTGGCCAGAGACATTTGGTATAGGTGTCAATTGCGAAGAATTTTGGTATTGCTGCCTACATACCATCTAGTAATAATGCAGATAGTGATAGAGGATCTAGAAGAAATAATATCGATACGGACTGGGGATTGGTCGAATTTGCTTTTAAACGAATCGTGAAAAAATTAGAAACCCCTGGAATTGATCTCGTTGCATCGAGGTGCAACACGAAAGTCAACAAATTTTGCTTTTGGAAGAGGGATCCTGAAGCCACAGCTATCGATGCGTTCACTCTTACCTGGAAATATTATTTTTTTCTACGCCTTCCCTTCTTTCGCGGAAATATTGAGAACAATAATAATAAATAAAACAAGAAAGAGCATGGTATTGTTATCGTACCTTATTGGTCGATACAACCCTGGTTTCTCATTTTTAAATCTATGTTAATTGAAGATTTGGAAATTATCCGCCTTCATCTAATTTGTTACTGTCCCCGTGTAGGTCCCTGTGTCACCCCCTGGCTAATCAACTTACCCTGATTGTGGGAAGGCTATACGGGTAGCCTATGAACGGAAACATTTATCAGAAGAGTCAATCGATATACTAATAGCCTCACTTACGTACTCCACGAATCGTCAATATAATTCCGGACTGAAAAAATTATGGCAATTTTGTGAAAGCTAATTCTCGATCCGTTTCAACCAAATGCAAACACAGTCGTCTTTTTTTGAACGGAACGTTTCCAAGTTGACGCTTTATATGGTACATCAAATTCGAAACGATCTACCCTTGCATTAATCAGTAGAAGCGGAATTTCAAATGACCTGCTTGTAAGTTGCTTTTTTAAAGGACTTTTCAAATTGCGACCTACCAAACCTAAATATAGTAAGCATAAGAGCTTGTTCAATCGTAATTGCACATCACGTCACACATAATTTGATTGCGATTGAAATATTATTCACTACCCAGTAAAGACAGTTACACAAATGTTACATAGCTGCTACATGACTGAATGTCACAAGTTATGTAACACAGATATTGCGTGGAGGTCACCTGTGAGTCACCATTTTCTACTCATTAATGTAACAGTCTTATGTATAACACTGGTACATTGCTATTACGTATATGAGGGGGTAAGTATGTTATATTTTGGTTACATTGCTGCGATGTTACTGGTAGATTGTGGTTATTAGAATATTCTGAAGGGGGAAAATATATGATGAAATTTCTCTTATCTCAAAATATTATATTTTATTATTATATTGTTGAAACGTTAAATTTTGAACATTCAAATTTTTGTTTGTACTTGTCTTTTCATATCAATAATTTTACTTTTGAGATTTTTTTTCGCTGTCAGGAGTTGATTAATTATAAATATAAGTTAGACTGGATATATGAGTAGCTAGGGTAGTCCTTATTTAGAACTCGGACAAATTTTTCAGCAAACGCCACCCAAATCGGCTCAAAATAATTCAAAAACAATTCCCTATTTTTTTCAGATTTTTATCTCAACTCTAACCCCTCCCCCCAAGAGGGTGGATCTCGCATTTAAAATACACGTGTTCCGGCTATATTCTCAGCATATATTTCATGGTAACGGTAATAATTATTGAAAAAATCTGTAACTACGAGATTTTAGTGGGCATTGATCCTACTATCTGACAAAAAATTTACATCATCATACCGGGTATTGATGGAAAATACCCATGTATAAAAGTTTGAATAAATACGTGCAACCGTTCGACAGCTATCGTGGTCCTTGTCTGCGAAAAACCGGGCGAAGCAGAAGATTAATTTCTTGTGATCGTTTTTCAACTTTGACAATTAATATCTCTAAAACTATTACACCAATTTTGATTAGATTGACCCTACAAATTCTTCTCGAGTCGAACTATGAGCCCTGCAAATGATATTCGAAAATATCATTTCCTTTCGGAGATATGATACTATATACTCTTACATGTGAAATCGTCATACGTGGATGCTCCGGGTAATGATTCTTAATAGCACTCGCCTGTTAATATTCATAATGAAAAAGAGTACAGAAATGTACTTGGCAGCGATTATGCCATGAATTTTGATTTTCACAGTATTTCCTTACATCTCTTCGTATTCTCGCAATATGGCAGAAAAATCGAAGTCGGTCTGAAGCTTCCAAAGGCTTCGTGATTTACCAAAGAATGGCGTCGGGTGGGTCAGCTGTTATTCACAGGGTTAGGGAATAGAATGGAATCCTCAAGCTTACCTCCTGTGAACAACCTGGTGCTAATATCGCTAGTATTTGGTGCTTCAGTGGATTGCCGTACCATTGGTTGAGGAATATTAATATTATGCAGCATACTCCAAATCCTGCCAGGGCACAAAGGGTTACACGTTTGCATCCGCCGTTACCTGCAAATAGACAATTTCTCCATCGATCACGTGCTATATACCTAGACAATTAGAAATTATGCAAGTGACATATTCTTCTTCTTCTTCTTCTTCTTCCTCCTTAAATGGTTATTTCCTCTTTGAGCCTATGACAGCTCGAGGCAAGTACCAAAAGTGACATATTCACTATATCTCTGGCTAACTTTATTGTTGAAAGAGTGTGGATCCTACCAATGCTGATATTTATATTTGTATGGTAATCAGAATACTGAAATCAGCCACTGTGTGTCACTGACGACATATCTCTAGATAAGATTGTCAATTAAACGAATTCGAGGATTTCATCTCAAGCGAAAACTTTAGATCGTAAACTTCGCAAAAACCTTAAAACGCAAAAATTATAATCATCACTTGTACAGTATTACCCCGACTTACGCCTTCCCGACTGACGCCGGCTCGCAGTTACGCCATCAGCTGCCCCCGCTTGTCAACAAACTGTACCCGTCAACTTACGTATTTTTGAAATGTTTTGTATTATAAAAGAAAAATATATAGCTTTATTTTATAGTATTATTTTATATGGCTTTTTTTGGAGGTATGCAGCTGTAACGTATCTGATTATCCCTAGTGCGTATGTAATACATTTTTTGTCCGACCCCCCTTGAAAATTGACTTTCGGCCCGCTTCAGCGGGCGGCAGGTGGTTCTTATTTCAGGCCGATGATTTGAACGGGCGTACGTGGAACGTTCCGCCCGCGTCACCAGACGGACACGTCATTAAAGTTCACTTATGAATTTTATCAACTTTGCTGGCTCTCTCCGTACTGACGGGTTCTAGACAATAACTCGGTCAAAACGGTACACGAATTTCTTTTGAGAACATCCAATGAAACGGGAAATTAACGTTATCTATACATTGGTGGATAGTGGCGTTTTACTATTTTATGAACCGTTTTCGGAAGAAAATCTAAGCTTTGTTGAAGAGGTTTTAGCTATGAACAGCCACCCGAAGAAGTGTATAGTCGAATTTATCGATAAGAGATTTTCTAAACACATGAATAAGTCAACGCCTTAAGTCGATAATATTGTTTCATGTAGTAAATCGGATGAATAGATGACACCAAGTTGTGTCTTTCGCTATGTTAACGAGCTATAGATGGTGACAGTCAATAGAACGCTAAGCCAATTGGGAGTTAGATGTAGCTTTAGGAACAATGATGATCTACCTAGACTCTCAACATTCTCAAAGGACAGTACCTATCCCTAACGACGAAGTCTCCGATGCTATGTATAAAAATTTCGTGTGATGATTACAATGCTACGTACATATGTATAATAATGAATAATTCGTCGGTAAAGATCATGAATAACGGATTGACCAAACGAGCGATTGGTTGTTTCCGAAATTGATGAACATCAACGGACATAATGTATATATAATATATATATATATATATATATATATATATATATATATATATATATATATATATATATATATATATATATATATATATATATATATATATATATATATATATATATATATATATATATATATATATATATGTATATATATATGTATGTATATATATATGTATGTATATATATATATATGTATATATATATATGTATATATACATATATATACATATATATACATATATATACATATATATACATATATATACATATATATACATATATATACATATATATACATATATATATATATATATATATATATATATATATATATATATATATATATATATATATATATTGTAACGTGGCAAAACGTTTGACCTCCTCCTAACCAGCCTTACGCGCGCACCTAGTCCCGCACGAGTATCGAGTACCGATTCCGCTATTCGAATTCTTACCGCCCTCGTCCACAAGAGCCATGTTGGTCACCTGGCGAGGCACGCCGCTGACCGGCAACGAGCAGCGCTCACCGGACGGGTGGCACAGGTGAGAATTACTGATAGCGGAAAAGCCGGTCAGTCCATGTTCGTCCCGCGTGTTGCGAGCCTCGTGCCAAATAAACGTGTGACGACCGTGAGCTTCCCAAGAGAGAGAGAGAGAGTGAGAGAGAGTGAGAGTGCCCTGTATTCCCTCCGTGAGAGTTCCTGGATTTTACCCTGGTGTTTCTGGACTGGTTGAACCTCGAAGCGGTAAATACGACGACTCGGCGGATTTGACGAACACGTGTGGCTGACTGAGTGCAGTCAACGTAAGAGTACCGTGCCGAAACCGTCGCCGATCGAGGTAAGATCTGTCCGGTTACCCATAAAACCCTAGTCCCGGTCCCCAATACCCTATACAACCCCCGTGAGTTCCCTAAAACATCCCTAAAACCTCGAGAGCGAGTCCCTGACCGTTGCGAGAGTTTTCAAACAAGTCCCGTACCCCACGTGGTCCGCGCACTGCGTGTTAGTGTGCCGGTTTCGTCCCCGCTGCGCACCTAACGTCTCGCGAGTCCCGGCCGCCATCTTGTCGAGTCGTCTGCTGTCACGCGTCGCAGTAGTCTGCAGCGAGGCAGAGGCTCAGGCAATTCCCCAAGTGTCGTGCGAGAGTGTACCGACCCCCACTCCCTTCCCCGCCACAGCTGTTCGGCAGCGGAGTCTCTCGCCGCTAACGCGGTGTGTTCTCCGTTCGACGAGAGCGTGAGCGAGGGACGTATACCCGAGTTCCCGAGAGTGTGAGAGAGAGAGTGTGAGAGTGAACTACTCACTAATATAGTTTGATTATTTATTCTTTGCATTATTTATCTATTATTTATTGTAACGTAGAGTAGAGTCAGATTATATTTTGTATCCTAGACGCCAGGTAGCGGGCGGTAATTCGCGACCTTTTTCTTTTTTCTTTTTTTTAATAAACATTTTAGTTAAACATATTTTTTTTCGTATCGGTGTCTTTATTCATCGCCCCCACCATATCCCTCTACCGATCCCTAGAGTTAGTTCCGAGCGAGAGAGCGAGAGAGAGGACTTCATCCCCGAAGTCTGGCGCCCAGCAACCACCCCTAATCTACGTTGGAGCCAGGTTTGTTTTCGGATTTAGTTTCCTGGGTCACCCGAGCTCGGGAAATTGCCGTTACAAAAGTGGCGCCCAACGTGGGGCACGAATAAACACACTTCGGGTAGGCCGAATCCACCCCCTATCTGTGCTGCCGCGGTTTTTCTTTTTTTGATTTTTTGAGAGTAGTAGCTTGAGTGTGTGCGTTGTGAGAGAGTGAGTGAGTTGTGTTTGGTTGTTATCAGTCAACACCCCCCCCCTCTGATTTGGTTAACGTCTCAGCAGCGATGGGCAACGTCACCCCCGCGCAAGTGGAGGAAGACCACCCTCGCTCAGGGAGAGAACCCGACGAGACGGACGCCTTCATCACCTGGGTGTGCAGCTTGTCAGAGCTAGGGCTCAACACCCTCCTTACTCGCCTCCGCCTACGGTCAAATGGCACGCCCGATGAGCAAAGGTGGCGCCTCTTGAGGTACCACCAGCTCTTTCGCCATTGCGACGTCACGTGGGTGGCTGAGAAGGATGAGTTACCCTGCACCCCACCCCCACCCCCCGAAACTCCCCGATACCCCCCGCTTCTACCCCTAACCCCACACCCCCGCCCGCCTGTTCCGGAAGTCCCGGTCCCTGCACCCTGGCCTCGCTGGTCTACGCCCTCCCCACGGGCGAGCCACGGCCTTGGGACCGATGCGTACGTGAGCACCCCCCGTGGTACGTCTGCAACAGCCCTCCCTCCGCAGTACGAGTCCACGGGTAGAACGCTGCCCAACACGTTACCGCGCAGTGAAGTTCCGGAAGAGCTGACCTGGGAGCCCGTCACTCCTGGCTACCCCGCGTGCTTCAGTGCACCCCCGCGGGTCCCAGCCACCCCGAGTGAGTACACCGGCTACCCCCCGGCTACCCCCGGCAACCCTCCATACCCTCTGGAGACGGACGTGGCCTCAAGGCGAGACGCGTACAGGCCGGGGACCCCGGTCCCGTCTAGCGACCAGGCCCCTCCATACTTAGACCCCGAGACCCTCCCCCTACCCCTACTCCCCGAAGACCCCTCAGACCCGTTCCCCAACCTGTACCCGCACTCCTGGCCGCGTGGAGATCCGTACCCGGTATCCACGGCCGCCCCCGAGAGTGCTAGTAGGCCGGAGTTTGCGTGCCAGAGCCACGCGGCCAACTCCGTGCTGAGCCAGGCCAGCCCAACCACCCCCAACCCCGAGAGCGGTTCAGTTCCGGTTCCCGCGAGCGGCGCAGCGCTGATCGCTGCCCTAGACGAAACGCCCGCGAAGTCCCGAACCCGCCGCCGAGGGAAGAAGAAGAGAGAGAGCGCCCCAGTCCCTACCCAGAACCCTGCACCCCCAGCCCTGATGTCCCTCACCCTCCCCGCCCCTCCCGCACTGATGGCTACAGCAGCCTCCGCACAGCCTGCCAACGGTCAACCGGTGGTCCCCTCAGAGGGTGCGGCGACCCCCGGGTACCCGGCCGGCTGTTTCCGGTGCTACGCCCCAGGTCACTTCGTGAGAGAGTGCCCCCACCCCCCCTCCTACACCGCGTGCTCCCGGTGCCGAACCCCAGGAGCCACCGACGCGACCTGCAGCCGATGCTCAGGACCTGCGCCGGAGAACGCTTCCCTGCCCGCCCCCGATACTCGGTTCCGAGAGAGCCAAGGAGACTCCCGGTACTACCTTCCGGTTGAAGTCGCCGGGAAACGCCTCGACGCCCTCTTCGACCCCGGGTCCAGCCATACATACATCGGTGGACCCGCCATCGCCGAGTTTCGAGCCCTCCTTCCCCGCCTCAGACCCCGGGACCAGAGCGGCATTATCTACCCCAACGGTGCCGTTGATGCCGTCGCCGGCGAGCTGGAAGTGCCAGTTCGCATCGGCAACAGGACCTGCCCCATCGTCGTCCGAGTCGCGCCGTCGGTTGGATACCAGTGCATCCTGGGCCTGGATACCGTCACGGCTTTCGGACTCAGCGTCGACTTTGGGAATGGTACCTGGCGGATGTCGCCTGGGACAGGTTCCACCCCCACCCCCGAGAGAGAGTGAAGTCCCGAACCCCACACCCCCGAGAGAGAGAGAGATTCCCCCCCCCCCCCGAGAGAGAGCGAGTCCCGGGCCTCCGCGCCAGCCAGCTCGCCTGGCCGTGCTGATGGATCAAACCCCAGTCCCGGCCCCTAACAAAACCCCTGTGACCCCGCGAACTCCTCCTGGTCTCGACACCGATAGCCGTAGCTACCGATCGAGTCTGGTAGAGTCGGAGGTTGCGGAAGCGTCCGGGTAAACCCGTACGTTCCGTTTGGCGGAGGGGTGTTGTAACGTGGCAAAACGTTTGACCTCCTCCTAACCAGCCTTACGCGCGCACCTAGTCCCGCACGAGTATCGAGTACCGATTCCGCTATTCGAATTCTTACCGCCCTCGTCCACAAGAGCCATGTTGGTCACCTGGCGAGGCACGCCGCTGACCGGCAACGAGCAGCGCTCACCGGACGGGTGGCACAGGTGAGAATTACTGATAGCGGAAAAGCCGGTCAGTCCATGTTCGTCCCGCGTGTTGCGAGCCTCGTGCCAAATAAACGTGTGACGACCGTGAGCTTCCCAAGAGAGAGAGAGAGAGTGAGAGAGAGTGAGAGTGCCCTGTATTCCCTCCGTGAGAGTTCCTGGATTTTACCCTGGTGTTTCTGGACTGGTTGAACCTCGGAAGCGGTAAATACGACGACTCGGCGGATTTGACGAACACGTGTGGCTGACTGAGTGCAGTCAACGTAAGAGTACCGTGCCGAAACCGTCGCCGATCGAGGTAAGATCTGTCCGGTTACCCATAAAACCCTAGTCCCGGTCCCCAATACCCTATACAACCCCCGTGAGTTCCCTAAAACATCCCTAAAACCTCGAGAGCGAGTCCCTGACCGTTGCGAGAGTTTTCAAACAAGTCCCGTACCCCACGTGGTCCGCGCACTGCGTGTTAGTGTGCCGGTTTCGTCCCCGCTGCGCACCTAACGTCTCGCGAGTCCCGGCCGCCATCTTGTCGAGTCGTCTGCTGTCACGCGTCGCAGTAGTCTGCAGCGAGGCAGAGGCTCAGGCAATTCCCCAAGTGTCGTGCGAGAGTGTACCGACCCCCACTCCCTTCCCCGCCACAGCTGTTCGGCAGCGGAGTCTCTCGCCGCTAACGCGGTGTGTTCTCCGTTCGACGAGAGCGTGAGCGAGGGACGTATACCCGAGTTCCCGAGAGTGTGAGAGAGAGAGTGTGAGAGTGAACTACTCACTAATATAGTTTGATTATTTATTCTTTGCATTATTTATCTATTATTTATTGTAACGTAGAGTAGAGTCAGATTATATTTTGTATCCTAGACGCCAGGTAGCGGGCGGTAATTCGCGACCTTTTTCTTTTTTCTTTTTTTTAATAAACATTTTAGTTAAACATATTTTTTTTCGTATCGGTGTCTTTATTCATCGCCCCCACCATATCCCTCTACCGATCCCTAGAGTTAGTTCCGAGCGAGAGAGCGAGAGAGAGGACTTCATCCCCGAAGTCTGGCGCCCAGCAACCACCCCTAATCTACGTTGGAGCCAGGTTTGTTTTCGGATTTAGTTTCCTGGGTCACCCGAGCTCGGGAAATTGCCGTTACAATATATATATATATATATATATATATATATATATATATATATATATATATATATATATATATATATATATATATATATATATATATATACATGGTGGAGAGAAAAGATACACAGCTCTTAACTTTTTACAAATTTTCATTACAAAATGCTCAGCCATCTGGAGAGGGCCTTCCATGAGCTGAAACGGCCCGGAAGATTTCGTCTCCTGTTTCATTCCCGACCTACTCAACCTAAAACGATCAGGTCCCATGATTACGTTTGAAGTCCTCCAATGAGTTGACAAATTTAGGTGAAAATAAAATTGAGAAAATCGAGGGTGTCGAAATTCGGAAAAAGTCAATTTTCTGGTAAAAGTTTTGGAATTTGAAAATGTCAAAATTCGAAGATCTTGGAACATTTTCGGTATCACAATTTGGGCTGTATCAAACATTCTTTGTAGTGATCACTTTTTAAATAAATTTAACGGTCTCGGTATGACAACTGTCTAAAAAGTTTTATATGTTATCGAAAATCTGGAAACTGTGAAAATTCCTAGCTCTGGTAAGATGGTGTTCACGCGGACGCGATCGACTCCTTCGGATTGGTCTATAACGCCGTTGATGAACTTCTGCAATTCTAATTAAAGGTTTGCAGATGATTTGAGGTTGATTCAGAATAAATCGAAAGTATGCCATTTACATATCCACTGCAACGGTGTTTCTAGGCTAACATCGCGCCCTACGCCCTTCCTAATTTTCGCTACCGAACTCTTATCAAATTAGAAAATTACTCAAACTGATCAAATATAGCTAAATTATTGTCTCAAGATTTTGTTGGGCGCCCGACGCTAAATGCGTCGATCAAAGATATCAAAGATAATAAATACACATTAATTAGCAGAGAGAATATTCACCAAGAAAACTCAACGGAACGGCGGCCTTAAAGCACAGCTAGTGCAGCGATATTTTATCAAGCGATATTGATAGAGTGCGAGGGTTAACCTATTTTCTAAAATAACGTTTTGAACACCAGATAAATCCTTCAATGGAATTATTATTCCTTTTATCATAATATCTTCAGGGTATAAGAATTATTCAGCGACAGCAGATAATATTTCAAAAATAGCAAATGTGAAGCGTAATATAAAATAAATACTCTACAAAGACAAAATACTCAGAATCCTGATTCTCTACGCAGTGGTATCAGAGAGAAAAATAATGCATGACCTTACTGGCGAGTGCCGAGTGAAGCGATATAATACAAACTATTATACTACAGTTAAAACTGCGTATCATCGAGTGATACGATACTCGAGCAAATAACTAATATAGGCGACACGCTAGCGGTATTAGATATTATTTTGCGATATAAAGAACTCAGAAGTATTATACTCAATTTTACTAGAAAACAGTCTAGATTTATAAAGATTCGAAATTATCAGCGGCAAATTATACAGAAATCGGTCAAAAAGTATCACATGAAGGAAATAATTAAATAAACCTTACAACTAAACAACTTAACCTAGTGACTTCTACGTTCAGCCAACCCTCGGGAGGTTGGAAATTAATTAGCGACACACCATACGATAATATAAGAAATATAAGCGATATCAGAGATACAGGTCAAATATAGCAAAAATCACATCAGTTGTACCATGCCAAAAATTACAGAGAAAATCAAAGAGATAAGACAAATCAGAAAATTATAGAAACAAGCTATCAAATATTAATAAGCAGGCTACTAAATTATTCAATCAATCTACCAAAAATTAGCAAGACAAAATGGCCGTAGCCAGTCAGGAAATTACTGTTCTTGACCTTTTTCTCAACAACTACGGAAATGAACAAATCACGTGGCTCGGTACAAGCGATATCTAACAGACTATAAAATTCTATAGGTCTTTTTCCAGCAAGTTCGTGGCTTACAGAAACAAAAGGTCTTACCTTACTGAGAAATGCTCGAAGCACACACTCACACTAACTTGATTAAATAACTATACTTAGCGGTAATTACAAAAAAAAGAACGTAGCGATGTGGTTAAATAGAACTTAGCGATATGAATTTACTTAGATTGAGCGAAAAACTGTGCGAGAGAGCGATAATGCGATACATCTTATTTAGCGGTATGTTTTGCGGCACGTCTTGATTACTCAAAGCTGAACGTAGAAGTGACGAGTCGAGTCCTGTTCTTCAGTCGTCTTCTCGTTGTTCCTTACACCCTAGGGGTGGGGAATCTATGAGGCGCATCTCATTAGCTGATTGGTGATTCTCGAATTTGGCCACGTCGTTTTGTCGTTCCGCACGGACGACTCGTCAGCCGTCGCGTGCGGGGTAGCGGGATGCGATAGCCTCATGTGTGCAGGACTCTCCCTTATCCAGCGGTACCGAACTCCTTGCGGGATGCCTGGAGGAAGGCGTTCTCTGGTCTCACTTGCGTTACCGTCCCTGCGTTGCTAACCTCCTTCAGACTTGCTCTACAGCGGTAAACTCACTGAAAGTCTACAGCGCCGTAGCCTCCTGGATGGACTTAGGCGTTCCCCAACAGGATAGACGCCCAGGGGTTCCCCAACAGAATAGACGCCCAGGGGTTCCCCAACAGGATAGACGCCCAGGGGTTCCCCAACAGAATAGACGCCCAGGGGTTCCCCAACAGGATAGACCCCTCGTCGGTCCACCAGAAGCTCCGCGGGGTACTATTCTCACCCACTCTCACGTGGCTCGTCCTTCGGCGATAACGTTACGCCGTCCTTGGCGTCGATAATAGCAACAGGATCAGCAGATGTTACTCCCCGCGGTACGGGAGGCTGTGACGTTTTTGCCGTACAGCCCTATACGCCGTTTTGCCAGGTTGGTGCGTAGCGGTAAGAGACGTCAGCGGTAGAGAGGCCGTATGCAGGCCCTTTTCATCTTCAACTGCGTCGTTTTCTCCAGAGTCAGCGACCTTCCCTCTCTTGCAGCGGTACTACCCTCGGCACTTTCTAAGGTGCAGGTTCTGGGCTGCGTACCTCGAGGTTTTGATGTTCTCAGGGTCCTCTCTGTAGTCTTTCAAGTGGTACTCGTGTCTTCGTCTACCTTTTCCTCACTCACTCTCTCACAGTTATCGGATGACATTAACAAAATATTACCACAAATTAGTTAAAGTCTATAAATTCCTACCTAGGTGTGTCGCCTAATTTTCCCGAGAGCGTCCCTACTTCGACGTGTCGCGTTGCCTCGCTCTCCCGCTCTCGCTTTGTCTTAGATTTACGTACTACTATGACGGCAGTAGAACTGCAACCTCACAGTACATACCTATAATTTAACTGAATGAAGGTGGTTTACACTTGTAATATAATATATTGATAGAGTCTTAGATAATATTGAGTTATCGACAAGAATACAAGTTCGACGAGTGGTTGTTATTCCCGGAGTACAAGGTTTGTGTGAATAGAGGTGACGGAGTAGCTGTGTACAACCGTGTGGATCGTTCTCGACTGATTCTAACTTTTTCAGAAAAATTGGTCGTGGGTGAGAAAGAGGAGTAGTAGGGATTTTGACTAAGGGTAGGAGTTTGCTAATTCCTAGGGATTGGTTAAGGAAATTGAGTGGGGAAATTGTTTAATTGTTGGGATTGGTCAAGACGTTACAGGAGAAGGTCAGAGGGGTTGGCGTTGGATTTTGTTTAAACATTAGGATTCTTGGAAGGGTAAGTGCAGGTAAGGAGAGTCGTACGTGATGAAACAATAGATTTGGAATTGGCGTAAAAAGGTCATAAACTGAATGTACGTTGGCGTTCATGATGCCACATTTGGTCGCCAAATGTGCAGTCAAAACTGTAGAAATTAAAAAGGAGAGGTTTTCTTTGTTACAACCCAGATAACAAAGTGTCACTGTGCAAACAGTCCGTTACATTTGTTGCAAATTTTGCTCAAGTCATTTTGTCAACGTCTTGCTGAGAATACTTTTCATGGACGAGGATTTGCATCAAATGTACAGCAATACCTGCGGTCATTTATTATGTCAGCAAATTTTGCTGAAAATATGCTAGCAAGTACAGCAAGCCTTGCTTGCATGTTGCTGACAATTTTCGTTCAACAGTTATTGCTCTAATTTTCACAGCAATAGAGGACACACCTTGCTCTGATATTGCTTTTGCATTTTGCTGTGAAATTTGCACACACGTTGTTATCTGGGAATATTTTAGCTATGAGTTCAAAGATTTTACGACCCGGTTTTTCCCGTCCTTTGGAACCTTAGAGTATTTTTAGAGGCAATGGCTTGCATAAACATAGATATATAGAAAGATAAGATTAAAATAAGAATATTGTCCGATCAACTTTCGATGCGTCGCAACAGATGGACTTAATTGGTAGACAAAAAAATAGGTCATCACTTGTCTTGGTAGTTCTTTCGAGAAAAAATTCATGCAAATAATTGGAATCCATAACCTTCACTGGTGGGGTGAAATGAGATGAAACATCCCGTGAATTCCAACACGCTCGACATTTGTGGGTATTCACGGCGTCGTGTATGTATTAGGGTGACTCATTTTAGCCGACTATTTTTTGATTTTCAATCTCAAATGAGAATTTGTTACTTTTTTGCATTTCAGAAGCTTTCTCCAAATTTCAGATGAATTAAAAAATTTTTACGGATCGTTCACGAATTTTAAGAATTCCAAACATGGTCAAAAATCATATCGTTTTTTTTTCTTCGATTTTTTTCTCGTGGCCACAATTGTTTTTACATACAAAAACAATGACATCCTGAAACCTTCGGCTCAAATCAAAGATTTTTAAAGGTCGCTCAAGAATTTTGAATGTCTATTGGAGTACTATACATTATTGCATTTTGTCGAGCGACCTTCAAATATTAATATCAAGGCTTTATCTTTTTTAAAAATCAATTAACATGATTATGCATCAAAATAAACAACGAGATATTTATTTTTTGAAAAAACGAAATTCGGAAGTTGAAATTTTGGAAATTTAGAAAATGGTCGATTTTTTAAAAATCAATTAACATGATTATGCATCAAAATAAACAACGAGATATTTATTTTTTGAAAAAACGAAATTCGGAAGTTGAAATTTTGGAAATTTAGAAAATGGTCGAAATCGAATTTTTTGTCTGGTGGCAGCAATTGTTCTCACATTTGATGAAAATGACATCCGAAAAATTTCAACTCAAAATATGAATTTTTCAAGGTCGCCCAAAAATTTCGAATGTTTCGGAGATCTATACCCATAAAATTCCTGAGCGACATTTAAAAATTTATATTTTGGGCTGAAATTCTCAGGATGTTATTCCTAACTTCCCGCTTTGAAAATTGCAAATTTTCAAAGAAAAGGGAATATTGATTTCGATCCGATTTTCGAAAACCGAGTTTTAATCAGATCTCGAAGTTTTGGGGTCCAAAGAAGCTATTCTGACTATTTTTGAATGGATGTCTGTGTATGTGTGTGTATGTGCAGCCACGAGAAAAAAAAAGTGAAAAAAATTCTATTTCGACCATTCTTGGCATGTTCAAAATTCGTGAGCGACCTCTACAAATTTTTGAATTGATCTGGAATTCGGGGAGGGCTCCTCAAATGTGATAAACTAACAAATTTTCATACGAGCCTCAAAATCACAAAAGACTCGGTCTAAATGGGTCACCCTAATGTATATGACATATCATAAAACGCCTAGATGCAGAGGTTATCGAGTCAAGATTACCGTCCCGGTCCTGTTATACGTGTCGCGTTTGGATGCGGCTTTGAAATCTTATCACTCTTGAAAAATAACTTGTTCTCTCGTTAGAAGCGTCTTAGCTTTCGATTAAATACAGACAGGGCAAAAAAGTTATCGTAGTTCAGTAGTCATAGCCCGCAACGTTCGACCAGCACATTGCGCAAACTTCCAATTTATGACACGATTTCTTTGTTTCATCTGACAATGAGTGGCAAAAGCATTGCTAGTTTTGAAAGGTAATTAGGGTAATCGAGTTCATTCGACTACGCCTTAAAGTTATCACGCTGCAAACCGACCGGGAAAGAATCCCATAAAGGTTGGTACAGGCCGATTGAACCTTCAAGTCGGAACATGAGGTCTCGATTTAGACGAATATTTGACTTTCTACGATCAAAAAGATATCTTGGTAGTTAAAAAGCATTGATCATTTGTATACTAGATACCACACTACGATGAACCGAAAATGAACGAATAAAATGGCCCTTCGTAGTCGCTATTATGTTCCATCTACCTGAAACACACTATACCTACGATATCGACTTATAGAGCAGAATAGATGTGTTTCGGAAACAGTAGAATTTAAATTCTCCTGACTCAAAAATCTCAATCAAAATTTTTTAAACAACTAAAATAAAATGAAATAAAGATAAAAAATATTGAAGAATAAAAATTGTTCCACAAACTTGACATGTTGCTGATTGAATATGCTTCGTCGTAGATCACTACAACTCGGTCAGCGTGAAACTGTGAAGCCCGTACTTATCGTAGATATATGCAAGAAATTGGAATGATAAACTAACGCTTCTACTTGACTAGCATTACTGCAGACCGAATACTGCCTTCACACGCTCGATGACTGATGTGATTTAATATGATAAGAGTAGTAGTAGTAGTAATAGTGATGCTGTGTGCTCTGTGAACGGGGATGTATTATAACTGTATGGTCGATAAACAGAAAATAACACGAAAGCTAATTCTCACGGCCAGACTTTGACCAATTCTAAGCCGACTCAATCTTGAACGCGATTCATGGTTTTCGAAGTGACCTTTTTATAATCGTCTAATAGCATGTTGCTCCATGAACTAGGATAAATTACTTACCGGCCAGAGAAAGAAAGATAGAAGAGAACAATGATAATTCGATACGTTGAACAGTTATCACAGTGACGATACCAATCAGTGTGCTGAAGTCATGGGACGGATAAACACCGAGAGTGAGTTGATTTTCAATAAAATAGCAAATTATATACATTTTATTCATGAACGATTCTTTGTCGAGTGAACTACAGGAGTTTTTTGGTGTATCCAACAATTCTGAAATTATGATTTATTAATAATTTAATAATGTCAAATTAGTATATAGTTTATCGGTATTTTCTAAAAATCATTAGAACTCGAACAATGTAGTACTCGAATTTGCGTAGACATCGCATTCAATATTGTGCCGGGAAAAAACCGGTAATAGTTGGGACGATATGCGAAGAAAAAAAATAAATACTTTTATACGACATCGATTTTTCCGTCAACTCAATTTATCAAGTTAGGTGGAAAAAATGTATTCGAATTTCAGCAACCAAAAAATCTGTAATAATTCATAAAATTTTTTCAGACGTCAGCTGGTAATACATTTAAGGCCCATCCCTAGTCGCCCACCACCTTTTTGCCGAAAAACGGGTGGGGGTGACACATTTCGATTATTATCCGGGCCCAGGCATCGAAGACGCAAAAATAAAATGCAGAGCGGTGATTCTATTTCAATTCCGAACACACACGTCCAAAAACATATTCATTTCATGCGAAAATAAAGCTGCAATACCGTTTTTAGATTTAGCAAATGTCAACTTCCTCGGCGGCCATCATTATATAGCTGTCCGCCGAGTTTAGCTAGCCTGGGAGGTAAGTGGCGCCACGAATATAATGCTCCAACGCAAGAATAGTACACTAAGAGGCGTCATTTACCTCCCAGGCTAGCTAAACTCGGCGGACAGCTATATACTAATGGTTGCCGAGGAAGTTGACATTTAACAAATCTAAAAACGGTATTTCAGCTCTATTTTCGCATGAAACGAATATGTTTTTGGACGTATGTGTTCGGAATTGAAATAGAATCACCGCTCTGCATTTTGTTTTTGCGTCTTCGACGCCTGGGCCTGGATAATAATCGAAATGTGTCACCCCCACCCCTTCTTCGGCAAAACGGAGGTGGGCGACTAGGAAAGGGCCCTAAATTATTTCAGTATTTTTCTAGACATCGAAAAAATTAGGTGGCTCACTTGACAAAGAATCCTTTTTAATTGTCTGACACGATTTCATGCCTCATTTGCATTATTGAAACAGATTTGATGAATATTTTGATATTTTTAGAAATAAGTGGTCTGGGATAAAACATAAATAGAGAAAGAGATATAAAAATAAATAGATGAAAAATTCCCTCATTCTGCGAAATTCTCACAATTATCGAAATAAACAAACAAAATTGAGAGGATTTACATTGTTACTATGCGTTACAGAGTCACATAAGAATTAAGCGTGAAAAGCGCGAGAAGCGACGGTGTGCAAAATGCGCGGGGTATATCGAAACCCGAGAGTGAGTACCCTATTGTTATGGTTACTGAGTTTTGTTATTCGTATTTTTATGCTAATATTATATATTTTACCCTAATATTTACGGCAGCATGGATGTTATTACTTCCATGCTGCCGTAAATTTTAGGGTTAGGCATTTTAACGGAAAATCTTTTCATCAAAACAATCGTGGCTGTGCAAACTTCGAGGTTATCGGATGACAGCTGCGGGAGGCTCACGTCGTGGTTTCTCCAGACCTGGCGGCCGCTGCCTCGTTAGGCATAGGCACACGAAATTCGCGGAGAGTGCAAACTCGTTTCAGTTTTGTAAAAAAAAAAATAGTGAGTCGTAAGGACAGCATCATTGAACATTACTGTACATAGTACATCCAGTGAATATACATGAAGTGTATGTCCGAGTCTTATCGTTGCATGTACATACTCAGAATGTTCCACCCGTATGTTCCACGCACATTCCCACTTGAATGTACGTGCGACATACATCAGATGTGCAAACAAAGCATGTTCAACCCGTCTTTCGTATGCACATACCCGGAATGTTACCCTCATACATTATATGCACATCCCCACGTGAATATACGTCCGACATGCATCAGATGTGCAAACGAAACAGATCCAAACCCGTCTCTCGCATGCACATACCCGGAAAGTTGCCCTTGTACCTACATCCCACGTACATCCTTGCGTGAATATATGTCCGAAATGCATCAGATGTGCAAACGAGGCAGGTTCGAGCCCGTCTCTCGCACGCACATACCCGGAATGTTGCCCTTGTACGTTCGACGCACATTCTCGCGTGAGTGTACGTCTGACATACGACAGATGTGCATACGGAGCAGGTGTCGATGCCGAAATTCGGGGTGACCGAGGGTATGCGTAGCCCTTACGAGCAGTAACAGTTATAATTGCAGTAATGTATGACTGCAAACCATTCGATATAAATATGCAAAGCTCACAAATAGTCGGTAGTATGATTTATAGTTTGAAAACAAAACGTATCTAGTCTTGTAATCATAGATATCTTACAATACAGATCATTGGAGCTAGATGGTAACCGGGCTTCGCTCAATCAAGGAAGTTAAGGGGGGGCAGCACTCGATTTTTACCGACATAAACTATAATCTCGATTTTCTCCTAAACGGTGGTCCCAAATTAATAGTCCGTTCGGCAGACGATGATTCGGGAAGATAGGTTGTACCTAGCATAAAAATTTCACTGAAATAGAGAAAAATTCACTTTTTATGCATCGTAAGATGTGGGCGTGTCACTTGTTTTGACTATTATCGGAGCCTACGCATCATTGACGCGAAAAAGAGAATAAGAGCACCATTGCGATTGAAATGCCGAACACGATCGTCTAAAAACATCTTTGATTCGGGCGATATTAACGAGTTATTTTGTATGCCCGTAATTAGTAAAAATCGTCTGTTCTCAATTACTCGGAAACACATGTTTCCCTACTTCTCGCAACGCCCAAGAGATGGCTCAGCACACCGAAAAGCTGCAAGATCTATCCCGCTCTCTTTCTTTCACATGGCAGCTGGATCATCGCTGCAAAATTCCGCGCTCTGAGCCATCTTCCGGGCGTTGCGAAAAGTAGGGAAACATGTGTTTCCGAGTGATTGAGAACAGACAATTATTACTAATCACGGGAATACAAAATAGCTCGTTAATATCGCCCGAATCAAAGATGTTTTTAGATGATCGTGTTCGGCATTTCAATCGCAACGGCGCTCTTATTCTCTTTTTCGTGTCAATGACGCGTAGGCTCCGATAATAGTCAAAACAAGTGACACGCCCACATCTTACGATGCATGAAAAGTAAATTTTTCTCTATTTCAGTCAAATTTCTATGCTAGATACAACCTATTCTTCTCGAATCATCGTCTGCCAAACGGACTATTAATTTGGGATCACCGTTTAGGAGAAAATCGAGATAATAGTTTATGTCGGTAAAAATCGAGTGCTGCCCCCCCTTAAGCAATGATATTCAGGACCAGCATTTGGATGGGTGACCGTTTTTAGACGATTAGATCGAATTGACGTGCATAGTCTTTGTGTTTCCCTTGGTTATCAAAACATTTCGTAGGTGTGTTCCGTCCTTAAATACGTACTTGAAAACGAAATACAACCCTCCTTCGTAATTATTTTTGCTGTCAAAAACATGGATGAATATATATTAGAGATTCGAATGATAATTCTGATACATACTCAAGACATCCATCGTACATACCTTCAACACTATCAACATATGCGGAGAATGTGCAAACTATATTATACGGCACATGGATTTGTATATACTGCGAACATACATGTTATATTGTACTCATTTACGTATGTCATGCTCCGAATATACTGAGCACATCAGTTGGTAACTTTGTCATATGCATAGGACTTCCATGGTATTACTTGTCACATTATAAGCATGTACAGAGAATATGCGATGTACCGAGCATGATATACAGAGGACATACATAAAATGTATTTTTGCTATGTGGAAAGCTTTCATTCATCTTATAGATGACTTTCATATAATATGTACGTAATATTATATAAATGAAAAGCTTTTCCATCAATATTTGAATAATCATAAATTCAATCTTTCATTTGAAAGATTTTTAAATAGATATAAATCAAGTATCTAAATTAAAATAAGAAAATTATTGATATATAAGTATTAATATGTAATCCAAAAAAAAAATTACTCGAATATGGAAATAATTGGGAAAAAATTTACTTAAAATTAAAAACAACATCTGTGTAGCTGCCACACGCAATGGAAGTGAAACTCGTATAATCATATGAAATTTTTTTTGGCATTATCAAGGAATGCCCTATATATTGACAGACAACAATCAAATACGGTGCATTTTATCCCAATTCGATCTTATTACTTCCGTTGCACTTTTTGTTATGCCCCGACTTACCCTACCGGCCCGTAAAGATGTTTTACTTCCGTTGCACTTTTCGTTACGCCTCGACTTACCCTACCAACCGGCTGAAAAGAAGTTTCACTTCAAGAATAATTTAAAAAATGAAACTATTTTCAACCAAATAGCTTCAAATTAAATATTTTTGATACACGTAGATGTATCGAGAGTCGATAAGGTTAGTATGAAATCTTTCGTAGCACTTGCGCGGTAACATAGATTTCATATTAACCTTATCGACTCCCCATACCTTTACGTGTATAAGAAGCAAATTCAAAATAGTACATTTCAGTACGAGTATGGAAAGGCTTTTTTGGCGAAACGAGAGGTTTACGGCACGAGCCGAAGGCGAGTGCTGTAACGAGTTTCGTCAAAAAGCCTTTACGTACAAGTTACGATCATTATTTTTCATCCCGAAAGCCGAGAAATCGCAACGAAGTTGCGATTCTGAGGTTAGAGTGATGAAAATTAATTTTTCAAACACGGTGCGGTGAATTGACTTGAAATTTTGGCAGTGAGTATTTCAATTATCTATTTTCCGATGATTGAAATTTCAAAATTGTGGTACTATTTCAAATTTGGTATCGAACCTCCTTGAGTTGGAAAACCTTTTCTATCAAGTATAAACAAGCACTATCGGCTAAGAGTGCGATGGCGTTTCTTTTTAGTGTGCTATCCGTTTCCGGACACTGAATAGACACAACACACACACACACACTAAAGATAAAGTCAAAGTCTAATTTGGGACATTGGGATTTAGTGGGTAGGGGCTTCAGGTCCTGCCAACGTGACTGCCAAGGTACACTTCACAATGTTATACTATTCTTGTTACAAATATCGCCTGCGAAGGGAAAAGCTGCCAACACGATGTTCACATACTAATCACGAATACGACTTCTATTCTTTCGATGACGTGATTTTTTACCCCCTAGGGAGTAGAAAGTACTTTCTGCTCACATCTCTCGGAAAACAAAATTGTGGACCTGTTCCATAGGCATGAAAAAGGACCCAAATCATGGTGGTGTTATAAAAAACTAAATATAGTAGGATATAACTATATATAGGTAGATATGATACATATAGTCAGATATATAACGATATACCGAGATGTCAGTATACACATATACCCAGATCTGAGTATATATGCTCGGCGGATTATGCCAAATCACGGATTCAAGTATGTATAAACGATTCGATCTAATCGTATAAGATTATATCTAATCTTTCTTTCTTTGGGATGAAGAACCCGGACCAAAATCATGAACACGATCGGAGACATCGATTTTTTCCAGTTGCTGGTTTGACGTGGAATCATTCTTATACTCAATGAGATAAAATGAGGTAAAATATCAGGGCCTAGAAACCTACAATAAGATGTAATTATAATTCCCTATCAAGATTCGTGGCAGCGATCGCCGCCAAGTACCCGTAGGCCGGCGAGCGGTAACCACTAATCTCTAGACGGCCGAACTAGTTATGCCTGGAAGCAGGGTGCTGTATCTCCCAAACGCTTCGAGTGAATTTGATGCAATTCAAAAGATGAAAAGCCCCAACAAAACTCACTTTACTTCAAAAATTTAAACGAAATCAATTGAGTGCCTTTTAGTTATCAGGTGTCAAATCTGCCGAAAAACACAATCGTCTTCGTCTTCTTCTTTCCCGCAGAGATTTTTAATGAAATTTGTGTAAGCGATAACTGTTGAATCGTGGTACAGATAATCTTGAAATTTCATATGCTTATTACTGCTACCGAGATGCAGAATCCTATTAATTTTCAGCAAGATTCGACATCGGGAAAAGAAGTTATTGGATTTTTTAACGCAAAGCATCCGTCGTGATTTCACACAATGATGTCATAGGAAGTGATACTCACCGCTCATTTGGTGGGCTATCGTGATTACTAGGAGGCTATTGACACCATTCAGAATACCGTACGAATTGATAAAGTGACCTCAGTTTACAGAACACTTGATGGTCACAATCCTTCATCTGTCTCGGCTCCATTTCAATATTCTTATTTCATAGTGAATTCTCGATTCATTGCCCTGAGGTGCACTGATTGAATTTTCATTCTCTTCTATTTCCCATATCCGATAAAGATGGATGGAAGTATATTCAGTGCACTGCAGGGCAGTGAGTTTAATTCACCATAACAAGTTCGCGGATCAACAGTCACGGATTATGAGTATGTGGAGCATGTTTTATTAGGTATGTTAAAAAACAATATCCTCGTCTTTCTATCTATAACACCTCGGAGAATAGTCTGATGACGGGTGAGCACTTGTCCCCAACACGATTTCCTACGACTTATGCATGATTGCATTAGTCTTCATCAGTAACTAAGATGTATGATAGTAAGTATTCATGATGATATTATTTTCCTGATTCTTGACTAAAATCAAATGAATTGTTCTTTGATGAATCTGTGTTATTCCGAATTACTTCATATATCTTCTGTCCCTCACAGTTTCATATCAAACATTTGAAAATGATACCCTCTGTTGCGTAGCAGTATCCTACGCTAAAAATGATATATGACGTTTATTTACTGTCCGTCCAAGTACTGACCGAACATTTGGCATGCACATTTTTTACAACATAAAAAGACGAGGTTCCCTGTAAATAGTTCCCACAAATCCTGTACTTTCCCACAGTAAAACAGCCCATGTGCACTGCAAATGTAGAAACTTTCCCTTAAAAACTATCTTTATGGCCTACCGAACTCTTCCTTTGTTTTCCACACGTCTCACTGCAACCCCAAGACCTCTTATCTACCTAGCTCTTGCAAAAAATCCTAATGTTTAAACAATCCTAAGTCCAACCTCCAAATCTCCTACTCTTTCGACCCGAAGTCCTACCCTGACATCTTGACCACTCGCACACGGTAACTAACTTTCCACTTTAACAACTTAACCAATCAGCAGATATTAACAATTTCCCACCCTTACTAACATTTCTCATGAATAGACGAATAAGACGTTCATCGATATTGGAATATTTATCATTAATATGGAAAATGCATTCTTAATATGTGTAATGCGAGATTGTCGAGGCGAATACACGGTCGTGATATTTGTTACCGATATAATACCAATTATTATTGAATGACAAGATTGAAAACTAGCATGTATGATATCAAAATTCCACGTCGTCATGTATGAATCGTTTTTCAACTCTTTAAAGGCATATGTCGCACACTCATAATATCATGTACTAAGCGAGAAAGTACTTCTTAAAATATTTGGCACAGAAGATACTATATTGCTTATGCAGTATATCACGCAATATCAAAAGTTGCGTATTTTGTGACAAGTCGCATATTATTTATTGGTATTCGGATATGAAAACAATCCAAATCACAGTGATTCAAACTACTCTGCATCTCTTCAAGAATGGTTGTAATCCCCCCCCCCCCCCCCCCCCCACTGCTACTCTTATCATATTAAATCACATTTGTCATCGAGCGTGTGAAATAAGTATTTGTTCTGCAGTACTGCCAGTCAAGTAGAGGCGCCAATTTATCATTCCAATTTGTTGCAAGTATTTTCTGAATGTACACTTAGAATCAGTACTGGCCTGATATATCTACGATAAGTACTGGGTTCACAGTTTAACGCTGACCGAGTTGTAGTGAACTACGACGAAGCAAATTCAATCAGCAACATGTCAAGTTTGTGCAACAATTTTTATTCTTCAATATTTTTTATCTTTATTTCATTTTATTCTATTTTATTTGTTTTAAAATTTTTGATTGAGATCTGTGAGTGAAAAGAATCTGAATTCCACCGTTTCCGAAACACATCTTCTTTGCTCTATAAGTCGATATCATAGGTATGGTGTATTTAGGTAGATGAGACATAATAGCGACTACGATGAGCTATTTTATTCGTTTATTTTCGGTTCATTGTGGTGCGGTATCAAAGTATGCGAATGACCAATACTTTTCAACCACGAAAATATCTTTTCAATTGTACAAACTCAAATATTCGTCGAAATCGAGACCTCATGTTCCGACTTGAAGGTTCAATCGGCCTATACCAACCTTCATGGGATTCTTTCCCGGTCGGTTTGCAGCGTGATAACTTTGAGGCGTAGTCGAATGAAATCGATTACCCTAACTACCTTTCAGAAATAGCACTGCTCCTGCCACTCATTGTCAAATGAAACGAAGAAATCTTGTCATAATTTGGAAGTTTGCGCAATGTGCAGGTCGAACGTTGCGGGCTATCACTACTGAACTACGGTAACTTTTTCGCCCTGTCTATCTTCAATCAAAAATTGAGACGTTTCTAGCGAGAAAACAAGTTATTCGTCACGAGTGATAAGATTTCAAAGCCGCATCCAAACGCGACACGTATAACAGGACCGGGACGGTAACCTTGACTCGATAACCTCTGCGTCTAGGCGTTTTATGATATGTCATATACATTAGGCTGACCCATTTTGACCGACTCTTTTTTGATTTTGAGTTTCGTATGAAAATTCATTAGTTTATCACATTTGAGGAGCCCTCCCCGAATTCAAAATCAATTAAAAAATTTTTAGAGGTCGCTCACGTATTTTGAACATTCCGAAAATAGTCGAAGTAGATTTTCAACTTCTCGCTATGATAAATTTTCATAAAAAAAGGGAAGTTATTGGTTTCGGTCAGATTTTCTAAAATCGAGTTGTCATTAGATCTCGACGTTTTGGGTTCCTAGGAAGCTATTCTGACTATTTTTTGATAGACGTCCGTCCATGTGTGTGTGTGTGTGTGTATGTAAACGAAATTTTTGTCGTTCGATATCTTTAGAACGAATCGACCGATTGGAATGGTTCTTGTGGCGATCGAAAGGGTTTATCAAGACTTAGATCTGATTAGATTTTGGAGTCGATCGGTCAAGTAGTTCCAAAGTTATTCGAAAAATAAAAATTGAAAAAAAAAATTTTCATGATTTTAGCGCATAACTCCTAAACTGTTCGTGCCATTAGTCTCAAAACTTGATCGGATTTAAGTCTTGGATATCATTTTCGATTGCTGCAAGGTTCATCAAAATCGAACGATTAGTTTAAAAGATATTGCACGACTAAAATTTCTTTTTTTGTCGTATCATACCTTTGGAACAAATTAACCGATTTTAATGATTCTTGCGGCGATCGAAAAGGTATACCGACTTGAATCTAATTGAGACTGACCGATATCTTCTGTCATTAAATATTACTCCCTAAAACCTAGAAATGTCGACATTTGAAAAAACTCGATTTTTGATTAAAAATCATACGGAAAAAAATTTGTATACAGAAAACTAACTATAGTTATAACCTTCTTCAATGTATTATGAACACAATAGTATCAATTTATTGCAACGTATTTGACATATAGCGGGAAGGTTTAGGGTTGGCCCACAGGTCAACCGGCTTCCTGATTTTTTTTACGTTTTCTTTCTCGTGGCTGCATGTGTTTTTACGTTCCAAAAAATCAGCAAACGGGTTGACCAGTCGGCCAACCCTAAAACTTCCCGCCATGTGTCAGAAACGTTATAATAAATTGATACTTTTGTGTTTATAATACAATAAAGAAGATTATAAGTATAGTTAGTTTTCCGTATACCAATTTTTCTTTGCGTGTGATTTTCAATCAAAAATCGAGCTTTTCTCGACTGCCAACATTTCTAGATTTTAGGGAGTTATAGACAGGGTGTCCCATTTAACTCGACCACCTGATTTATCTCGAAAAATACTGCTCCGATCAACTATTGAGTATAGTAAAAATTCTAGGGTTCAAATGGATTTTTCAGTGGAGGCGCTGCTGAGGTCAGTCAAAGGTCAACTTTGTTTTTTCAAATGGAAACCCATATTTTTCATTTCGTAATTTTGTTCTACTTGAAAACTCAAACGACTTTCGTATAAAACATTTGTTGGTGGGACGTCAATTTTCTATGCTATTCAGCTGAGCAACTAGAGATTTCTGAACATCTGAGAGCATTTCACCTCTAATCTATCAAGTTTAGAGAAAAATTACAAGAAACGAAAAATGCGTAATTTCATGCAAAGATTCTTGGAGAGTAATTGCAGATTTTTTTCTAACAATTTTTGATTTTTTTTTACGCAATTAAAGAAGTTGCAATAAAAAGTTATTTGAAAAAATTCTGCGATTATTCTCCGAGAATCTTTGCATGAAATTACACACTTTTCGTTTCTTGTAATTTGTCTCTAAACTTGATAGTTTAGAGGTGAAATGCTCTCCAACGTTCATAAATCTCTAGTTGATAAGCTGTATAGCATTGAAAATTGATATCCCACCAAAAAATGTTTCATACAAAAGTCGTTTGAGTTTTCAAGTAGAACAAAATTACGAAATGAAAAATATGGGTTTCCATTTAAAAAAACAAAGTTGACCTTTCCTTAACCTCGGCGGTGCCTCCGCTGAAAAACCCAATAACGCCAACTTCTTTCTCCCTTTGAACCCTGAAAGTTTCACTATACTCAATACTTGATCGGAGCAGTATTTTTCGAGATAAATCAGGTGGTCACGTCAAATGGGACACCCTGTATAATGTCAGGAGATATCGTTCAGTCTCAATTAGATTCAAGTCCTGGTATACCTTATCGATCGCTTCAAGAATCATAATCGGTTAATTCGTTCCAACGGTATATCGTACGACAAAAAAAGAAATTTCTGTTGTGCAATATCTTTTAAACTAATTTTCCGATTTCGATGAATCTTGCGGCCATCGAAAGGGTCATCCAAGACTTGAATCTGATTAGATTTTGAGACTAATCGCACGAACAGTTCAGTGGTCATGCGCTGGAAACATGACATTTTTTTTCTTCTCGATTTTTATTCTTCGAAGAACTCCGAAACTACTCGACCGATCGATTCCAAAATCTAATCAGATCTAAGTTTTAAGGAACCCTTTCGATCGCCGCGAAAATCATTCCGATCGCTCGATTCGTTCTAAAGATATCGTACGACAAAAATTTGTTTACACACAAACACGCACGAACACGCACACGTACGCGCGCGCGCACACACACACACACATACACACACAGACGTCCATCGAAAAATAGTCAGAATAACTTCCTGGGACCTCGAGAAATCATATGGTGTCATGTTGTATAATTATCAATTATATCTTTCCCAATGAAGTAGGTAGGCAAAAGTCGGTTCACAACGAGTGAGTACCTTCACGATGAAGATGATATTGTAGTTATCTCTAAACTAGTTCAAAATTGTGAAGAATTGAAAATATTTGCCGAGTAGTGGGCGCTTATACTTTTATGGGCCTCGGGCGCTTCGTGATCTTAATCCGAGGTTTCGGCTGCCAAAAGGACACTCCAATTGCAAGCTCCGTTTCGTAGATATTCGAGAAAGTATTTTTGTCATGAAGGTGTAGTCGAGTGAAATCAATTACCCTCACTACCTTTCAGAACTAGCAATGCCTCTGCCACTCATTGTTAGATGAAGCAAAGAAATCTTGTCATAAATTGAAAGTTTGCGCAATGTGCGGGTCAAACGTTGCGGGCTATGACTACTGAACTACGATAACCTTTTCGCCGTGTCTGTATCTAATCAAAAGTCGAGACGATTCTGGTGGAATAACAAGTTATTCTTCACGAGTGATAAGATTTCAAAGCCGCATTCAAATGCGAGACATACAATAAGATCGAGGCATGAACCTCAACTGGACAACCTCTGCAGTCTAGGCGTTCTATGATATGTCATCACATACATCACATACACGACACCATTATTACCCAGAAATATCAAACGTGTTGGAATTTATGGGAGGTTCCATCTCATGTCACTTAACCAGGGAAGGTTATGTACTCCGCTTCTTTCCATGGATTTTTTCTCAAAAGTACTACCAAAACATGTGATAAACTATTCATCCGTTTACCGATTAGATCTAGAAAAAAACAAATGTCTCTTCTTCGAATGATAGCAAAAGTAACATGGGCTCGTAAATATATACTTTCGTCGATACTTTTCACAGCCTTCGCCTCAGAGATCCCAGTCTGGCAATAACATGGACAAATATTAGACCACATTATGATAATTATTTAGAGGGTGGCTGTTCATTGCCAAAACCTCTACAACAAAGTTTGGATTTCCTTTCCAAAACGGATCATGGAAAAGTAGAACGCCTCCATCCATCAAGCTATAGATAACGCTAATTTCTCGTTTTATTCATGGATGTTCTGAAAAGAAATTTATCTCTCAGTTTGATCGAGTTTTTGTCTGGAACCAGTCAGTACGGAGAGAGCCAGCAAAGTTGATAAGTCTAACATCTAGAGAGCTAATACTTTTCTCCTACGCAGATTCAGATATGAATTCTAATCTGGGTTGAGACCCGTAGAATGTTTTGACTAGTACGGTATTGAGACACCCTCGTGGGATGTCTAGTGGACGAAATTCCAAGATTGGCAAGTAATGATCATAATTTTTGCTTTCCGAGGTTTCTGCAAGTCTCACGACCCAAAATTTTCGTTTGAAATAAAATCGTTCAATTCATTCAGGTGAGGAGCTTCGATTGTAAATCTTTTGTGGAGGTACGTCGTCAGTGACACACAGCGGCTGATTCCAGTATTCAAATTCACATACAAACATGAATATCAGCATTGGTAGGATCCTCACTCTTTCAACAATAAAGTTAGCCAGAAATATAGTGAACATTTCACTCGCAGAATTTTTTAATTGTCTATATAGCACGTGATCAATGGAGAAATTGTCTATTTGCAGGTAACGGCGTATGCAAATGTGTAACCCTTTGTGCCCTGGCGGGATTTGGAGTATTCTGCTTAACTATGATATTCCTCAACCAATGGTACGGCAATCCACTGAAACATCAAATACTGTCGATATTAGCACCAGGATGTTCACGGGAGGTAAGCTTGAGGATCCCATTCCATTCCCTAACTCTATGAATAACACCTGATCCACCCGACGCTGTTCTTTGGCAAATCGCGAAGCCATCTGAAGCTCCAGACCGACTTCGATATTTCTGCCGAATCTCGAGAACACACATACCGAGAGTTTTCGGTGAATCCGCACGACCCCGTCCTACGACCGAACCAACACAGGAACGCACCTCGTGTATGAGGCTCGTTCAGGAAGGATAGGCTACTATTAGCATGGCTTATCCCCTCCCGAACGAGCTTCACACACGCGATGCCTGCCTGTGTTGGTTTGGTCGTAGCAGGGGGTCGTGCGGATTCACCGAAAACTCTCGGTAGATGAGATGTGATAAAATACTCTGAAAATCAAAATTCACGGCAGCGAATCGCCGCCAAGTACATTTCTGTACCCTTATTTATCATCAATATTATTACAAAGGGAGATTTCCCTCCTCCACTTTTCTAGGAAATCGCTTATATATTTCGCATGATCTAGCAATAATAGAAGATAAATGATTACAAATAGATGAGGCGAAATAACTGAAATATCGGTTGCTGCGTCAACCGATATTATTGTGAAAACAGTCCTTTTTCAGACTTAAAACCGAATACAAGCATTTTCCAATAATATACGCATTTTTTCCCGACTACTTGTTTGCTTTGACTTAAAACCTTATTTTCACTCAGGACCCACATTATTTTACTGTACGGTCCTGATCATTAATGGTTTACCCGAACAATCAGCGTCGTTTAACATGGTTTGAACTCCACTAGCGTCACCATGCGCTCACAGTCGACGTTTAGCAGACAGCGTGCGCGTCAACACAGATCAACAATGTTGCTTGAATGACTTGAAGTTGTAGCGCTACACATATTTCTCGAACGAAGCGTCTGCTTGTCGACTCGTCGGGTTGAGTCTATGCTACACGAGTCAAAAATCCGAGCGCAGCTATGTTCATGTTAAAACCATTTATGATCAGGACTGTACAAGCTATTTCATCGAACTGCAATAAGCCTCGCAAGCTAATTTCGTAACAATATAAACAGGCGAGTGCTACCACAAATCATTACCCGGAGCATCCACTTCTGATGATTTCACATGTCAGAGTAGCATCATATATCCAAAAGAAAATGATATTTGCGAATCTCATTTGCAGGGCTTATAGACTTTGTAGAGCCAATCTCAACAAAATCGGTCAAATAGTTTTAGAGATAATCATTGTCAAAGTTGAAAAACGATTAAAAAAAAAAAAAAAAAAACACCTGATTTGATCAATTTTTCAAGAAGTTATGAATTTTCCAAAAAAAAAAAAAAAATCATATCTCAGAAACAGATGAACGAAAAAATCGAAAAAAATCGTTAAAGCTTTTCTCATTAGGTATAATCGCCCATAAAAATTGTGATGAAATCAAAAATTCGAATTATCATTCCCGTACGTTCTGGCGGAGAATGCCCCATATACATATACTGTAACGGCCCTTTTGCTCTCATCCCTGCCTAGCGTTGTTTTAGGTATAGTCGTGCAAAGCAGGCGTTACGTTTTGTGTATACTCCGAAAGACCGCGGGAAACGGTCGCAATCGCGCAATGGAGTGAACATCTCGAAAATCGCGTTTAAAAAATACAATTGTTCTTAACAAATGGAAGATTGTTTATTCGATAAAGTGAAAAATAATAACATGTAAGTCCAATCCAAGAGCTTTAGGATAAGCTTTCGCAGACGTCTGTACATCAAAGGAAATCGGAGATATTGAAGTTCAAAGGAGAGCGCGATTCCGATTTTTGGTGCTTTTTTCGAAAATTCAACCCCTGTAGCTTCTAAACCATTTGAGTAAAAAAAAAAAAAAAATTGTTTCTTGTGTTTATTTTACCCAGAGAATATGTAAAAAAAAATTTGATAATTTTCAAGCACATGAGGTCAAAAAGGTGTCCCGCTTGACGTGGAATGACTCATACATGAATGAGGAAATTTGTACTTTTCAAACAGCGAGCATCGTGGCACGAGTTTTAATTAAGTATAACTCGAAAACCATACAACATACAAAACAATGTGGGGCATAAAAAAGTTTCAGTTTGAAGTAAACTTCAAAGTGATGACATACAAAACAAGCAGGTAAATCGGCTGACCACGATGGGCCAGACCTAAAACTTCCCGTCCAAATTTTTCAAGGAAACAAAAAAACAGATGTATGACGATTTCCTAAAATAATTATTGGTAGGCAACTTTCAGATGAGAGGGGTTGAAATAATCTGTCCTTGTATTCGTGATCAACGGTCCAGAAAACCTTGAGATTCCAATTTTTATTGGAATCCGTCAATCCTTTCTCGAGATATCGTGGATTAAATTAATTATTTCAAAATTTTGTTCTTCGAATATCTCAAAAACTACTGGACCGATCAAATCCAGAATCTAATCAGTTCTAAGTTCGGAGAATCCGCGTTGATTGATACCAAATTCATAAAAATCTGATCATTCGTTCTCGAGATATCGTCGGACAAAAAAATTGATCACATACATACATACATACATACACACATACATACACGCATACATACACACATACATACACACATACATACACACATACATACACACATACATACACACATACATACACACATACATACACACATACATACACACATACATACACGCATACATACACGCATACATACACACATACATACATACACACATACATACACACATACATACACTCATACATACACACATACATACACACATACATACACACATACATACACACATACATACACACATACATACACACATACATACACACATACATACACACATACATACACACATACATACACACATACATACACACATACATACACACATACATACACACATACATACACACATACATACACACATACATACACACACACAGCACACACACACACCCACACACAGACGTCCATCTGAAAATGATCGGAGATGATTCTCTAGACTTCAAAACGTCGAGATCTAGTAAAAACTCAACTTTTTATTTTCGGGGTGAATACAATAACTTCCTCTTTTCTCTGATATCAGAGAAACGGGAAGTTAAAAATATGGCGGTTCCGGAAAGTTGAAAAAAAATTATTATACAATTAGTGTTAAGAATTTCTCAATAACCATACGTCTTTAAGGGTTAAAAGTTTTGGAGAATATTCTTCTCTAAGGCACTTGAGGCACATAAGGACCACCTTATTTCAAATCGTTTTATATCATTTTCACTTAAAAATAATTATCTCATGAAGGCGGCAAGTGTTGCTTCTTATAATTTCAAACATACATTTAAATGAATAATATGTCTTCATGCCTCGTAATTTTCACTATAATATGAACAAAATAATGGCACTAGGTAGCCTAACAAGGCCTGGGTCGTTTATTAAGGCCTAAGCCTTTTTCATATTTTCGGTTGTTGAGAAATTTCTAAAACTAATTTTATAATTATAGTATATTTTTGTTCTGTTTTGAAAAGCCCGCGCGATTTTCAGCAGAACTAATATCAAGCTGGAGAAAATTAGTCCAGTCAATAGAGAATTTAACTTTGCAAAATTCGCTCACGGCAATTTTATTGTTGAGATCGTTAAGTAGACTTATAAAAAGCTTAAATTCCAAAATGAGAATTATGAAACCTGCTGCGTCAGCCGCCATCTTGGAAAACGCGTTTCATATCATATCTCGGAAACGGCTGACTTTAGGATGAAAAACATAGAGACCTTTTTCGTAGATAATTAAATTCCCCACCTTTTTTGTTTGAAATTTTTTTTTATTCAACTTACCGTTTTTCAATTACAGCTCGTCAAATGTCGCAAATCTTCTTTTATCCGCTGTAACTCCCTGAAAAGTTGATTTAACGATGAAACGTTCTCTTCCTTTGTTATTCATTATTGAATTCCCTACAAATTTTGTATCAAACTTGTAGGTTTGAAAGTTATGAACGGTTGAATATGGAATGAACGCATGGAAATAGGTCCCATTATCGTATATATTTTCTATCATTGGCCTATAAATTTCTAACAATTTTTTCTTTCATTAAACATTGATATGATTGTTCGTAGAGTCTATAAAAATCCGAAATCAGGAAATAGGGTTACAATAAAGTGATTTATTGGTGTTACATGCTAAAATTATATCAAAAAAATGTATTTCAATCTGAACAATAAGTAAGAAACCGGTTCTACAATATAAAAATAAACTGACTTATTGCTGTTGCAATATAAAATTGCAAATAAAAAACAAGCTTATATTAGCCTTCTACGTTTTTGAGATGTAGACGGACCTTCCTCTACATCTGAACAATCTTCCGAATCCTCAAGCTGCAGTGAATCGACTTCCTCGACTGGCGAGTGTATCAATTGACACGCATTCGCGAAGCATTCGCCTTCGTCTGTATAATCGCCATCTGCGGCAGGATATTGAAAATTTGGTTCGAAATCATCCGGGTCGCTGATTTCAATACCAGCCTGGTTGGTGCATGTCTCCTCATTACAGGAGCACAAAATATAAGCTTGTTTTTTATTTGCAATTTTATATTGCAACAGCAATAAGTCAGTTTATTTTTATATTGTAAAACCGGTTTCTTACTTATTGTTCAAATTGAAATACATTTTTTTTATATAACTTTAGCATGTAACACCAATAAATCACTTTATTGTAACCCTATTTCCTGATTTCGGATTGTTATAGACTCTACGAACAATCATATCAATGTTTAATGAAAGAAAAAATTGTTAGAAATTTATAGGCCAATGATAGAAAATATATACGATAATGGGACCTATTTCCATGCGTTCATTCACATATTCAACCGTTCATAACTTTCAAACTATCGGTCCTTCGGCAAAAAGTTTGATACAAAATTTGTAGGGAATTCAATAATGAATAACAAAGGAAGAGAACGTTTCATCGTTAAATCAACTTTTCAGGGAGTTACAGCGGATAAAAGAAGATTTGCGACATTTGACGAGCTGTAATTGAAAAACGGTAAGTTGAATAAAAAAAAATTTCAAACAAAAAAGGTGGGGAATTTAATTATCTACGAAAAAGGTCTCCATGTTTTTCATCCTAAAGTCAGCCGTTTCCGAGATATGATATGAAACGCGTTTTCCAAGATGGCGGCTGACGCAGCAGGTTTCATAATTCTCATTTTGGAATTTAAGCTTTTTATAAGCCTACTTAACGATCCCAACAATAAAATTGCCGTGAGCGAATTTTGCAAATTCACACCTATAACGAAATTCTCTATTGACTGGACTAAATAGTTTTCCTGAAATAAATGATTCGCATGCATGGCTAGTTTCGCCTTTTACTCAATCTGATGGCTTCAATTGATGAAAAAATGTTAGATTTGTGTTAATAAATAATTTTGTTCGCAATTTTTGTTATAAAAAAAACTACGTGTTTTTCTAGGGGGGGCGGGGGGGTCTGGGAAAAAGCTACGATAGACTACATGGGGGGGGGGGTCAAAAGTGGCCAAAATCCGACTACGTGGTTTATGAACGATCCCTAAGGAGCCAATTCGAAGTGAATATATTGCAACAAATCCTGTTCCGTTTTCTTGGTCATTGTAATTCTTTGAAAAATTACAATGAATTCCTTCCCGAATTCTTGAAACCAAAAAGCTGTTTCAATTACTGAATATATTTTCAAACAGAAGCTCATAATGAATTGTAGATGACACAGCATATACTGATCATCAATAATGAATCAAAATTTCTCATACATAGTCATAAAAAATAATATCACAAATTGTCAACGGTCACCACGAAACGAAATTTATGGCCAACACGTCATTTTGCAAACAAAACATTCATATCTTTTTCTTATAATCAACCGATTCAGAAAATTCGAACGCGGTTGTAAAGATGATACATCAGACTTCCAGAAAAAAATCATCATTACTATGTTCTGCTAAAAAAGTCTATTTGATGAGGACTCTAAGCATGAGAAAATTTGGGGAGCTGATATATATGGAAAGTATCAGTGAAAAAGCCATGAAATATTGGTTATCAAGTATATATTTTGATTCGTGCGATGCGAAATATAAAAAGAAAAAAAATTCGATATTCGTGAAGATTAAAACATATACTCGTAAGTTATCATAGATTAACTTATTAGTGGGACTACACTACGAGTAATTCAGCTTCCATGTTTCTGCCTTTTTTCGGGAAGTGGTTCATCTTTATCTGAATATTCAGATTCTACTTGTTCCGATGGTCTAATTTCCTCATTATCAGCATCTTCCTCCGACTCCGGCCCGCTTATTTTCTCTAAATTGTCTTTTTCATCCGAAACAATGTCGAGTGCTGGTTGTCTCGCTGTCTCGGACCGCGTCAAAGTTTCGTCGTGCACACCGAGGCTTCTCAAATTATATCTACGTACATTTGTCAGTGTAGTGTAAGTATAAATGTAAGTCTAAGTGTATAACTGTGTGTGTGTGTGTGTGCGTGTGCATTTCGGCCGGTGAAGAGAGCGAAGAGAGTGAAGGGAGAAAGAGAGAAATACTCTGTTTAATAACGCGTATTTCCACCTCTTTGCCGGATCAATTCCTGGCATCTCTGGGTCATGTTTATACAGTTTCGAATCCTGTACTATGGTATCTCGTACCAAACTTCGCGCAGAGCGTGACCCAGCTCAATGAGGTTTGCAGGTTGTACAAGGCATTGCCTAAGCCGGCGTCCCACCATGTCCCAGACATGTTCGATCGGGTTCAAATCGGGACTCATGGCTGGATGATTGATAAGGCTGATGTCAGTTTCGAGCAAGTACTGCTGGGTGATTCTCGCAGTATGAAGTCGCGCATTATCGTGCATGAAGATAACGTTTCGTCCATATTCCAGCCGTATCGGAGGAACATGGTGTCTCAAGACTTCGACAATATACCACTGAGCGGTCATTTCTGGTGGTGAAACGATGACGAGATCGGTGCAATCGTGCGTCAAGATTGTACTCCAAACCATCACGGAGCCGCCCCCGTATGCGTGAATTACTGGCTCGAAACAATTATTTTCGTCGCGTTCTCTGCTTCAGCGCCAAACATGTACGCATCCGTCATTGCCGTACAACGGGAACCGCGATTCGTCATTAAACCACACGCGATTCCACTGTCTTTGACGTCACCGTAAGTATCGTTGTGCATATTCGCGATCGCGATCGCGTGAAAGTAAAGAAGGACCCCTGACCGGCCTTCGTGAATGCATTCCAGCATTCCGCAACCTTCTCCAAACCATAGTAAAAGAGAGGCGATGACCGTCATCATAAAGAATTTGAATTTCTACAGCCGTAACTGTTTGATTGTTCCAAACACTTCTGACGATGCCTCTATCATGTCCTGGAGTAGTTATCCTTTGTCACCTCTTCAAACTACCGATTGGCTTACTCCGATTCACCTGGCTATATCACGCTGTGAGTAACCTTCCCGAAGGAGAGTAACGAGACGTGCCACCTCGACTTCTGTCAAGTGGTGCACAGACATGGTGCCAAAACACAGATGCTTTTACCGAAATCAGATTTTCTCCAACTGCTGATCAACGTGATATTTTCGCTGCTTAATTTCACGTAGATTCTCCGTTTTCTCTAATGATCAAGTACAATCGTCAGCAGTACGATACGTATACTGCGTTCAACGAGAGAACGGTACAGCTCCGTGCAGCTTTGAGCGGCCTGTCGGTCGGGTGGGGGTAGTGACGCATGCTACTCAGTATCGTAGCCTGATCTGGCTAGCTGCCGAGCTCGTTCGTCCGCGTGGAGAAGGTAAAGTGGGCAGCGCGTTGGGTGGGATCTGACCGAACTGGACGCATTTGGTTTCGGAAGCGTACCGTTCTCTCGTTGAACGCAGTATAGTAAAGTCTGCATCGTACAAGTAAAGACGACTGATTCTTGACGCCAGCGCCAGCTGTATGTGGTCAAAGTTGAAACTTCGTTTCTTGCATTCGCAGGGTCCCGTTCGAGAGACAACCATGCCTAGAAAATTTGACGAATCAAAAATTGCAACAGAGTTCCAATAAGAAGAATATTTGCGCTTTAAAACCGTGTCTTGGAAATCTCTATACGACGACTCGTACGGCCGGGGTATATGATCAAAAATTTAGGAACAGTTTTTTCTTCGAAGTCGCATAATTGATCGAAAAAAAAATTGTGGAGTGAATTTAAAAATTGGGTTTTGGGGAGGACATTTCAAACTTCAAAATGATGGTTGAAAAAGTTGGATTCCTCTCCTGGTACGCCGCTCGCATCATCGCAAAGTTGAAAGTTCACTTTCCAAACTCGACATGAGGTGGTTCGAAGAAGCATAACTTGTGAACAAAGGGATGAAAACCCATTTGTCAGTAATCATCGGAAAGATGAAGCTTTAATTTTCAGAATGCTTCTACGGCGGCCACTCCATGTCTCTTTTTCGCTGAGTTATGAGACTTTGAAATAGGACGTTTTTCGGAGCGAAAATCGGGTGACCCGCTAATTTTGGTGTCGAGTATACAATTAATATTAATTTATACTTGTATCTACACATACTCGAAAACATCCATTCATAGTTGAATCTAGTCAGCATTCTCAAAATCACGCATGCATTATCGGAATTATGCATAGAAGCTGTTGAGAAATTGTGATTGATTCGAGAAAAGGTGTCACTTACATTTATAATTTGTAATTGATTCGACAAAACATTTTAATTACATTTGTAATTTCTAATTAGTTGAAAAAAGAGGTGTTAATTACATTTGTAATTGATTTGACGTTCAATTAAAAATTGGAATTGTGATTTGTAATTTAAATGTAATTAATGACAAATGTAATTAGATGCTGCCCAACACCGATATCATGTAATTTTTGGAGGATTATTTAAGTTTTATTTTTTATTTACATCAATACACGCCTAGCAGGTTCCATGGAATATTACACATGTGGAGGAAGTTGATGCTGAATTATCCGAAAAAGTGAAACGAGTTACTGATCTTCAACGAAAAATTATTCGTGATGATATGGGAGATTACCAATATCCGAATGGAAAATACAATAGGAGTGCTAGGTGAGTGAATTGTTGTTGAAAAATTTTCTTCCGATTAATTTTTCTCATCACATTATACAAAAGTTTCCTAGCTTCTGTACTTGGGGGAAAAAATGCGTACATCAAAAAAATGTTGTATTGCAGAAAACTTGAAGATTTATTGATCGAGGGAAATGGAAACCCGATCAGAAATGTTATATTGGCAACGTGGCGTAGTGGAAGCACGTTTTTGGGTGAAATTCTTAACGCACATCCCGCGACCTTTTTTCACTTCGAACCACTTGTGAATTTAGATATGGTTCAAATTAGAGGGCCTCCCTTAGCCGCAGATGCTCTAGACAGAGTGAAGACACTGTTGAACTGCGAATATCCAGTGCAAGGTGATGAAGGTTCAATCAATATTCCAAATGCCCTCGAGAAATTTCATACTATTTTATTTTCAGTCCTGTGCAACCGAGTGCTACATTTATTTCTCATTTATATGAATACAAAGATTTTACATTATTGGATATAAAAATGTTTAAACTTTTCGTAATCCATAAATATCAAAAAACGCACTACGACATGATTTACCATTGAAAAATTAATAGATTACCTGCGTTCTAACGAAATCCTATATTTTGATGTCTTTTAATTTCATGACGCCGTATTTCAGGTGGATATTTGAAATTTCTTAAATTTCGACCAGCGTTCCTCCATCGCAATACACGTTTGTGGGAGCAATGCGAAGCTGATGAGGATCCATGCTTTAATCACAAGTTTCTCAGCGCAATGTGTAAACTTTTTCCATTCCAATTAATGAAGCTGGTACGCCTTCGCCTAGGTGTTGCACGAGAACTCCTCGCTGAAAACAGGTTGGTAAGATACTCAGAAAATTATGTAAAAAGCAACTATCGTAGACCACACACATAGCATGCCATAGCATTTGCACTGTAGCATATAGAATAGGCAACAACTCCACATGATTTTCGTCCCGTGACATAATGCGGAAAACTTCCTCTTGATTAATTCAGCTCTGAATCATACAGTCAACGTTCTTTGAGAACGTAGTGAAACATTTGCTCATACCTGACTTTGATTCATGATAACACAGGTCTGCGAATTTTCCTCGTTTAAAAGTTGTTGCACTGGAGTGCTGATATTCGCGATAGTAGTCCTGATTTCAATATAAAACGACGTTCATATGATATGCACCACGTCACATTCAGCAGATCCAGATGACACAGTGTTCAAATGGAAAATAGACGTGCAGCTTTTTGATTTGACTTAGAGACCGATGACTATACCATGCGTATGTGTTGTGGGGATAGCGGGGACATCATAGAATAAATTACATCAACAGAGTGAACATGAATTTACTATATAACTTCTCTAAAACTGAGGAGAATATTCAATTATTTTAATGAAACATCTACATGTATATGTATAGGTATGAAGGACAAAAATTCATGACGTGATACATAAAAATAAAGTATATATTCCGAATCAGCAGACCAAAATCTATATGTATCATGTAAAAGTTTCCAGAAAACTTTTTCATCGCACACCTGTGTAATTGTTGGTTTCCAGATTAGCCGTAAGAATGGTTCTGTTGGTAAGGGATCCTCGCGGGATCATTCAATCGAGGAAACAGCTCACAAGGTGTACCCAGAATCGTGATTGCTCAGATCCAGCTCTCCTTTGTGCAGACTTGGCTTCGGATTACGAAATTGCGGTAGAACTGCTGAAGACATATCCTGCTTCATTTAAGTATGCGGTTTACGCGCACTCCACACTTATTTATGATATGGTTTACTGTGCGTTTGTGTCGTCAAATTTAAAAATTTCACGGAGTGGTGTCACTGAGAGTTTATCACAAAATCTACTGCCAATAAATTGAAATGGTGAATGACCGGCAGTTCAATGAGAAGAAAAATTATGTAACAATGATTAACATGATTACAGGGTGATACGGTACGAAGATCTTGCTGCTGAGCCGTATGAACGTGTGAGAGAGCTGTCCGAATTTTATGGCCTCGATTTTCACACGAATATGAAAGTATTTCTCGAAACTCATACTAAACGGAACAGCGGCGGTAAATTCAGTACTTTTAGAGATTCGAAAAAGGCTCCTTATCACTGGAAGAGTGATCTGGCATTCGAGGAAGTCGAAGAAATACAGCGATCTTGCGTTGTCGCGATGAAACGCTGGGGTTACGAGCCTGCATTAAATGCCTCTCACCAAACAGAATTTAATCCTGTAACAAACTATGTTCTCACAAACTATCGATCTGACTGATAAATTTTCAGTGAACATCGATCTTCTTGTGTATTATTTATTCCACTTATAATTTTACTATGATTATGTAACATGTTGACTTCTTCTCATTTGTCGTTTAAGCAGTCTTATATTTAGTCTACGTGCTACTAGATGTGCAGCTCCAGTGTTTTGAATACTGATTATGGAAAGCAGTATCTTTACATTAAATGATTTTCATTGGTTCTTAGCTCACTTAAGTATGTCTTTAAATTTTTTTAATACATTTCATCGAATGAAGAAAAAGAAAAATATATTTTCATCAGCTGAACAATTTATGAAACCACCAAAAGTAATCGAATGATAATAGGTTTTTTCTTCTTAGGTACACTTTCTACACTTTTCTTACACTTTTCTTACACTTTTCACACTCGCCCAATAGGAGGTGTAAATTTCTAGTGAAAAGTGTAAAATCTGGTAAAAGTGTAGAAAGTGTAGCTGAGAAGAACAAACCTAATGCAAGAAGGCATGCGTTGACTGTTCTGAGTCGATACACATTAGTAACAATTAATCCGTCAAACTTTAGTGAACACCTTAACTACAGTGGGTAACTCTACTGGACAAAAAAAAATAAAAATTCGGAAGACGTCTATAACACCTCCATGAGATGTCTCTGAAAGTTTTTTGCTATTTGAGATAACGGTAATGTAGAGATGACAAGTCCAATAGTTGATATCTACATTCGTATCCAATGGGCAGACCAGCCTCCGATTTGGGGTGAGCAATTAAATCTTTTATCGTTGACCGTCTGTGAACACCCTAATCACAGCGGGTTACTGTAGAAATAAATCTTGGAAGTAGGTCAGTAATGTACCCCTCAATTTTTGTAGCGTGACGTTTCAGCCCTGATGAGGGCCCTCTTCAGACGAAACCAATTATTTTATTTATATTCAATCTGTTAACAAAGATATTCTTAAGTCTACTATCACAGGGATAATCTTGGTTAGAGTAATCTCAATCAAAACAGAAACATTTGGCAAAAGGTGTATCTATAGTGACCAGAAGTATCTAGTTCGGTCGTACATGACATCAACAAGTAAGCAAGTCCGTTACACCGGTGTTCATTATGCACTAACCTTTAAAAAACACAAAAAAAGTCCATGAGGAAGCTAGGTTGTCGTAAAATCCATAACTAGGGTTGACTTCGAAGGGGAACACGTAATTCCCATTTATCCATCACAAAACCGTTTTAAATGCTAAGATTTTAAAGAGCTAAGATGACGACTAGCCAACTCCTAGGCAGGCAGAGGAGAGAGCGAGGGGGGAGTCGACCACGAATCCAAAACAAACATACAGGTGGAACAATGATAGCTTCCACAGGCAATACCTTACGGTAATTAGATTAGTATGACAGTTTAACAGTCTAGAAAGGTTTAGTTTCGTTATTACCGACTTGTATACGTTGTAATGTATGAGGGTCAGCAGATTAAACACGATTATACTTTTAATCAACATTTATTGATGGAGTTATTGAACACACGTCTGTACACTTCGGAGTCATAGAACAAGAGAGCGAATAGCCTATTACCTGATTGGTACTAGACACAGCGTAACTAGTACTTCCTACAGTCGGTAATACAGATCGACACTATATATTACAGCAATTTTTTGGGATTATCCGACAAGCAGGAGGTACTAATGACCACCCTATGCTTCCCTCATTTTTGCAACTGTATAAGTTAATATCGATTTACCAACAGTTGAAACCACCAAAATTTGGAAATTGTACAGTACAGGAAGACACGCACAAAGCCTCTAGTTTCACTGGCAGATTACCCAATGATTTTCAAGAAGGATACGACACACATTTCAAAACACTTGAAAGAATTAAAGACAAAGTTAGACTCCATTATTCAAATAACGGAATGGGAATGCGAAGATGTTGTCAGGATTGACCATGATTATGCGTCAGCTTCAGTTGTCAATTGCATAATATCAAGAGACTCGGTAGAGTCTCGCGCCAAGTACATTAAAAAGAATTTTTAGACGCGCGGCGCGAGACTCTGCCGAGTCTATATACCCGAACGGGAACTAACCGCTGTAGTGGGGGAACAATGTTTTCTTAATTTCTTACGCCTCGCGATATCTACGGATTTGCAATATTTATTGTAGAATGTAGCCATGAAAAGCTTCAATTTAAGCCCTATCTCGATGAAATCGATGAACGGAGACCTGAGATATGATTAATCAACGCTTTGAGAATACTCGTTTTCATCACGAATTTTTCACCGTCTCCTTCTTCAGTCAGATCGCTTAGACCAAAACCTATGCGCAAAAAATTAGTAGAGTCGCCTTCGCTAGGCTACAGCGAGAGCAGAGACCTACCACGTACGGGAGTCAGTTGCTAGATGGCGCATCGGTTAGCGCCAGCGTTGATTGAAGATATTCGAACATAGATCAAAAATCATAAAAATTTACAGACTTTTTTTAAAGTGCGGCGCGAGATTAGACAATCTTTTTTACCGCAAAGGCTATAAGGAGTGGAGAGATAATGTTTCCCACAGCTAGACGAAAGTTATACACATAGAAATAATTAAATAAAATCAAAGCGAGTTCGTCGGTCTACGATACAATAACGCTCTCCACGGCCCACAATAGGCAGCATAATCGTGCTTTATTTGTCGTATTTTTGATGACAGTTGTGGGGAATGAGGACGAGAATCATATCAAATATAGAGTAATAACTAAATGTACTTTGAAAAAATTGGAAAGCGATAGTTGTTCATTATATTACAGTGGAGTCCTATGGAATAATAATCATATCCGTCTTCTCGATTATTTCAAGAGATCGACCCTTTGAGGTTATGAGAATTATCTGTCAGGATTGATCGCGATTTACACAGAACAAAGGGTCAGCAGTGAAATACCCACATTTATTTGAATACTTATTTCTTTGATAATAGAAGGTGGTTTACATAAAATTGAATATTTTTGCAATGTCAAAAAAGTATTTACGGCAATAGAATAAAATTAACCGTATCTGCATATCAACCTATCTGTAGATAAATAAATCAGTTACGGAGCTTGTTACAGGCCTTGAGGAAATGTAAATGAATGTGATCAAAAAGAGAAAAACTATGCGATCTATTAGTTATCGACGATAAAGAGATGCTGCACGGTTCAAATGTCGTGTATGAAGTACTGACATATGTATTTTATACCAATACCTAGGCAGATAACATCGTTACTAAAAATGCAATCAGGTATTTGTAACTAAATGCCAAATATAATGAATAATGTGAATTAAGTCACCGTGCTCTGTGAAACGTCTTTTGCACTAGGAGCTATCAATGCATGCAATGTGGCTGATGATAATTAATGAGCAAGATAAAGGACTAAGGACTAGAAATGTAACAAAAAAAGTTAATACAGATGTAATTTTGCTATGTAATTGTGATCATTTTGCTAGTTCAAGATAATTTGATCAGTATTCGAGCCTTTGATAATGAGATTATAGTCCTACATAGCCCATGATATTGTCTTTGAAAGTTGACCGAAGAGTATAAGCTTGAGAGTGCTAATTTGAAATGATGTTCAAAACACATCAACACAGCACAATCTCAAGAAGAGTTTTCACTTTTATTTTCTGATTATTCAGCAACAGAAAATTACAGTGAATTGTTATAAAAAATTTTTTCAATAGAATGCTTCAAAATTTTCTTTCAACATTCTTTCAACTTTGTTCTGTCAGTTTAAAGCTTTTTGGACAACCCTTGCTACGCAGCGAATTTTTCAGAGCCAAAATCATAAGCTAAGAAAGTATAATTTCATCATCGGTGCGAGGCTTAAATGCTTATTAAAATTGAATCACTAAAATAATCACAATTACATATAGCCAAACTACATTTTTAACTCTCAAAGTGCTGGAATTTGTTTATTTTTCAACATTATCAGAAAAAATCAGGAATTGATCGGTAGTACCAGAACTTTGAGTTCACGAAAAAGACACGAGCTCATTAGAATTAATAGAACGGCATGAGTTTCATGTTTTTATCTGACAAAATACCTAACTCTAGAAGTTTGATCCAAATCTATGACTCCCAGGTCTGATACTCTCCTTGTTAGTCTATCGATTACATAATCACATTAACGTGACATTCAATTTTTATCGAAAGTAAGTCTACGATATCCACGATGGAACCTAAAGCTAACGGGGGTTGAGGCTTGTCATTACAGTTCATTTTTCAGTTATCAACAACAACACCACTTTATCACTGAAACCCTTTCAATAGAACTCATAACAGTTAGATCTATAGGAATGAATCATGTTCTGAAAAATACCATTTAACAGAAACGGTTAAGAAAATCAAATGGGTACAAAAAGTTATGAAATCCCCCAAAAGCACCTCGGGTGCAAAAACCTTGCGCCAAGTACATTAAAACGTAATAGTTATTAACAAAAGCTTTTAAAAAAAATTATCGCAGAAGTAGCATTTGATCTACAAAAGAATTGAAATCAATGGACGTTGCCAAGTACAATTAAATTTGGTTACAATTAATTTCGGACATCTCAATATAAACAACATGCGTAACACATAATGACATGCAGCATACGTACTCATAAGAACAGATCAATTAAAATCAAACTTGGGAAAAAAAAGAAACGAAAAAAAAATTTGGAGGTAGTGGTACTTGGCGGGCATTTTTGTAAAAATTACAAGAAAATATAAATTGAATTATTTCACAGCCAAAAATGCCCGCCAAGTACCACTACCTCCAAATTTTTTTTTCGTTTCTTTTTTTTCCCAAGTTTAATTTTAATTGATCTGTTCTTATGAGTACGTATGCTGCATGTCATTATGTGTTACGCATGTTGTTTATATTGAGATGTCCGAAATTAATTGTAACCAAATTTAATTGTACTTGGCAACGTCCATTGATTTCAATTCTTTTGTAGATCAAATGCTACTTCTGCGATAATTTTTTTTAAAAGCTTTTGTTAATAACTATTACGTTTTAATGTACTTGGCGCAAGGTTTTTGCACCCGAGGTGCTTTTGGGGGATATTATGTACCGACCGTAGTAGCGTAGTGCTAGCACTCGAGACTGCGGAGCGGGCGGACGTGGGTTCAAATCACCGGCTTATCGAGGAAGGCCTGAGCGTCAACCTGCAGAATTTGTAAGACGGATCACGCTGTTCAGGCGCTGAATTGGCAGGTTGAGGATTGGAGCACTTGGTCCGGCTACACTTGGACAAGGTTTTTCGGCAGTTTTCCCTTGTCCCTCGTGCGAATGCGAGTGTTTCTATATCTAACTGCCTTGCTTTCCCCCCACTGTGTTGTTGTTGGTACTTGCCTCGAGCTTATCGCTCTAAAGGATATAACCATTTAAAGGAAAAAAAAAAAATATTATGTAACTGGGTTTTTGTGCCGCAAATTGAGAAAACGTAATAAGTGTGAAGTATGTCAGAAAGCCTTTCAGTCAGTGGAAGAGAATGATACTCTCAGTGAAGCAGAATTGATCAATATAAAAACCGAGGTGGCTTAATTCATAGCAATATATTTCTGTTCCAACTACTATCGGCAATCGAAAAGTACTTCTGTAACCATATCGAATCTGAGAATCGGTCTGTATATGAATCGACTGTATCTGATATGATACAGAATTATAGCTTTTCATTTCCTTGCGACCAATAAAAGGATGAAATTATATCATACATTATGCATTACTACATAACTATGAGAATGCGGCAATGGGCAAAAATTCATACTCGGGACGTTCCGGAGCAGAGCCGTGAAAAGAGAAAATTATCTAGGTTGATGAAAACATAAAGTTTTTCACTGTTGTTGAAACATTTGACCCCTAAAAGTTCAAACTTTCTCCGATTACAACCTCACCCTCATAGGTTTATTGTGACTTTTAAGGCCCATCCCTAGTCGCCCACCTCCTTTTTGCCGAAAAAGGGGTGGGGGAGGCACATTTCGATTATTATCCGGGGCCAGGCGTCGAAGACGCAAAAATAAAATGCAGAGCGGCAATTCTATTTAAATTCCGAACACATACGCCCGAAAATATGTTCGTTTCATGCGAAAATAGAGCTGCAAAACCGTTTTTAGATTTGTCAAATGTAAATTTCCTCGGCGGCCATTATTATGTAGCTGTCCGCCGAGTTTAGCTGGCACACAAGGTAAGTGGCGCCACGAATATATGCTCCGACGCAAGGATAGTACACTAAGGGAGTGATATCCTTGATATTCGTGGCGCCACTTCCCTCGTGTGCCAGCTAAACGCGGCTGACAGCTACATAATAATGGCCGCCGAGGAAATTGACATCCGACAAATCTAAAAACGGCTTTGCAGCTCTATTTTCGCATGAAACAAACATATTTTCGGACGTATATGTTCGGAATTTAAATAGAATCGCCGCTCTGCATTTTATTTTTGCGTCTTCGACGCCTGGCCCCGGATAATAATCGAAATGTGCCTCCCCCACCCCATTTTCGGCAAAAAGGAGGTGGGCGACTAGGGATGGGCCTTAATTACTTTATATGACTTCATATGATGAGCATATTTCATACTTTATTAATCTATATAATTTTGTACGCGCAATTTGTTATTTTTTATTATTTATACCAAAAGTCCTTTCGGCAACATACGTTGTCAACTGCAACTTCTGCCCATATTTTATTGAATATAACACGCTTATATTATGATTAACCTGAAATTACCCTTCTCTGTTTCGAACACTGGGTGCCGCCATCATTGTTTACAATGGTCCCACAGACTCGTAGTCAGGCTGCCGTCCCATGGTCCGGAAATCACGGATCCGGAACGGATCCGGAATCTAGTTACTTTTGGAAGCGCCAATCACAGGCGTTCCGGACGTTCCGTTCCCGCTGCACTACCGGCATTTGCCTTCTGTCCAAAATGTTCAGTGTGTGCGTTATTGCGTAAAAAAACAGTTCAGTATAGAAAATAGACAAAAATGAATTCGTGACGTCCTGTATCCACAAAATTCTTCGGAATATGAAATTTATTCATTTGTTTGTTTGTTGTAGTTGTTTTTAAAATGGAAATAATTAAATTAATAAAATGTCCGTCATGTTTGACCTAAATTGTAACCTATTTACACATCCCCGAATTTCTCACCTATCATTCGAGAATATTTATATCATCACCTATTATTTACAGCCTGTGAAATGTGGATACTGTGACTGGCTCATACAAGCTTGTGTAAATATTTTACAGCATAACTGTAAACTTACAATTGTATTTCGCGCCTCTTCCGATAGATTCCACTGTAGTCCCCCCTCCCCTGCCCGAATCACCACACGTATTCAAAGCCCATCTAGGGACTTTTCCGTTCCTATGGTTGGGCGCCGGCCCTGAGAACTCATTCTTCTTCCGTGTGCCGGAAGATCCACACGTTGTAACACTTTGCTATTAAAAATCACGAATGAGTGCTAGAAGCTCAAGGAGTAGGTCGGCGGACGGAGAAAATGTTCTCGAAGAACGAATTAAGAAGTTTGAGAGATTAATCGAGAAAAAGTTTAAGAAAAAGCGCAAGAGTAAGTATCTTGTTTTTGTTTTTTAGGTTAGCTTCACGGGCGTTTGTTAATGTTATACCCATCAACGCCGTCGATGAATTTTGAGAAAAGTCAACACGAGCCCCTCGTGTGGGCTCTTACCCATACGAGGCAGAGTTCTTACTCGGGCAATAATTCCAAAATAACGCTAAATCAGGTCTAATCTATTTAACGCATACGTTTGACGTACCCCGACACGAATTCTTTCGGCGATCGGATACATTCCGTCTCATTTTCACCAGGACGTCGCCACGTCTCGAGCTCGTCAGAGGAAGGACCAAGGAAGCGTGGGAGAGAGGATCGGAGACGTTCGAGATATTCGTCATCGGAAAACGCCGAGGGGTACGACCCGATAGATCTCGGCTCGAACGTAGATGTATCAAGGTCTGGGTCCGCACAGATAACGCATATTGCGTCTCAGGGGACAACCCGAGCTCAGGCCGACGATATCGTCGGGCCTCGTCAGGTTTTGACTGTCGCGGATTCAAACGCTGTTCCTGCTGCGTCGGAATCGTCAAAGGATGCAGCTCTTGACCCTCAGATTCTAGAGGTTTTGGGAAAAAGGATCTTGGAGGAGCGAGTGCTGGATGAAGATATTCCACCGGAGATGGCAATCCGTTGGGAGGAGATCCTCAAAAAAGGTTTGCCTGCAGAGGACAGAACCGAGATAATTAAAAAATATCCGCCTACAAAGAATACGAAATATATTGACCCACCAGCAATAAACCCGGAGGTGAGGGCCATTCTCCCGGAAACAGCCATTAAGAGGGACGAACGCATCGCAGCAAAGCAAGCCAAGCTCGCAGCTTGCATCGCCGCTGTCGGAAAGATGTTTCTTGGAGTCCTGAATGACTCGCAGGAGAAGCTTTCTCTCCTCGGACGTCTGAGCGACACAGGGAGGTTACTGGCAGATCTTCTGCACGACGAGTCAGCAGTCAGAAGAAGTCTTGTTCTGGCCAACATAGGCTCGTCTTTCAAGGAAGTCTTGAATTCGAATATCAGCTGTTACAATAAACCGAACAAGCTAGATTCAAGCATAAACAGAACGAAAGAAAGAACAGCGCTCGAACATTAACAAGGCGCGGGTTTTCAAAGACCTAGCAAGTAGGGTCAAGACTAGAATATAAGAAAAAATTGTTATCACATGAGTTAAAACCAAATTTTGTTTACCTTCAGTTTTTTTTTTTATTTGTGTGAAACTTTCGTTTAAAATATCAGATTTCCATGAACTCATCAGTTTCGATATTAAATATAAGTTGTTAGTTAGAAATTCTGGCCTTATATCTGACTTTCTAAAGACAACCATTCACAATCCTTCTATTTATTTAATAAAATCAAAACTGTAGGTTACAATTCAGTTCTTCTCCATAGTCCGAGTTCACTGTCACTCTCAATCTGAACAAGTGCGAGCGTGTTCCGTGTTACGAAGCTACGGAAATGAATCCGGTAACACGCAGTCGTTGCTAGGAAACGAAGCACTCATCTGCATGGTCTAACGATATTATACAATTACGATAACCTCACACTTGAATTCTCTCAGAGACACTGAATCAAGTTCTATAGAGTATAATCCGTAGTACGGTAGTAAACACGATTGGCACAGCCAGATTCAGGTAACAGTCCAGTAGTCATAGGTTATTCAGAGGAAAAAATTGGAACCATCCAAGTTTTTTTCTTATTGGCTTCAGACATAAGTAAATATGCTAATCCTAAAAAATAACCCAGAAATTTTCAGTGCTTTAATTGTTTAAACAATTAAAAGTTACTTTTTATGTATTTTTGTAAATATCTCGGGAACGACAATTGCGATTTTAATTTTTTTTTTATCTTTTCCTTATTGAATTCTCTACAAAAAATGTTTCAACAATTTTTCGGTCCACTTAATAATTTAGAAACTGCAGACGTGTAACGCTAATTACCGTTCGCCCTACGTGTCGCGCCGCTCTCCCTGCGTGTCTCGCCGCTCTGCCAACCGTGTATACGCTAGTGTTTTTGAAACGATATTTGCTTCGATAAATTTTTATGTAAAATCGGCGCATGAAAACTTAAAAAAAAGAGTATATAATATTAATTTATTTATACATAATAAATAAAAGCGGAAGCGTACGAAAGCTGAAACCAAGGAAATCAACAAATATTCAAAAATAATATAAGAATTGAAAAGATTCTAACGTAGAAAAAAACAGCCCCGTGGCCTGCAGCTGCTAATATTTGCTACCTTGCGTATGAAGATGCAGATACTCTTATAGTTACCACTGCTTTGGAACTATCAAACGATCATGATGCTGTTGTAATAGTTGGAGAAGATATTTTGGAGAAGATATATCTTTTGGTAATAATGACTGGTATAAATCGCCAGAATTCCAATGTTTACTTTTTTAAACCGAGTAAAGGAAAGACAGAGCAGAAAATATATGAGACATTCCACAAATAGTGTCATGGGGTTTGGGCCTCAAAATTTCGATTTCAAATTTTTGTTCATATTTTGTTGAACACATCAAAATGAATAAACTGTAAAAGTTTCAGACCTTTTGCTACGTAAGTAACAGAGAAATACCTATCTTTGCGTTTTTCTCATTTTTTTTGTTTTTAAGGTTTTCCGCTGACTGAAAAAATATACGGTACATCGGTATCACTATTTTCCATTTGAAATTCTCTGAATTTTTCAGAAAAAATATTTTCAAAATTTCAAATTTGAATTTTCACTATGAATCATGAGTTTAAAAGTCAAAAAGTCAAAAATGACAGCGTTCCCCAAATTTTTTTTGATTTTTGATTTTTGTTTTGAAAAGTTGAGACAATTTTACATGAAATCCATGCATAAAAAAAACCCAGGCACTGCGGGTTCGACGATTAAATAAAAAAAATGTACGCGAAAATGTACGCTTAAGGTTTCAATAAAGCGATTGTCTTACATTTTTTTTTAAATCGTCGAACCTACAGTGCCCGGGTTTTTTTTATGCATGGATTTCATGTAAAATTGTCTCAGCTTTTTGAAACAAAAATAACCAGCAGGAATTAGCGTGAGGCACGATCGTATCGTGCTAGTTTTTTGTAATTTTTTTTTTTTTTTTTTTTGGAATCAATGATTAGCTTTTCCATTCGTTTTCTTTCTTTCATTTATTTGAATATAGTATTTATCAATCAGCCGTGCGGTTTGTGTTTCCTTGCCTGCATGAACTGTTCATGTTGCGTTTGTAGTTCAAACCAGATAGCTTTATGATCGCTCGTAACGCTTTCATAATAGTTAGATTTCAAAATTTGGGACGAAAAACGTATGTAGGTATGTATGTATGTCTGCATGTACGTATGCAGGGGTGTGTGTGTGTGTATAGAGCATTCCCTGCCAATGATAAAAATAAGATTATAAACACATCCGGATTGAATTGGAATGAAATGCACTGTACAAAATTAATATTTTTCTACATATAGGCTATTTCTTGTCAATGAAAAAAAAAAAATTGTAAATATACCTAGTCTTGTTACAATCATGTAAAATACGTGATTGATTCTGATAAGACGTAACGGGGTGCAGGGGCACAGCCCCGGTGGTGTCAAGGATCGAACGTTGCCCCTGGCGGGTGGGTTCTCGAGGAGCCACCCGCACGTAAAAAAAAAATCTTTCAAAACTCATCAAATTTTTATTCGTAGCCAATAGAACGTATTCGAAATCTAGCCATCGTATCCTCGAAATCAACGGAGTTAGCGATTTCAGTTTTTGAACCGGAAGTCTGATCGGGAAAACACGGTCACTTGCACATCTGCGATGTGAGGAAAGTATTCTGTGCAAATTTCACGAAAATCGGTTCGGCGGTTTGACTGTAACCTTGTTTACCACAAATCGGGGACCACATACATACACTTTTGAAAATGCTCGAAAACGACTTTTCAGATGCCAAAACGTGCTCCCTATATGGTTTAAGACGTTTCTCTCGATCCGACGTTTTGTTACACGTATAGCTCCTATACTCCTCAGGGCGCCGCACCGGGCACCCCTGTTCCAACTCTCCGTTCTCAGTTTTTCGCAATAGCGAATGTATAAGGCACTCCGTTTTTTAACGATCGTGCCTAAAAGGTCAAAAAAAATTTGGGGAACGCTGTCATTTTTTACTTTTTGACTTTCAAACTCATGATTCATCGTGAAAATTCAAATTCAAAATTTTGCAAATATTTTTTTTTTTTTTAATTAAAAAATTTCCCGATGAAAAATAGTGATAGCGATGTACCGCATATTTTTTCAGTCAGAGGAAAACCTTAGAAACAAAAGAAATGAGAAAAACGCAAAAATAGGTGTTTCTCTGTCACTTACGTAGCAAAAGGCCTGAAAATTTTACAGTTTAATCATTTTGATGTGTTCAACAAAATATGAACTAAAATTTGAAATCGAAATTTTGAGGCCCAAAACCCAAGACACCATTTGTGGAATGTCTCATATACATCCAAGAGCTTCAATTATCCATCTATACGAAAATACATTTTGTTCCTCTATGCTTTTAGTGGTTGTAATACCACATCAGCATTTTTTCGAATGGGAAAATCGAAGTTTATTAAACTATTGGACGCTTAACAAGACTTGCAAATAATCGTTGGACCCTTTTTATGCTCTGATTCCCATCCAGATCATTTGGATTGTTCTGCACAAAGGTTCATCATCCCTCTATATGGAGCCAAGAAGAAGGAATTATTATACTTTGATGAATTGAGATTTCAATGTTTCTCAAAATCGACGACGAAAAAATCCTTCAATCTCGCATCATTGCCTCCAACTCGTGAAGCAGCCCGTCAACATGCCTTCAAAGTTTATTACCAAGTCCAGAATTGGCTGGGTAATCATTTGGAACCAACTGATTGGCAGTGGAGACGACGAATAAATGGCTTACTACCGATTAGCCACTACTAAAGCAGCTGTACCAATTGAATTGTTGAAAACAATTTGTTGCAAATGTTCGAAAGGGTGTACGGGGAATTGCAGCTGCAGGAAAGTCGGGCTACGCTGCTCCGTTATTTGTGAAAATTGCCAAGACGAACGTGCACAAACATCAATGACGATGTACTATCGGGCCGTAAAGTCGGGAGCTCTGAGTTCAAACCTCAATAGCTCTGCTGCAAAAAATCCAAGAGCATCGGGTAAAACATTTTCTGAAACTGTGGAATTTCCCACGTCCAGTCATCGTACGCATATTGTTCTCAAAAATCCGGAAGCAGAAATATCGCTCTACATATGTCAAAAAATGTATGTTTGGCGTACTTTCATCCTCAGCTTAACTTTGACTCGTAGCAGTTCCATTAATATTAACAATAAAATTTTGAAATAATTCTCACGAAATGCTTCGAAATTGATGAGTGCAACGCCGTTTCGAAAATCGGAATATTTTTAAAATTACAGCAGCTGAAAGTAATGATAGGCAAGGCGGTCATCTCGGACCATGGTTGCGTCAGCTGAATGCCGTAAGGTTGATAATTTAGAAAAAAATATTATTATTATAAATCCCTGTAAAAATTTATGAATTTAAAAATTATTATACTGTAAAAGTGAATTTTACTTTTAATCATTTTTAATTTTCAAACATCTTCTTCTCTACTGGAGTGGGGCGCAACGCGACCATTACTCCTCTTTCCACCTACATTATTGCTACTCCAGTGGCTACTTGATGAGGTTGATCATATGACCAGTTCAATGCCACGGAAATTTGAAACAAATGCGCATACATCCTTATGAGAATTAAAAATTAGATTCGTGCTGATATTATACTCGTATATGTATACATCCCGTACACACATACATGTACATTAATATTATACAAACCTGTATACCAAATAAGTGCTGAAATTGCTTCAATCAAATACCACAATTTTCATTTTTCAATCATTGGGAGGGAGGTCATTAGTATGTTATATACAGATTTTCGGGACTCTATCCCTTCTGCTTCAGCCGCCATCTTGAATTAAGGGTGAATTTGATTTTACCAAATAACAATATATATGACAGACTTTTAGCGTTTTGTTTTATTTCCCGTAACCAATTTTGTATGCTCGTTTCTTCCTGAACTTTTATACAGTTCAAAAAATTTACCGAAAATTCAACGTTCGAAAGATTTAAAATTTTTATGGGTAGAAGCTCTGTACTTGAATAGTAAAATTTACAAATAAATCATAATCGATGAAAATCTTTAAATTCAGATACTTATACCTATCTGACGGAGCTGCGGATCCGCAATTGATATTATAAAAATCTAATACAATCCGCATTCATGCAAAGGTTTACATGTATATTATATTCGACAAGTATTTATTTATATGCGATTCATTCTTTGCAGAACATTTTTTTGGCTCTGACAAGAGCCTTTTTGATCTCCATTTGTTTCACAGGCCAGCGAAGTCTTTTGCCATATCATGGTCGTGGGTCATTTAGTGCATCGACTCATACGTCCTATCTATTATCAATAACACGACCGATTGTTATGATGAATGATATTAATGTCCTTGATCATTTTTATTGATATAAACATCCATCAAATTATATTATTTAGGTATCTTTATTTTTCTTTTGATATCACGTGTTAAATTGAAGTTATTCATCGTCGTAGTTTCCAAAGTAACTGCAGTCGCTATCAATGTTGGTTTCACTGTCGCTATCAGTATCAGTATCTTCACCTAAATCTATGATTATTGGTTCGATTGCCCTTTCAATCGCACTCTCTGTCCCTCTGTATTTCGCCTCTACAGTTTCTGCATGCCTGACGCAATTAGCCCACAGAGACGAGGGTATATTATTCATAGTCTCGGTACATAGATTATGCACATCCTTGATTTTAAATGTACGATTGTTCTTCGCGACTTTGTTTTTTACGTATGCCCATATGAGTTCAATTGCGTTAAACTCGCAATGAGCCACTGGAAGCCACAATAACTTTACGGCGTCGCCACGTACTTCTCTCGCGATTTTTTCAAGAAGGTATGTTTTTGGATACCGATACAGTAAACAGTGATTCAAAAGATTAACTTTCGTCAGTGAATCATATGACGAAGCGTGTTCCGGAATCGGTACCCTTCTCCGTGTCATCCACTCGATAATTTGTTGTTTTCTCCAGGCTGTTGTAGGATTTCTGTACAAAGGGTCAAGCATCGTATGATAAGGTGCCTGATCAATTACGATTACAGATTTTTCAGGTATGACGTTTAAAACATTTCTGAACCATTCTTCGTAATGTGCCGCGTTCATTTCATCATGGTAGTCGGTACTCCCTGTCTTTCCTATGAAGCACGTCATGCAGTTCTCTAAAAATCCGTCTTTGCTACCAATATGTAAAATAATTACTCGTCTACCACTACCAGATGGAGTTATAAATCCTCCTCGAAAGCCTCCGATCTCTTGAATTGAGTTGCGATACTGATCGAAATTATCACGTTGACTTTGATCTACACACTCTACCCACCCGTGCTTTCGAGAATGGTTGGCGCCGCACCACGTTTCGTCAGTGTAGAAGACCTTCCATCCCTCTTCTCTAAAATGCTTGATCAATCTCAAGAACTCAGATCGCTTGCCACTAATTACTTGACTTTCCATTAGTATTGGTCTCTTTTGAAGTTTTTTGAATCTGAAATTGAGTTTTTTCAGTAGCTTCTTCAGTGTGGTGATGCCAAATTCGGGTAGGTCCGGTACGTCTTGTTTCAATTTTTCATGTAGCTCCTTTATGGTCGGGTATCTCTTTTCCATATAAAAATCGAAAATTTTGCGCCTCACAATTCCTTGAAAAAAATCGTCGAACTCAATCGCAGGTCGGCCTTGTTTCTGATGCGGTATTTTCCATTCCCCGTTTTTAGCTTCTACCGTTACGCGCTTTACGCTAGCTTCCGAAATCTTAAGGCATGCTGAAGTTCTTTTCACCACTTCATTCACGTTTCGGGCTTCAGTTCCGTCTTTCTCTGCTTGAAAAAATGTTCTCACTTTCCATATTATATTTTTCATCGCAATGGAAAAAAAAGACGGTCGAGAAACGCAGGTTATTCTATTATTTGGGGTAAGTTTTCTTTTTTTGACCTCTTGAGCAGCTGGATGAAATTCATCCATGTATGATGAATCCGAAATTGACTCTGCATCGGTATTATTTTCCGTCATAATGTGATCACTTACCGAAACACCCTCAGAGTCGTTCAATTCTGTATTTTCGATTATTTCGTTTATTGCTGAAATCACGTGCGTATCATTAGAAATTTCAGTATTACATGCATCCCTGGATGACTCCTTTTCAATAATGATACTGTCAGAGTTAGAATTTTCTTCTGAAACCGGAATTAAAAATTGGAAGTGACCATCTCGGTCATTTTCATGTCTCATACCGGTAAATAATAAATGCACGGTCGAATTATGATTACAATCGACATTCCGTTGAGTGTAGTAGCCTCCATTTTGTAAAACGCGTACTATGATTAAATTGATTTTAAATAACTCTGATGCAGCACGACACTCCATTTCGGATCCGTAAACTCCAGATCGGCCCATGTATAAACGATACTGATTTTTATTTGTGATGTTCAGACTGTGAAGAATTCAAAACGAGTATTCTGACCAATTTTTAACAATATATTGTACAATTTCTTGGCGAATACAATAGTGGCTTCTTTGATTAACTGCAAGAGCTAACGATTTGAATAAGCAATCCCCGCCACCTCCTGCATCGCATATTTCGAATTTGGTACCATCAAGAGTGACAATAGTATGCCATTGCTCCAGTCGTGCGGCTACAGTTTAATATTGATATCACCAGAAAGGTTCTAATGATATTACTTGATTTATTTAGTAGCTATTGTTTACAGATAGCTTCCCATTAGCTGAAGGTTTATTAGTACCGGGACACCGAAGGAGAAAATCGCTCAATGAAGATTGAATACTTGTGATTTAATGCAATAAGTTGATCAAAAATGTATTACCGAAGCCGTAAACAGCAGAGATACAACTGCTTTATTTAATGCAAGCGCTGTACGAGCGTGGCGTTACCAGAAACAAAGATGTTCTATTGTTTTCAGATTTTCACGAGCGCAATTGTTGTAGCGGTCGAGATGCGCCCCACTAGAGTGGAGGAGAAAATGATTAAAAATTAAAAATGATTAAAACTAAAAAGCCCTTTTACAGTATATTGATTTTTAAATTCTCAAATTCTTACACGGATTTATAATAATAATTTTTTTCACTAAATGATCAACCTTACGGCATTCAGCTGACGCAACCATGGTCCGAGATGACCGCCTTGCCTATCATTACTTTCAGCTGCTGTAATTTTAAAAATATTCCGATTTTCGAAACGGCGTTGCACTCATCAATTTCGAAGCATTTCGTGAGAATTATTTCAAAATTTTATTGTTAATATTAAAGGAACTGCTACGAGTCAGAGTTAAGCTGAGGATGAAAGTACGCCAAACATACATTTTTTGACATATGTAGAGCGATATTTCTGCTTCCGGATTTTTGACAACAATATGCGTACGATGACTGGACGTGGGAAATTCCACAGTTTCAGAAAATGTTTTACCCGATGTATGTCTTGAAATAAATAATCAAATACAAAAAATTAATTTTTTTTTTGAAGCACCATACTATATACTTTATTGAACTATATATACTACCCTATACTATAATAATTCCAGTAATCATATACCGCGCGCTTAAAAATTCTTTTTAATGTACTTGGCGCGAGACTCTACCGAGTCTCTTGACCTATACCGGGTGAGTTTTCTCTGGTTTCGAACACGAGGGAGGAGCTTATCATCGCAAACGCCCCGCCCCCTTCTATTCATACTTGTTATCGTCATATCGAGAAACCCCACTTCTATTTTCACGTGCCGTCAAAACCATCCTGCCTCAGGTTGTCAGTAATCAGTCTTATCATATGAGATATTGTTGACATCAAAATTAGAAACCTCACTCTGGTATTACTATCCCAAATAGGAACATACCTGTCTCAGACTTCCGACAAGAAGCACTTATACTTGAAATGGCACACTACTCTGTAGATGAGTATGTTGCTATGCTCCTGATCTACGGTGAATGCCGTTTGAATGCAAATGCTGCCGCGAGGTTTTATGCAGTCAGATATCCTGATTGGTTTGTCTTATTCAAATCAACAGTCGATTATTATTGCTAGAAAACCTATTATTTGACAACTGTTGCCATTCTTTAGCCGTTGGTCTTATGTCTATAATACAATGATCTTCTGGGAAGATTCCACCATAATCGATGAAAATTCATTCAATTCCAACCTATTCAATATTATTTTTTATAGTTTGATAACAAATTCAGTTTGATTCTACAGAGTCACTCCATCTGATCGGACATTTCGAAATTGTGAGCAACGCTTACGTGAAACAGGTTCCGTAAGAGAACGCAAAAACCAAAGACAATGTCCCGCAACGAGCGGCATCAACGAGGAAGTTGTTTTAGCGGCTGTTGCTGCAAACCCTCAAATAAGTACCCGGGAGATCGCCACCAACGTTGTTAACGTCAGCCAAACTTCGATAGTGAAAATTTTGAAAAACAATAGATTTCACCCTTACCATATGCAGCTCGTGCAAGTATTACGTGACGAAGACAGTGTAAATAGAATGGTGTTTTGCCATTGAATGAGTGAAAAAATTCGAGAAGATGACGACTTTTTATCTTACGTTATGTTTTCTGATGAATCACGGTTCGATAATACGGGCATAGTTAATCGGCACAATATGCACTATTAGGCTGACGTTAATCCTCATTGGATGAGAGAAACAGCTTTTCAAGTGTAGTGGGGTATCAATGTCTGGTGTGGCATTATCGAAGATCTGATAATAGGGCCTCATATTTTTGAAGGGAACCTCACCAGTGTGCGTCATCTAAATTTTTTACAGCACGAGCTCCCGCGTCTTTTAGAAAATGTTCCTCTTGCTCCGCGTATTCGAATGTGGTTCCAACATGACGGAGCCCCGGCACATTATTCTAGAGTGGTTCGTCAGTTTTTAAATGGTGAGAAGTTACACGTAATTACTATTACAATAAATTCCTTGTCAACGGGCTTCTGAATTCGAGTAGGTACTTTTTCATTTTCAACATAAAATATTGACTTCAAGTGGCAAACGTATAGTGAATGATAATTGGGAAAAATTCCTTGTAAATGGTACATAATTTACCCAGTAAACAAAAAAATTCAACATCATTGCGGTGTCCTACAGTCCTAGTTTGCAGGAAAGTGCATTGGCAGAGGATGTGCCGTGCCCTGGCCACCTCGATCACCTGATCTAACATCCCCTGATTTTTTTTTATGGGGGCACATAAAAGCTGAAGTTTACAGAACACAGCCTAGAAATCTGGAGGATCTTAAAGATCGTATTAGGAGAGCTTGTGCAGCTATAACTCAAGAAACTTCAAGGGCTGTACAGCAAAATTTCGAGTCCAGACTCATAATTTGTATAGACCAGGAGGGCAGTCAGTTTGCACATTTTATGTAGATGTCAATAATCTGAAATTACAGACAGTTTCTGATTGTATCGTTGTTTTCATTTTTCCGTCAACAACATCTTATCTGTTCGGTCCTGCATGCCCGAATACAATTGTAAATTTTTACTATAGTTAAAATTAATTTTCTACGAAGCGACTAGGCTGAATAGTGGGTCTTCCCCACAGTTGCCGAGGAGGAAAAACCCAGGCCAGGTCAATTCTGAGTCCGCTGTCCGGTAAAGGCAATCGCACCACATCTGGCAAGACAATGCCGCGTTTCGAGACGAGGTACCCCGTAAACAATAACCAGGCTTTTTAACAATAAGACGACAGTCGAAGGGACTACGTGACTTGAGCGCGGGTTTTTACGTATTTTACGACATGCAGTTGGTCGCCAAATGTGAGTTGCAGTCTTCCCTGAGCAACGCGGTCCCAAGGGTCCGTAAGGGTCCTTCATTGTTCCAATCCGGTCATACCTGGTTTTCCCTCCCACACGCGGGACGTACAGCCTGGTCGCTTCCTCCTTTTTTTGGCTAAACTTAATTAAATTAAAATTTTGTAAGGCAGTTGCCAAGGAATCGTCGTCGAGTGCACTTCTGCTCCCGATCCTTCGTCGCGATTCCCTCAGACGCACTTCAGTCTGTTGTACGATTTCTAACAATAATCAGTTTAAGTTTACATCACTCATATTCGGTAACTTAGATTGTAACACGTCACACAAATTTTACCTAGTCGTACCAACGACCATGGCCATATATGTAAACCATGTTTTGTTTGAATAAATTACTTGTTTGCTTTTAACTCTGGTTTATTACACACGACGAGAAAATAATACGCCCCTGGAACACTTATTCTAGTGTACAAACATTATCTGAATAAGTATTGAATCAATTGCAGACGTAAATCACTTATCATTGACAACGGACATGGCAACTGTGATGAACTCGACAAAGAGCTTTATTGTTCTCACAGGACATTATCTAGGTGGATATTGATGTTGTGACGTATTTATTTGATATTACAGTAATGTTTTCCTTGGTCAATTTCGTGATGTTCAATGTTTCTGATGTATTCTCTAGATGAATCTTCTGCAATGATGCAGTCCTTTTGCTTGGGTGCAAAACAGCTTCAACCACATCACACAGCCATACATATTAATGAAGATCTTGTAGTGATGTTGGATCGATTTAAAGTTTGTAAATCGAAGATTGCATCAGTTCACTACCGACGGGGCAGCAAACATTGTCGCAGCTGTCCGTATTTTACTCGGATCTTCTAAATTCCATATCCCTTGCTTAGCCCATATGATTAATCTTGTCGTACAAGACGGAACTGATGCTGTGCCTGAATTTAAAAAAATCAGTGAAAAAGTTAAAGCACTGGTTACGTATTTCAAGCGTAGCAATGTCGCTATCGATGACCTACGAGCTGAACAAGCAAGAGAAGGAAAATCCGAGGGGACGTTTTTATATCTTATTCAAGATATTATGACAAGATGGAACTCAACTTTCTATGCGTTACAACGTTTTGTAAAACTATCAGGCCACATAGGGAAGATTTTACTATCAAGTAAACATAAAAACGCACCCCCTATGTTAACCCCGATCGAAGTTGATATGGTCAGAGACTGCATTGTTGTATTGCAACCATTTGGGGCAGCAACGAAAGAGATCTCTGGGGAAAAGTACGTGACTGCTAGCATGGTCATTCCTATCGTAAACTGTCTAGCAATTCAACAATTTTCATCCTAAAATCAACTTTGCTTATGAATTAGAAAAGGATGGAAGTCTAAGTTTTCTTGATACTCTCGTCATACGGGAATCTGACCATTTGATCACGAATTGGTTCAGAAAAGACACTTGGTCTGGCAGGTATTTGAACCTTCACTCCAACCATCCCTTACAGTATAAGAAAAGTGTTGCTATTGGACTTTTTGATCGTTGCATTAAATTATCACATCCTAAATTTAGAAAAGAAAACATGAACATCGTCATTAATACCTTAATCAACAATGGATATCCCAAAACACTTATTAACTCCATCAAGAAGAATAGATTGCACAAACACTACAACTCCGGTTTTAATTCAATTGCAAAAACATCAAGTAAACCTTCTGGTTCTATACCTTACATCAAAGGCCTCTCTGAAAAAATCCAACAATCTTTAAGAAAACATGACATTCAACCTGCATACAAAATTGTAAATACCACCCACGGGCTTTTCACTAATTTAAAAACCAAGACTTCCACCTCAGACACCATCAACTCGGTTTACAAGATTCCTTGCTCTGATTGCGACAACTGTTACACTGGACAATCTTCCCAACATCTAAAAAACAGATTGATAGCTCATAAATCAGATCTCAAAACCCGCAATCCGGACAAATCTGCATTGGTTTCACACTCGCTATGTGAAGGACATACGTTTGATTTTGACAAGACCACAGTTCTCACCACAGAGAACAATACCAGCAAACGGCTCATAAAAGAAATGATTAACATTTCGAGAACGAAAAACTGCAACAAACGTACGGACATCGATAATCTTAGTTGTCTTTATTCCTCGATTCTTAAAAACTAACTCCTTGGCATCTCTACCTTGCAATTCAAAATAAACCGCGTTTGACGATCGTTCGTATCATAACAAACCGGACTTTAATTCTAGGTTTTTTTTGTTTTCTTGCTTGGTCTTTCTGTTTATGCTTGTCACTTCTCCATGGATTGTCTTTCCACGAACATCTGTTCAATTGCTGAGAATGTCATTTAGGGTATTCCCCGTATTACTCATTAGAACTATCTCCTTCAATACACACTCTAGCTTAAGTTTTCTCATATTTTACTATTACCGTAATTCTAATCACTAATTGTAACTTGGAATTTTTATTAATTTAAATCATGTATTTTAGTCTGAAGATGGTCAGCCGTTGCTTGACCGAAACGTCACTAAACATTAATAAATTGGTTGACCTACACCGACGAATTCTTATTATTTTAGTAAACTGTGTGCGTGGTCAATTGCGGAAAACATCACCAGAATCGGCAACAGCTCAGCAACTCAAATATCAGTTTGACTGATCTGAAACAAAAAATCCGAATATATTTTGGTTTGTCAGATGACCCTCTATAGCCCGTAGCTCGATCACACTGATAAAATTCAAAATCACAAAATGGCGCCACGATAACGAAATTTTTTCAATTTGGCAGTTTTTTTCAGTCTTCTTCAAGTTGTACATGTCGTAATTTTTTATGTACACTTCTATCCGCGGTATCGTGCAATGGGCACAAGGTTGAAAAGGGTAGTTTCGAGAAAAACGCGTCTAAAGTTTCGGTATTAATCGGTAGAAATACTCGTTGATTTCAGTCACTTACGCTCAATCAGCTATTCCGGCGCCATATTGGTCCTTCCTCCTCCAAGTTAAAATCGTACTGAACACTACTAGCCTCTCTGTTAGCATTCCGTGCTTCCTGGACCTCGAAGGACGATCTTCTGTCAGCACGGTCGATGCGCTCGTTGTCGCGCGTAGCTGCAAAATCATGTGCCTCGTCGCCCATACGCAGACCCATTGCGAAATTCTTAATAATATTTGAAGGGAATATTCTCAAGACTATAAGCTAAATGAAAATGCAGAAAACTGAATACCGATTTTTTGATCGAAAAAAACGGACCTCCCCCTTAAAATTTATGAAGATCGACCTTTTATCAGAAGATCTTATCTCATACCAATAATGCATAGAGACAAAGTCAGAACTGAGATAAATGAAATGTTAGACATGGGAGTCATTGAACGCTCTTGTAGCGAGTACATTAACCCATTAGTAGTCATAGCAAAGAAATCTGGAGACATAAGATTAGTGTCAGATGCAAGATTCATCAATCAACTCATAGTACCTTATGATGATTTTCCGCAGTCTACTAAGGTCCTATTTCAAAAGTGTGGAAATACCTCCTATATGTCAAGCCTGGATTTGACGGCTAGCTTTTGGCAAGTACCGCTCCATCCTGATTCCAGAAAATAAATTAACCGTGAGAACAAATTAATCAGCTCAAGGCTAAGCCGATAGATTTTGTTCATTCAGACCTATAATTTCGACATCGAGTATATCAAGGGCAGCAGTAACGTCGTCGCGGACACGATAAGTATAGGTTACCACCTGAAAATAAAAGAAAAGTTAGAATTAATCGGTCAATTACAAGTCTTTGCACAATTAGCAAAAGAGATAAGCGAAGAGTGGAAAGAAGTTTTCAAAACTTTTGATAAATACCAAGACAACGATCAGAAAATAAAGGAGATTAAAGAATCAGAGCTTGTTAAGAACGAAAAAAGATACAGAATTCTAAACAACATCTTATACCATTTGGGACCAGGGGGTTTTTTGCAGGCTTACGTTACTGAAGTTTTACTGAAATCCTTGATAATAAAATGCCATGAAATTTATGGACACCTAGGTGCTGAAAAAACACATAAAATCTTAAGGGAGGGCTTCTTTTATCCTAAGTTTGGAAAACGAATACGACAAGAAATCTCTAAATGTGACACGTGCCAACGCTGTAAATATCCGAATCGGTATAGTTATTCCAATATGCAGACGATTATTCCAGATGGGGTAGGAGAATTAGTCTCATTGATTTTTATGGACCATTACCTGTCAGCAAGGGAAACTATAAATGGTTGTTAGTTACCATCGACGCATTCGGTAAATTTGTAGAACTCTATCCATTGAAGGCAGCGAACGCCCAATCTACTATCAAATGCATGTTCAATAAATACGTACCAGAGTTTGGGAAACCAAAAAGAATGCAATTTGACCACGGTACTCAGTTTACCTCATCGTTGTGGTTAAACAAGCTAGCGGATGAACAGATAATACCGATTTTCTCCTCCATCCGACACCCTCAGGGAAATATCGTTGAGAAAGGCAGATTTTTTAGGACCTTTTTAACAGAGAACATACCTCATGGATAAATTGGCTATCAGTCATTGAGATCCGTATGAACGAAGTTCATCACACTACGATAGGATATCCTGCATGTACTATTCCGAGTACAATTCAGATAAAACAAAAGCCGAGTAGGTTTTGGGAGCAATGGCTTGTAGATAATAAGGATAATATTCCACACGATTTAAAATTAGTTTTAGTTGAGAATAGTATGAGAAAGAGCGGCAAACGCCGAGCAGATAGATCTAACTCGAGCCACAAGATGGCGAAATTTAAAATTAATGATTTAGTTTTAGTAAAAGCACTTAAAGTCTCTGATTTAAAAAATTAAAAAATGGCGAATTTTTTTGCAATCTATGAAGGGCCATATCGCATAAAACGCCAAGTTGGCGAAGCTACTTTTTTATCAGAACACCCAGAAACTCTCATTGAGAGAGGTCGCGTCCATGTCAATATGTTCAAACGTTATATTGAACAATAGAAGGATTAGCTTTTGTTAAACTCGTATGATGTGAAGAAGGCAAGTAGTGGGATAGATTTGTATAGGAAAGACTCCACCCATCGGCAAAAATGAAAGAAAGAAGGGATGTTTCGAGGTGTAACAGTAATGCCCGGTTTCACCAACGATGAATAACTCGCTATTCATTGAATAAAGTTATTCAATTGTTAGAATCCAATTTTTTTGGTTCACCAACATCAAATAGTGCTTATTCGTCGATTAAATCGTCGAATAAGTGAACTCGAATAAGTGAACTCGAATAACTCACTATTCGTCGAATAACGTACGATTCGTAAAACAAAATCTGTCGGATTATAAGAAGCGGCAATATCTTCCCAAGCTTTATTTTTTTCAGCTGCCCATACAGTGTCAGTACGCTTATTTTCTATAATTTCCTTAAACTGCTCCGCTATTGTTATTAATCTTTCTTTTTCTACCTCTAAATCGAGAGACTCGGTAGAGTCTCGCGCCAAGTACATTGAAAAGAATTTTTAACGCACGGCGCGAGACTCGACCCGAGTCTCTATACCCGCATGAGAGCTCTACAGCCTATACGGCGATTGTATTATCCTTATATTTTCCGACTCGAGTTATACACGAGATTCAAATATTCATCTCAGAATATGGATTCAAATAGCTTTCATTTAAGCCCAAGTGCTCAACTCGATCAAGAATTTTCGTCTTCTCCGTCTCCATCGTCGTCGTCATCGTCGTCGTCGCCATCCAGCAGTGTTACCAGTTCCTTTTGGAACGAAGTAGCCCTGCCGTGGCGACTGGCGCGCGTTACAATGTATAGTCTAGGCCGTCAGTAGAAGTTTCGTCTGCTAGTCTGCATGTCATATGCTTATACGACACTGTATACCATTTATACCACTGTACCGTGTGTTTGCTTGGAGGCTTCTCGGTAACTCCAGTTGCGGCACGTCAGACAGGTACAGTCATCCACGGCCTGGGTAACCACGTTACGCTGTATTATCGGTATGGCTCACTGCTCGACTATTATGTATGGTAAAGTAGATCACAGTCTAGGTTTGACCCACGTGATCATAAGCTGTGGAGTTCAATACTTCAACGGCGTCGTTCAATGGCGCGCCATACCGATAATACAGTGGCTACCCACGCCGTGGATGACTGTACCTGTCTGACGTGCCGCAACTGGAGTTACTGAGAAGCCTCCAAGCAAACACACGGTATACCATGTATACCACTGTATACCATGTATACCACTGTATACCATGTATACCACTGTATACCATGTATACCACTGTATACCATGTATACCACTGTATACCATGTATACCACTATATACCATGTATACCACTGTATACCAATACTCCTATATGCTTTTTTATTTATACTACGACGTGAAAAAATATAGGTATCTCCGTGTCGAAAAAGCTATTCGTTTAATGCCTAAAAATTAAAATACACAATTTCTGCCAAGCTGCACTATTCATCCCTTGAACAAAGTTTCAATTTTTTAGGTTATGAAGATAGTCACTGTCAAATTGTCAGATCAGATGCGTATTCCTGGATCTAGATGTGTAGCACATGTTTTCATGTTTCAGAGCTGCTTAGAATTGTGATGCAATTAAATAGCAATAAGGGACAGATAGTAGTATGATGCGAACGAATAGTCGACCGAGATTCGTACAAATATAAGTGTACTTTAACAATAAATATCTCATAACGTAATTTTCTACATGTTGCGATTTTTTTTTTGATTTTTATGATTAATTTTTTTATATGATTATAAATTATAATTTATTCTTAATTATTTCTTCATTAAATCATACATTATTATAATATATCAATAAATTTGTCATCAAATCAGAATAATTATTTTATACCTATTTGATAATCTTTAAAATTATGGATTCAAATTATAATTCTCTCTAAAAATAAATAAGCTGACAAAAGTAGATCAAAGAAATTAAAAAGTTATTGGAGTTCAAGCGAATCGATCAACTTCGTTGATAATAGCTCAATGAAGTTTTTTATTTGTTGTTATTGTCAAATAGTCTTCAAAGCTTAACCACCTATTTGTCAACGACGAATCGTAAGCTGACGAACTCAGACGCAGTATGATAATACGTATAAATATTTAAGCAAGATTTGAATGCCATTTACGATTTACCTAATTGTATCTACAATCAGTATATGTGTAAATGAAAGTGTTCGTCTGTTTCCTATGATCTCTGTAACGCTGAAGTGAAATGATGCCAGCAGTTTTTTTTTTCTTATTTGAAATTTATTATCCATCTGAAATCAATACATCACATAAAATAGAGTAACCGGATTGATTTATTCCATTAATCTTGATTTTTCCTGGAATGATTTTTATTTTTACTACTTCTTTCAAACCGGCCCACCAAATACCATTTACTCACAATATTTTTACAGACATACCTAGTCTGTTAACCATTACCCTCATAGCAGGTACGTAGCAAAGGTATATTATCAAACAGGAATTTGGTGTTTTGACTTTGGAACGTCAGTTAACCCAGTCACGAGGAGTATTAATCTATAACGAATTATTCGTAGAGATTGATTTATCGTTAAGCTGGTAATTCTCTTTGTCAATTGTCTCATGTTTATAATACATGAAACCTTGGGATCGTCACGCAGGTATTTCTGAAATACAAACATCTATCTAAAAGTGAAAAAAAAAATGACAAACGAAGCACAATCACTGTCAAGATGGAGAGTAACGGAACCAGACGTTGTTCAATAGATTCACTGAATAATGTAGGTTTTTGATGGTATTAAATTTTCTTATATAACTAGCTGATAATTGTGCTCGTTCGCTCGCTCACTCGATTGGTGGAGCGTTGTTCCTCGCTCGCTTCGCTCGCTCGGTTGTCAGTGGTATTTCAAATATGAATATATTGTGTGGATCAGTGGAGTGGCCTCATCTATTCTAGTCTTTCGAGAGCCACAACCACCGTGCGTGTGCGTATGTGTGTGTGTGTGTGTGAGTGGGGGGGGGGGGGGGGGTCTATTTAGTGTGAAATCCGAAAACGGATAGCACACCAAAAAGAAACGTCATCGCACTCTTATAGCCAATAGTACTTCTTTATACTTGATAGTAAAGGTTTTCCATTTTGAGGAGGTTTGATACCAAATTTGAAATAGAACCAACATTTTGAAATTATAATCATCGGAAAATACATAATTTAAATACTCACTGCCAAAATTTCAAGTCAATTTACCGCACAGTTTTTGAAAAATTAATTTTTGAATTTGCTTCTTATACACGTAGAGGTACGGAGAGTCTATAAGGTTAGGCCTATCGACCAATGGTTGGAATCGACCACTTTCGATTTGGATGAGTTTTTGTCAGAAGTTTTCTTTTATCATAAAACGAAGTTCTGCCGAAGGAAAAAAATTTTAAAAATTTCTTACGAAAGTTATCCGAAATTGAAAATGTCACCAGTTTTCGCATTTTTCAAGTTTGTTTTTCAAATATCTCGAAAACTATTATAGTTACAAAAATGGGCTTAAGTTTGTATTAAACGGGATACTTGGGGCTATAAAAGAAAAGTATTTTGAAAAAAATTTCCGAAAAATGATGAACTGGCATAATTTTGAAATTTGAAGAATCGTAAAAATCGAATTTCAGTATTAAATTTTTGGCTCAATTTTTTTTTGTATAATGCCTTCAATTGATCTAAAAATATCCTGAAATTTTCAGGAGGGTGTTTTTTCTTTCTTCAAAGATATGCAGTTTTGAATTTGCATAGAAATTTTCTTATTTTTTTTCGCAACTTCTAAATATGGTAAAGTTAAGCAAATATTTAGTTTTGTAATTTTGAGCAGTAAAAAATAAATTCTACGATGTGAGAACGTGAAAATAATAACATAACTGAAATTGCTTTTTTTCATTTATGTTCTATCATTTTAAATCCAAACTCATTACGTGAGTCGTTTTTTTTTTTTTTTTTTACTTCTTTTCCCGTTGTTGATGCCTCGTTTCTTCTTCTCAATCTGGAACGTGCTTTCGAGTCATCATACTCACATTTCTTCATGACCACAATGTGGTACTCAAAAACGCTGTCTAATTAATATTTTTGATTTTCACGAAGTTCGCCCATTTTGAAATTTTTTTTTTTTATTTCTATAAGAGAAATCACTATATAACTTTGAACTTTCCATCTAAAACAACTGAGATATGAGCCACGAAAGAAGAGCTTGCGCGCGAAAATACCATTTCTATTACCTATGCTAGGTAGCAAACCGAGACCTGCAACGGCCTTTGACCTGGCCCAAAGACTTATGTCCATAAGTAGTACAAGATACCTGGTCGAAGTCAAAATCGGTGATGGTCACCAAAAAAAGTGGCCCGCTTCACGTGAAGAGCCACAGGTACATACATAGATATACATATAGATATGGATATATAGGTATACAGATATATAGACATATAGATACAAGATATATAGATATAGATATATAGGTATATAGATATATAGATATATAGATATATAGGCATATAGGTACATAGATATATGGATATAGATATAGAGGTACATACATATAGCTGTATAGATATCTGCTCTAGAATTTGTGACATCCGGACATCCGATTTCGAACTTCAATATTATATATGATATATGATATGATTGTGCAGAAACCAGATTTACATTATTTATTTCTCAGATTTCAGATATGGAGCAAGATCTAACACGTGTTGTTTTTCCACCGCTGACCCGTGTGGAGGCTGGGTTGCAATCTTTACGAGTTGACCAACCCAACCAACCCAGCCACAGCACGGCTTCATCTCGTGAGTACTAATAATAATATCGTAGTAATGGTTAACTGTTCAAAACATACTTATATAATTATCTTTGTATTGTAATTTACAGAAGCGGCGCAGCACAGAGAACGCGAGGATATGTCGCAGCGGGCGTCGCTTTCTCGCAACGAGAACATACCAGCTCATCACGGTATGGATGAAAATATTATTCACTTCTATCCTCATTCTATCTTGATCGAATATTTTCTTGCTGTTTCATCTTATCCTTTATGGAGATTAGTGCATACTATGAGTACGTAAAGCAAAATTTAATAACATACATTGTTCTATAAGAATATAAAACCTTGCTCGTATCTGCTTTCAAATAGTATGCACTAGCTTTAAGTTAGCTATACCTTCCCATATGTATGTCCAATCGAATCAATGCATGTTTTAAACTAAAATTGAAACGCAAATAGCTGGCTCTAAATCATGTACCGAATGCATTGCATGGTTCAATTTCTAGAAGAACTGCTCCGAACACCGCGTCAGAACCATGGAAATGTTGCTCCACCAGCGCCTCGTAATGAGCAACAAATAGGAGTCAACCCCCCCAATCATGGTATGTTTAAAATATTGTACTGCAATTCAAATTCCATTCATTACCAATACTTTCTGTTCTCTTAGGCTACGTTTTTCTTATGTACTTTGTTCTGTACTTCAGCGTATCAATCTAAACCATTTAATTTATCCAGTTAGACTATCCTTTCAAATATAACTCGCCACTATAGTTACGATTCAATAAACCTAAGAGCTTTTATTCTCTATATCTTCAGTCTTTGGCTACATCTATATACCTTTTCGATAATATTAATTGCCTTGGCTATCGCAATAACGTTTCTTGGCTTTAAGCTGTGTCACTTAAATTTTCTGTAATATTTCTTGAAATGACGATGTGATCCAGTTATTTTTAGAACACCGCGCAGAGCACCAGCAGATACCACGACACCAGGCGCCACGACATCAGCGCGCCGGTCGTGGTATTCGTCACAGATGACACCAGAATAGCCAGCAAAACTTGATAACGTTACTATTTAATATTGCCAACCATACGTCAGAATTTGCTGGCTATCAGAATGGCAGAGCCCGCCGAGGCAATCAAGTTGGATTGCCAGAGGTGGGCCAAGGCGGGGGGTTAAGGGACGCGGCGAATAGGTTGTTTTAAGTTTATTCTATGAGTTAATTTCACTTTGTTGTCAATAGTATACTCAAAGAAGGGATTCAATAAATAATCTCAATGCAGCTGAAAAAATTCTCAGTTATTGCAACTAATCTGTTGTTGCAATGGAATATTCTGTTGTGTTTATGAATATTTCATTGCATCAACAGATTTGTTGCAATAACCAAATATTTATTTTGCTGCATTCGTGCTTTTTTTTATAGATAATTTAATTGTTCCCTTCTCTGAGTGTACTATTGGTATAGGTTTTAGACAGTTGGCTAGGTCTTCCTAATTTTTTTTTCTGAGATTTCTAGATCTAGATATTACTGAATTTTCAATAATATTTTGTTTCAATTCAATTTAGCATAAAAATTATGCGAAATTGAAGAATGATGGATTTTCATGAGAGAATATTTATTGTATCTGACGTAAGATGAGGTATTTCGGTACAGTGGGGAGCAATATAAAACAACTAACGAAACTGCTTCAAATTTTTGTATATATTATATATAAGTCGAAGAGTGGTTATCAGGTCGGCAAAGATGAATAACAGAAGAGTTTTGAAACAGAAGATAGAGTTGTTGATTTACGTTTCGATGAAGAAGCAGTGTGATTGATAAAGATTTGTGAAGATGAATAAATAAAATATATGGTTGTCCTTGATCGAGTCGTTTTATTGAACAATCCCAATATATATCCGCCATCCTCGACATCCCCGACTTCAGAAGTGGGATAGGCCCACGAACACAATGTATGACAGAGCCGCATGGAGCTACAATCACAAATTGCAGAGACTATCCTCACGGTAGCAACGCTGTGTGAAGATGCTCGTTAGGACAGTTGTTATAATCTGGTGAGCAGTTTTCATTTTGTTCTTATTTTGATGATGAGTGATGCACTTAGTATGGATGACATGTTGTGCGAATTTTGAATTGTGTTATGCTTGGTACCTCTGCGAGGACTTGTTAAAGGACCGCAAGTTAAAACCGAAGCCTTGTGTGGCAGTAGACATGTCTGGACAGACCTCTAAGCTGACTGACCCTGTGTGGCAGTAGACATGTTTGAGGAGACCTCTGAGCTGACTGGCCTTGTGTGATGGTGAACATGTCTGAAGAGACCTCTGAGCTGACTGGCCTTGTGTGATGGTGAACATGTCTGAGGAGACCTCTGAGCTGACTGTGCTTGTGTGGTCGTAGCCATGTCTAAACAGACCTCTGAGATAACTGTGCCTGTGTGGTCGTAGCCATGTCTAAACAGACCTCTGAGATAAATGCATGAAGCACTGCATATTGGTCAAGAAGACCAAATGAATTGAGTTCAATTGTTTTTCGGAGAATGATTCGTTGTTACAGATCAATAGAAAGTGCATACAAAGCCGTGTTACAAGTCTGGACCGTTGTCTTACTAAAAATGTTGAAGAACATGAGCGTGAAGTGTTCCAAGCTGCAACGTGATTCGCGAGATTCTTCCATGAGTGATGATTGTCATCATGCTGGTATACAACGATCCCCGTTTCAAGCGATGTTTGGTTCCGATGCAAAATTAGGATTATGCACAACATCACTACCAAAAGAAGTTTATTTAAACATTCGTAGCGAAGAGGAATTACAAGAAGTAATGGAGCACAATAGCTTGATTGCGACGGAGCAAAAACTCGCTGATGAACAAGAATGCAATGTAGTTGACGCAGTAGGTACGCAGATGAAAAGTGTATGTGATAAATGTAACATCTCGGAACTCGAAAACGGAATTTGTGAAATTTCTAAGAAAGAGGCTGACATTATCCAAAACAGAATAAATGCTAAGGAATGTTTAACTTCGCAAGCTAAAAAAATAAAAAATAGATCGAATTGTCAATTTCCAATCTGTAAAGTTGGAGATACTGTCAGAGTACCGATACCTGACGTTGACAGAGGTCGAGGAGACTTCTAGGAGAACATTCTCATTTGTTTGACTGCGCTGTTATTTTTCCTGATGGAGTTTACTTGAATATTGCAAATCTATGTCGTTTTATTTTGGATAAACATTTTATATTTGTAGACAAATATTTCCAAGATCAACCCTGTATACAACCGCAAAACGTGCACTCGCACAATGCCCGCACGTATGCGTCCTCATGACGTGCGAGCCTTATGTACAGTCCTGATCATTAATGGTTTTAACATGAAATAGCTGCGCTCAGATTTTCGACTCGTGTAGCATAGACTCAAATCGACGAGTCGACAAGCAGACGCTTCGTTCGAGAAATACGCGTAGCGCTACAACTTCAAGTCATTCAAGCAACATTGTTGATCTGTGTTGACGCGCGCGCTGTCTGCTAAACGTCGACTGTGGGCGCATGGTGACGCTAGTGGAGTTCAAACCATGTTAAACGACGCTGATTGTTCGGGTAAACCATTAATGATCAGGACTGTACATCAATTGAGGACGCATCTGTCGCATCCCGTGAGCACACGCCGTGCGGATAAACACGCACGCATGCGTGCACTGTGCGCGCACTGTGTAGGCATTTTGTTATCTGGGAATAAGGGTTGTCTTAGCGACAGGGATCGAACACGATATGGATCGCGTTGACGTAAAGTTCGAAGCAATGGAAGGCGCTTTCGTTATTCGCAAGCAGTTTCCGATCTGCCTAAGTTATGGAATTACAATCCACAAAAGCCAGGGCCTAAGTTTAAACAATGCCGTGATTGATGCAGGCAATTCTGTATTCTCTTGGGGTCAAGTATACGTTGCTCTTTCACGAGCAACTTCTTTAGAAGGATTGCATTTGATTAACTACGACCCCAATGTTGTATTAGCGGATAATTCTGCTTTCGTAGAGTACAACAGATTGAGAAAACAGTATCGGCCGGACCTTATGACGATTACTGTCACGTCGATACGCGCACGAAAAATACAAGACCGTAAGTGGTTTATTCCGAAAAATGTTTCTGATTGTCAAGAACCTATCTAAGACGCACCATGTAATGACACGTGGCAAATAAGAGGCTTTCAAAACTCAGATGGTGTTTCCTGTTATGCTAACGCTACGATTCAGTGTATACTCCACTGTAGTTCCATGAGAAAAGGTCTTTTAAGTCACAAAAATACCGACGTAATGAAAATGTTGATTGATAGTTACAAAAACTCACAAACCCCAGGAAGTGTTTTGCGCGTTAGGAGACATGTGGGTAAACAGTTGATGTTAAACATTCAGCAAGATGCTCCAAAATTTTTGAACAATCTCATTTGGAAATACGATGATTTACGGAAGATCGTAAAACACGAATTAACCTCAACAGTTTGTTGTAAGGACTGTGGTTATACCAATACGACAACCGAAGCGGGTTACATTCTGTGAATTCCTTTTCCCTTATCTTGTAAGAAAGCTCCTAGTTTGTCAGAGATAATAAACCAACATTGTTCGCACTGGAAAACCGTCGAAGGATCTTCTTGCCAAAATTGTGAGTCAGAAAATATAATTATAAAAACTGATGTATCATCGACAAGTAGCTGTTTAATTATACAGCTCATATTAACTTCCGTACGTGATGGGCAGGTCACGAAGATGAATAATTATAGTGAAAAGCTGTTTCTACGAATAAACCCTCGTTTTGGGCGAAGAAATACAAGGTCAATAGTGCAATATTCCATCATGGTCTGAGTATGCGAGAAGGCCATCATACTTGTATGCTACGAAATGGAATTTCGGCCTGGTTACATGTCGATGATCATAAAGTTAGAAAGCAGAACTGGATCAAAAATGCTAAAGATGCATACATATTCTTTTTACAACAAATGTAACTATATAGTAACTAAAATCAGTAAGCCATTATTTATTTATTAATTTATTGATGTATTTATTAAATTATTAATTGGGCAGTCGACACGCGGGCTTAGTACAAGCAACAGGCGGGTGGTAGCGAGTGAGAGAAAAGTGAGGAAGACAGAGAAATAAAGAAAGTGAAGAAAAAGACATGGAGCAGATGCTGAAGGAGTGGGGGGAGATGAAAGAAGAGGTGAGAGAGATGAGAGAGAAGATGAAGGGATTAGAGAAGAGGTTAGAGCTGGTGGAGAAGGGTAAAGGGGCTGCAGTGGCCGAGGGGACGACCCCCAGTGCAGCTTCGAGCGGGACCCGGAAAGAGACGGAGAGAGCAGAGAAGAAGGAGAAAGAGAAAAGGGAAAGGATTGGGATAGACAGGGACCTAACCTTCGAGGAGAGAGAGGTGAGATGGTGGACGAGAGAAAAAGAAAGGGAAGGGAAGTAAGAACGCAAGGGAGGGAGGTAGAAGGAGAAGACGGGCTGATAGGTATAGACGGAGTGTGGTGGAGGCTAGACCTTGAGCTAAAAGTATGGAGGAGGGATGACGAGGAGACGGCAAAAAGAGGAGCAGAAAAGAAAGACAAAGTGGAGGAAGAGAGGAGAGTGTGACAAGGCGTCTAAACGCTCGTTTAAATTATGCCGCCTCACGGCCATCTTAAAGAAATAACCACCGCAGATTTCGCGTTCCTCAACGCAACATACTCGGCTCTGTCCCGAGTGTGTCGAAAAATCTTAGAACACAGTATGAACGAGACTCTTAAAGTAATAGGACGTATCTCGCTGTAGATAATATACATCATACTCACTAGGAGAGGACAAGGGTTACGGCGCATGGATTTTGTTCAAACTTGGAGGGGTGTTTCTTTGGCCCATAATATTAGCCCTCTGATCTTCAATTCCATCTCATAGGCCTTTCTTTTCCTGAAAAATATTATTATTGTGCAATTTATTGGTTCTCCGCCGTAGCTCTAGATCGATGCAGCGAACTTGAATATATCACTGATACCTTTTCATTCGAGCATGAAAATGAGTATTCAACACGTTAATTTACCATATCATTTTTTTTTTTTTATTTTTTTTTTTCATTTATTTTTTTTTTTCGATGATTTTTTTTTCCATATCTTCTACTCATCACCTAGTGATATAAAACATCACTGCTAACTCTACGCATTTACTGTATAGGGCAGTACTGCTCCTTGATTACTAATAATAAAATAAAAATATTTGAAGTTTGGTACCGCAGAAAACCGCAGTACTGCCCTATACAGTAAATGCGTAGAGTTAGCAGTGATGTTTTATATGACTAGGTGATAAGTAGAAGATATGAAAAAAAAAAAATCATTGAAAAAAAAAATAAATAAAAAAAAAAATGATATGGTAAATTAACGTGTTGAATATTCATTTTCATGCTCGAATGAAAAGGTATCAGTGATATATTCAAGTTCGCTGCATCAATCGAGAGCTACGGCGGAGAACCAATAAATTGCACAATAATAATATTTTTCAGGAAAAGAAAGGCCTATGAGATGGAATTGAAGATCAGAGGGCTAATATTTTGGGTTAAAGAAACACCCCTGCAAATTTGAACAAAATCCATGCGCCGTAACCCTTGTCCTCTCCTAGTCAGTCTAGACAAGTCGTGCTCAGTCATACGTGGGTGATCAGTGCAGAGCATACTACATTATAGCAATCATTGAACGCTCATCCTATGTCATTATTGTGAAAGTGACGAACACGAGTCTCAGACAAAAAGAGAAAAAAAAAAAACGGGTGTGTGGCCGCCACGCGCGTTAGAAGTGAAACTTCACATATAGAGGGATATATACATATATATACCTATACATACCTTTATATACCTATACAGGGTGTTTATGTTAACTCTGGACATACTTCTAGGGTGTGTAGGGGCTACCTAGACAAGCATTTTGAGGTAAGACACCCATGGTCGGAAACTGATCCTAACGGCTGTGGAGGGCTTTAAAGACTTTGGTACCGCGCGCTTATTCGTAGTGTACTGAATCAGATGTGATCACTTTCGAGCCAACGTTTTATTCATCCAAAGACAACAGTCCAAAGTTCTCGTGTAAAATCAATAAAACGATAAACTTGACAATAAAAAAATAAGAAAATAATTTCCGGTTCTTATATTATAAGAACCGGAAATTATTTTTTTATTTTTTTATTGTCAAGTTTATCGTTTTATTGATTTTACACGAGAACTTTGGACTGTTGTCTTTGGATGAATAAAACGTTGGCTCGAAAGTGATCACATCTGATTCATTACACTAGGAATAAGCGCGCGGTACCAAATCCTTCAAAGCCCTCCACAGCCGTTAGGATAAGTTTCCGACCATGGGTGTCTCACCTCAAAATGCTTGTCTAGGCAGCCCCTACACACCCTAGAAGTATGTCCAGAGTTAACATAAACACCCTGTATATACCTATATATACCTACTAGGGGGGCTACGCCTCCCTGCGCGCTCCGCACGCCAACCCCCCAATTAGGACCAGGTCACATTACTATGAAGGGTTATAGTGCACTATAACTCGTAGACTCTTTTTTAATTGATTAAAAATAATTTGTATAAAATTTCATAGTAAGCAATGGTAAAGAATTGAAGCAATCGTGAACAAATGAAACCGATCGATATGAATTTGGCCCATTAAATGATTATTTCTTTCGTCATAAATTTTTGTGGCATTTGACACACTTTTGCATTGATTTATATTTAATTATTCATTTAGTTACATACATTTTTATTTTTATTCCTCTTAATATACAACTTTGGAGTATACTTCAGATCATGTCTCAAAACGCTGATTCTTCACACAATAAATTATCAAAACATACTTTAAAGGTATGTCCTTTGTAGATGGATTCAATTTGTCAGTCACACTGTAATATTTGCATGCGTGTTAGCGAAAATCTTCAAGGCATAGTTCCCGTAGTCAATCTCGTAAGCGATCGAAAAGTTCTGTCTCTATTCTTCCGTTTACCACTACCGAGTTTTTGAAGGAAAAAATTAAGCCTGAGGACAAATTTATGTATGTACGTATTGATGTACAAATAGTTTGGATTTAGAATAATTTATTATTTAAACTTTTAGTTCTGTTGTTGGTTACGTACATACTGTAACGTATCAGGCTGGCCTCGACTGACGGAGCCTGATAGGTTGCGTGCGCACACCGCCTCGAAAAGGGGAACCTGTGGTTGGCGGGGAAGAAGCTATGAAAATCGCGACGAGAGCGAAAATCGTCAGCGTAACCTGACAAAGCGACCGATGCGACTCACTATTTATCAGAAATATCAGATACCTTGTAAGAGACAGGATCTAGCTAAATTCATACAAGAGCGATTTTCAGCTAAGACTTAAAATCACTCAACTAATTTGTGGAACAGGGCGGAGGCGTCTTGCCAAAGCAAGCTTCAATTTATTAAAATCATTTAAATTCACTTTTGGCCAAAGCGGCATTAGTAGAAAAATATAAAAGCACATAGCAACCCTAAAAAGCACCTCTGGTGCAAAAACCTTTCGCCAAGTACAATAATGCAGTTACCACCGACAAAAAAATCCATCAACAAAATACTATAAAAATGTCTACTCACAAAAGACTTGAAATTAGATACAATTGCCAAATACATACATGTTTTCTGTATAGTAAAGGCTCACAACAGAAAATTATCAAATAGTTATTATTAAATAGTGTTGTTTTTTTCTGAATAGTGGCTTTTGATAATTTGTAGGGAAAAAATTAGGAAAAAAAATTTAGAAAGTGGTACTTGGCGGGCCAGGTATCGATAAATAAATGGAAGAGTGCACTGCACTAAGATCGGTACGTAGTTTGTTCTGTAATATGTATATTGCTATAAAGGCCCCATTGCTATAAACCCAACCTTAAAATTGCGCGCTCAATCATTTCATGAGAGATTTTTATGATTCCGACCCTCACTTTGAACGTAAATTTCATAATCGAGTAACTATAGGGAGCATAAATGAGAAAATAAAATTTGCAAAATGTTAAGACGTATGAATATGGATTGAATATGAACAGAACTAGGTTATGATTCTGTGACCGAACTGACAGCTCTGTCTCGGGAGTCCGTCGTCTTGTGCAATCGATTCTTGATCTTACGTTAACATTGTCGATATGAGCGCCATCTAGCAACTGATGTCGAGTACTTATATTTCTGCTGTCTAGTGGTGCTGTAGTGGCCACTCTTTCTTTATTCTCATCCGCATAGCTTTAGTGGACTGTAATCTGGCTGAATAAGGTGAAGGAGACGAAAAATTTTCGATCGAAACAGGTACTCAGAAACTTGAATTAATCATATCTCAGCTCTCCGTGCACCGATTCAATCGATGCTAGACTCAAATGAAAGCTCTTCGTGCCCACATTTTGAGATAAAAATCTCAATCCCATTGATATCGCAAAGCGAAAGAAATTAGGAAAATACTGTCCCCCCACCATGACGTTTAGCTCCCGTCCGGGTAAAAAGACTCGTCGAGTCTCGCGCGGCTATATACCTAGATATATGGATTTTTTTATTGTACTTGGCGCAAGACTCTGCCGAGCCTCTTGATTTGTTCCTAATCATCTCAATCAGGCTTCTCAGTTTCAAGCTGTGTCACCTAAGTTTCCTTTCATATTTTGGGAAACTATTATAAGATCTGATTATTTTCAGTATATCGTCAACGTCGGCATCGTAGAGCTGGTCGCAACAGACATACCAATAACCGGCGCAATTTGGTGGGATTACTCTACCAAATTGCCAACTACCAGTCTCACCGTGGTGGTAGACGCCAGACCCAGAGAGGCAATAGAGATAGACAGCATGATGGCGACGGTGGCGGTCAACGGAGGGCAAATGGAAGCCATCCATATTAAATATTTTATGAATAGTTTAGAGTAGAATTAATTAAATCTCCATTATTAGTTAGGTTTATATAGTTCCGTTGAATCGTAGCAATATTACACTCAAAGAAAGGATTATTTAGATAAACTCAATGAAGTAAAATTAAAAGAAACTGAATTATTTTACGGTACTGATAACTGTTGATGCAATGGAACATTTATTCGCGCATCGAAATATTCCACTTCATCAACAGTTATCAGTATATTCTTCGCAATTATCAATTTTTTTTTTGCTTTATTCATGCTTTTCCTAGTGCATCTAATTATTCCTTTCTCTGAGTGTAATATTTTTACTCAATTATTGACTCTTTTCAAAGATTTATATTTTATAATAATAATAATGATAATAACAATAACGATCAAATTACAGTGCATTCATATGTGAAATGTGCGTTTGGTAACTTCCAATCTTTGGATAAAAGTAATATATATGTATATGAATATATAAGAGGTATTCCATGCCAAGTGAACCAATCGTTGACCCTCACCTCTTCAAAAACTGACGCCGATTTTTCTGGTGATGAAGGAGTAGAAAAAAATATTTCCTGAATTTTTTCAGAATTTTCGGATGACAGCCGCTGTTCTATATGATTTTTTTTCTCTTTTTTTAGTTTTTTATGCATAACTCCCGTTCTTTTTCATCGATTTCCATCAATGCTAAACGAAAATTTTCGTTTTTCGGTCGACTTTCAGAATAAATTTTTTTCATATTTTTATTCTCGCTTTCTGATGCCTAAGACGTGAAAAGTTCGGAAAAATAACAAAAAAATTGAGTTTTGACCACTTATGACGGTCTCGATTTTTTTGAAAAAAATCACCAAGATTCCTACTCTCAAAACGATTTTTTTGAGCCGTGCCAAATCATGGGCAGAGCACTGGATCCAATTTATTTCGTGGTTTTTCTCTAAAATTTTTCTCATTCTCTATATCGATGTTGACATTGAATGTTCGAAAAAGTTATTAAAACATCAAATGATCATAATTTTTGCTCAAAATGGCACTAAATTAACATCAAAGATTCATTGCGTTCGTTGTGGATCATTTTTATCCTTTTATTCAATCATTATTCTAATGAAAAATGATCCACAACGAACTCGATGAATCTTTGATGTTAATTTAGTGCCATTTTGAGCAAAAATTATGATCATTTGATGTTTTAATAACTTTTTCGAACATTCAATGTCAACATCGATATAGAGAATGAGAAAAATTTTAGAGAAAAACCACGAAATAAATTGGATCCAGTGCTCTGCCCATGATTTGGCACGGCTCAAAAAAATCGTTTTGAGAGTAGGAATCTTGGTGATTTTTTTCAAAAAAATCGAGACCGTCATAAGTGGTCAAAACTCAATTTTTTTGTTATTTTTCTGAACTTTTCACGTCTTAGGCATCAGAAAGCGAGAATAAAAATATGAAAAAAATTTATTCTGAAAGTCGACCGAAAAACGAAAATTTTCGTTTTTCATTGATGGAAATCGATGAAAAAGAACGGGAGTTATGCATAAAAAACCAAAAAAAGAGAAAAAAATCATATAGAACAGCGGCTGTCATCCGAAAATTCTGAAAAAATTCAGGAAATATTTTTTTCTACTCCTTCATCACCAGAAAAATCGGCGTCAGTTTTTGAAGAGGTGAGGGTCAACGATTGGTTCACTTGGCATGGAATACCTCATAATCTTTATTGTTCTCCTTTACGGTATACAATTTATATAGATAAAAGTAATAATAATTATTATTATGATGAAATGTTTTATGTATTATGTATAATAATCATAATCAAGATAAAATAATACATATGCACATAAATACATATTTATATTTAATATAATACTAATATTTATAATATAAATATATTTTTATGTATATTATTATTTTATTTTCATTATTATTATACACTAGGGGCTCCGCCCCTGCGCGCTTCGCGCGCCTCGTTGTTCGGCGCTTCACGCCTCACTCCGTCACATATCCTAAGATTAGACCAATAGATATTTAGTTTTATCAATTAAATATTTATTGTCCATTTTTTTATCCAAAGTTGTCCCATTGATTGTTTTTTATACAAAGATTTAATATGATTTGCTTGTTACTTAACTTCTTGTTACTCACTATGACATCAAAGTGCCCACTGTCCCCGTCGCCGGTGAAGAGTAGCGAGAATTTTCGGTTATTTTCTAATCCAATTTGGTGTGGATTTTGAATTTGTTCTCCGCGATACACCATCAAACGTATACTAAAAATGTTTGCAGCTGCAACTAATTCGGCTTCTCCCCCGTAGGTCCCATTTCTAATCATTTGCGATTGGTAGTCATCAGATGACTTAATCGCAGCGACATTGGATTCATTACCTATGATAAAATCTCCGAATGTAGACCAATGCTGTACGATATATGAAACGATACTTAGTCTCACCTCGGCGTGTCGATCCTGTGTGTCGTATAGACAAAATGCCAGAGCACGAAAAAGATAATTCCCGTCGGGAATCATCTTGATAATTTTTTGCTGCATATTTATGTGTGTTTATTAAATCATAACAGATAACTGTCAAGCTAAATGTCAATGACTGTCATAAGCTGTCGATGACAGCTATCAATTGCTTGACGCTAGATTCAAATAGATTCATAATGTGTTAATTCTACGGTTCACAATATATTGATTCTACGCGCGGTGAATTAATGCAACAAAAAAGTACCTGGCTCTTGACCGACATATTTCATTAATATGTATGTATATTTTTTTTCAATTTATTTTTCAAAATTTCAACGATAACATACAAATTTTAACGAAACACAATATATATATTAGGGTGGTTCTTATTTACGGTGTTTTTTAAATTTCTTGCGGACAAGGTGGAAAAAGTTTGCAAATAAATTAAAAAAAAAGGACCCAGAACTTGAAGTCTGTTGGTCAACTCAAAGTACTGCCTACAAGGCAGTTAAATTTGGCATACATCTTCCGTACAGGGATAAACTTTTTTTTTCCAAAAAATCGTCCAATTTTTTGTTGAATACCTATGACTATAGGAAAGACGTATACCAAATTTCAGATTTTTCGAAGCACTACAAACTTTTTCCACCTTGTCCTTTAAATAAGGACCACCCTAATACATATGGTATATACATTTTTTTCATTTATTGAGTTTTCTTCTTTTTTTTGTCTTTCTTCTCCTGCTTTTCCTTTTCCTCCTCCTTTACCTTTTCCTCCTCCTTTTTCTGCATTTCCTGTCTTTCCACGGCCTCAGCCGCTTCCACCATCAATACCTCTTCTTTTCGCTCTTCTTCCGATTCTACTACCCATTCGTGTTGTCGTTCGCCTTCCATTTCGTTTTCCCATTCTCTTTCTTCTATTTCTTTATCGTCTCTATCTCGTTTTCGTTCTCGTCTCATTTCTCCCTCAATCTCTAATAAGTCTTCCAGTTCCTGTTCTTTCATTTCTTCTATCAACGTGTCTTTATATTAAATTTATATTAAAGATTATCTATATGAACTAAATCAAGTAGTATATTCACCTTCATCTTCCACATTTTCCCAATCTCCCTCGGTCACTCTCCTTTCCCAATCTCCTTCTATTTGTTTCGATGCCATTTGTAACTTTTCTATTTTTTAAAAACTTTTCTAATTCCTCAACACGTATTCCCTCTTCAAAATTGTGTATGTTTGTTGATTCGTTGCCTTTTTGTTTGTTCTTCTGTTTTTTTTCGGCACCTCACACCAGCGCCAACTTCATGCGTCAATACCATTATTATTATAATCTTTTTTTTTTCATTTGTTCGCTGGACAGGATTTTTTTATTATATAGAGAGATATAGAGAGATAACACAGCATTTCATCATGATAATAATTTTAGTATTACTGTTATTCAAAGATTGAAAGTTAATGAAAACACATTTGACGTATAAGTACGTAGTTTGATCGTTATTATTATTGATATAATTATTATTATTATTATTATTATTATTATTATTATTATTATTATTATTATGATTATTATTATTATTATTATTATTACTATTATTATTAGTATTTCTGAATGACGAAGTACTATTATTTTTAAATGACAAAGTATTATTATTTTCAAATGACGAAATGAATCACAAACATTGATAAAATAAAAACCAATACACAAAATAAAACATTTATTGTTTTTATTTTTTTATTTATTATGTGAGGCCGTTGATTACACTGGTCAACAGTGACTTTGTTGCCCTTGGTATGAGAGTGATTCTTGGATGATTTTATGCTAACAATTACTAGGCCAGTAAAAATAGACGTTTTTTGGGCTCAACCTCGCACTAAATTGCCGATCCAATTTTTTTTTTTTATAATGTTTGGGGTCACTTACTGAGTATAAAAACACAAAATGCTGACAGATTCAGGTGGAGCTTCAGGCGCAATCTCGAAAAAACGTTTTTGGTCGATATCTCGGAAACTATGCACTTCAGGGCAAAAGTTGTAGGGACCATTATTGAAGAGAATAACATTTCGCATCTTTTGTTGCTTGAGGATTTTTTTGTAAAACTCACCGTTTACGATTTATGGCTCGCTGAATGAACGAGTTTTTCTATCACGGCCGATAACTCTTATAATATTGGATTAATAAATAAAATTGGTCGATACATTTTTGAAGATCAATGTATTCCCCACAACTTTTGTTTCAAACTTTTTTTTTTAATGTTCATACTTTTTGAGCTATAGGGCGTTTAATGTTGAACTACCGGGTGCAAGGTCAAAAATTTTAATATATGATAGAGTGTAATGGTAAAAATGCAACAAATAAATTTGAAAAAATATCCCGAGTGTTGATGTACTTAACAATCAAGAGTTTTTCTCCTTACCTGAAGTATTAACGATTTTGTTTCTTTTATTTTATTATGTTTCGTACAATTAAAAAATATTTTTTTTTGATCCTGGATTATTGAGTAATTAATAATAATTATAATTTAATAATAATAATTATAATAATAATTACTCAACAATCCAGGATCAAAAAAAAAAATATTTTCTAATTGTACGAAACATAACAAAATAAAAGAAACAAAATCGTTAATATTTCAGGTAAGGAGAGAAACTTTTGATTGTTAAGTACATCAACACTCGGGATATTTTTTCAAATTTATTTGTTGCATTTTTACCATTACACTCTACCATACCTTAAAATTTTCGGGGCTCATAGTCATCACGGTAGTCAAAAAAAGTGACAAAAAGTGACAGAAATTTTTCAAATAGTTACTTAATAGTGACTCAAAAGTGACGGTAAATCAACCACGAATAATGTTTTCACGAAGTTTTGATTCATAAAAGTAGACTTCAGAGAATATCATAGAATGTCATATAATTTTCACAGAAATTAACGAAAAACATCACTAATACATATTTGCATAGGTGATATAAATATAGAGGAACGAACATACGTATAACAATGAATACTTACTATATTACATTCGGTAACAATAATGATATAAATATGTATGATATTTATTACATAAAATTAAGAAAATATATTAGTAGTTAATATCATGATTGAAGGTACTGAAAGTACGGTTTCTCTTACAATAAATGACAGAATTCAGTACTCTTGTACACTAGTTTAAGTTTGACTTTGGTTCTTCGCATTGAGACAATAGGTAAGCTTTTTTATTTTCCCAAACTACAATCGTTTTCACCTTTCCACAAATTCAAGTTGATCGTGGAATGGATTAAAAAAAATTTAAGAACGCTTTTTCAACCCAAAATAGTTTGAAAGAGTGACCTTTGTTAATTAGGTGACCAGAAAGTGATTTTTGAAAAAAAAATGACTAAAAGTGATAAAAGTGACAAACTATGAGCACTGAATTTTTGACCTTGCACTCGGTAGTTCAACATTAAACGCCCTATAGCTCAAAAAGTATGGACATTAAAAAAAAAAGTTTGAAACAAAAGTTGTGGGGAATACATTGATCTTCAAAAATGTATCGAACCATTTTATTTATTAATCCAATATTATAAGAGTTATCGGCCGAGATAGAAAAACTCGTTCATTCAGCGAGCCATAAATCGTAAACGGTGAGTTTTACAAAAAAATCCTCAAGCAACAAAAGATGCGAAATGTTATTCTCTTCAATAATGGTCTCTACAACTTTTGCCCTAAAGTGCATAGTTTCCGAGATATCGACCAAAAACGTTTTTTCGAGATTGCGCCTGAAGCTCCACCTGAATCTGTCAGCATTTTGTGTTTTCATACTCAGTAAGTGACCCCAAACATTATAAGAAAAAAAAAATTGGATCGGCAATTTAGTGCGAGGTTAAAGTGCTATTTTTACTGGCCATGAGCTTCGGTTGATATCTCGCGGGTTGATATCTGCGAGAGTCTAGTGTACTTCGTTAAAAAAAAAAATGTCTGAAATAAGAAGCTACGGATAAGTGCATCAAATTCACTTCAATTTGAATAAACAATTAGGCGTTAACATACCTTCTATATGGCATTTTCGCCTCGCGACGTATAATCAAAATAAATTTAGTCAATATCAAGATACTCGGTAGAGTCTCGCGACGAGTACATTAAAAAGAATTACATCGAACTCATAAAATAAGATCAATTAAAATTAAAATTAGGAAAAAACAAAGAAAAAAAGAAAAAATTTGAAGGTAATGGTACTTGGCGGGCATTTTTGTAGAAATTACAAGAAAATATAAATGCCCGCCAAGTACCATTACCTTCGAATTTTTTTGTTTCTTTTCTTTGTTTTGTCCTAATTTTAATTTTAATTGATCTTATTTTATGAGTTCGATGGAATTCTTTTTAATGTACTCGTCGCGAGACTCTACCGAGTATCTTGATATTGACCATATTTATTTTGATTATACGTCGCGAGGCGAAAATGCCATATAGAAAGTATGTTAACGCCTAATTGTTTATTTAAATTGAAGTGAATTTGATGCACTGATCAGTAGCTTCTTATTTCAGACATTTTTTCTTTTAACGAAGTAGTACGAGTATGTATGGAATATGGATAACGATACGATCTAACAATTCTATATTGAGTTTTGAAATCATAGTCGACATAAATCGCGAGGCATGTACTTGGCAATAGTAAGTGATTTCCATACATTTGTCGGTGAACGATTAATTTTTTTGATTCTAACGAATAAGTAGCTTTTGCATAATAAAATAATTGTATATATTTTTTGGCAGAAAGATTTTTGGCAGGAGGATCTTTCGCAGGAGGATTTTTGGCATCTGATATTCCTGTTCCAACATCAGCTGTTTCGAAGATCATGTCCAGCCCTGCAGTTATTGACGTTCATGTTTCCGAGAACATCAATACGGACATGAGTGAATTGATGACACTACTCAAGAACATGGCTAGTCCGGACTATGTTCGACCGCAACAATATTGGAATGAACGAAAGTTGTGCATGCTTGTAAACGATATGATATCACCAGAGGCGATTACCTGTCACATGATCTGTGTGAAATCGCCGTGCGTGAACCGCGGCACAAAGGTAAGGAAATATGTAGAGCCATAGTAGTATAAGCGTATGGGGTCATGAGTGACTGGGTGAGTATGTGTGAAAGGCATGGAAAGAAACGGGAAATGCTTACCAGGACAGTGAAAACATTACGTACATACATGTATCAGGGAAGAGATGAATGAGGTATGAAAGAGAGCAGTATAGCGTACGGAGTGAGTTCGAAGAGTTCGGGAGAGGAGACGGTAAAGGTGTGAAACAGGACTGTTGTATACGAAGCGTCCACGTCACGTTTTCTTTCTCTATTTTCTCTTTTCAACACAAACTTTTCTTTCTATTCTTCTGTTCTTCCGACCATGTATTTTCTCCTGAAGTCAAACAAGAGACGTTTTACAATACGTCGGGTAAAGGAATACTAGATAATCTTTTTGAAGGTAATAACTTGTCTTCACTTTGTCTTTTTAATGATGTAATGACATAAAACTTTGTCATTGAGTTACAAGGAATTCTAGTGCTCTTGTTTTTCAATTCACTAAGTCGTATGGCTTCAAAATATATGTTGCCCGTTACAGATTCCAATTCTATATGATGCTTCCACCTCAGCATAGCTGTTTTTCCTTGATATGCTTTTTTTTTCAATTTGTTAGGATAAAATGTAACCATCTTCGCCTACGGTCAAATTGGAAGCGGGAAATCTTATACCATGGGGACGTCCCCATATAGTAAGAATGGACGTACGAACCAAAATGGGGGTGATTCCCCGGGCTATCGACGACATTTTCAAGATTGCGGGAGAAAAAAACAGATTTAAGTTTTAAAATAGAAATAACATACGTCGAATTGTTCAAAGAAAAATTCTACGATTTACTGGGTGGAGGGAAGCAACGGGAGAATTGTGTCGTTGACATTCAAGTTCGTATAAATGTCAACCCCGCAGGGATATCGCAAGGCGGAAGAAATTAGGAAAATACTGTCCCCCCACCATGACGTTTCGCTCTCGTACGGGTGAAGATACTCGTCGAGTTTCGCGGGGCGTAAGTATACATTAGACTGGCCTTAAGACCTTTTTTTTTATTCGCCCCCTGGTTCGGTCCCAAATAAATAGAAAAAAAATGTGAGTACTTTTAGCCCCCTATCTCGAAGGAAAGTGGTGCCTATAAGTACGAACTTTTTCCCATTTGAATAAGACCGATAGAATAGGACTGATAGAATTGTGGACAAAATTTTGCATTTATGTTCAATATCATCAAACGCGTTTAATGAATCTTGATCAAAAGAATAATTAGGAAAATTTCAAATTCATTCCTAATCAGAACACAGTATACCAGTACTGGAATGTTGATCCTGTCACAATGAATTCGAATTCTAATTCTGATTCAGAGTTATATATACTAGATTTGCAGCTACTATAAGGCCCGGACGAGAGATCCCAATTTTCGAGAATTCATATCAATATGCCCATATTATATTATATTTCTATAAATTATTTGGGGCGCTAATTTAATATCTAATCGAAAATTCAAGGTATGAAATACAATCGTAATAAGAATTGATCTCAAATACAAAATCGCAGCATAGCGAATTGATTTTTATAGATTGACGCTTGAGACTAGATAATCCCAAAAATAGCCCTGAAATATTATTCAAGTTATCCTTTGTTCTAATTTGAGATTCAATCTAATCTTATCTAGAAATGGAACAAAGGCGTAAGATGATTTGAGTCTTTTTTTATTTTAGGAGATTAATTGAACGAGACGATTTCTATTAAAGTACGTTCGTATCGCGAAAATATATTCCGCCACTTAGGACTTTGTTCCATTCAACGATTGGATTCTCGAAATTGCTTTTCATAGATCAGTAATTCAGAATTTGAAAACAAACCCATACACTACTAGATACAGTTACAAGTAAGTTCGAATTCTAAATCGATTGGATCGATACTACTTGATAACTGTTAATTATATCTACCTCCACGATCTATCACTTATTCTTATTTTCGTCTCTCGATTGATTAATCTATTTCTTTCCTGATTTGAGCCTTTTTTTAGTCTGACAGTTTTTTTTTTTCTCATATTTATGAATTTTTTGTAAACTTGTTCTTTTGATTGCACTGTTTTTTTCGTTTTTATTATTTTCTATTACTTTTTTTTTACATTTTTTTCAGACTCGTGCTTTTGATTGCATCGTTTTTTTTTTTATTTCGTTTGTATTATCTTATTATTTTTATAAGGCTTTTCTTCGTTCACATAATTCTTATTCTGGTTATAATTTAGTTTAACAATTCAATGTACACTAGTTCTATCAAAGATATAGATGAAACAATCGCCTATTTGTATTAAACTCTACAAATCATCCCAACATTTTGTTAAAATATACGAAAAAAATAAAAATAAATAAAAACGTACACCAAGCTCTTGTTTCATCCAATCCTGTATTAATTAATTTTTATTCTAATATGGCAATCCTATCTAATGTAAATGCCAAGTTTGATTTAGGAAGAAAATGTTAATTTTCAAACATCAAATCGATAATAGGTAATCATATTATTCGGATTATCGTAATAACTATATTATTCAACTACAACTACATTGTCTTGAAAACAATTGAAGCTGTGCCTAAGTGATTGAAAACTATTCCCATCACCTCAATATCGGCTATTCATAATCATTCATATTCTAATCACGATTTATGCAACCGATAGGTGCACCACATGGTAGATTGTAGTAATTCATTCTTCTGGAGATCTGGATCATGAATCTGCAGTTCAGCTCGATATTCAAAGTTTGCATCCGTCCAAAAAACTTTTACCGTTTTATCTGCTGCACGTGACTGAATTATGGCTCTCAGTTACGTTGATGCTTTCGAATCCAATTAAAAAATGTCCCGGAGTAGGAGAACTCAGATCGAGATCCTCTTCATCGGATATGGGTTATACTTCAAGCTACTCCGGTGACGAATTTCAACATTTTCTCTCATGTATAGTGTATACATTTCAAATTTGAGACGCTGCTATACTGAGGTTGCTTATTTATTATAAACCAGTTGAGGATCGATGATGGAAGTCAAGTGACACGTTGAAGTTCCAAAATGCACTTCGGTAAATTGAGGAGCACGGGCAGTGATTGACCACTGCTTCTCTGCGTGAAGCGAGATTCTCGCTTCGCTTAAAGTTTGTGATTGACAAAGCGCACGATGAGATCGTGTCGAAACAGCCGTTCCCAATTCGATGCTGTTTCTGGACCATTCGATGACGCCATAATCCGTTAGATCGAAGCTACTTCAGAGATTCCGTTTGTTCAAGGTCTTTGAATTCGGTCTTGGAATTTCAATATGCAGTTTGAATAGCGGCAAGTCACGAATTTTCTTGAAACGATCTTTGCATCGAACCCCTCGGTTATTGTGACGTGGAGTAACAGGGAAATATGTTTTCCTGTGTGTATAGAATCGTTGGAGTTACGGATGATGCGTTCAGCTGCATCCCGGAAGATCCCAGAAAATCCCACGTCGATTTCATGTGGCAAACATATATCGATTGCATAAATTACAAGAAGTTGAAAAATCGGAGTAGTAGACATTGTTTAACCCTTAAATTCTACATTCCGGTAACGCACCTTTAATTTCCACACTTAAATTGTATATTTTAGGGTAAAATTTTACCGACAAATCGACGAGTGATGTTCAATTTGATGAAAAACAATGGTCTATTATGAAAAAAAAGTAAGAAAAGTGGAATGACATTCTTTCAAAATAACTTTTAGGTGGTGCGAATTCGCACCAGTGTGGAGTTTGAGGGTCAAAAATCTTGCGGACGAACGTTATCTCAAATCTTGCCTGAACTGAAAATGTTTCAACACCTAACAATATGAATTATTGGATATTGTTTATTTTCGAAACGTATTTCCGATTTGCAAACAGCTGCGTATTAGAATTATTTAAGCAAAAAAAATGCTAATTTCAGTGTCATCAGACCAGGCAAATTTTATACCAAACGAGCTACACATTCCCATATTTTTTTGATCAAGATACAAAAATTGTTTGAGGTTTGTGTATTCATTATCATGCCGAAGATTAATTGGAATGATTCATGCATGAGATTAAGGCCGGCGGGCCAATTAGAAGGTCGCAAGAATCGATTTTTTTTCCGGAAATCAATAGCGTAGATATTCAAGAACATGTACACAAAATTTCAGAGTCAAATTCGAAGTATTTCCACAGATACAGAGCGTAACGTAGAAGGGCGTCGAGCAGCTGCGCGCCCTTTGTCGTAGTGCTCCGCCCGTTTACCGTCTACTGCGAATTTAAAAGGCTCAACGACCTCCCCAAATGAGATTTAGCGTTTGTGTAAGGATATGTTTAGTCAAAATCCCTTTTAATATAGTATACACGTGTATACTCTCTCTGTGTACGTCTCTGTATGTGTTTCTCCTCTGCTTCTTGCAGCAATAGCGGTCGCTTCAGTTTAGTTTAGTTTTTCGCTGACTCTCGACGAGTGTACATTGAAAGAATCTTTGCAAGTTATCCGAAAGCTGAAGCATGTAGCAGCCAACGCTCTTCGAGGCCTAATAAACGTAAATTTCACGGCAATCGTTTTACTACTAAAGACGATGAAGAGTCACACGATACAAGCACTAGTGGGAAAAAACTATCAATGGCGAATACGGACTACTACTATATGGTCCAGAAATAGCTGACTAGGAGACTATTGGTGTAAGTAATGTATAATTTTCCCTATCGAAAACTTCAAAGCGCGTTTTCTCGACTTTTCATTTTGACGATTTTACCTAATTTGTGTACACGATTGCAAAAAAACTAAACGAGCTATCGATTCCATTCAAAATTCGTTATCTTCAGTATTGTTTTCTCTTCTATGTGAACTAAAAAAAAAAAAAAAAAAAAAAAAACTTTTTTTAAGCTACTTTTTTGCCCAGTTGAAGAGTTTTTTTTCTTGAAAGACCCCTTTTTTTCTACCTTCCACAAAGATTCGAATTTTACGTGTTTCTTCCGATTTGCTTAGTTCACATCGAAGATAAATACATCAAAATTAATAATTTTCCCTTTGTTTTTTTTTCTCAGAGAAAAATTGCGAGCTGTATCTTATACATAAATCGGACACTTCAGTGGCGAGGCGCTCTACGAATCTATTGATAACTTGGCTTAGAATACATTGTTGGAGATTGTACAAATTTTTTGTTTTAGTTCAAATATACATAAAACTATCCCCGAAAGTTCATTCGGCTAATTGTTTTTCTTCCCGTTCTACAACGCGTCGCGAAAACGGCTGAATTCGGGCTGTCTAATTGGCCCGCCGGCCTTAATCAGCAGCAAAAAGCTGACTACATATTTCATGAAACGTGTATCTTTGTAGTCGAACTTTCGACCATGATAAATTCAGCAAAGTTTTCTGAGGGGTGATACGCTAAGCGAAAGCAATTGGATGAATTTCTTGAAAATACAAGTAGAATCAAGTTTTTTTTGCGAATATTGTATTCGTTTATCAGGAAATACGTAGAAGGAAGCGAACTGTGCGTCGTGCCACCTGCTGCAGAGATGGCTGACCTTACTCGCGCCTTCACTACTGCCTCGAGATCTCACAATTAGATTGAACTCCATCGACGCATCAATGCTTGTGTTGTGCACTATATCTTTGCAAAATATTTCAAAGACATGCACAGCAGTTTGCCGAAGCCCCGATAGTGGAAATGTCACATACCTATACTAAATAAACAACTAATTCCAAATTTTAATCCACAGAAAGTTCCATCAACAGCAACATGTCGTCAGAACCATCCTCCTCCCTAAAAATACCACCATGAAATATATTTAAAACTCAAGGTGGTTTTTTTTATTTTATAAATCTTCTAGTCAGGCGCGGCGAAACCACTATTGTAGGTGTGGAGCGCTCCACACCTCAAAATTTAGTAGGTGTGGAATTCCACACCTCAGATATCTGCAGTTTCGAAAAATTTAATTTTGTTTCAATGACTTGAATATCTAGTCATTGAAAACCAAAGAAAATACATTGACTACTATGATGATAATTTAAGTTATAAGTGCAGATAGACTTTCAATTAATATTTTTGCGTATTTGCGCTACTAGATTCGAGTTCTAGTCAGCCTCATGTTTTCGCAAGCCCACAAGAGTACTACAGAAAATTATACCTCGAGATTTTTGACAAAGTTTTAATGTCTCTAGAAAGTAGGTTTGCAACTGACACAATCCTTTTTTTGAATAAATGCGAGGACTAAGTTTGTAGCCGAAATGATAATGTTTCAGAGATAGTAACTTTTTACAATAACACGAAAGAAAATTTAGTTGATTTCAGCACAGATAGGTTGTTGCAACAACGAAACGTGTTTTCAGATTCAGCTGAAAGAGAAAAAAAAATCGATATCGAATTTAAAAGACGTTGTCGCGTATTTGTAGGAAAATTCGGCGCTAAGACATATGCTGTACGAATATACGAAGTTAATTATTTTATTATTGACAATTCCCGGATCTTCGTATTCCAACGAAAGGTCGTTTTCTGTTTTGCGGCGGTTAAAAAATCATCTTCGGTCAACGATGCTGCAAGATCGCTTGAACGATGTAGCGATAATTCATGTTCACCAAGATATGGCTGAAGAATTAGACCTTGCATGACGTTCTGATGAACGAATTCATCAAACTTAATACTCGCAGAAAAGCAACATTCGCTCTGTTAAAGTAAAAAAAAAAGAGCAACAAAAATTATAGAATTATAGAAATGAATAAAACGGTTAACGGTGTTATTTTGTGTTGGTTCAAATTCCCCCCCCCCCCCCCCCCCCCCCCAACTCAGCTCCACACCTCGGAAATATACGTTCCGCCGCGCCTGCTTCTAGTTGTTATAAATATTTAAGTATCACTGAAAAAAAAATCTCTTGCTGATAGCAAGAATTCTGGTTTCCTCAGCCATAATGTATTTTGCACCGATAGCAGCGCCACTGTCAGGCTATGGCAACTGAACAACTCTGCCGGACACATTCCACTTGCTCGAAGAATACGGTATCGCTGTAGGAGCGATACAAGAAATAATTGCTACAGCGATGACAGTGTATAGTAGGGTGGTCGTTAATTTCTAACATATACTTGCCACCCCTCGAATCGGTAGATAATGACAAAAAAACAGTCCCTGATTTTTTCCATATTTTTAGCTTGATTGGAAAGGCTGCCGAAATCAACTTGAAGTTGAAAAAATTGATAAAACTTATAAAAATAGAAAAACATAATTTTCGCAATTTTCAAGTAAAAAAGAAAGAAACTATTGTTGAATTCAGCAACATCATATGATGAAGCCAAAAGAGTGAATGACTCGATAGTTTAGTGAAAAAAAAGCGGGAAACAAATCTAGAATGACAAAAAAATAAAATATTTTCTCGGTAAAAATGTATTTGATGGTGTTTTTCATCAAATATACATACATATATTTTTTTTGTCAAGAATATTTCGTTTCTTGTCATTGTAGATTTGTTTCCGCTTTTTTTTGACTCAACTGTTGAGTAGGGTAACCCATTTTGACCAGTTCTTGATTTTGAGTCTCGTATGAAAATTTGTTAGTTTTTCTCATTTGAGGAGCTCTCCCCAAATTCTAGATGAATTAAGGGGACCAGTACAGCTTGGTTTGGGAGATTTGGAGTACTCCAAAATTTATTTATTTGTCAACCAAAGTTTATTTCACATCGAAAAAAAATTTTCCTCGAAAAACTTTGTCGTAAGGTTTCAGGCACATCGTTGGTGCGATTCAACCTCTCAAGGTCTTGCTTTCTTCAGACAGCAATTCTACATCGTATGAACGTAGGGATTGGTGAAAAAAAATTCATGTGAAAAGTTACGGCCAATTATCAAAAATTTCCAATATTTAGGCTACTAATTTGCAAATAACTTGGCCAAAACGAAATTGTAAAAAAATTCCCTCGTTCACATCATGAGGATTTCTTTTCTGAACAAAATGAGCCCTTAACGACCTTGATCGGAACAACGATGTGCCTGAAACCTTACGACAAAGGTTTTCGAAGAAAAAATTTTTTTTGATGTAAAATAAGCTTTGGCTGAGAAATAAATGCATTTTGGAGTACTCCGAATTTCCAAAACCAAGCTGTACTGGTCCCCTTAAAAATTTTTGAGAGGTCGCTCACGAGTTTTGAAAATTGCAAAAATGGTCAAAAATCTAATTTTTTGTTTGAAATTTTTTTTTTTCTCGTGACCGCAATTGTTTACACGTCTGAAAATAATGACATACTGAAAATTTCATCTGAAAATATACATTTTCAAAGATCGCTGAAGAGTTTTATAGATAAGGAACTTCGAGACATTCAAAATTCTTGAGCGACCTTTGAAAATTTATATTTTGAGCTGAAATTTCCAGTATGTCGTTTTTTTTATGTACAAACAGTTTCCGCCACGAGAAAAAAAAATCGAAAAAATCGATTTTTGACCATTTTTGGAATTTTCAAAATTCCCGAGTGACCCCTAAAACTTTTTTAATCGATCTTGACTTTAGGGAGGGCTCCTCAAATGCAAAGAAATAATAAATTTTCATACGGGACTTGAAACCAGATCATAGTCTGTCGAAATGGGTCACCCTACTATTGAGTCATTCGCTCTGTTGGCTTTATCATATGATTTTACTGAATTTCACACTAGATTCTTTATTTTTCACTGGAAAATTGCGGAAAACAATCTTTACTATTTTTTTATACTTTTGCATTTATTTTTTAATTTTTTCAACTTGAAATTGATTTCGGCACCCTTTCCAATCTAGCTAAAAATCTGGGAAAATTCAAACACTGTTTTCTCGTCATTATCTATCGTTTCAAGGGGTGGCAAGTATATGTTAGAAATTAACGACCACCCTAGTGTATAGTCTACTATAGTGTATTCAGATCATAATAGGCGTTAAGGAACCTCTAGGTAGTCAGATCACAACATTACATTGACAGATATATCAGCTAATCATACCGGCGTTTATAATTTTGATTTCAACTAGAAAGCGTCTGCGTTTTCTCTCGTAATTAAAGAGTGTAGAGGTTATGCATCGTAATAGTGTTAACGGTTCGAAATAACATAGGGGCGGGGGGGGGGGGGGGGGGGGGGGAAGTGGGCCCCTTGAGGAAAATAATCATAATATCATTAATTTTTTTTTACACGTTTACTTCTTTTTAGACCCTTAATAAGTATTTAACATTATCATGCTCCATCCATTAAAATTGAAAAATTCAAAATTTGAGGCAAAGTTGGCCCCCCAAAAAAAATTTCATAATTGATATTTTTTATTCTGTATTTATACTTTTACAATTAATTATTAAATATTCAACATTTACTTTTTTCGCGCCTCCATAAAGTCTCTCAATTTGAAGGGGCCCACTTTGCCCCCCCCCCCCCCCCCCCCTCCCCTACATGCAAAAAGGTTATGTTCTGTTGCATATGAATACGTCTGATTTGAAATGATTTATTTTGACATACAGTATAGAGATGTTGTTCATGGAAAAAGACTTTTATTTTTTAATTTTTTTTTTTCGATTTTTTCGATTTTTACGCACTTCGTTGTTTAGGCGCGAACGATGCTCTGTAAATAGTCACGCGGCGCAAACCCGGACGTCTTGCGTTTAACCGGAGAATCGCGCTCACAGCCAGAAGTTTAGCCGAGTCAGCCCAAGTATCGCGCAAGTATCGGTACGTATCGCTACCACAGCTATACGAGAAAATAGTTACTGTATGGAGTTAAAACCTTATCTTCAATAACTGGACGTATTTTTATAGTAGCCGACGTATGAATACATGAATGATATGGCTGATCTAGCGATACACACTGTTCATGCGACTATTTTCATTCTTACAGTAATGAGCTGCCCTCAGCGATAAATCGCTCTGCTGGAGGATTGAAACTTTTTTTTCAGTGTACATATTGAGGAGATATTTCCGGCCATTAACGGGATCACCTCGTTGCGACTTCAATAACGCACAACGCAAAATAATTTTTTCCGGACGAAACGCCGAACTTTAAGCGCAACGCAATTTTTTTCAGGAACGAGAACTAGTCGCACTGATCGCAGAGGTCAAATCGACGGCTGAGCAGAACAACATCGTATCTCAAAATTTGATTCAACAATATCGTATCTCCTATGTCTTATACACAGAGATACGATGTTGTTGAACCAAATTTTGAGATATGATGTTGTTGAATAAAATTTTGAGATACGATGTTGTTCTGCTCAGGCGTCGAGAGCAAAAGGTAAAAATGAACAATTGAACTTCGTTAAAACTTCTCCTCTAAAAGTGCTAGCACTGTCTCCGTCTTCGGCGTCGTTTCTTCAGTATTTTCAACAATTATAAGCTATCTTCCAATTCATTATTATAATATTTCACAATTGTTCTAGATTTAAGCAAGGACGCGGCAGGGGGCGGAGGTCGCCGCCCCGCGGCCGCGGTCCCGGTCCCCGTAAGTAAAACAATCATTAATAGCATGTTGAGGGAGGAATCTGGTTTAGGAGGTCAAAAAGAGCGTGATTTTCAGTAAATGTTTTCTCAGTAACAATAAAACCAATCTGTATGAAATTTGGAGGATATATCATTGTATATTTGATCTATTCAGAATAATTTTTCCAGTGAAAAATATCAAATGATTGCACATCAAATCAGGCCGTGTTGATATCGACTCGCCGCCGGAGTTGATTTATTGTGCGCGGTCTGTAAATCGTAATTTTTGTCTTTAATAGAAGAAATAATTTTTTTCCCCAACATAACATGACGATTTCCCAGTCAAACCTCAAAAGTGCAAATTAATACAAAAATTGAAAAATTGACATCACTTTGAACCTGATTGCTTTGAAGTAAAAAGAAGATTTTGTCGAACAAATTCGGACAGTTTTGTATAAAGAAAAAAAGTTTAATTTAATATTCTGGAGTCTGTCTTAGGTTCAACTGGTAGAGTATCTCATTACATTCAAAATGAGCCGAGATAGACGTCAATCGGTTCATTAGATTTTTATCTATATCCTGCACACAAAATTGAGAAAAGTATAGATTCGAGAAAAACACGTTTAAAGTTTTCGGTATGGGTGAATACATACTACTTATTGTAAGATCCCTCGCGAAGCTGTAACTCAGGAACTACCCAAATAACAATCGTGCGATGCATGTTACCCGCACGGCATGAGTGTCAGGCCATGCGCGCGAGAACGCACCGTTCTTGCCAGCACTACGTGATGGGCACATAGGAGCGTGCGTTATGAGTCGCATTTTGCCATCACATGTACTGTCACATAATGTCGAAACAGTGCGACGCATACCTGTCGACATCACGAGGGTGATTATCAAATTTGCCAAATATTCACAACGCTAGTGCTTCGACAAGCGCTTTGTGCAATAATCACCAGGTGGCGACCAGATCGAATTTCTCTCGCTACAAGATCGCCCTCGCGATTTGGTATCCTCGAGCCCTGAGCTACTTTATCATATTTTACTATTCCATGACGCCTGAGTTTCATTGTGTGTCCGTGTGGCTGGATAGATAGGTTATGATTCAATAATTCGTTAAATAAATTTTTGTTAAACGAGACGATAGGAAGAGGCAAGATGGCGGGCATTGCAAGAGGCAGTGCAGAACATGTGCGAGAGACGAGACAACAGGTGAGAGGGAAAACACGGTGATAAACTCGGTGATAAGCTAGAGAAAAAATGGACCAGATAGTGGAAGAGTGAGAGCAGATGAAGGTGAAGATTATGGAGTTGAAGACAAAAGTGAAGAGGCTGGAGGAAAAGATGGAAAGGCAAAAAAAGGGTAAGGGGGAAGCGGTGGCCGAGGGGGTGACCCCCACCGCGACCACGAGCGGGACCCGGGAAGAAAAGGAAGGTGGGGAACAGGGGGAAAAAGAAAGGCAGGAAGGAATAGAGAAACAAAAAAGGAAGAGGAACATAGTGATGAAGGGAGCGAGGGTAGGAGGGTTGGACTGGGGTATGGAAAGCAGGAGGATAATAAACGAGGCGCCAGGGAGGGACGTAGAGGTAAGAAGCGAATAGGAAAAAACAGATGGGAGAGGAGGAAAGATCTGGACATTAGAGCTGAGATGGGAGGAGGACAAAGAGACAATTCTTCCGAAGAAGAAGGAGATGGAGAGAAAAGAAAGGATAGGAATAGACAAGGATCTAACGTTTAAGGAGAGAGAAGTAAGATGGTGGTTAAGAGAGAAGGAAAGAGAGGCAAGATAGGAAGGAAAGGAGGTTGAGACCTTATAAATTGTATACCAAGTGGGAAACAATAAAGATTATTATAATATAAAATTTTTGTTAAACATAAGAATCTAATTATTAAAACAAATGATTATCGTAAACCTGAGAGTTACTATTTATATTCCTATCTACCTATTATAACATGATTTCCAAAATCTGAATTATATTTATTGATAATTATTAAACTAGTAATAAATGGTCGCATTTCACCCGCACGCGTGCGAGCAGCACATCGTGCTGGCGTGATGTCCATCAATTGCGCGCGCATCTGTGTGTTCCACTGCCCGCACGTCATGCGGGCTGTTCTGCATGCGTGTGTGCAGCATGCTTCGCATAACACACGCATCTAGTTATCTAGGTACTTTGAATTTTCGTCTTAAATTTCGAGGGAATATTTTCAGATAGTTTCTACTATCGACTAAGACTATTTTCAAAAAATCGATTCTTTTTTACTCTCTGAACCAGGTTCCCTCCTGAAGGGGGTAGAGTCACCATTCTTTTTATGAACTCCGCGTAGATATGGTCTGTCGGGAAAAAATTAGCCTTCGACCGATTGATTCTCAAAAAAGAATGGTGACCCTCCTAACCCCCTGAATTCATAGAACATCAACTTTATATAACTCTTTTTGTTTGCATATTTACGCATTTTTATTTTTCAGACGACAGGCTTTCACACGGGAGCATGATGCAGCCATCATGAGATGGCTGCTCGATAATGAGCGGACGGGCGAAGTTGGTGGAAACGGGGTTTGGGAAGAGGCGTCGGCCCTTGGCGTAAGTGTTATTTATGTATTACATCTATATCAAATAGATTTCAATTGTTGATGTATTGCAATCCGTTTGTTTCAGATTGCAGACGCGGGCAGACCCTTCGACAGCCTACGATCGCACTGGTGGAGGGTAATCCACCTAAACCTAAATAAATTCGATTTGGGCCCTCAGGAGCGAGAAAATCCCATATTAGTCATAAAATTAATTGTGAAGTGAAAAGCAAAGAAGATTTCAGATCGCTGGCAAGGACAGGTCATACTCGAGCCTGCAGTCCTAATGGCACAAGATCATCATTGAGAATTTAGGGCGGTACAACTTGACGCCAGAGGATCAGCACACTTTGAGTTCCAATAGAGAGTGAAGCAGTTATCTGATGAAAATTGTTATTATTTTACGAAGAATTCGATAGTCCCGAGACACGGGGACATCACGCATGCGCTGTCTTCTTTCGCGAATTCGGTAATTCCGTTGAAATTCAGTTAAAGATCAAAAGTTTAAGTGAACGAGTGAACGTAAGTTAGAAGAGAAAGCACAGAAGTAAAAAGCACGCGTGAAGATAAAGATAAAGAGTTGAGTAGTTAACTTTTCTACGTATTCATCAAGAGACTCGGTAGAGTCTCAACCCCCTGAATTTATATGTACAACATCAACTTTATATTACTCTTTTTGTTTGCATATTTATTTATTTTATTTTGCAGACGACAGCCGTTCGCACGTGAACATGACGCAGCCAACGTGAGATCACGGTTTCATATTGTTTCTAGAAATCGTCTAATTTCAATTTATAGATTATAATCTGAAGAAAACGATGAGTAGGTACGCTGCGGTACGCGGACCGTGCTTGCAGAATAAAAAAGGCTGCAATTAGAGCTAATTGCAATAGAGAGGTGCATTATTTTGTTGTAATTTTCCAACACTGCAGTAACACAGAGACAAAAGCTAAATTCAATTTGGTGGATTTAGCCGGGTCTGAATGATGTACGAAATCGGAAGCGAGTGGATCGCGATTGCAAGAGGCGATCCGAATGAATCAAGATTTGTTGGCGTTAAGAAAGATAATTCTCCAACTCTAGGAGAAAGGACAAAAATATACATGCTACAGAGACAGCAAACTCACGCGAATGTTACACGACTGTCTTGGCGGAAACTCGAACACCTTGATAATAGCAATATGCGTGAGTTCTGCTGGTCAGTAGTATGTATATTCATTTACAGAACTGTTATCACGGTTTCATATTGTTTCTAGTAATCGTCTAATTTCAGTTCAATTGAAAATAAAAAATATTGAATAATGACGGATAAGGTTTGTTGATTTCACTGTAATTCAAAAATGATAAAAAAAATGGTGGAAATGACTTAAAAATTTCAATTATGGCTAATTTCGGAACTTAAGGTGCTACTAAAGACGCTCATCGCCTGGAAAATGCGGGGAGCTAAAACTCCTACATCACTTGACCGATCGTAATGAAATTTTGAGGATCGATGTATTATCTTTGCAAAAAGTGGAGCCATTTTTTACTTTTTCAAAATTTGCGGATTTTTCGAAATTTCGAATGTTTTTTTTCGAAATTTTGAAAAAGTAAAAAATTGCTCCACTTTTTGCAAAGATAATACATCGATCCTCAAAATTTCATTACGATCGGTCAAGTGATGTAGGAGTTTCAGCTCCCCGCGTTTTCCAGGCGATGAGCGTCTTTAATAGCACCGTAAACGCAGGTAGGTATTACATACATTATAGATATACATCACGAAAAATGTATACACTTTATATCAACATACAGATCATGACAGAAATATAAAAGTGAACGCACCAATGAATGAACACGCCGATAAATAAAATCGCCATATTTAATTTTTTGGTTCCAATACATCAGGGGAAAGAAAAATTCAAACTTTAATATCCACCCATTAAAAACGATTTTTTTTTCTTACGTTGTATTCGATTACACAAAAAAAAATATTCAGTTCAACAAGTGTTGGTTGAATACAAGAATCTATTTTGAGTTTTAACTATTGCCTACCTCAACAAATAAACACACGTGTCAACTTATATCAGAATCACGGAAAAAAAGAAATCGGAAGAGAAAAAAAATATTTTGTTGAAAATCAATTTTTTATTTTGCTTCATCTTGTATCCGTTCAAAAAGTTTTATAAATTTATTTTACTTCATCCAAAGAAAAAAAAATCGTCTATTTGAACATTTTTGAAGAATTTTTGCATCTAAATTATTTTTATGCACATGAATCTATTTTTAAAAACCCGGAATTGCATTTGAAAAAAATCCCGTTTTTTTTTTTAATTTCTTATCCGCTGGTTCAATGATAATTTAGAATTTTTCTTTTTCCTTAATTGATATTTGATCAAATCAGTTCAACTGGAAACAATTGTTTTTTTTTTTTTTTATACGTAAAATCTACAATACGAATGATTTAGAAAATCTCAGCCGTTTATTCAATGATATAAGTATATTCACCGTTTGTAGCACATGCCTTATGCAAATAAATCGATGAACAAAATAACGTAGATGTAGCTAGGTTGTACACTATGAGTTAGATTCTGACACATATAAAGTTGCAGCCAATGCTTGTATTTCTTTTTTCCTATGGTTTTGCTAGCAAGAAAGAAGAGATACGAATTTGGGTGCAACTTCATATGTGTCAGAATCTAACTTACCTAGTGTACACTTGGCGAGATTGATTCTGGGAGGGAAGTGTCAAATCAGAAAAGTGACCAGGCTAGTAGTTACTGGGTAAGTAGTGAGACAGTCGCCGCGCTCGAGCCGTCTGCTAAGTTTCAAAAAGCATGACAGATAATCCAACGTCGAAACGTTACCAAGTGACTCGGTGTTTGTGATTACCCCAGAAATTATGTAATCATCGACGTTGATAGAATTACGGGAAATTGGAATATTTTACCGGATCATGTCAAAAATTGCAATCGCTCATTTCAATTATGCATAGATTGAAAAGTTCAAAGTACCGTAAGATTTCCGACTTCTGTATGACCCTCAGTTTTTCATCGGCTGTTCTATAGCAACTTCGATGATCATATAAATTCTGGGATAATCACAAACACCGAGTCCCTTGGTAACGTTTCGAGGTAAAATTTCATGCTTTTTGAAACCCAGCAGACGGCTCGAGCGCGGCGACTGTCTCACTACTTGCCTAGTAACTACTAGCCTGGTAACTTTTCTGATTTAACACTTCCGCCCCAGAATCAACCTCGCCAAGTGTACACCCAACAAGGTTGATTCTGATCTCTTCCGGTTTGAGCGATTCTTATTTTACGTTGGCAACGGTAACGTCATGCAGCACCCCGCGCCGGAACGGCGTACTGCAAGACATTACCGTTGCCAACGTAAAATGAAAATCGCCCAAACCGGAAGGGATCAGAATCAACCTCGTTGGGTGTACATACATACATACATACATAATATCATAGAAATATCATGGAGAAATATATTGGTAAGCATTTTATTGGCATATAGTAAAACAGCATGGATATATTTGAGTGAACAAGGAGCTGAGTGGATCAACAGAGTAAAATTGCAGTTATTATTTTTTTGTTTTTCAATTATTGTCGAGAAAACAATAAAAACTATCGAGTTTTCTGAACGAATACTTCGAATTATTTTCATCGTGTGTAAATTATGGTGCAAAGAAATACGAGTTAAAAGGTTTTTGTAGTTTTTAGATTCTGAATAAGTGTTTAGTTTTCAGATTTTTGAGATTCTAAATGTGAATAAAAAATTCTACTCTTTGCTTACCAATGATCATATCATCCCTAATTGAAACCAAAGAATGTGAAAATATAACTTGTTGTTAAAAAAACAAATTAGGAAATAATTATTGTCATTATTGAGGATGTTGACAGAAAAGAAAAAAAATATTGTTCTCGTAAAAAGTTATCTATAGAATCGTTTTCAGAGAATGATCTCCCCAAACGGTAACAGTAGTATAACTATAAGCGTTGACTGAAGAATTTAAAGACAGCTCACCCTGGGCATTTTCGTGAGCCGAGAAAGTGGGCCTGAAGTGGGCTTGGGGACGAAACAGCGTCGGAACTTACCGACAGAAATAACATTGTAGTATATCTATAGGGTGCGAATATATAGATATACAGTAATGCTATTTCGGTCGGTAAATTCAGACACTATTCATATCCCCGAGCCCATTTTCCCGGCTCACACTTCCCCGTTAGGTGAGCTGTCTTTATAGATCTTCAGTCAACGCTATAAGTATTTTGCCTCCTTCCTACCCTATCAACAGTGCTCTCAGTCAATATGAATCTTATCTGAGAATCTGCATTACCAGCATAGTCATCACCAAATCAGGTGGTTGATATCATTAGTACTGATGATATTTGCTAAATATGTCGGTAATGCAGATGTCAGATTTCATGAGGATCAATGAAGCGTTCAAATTGAAAAGTGAATATCGAATCTTGTCAAGTTTCTGCAATTCCATCGTGAAAAAATATAGCAGAGGGAAATCAAGATTGTTTGAAGAAGGAGAATAACAATCGGGAAATAAGTGTACGAAATAAAAATGTTGACACGCTTAAATTCGCTGTGCTTCGTGAGAAAAAAGTATAAAAATATCAAACGAACGAGAAATAGTTTTAAAAATGTCGAAAAAAAAAAAAAGAAAAGAAAATACACATTTATGCAACTCTTTCGCGGGATTTGAATAACTTGGATGATATTTTTCAGCGAATTAAAACGAAAAAATGAATAGGGTCGGGTACATAGGGGTGAACTAGAAAAGATAATTGAGATTTTTCAATCAGAAATTAATTTCCCCTGAAATTTCCCTAAGCTTATCCCGGAAAAGTTAGCCTGCACCCTGTTGGTAGCGGGAACAGCAATCGCAGCAATGACATTGATAACCGGACGGACGAATGGAAAGATAGAATTATTTACAGGGTGGCTGTATTGAAAATTCTGCCAGATTATTTGAATTTTGAAAAAAGTTCGTATAGAAAAATGGAAATGAAAGAAAAACAAGCGGCTTTAGGCTGTCCATGTGCCAGCCCTTCAACTTCCCGTTCTCACGCTAATTTGAGCTTAAAAAAGTTGCCATCATAAATTTTGCAAATCTGACTTCAGATTCGTGATCAGCGCCTCAAACAACCTTGTGGTACCAGTTTTCATTCGAATACATTCATCCATCCTCAAGATATCATGATTTTTATTTTATTTTTCAGAATTTTGCTGTTCAAATAATTCGAAAACCACTAAACCCATCGAAACCAAAATCTAATCAGTTCTAAGTTTCGAAGAGGCGCGTCGATTGAGACGAAGTTGATCAAAATCTGACCACTCGTTCTCGAGATATCGTCGGACAAAAAAATTAATCACATACATACATACATACACACACACACACACAGACGTCCATCTGAAAATGATCGGAGATGATTCTCTAGACTTTAAAACGTCGAGATCTAGTGAAAACTCAACTTTTCATTTTCGGGGTGAATACAATAACTTCCTCTTTTCTCTGATATCAGAGAAACGGGAAGTTAAAAAAATTGTTTTTGTATAAAATTTAAGTTGATGATTTCGAAAAAGTGTCATACTCGACAAATTAGGTACAGGTACCCAAGCCAAATGAAAAAAAAATGAAAATATTCGAAAAACCATCAATGAAAATCGGCCCAATATATAATGTAAACAAATTACGTGTTTGCTAATGTAGTTTTTTTCATTTCGTAGTCCTGTGTATAACGTTTTTCATTTAAAATATCAACTTTTCAATAATTTAAAGAAAAGAAAACTGACTTTTCTAGATTTTCCTGATTTTATACCTGATTTGCCACCCTATAAATAGAAAATTAAACGCATACGACTCACCAACTCTGCCGAAGACGATTTCTCCATTTACTCCACACTATCAGAGTCACAATCCTCTAAGTGGCAAAAGTCCTCTTATCAAGACGTGATGAACTTTCTGTCTCTCTTTGCATATCCGCGCTGCATACCCAGATGTGGTGGGATGGCGGCACTGTTACACCATCACTGGCTGTGATTAGTAAATAAAATATTAGTTGAAAGTTGATTGAGAAAAGAAAGTGAAATCTAGAGTCGATACTTGTAATTGAGGCACATTTCTTACAGAGGAAGAATGAATTGGGAATGAAAACAATTTGTTGGATATATAATATTTATCCGCAAATCATTGCTATCAATAAAATCTTCAATTTGAGAAACTCATAGAATACCTACTAGTAATTATTGTATTTCAAACGGAAATGGTATATGTATTTCATTGGATCGTGTATTGAGCCCAATTTGATAAAGTAAGAAATGAATATGGCGGTTTAATTAGAATAGAGCAAAGTGAAGATTTTCATACGAGATTCGAATAAGATTAAGAGAGCTGATAAATGATGATTGTTGTTGATATTAATGAAAATAGAGAAAATTAGTATAGTGTAAGTGAGTGAGTGAGTGAGTGAGTGAGCCTGTTTATTACAACCTGCAACTGGGTCCCGTGGGATTACAGCAACAACAAAAGTTTGTAGAAAAGAATAAAAAATAAAACGTAACAAGTCTATAATAATATAACATAACATGACGTAAAATAAAGTAAAGTGAAGATAAATACAATAAAATAAAACATAACATAATGGAAAGAATATAGTCAAAAGAAAGCTGCATCAACCGAAGAAAAAAAAACGCAGAAACGGAGAGAAAAGAGATAAATAAAAATTAGGCTAGGTCAGTAGTTACAATATAGTATAGCGGTCAGTCAGAAACAGATAATATGTATACTGAACATAAGAGAAAAACAAGTAAACTCTGTACCAAATTGTATAATTGGTCATGATTTAGATCGTTTGAATTATTTATTGACCTTTTTTTTTTTTTTTTGAAAATTCAATCTTGAATCAGAAATTTTCTTTATGACTTGGTCTTGTTACGCCAAAATTATTACTCGAATCACATTAGATTGAATCAAATTAGACTCACCGAGTTTACAGAAGGTCATTTCTTAATTCACAGCATCTGCGAGTCGAGCACATCGTTCATAGCCTCAAGTATCTCGAGGGAAGATCTAGACCTCCGCTGGGTAGTTGTATAAATTGCACCGCAGAACTTTCACCGCTTCCTAATTTTAAATGAGATAAGATATTAGATGTAGATAAATTGATTTAATTAAATAATTTTTCTCCCGTAATACGATATTTCTTTTTATTAATTTTTTTATTTTTATTTTCTAATTTTTTGTTTTCATTGTTCGTTTTTGAAATTTGAATTTTAAGATGATAAATAGAGAGTGAAAATTTAATGAAACATTCAAATTTGGGGTATCATATGTCAACAAAATAAACGCTCAAATGAAATAAGTATAAGAAAAAAAAAAAAATTATTTTCTTCTAGACTTACGTTCATGGTCCATTCTATGTGATCGTTGCTGCGGTGTTTCACGACAACGCTGATTTTCGATGTTCATCTGTCACATATATGTATATCGGTATTACATTTAACACAATTAATGAATGAAGAAGTAATTATTTTCTTCGTATATTTCTGATGAAGCGCGCTAATCCCGTTCGCTTTCTTGTCTTACTCTAAGCCGAGACTTACGTGAGAACGTGCACAAGCGTGTTGAGACAACGAAAACATATTATATACCTTATAGGTAGAGGACACTCAAAGTGGTTCTCGAAGCGACTCAAATATAATAAGTTATTTCAATCTACGACACAGAAAATAAGTATCACACCGATACAATTATAAAATATCTTGATTGATTAATTGAATGGATATGAATATTAACACAGCACCAGTAATTTGGAAGTTATATCGGAGAAATAAAATCTAGAAATTTTATTCAGCGAAGAGTTCGCTCAACAATATTGAATAAAAAAAAAAGAAAAAAAAAACGTCTTAATAAACGATACTTATAATTATGAAAAAAACTGGAGAAATTGTAACAATAATTATTTATGTTAATAAACTAGCAAGCTCATGGCTTTACATATTAGACAATTATTTATTGAAGTCTTACCTTGATTATTTCCGACATCTGCGTAGCACATACTCGACGAACAGTTTACAATGCATAAGCTTTGTATAACAAGAAAATAATCCGAGAAAAGTTGAAATATTGTAGAATTTGGCGGAGAAGAACACTAGGTGATTGTTGGGCGATACATGGGAGAGTATCGAACAATACGATCGAGTGATTTTGCGCTATAGGTACTGATCTCACGGATGGACACACGTGCTTGAGGAAAATTTCAAACATTCTTAGGGAAGAAATTTGGGAGATGAACAGATAGTAGAAAAAGAAATATATAACGAGATTTGACGGAAATTGATATGGAAAGGGAATTACGTATGGAAAAGGATCAATGGATGTAAGAGAAGAAGGATTAATAATGATCACTTGGGCGAGGAATAATCAACAGACATGTGAACGACGGAGAACGAAGTGGTAACAGAAGGCGAGAGTCAGACGTGCTTGGCGAACATGTCGCAGGAAGACGCGTCACGAGACTAGATAATTCCGATTGGTCGGCGTACTCCCCAAAAATAGTGTACGTTGCGCTGTTTACGCCAATTTGAAAATCGCGCAGAGATTTATTAAGATTTATAAAATCTCGAGCCACATGATTTTATAAAAATGAGTGACATGAAATTGTTTTTTTTTTTTTTTTTGACTGAATAATAGATAATTTAAAGTGATTATTTATACAAGCAAACACAGCTTTTTCCTCGCTGTAAATAGTACGAGAGTAATTCATTTTATCCTATTGTTATTGTGGCAGGATGTAGGGATGGAAACTGCGCGAATTTATTAAGATTTACAAAATTTGGCGACACATAACTTCATAACAATAAAGAACATAAAACAAGGTTTTATTTATAATGAATAATAGATAATTTAACGTGATAATTTAAACAAGCGAACACGGCTTCTTTATCACTGTATATCTGCATACGCCAAATGAGTATGAGTACCTATAATTCATTTGACTCGATTATTATCGTTGTGGCAGGATGTAGAGCTAATCACTGCGAGAGTTTATTAATATTTATAAAATTCAGAACCACATGACTTTATAAATATGCGGTATAGAAAATTTCAAGTTTTTTTTCTTTCAATCAATAGCTAATATTTTAATGTGACAATTTGAAAAAGCAACTTTGAAGAACCATTTTTCAGGGTCTCGTACCATGAACCAATAGGTAAGTAGAAATTGTGCTGGTATACAAAAATACCAACTTCTGACATCGGCCACTCACGTCAGTGTATTTATGATATTTAATCCTGCAGGCGTAATGATGTAAATATTTTCGTCCGATTTTGCCGTCTATTAAAGTTCTACGTTGACTGGAGATTCTATAGAATATATAAGATTAGAATATAGAAGATAATTATACATATAAGATATGGGTATGAAATCTTCAGTCAATGAGTTCTGTTTGGTCCCAGATAGCCAGCCGTTCTAGGCAACTCAAGCAATTCCCTATTCTGAAACAATTTATTGCGAGTTGTCTTCAGGTTACTCTCAACGTGTTCGTTGCAATAGGCTTACAGCAATCTAGTGTAAATATACCCGCAACTTGTTGCTGACAGCATAATTGTAACATGCATATTGCTAGCAGATTGCATTTGACTAATGTTACGGAAATTCTTTTCTTTATTATGTAAGCAGTAGCGGAAGCCACTTGCCACCAAGAATCAAACAAAACGATACGTTTGATTATCTACAATTTGACGGCAATCAGATAACAAATGGCTATCAGGGTATCAAATTTACATGTGGCACGCTGAAAGAACATGAAAAGACCTTCAAATTAAGCCATCCTTGACTGAATTTGCTGCTGTTTTACCGGGTTTATGTGACACAGGGTTTTTTTTTCTTTTTTTTTTTTTACTATATAATTACTCGGAAACCTCAATTTTTAAAAATCTTATCTTTTCACCGAAATTCATCAATTTCATGAGGAACATTTTAGTGCAAAAAAATCACTTCATCATAATAATTCGCTTGTTCTGTCTCGTTGTACTCAAAAAACATATGATTTAATTGGGAACCTTGAGTTAATTGTTGCAACTACCTTGAAAATTACTAATGAATTCGGGGTTAAACGTTACAAAACGAAAGCGTCTGATAACTAACTCGTCCATTCTCACTTCTTACCATAGTAATTCCATGAATGATGAAGTGAGATGTCTTGAATTGAAATGGATTCGATTTATTGTTGAAAATAGCCGGACGAAATTTTCCCTAACTATAATCCAGTCAAATCTGAATAAGTGGAATCTCTTGGTGCTAACATTTCAATTCCACCTATAGAGGTATTTCACTTACACAAGATTTTATTTACCCATGTAAGAATGACGGGGCCACAAGTTTTGTGCGACTTATATAGAGGTAATCGACTTATACAGGTACCACTTATCTATAGGTTCCGCTGTATCTTTACTATACCGGGTGTATCAGGTTGAGCGCACCGAATGATGTGGGTAGATTCCTTGAGTCATTCTAAGACTAAATTCCCTTTACCAAAGATTCGAGGGCCTAATAGTTTCTGAGTTATAGAATATCTTAGTTGACCAATCACAGGGCTTGGAGCTGGCCTATTCAGGGCCGTGTCAAAAGAATAAAACAGGTAGTGTCCATGGGTGTGAGCCCGTAAAATTTTATTTTCCTTTTTGGAAGGTGACATCGACTCATCTTCGGGAAATGTCCTCGTATAGCATACGTCTTCCTTATCTGCGTCATGGCTCTCTGCTTCGTAGTTTTCAGCGTCCAGGTCATCCGCTTCGTAGTTTTCGGAGTCCGGGTCATTCGCTCCGTGGTTTTCGTCCTTTAGGTCATCCGGCTCGTCGTTTTTGTTGTCCAGGTCCTGCACGATGAGCCTGGAAGATGAAAGCAACGCAGATGACCTGGCGCCGAAGACTACGAAGCGGATGGCCTGGACGCCGAAAACTACGAAGCGCATGACCTGGACGACGAAAATTACGAAGCGGATGACCTGGCGTCGAAGACTACGAAGCGGATGACCTGAAAGACGAAAACTACGAAGCAGAGAGCCAGGACGCAGATAAGGAAGACGTATGCTTTACGAGGACATTTCCCGAAGATGAGTCGATGTCACCTTCGAAAAAGGAAAATAAAATTTTACGGGTTCACATCCATGGGCACTACCTATTTTATTCTTTTGACACGGCCCTGAATAGGCCAGCTCCAAGCCCTGTGATTGGTCAACTAAGATATTCTATAACTTAGAAACTATTAGGCCCTCGAATTTTTGGTAAAGGGAATTTAGTCTTAGAATGACTCAAGGAATCTACCCACATACTTCGGTGCGCTCAACCTGATACACCCTGTATAATTAGCTTATATGCTCGGAAAACTCTCACCACTCTTCTGGCGGGCGCGCCGCAGGCCTGAAAATATCCCTCGCCGTACAAACGAAAAGAAATCTACCTCGAAATCTACCTTGTAATACAGTATACTATAAAAAAGGTGAATAATTCTTTAATCGGAATCGACTGCTATTGAGCAAAAGTTTGGAGCATTTAGGTTTGAGACTCAATGAGAGGCTCAAACCCTCACGCAAAAAATTTTTAAATTAGGATATAAACAAATTTATCTACAAATATATAAAACATGTGTATGTAATATAGATAATAATTATAATCACAACTATAGATATCAGAGGATGTAAATATATATATAAAATGAAAATTTACGATTGTTTTATAACGAATATTTTTTGAACCTCTTGATTTATATTTTTTTATATACTTTTTATATTTTCAATTCATAAATTTCAGTATATGGGGAGTTCCATACGAAAACGGATATTCGTTATCCACTACTCCTGCGATTTTTTTTTAACTTGGTGAGTTTGAAGGTATAGTCGAAAGAAAAATTCCTCTAAATTATGAAAACTCTACGTTCCACAGATTTCGAGAAGTAGCGGACTCAAAATTTGTGCATCCCGTTTTTAAAACCGCTGCAGTTCCTGAACGACTCACGGTATCGGAAAAGTCAAGTAGGGTAAAAGTTGCGTAATTGCACGTAGTTTTGGAAAATTTTAGAGAATTGTTCAAATTTTGAAGGTTTCATGTCAAAAAATGAAAAAGTAGACGAAAAATCAAATTTCAAGTTCGTTCCCTAAACTTTTTTGAGCTCAAATTTGTATCGTGAATGCAGCAGTCTATAACCAAAATATTCATACCAAAAAAAGTTTGGGCACGCAAGTGGTTCAAAAGATATGAATATTTTAAAGTCGTTCCGCGCCTTAAAATCCCGTAGAACCCAGGTACTTCACGTATAAGCTGAATATAATTTGTAAGAAACTTACCATTGATTATTTCATTAAATATGACTGGATAAAAACGATTATAAACAATCGGTGTAAATTTTTTTTATTAGCGAAACTTAGGATAGGAAAACATTAAAAGAGTTTTTTCTTGAGTGATAATCGACTACTATTGTACGACTTTACGTACATGTAGTCGTCATATGGTACAAAGCTGTGAAAACTCTGAGTACCGAAAATTGTTTCATGGCTTCCCAACAATTTACAATGGCTAATTGCAACGAACTGCGAGTTTTGAGAATCAGACCTCATTTCTGCATAAAACAGAGATGTTTTTTGATGGGTGTGTTCGTAATTCCCTATAGAATGGTGCTTCGAAGCTCGTTTTTGCGAAAACGATGCGTAGACTCTGATATGAGTCGACATAAGTGACACGCTCACACTTGACGATAAAAAAAAAAATAATTCTATTTTCTCGAATTTCCCACACAGCACACATGACGGATTTACGTCCATAAAATGTTTTTCTGCGGACGTTTTTTGTATTTTGAATTACAACGTCCAGGAGAAGTCCCAAGTAAAACGTTCATATAATTGTCCGAGGGACATTTAATAGACGTGCGTCTTAAGCTTGCTCAGCGTCTTCTGAGGTGGCGCCACGAGCGTTTTCCCACCACGCTGCTATCACTGGTCCCAGTTTCTGTTACATTTGTTTCGTGTGTCCGTTGTGTCGCGATCGTGATCAGTTCAAGATTATTGTGACAGTCGGCGTATTGAAACGTAAGTATCAACTTAAATCAATTTGAACATTCTGAAATTAGGGTCGATTCACTATAATATCTTGTCTACTCAAAAATATCGCGATTCTGTACTGACCAGAAAATTAGGTTATGTAGCGTCACCTCGTTCTTGTAGATTCCGATGCATATACTTTCATCACGTATATTTACGTCAAGTTTCTAATAGAGATTTTTGATCTTTGTTTTCAAGTCGATTGGTGGTCGAATCTATACAAACAGTATTATAAATATCGATGAATGAAACATGCCGAAACGAAAGGAATTTCGTCAATTGTCACGTAGGCAGAAAAATCGCCGTACACTTGTTGCATATGCTTGTCAAAGTGATAGTACCGACACCGAGAGCGATCTCAATGCTGAGATCGATTCTATACCCGAAGGGCCTACTCGTCACATTGATGGAGGTGATAACACCGAAAATTATATTGATAACTTGAAAAATCAAGCTGAATTCGTTATTGAAGATAGCAGCGATGGATCTGGGAACAGTGACAGTATCGCAAGCAGTTTGGAGAATGATCTATTAGATAATCTTCTGCCTGAAATGAATAACCGCGATGATGTCCCAACAATCAGCGAGGCGATTCGTGAATGGGCAGTTCATAGGAATATCGCACATGTACATCTCACATCATTACTCCATATTTTAAAAAATTTTGGACATGTACTACCAATCGATGCACGAACATTATTACATACTCCTAGGACAGTTGCGATTCAAGAATTGCAATCGGGGCAATATTTTCATTACGGAATTGAGAAAGGAATCACTGATCATTTGAAATATATTGATCCTAAGGAGATACCGAATAAAATCATCATAGACTTGAATATTGATGGAATATCAATCGCAAAGAGCACAAACAGCCAATTGTGGCCTCTTTTAGGCAGACTGCGGGAACCATTCTTTTCAAAACCTTTCGTTATTGGTTTATATCATGCATATAAAAAACCTTCGTCTGCTGCTGAGTTATTACAAAACTTCATTACTGAGTATACGAGATTGCACGATGAAGGTTTTCCATTCAATGGTGATCAGCACAAGGTGAAAATCGGACTGGTTATTTGTGACACGCCAGCCAGATGTCTTGTAACGTGTACAAAGCAATACAACGGATATTTTGGCTGCGGAAGGTGCATGCAAGAAGGTCATTACGATGGTATCCGTATGACTTATCCCGAAAACAATGCACAGCTTCGGACAGATGAGAATTTTGCGAGAAGGGCCCAAGAGGAACATCATACTGGAAACTCACCCTTTGAACAAATCGAGTTATTGATGATCTCGCAAATTCCATTAGATATATCACATCTAGGATATTTAGGTGTGATGCGAAAAGCACTGAATTTATGGATTAAGGGACGTCAAATTTGTAGACTTTCTGCCAGAAACAGGAGTGAGTTGTCGGATAATTTGGTTTCATTGCGAAAATATATTCCTGTTGAATTCGCAAGAAAACCTCGAGGCTTAAATGAATTGGACCGATGGAAGGCGACCGAATTCAGAATGTTTCTTTTGTACTTGGGGCCAGTGCTCATGAAAGATTTTCTGCCAATCGAGTATTATGTACACTTTAATGTACTCAACTGTGCCTGCAGGATTTTATGTCATCCACAGGATTACAAAGAAAATAATGAATATGCTCAAGAACTACTAACATATTTCGTGAGGACTATGCGAATATTGTACGGTGATGGTACACTTGTTTATAATGTACATAATTTGATCCATTTAGCAGCTGATGCGTTGAAACATGGGCCGTTAGACTCTTTTAGTGCACTTTGCTTCGAAAATTTCATGAAGTCCATCAAGAATCTGATTCGAAAATCTGAAAAGCCGCTCGCCCAACTGCATAACAGACTACTCGAGGACTGTAACCTACATGATATGGTTCTAAAAGCAAAAGCACCCATGTACCCTCAGATGCTGAAAAGATTGAAAATAAATCTTCCACTCAACTGCAACAGAGCACACTCTACGTTACAATTTGCAACATTTCAATTATCTATCAAGAAATACAATAATTGTTGTTATCTCAAAGACGGGAATATTGTTGTTATTATCCACATTGGATACACTGAAGACACTCCAATTATCATTGGACGCAAGTTCTTGACCGTTAGTGCACTGGATCATTACCCTTGTGATTCCTCCAATTTAAGAATATTTGTTGTTAAGGATTTATCTGCTCTGCATATATGGAAAGTAGACAAGATATCTGAAAAAGCTGTCCAACTTCCGTTTCGAGATTCATACTGCGTCTTTCCTTTTCTTCACCAGGAATAATCTTGATACTGGGAAATCGCACTTGATGAAAGGTTAGTAGGGCCCTACTCTTCAAGTATATATAGGCTGTTTAATGTTGCGTCGTCATGAGCGTAACACATTTTAATAGGCATATCTAATGGTTGCACGCGGGGTTTCAATTCGGTATTGGCAGGGTTTGTATTGTTATGGCTTACGTTGCATCTGTAATTTGTCGGGTGCCTCACATCTCTCTGCTGTCGACTCTGTGTCCTCATGGATGTTTCCAAGTACTGAAATACTATCCAATCTCTTTTATGCCAGAGGATTTAAAACATAGTTGCAATTTTGAACAAATTTGATACTCTGTGTGTCGGTGCACACTGACAGTAAGTGCAGTGAATCGAATTGACCATGATAGGATAATCTATTTTGAAGACGGACAGATTTAGAAATTTAATATCTTGGAACAGAAATATTGTTTTTTGACAAATATGAGCGTCATTTTAGTAGAACCGTTTTGTAGTTCCAACATACTATCTGTTGTCATATTGCATGCTTGTGTCACATTCTGATGGACTTTTTCCAGATGTACTTTGTCCTCTATTTTGAGACATACTGTGCTGCAGTACCAAAAGCATGGATAAATTTTACTGAAAAAACCCTTCGATGGCCACCAAAGGGAACAAACACAGTATCGACATTACTTAAAAAACAAAAAGAACCTGACAGTACATGGATAACTTACAATTTCCGGAAGTGTATTGGCCCTTTTGGTGCGTTTACTCTTTATACTCGATATATCGCAAATATATCATCATAAATAATCTACTTCAAACATTTACAGCAACATACGACATCGCAAAGAAAAAAGAAAACGCAGCTATCTATTTATCATCAAACGAAGAAATGCCTGCTGATACCAGTGTAGATGAGGATGGGCCAAGAAAGAAAAGAAAAATCATGAAGCCCAAATACTTTGATGGAACGTCTGAATGTGAAAATGGTAATGCATGATATGTGTTTAATGAATTTCACCGCTCAATTTCAATCCCTGTGAGTTGTGTTTATAATTGTGTAACGACCGTTGATCAAACACTATGCATGTTTATTCCAGAAAATGGATCTCAGACCCATGAGAAAGGAAGTCGTCAGAAGAGTTAGTATTGAAGCTTATCACAATCAATGATGAATGTGTGGTGATATCGTCGCTTGATTCTAGTTGACAGTTAAGAACGTACCAGTTTTAGAGGCCAGTGTGTGAATGCAAGTCTCGCCTCGAGTTAAATCAAGATTATTGAACTTGAACTTGTTCCAAATTGAAAATGACTGCGCGTTTAGCTTTTCGGGATCCAGAGAGTCTAGAGAGTCTAGCTTTACGATTGACAATTTTCTTTATTCGGATGTCGATGACAAGTTTTTTGAATTTATCCATTCTAAAGGTTATTCTTGAAGATATATCATGTTAATATGTGTGTTGTGCTTTTCAGGAAAAGGGGCGCTGGCAATAAAAGAGAATTTTCCATTGCCTCCTTCTACATACAAGATCCCTATCACGAAGGACAATGTTCTCGATGCAGAAAAGTCCCTCGATGATCAGAGTATGTTACCAATTTTCAAAATAGATGGCGATATTCAGCATTTCCAAACTTGTCCCAGTATATTATAATATTATTGTACATAAGCACACATGCAATCCTTCCTTTTTTGCAGATGACCAAACAAACTCGCTCAAAGGCGAGTCGAGAAAAAGTAACGTGCCGATTGATTCTCAGATTGACACATTTCCAAATGACTTTAACGTATTTGAGCCGGATATTGATGAATTCTATTCACCATCAAAATCATCGCAGTCAGAAAAACTGAATGTGCAACCGAAAAAGACGGCAGGATCTGACGACACATCCATTCAGGCGTATAATTATGATTATTGTAGTGAATCTAGTTTGACCTCAAGTGTTAGTATCGTGACTGGCATTTCCAAACAATCGACTGATAGTGTCGCGAGAAGTGCATCAAATTACAGCTTATCCCATGAAGAGCGCCGAGTACAGGTTTTAGAACCAAACGATCCTCCATCGCAAGGCCAATCTGCACAAAAAGTACCAAAAGCACAGGCTCCACACACCTGCACATGTGGTGAGCATGATATCAAGTATATAATCTTCTATTGAATTTGTGATTTTTCCAACAAACTCTAACACAGAAAAGAGGAACAGAGTGTTGATAGGATATGTAGTTAACTGGTGTACTTACCTGGATGTCCAAAATAGAATTAATGATGATGAGTATAATTATTACACAATTGCAATCAATCTCATCGTTTGGAGGTATATATCCTAGCGATCAGAATAAAAATAGCTATCCGTCCTTCAACTGAAGACGACCTGTATTAGTAGCTATGTATTCGTTCTGCAGTCTGATTCCTTTGATAGAGCTAAATAGTAGCATTCTCTATTTACACCGTATTATATTTCAGCACCATGCCGCTGCAATCTAAAAAAACTAAGTAGGCAGCTTCAAGAAGTTATCAATTTGCTGTCCAGCGATGAGAAAACTGTTCCACCTACTACAAACGCCCAGAAAACGTTACAGCGGCAACTTCCATTTACATCAGTACGTCAAGTGCAAGAATTCGATAAAAGACTCCAAGACTTGGATTTGCAGAGAGCATTTGTGAGCTTTTGAATTGTTTTCGAGTACCTCTGCTGTTCGATTGCAGAGTTGTTGAGAAAAACTTCATTGATATTTCCAGAAATATTGTAGTGGTTTTATATTATTCATATTTTCCACACAGATAAGAGAAATATCAAGACAGGGTGGCAAGACTGGCCCCAAGATCGCCAGAAACGTTTTATCACTCATCATGACAGACGAGGTGGCGGTTTCATTTTCATGGACTGGTCAAAAAAAGACCATTAAACTTGGAGATACCCTTTTAATGAGCTTGATCATTGGTACTGGTTGACCTCAAAATAATAATGCCGATACACACCGATCAGTTAGAGGTTCTTGAATTGAAAAAAATATAGGTATATTTTTTTATATAGATACAATAACAAAAATAAAAAAAGACGCGACAGTGGCTGAGGTGAAGGAGGCAATACAAGATTGGTTTCGTCGGGCGGGGGTTCGATGGGCTCGAACCATCTCTGGGCATAAATGATCAGCAGATGGCGAAGATATATCAAACAAAAATCAAACTATACAAGTATAATGTATAATTACAAAAATAACTATTATAATGTATGTAAAGTTGAAATATATATCCTTTGTTTTCTCTACCTATTTGTTCACGTAAAAACATGTATCCCTTGAGGAAAGTTCAATGACCGCTTCCTTTATTATATAAGGTATACAGGGTGATTCAGAATTTTTGCGAATATTTTATAGGGTGAATCCTTGTTAAAATTGAAGTCGAAAGTTCCTTGTAGCCATTTTTATGAAAAACCACTTTTTTCATAGAAAAAATAACAATAAACAAATACAAATATTTTTTTTTTGTTCAATCTGTATATTCTTAATGAAAAAGGTTGTTTTTCAGAAAAATGGCTAAGGAACTTCCAATTTCGATTTTGACAAGAATTCACCCTGTAAAATATTCGTCACGAATTCTGAAGCACCGTGTATAACCGGTTCCTTTGAAAAAGTGTCTTATATGGAACGTTCTTCCAATGTGCTACATGGAACATCTTATAAACGTTTCAAACTGAGACATTAGACATGTCTGGGACGTTCCAGGAACGACTAAACTGTGATGTAATGGGACGTCCGCACGCTAGAAGCAACGTTCTATGAACGTCCCAAAAACGTTTCTGTGCTGTGTGGGTTTCATACTAACTCGAACTCATTGCTCGTCAATCATCCGCTGCCAAAAAGATAATCCGATTGAGACCTTCGTTTCCGAGATATTTGAAAAAATAATGATGCCGGTAAAAATCGACTAGACCATCCCCTTAAGGTTGAATATTATTGAGTTTCTATGATATGAAGAAATTAGATTTGATTCTTGATTGAAATAAATTATTTGTGTCCTTGCACTGTAGTTAATAGTATGAATTAGGTGAGAAAAATGAGGCTTTTGGGTTGTCACATAAAAAGATTTTCAATCACCAACTCCTGCTTGATTAACGAAAACCTTAAGACTTTTAGGCTGTCACGCTAAGAGATTTTCAGACACTATATCTAGCTTAATTTGCGGAACCCGGGTAAACGTTAGCTTGATAGCTACTTAATCCGCGGATGAGTAAAAATGCAGTCTTTGTGCGCTATACCTGGGACAGGCGTTCTGCGGTCCGTCAACTTCACCACAGTCGGCTGGTAATAATATTAAAATTTGATATACTCGAAATCTTAACAGTATTTCTCACGCATTCATCCGTTCAGAATTCTTATCTTATTATCCTAATTTAGGCTCACTTATCTCGAATAGATCTCTTGTTTTACTATTGAATAATTTGGTAATTTTAAAGAGGAGTTGCATCGAACCAACCATCGGTGCTGAGTCAGTGAAAAACGTATGCGTTTCCATCAGCACTTATTTTAACGTTCTAAGTCAACTATAACGTTACTATGCCGGGCCCGTTATCTGATCCGACGTGACTTTATGACTTTAAAAGGAGGCAGCGAGGAAATTGTATATGATAGGTAAAGCAGTGATAGTTAGGTATTTATCATATTTATATCTGTATCTGAATTATTTCCCACGGGTTTCACCATTCAAAATGACTACGAACCCGAAAGTGCTATACATATACTGTCATTTCTTATTGGGTAATCCTATTGCATATCGAATTTTAATAAAAACTTGGAAAACGTGAGTCGGGACGTAACAATATCTAAAAAACATTACCCTATTCAGAAAAGTACCTACCGAAAACATTACCCATACAGCACCGAGACATTGCAGCAACGTTGCAGCAACATAATTCCGCAATATTGGCAATGTTGTGGTTATGCTGCGCAATGTTGCTGCAACTCCCCTGCAATGTTTCTGCAATGTCTCAATGTCCGCTATTCATTGCATAACATTGCAACATTTCTGCAATATTGACAAAGTTCCTGCATTTTTTATATTCCAATTCAATGGAACTATTGAAATTAAAAAATAAAAAACATAAATTTTATACTTTTGACATTCAGTCCACTGTTTCAAAGGATGCTCCTTATACTTTTCCAAATTCGTTCTTAATTGTACCAAAAAGTATTACTGCCAAGTATTTCTACCAATACAGATATTACTATCAAGTACATAAATCAAAAATGCAAGTTGAAAATGTACATAGGTACGTAAGAGTTCATAGAAGTAAATTTATCAGACAAGACGAACTAAGATTTAATGCAACGATCTTTTCAACCGAGGCGGCACTCAACGTATAACACTAACATTACCTATACGAAAACTGGAAATGCTTCGAAAGGGCAAATGAAATGCACGAGATAGCTACAAAAACGAATGCCAAAGAAGAAAAGATAAGGGTAGGAACTCTACTAACAATAATCGGATAAGATGTTCTCAGAATCTATGGAAATCTACTCCTCTACTTCAATTGAACCAGATTGTATATTGGCTACTGCTTCGTTGAGCATAGGCACGTGAAATTCGTGAGACTGGCAACTCGTTTTACTTTTGGTCCAGAACAAATAGTGAGCCACTGGGACCCCATCATCGAACATTACTGGCGGATACACTATTAAGACCGTTGTGACCAACGACGAAACAACAACCTACCAACTGGGAGGCATACACACTGAAAAAAATCAAGGTGCATAAACAAATCGAAAAAACTGAAATGGACACAAATCTACGAATAACGAAGAAAAGACTACAAGCTATAAAACCAGCAACAATGGAGGACATGACTCTACAAGAATTGAATAAGATTATACTCGAAGGATGACCAGAGAACAAAAACGACGTATCAGAAAGAATTAGACCACATTATCAGCACCGAGAAAATCTAGTAACACAACACGGGCTCATCTTTAAAAGAAATCGAATACTGGTACCAAGAAAGTTGCGAGCAGAAATGTTGAGAAGATTACACCTGAGCCATCAAAGAATAGAAGCCACACTCAGAAGATCAAAGGATACTCTATTTTGGCCGTTGGTAAAGTATGACCCGAGAGATAAAGGATAAAATAAACAAATGCGCCACCTGCCAAGAACTGAAACCAAGGCAGTAGAAAGAGACTCTACAGCCGCATCGAATACCAACACTACCATGGAGTCAAATAGCAATGGATCTGTTCGAGGTAAAAGTTAACCGTACAATAAAAGAACTCTATGGTAACCACCAATTACTACTCCGATTTCTTCTAACTGGACGAACATTGCAACATAAACACAGAAAAAATATTAGAAAACATTAAAGGCGACTTCAGTCTACACGGAATACCAAAAATAGTAATCACAGACAATGGACCACAATACATAAATCCAACGTTTAAAGGTGCAATTTTATCGCGCGATCTAGCGACTGCCGGGATTACGTGAGCATTTGATCGTCGATTGTTAGATACGGTTGTCGCTAGCGACAAAATAATAAAGCTCAACTTCCTTCGGCTTTTTGTGTAGTCGCGTGAAGCGGGCATCATTCGAAATGAATAATCATAATAATGTAAGTACAACATAGGTTTATTGTATGAATATATTTATTGTAGATTGACGGGAGTAATGTTATCGGTTATTTATTCTAGAATTTCAATAGCGTAAATCGACTGCCGCGTAGAATAACCGGCTATTTCGGAATTTTCATGAAAAACCGGCTATCTCGAGTTTTATTATAGCTGTTTTCCCATGTAAAACTGGAGATAGCCGCTTTTGCAAGCTAATCTCTGGATAGCCGCTTTTTCTAGCAAATCTCGAGATAGTCGGTTATTCTACGCGGTCGTCGAAATCTCCGGTATGATCTCCGGTATGAATATTATGAATATTTTTCAAAAAATTTTAATGTTTAATCAACTCTTCATTTTTAGTTATCTTTCGCGAATTTGCGCACGTGTGGGATTTGCAATTTTATCTGCAGCACGCAAGAAGAAATTAATGAGCACGCGTGTATGGAAGGATACAACCAAATGTTCATCGACGACAATTTTTATTGTTACCCGCTTTTGGGTAAAAATTAATTCTTTACTTTGTTTGTTCATACTTTCATATCTCATTTTATACTCAATACCTACTCAATTTATAAGTATGAAATATACTTGATTCAAGGCATTAAATAGTATCGATTCGAGAATTTTTTCTACCTTGATGAAAATTATAAAAAATCCTTAATTCGACAGTATTTTTCTTAAAGATTCCTGAATAGTTCTTACTGTGTGTATACCCCTAGCCATTAAATCATTTCTAGATGATGGAACTACTATCGTCCGACGTAGCGCTGTGGGGATTTCGGAACCAATTTTTATTGAGGAATTACCGAGAAAACCCACGAGGCATTCCGAACAAAGTAAGATATTAATAAACAAACACGAAGGTTCCTCTATTCACTCGGTCTTAATGAATTGCATCAATTATAGATAAATATCAATTTCAGTGAACACTCCTCAAGCTCCTGCGTCCAAAAAAAAAAAGACATCGAAATTACGACGAGGATGAGCTATTGATTTGCGAAATGAAAAATAGACCACCGTTGTGGGATTTACATTGCCACTTGAACAACGTGGTTCCAAAATAACACCGATATTATGGAATGAAATTTCTGTAACTTCAAATGGTACGTTTTAAATTTTTTTATGTTGCGTCATATTGTAATACTAAGATTATGTTAATATATATAATATGTTATAATAATATTATTATATTCATGATGGGTTTAGGGTTAATATTTACGGGAGAGCCAGGCAAATTCGACACTGAAAAAAATTCTACATTTTTCCAAATCAATAAACATTATAAATTTCATCATTTACTTGTGCAAATATACGATATTTTACATGAACAAGGGAAATTACGAACGAAGTAGGCCACCTGCAAATTTTAGTAATTTCGAAATGAACAAACGTCATAAACATAATTTACTTGCGTGTAATAACTTTGAACAGTTATTAGTACAGGTGTAAGGGGGGCCCGGGTAGAGTGGGCACCACCACCACATATTGACAGAAATTTTTTTTTATAAAAAATCTTTATTCTTATAAAACTGACAAAATTTTGCTTTTTAAAAAAGCTACGTGGGTAGTTTTTTCCGTGGGTTTGACTGCTTCTGCCTATTGACCGATCGAACTTACTTTCAAAGTCTCAATCTACATATTAAGTAGAAATATTATCACTTGTTCAAATATATGTACAGGGCAATTACAACGATTACGAGAATGACGTGAATATTCGCGATGACGGCCAAAATAATGAGACTGACGACCCAGACGAACACCCGGAAAACACAGATACGAACTCCGCTGGTAAACGTAAAAAGAAAGGCCAACCATATCCTACAGCGAATGCGATCGAAAGAATAGCCGATGCGATTTGTCAACCAACAAAAGAAATTTCTTTGCCACCAATGCCAATGCATGACGAAGTTGATGGCTGCTTGATAATGCTGGGTAGCAGGTTGCGTAGAATGCATTCGAATATTCAGCTGCGTACAATGCAAAAGCTGTTAGATGTTACGTACAAAGCACTAATGGAGAACAGTGACTACGCTTTCGGGGCATTGTTGTATAATTTTTCAAGGACGTTATAAATAATAAATAAATTTTATAAATGAATGTTACACGATAAATTCCAATCTTTCATTTATTTTCATTATTTAGTACGCAGTAGATTGGAAAATATAACATAATTAATTCATACGTCGTTATAATCTATGGTTCAATAAATCCTATTGTAATTATTTTTCTAGCAATATATCAATTTATCCTATTGTAATTATTTTTATACTGCTATATAAAAAAATTAAGTTAATTATTCTATCACTATCAAACCACAAGTATCGTAAGTATATGATTCTACGAAGCATTCGTGAGACTGTTTGAATCCAGCACCACAAACACTGTAAATTAATATGAGCCCTTTTTTTTTTTTATTTCTTGAATGCAAATAATCATGGTGAAGTTTGGAAAAGTGTACGATCTGTACGTTGGCTTAGAAAACGAATACTTATTTCACGTATATCCCGATTGGATATATTTGCTCTACAGGCCATTTTATTACGACTTAGATCTTCGCTATTAATATTGACATTTTCTAAATCAAGCTGAAAAATTGATGTGAGAATATGCTATCGGAAAATTGAATATTAGCTTGCTGAAATTCTTTTTTTTTTTTTTTTTTAATTAAAAAAAATTGTATACAAAAATTTCGGCAAAGTTGAACTGGTCAGCACGAGCAAAATGAGTACTAATAGTCGATATGATGGTGTAGTAGTATCATTGAAGTGCGAAAAAAAAAGGTTCAACAATTATCGAATTGCCATGGTACGGCTCCTTCACTGTTAAAATATTGACAAAATTCGTCACGAATCTCAAATCATGACGAGAACTGTTATTGTTACCACAAGTAGTAATGCCTACTCTTAATGCGCTGTCATCGGTACATTCCCTCCAAGATCCGGGAATTGGACCATTCGTTCCGTATCGATCGATCATTAAATTACTAATATATTCGTTGATTCCAATATCTCTTTTTCTTAGCCAATTATGGAAGCACACGATACTCAGTATAATTTTGATAGCTTTTTCCACGCTGCAGATAATCGGTTTCCTTAATTTCCATCAATTGCTGCGATACAATGATTGAAATTCTACTGCGCTTCGAATTCTTGAGCTATTTTTAATCAATCCCTCACGGTTAAACGAGGTGGCAGAACTTCATCTTTCAAACACGTCCATATTGCACTGCAAGTTTCCTCTATAATTTTTGATATTGTAGTCAAACCAACGAGGTACTGATATCAAGGAAGTCATACAGTCACCTGACGCCATATACCTGAAAAAATTCAATCGACACTAATTATGTAAAAACCACTCATTGTGATACGCTGTGAAATAATATTTGAAAATTAATGTAAAATCTTAGAAGTGTAATTCTCGCGTATACCATTCGTAAAATTTCAAATACGATGGTGAAATATTAATAGAAATGGATTTTCGAATTAAACGTCATGAGAAGTGAAATTATAACACACAAAAATTGTAATTATCAGTCAAAAAAATTAATTGTGATGTCACAGGTTTCGAATATTAAATTTCACAATAGTTGTATCAAAATTAAGATTTAACTATGAAATTAGCCATCAGATAATTTTATATACCACGGTTTGTGAAAAACCGTCTTGTTTTACAGTGATATACTTTGTAAAATAGTGAAATTTAAATAAATTATTGAAGTTTAACTTACCTTAAAGTTATGCACAACCCTTCTACTGCAGATATAGGCTCACGAATGGCCATTGTCTTCGTAATAATAGGCGCAACTAAACAATACAGGTCCTTGAATTGAGTTGGACTCATTCGGAAATAATTTCGGAATTTTACTTCTTCTAGACGTAGCGTGGGGAATATTGCATGGGAAAATCCTTTATCATGGCGCAATTCAAATATTGGACGAACCCAAAATCGCTTCTTACTATATTTTTGAACTTCCTCCTCTCTTTTAAGCCCGCTAACCGCAAGTGCCGCGAGTACTTTTTTGCGCGTGATTTCTCTTTTCCTTCGATAAATAATAATTGTACAGTCTCTTAACCATGTACATACGATATTTATCTTCGTACAACATTTTCGGAAATAAAAAATATCTTGCGATTCGGTTACACGATCTATTCGTCGCTAGAAATGAGCGACACATCCCTTTTTATGGACCAAATTTGCCGCCGCGATATATTTGATCACGTGATCTATGTGTCGCTGAAAATGAGCGACTAGCGACACCATGAAAAGACACCCTAAGGAGTTCATCAAAGACTGGTTAGTACAATACAGAACATCATCGCCATCTCATGCGCGATTCAATGAAAAAGCGGCGGCTACGGTGAAAATAGCAAAAACTCTGATAAAAAAAAGCCAGCAACACCAACACCGACCTGTATAAAATGCTATTGGAATGAAGGAACACACCTACGGAAACAATCAACGTCAGTCCAACACAGAGACTGTTTTCAAGAAAGACAAGATCACTGATATCGACCAAATTGGACCCAGAAATACAGTACGACGTGCCAGAGGAAATAAAAATCGACACAACAGCTAAGGACAAAGCCCCACGAACGATTGTTGGAGCGGAAGTACAGCTGACAAGAAACACTATTGAAGACACATGGCGAGAGGAAAGAATCATGAAAAAACCACCCCCACGGTCATACATATATGTCAGTGTGAATGACAAGAACTATCGCAGAAATAAGATACACCTGAAAGGAAGACAAACAGAAAAGATACAATCAGAAGAAAACAACGAGATACGGCCAAGCGAATCTCAACAAAATGAAGCCCAACCAAACGAGGAAAAAGGACAGGGTACAGGAGAAGAAGGAAATGTAGAACAAAATAAGACCCAAAGAAAAGAACAACAGAGAAGAACAAAAAACTAATAACGATAACAAGAACACGGAAGAGAACTATACAGACAAACCAAAAGAGGAAGAACAAAAATTAGAGAGACCAAGCAGACAACAAACAAAACCCAAATACCTAAAAGACTATTACATAAGATAAATATTAATTAGTATTACATTTATACATGAAAAGTATTACTAAGTTAAGACGGCTCCCTACTCAATTATGATCTTTTCTGAAAACATTGTGCAAAACAGTGTTATTAAACGGAATATCTCTGCCCGGGCACCGAAAACGGAAAAAAGAGATACGTCGCGCAATTCTATGTGCAATTTCGAACACGTACATCCCAAAACATGTTCATTTCACGCTAAAATAGAGAAACGCTGTATGAATCAAGCTTTTTTGACATTTGGCGATTCTCAAACACTCGAAAACATGGCGACTCGTCGTGTTTGGATTTTTCGACGACGCCTCCGAGATGGCGTGACGCACGAATCTAGTAGAACGGATAAAACAGTCGCTGGTATAGAACACCATGCTACACGATCATTGTTCGATACACTGGTCGGTCACTGGACAAAATCAGCTTCGAACAGAGATCGTGTAGCATGGTGTTCTATACCAGCGACTGTTTTACCCGTTCTACCAGATTCGTGCGTCACGCCATCTCGGAGGCGTCGTCGACAACGCTACGTATCTTTTTTTCATGTTTTCAGTGCCCGGGCAGAGATATTCCGTTTAATAGCATTGTTTTGCTCAATGTTTTCAGAAAAGGTCATAATTGAGTAGGGAGCCGCCTCAAAAGAAATAACTAACAGAGGTAAAAATACGTTACGTTAGGTATCTATAACATCTATAACATATGTCTGTATCTATATATTATGTTGAACATTTAACCGTAAAGTAACGAATCTTTAATCAGATGATCAACGTTGATACTACATAAGCAAAGGCGAACACTTTCGAAGAAAGGAAGGAAGATGTTACGATAGTTAGGCTGTTGCAATAGTTGAACTAATCTATGTTGTATGTTACTTATGTACATGCGCCATCTACTTCAATAAACACCATTCTACCAGAACAATAATAAATGACAAACTACTTCCAATGATATTGTGCAGCAGCAATTACCGGCTCATGGGAAAAATCAGTTGTCTTCCACAGACATAATTATTTATTTTATAAATAAACGATCAAACGAACTTCTCTGAAGTGAAGTTCGATCACAATTATATGTAGAGCTTCGTTCCGTGTAAAATTGCCGTATCTAGGCATTAGAGCACTCATGCGGGTATAGAGACTCGATCGAGCCCCGCGCCATGCGTTGAAAATTCTTCTTCATGTACTTGGCGCGAGACTCTTGATTTAAAAATTTCCCGCCTCATAGGCTACTTCGGGGTTACACACGCGCCACAGCGAGACTACTTCGTTCCGAGAGGTACTGGCAACACTGCTGAGTGGCGACGACGGAGACGGAGACGAGGACGAAAATTTTTGATCGAATTGGGCATTTCGGAAAATCGGAATATTATATCTCAGCTCTCCGTGCACCGATCGCAAAAAAGTTGGGCTTAAATGAAGGCTATTCGAACCCATATTCTGAGATAAATATTTGAATCTCGTGTATAACTCGAGTCGGAAAATATAAGGATAATACAATCGCCGTATACGCCGGAGAGCTCTCATGCGGGTATAGAGACTCGGGTCGAGTCTCACGCCGTGCGTTAAAAATTCTTTTTAATGTACTTGGCGCGAGACTCTACCGAGTCTCTTGATTATGTGGCTGCATGCCGTGTGGAATGTGACGAGAAGATCGAAATATCAATGCCACTTTCACTTAATGTTGATTTCATTCATCCACCTACCTATAGATCGTGAATTGACCGCCTTATGTGGTTTTTTGGTAACGATGAATAATTTTTCTTCTGAATTTTTAATATTACTCGCTACTTTGTAATATATCTTAGAATTACAGCGACTACACATATTCTAGAGTGTAGTTCAAACTTTGGCAGTACTATCAAGGGTTGGAATCGACCATGACCTGACGTCTTAATCTTATCAGGAACTCTCACTTCTAATCCTGCTGTAGTATTTCTTATATTACCAATCTTATTGCTAACTAAGGTTTGCGCTCTATGAGCTGAGCAGAGTGCTAAGAAGGTAACAGTTTTATCAGTCAACGTCTAAAAATCTGAGTCTTCCAAAGGCTCTAGCTCTCTTAAATAGCTTAACATCACCGATACTTCCCGGGTGACGGAATATTTTGGTTGTGCTGGTCTTACATTAAATATACCTTTAAAAAACTTAGTAATTACCGCATCGTCTTCTATTTTCTTATCTGATATTAGTGAAACAGTTGATTTGTAAGTGTTGACTGTAGCATATGATGCACTAGAGTTGAAACAACTAGTCAAAAAACTTCATAAACTATTACGATCGGGTTTACCAAAGCGGAATCCATTATTAATAAAAAATTCTCACCATTTCCTCGAAGCTGACTCATTTTGTTCTAGCGTCGAACTAGATAGTGAGGATAGAACAACATCAATAGCTTCTAAAGGCACCTTGTTCTTTAAGAACGAATCAAGGATACTTTCTGGTCATCAAGCTTAGATGTTCTACTCTTGAATGTTGTTTTGATCTACATGAAGATAATAAGAGTTTACTATCAGGATTAAAAACCAATGATGTTTCCATTAGCAAATTCATAAGTAATGGGTACCATGGCTGGTAATTGTGTCAATCTGCTACCACAATAATTGTGCCCGTCGTACCTTCATGTTTTATTTTAATCAACGTTCTCATAATCAAACTGAATGGTGGAAATGCATAAAACTTGAAATTTTTTCAATTAACCGTGAAAGCGTCTACTTTAATTGAGAGAATCATTTCATTTTCCGAACATTAAGAAAATTTCCGACAAAAATCCTGTTTAAAAATTTTCTGCTCGTTCATCGCCCAGCCATAGTTGTTTTTTTGAATAATTCGAACATCATCTAGGTCTTCAAATTATGACGAAAAAAATGCTCATATTATTGAAAAACAAACAAACAAGAAAATCTCCGGCTAAGCGATAAACGAGCGGAAAATTTTGCAATCGGTTTTTCGTCGGAAATTTTCTGAATTTTCCGAAAGAAAAATCAGATTTTCAAAAAAAAAGATGGAGAACAGGGTGAAATTAAGTCTTATTTTCCGATTTTCGCTATGAAAACAATATGTGAGCAAATAATGACCATCATTCTCGGAAAATTCAAAAAATTTCCGAGAGAGAACTATGTTTCTAATTTTTTTTCAGGGCTTTTCAGATCAGTCAAATTCGAATGAAAAATTTCCATGGGCAAATGTAGAATTACGCGAAGCCCGATCAAATGAAGCGATGGACCTTTCTTAGTCGAGAAATCTCGTTTTCTAGACATAAATAATGGAAGAAACAGAGAAAAAAAATATCTTCGATTGATTGAGACCTTACTCTCGAAGAAAAAGAAAAAAAATATCGATTATTTTGAAGCCGGATTTGCGTACAGGATTTGGTGGATTCGTCCTTAAATTTATTGAATCTAACTTCACCCATGTGGCTGCGTAAAGTGGAGTAACCATGGTATGTGTGGCATTCATAACTTTTAACATTATCATACTGTACAGTAAAGGAATCTTTCTTATACGATCAGTTGCATGAATTTCTATGAGCGTACTTAAAGATAAAATTTTGCCAGGGTACCTGCAGTTCACTTGCTGAGTTGGAGAACAAAACGTATTCGCTGTATGGCACTAATTACGATACGATTTGTCCGAAGTGCTATATTATTATCAGAATTCAGCTTGTTGTAGAAGGAGAACGATTAATATTAGACGTTTGGCATGAAGTGCTATAATAATTGAAAGATACGCAATCCCTAGCGGGTTCTCATATACGCTGAGTACCATTTAATTCTACGGTATAAACACGGTATAGGTATTTACTTGGTATAAACACTGTAAGAATACAGTTGTTTTTCAGTAGTTTCGCGCTCAAATCAGACCGGAAACATACCGTAGTAAAACTATATGTTTCTCATAGTCATACGGTACGAAAATCAGATTTATCGAGCTATACAGAGTGAGTCACGAAAAACTCCGAGAATGGGAGGAGCTTGGCCGATGAATTAAGCCCTGCAGCTCGATGAAAAATCATATCACATAAATTAACAAGAGACAAAAGTTGTAGTAGATTTCATAAGCTAAAAAATGCTGTTTGGAAATTTAAATTACGAGCACGGGGTATCGAGCTGTAGGGCCTAATTCATTGATCAAGCTTCTCCCATTTTCGGAGTTTCTCGTGACTCACCCTGTATAATTCGGACCTCCATTTATCCGAACTTGTAAATCACGTATTACTGAGTGTGAGATGTAAAATTATATGCGTAATGCTCGACCTTATCTACTTCACCCCACCGATTTGATTTATTTACATTTTATGTGTAGGTCATGTTTAGGACGTAAAAAGGTGCAAGTTATATTAAAATGTGCCTCTGTGTCGTTTCTGAGACAGTAAGTTTGAATAAATTCAAGTGCCTTTATATATTTTGAATAGTAAATTATATCTAAGAAGTTCGTTACTCAGTGGGTAAGCACTCTGCTTCATAACCGCGTAACCGTTTGATCGGTGGTTCGAATCCCGACGATAGTGTTTTTTTTTATTATTTCTTTTTTTTCTACGTAATTTGCATTACACATACGTAAATATCATGCAAATCAGTGTTTATAGTAATCGCTTTCGACAAAAAAAAAAAATAATTGTTTATAACTTTCTCTATCTTTATACCATAACAAATCTATTCATGAACTGTATAGATACGGTATGCGCATGGTCTGCTTTGGGCGCAAATATACCATAAGGCAACGTATGATTACCGTCTTACTATCTAGGTATAACTAGCGGTAAGAGCGTACTCATACCTTGTCTTATGGTATATTTGGCATAGATGAGAACCCGCTAGGGATATTATTAAATTCAACGATTCATATCTGGTAGTCTCTTAAAAGTCAATATCCTGTGTATGGTGAATAATGTAAAGCTATATCAGTAACTATAATAAATATTCGAAGTAATTGTTGCAATTTGTATGATATGTATAGCAATTATTAACTCGCTTCATAAATAGTATGTTAATATATTTGTAGTAGCCATATGCATAAATATAAGACTGCTCGCCATAGTGCATACATGTCTCATGAGTACTGTACAAAGTATGGGAATATTTCCTATAAAATTTTCTCCGTGTATACTTCGCATGATCATTTGATTGGTTTCGATTGTTTTGTATGTTGTTCAGTTGACTGAAATATTTTTCTTCCTTCGTCATTCGATAAATGTTCTGACAGAATTTAGAGACATGCTTGAGTGGGTTCAGGACCAACGAGAATCATTGAGTGCAAGGATATTGATTTACATAATCACTATTCAAAGCTCTGGAGTTGCAAACGCAGCAGCATACTGTAGACCGAATATAACACGGTTCGGGAGACAGATGAGTAAAGTCAAAGTGTTACATAATCATAATAAAATGATAACTGAATCAAATGATACATGAGACACATAAGTTTTACTTATTCATTCAGAAAGATCTCTTATAAGTCGGAACATATCCCGAGGCTTTTCCGAGGAATTTGATAACCATCAAAAATCGGCGCTGTAGATAACCCAGTCCATCCTGCCGAATGTCTGTGTCTTTTATTGCATGAAATGTGTCATAAGCTTAAAATATAGTTCGTTAACGGATTGAAGTCTCTTTGGTGAGTGGCATTTAATGCTGGCTCGTAACCCCAGTTCTTCATCGCAACAATGCAGGATTGCTGTATTTCTGTGACTTCTTCAAATGTCAACTCACTCCTCCAGTGATAAGGAGCTTTTTGCGAATCTCTGAAAGTACTGGATACGCCGCCGCGGTTATTTTTGGTATGAGTGTCCAGAAATACTTTCATATTCTTGTGAAAATCAAGGCCATAAAATTCGGATATCTCTTTCACTCGTTCATACGGCTCAGCAGCAAGATCTTCGTACCGTATCACCCTGTAATCATGTGAATTATTGTTACCTTACTTCCTTCACACTAACCTGCGGACCATTCGTCATTTCCGCTTAATGCCAACACATTTTGTGATAAACTCTCAGTGATATGGCTCAGAGGCAAGTTTTCGAATTTACCGACAGAAGCCCATAGTGTACTGGTATAATACATAATAGTTATGTGCAAGTATACTGCATACTTAAATGTTGTAGGATATTTCTCCAACAGTTTCACCGCAATTTTGTAATTTGAAGCCAAGTCTGCACAAAGCAGAGCTGGATCTGAGCAATCAGGACTCGGGGGACACCATTCGCGATGTTTCCTTGATTGAATGGTTCCGCGAGGATCCCTTACTAATAGAACCATTTTTACGGCTAATCTGCAAACCAACAATCATCATGAGTCAAATTCAAAGTTGTCAAGGAGTTATGAAACAGTTTCAAACGACAAACAAAGCAGTAATGTGAGCCCATCTGTCTACTCATATGGGCAAATATTCCACTACGTTCTCTGAGAACGTCCTGTTCAATTGAGAGCTGAATTACTCAAGAGGAAAATTTGTCGTATTGTGTAACCAGGCGAGAATTATTTTGGAATTATATTGTATTTAAATGTCTGAGTATTTTACTAACTTTTCATCAGCAAGGAGTTCTTGTGCAACACCTAAAGTGAGGCGTACAAGCTTCATCAACTGGAATGGAAAAAGTTTACACATTGTGCTGAGATACTCATGATTATAGCACAAGTCCTTTTGAGCTTCGCATTGCTTCCACACATGCGTATTGTAATAAAAGGCCCAAGGGTGGGTTTCCGAATATTCTAAATATCCACCTGCAACACGGTATTATAAAAATGAAATACATGAGAATATTGGAGTTCGTTCGCACACAGATATTCTATCAATTTTTCAATGTTGAAACGTGTGGTAGGTACTATGTTTTTGATATTCATGAATTTTGAAAAGCTTGAGGAGGCTGGGGCGGGACAGTCCCAATCAAAAGTTTTTAATATTCACAGTCAGAACTGTTTGGTATCAAATGATCAAAAGTGATTACCAAGCGTGGCAAAATCATTTGTCGAAATACAACAAGGAACATTTTAACATGAATACTGAAGCTTCACTAGGTAATTATAAATTTAAGTAATAAGTAAACCCTCAAAATGGGTTGTGTTTTAATTAATCATGTGTAAAATAATACCTTTAATTACACAGGTACATTTATGTATTCTAAGAGTCCTACATGCATGAATGTGATATACTCATCTGAATAAATTGTTAGCATGTGTTAATGTACCACCAGTGGATTCTGAGCTTTTTAGAGGGTACGAACGGAAACTTGGGCCAGTTATAGAAGAGGTTGCAAAAGAAAGTTGCGCTAAATGGGCTGCTGTTGATCGTGAATTGACTACAAAGAATGAACAGACCATCAAGGCTTTACTGTAAACATTAGGACTCACACTGTTCATTTTTGTTCCTACCCACACAACACAGGATATCCACCGTACATACAATAAAGCGCCGTAGCATATCCGGGATGTCCTGGACATCTTTTGAATATATTAAACGTACTTCATACATCGAGATATAAAAGGATATCTACAGTATATCCATGAATGTTTTGTTCGATTTACGGATGTACTTCGGAAATCCTTTGGATATCCTTTAAGGCCCATCCCTAGTCGCCCACCTCCTTTTTGCCGAAAAAGGGGCGGGGGAGGCACATCTCGATTATTATCCGGGCCCAGACGTCGAAGACGCAAAAATAAAATGCAGAGCGGCGATTCTATTTTAATTCCAAACACATACGTCCGAAAATATGTTTGTTTTATGCGAAAATAGAGCTGCAGCACCGCTTTTAGATTTGTCAAATGTCAATTTCCTCGGCGGCCATTATTATGTAGCTGTACGCCGAGTTTCGCTTGTCCGGGAGGTAAGTGGCGCCACGAATATATTGCTCCGACGCAAGAATAGTACACTAAGAGAGTGATATCCTTGGGTCCGACGGTAAGTGTAGGAGTCTGTGGGCAGGACGCGCTTGGTATTCTGTGGGTAAGACCGCTCTGGCAGGCCGCCATGTTACACGGTGCGTGATCTCTCCGACTCACCGATCGATGTAGTCAGCCGTCAGCGATAAAGACACGCGGAGAGATCACGCACCGTGTAACATGGCGGCCTGCCAGAGCGGTCTTACCCACAGAATACCAAGCGCGTCCTGCCCACAGACTCCTACACTTACCGTCGGACCCAAGGATATCACTCTCTTAGTGTACTATTCTTGCGTCGGAGCAATATATTCGTGGCGCCACTTACCTCCCGGACAAGCGAAACTCGGCGTACAGCTACATAATAATGGCCGCCGAGGAAATTGACATTTGACAAATCTAAAAGCGGTGCTGCAGCTCTATTTTCGCATAAAACAAACATATTTTCGGACGTATGTGTTTGGAATTAAAATAGAATCGCCGCTCTGCATTTTATTTTTGCGTCGTCGACGCCTGGGCCCGGATAATAATCGAGATGTGCCTCCCCCGCCCCTTTTTCGGCAAAAAGGAGGTGGGCGACTAGGGATGGGCCTTAACATCTTGATGTATAACGTATACATTGTGTGCAATGTATGTATACATACCGTGCTTTTCACTGGATGCGGGCCACTCGATTTGCTTTGACACAGTAGTTGGCGTCTACGCTATTGCTACCCATAGCAGACGCTATGCATAGCAGACGTCAAGCAGCGTGAGCACGGAACGGTTCAAGTGAAACGCAATAGCGTAGACGCCAACTACTGTGTCGAACCAAATCGAGTGGCCCGCATCCAGTGAAAAGCACGGTATGTATATATATATATATATATATATATATTTTTTTTTTCTTTAGTTACCATGAAAATATTTGACGAATATCTACAAACAGTTGATAGAATTTCGGAAAGAAACATTTGCATTTTTGTCCGGAAATATCATACTTCTGTATAATTTCTATGAAAATGTTTATAGTATGTACTAAAATTTATATTCTGGCGAAAATATAATTATTTTATCACTATTGTTCAGCATTTATATTATTTGGTCATTGGGACCAATAATTGATAAAAGTTTGAAAGATGTCCATTGCATTTTTTTAACCATAGCCATGGACATTTTCAATATATCCCCTAGACATCCCCAAAATATATGCGGATGTTCATAAGACATCTGACCACAACATCCATGGGATATTGCAGATGTGGACATTTGGACGTCCTGGAAACATCTTTTGCATATCTCTGAGCGGTTTATGGATATATTCTGAATATACCTAATTTTCATTCGGGACATTCATAAGATGTTTTAGGGATGACTTTGTGTTTTGTGGGTAAGTATTCAGAAGATCTTTGATATTGAAATAGTGAGTAGATTTGATCAATTATAAGTGAACATAATGACGAATATTATAAATCACTATGCCAGTTTTTATACCACGTAAATAATCATGACTTTGCAATTTTGTCTCAAATTGTTAATATTATGATCATTATTATTATTATCAATATAAGCTTTTGGGTCAATTTTACTAGAATTATGAGTAATTGAAAAAAAATAAAAAATTATATCAAAACACATGTATATTCACAAAATAAAAATGAATTTACTCTGCAGAAAAATATTTTCATGTTTTCGTGAGCATGTACCAACGTTTTCTCTTCTCTCAGGCCTCTAGATCTACAGTCGGATTGTATATAATTGAAAAAAATAATCATGACAACTACGGAAATAATTCCGAGAAAAGTATTTCTGTAGTACAGATAGGTGAAAAAATGACGATACCTCTTCAACTGATACTAACAATAATAATTCTGCTTTCACATCGATAACAAATAGGCCTACAGATAAATCGACAAACGAAGCAGGAGAAATTATGCACGGGATACATCAAGAAATTTTATCACATGAAGGTCAGGTAGTGCGAATTGTTGTTTCTTATGATATAGGTTGGTTGACGCGAGGCACAGGAAGGAGTTGTGATGGTCTATTTGGACAAGTATTCATCATTGGGCTGTATACTAGTCGTGTTTTCGAGTACATCAGAAGGAGTAGAAAATGTCGTATGTGTTATAAAGGTCATCCTAGAAGTGACCATGATTGTAGGATGAATTTATGGGAACTGCTAGAGCAATGGAACCTAGTGAAGCAGTTGAAGCTGTATAGTAACCCAAAGTACTATTTGGAAAAACTGTAATTTGGAAGTTGGTATTTTCATTAGTGATGATGACAGCTCGAAAGGAGTTTCAAAACAATTATATAAACTCTAAAAAGATTATAAAGATGTGTTTGGAAAAGCTTTCGATAAACTTCGACGTTGTTTCACATATCCTACAGCAAAACAAGAACCAAAGTACTGAAATGGTTGCTGCTATAAGAAATATACCATTTTACTGCTTCAATTATCATGTCGAATGTGGTAATTGGTGTAAAGTTAAGCAAAACCATTAAAATACAAACTTTACGGGTGTTTACAAAATCTTGAATTATGTAAAAATTCCTAAACTTTATTCAATAAATTAGTTGCCAATATCAATCGCTTTGCTTCAGGTGCGTCCCGTCAAGCTAATGAAAGCTCGCGAAGACATTTGAAATATTGATGAAAACATCACCTTGATCTGCAAATTCGCAGTTGAATAGTGTTTTCACTCTCTTTAGAGCATCTGTGGCTAAGGGAGGACCTCTAATTTGGACGATATCAAAATCCGAAAGTGGCTCTTGGTGAAAAAAGGTTGCGGGATGTGCGTTAATGACGTCACCAAAAAACGTGCTCCCACTACGCCATGTTGTTAAAATAATATTTCTCATCGGTTTTCCATTTTCCTCGATCAATAAGTCTTCAAGTTTTCTGCAATACAACATGCGTTTTTTTTCGAATACAGAAACTGGTGAACTCTTGTACAATATCATGGGAAAAACGAATTGAATCAAAATTTATTGAAAACAGTTCGCTGACCTAGTACTCCCATTATGTTTTTCGTTTGGATATTGGTAATCTTCCATATCATGGCGAATTATTTTTCGTTGAAGATCAGCAATTCGTTTCACTTTTTCGGTCATTCCAGCATCAACTTCCTTCGCATGGGTAATATTTCGTGGAGCCTAACAGATGTGCATTGAGATAAGTAAAAAACGGAACTCATCAGCCACGTCAAAACTCATATAATATTTATCTTACCAATCAGATTAATAACGCGGTTTAATATCCGGTTTGAAACAATCATAAAGTTGTCAATAGTGTTGTAATATAATCGGCATACTAGTGACACCTGTGACAGTTCGTCTGAGTTCTACTTACCCGCGTGTAATTTTTCAGTTAGTTCCTTTTGTGGTATCGACACGCGATGCACGCCGACTTGAGCACTTAATGAATGGCAATATGGATCTATGTATATCAGACTTAATCATTACACCTACCTACCTGCATACCAACAGGTTACGGGCCCAGGTAACTGTAAATAGTAATGAACGATTAATTTGTGGTGAGAAAAGGAGTCTGAGTGTGAAAAGCGTTTGTGAGGTTAGACCGCGTGGTTGAAGAGAAGACACGATGGGACACGAAAACGTGAACACGAGTTTTGGATCGGCCGCAGCTGGTATGAGGAAGCTGAAAGGTGTGTCCCCATACCAGGCCTGGAAATTCCAAGTGAGAAATCGGCTAGAGAACAAAAATTCGTGGGTAGCGATTGAACCTGGAACGACGGCTGCCGGAGTAGCGATACCAGTTGACGCCGAGAAAGACAGAATGGCGAGAACGACGATCTGTTTATTAGTCGACCCGTGTTGTTTTTCAAAAGTACGAAACGCAAGGTGCGAAGAAAGCGATATATCTTTGTGACTTAATAAAAGAATTGAGTGGAAAAGAGCTGTCTGTAGTAGTATATAATGATAATCAATCAGCGCAAAAGATTGCGAGCGACAAAATGTTCCATCCTGGAACTAAACATATAGATATAAAGCATCATTTCATAAGAGAGACTGTAGAAGCACAAAAGATACAGTTTAAATTCAGGGTGTCGCGAAATTCGCGCACTCGCTGCATACCAGCGGATTCCTTGCGAAAAATTGAGAGAAAGGTTACCAATGCAAAAAAGTCCGCGAGTACTTAGTTTTCTTGTAAAATGAACTTATTAACGAACCAATCAGCGTTTGGCTTTCGAAATAAACGGCTAAAATCCGCATCGCCGTCCGCCCCACTACTCATCATCGCAATGAGCACCGATTCGTATATTTTACGAGTATTACATGTATATTCAGTTGATTTTTGGTATCAGTATATGACACATCTGATATTGCACGTTTCTGAAATTCGTTTATCACCCAACGTTAAAACACTGTATATAATTCACGATTTTTATACGAATAAACTCTTTCATCAATGCATATTATACGTTGTGATTCCGGATAGTAATAACGTATAATTTGCACTCGATTTATAGGTCTAATCGATCGAAGATGCATACGTGTATTAAAGGTCTTCCAATAACGATGTCCGTACCCATAATTATACCCCAATAATGAACGCTTATCAAACGGATGCATGATACGTGTATCTAACACGTTCTTTTTACGTTGTTCTTACCATTCTTGTTCTTACCATCTATAAAGTTAACAGTCGTCCTCATTATGAAGAATAGATGTATTTCCGTTTCATACGGAACGTCAACGTTATATTTTGTAGTCGAGAGAATCTGCGTGGAATGGTAACGCTAACTACGAATATTGATTCCAATCAACTCCGGTAATAGTTGCCCTGACTATAAAGAATAGATTGATATATTTATTGATAATAATAATTTAATAATTAAAATCATATTTAATTATCACGAAAATGATATAATTCAGGGTGAAATAATATTTGATCGTCAAAATTGGTACCATAAATTCCAAAAATATAAAATCAAAATTTTTATAATATCACCTATCGGAAAAAATCTTCAATATTTTGGTGACATTGGAAGATTTCGAGTATTAATTTGATACTTTAACAGGTCCTGAACAGAAGTAGATAAACCTTGAATGATGTACCATGCGATAGTTTGGCGTAGTGGTTATAGGCGTGCGACTATAAATGATAGTGATGCGAGCGGACGTGGGTTCAAATCACGGTTAGGACAAAAATTGCGGCGATTTTCTTAGTTAGCTTATGGTGCGTTTTAATCGTATATGTAAATACGATCAATTGTAAGCAGTTAGGAGGTTCATATTAATTTTTTTTCCACGTACATCAAAATAATGAAACGTTTTTGAACCACGGTGGGAGATTTGGTGAATATCTGTTGATTAAACGTTGCTTGTTTAGAAATATTAAACGTGTAGGATATACGTTTCTTTGACATGTTAAATACACGCTTAACTGAGGAACATTTTGACTCGGTATAAACGTAGAGCATATGCCTTTTTCATACGTATTTTCTACGAACCAGTGCTTATTGGGATAAGACAATAATGTGTTGAGTTCCCCGCTCGGCCCGTCTTCTTTATAGTAGTGGGGCGGACGGCGATGCGGATTTTAGCCTGTATTTATTAAAGCTAAGCGCTGATTGGTTGGTAATAAGTTCATTTTACAAGAAAACTAAGTCCTCGTGGACTTTTTTGCATAGGTAACTTTCGTCCTCATTTTTCGCAAGGAATCCGCTGGTATGTAGCGAGTGCGCGAATTTCGCGACACCCTGTATATGCCCACAACAGAAATGACGGCTGACATTTTGACAAAGCCGCTGCATGGACCAAAAATAAAAAGGTTCAGGCAAGAACTGTGCTTATTTCCAAAGAGTATAGAATAAGTGTAATACGTGTAAGTGCAATACAGCGTGTACGAAGTATGCAGATTAAGAGGGGATGTTGTAATATAATCGGCATACTAGCGACACCTGTGACAGTTCGTCTGAGTTATACTTACCCACGATGCTATGCATGGTCTGTAGCGTTTAATTTTTCAGTTAGTTCCTTTTGTGGTATCGACGCGCGATGCACGCCGACTTGATCACTTAATAAATAACAATATTAATCTATGTATATCGGACTAAAACATTACACCCACCTACCTGCACACCACAAATAGCGAATACAACGTATTTCAATTAAGGTGGTTCCTTACTCAATTATGACCTTCTCTAAAAACATTGACCAAAACAATGCTATTGAACGGAATATCTCTGCCCGGGTACCGAAAACAGGAAAAAGGGATACGTCGCGCAATTCTATTTGCAATTTCGAACACGTACATCCCAAGACATGTTCGTTTCACGCTAAAATAAAGAAATGGCGTATGGAACAAGCTTCTTCAACAATTGGCGATTCTCAAACGCTCGAAATCATGGCGACTCATCGTGTTTGGAGTTATCGGCGACGCCTCGAGATGGCGTAACGCTGGAATGTGGTAGAACGGGTAAAACAGTCGCTGGTATAGAACACCATGCTACACGATCACTGTTCGATATACTGGTCGGTCACTAGACAAAATCAGCTTCGAACAGTGATCGTGTAGCATGGTGTTCTATACCAGCAACTGTTTCACCCGTTCTACCACATTCATGCGTCACGCCATCTCGGGGGTGTCGCCGACAACTCCAAACATGACGAGTCCCCATGATTTCGAGCGTTTGAGAATCGCCAATTGTTAAAAAAGTTTGTTCCATACGCCATTTCTCTATTTTAGCGTGAAACGAACATGTTTTGGGATGTACGCGTTCGAAATTGCAAATAGAATTGTGCGACGTATCCCTTTTTCCCATTTTCGGTGCCCGGGCAGAGATATTTCGTTCAATACCACTGTTTTGCTCAATGTTTTTAGAAAAGGTCAAACTTTTCGTCCGTTCGGTTCGACGACTTTCTACGCGAAATGGACATCAGCGACCAGAAAGCTTTCGGAAAATGAATAATTTCACCCAATAGAAAACAAGCTGAACCGAACGGATCGCAGCTGGGAGTTACTGAATAGGGGTACAGGAGGACGTATATGTCAAGTTCTCAAAAAAGTGGCCCTCAAGTCTCAACTTGACTCAAGCGCGGAATTTCTTTTTTTCTTTTTCTGAGGCACATCGTTTGCAGTGGATTTTTCCATTGCTTGGACCAACAGGAATATCCCCCGACTCGTAAATATGAGAAAAATTAGGAGGACCATAGTCAAAATGGAGATTTAAACTTTTTAAGCACGATTTTTCATACTAATTTTCCTGAAAAAAAATAATATATCCTCATAGTATCAAATATTCTCTTCGAAATTCACAATGCAAAAGTACGCTGAAAACTATACTGCGTTCTACGAGGGAACGACCTACTACTGCACAACTTTGAGCGGTCCAAAGGTTGGGTGCGGTCAGTGGGGCTCGCTACTCAATGCCGTAGCTAAATTATGGGACGTTGGGGCGTGGGAAATAATTTATGCGCTGTGAAAGGAATAATAGGTGAAATAATTTGAACTTCGCCGTCTCATTATATCGTAAAAATATAATAAAAATAACACACTACAATACTATGAATGATAATAATTCATAGTTTGTTTTCCAAATTTCATTCACTCGAGTCGGTGCTGGACTCGCTCAAATACTTATTGAGTCTTCTTTAAAAGCGCTTCGCAGCGACTAACGCGCTCCAATAGTTGAAATTGACCGTTTTATACAAGCGAGCCCAGTTTGGCGACATACAGATGGTAAAATGGGCGGAGCGTTGGACGAGATCTCAACGAACCGGACGAGTTTTTTTTTTCGTGAATAGGTGGTTCTCTCGTTGAACGCAGATTTTCAGGGTAAAACCAAATAACAGAATAAAAAATATGGGTATCCATTTTAAAAAAAACAAAGTTGACCTTCCCTCGGCCTTGACCTCTCCACCTACTGGAAATGCCTCTGCGTCATGTTCTTTCCCCTCAATATCTTCTAACCTCCCGTGAATCGCGTTCCAAAATATTTTCTGGTTCTCGAGATATCAAGGTGGAAACTTTTCAAATGCACACCCTGTATATTTTATGCCTACACCCGAATCTTGATTTTGGATATAGGCTTCCTTATTTTCCTGATGTTCACGAGTTGGGGGATGTTCCTGAGAGTCCAAACAATGAAAAAATCCGCAGCCAAAGAGTATGCCTCGTAAAAAAAAAATACCACTTTTTTTTTAGAGAGATCGACATATACGGGTGACCGGCTCGAAATGGGCATTCCAAAAAAATTCGATGAAACAAAAGAATATCCATAACATTTGATAACGAAATTAAAATTTTAATACATTTTCTTTTTCAAAGGAATTTTGACGAGAGTGCCTATTTCGTCCAGAAAAGGGTGAAATTTTATTTCGTAAGTATATCTTAAAAAAGTGGATACGAGCGCTGAATTTAATAAAATCACGAGAAGAAAAAACTCATAGAATCATCGCATCGATAAACATAGAACACATGGCTAGCAATCATTAATCAACTAGTCGTCAATAAAATAAAACTTTGATGAAACATTGAGTAACGTGCCTTACCAATATTGGGTTCTCAATTCGAGGGGACTGTGATATTGGTTTGATTTCCTGAAACAAAAGTGCATAAATGATAGTAATTGCACGTATCGAATAGTGACCTTTTGTGACCATTCGTTTGACCAAGAACATGCTAAGTTAATTGACTTAAAGTTCGAATAGTGAACTGTGAGTATACGTATAGATAGTCCAATTCTCTACAATTATATACAATCTTTCACAAGAAACTGTGAAACCGAAAAATTCTTCTGTTTCACAAATGCTGCGTCAAATAGAGTAGATAAGTTCTCTGATAGTACTCGTATCTCACCTACAGGTATCTATACATAGGCAACGTTGTACAAAAGTTATACAAAAGCTGGAATTGCAAATTAGAGCGGAACTTCAGCTCTGTGTAGGGAATTGAATACAATTAAACTTTTTCAAAATATTAAAGATCTGAATAAACGAGTGCTGACCAATGTCAACCTTGTCAAAATTGTGAGATCCTCTAGGAACATTTATCGTGGAAGCATTTTGCAAAACAAACAAAAAACAGGAATTTTGGATTTCAAGGCGTCATATAATATGGTTCGATTAAAAATGCTGGAAAAAGCGGTTCTAGTTCACAGCAACGTGAACGATTGTTTAAGTGAGTATAGAAGTTTGAAACGGCGAAAACGATCATATTTTTTCGGGACAGATTACAACTGAAATAACACTGGTCTGCAAAAGAAAAAAATGTTCTTCTCCTTATTATTTGCATGCATGATAATATTACATTTGATGCTCTTGAATGGAAATATAGCAAAAAAAATATGTACCACATATACACTTCATGTAATGTTTTTTTTTTTTAATAGAACGCTATTTTTACTTACAAATTATAGTCAAATACTTATGATAGCGACAATAATTACAAAAAAGTTATAAAGTTAAAAAGTTTGAACAGAATAGTTGTCAGTAAAGCTATCTGATAGTATAATTCTAGCTACTTTGTAGTTTTCTTCCTATTCATATTACACAGGTAAAATAGGCTCAAATAATATCTGTACATACAAAACCAGTTTGAGCTGATAGCTATGAGCTCAAATTGGTTTTGTATGTACAGATATTATTTAAAAATATCAAAGTAGTGTAAATGCAAAAACAAAACACGAAAAATTCTAAATATTGAATAATATACAAAAAATCATATCACAAAATCTACATGTAATAGCAAAACACGTAAAGCAGATATGGATTCGGTGCATTAAAATCTTCATATGCATAATATTTTTTCTGGAGGAGGATTTCATTGCAGACCTGTGTAATTCAGCAAAAAATGCGTTATTCATACAATTAATATTTATTTGATTTGACATGAATATTGAAAAAAAAAATGTAAAAATGTCTAAAAATGCGATAGTTATAGCTCGTATCAGTTTGCCAATTTTCTTGCACATCACATGATGGCGGGCATACTGCTGGCCAAACAAGTGATCTGAAAAAGAAGAAAAAAAAATAGCCGTGTGCTTTATATGGATATATCGTTAGCTATGTAGAAAAGTCACATAACTACAAAAAAGTACAGTTTGTCGGAAAAACCATGACGTATCTCCAGAAAGTAATAATGTGATTATTACTTAAATTTTCAAAACGTGGCAATGCTGGTAGTTACGTAACTTTTCTATTGAGCTATAACGATATAGTTCTCATGAAGCCCACTTATACGCAATTCGAAAACAAATTAGTGAAGATATTGGAAAAAAACTAATTTTTCCACGATTTTTCAGAAGAGAAAACCAAAAAAAAAAAAACGGTCCTTTTTAGGTGATCGAATTCGTTACAGAATTTGAACTGTTTTGGCCATAGTAGTCATGTGGAGAAGAGTATTCTAAAGGCCCTGTGAAAATTTCAACCCTTTCAGCACGTTAGTTCACGAGTAATCATGCCGACTGTGCGTTGAAACGTAGTTACGAGAAAATGGGCTTCAAAGTTTTATGTACTCTATAATGCATTCATAAACATTTTTCGTTTTATCTTTCGTAATTTGCGGAATTTCACAATGTTTACACGCCCGAAATGTAGGTAAAGAATGGGGCTATAATATTATCGTATAATCAAAAAAAAAAATTTTCATTTTCAAACTCATATACCCCCTTAATGCATAATTAGTAAAAAGTATAATTTTTCTGACATCTATGAAGTGGTTTAAAATACGTACTTCAGAAACGAATTCCACATCTGTATTTAATTTGCGAAGCAAACAAAGTACTCACCATCGCAGATACATTTACTGTCGCTAGCTCCGGTGTGATTTGCTGTTCCAACGGGTGATTGTATCTTGTGTCGATTAATAAAATGATGAAGCAAATAGATCCAAGGCCGGCCAACCACCGGAATGCACCTCGCATAGACATTCTGACACCTGCGTACTAAACTTCGATTTTTGGAACAACTGCAACTAAGCTTGATAGAATTTGATTTGAGTGTCTTTAAGCAAAATGATACACTATATGTAAGATGTAAACGTTTACCACCTCTACATTTCGTCAATTGGATCTGACGAATCTCAAACCAAGAAGAACAAGTGGGAAGTTTAATTTCTATTTACGGTAGGAGGTAAAATTTAGCAGGTAGGGGAATCTTCTTTCCGATTCTGGCTAACCTTGAACATATTGTTGCTTTTATCAGTCATAATATTCCACACCTGTTGGGTGTGTTAAGCAACGCTTCTGCTCTCAAGACCACCAGTGTATGATTTGCATGAGTTTGTTAGGTAAAGGAAAAATTTAGAATAGACAGAAAACTTGAGATATTTTTTGTTTTAATTTTCGATTGGAAATGAAATATTTGGGCTGGTATAAGTTTTCCGTCCTTCTGAAAAGAGCTGACCATGAGTAAATTTTTCGATTCCCTAAATTATTTTAGGTACCACAGTAACATTCAACATTTCGATCTCTTATTATTTATTCAACATCAAAAAATCAGTGCAGCGATTCTGAACAATAAATTACGAACCTTTGAAATACTATAATTATAGTAAGCGAAATTATATTTATTCGCCGACTTACACACAGCATCATACATACCTAATTGATTAAAAACATTCGGCAAAAAGACTGTCTGATATCTCCTTGAAAATAGAGCGATAGCACGAGATGTTATCAATCGGATATGTAGAATCATTACATTTCCCATATGACCTGCATTAAACCCAGGATGAAATATGATACCGATAGTGATAACACACAGAGATAAATAACGTCAAAAACATTGGTTTGCTTCCGGTATCGACGCGGACATATTATACAATATAGATAGAATCTCAATTGTAAGCATTGCGATCGAAATCGCGATTCGCGATAATGTTATTAGTCACAATCTCATAGTTGATAATCGTTACGATGTAGAGATTTAATTATGAAAGGTGCTAATTCAAAAGGATACGCAATACCACATAGATATACCCACCTTTAAATTCTACGATACAATTGACATCATTCAATGGGAGAGTTTTTTTTCTGTTTTGTTTATTTTATTTTATCTTATTTTTTTTGCAACTTGGCGAAAACCATCAAAATTTTTTCCAGGATTTCGTAATGAACCTCTGAAGACTCCGCAAATTTCGGTTCTTAGACTTTAATCGTGAACCAGAAGGTATCAGAGAACCAAATTGCTCAAATAATATACATCTATTTCTCTTACAGACTCTGGAATTGTAATGAATCAGAGAAAGTACGAAATTTTCATAAAAAATTAATGTCTTATTGAGCATCAAGATCAGTAACCGCAGTACAAAAGTATCGATCGTTCGCATTAGGGGACAGATTTTGTCCTGAGGGACGTGAACCATTCATGTTAGTCGTGGAATAAGTGTCTGAATATTTTTTCACGTTCCGGTGAACATCGCGTCCATAAAATTTGTACAGCTCCTCCACCTGTTTATATGGATCGGCAGCAAGAGCTTCGTATCGTATCACTCTGAAATTATATTATTCGTCATCATATTAATATTCACAGTTTTCATGTAGTGTAAACAAATTTTAAAGTTGAATATCTCAAGCAATAAAGGTCCAACAAAAAAATTTTTGGAACAAAAGTTGTTTGTTTTTTTCCGTAGATTGCGGAACTGATGAGGAAAATATAGGTTTACATTCGAAAAAACGAAGTTGACCTTGAAATAACCTTGAACCCATCTACCTAATGACAAAAAAGCATTGCCGTTGCATTTTCCTTTCTGAATCAAATAACTTTTGTCTGAAACATTTTTTTCAAAAACGTCTCCCTGACTAGATATTCAGTTGTCTCAAGATAAATGCCTCACCCTATATATTGTACAATATATAGGACAATCGGTTTCTGAATTTATCGAAGTAGTCTTCACGTATCCTAATAGAAAATTTTACTGAAAATTCAGTAACGATTACAGTATAGCGATTTAAGCACGTTTCGTAGCAAAAAAAAAAAATGAACGAATTAACAACCGAATTATTTTAGACAAAAAATCGCTGTTATCGAGAAAACTCATAGAGCGCTTGAATACAATTATTAAACAAGCATCCGATCTTGATCTCTCAATTACTTCGAGTTTCAGTTCGAAAGAAGGCAATAGAAGAGAATTTGTTCTGATGAATATAAGAGCTACTCGTAAGACTGCAGTATTATTCAAAAACTGAAAAGCAATTCTTGAATTTCCGAACTACAATAAAAAATCCATCACAAAATTATTCGTCTCACGTATGTAATACATATTATATACCGATCGCATGATATTAAGCACACAGGATCGTAGTTTGCTACTCTTATTTTTGGTTTGGAAAAAATCAACCTTGGGTGTTTTGTGAAACACAATGTATTTTCAAGGTACAACTATCAAACGTCCATCAGTTATCTTTCATTGACAAATCAATGCTGTTCATAGTCATCTTGAATAAGCTACTTAATCCGTGAGTCTTTATTCAGATGTCCAGCAAGTTTCAAGAGATTTCTGATATTGCTAAAGCTAATTTTATGGTATATGTTTCACAAGTTCAACACATAGTCAGTTACAGGATGCAATTCTCTGTCATGAGTGGCATTCATTGCTGGTACGTAACCCCAGTGTTCCATATACCGTGACTGCGCAGGTTTGTTGTATTTCTTTGACTTCTTCGCACTCAAACTCCGTTTTCCAAAAAAAAAAGGAGCCATTTTCGAATTTCTGTAAATACTGAATTTATCAGCTGTGTCAATCGTGGTATGGGTCTCTAGAAACCTGCTCACGTTCGAATGAAAGTTCCGTACATAAAATTTGGATATCTCTTCTATTTGTGTGTACGAAAGTAGCAAGATATTCGTATCGTAACACTCTAAAAAAATGTTCCTCTTTGTAATTGCCGGGTATGTCATACAAGACTCGGCTGAGCAATAATAATTTGACAATGTATACGGATTTCCTAATTTCATATTACTGAAGTGTAGAGTATATTCTAGAAATATGCTGTTTCATGAGACCATTGGAAATTTCGCTGTATCGATCATTTGAAAATTAGAGATCGACACATTTGAAAAATATTTTCTGTATTAGGATATGTGAAGACGAGTTCCTTCTGGTTTACTTTTAAATGCGTTTTTAGTACCGAAGTAGAGCATTAAGTATCAGTGGATAGCTTTAGCAGTAAACTTTTTATTGGTTTCATAAAATGTCTTCACCTATATTCTATGTATAGTTATGACAATGTCACACGTAACACTTACTTAAAAATAGATACACATTAAGAGCCGTCCGCATTTTTATAAAAAAAAACCATCGGTATAACTCTTGAGGTATGGATTTTTTGAATTTTGAGTCGAAGATGAAATATTTGTTTACGTAAAGATGCTGGCTTCACTTGTAAATTGCTTGCCATTCCGGTACAGAAGATGACCGACAACAAGAAAAACTTAAAATCCAAATTTTTAGCTATATTGGAGTTCGTCAAATATTTTTGAAAAACCTAAATTCTCACAATTCAAAAGAAAGTATGAATGTCTTTAAAAAGCTCCTTTCTCGGTTTAAAGGAACTTGAAATATATATCCGTTCCAATATTGAAGGAAAAATGCTTTTTATGGAAAAAATTCGAATGATTTAATTTGAAAATCTATGAAAACTCGGATGTTGTGCTGTGATTGTATCTAAGCAAAAACTTCGATAGAAGATTGTTAAACGCGCTTTACTGATATTGGTTCCGAAATTTGATGGGTCTGTGAGGATGGTTCAATTTCCTGAAACAGATGTACGTGAATGCTGGTAATTGAATGCGTCGAATAATTAAAGCATATGGGCAAATCCACGTGAAGTGGTAACACTTTTTGACATCGACATTTTTAATTTTTTTTAAACTTTACACACGTGTTCTTCATGGTCCGTAGAAGAGAGTCCCCAAACCATTCTGCCCTAGGATCAGTATTTTAGAAATGATGCGCAATTGAAATTTTGAAAGTATGCCGAAAATCGTCGCGCGCGCTCCTCTTGAATGTTTCATAACTTTTGATCCGCTGGACGGAAATAGGTTTGTTATGTATCGATTTGGAAGGTATTGAACTAATGTAGCAGTTAGTAAACGTCATTTTATTTTTCCAAAAAATGTCAAATTTTCTACTTGAAAATCAATTTGCAATACTGTTTTCATTACCAGCCCCACAAATCACCGAGCTGAAAAAATTAGGGTGTATTCCTGGCCCCATTGTCTACTTGCATACCGATTTTGAAGGTGGAGATTTATGGGCATCGAAACGGAAAAATTGTATCGCAATGAGAAAGGCTAGTGATATGAATAATAATTGATTATTTTACCGCAAATAATCTTGAGATCGTTGAATTTTATATTTTGCATTACTTGTCACCATAATCCTACTATCCCGATCGTAATTCTTGCGTTCCTATTGAATATGGGTGCGACACCTCAGAAATCTGGGAGCATGACACTGCGCGGCGTAGCGTTGTTGACGGAATAATTTTTTCCTTTCGACGTCCATGAATCTCCACCTTCAAAATTGGTGTGCAAGTAGACAACCGGGCCAGGAATACACCATAATTTTTTCAGCTTGGTGATTTGTGGGGCTGGTAATGAAAACAGTATTCCAAATTTATTTTCGAGTGGAAAATTTGACATTTTTTGGGAAAATGAAATGACGTTTACTAACTGTTAGATTAGTTCAATACCTTCCAAATCGATACATAACAAACCTATTTCCGTCCAGCGGATCAAAAGTTATGAGACATTCAAGAGGAGCGCGCGCGACGATTTTCGGCATACTTTCAAAATTTCAATTGCGCATTATTTCTAAAATACTGAACCTAGGGCAGAATGGTTTGGGGAGTCTCTTCTACGGACCATGAAGAATACGTGTGTAAAGTTTAAAAAAAATTAAAAATGTCGATGTCAAAAAGTGTTACCACTTCACGTGGATTTGCCCATATAGATCTGGAGGGAGCATTCTTGGCGGAAAGTGGGAAGATAGAGAGAGAAATGGTAGCATAATAACCTGTTTCTTTCTACGCCGGGAGCGTGACATGATGAACCGGGTGCTCGCGGACAACAATCGCGCAATCGGAATGCATTTGCACCTTTTTTATGGAGACCAACTTTTATACGACTTTTATTCATGATTAAACAATATATATTTCCTGTACAATTTCCGCAGTTTTCTCTCCTGTACACGAATACAAACTGTGCAGTCACGAAGTTGCATGAGGCACCGCGGCTCACTTGGCACAAGTCTGACTAGTCTCGTGACTGAAATGTATCGACCAATCAGATCCTCCAAGATAGTGAGAGGGTATTCTGCTACTATGTCTGGCTCTATACCATCTTCCATTTACGAAAAAGATATATACCATGCGTCCTCGAGGTCTATAATGCTCTAAGGTTGAACAGTTACATCTGGTGCTAATTAGTTTGAAGAAGCAAATGCTTAATTAATTTGATAGTTAACTTGGAATAGTGTAATACGGGTATATGTATAGTTGAATTCTACGCAATTACAATCTCTCTACGAGAAACTGAGGCACCAAAAATCTATTCTGTCTGAGGAATGCTGCTTCAAGTATAGTAGACGAATATGTTCGTTGACAGTATTTGTATCTCACTCACACGTATCTATAGAAAGCCAAAGTTATACAAAAGCTTGACCTGGAAATTTGGAAATTTCTGCTGCTCTTTGAATGGAAATGAATAAACATTGTTTCTCCTGTTAATGTGATTGCAATTCTCATTATAATCTTTTTGTTCGAAGCTATCATTTTGAATACGGCAAGATCAACTATGAATATTTGTTAAAAAAATTGCAGCTGTCACGAAGCAATTGATCTGTTCGTGTACTGTTGCATAATCACAGTGACGGACTTATAAAATTTTCATTGGAGATCAAGATCAAGTTTAAATTATCTGATCGAAGCCATGCTATCTGACTCATCGCAATCGCTAATTAAATGTAAAATTTATTTAAGACATAACTCGAACCAGCTCTATGATACCAACAACTAGCTGCCGATTTTCGATACTGATTTTGATGACATTGAGTCTGTAAATTCTCGCAATATTGGTGTACAAATGAATGTAAGATTTTTTTTTCCCCGGTACCTGTTACAAATGCAACAGCAAATAAACCCGTATTTGGTAATACATGATATTTTTAGCAAAAATTTTTCACAATGATAAACTCAATGTAGACGGATGTGAATTTTACGAACACTCGCATTCGCGAAACTCGCGCAGTTTTCATTTACAAAAGTGTCCAATTCGATCATCAGGCACGGTGTGAATATATATAGTGTTTCTTAAAGTATACAGCCGTTCGCGTTACTTCTGAATATCTGGCGCATCTGTGTTTAGTTTACAAAGCAAACAACGGACTCACCTTTGTAGATACATTGACTGCCGCTGATGTCGGTTGTATTTGATGTTCGATCAGGCCGTTGTACCTTGGGTCGAAGAATAGAATGATCAAAGAAATAGTTCCAATGCCGGTCAACCACCGAATTGCCCGTCGGTGAGACATTCTGACACCTGCATCCTCGAATAATTACTTGTAAGTCATACTTTACACCACAATAAATGTCGTCGGAACAATAATTCTAATGATGAGCGAATTACTTTGAATGTTTTATCTCACAAACCTAATTGCACTATGCGTCTTCAAAAATAAATCTATGTCGCTGGCGTTTAATGCAACAGTTGTCTATTCGTAGATAGTATTATTTCATCAACAGAACTGAGCACGCCTGAAGGCCATTGAGTTAGGATCCAATGGGAACGAATTATTATATAATTTATTAAACTACAATTCATTCCAAACGAAGGGTGCGTCGTAATGAAACTGTATGCTTAAAGAAATTTGATCCGAGTATTTTTATGATACACAATATGTAACCGTTTACCAGCTCTATATTCCGTCAATTAGATCTGAAGATTTTCAAACCGAGTGAAACAAGTGGGGAAGTTCATTTATTATCGACGCCAACAGCAAAAACTTATTAGGTGGGGGAACCTTCTTCTCAATTTTGGCTAACCTTGATCAACTCGGTGCTTTCATCGGACGTAATATTTTACACGTGTTAAATACGTCACATAATGGTTTCGCTGCAGCTGTCAAGTCCGCCAGAGTATGATTCAAATTTACAGCTCGTATACGGAAGGATGCAAATGAGTTTACTAGTTGAAGAAAAAGACCACGCTAACGGAGAAAGTCTATATGCCTTTAGTTCTGATTTTAGATTGGAAATGCAATATTTGGGTTAGTATCAGTTTTTCGTCCTCTTTAAAACACTCGACTATGAGTGGATATTTCGATTTCCCAAATTCTTTTCGGTACTACTGTAATAACATGCAATATTTCGATCTCACATTGTGCATTTAACCTAAGAAAGCCAGTGAAGCGAGTATGATCAATAAATCATGAAACTCCGAAATAATATACTGGGGAAACGAAGTTATGGTAATTTGGTGATCCATACAGCATTATACATGTATGTAATTAATTGAGAACTATACATTCCGCAAAAAGTGGCATTAAATTAGTACTGTTCGTAATGTTGAATAAGTTACATCGTCATAAAACATCGTATAAATAATAATTTTCGATATTATCACTCGTAGATATTGTAGAAGCCCAGGCGCGTGTATACAGCGTAAGACTGAAGATTCATACCTACCTGAAATATCGCAAGTCCTAATATTTTAGTTAACAAAAAAATAAGTACGTAGAATTGAAAAGACATGAAGTAAATTTTTTTATCTGAGGGAATAATCAGATAAGTGTCAATACCCATAAAAATGGAGGCCATAGAACCTTGTAGAAGTTTTTATTGTGAATACTAAAATAGTCTGATTTTAAGAAATATCAGTAACAGTAACGAAAATTTCATTATCATTCCCGCAGTGGTTGATTAACCTCAATTTTAGACACCATAGAAGTTGAAAGAACTGAGGATCATTAGCCGGGGATTAATTCAGCATAGTATATATATTCAGCACTTTTCGAGAGGCAGGTCAGTAAAATGACGATGCTGCTAGCTTTCCTGAATTTTATCGGGGGGGCTAGCGCCCATCGCAGAAATATCCCAAGAGTTTCGATAATAATCTCCGTATAAGAATTTCGAGAATACTAGGGATATTTCCGCGACGGGAGTTGGCCCCTTTGATGAAATTTAAGAAAGCTAGCGCTGCAATCGTTTCATTGACTAGCTTCACGAAAAGTTTCCGGTATAAGGAGCAACGTTCTAGGCAGAATCTTTCTTCATTGAGTCGACATTTCACACTCTACAGTATAGAAAATCATAGATAAACCTACCCAGCAAACTAAACCTCCAAATTACTTGTACAATAATCAGGTATTATTCATAACACAAATAAATTGTATAACTTTGTAAGTTCTTACGATCAATCTCTTCATCAATTCTAGAATACTTATAAATTACAAATCCTGATTCTTCGTGGCGATCTGTCAAACTATTGCAGTTTGCGATCGTTCCCGGAGAAATTTCAGGTACACAACAATTATACCCGTAAAGTATGATTTCACGGGCAGTTTTTGTAGTGCCATTGCGGCATTCGACTGTTTCTCGTGAGATTCTGCGTACATAACGCTGACACAGACACACACACACGCATATGAATGTTTATAAATAACGCCTAGATCGGCCGAACACTAACATACGAGAAGCGAGAGGAAAGCCTGAATTTGAGGAAGTTACAAAGCTATCGGCTGACGGCTCCTTTACACTTTGTTACGATGTGTTGCGATTGAGTTCCGAGAAAGCATCCGATATTGTTACCAAATCCCATGAAATATTTCTTACAAGTTTAGCAGATAGTCTGTTACAGGATTGAATTCTTTCTGATGAGAGGCGTTCATTGCTGGTAGGTAACCCCAGTATTTCATCGCAGTCGCGCAGCTTCGTTGTATTTCTTCCACTTCTTCGAACTCAAACTCAGTTTTCCAATGAAAAGGAGCTGCTTTTGAATTTCTGGAAGTATCGAATTTATCAACTGTGTCAGTCGTGGTATGGGTGTCCAAAAAATTTTCCACGTTGGGATGAAAATCCCGTCCATAAAATTTGGATATCTCTTTCATTTGTGTGTACGGATCCGTAGCAAGATCTTCGTATCGTAAGACTCTGGAATAATGTTACTTTTTGTAATTGCCGGTTTGTCAGATAAGACTCCGTAGAACAATAATGATTTGACGATGTATACGAATTTATTAATTTTATATAACAAATAGGTGCGGAGTCTATCATAAAAATATACTGTTTCATAAGGTCCGTGAAACTTTCGCTGTATCTCCTTGCTAGGTGGTCAATAGTCACTACAAAGTGTCCCACTCATACTTGGCATCAATGAATAACAAGCCTACGCGGTTTATGGCTTCGTCATACTAATACGGCCAATATTGAGTATTTCATATTATCCAGTTCAAATCTGATGCCAATAACTGTGATCATAAACCATTAGCAAAATCTGATACACGATTATAAAAACTTGTTACAGAAAATGACAGCAATGCAAGGGAAAACTATACTGACCTCAATGTAGTCGGATGTTTCTTTTGTAGTTCCACTGCAGTTTCGTAATCTGAAACCAGGTCCGCACATAGCAAAGCTGGTTCTGAACAATCAGGACCGTTTCGACAAAACGAAACTTGTTTTCTTGATTGAAGAGTTCCACGTGGATCCCTTACTAACAAAACTATTCTGACAGCTAATCTGGAAAACAATAGTCGGAACAAGTCAAGTTGAGGACTGTGGAGTCGTAACCAAATATAGCTAAGCATAGACTAGGATGATGAGTATTGACGCGATGTTAGCTGTCCAACGGCAAATTTACGTACTTCATAATGATTTCAGAGTTGTGAATTGCGAAAATTGTGGTTTTGTCGGTAAACTGTTCTTTATGAGAACTTGAAGCTCCAAAATTCCCGGTCGTAGATAAAATTGCGGAAGAATTTTTTTGAATAGATTTTTTCTCCAATAATGAATAATGTTCTGTCAATCCATGTATGTGCCTATTGGAATCAGGAGAAATATTTGTTATGTCATCGTTCCGAAACATTGTCTCATAAAAACAAAATGAATAGATTCTGGTAATGTAAGTGACACATGTTCAACTCAGCTTTTGAGAGTCAAAACGTGTCATTTGTATGAAAGTTTTTTCGATAATTTGAAACAACATCCACAAAATGTCCCGCGGTTTTCACGGAAAAGTAATTTTCGGGGTACAATTAGTAATAGTCCAGTTTCAGAAAAGTTGATTCTTTAAGACCATGCAATACGTTTGTATGATGGTGCGTGACCAGTGGGGTGTCCGTTATTTACCAAGTTGGCTGTTTTCACTTGGGTATCGTTTAAATTGTTAGTTTATAGCCTAAAAACAATTTTGAAAAAAAAAAAAAAAAATTTTCGATGCCGCCTAACCCTGCCTAAATGACGATACTTTTCCCATTCATTTAACATGGAGTTTTTGCACTTTTTGGAAATTAATTTTTTTCTTGTTTATTATATTCAATAACTTACCAAATATTGTTGATTCTGCTTCCATTATGATCCCTTTTGATAAAGAAATTTTGATATTGGCGTCAAAAATTCATTCTGTGAATTTTGATAAGGTCAAATTTATTTCATTATCATTAGTAACATATTGGTTGAAAAAAATATTTTTGTGTATTTTTGCTAAAAATGAGTGTTTTTGGCATTCGAGAAATTCCCAAAAAATTTTTTCAAAAAGTTGATTCAAAACTGCAACTTTTTTATCTCATACATTTTCTTGTACGATCTTATACATTTGACATACGGAGGTTCGTAGAAAGAAATTGGCACTTGGAAAAACTCAAAAAATGTTATCCAAAAATTCTGAAAAAATTCATTCATTCATTCATTTGAATCAACTTTCTGAGAAAATTTTTTGGGTATTTCTCGAATCCCAAAAATACTAATTTTTATCAAAAATACACAAAAATATTTTTTTCAACCAATATGTTAGTTATGATAATGAAATGAATTTTGACCTTATCAAAATTTACAGGATAAATTTTTGACGCCAATATCAAAATTTCTTTATCAAAAGGGATCATAAGAGAAGCAAAATCAACAATATTTGGTAAGTTATTGAATATAATAAACGAGAAAAAAATTAATTTCCAAAAAGTGCAAAAACTCCATGTTAAATAAATGGGAAAAGTATCGTCATTTAGGCAGGGTTAGGCGGCATCGAAAAAAAAATTTTTTTTTTCCAAAATTGTTTTTAGGCTATAAACTAACAATTTAAACGATACCCAAGTGAAAACAGCCAACTTGGTAAATAACGGACACCCTAGTGACCAGTGTTTACGACATTTTTACCCAACGGAGTAATTTACTGACCTTTCATCCGCAAGAAGCTCCTGCGCAGCATGTAACCTGAGACGTACGAGCTTCATTGACTGGAATGGGAAAAGCTTACACATTTCAGCCAGAAACCTGTGATCGTGGCACAATTCTTTGTGAGCTTGGCATTGCTTCCACAAACGTGTATTACGATTGAAAGCCCAGTAGTATTTCCCAGATTTTATTAGCTGATCTGAAATTCATGATACGATGTCGTAACAGTACGATGATCATTAGAATATTAGATGTCCTGATAATGTAAATACTGTGTAACTTATATTATAATAATAGATAATGTCGTCATAATTTGGGCGGTGTTATTAGATTTCGTAACGCAGTAGTCGAAGGATGCTGTCCATATGCCGACAAATGAATTTCAGGTGAAAAATGAATCCATCGAATCTTAATTCTTACATCCAATTTCTGCATTTTGAATCGAAATATTCATGTCAAGAATATTTCATGGTCCAAGAAATTATATATTCTTGCGTTAATGCAAAAAACGTCCTGTTCGAGTACTCGTACCCGATAACGACTTTATTGAATGTTTGTAATTTCTACAAGGATGGAGAGCTCTGAGCTCGAGTAAAGGCAGTTATTTACGCGTACATCGAATTCTTCCATATAATAAAAATAGTCGCAATGCTAAGTATAAATGTTGAAAAAATTTCAGAACAGGACAAATATGAAGTCTTCCTCATTATACTCACACCACAAAAAATCTCAAATTCGAAACTGAGTGTGTGTATGATCCGTTGGTCAGATCACACAACAAAAATTAGATTCAGCATCTTTGAAAAAAGAGCAGAAGATAGTAACACATGAGTCCGAATAAGAGTTGCGTATGTTCAATTGGAAAAAAAAAATTAATTTTCGTTATGATACGCTTACACATCTTCGGAAACGAATAGCTCAAAATAGATATAAATTATTAACGTAGGGTTACTCATTAGGTAGTAAATGATGGTCAATTACTGGATTCGCAAATCATTAGACACCAAATAACTGCTGCTCAGAGTGTGCAATTCAAAACAAAACAAAGTGTCATTTATCAAGAACATAATATACATATGTTGATGAATATATTACCTTGATCACCATATTCGCAGTTCAGCAGTGCCCTAACTCTCTTCAGAGCTTTTGCAGCAAGAGGCGGACCTCGAATTCGAGAGACACCATACTCCAAAAGTGGTTCAAAGTGGTAAAAGTTTCCGGGATGTGCATTCAGAACGGCACCAAAAAACGAGCTACCACTACGCCAAGTTGATATAATAATACTTCTAATCGGTCTCCCATTTTCCTCGATGACTGAGTCTCTAAATTTCCTGCAATTTGACATGAATACAGAAACTGATTTCAACGGAATTCGGGAACTGTTGGATGAAAGAATTGATAAAATGAAGAAAATAAAGTCCTCAAAACAAGCGACTCACCTAGCACTCACATTATATTTTCCCTTGGGATAGTGGTAATCTTTCATTTCGTTGCGAATTAGTCTACGTTGCAGATTAGTAATACGCTTCCATGCATCTTTTGATGAGGCAGCAATTTCTTCAATGTGTTGCGTTTTCTTCAATGGGATATTAATTCCCGCGACGTGTTTAGTACCCTCCAAAATATGAGACATCTGTTTCAACGAGTGGCAAAAAGATCTTTTTATGCTGAATATGTAAGATAACGTGTCATTTTTCGAAAATAATATTACTTGCCAGCTTATCAATAAGATTGCATGTATCATCGAATGAAAGGCTCAAAATAAAATCAATATTCACTAGTCAAATGTCAATTCATCTTCATCAAAACCAAAGTATTTTCATGAAACGAGTAGACGATTTAAGATGATGGAGAAAACAAATCGAGCTTACTCCGCATTCAACATAATGTGCGTTCGGGAAATTTCAGAACTTGTTTCGCTCCATAGTTGAAAAATATTAAAAAAGAAAAGACACATCGTGAAAAATAATATTCAATAAGATCGACATATTTCCCGTATTAGTATACGTGTAAACGAATCCGCTCTAGGTCCTTTCAAATGTGTTTCTATTACCAAGGTACGATATTTATTTGGCTGATAATTTTTTATAAACGTGTGTACTGGAGCAAGTATCACGTGATAGCTTTAGCTATAAGTCTCCCATTATTTTCATGAAATATTTTCATTTATATCTAATTGTGCATATATACAACGCCGGATTAAGATCACGAAACACCCTAGGCCGGCCATCAAAGTATGAACGCCCACTACCCGGCAAATATTTCCAATTCTTTGCAAATTCCAAACTAGAATAGAGACAACTATAATATCTTTATTGTGAAGGTACTCACTCGTTGTAAACCGACTTTTGCCTACCTACTCCATTAGGAACGGTATAATTCATAATTATACAACACGACACAATATTATTTCTCAAGGTCCCACTCAAAATACACAGTAGGTATACTTTTACACTAATAGAGGATTCTTGCACCTCAACTCGACGTGCCTCCAGACTCTGAGAATTTTAACGTCGCTCATTTTTTCGTATATATGTATTAGGGTGGTCCTTATTTGGGGCTCGGACGAATTTTTACCGGGCCGCCCCCCAGATCAGCTCCAAATCATTCAAAAACAATGTGGAACAAGTTCCCCGCGTAGCACATGAAGTTTCGTGAACATTGCTGGTACCTCACAATGTATTTTTTAGATAACATTTCGCTTGCTATGTTCCAGTGATATTCATTTCGTGACTCACTAGAGATGTTTCCAAAAATTGATATCAGTAAGGTTCCAGGAATGTTTGACGAAAATACATTTCTTACAACCTTCCTGCAATGTTCCATATAGATTCTTTTGAAACTTCGAATCACGTGACCCTTCAATATATATACAGGGTGAGTTTTCTCTGGTATCGAACGAGGGAGGAGCTTATCACCGCAAACATTCAGCCCCTTTCTATTCATACTTATTATCATCATATCAAAAAGCCTCACTCTGTTGTTACTGTCGCAAATAGAAACATACCTGTCCTGGACTTGAGAATAAAAGTGGGGTTTCTCGATTTGACGATAACAGGGATGAATAGAAATGGGCCGAGCGTTTGCAATAATACGCTCCTCCCTCGTTCGATACCAGAAAAAACTCACCCTGTATATATATATATATATATGGGGCTGTCCACGTCAAAACGACACGGCTCCGGACCTCAAAGTTTTCGATTTGATTTTTGATTTCATATGTTATCATTCTATGTCTGGAGAAGCTGTCAAATTTTTTTTGAATTTTTCAAGTCAACCCTTTCGGAGCTATGAATTTTTTCATTCTTAAAAAAAGGACCTTTTTTAAAATTCTGGAAAAATTCACAAAAATTCTGTCGATAATATAGAACAAACTCCCACTTCCAGAAACGTGGGCGGAATCTTTCGTACATTTTTTTTTTCAATTTTTCTAAAACTTTATTCCAAAAAATGCTTCACCAATGACTTTTATCCTACCAAAAATCTTTCAAACCCACCCCACTCAGATTTTTTGGAGTTCTTGACCTTATATTGTGTTATGTTGGTAAGGAGGTGAGTAGGTGATTTTATGAAAGTCATTTATGAAGCTTCTTATAAAATAAAATTTTGGAAAAATGAAAAAAAAAAAATATAACAAAAATTCTGCCCACGTTTCTGGAAGTGGGAGGTTGTTCTACATCAGCAACAGAATTTTTGTGATTTTTTTCAGAATTTTAAAAAAGGTCCTTTTTTTAAGAATGAAAAAATTCATAGCTCCGAAAGGGTTGACTGAAAAAATTCAAAAAAAATTTGACAGCTTCTCCAGACATAGAATGATAACATATGAAATCAAGAATCAAATCGAAAACTTTGAGGTCCGGAGCCGTGTCGTTTTGACGTGGACAGCCCCATATATATATATATATATATATATATATATATATATATATATATATATATATATATATATATATATATATATATATATATATATATATATATATATATATATATATATATATATATATATATATATATATATATATATATATATATATATATATATAATGTGTGGAACGTTTAGATTGGAGACATACCACTTTTGGGTCCCTAGTTACAATCCTGCCTATACTCCCTTTGCCGTAGCAGCCGGGTGCGTACTATCACGTTGTTGGGTTGTGTGGGTTTGGTTGGGGTGCCCCAACATCGTATCAACAAGTGGATGTCCTCAAAATATACATTAGATGAAACAATTCTTTGAGGACAGTCCTCAATGTATACAGGTGTCCCCGAAATAGTCATTGCATCAAATATTTCTATATCCTTGGGCTTCAAAGGATGCGGAACATATATTTATATATATATATATATATATATATATATATATATATATATATATATATATATATATATATATATATATACAGGGTGTATCAGGTTGAGCGCACCGAATTATGTGGGTAGATTCCTTGAGTCATTCTAAGACTAAATTCCCTGTACCAAAAATTCGAGGGCCTAATAGTTTCCGAGTTATAGAAGATTTTAGTTGACTAATCACAGGGCTTGGAGCTGGCTTAGTTAGGGCCGTATCAAAAGAATAAAATAGGTAGTGCCCATGGGTGTGAGCCCGTAAAATTTTATTCTCCTTTTTCGAAGGTGACATCGACTCATCTTCGGGAAATGTCCATCCGAAGCGGATGACCCGAAAGACGAAGACTACGAAGCGGAAGACCTGGACGCAGATAAGGAAGACGTATGCTCTACAAGGACGTTTCTCGGAGATGATGTCGACGCCTTCTTCGAAATAGGAAAATAAAATTTTACGGGATCACACCCACGGGCACAACCTATTTTATTCTTTTGACACGGCCCTGACTCGGTCAGCTCCAGGCCCTGTGATTGGTCAACTAAGATATTCTGTAACTCGAAAACTATAAGGCCCTCGAATTTTTGATAAAGGGAATTTAGTCTTAGAATGTCTCGCAAAATCTACTCACACAATTCGGTGCGCTCAACCTGATACACCCTGTATATATATATATATATATATATATATATATATATATATATATATATATATATATATATATTAGGGTGGTCCTTATTTTGGATATTTTTGATTTTTTTTCCACGATCCCCCTAAATCGGTTCTAAATAAATAAAAAGAAATTCCTGCCAAATTGGAGCTCGATATTTCAATTTTAACCTGGCCCCCCCGGCAGTCAAAGTTTCAAACGGGAAAATACGTGTATTTTAGACTGTCAATTGTTTGAACATTTTTCCAACCTAGTAAAAATTGATATAAAAATTTGAAATTCTGCACAAATATTCCCCATAGTATAAGGTATAGTTGTAGAAGTATATCAATTTTTTTTTCTTCTATTTATTCATTTTTTTATGAATATCAAATTGATATTTATATAGATCATAACTCCAGAAATTACGGATGTAAAAATTTGATATACTACTTCAATCATACCTTATACTATGGGGAATATTTGTGCAGAATTTCAAATTTTTATATCAATTTTTACTAGGTTGGAAAAATGTTCAAACAATTGACAGTCTAAAATACACGTATTTTCCCGTTTAAAACTTTGACTGCCGGGGGGGCCAGGTTAAAATTGAAATATCGAGCTCCAATTTGGCAGGAATTTCTTTTTATTTATTTAGAACCGATTTAGGGGGATCGTGGAAAAAAAATCAAAAATATCCAAAATAAGGACCACCCTAATATATATATATATATATATATATATATATATATATATATATATATATATATATATATGTACAATATGTACAATAGACATAAGACGCGCTAAAATCCCGCTGAAGATCATCGACGTTGATCGTGACGTGAATTGTGTGTTGTGTGTCATATCGTGTTTTCTGGTGTCAAAAGGTAAGTATCCGTATTCAAATCTACAGTATCAATTTCTGGATTGTTATTTTTCGCATACCTCGACGAAAACCAGCAAGTATGCGTCTACGACTGTTTCATAAACTTAAAATCATGTTCTGTAGAATTAAAGTTTTTTTATCCTCAAAAATAAAAGTTCGTATTCAATTATTTCTGTCGTTCAGTTTTCCATCCAGTACCAATCCGAAAGTCCTATTGCGCGGAAAGTAAACCCTTGACATTATTTTTTCAACGAATGTAGATATTTTATGCGAATAAGTCCTCCAGCCTGTGACCCTTACCATTTTACGGTTTTTCTGTCTCCATAGTTCAGTATATAATAATGATTCATCCTCAAAACTACCAAAAAAAAATGAAATTTTTTGAATCCTGAAACCTTTTCTTTTTCCTTGATTTTTTGAGATATCTCGAAAACATCATTTTTCTAGTTTCCAAAAAATTCACAAAAATTCTATGATATAAATTAGGATGACTTCCAGACCAAAACGATATATTATAGGATTCCAATTTTCTTCTTTTTCTTCGCCGAACGAATTTTAATATTTCACATTAATAATTTCAAGAAAATAAAAAATTTTAGTATGCAGAACTCTTGTTCTCGAATTTTCCCAAATTTACATGATTATCTTCAGAAAAATTTCAGATGAAAACAACTAAAAATCGTCTTCAGCAAAATTTGTTCATTCTTGTTGAAATTATTGAAAAAATATTGGTATTTCTCTATAAATAAAAATAGGAAAAACTGGAATCCACAGATTATCGTTTTAGCCTTAAAATTGTCGTTGTTTATCACAGAATTTGTGTCAATTTTTTTGAGAATTAGTAAAAGGACGTTTTTGAGATACATATGTATTTTGTACATAAATATGTATTATATGTACATATGTATTTTGAGATACTATATGTATATAGCCAGCTGCATAGATGCACCAACACAAGCGCACACACACACGCCATATACGTAGTCAGGCGATATTCCAGATATGTACCTGAAACGTAACCAATATCGTAAACCTACCATGTATACTCTGTGATGTTACGGGAACGTTACTTAGTAATGTAACAATGGGCGGACATTTGCACATTCCTGTGAGCTAGGCTGGAAGGTTGCTGTAACATACTGTGACCTAACAGCAACATTACAATCTTTCGACCGAGACATTACTGTAACATCTACGTAATGTAACTGTGCTACGCGGGTCCAGCCGTCTATCTTAAAAATTGGCCAATACCAGAGGGGGGGATTTTCCCTTTTGAAATACACGTGTTTTTTCGATTTTTTAAAAACCTGCGTACTAGAGCGTCTTGAACTCTTTCTAAAAATCTCGAATACTCACGAATGCGTTCCTGGTACCCGCATATTCGACATCCAGATTGATAAATCAAACTTCCGATTCGACCTTGACAGCTATATAGGGGTCATGCCATGAGAGGAAACATTTTTCTTTTCTTTCCTATAGTTGCTGGAAAACTATGTCAGAAAAAGTTTGGCATTGAAAATATTTATCATGAACTAAAAAATTCTGATCCTAAAATTTTGAGTTAATTTTACAGCAAAAAAAAAGAAGAGAATTTCAATAAATGGGGGTCATTGACCAAAAATTGTTTCCTCTTACGGAATGACCCCTATAGCTATCAATGTTGAATCAGAAGCTTGATTCTTCCATCTGGATGTAGGATATGGGTACCAGGAACGCATTCGTGAGTATTCGAGATTTTTAGAAAGAGTTCAAGACGTTCTAGTACGCAGGTTCTTAAAAAATCAAAAAAACACGTGTATTTCAAAGGGGAAAATCCCCCCCACGACTCTGGTATTGGCCAATTTTTAAGATAGACGGCTGAAACTTATTCAACATTGTTTTTGAAGTATTTGGAGCTGATCTGGGGGGCGGCTTGGTAAAGATTCGTCCGAGCCCCAAATAAGGACCACCCTATAATATGTATGTTGTACCTAAATATGCGACTACTCGTGCGATGCCGTTTGGCGATTAATTTCATGGTTTCGAAGTTTTCGATTACCAGAAGTTTTTGAACGCATATAACTTGCAATCTGTCAGTCCAATAAGAAAAAAAACAACACTACAAATTTTTTTATAAAATTCGTTTAAAAATTCCGAAAACTGATTCGAAATACCGTCTCTATATCTGTTATTTAAGATAGTCTAAGGCAACAGCAGTGAAAAAAGTTTATTTAAAATTGGCAGCAAGTTTCGTCTGTTGATAATTACCGGCCACGAACGTTACACATCGCGCGTCCGATTTCGTCATCGGCAATTACATAAACAAAAAGATACAAATCCTAACTTCGACGACCCTTGAACCGAAGATAAGTGTCAATGGTAACTATTGAAAGCTGATTTGATATATGCAACGCCGTGCGAAGAAAAACTTGCGCCCGGGGCTGAACCTGAATTTGGTGTCCCTATCCTACGTGAAAAAAAAAATTTTGAAATTGATAATAATGTACAAATTTTGTGTTCATCCTTTGTCCTCTGTGATTAGGTAAATAGAATTAAATTGTGGAGAAAAATATTGTGTCTGAAAAAACTTTTCATTCAAGTTAAACAATTGTCAAACAAAGAAATTTTTTTTAAGGGGGTATCTAAGTTTCAAAAATTATTTTTCATTGATTTTCGGTTTTTCATCTAATAATGTTGCGGGGTTATTGAGCATCATTTTAGTAGCTGGTAGAGTCCGAAATTCGCAAAATTGACTGAGTTATGAGCAGATATGTATAAAGCTGCACCACGCCGCTACACCATTAATGACTCGGGAGCTCTGCGGGGACAATTGATGGTGTTCATCTGTTTTTTAATGAAACTTGTCATACAACGTATCATTTGTTCCGTGCGAGCGTTTAAAATGATAAAAAACTGAAGCCGGGTGTCAAAAAAGTTTGTCTGGAGATATCGAGGTATTTATCGACTCGTATACGAGATATCGTCCGATACATTTTTCCACGGTGTTTAGTAGCTCGCAGGCGTAAGTGGAAAGACAAAAAGAAGGCCGCAATTCTAGTAGAAGGTGCCCTACATGACCCTGAAATCGATCAGTCCTGGTAAAATCGAATATACACTAATATCAGTCCAAAATTGTTGCTCAAAACTACTGAAACTTTGGAGCTCGTTTTCTCGTAACCATCTTTTTCAAAACTGCGACCACAATAACTCCGGAACGGTTTATCCGATCGACCTAAAATTTGTACTGTAGTTTCATATCATTATGATCTAGGCTTCTATGCAACAGATTTTTGATCCGTCGTTCCGTTTCTCAAATACACGTCGAAACGTTATTTGAAATCAAGAAAACGGACTTTTCTCAGTAAAAAAATTCATAACTTTGCCAAATTTTAATTTATCCAAATTCTGTCGCATAGGAGCCTGGAGGGTACCTTCATCAACAAAACAATCCCAAACTTTTTATTTTCACATACTCCGTTCGGCCGGTATCGTGGTCGCAGATTTCGGCACAGCTTTTTGCCGGCCATTACTTCAGTGGCTGCAACGGCCACAATTTTGATACTGCAGTGACCATTTTTTTATTTCAAATTAAAGCTGAAATTGTGCACTTTAAAACCGTATTCTTTATATTTGTGTCCGTACATGTCCCTCAATGCTATACCGTTATGAAAAGTCTTAACGTTTTATAGAGATCGAGACTTAGATACCCCCTAATGATTAAAAATTGAAATTAATACATGAAAAAATAGACAAAAATTAATACAACTTGACTTTCCTTACTTTTGAGGAGGCAAAATCATTAATAGTTTTTTCTATATCTAATGATTGCATTAAATCGTATTCAATGTAATATAAACAATTTAGGGTAATCCTTATTTTGGGTATTTTTGAGATTCAATACGACGGCCTCCCAGGATTCTTTCAAATATATATTTAAAAAAAGAAAATGCCTGGCAAGGTTGAGCCCTTAATAATAATAATCACAGGTGCCTGACAGTGACCAAAGTTCCAAATGCAAGATATGTATATGTATTTTTGTGCATCGATCGTATGAAATTGTTATCTCACGTAATAATTGATCAAACATTAGTCTTCGATCTCGCTATCAGCTCCTTATCTTCAAAATATGTGTTCCCTATCTAAAATCCAAAGTTTCTTGCAAAATCTCGGAGGTGGCAAGATCCACAAGTGAATACATACTAGCATTATCTTTCCCCCTCGAAACCCTCCAAGTTTTGTATAAGACTTTTTCTTGTATCTCTCTTAGTTTTTGAGATATTCGCCTGGGGCAATTAAAATGGACCATCCTGTATGAAAATCATGAACAATATCAAAATGTTAACGAACAATGTAGTTATTTTGAGTAATTACAAAAACTATGATGTCCGCAATCACCCGAAGTCACTGGGGGTAATAACGGACGGACGATGGGGTAATAACGGACGACAATTTTTCTCCAATGCTACTTTATATGACATTTCGTTCTTTCGCATCTGCTTTATTAGTAAACTTAGACCTCCCAAACTGTATGTTTGTAGCTTTTTTTTACGTACTTCCGTGGCATCTGCAACAACAAAAAACATGGAGTAAATACGGACATCCGTCATTACCCATACGACAATGTCCGCAATTGCCCCACACAGAGAAAATTGCGATGAATGTAAACAAATGAAGCACAGCATGAACACATGAAGAATTCTTATTACGTTAGATCAATACTTCATGATGCTGTTAGGTAACAAAAAACCTCAGCACGCTTTTGCTAACAATATTATAGACGTACATCACTCAAATATATAGGAGCGGAATATTATATGAAACGTTTGAAAAATCTTTAGCGAGACTTACCTTTGACAGTGTGCGCGGCCTTTCGTCGTGAATATTTGCCAGGCACTAAGGGTGGCATAGACTGTCACGTGACAAAGTCATTGGGGGAGAAATTAGCGCGAAGCAGTGTTGGGCAGCATCGAATTACATTTGTAATGATTTACATTTGAATTACAAATTACAAGTGTAATTTGTAATTGACAGTCAAATCAATTACGAATTATAATTGTAATTTGTAATTAAAAGTCAAATCAATTACAAATTACAATTGTAATTGACACCTTTTCTTGAATCAATTGCAAATTACAAATGTGATGGAATGTTCAATTCGAATCAATTACAAATTACAAATGTAATTGAAATGTTTATTTCGAATCAATTACAAATAACAAATGTAATTGACACCTTTTTTCGAATCAATTACAAATTACAAATGTAATTGAGATGTTTATTTCGAATCAATTACAAATAACAAATGTAATTGACACCTTTTTTCGAATCAATTATAAGTTACAAATGTAATTGATAGCTTTTCTCGAATCAATTACAATTTCTAAACGGCATTTTGAAAAGAATAGAAAATTGGGAACCAATTTGCAAAATGTTTTGATTTTATGACACTTGAATTCCTCGTGAAAAATCACTACAGATATAAATTGGTCATTCCCGTAAGTCCAGTACATCATGTAGCTGAAAAGTTGGGGGTACCCTTTCCTCCAGTTCACTGAATTACAATTAATGGTAATTTATACTCGTACCTACATATATTCGGACTCATCCATCTATAATCGAATGTAATCGGCATTTTCAAAATCACCCATGCATTATCGGAATTAGGCATAAATGCCGTTTAGAAATTGTAATTTATTCTAAAAAAAGCTATCAATGACATTTATAATTTGTAATTAATTCAAGAAAAGGTGTCAATTACATTTGTAATTGATTCAAAATAAACATTTCAATTACATTTGTGATTTGTAATTGATTCGAAAAAAGCTATCAATTACATTTTTAATTTGTAGTTGATTCGAAATAAACGTTTCAATTACGTTTGTAAGTTGTAATTGATTCGGAAAAAAAGTGTCAATTACATTTTTAATTTGTAATTGATTCGAAAAAACGTTCCAATTACATTTGTAATTTGTAATTGATTCGGAAAACGGTGTCAATTACATTTGGATTTTGTAATTGATTCACAAAAAAGTGTCAATTACATTTTTCATTTGTAATTGATTCAAAAAAACGTTTGAATTACATTTGTAATTTATAATTGATTCGGAAAATGGTGTCAATTACATTTGCAATTTGTAATTGATTCAGACAAAAGTTTCAATTACATTTTTAATTCGTAATTTATTCGAAAAAACGTTCCAATCACGTTTGTAATACGTAATTGATTCGAAAAACGGTGTCAATTACATTTGTAATTTGTAATTGATTAATTTGACTTTCAATTATAAATTACAATTGTAATTTGTACTTTAAATGTGATTGATTACAAATTTGCCCAACACTGGCGCGAAGTAGTTGGAACAGGAGTGTCTGTATTTACCCCGCGTCCGTATTTGCCCGGGGCGGGCGCCCCCTTCGCACGGCGTTGGACATATGGTTCATAAAGAAGACTTAATACAGATATCCTACAAACAATTCGGACTGCGTGGTATCAATGTTTGCCCAAGAAAACTGTCTGTTTCAAGTAGACAAGCGATGCAGTGGCGATGGTATTGAACTGCCTTTTACGAATCAGGTCGAATGCTCGATCACATATGGATGAAGTATGTAGTCCACGTCTACCCTGCTCTAGGGGAACCAGAGGACATGACTCCATAACATACCTGTCAAGATAAGAACGAAATTTCAACATAGAACCCATTGCCATCCCATAATTTCCTTTTCGGGGAATGAAGATGAAGGATTGAACTAATACTTGAGGATTTTTCAAAACCTTGAAACCCGGCCCAAATTCGAAGAAATTGTTATTGAAAATGTGGAATCGTATTCTCGCGGTGATGGGCTCTGTTCCGAATGTTGAATGAATGTCTTTACGTGAAAGTACGGAAAAAATCCTGTGTTGATTAATTTGATTTCTCACTTTCTACAGCGACAGAACTATTCGTGAATACAAATCGATGAAAATCAATCATTTTTAAAATAAAGCGAAGCTTTGTGAAATTTCTATTTCCAAACATGTTCCTCGGGACCCCCGAAGACACCATAAAATTAGCGTACGATGAAAAAAATCCAACTGAAAAAGGGGCCCACTTCACGTATTTTGCCGCCCATATAAGATGAGTGCCTAAAAAATTGGCGATGTTGGATTTGTCAAAGTCTGGAGGCACGTCGACTTTAGATGGATGTATCCTATACAAATCAAAATAGACAAGGGCTTTTACATCGTGAAGTCCAAAAACAATCAATTAAAAAATTGTTACAAATATTGTGCAGCTGAGAAAAAAATTTGCATCTTCGCCACCGGGCCGCCCTCAAGCTCTGCCGTCTTAGGCCTGGGTCTAGTGGGCCTATTGGTTAATCCCGTGTTGTCAGTATATAGTTATGACATTGTCACACCCAAAACATGGAAATAAATAATCTTTAAAACCTGTTCGCATTGTTATAGAAATACCATATGTAGGTATATAACTTTTGGGGTAAAAATTTTTTCGAATTTTGTTTTAGGATCAAATATTCGCTTTCGTAAAGATGCTTGCTCAATTTATAAATGCCATGCCTTCCCACTTCGAAAAGTGCACAACAAAAAGGAAATCTTGAAGTCCACATTTTTAGCTCTTCTGAAGTTCGTTGAATATTTTTGAAAAAACTAAGTTTTCACGATTCAAACGAAAGCATATTTGTGTTTGAAGAACTCATTACTCGTTTGAGGACAGCTGGAAAAAGTATGAATGGAATGGAAGTTATCATTTTGAATACGGCAATATCGACTTGGAAAATTTGTCCAAAAAATTGCAGCTTTTACGAAGCAATTGATCCGTTCACGTGTTGCATAATTATAGTGACGGACTGATAGAATTTTTATTAGAGATCAAGATCAAGTGAAAATTATCTGATCGTGTAAACTGTCCTCTGACTCATCGCAATCTCCGATCGAATGAAAAATTTCTTTAAGACAAAACTCGAACGAGCTCTTCGATCCCAACGACCAGCTGCCCATTCTCGATACTTATTTTGATGACATTAAGTTTGTAGATTCGTGCAATTTTGGTGTGAAAATCAATGTAAGATTTTTTCGCCCCAGTACCCTCCCAAAATGCAACGAAAAATGAACCCATATTTGGCAAGCCATCATATTCTCAGCAAAAATGTTTCAAAACTAATAACCCAATGTATGAATTTTACAAACCATCGCGTATGTCCTTTGCAGAATTGAATAATCGAAAGTTTTACGAAAGTTTCGAAAGAAAATTCACAGTAATGTCCAATTGAATCATCAAGGATGGTACAAACATGCAATTTTTATAAAATGATACAATAGTTCGTGATACTTCTGAATATCTGGCGCATCTTAATTCAATTTTCGAAGAAAATAATATTCTCACCGTCGTAGATACATCCTCTGCCGCTAATGTCGATTGTATTCTATGTTCGAACGGTTTGTTGTACCTTAGGTCAAAGAATAAAATAATCAAACACAGCGATCCAAAGCCGGCCAACCACCGCAATGCCCCTCGTTTAGACATTCTGACACCTGCGTAATCGATTAATTGCTTGTAAGTCATAAGTTACGTCGCAGTTTTCGGAACAACTGCAATTAAGAGATGGGGCTACGGCTTATCACTCACATTTCGTCCAATGTCGTGTGAATAATGATTCCGATAATAAGGGGATGACTTCTACTATTATTTTCACTAACCTTGCACGATGCGTCTTCAAAAATATATCTTCTTCGCTGGCGCTCAACGCAACAATTATATGTTCATGGATACAATTGTCTCATCAACAGACCTTGGGACGCTTACAGGCCATTAAGTTGTGATAAAATCGCAACGAATTATTATAATTATTAGAGAACAAATCGTTCGTTAGTTCAAGCAGAATTTCGCGAAAAAATTGTACAGCTTGATGATATTTTATTTGAGTGTCTAAGCGGAATCGCACAGTACGAGGCACACTATATGCTACCGTTTACCACTTCTATATTTCGTTTATTGGATCTCATGATTTTCAAATCAAGTGGAAGAAGTGACGAAGTTTAGTTTCTATTTGCGATAGGAGGTAAAATGTATTGAGTGGGGGGCTTTTCTTCCTGATTGCAGCTAACCCTGAACATATCGTTGCTTTTATAGGTCGTAATGTTTGACACGTGTTGGATTGCACGTCAGATAATAGTTTGGTGGTCAAACTCGCCAATGTGTGATTTAAATTTACAGTTGGTTTACAAAAAAACGCACAATAACCGAAAAATTCGAGTACTTCTTTGTTTCGATTTTATAATGGAAATTAAATATTTGGGTTGGCATAAGTATGTCGTCCTCCGAAAAAGGCCCAATGGTAAGCGGATTTTTCGATTTTCCAAATTATTCTAGGTACCACGGTAGCGTTCAACATTTCAAACATTTTACACACGTATTCAAATAAAACACATTCGGCGTAAAACGCTCTTTCATATCTCATCAAAAATAGAGAAAAGCATGTGATATTACTAAGCGGATGTGTAATATCGTTGCCTTTTTTACTCAACCTGTAGTAAGCCCACAAGCAGATATTGTGTCGATAGCGGACACACAGAGATAAATATCAACAAAAACTTTGGGTTGGTTCTGGTATTAACGCAGATATAATCCACGATATACAGGGTGTTCCAGACCACCCGTACACCCCTTTTAAAATCTAAAATACACGATTTAGCGAAAAATGCTCCAGATAAAAGTTGCTGAGCTCTGAAGGGCACACATTATGATGACCGTGTCTGTGACCTTGGAGATCGTCCTCAAGGTTATTTCAAGGTCAACTTTGTTTTTTCAAATGGAAACCCATATTTTCAGTCCCGGATTCATAAAGAGCGGAAAATTGTACGTTTAGATCATGTATTATACGTGGGGTTTGTTCGACTCCTATGGTGTTGTACAGTGTACACCCGTTTGTAATGGAGAAAATTGCCCATTCTAAGAAACTGAAAAGTTATTATTATCAAATAGAGATATTTTGCGCTACCGGTTACCCTACCAGAATCATACCGCATGAGGTATTTTTATTGCGGATTTTGAATATGCGCAAAAACAGCAGTACATCAATTTTATCCTGGTTGAACATTCATTTTATTTTAATTAAATTTCATGACAATAACATGTTATAACTTTAATTAAACGACGATGACATCATCAACACATTTCGATATAATGACATAATAAATCACAATATTATTAATTTGTTTTTTTCTTTTCGATGAATATGAATAATCAAAGAGAATGGAAATTCTAGATCAAGTGCTTAAAAATAGCTCCATTTTGTTGGATCGTAGCCCTTACCCTTCTTAGAAAACAATCAACTGCTCGAAGAACTTCTTAGAATGGTAAATTTTCTTCATTATAAATGGGTGTACAACACCATAGGAGTTGAACAAACCCCACGTGTAATACATGATCTGAACGTGGAATTTTCCGCTCTTTCCGAATCCGGGGTTGAAAATATGGGTTTCCATTTAAAAAAAACAAAGTTGACCTTGAAATAACCTTGAAGACGACATCCAAGGTCACAGACACGGCCATCACAAAGTGTGCCCCTCAGAGCTCAGCAACTTTTATCTGAAGCATTTTTCGCTAAACCATGTATTTTAGATTTTAAAAGGGGTGTACGGGTGGTCTGGAACACCCTGTATATATGTAGATGAAATCTCGATTGTAAGCATTGCGATCGAGATTGCGATTAGCGATAATAATATAAAACACAGTAATTTTAACGGGTAATAATATAGTAAACATTTCAGGGCCGAATTAAGCTTTACAGAGGCCCGGCGCTGTAGAATCATTGGGGGCCCTTAACATTTATAATAAACATTTAAGACAACTATAAACGTAACGTTCAAATGCATATAACGTTTAATAATGCATTATACATAACATACATGTAATTATGAAAAAAAAAAATTCTCGACTTCTCTTTTGCAAATCGTCTTATTATTATTTCGAAATCAATCGAATTGAATAATTCTTTTCGTTTGTCGGTCCGCAGTGCCACTGAGCGCGTTTTTTTTTTATTCATATATACATGTAGATAATTTGTTGAAATCATCGAATATTTTCATCAGTTTTAAAGGAGTAATCTAGTGAATTCATGTTTATTTTGTTAGTATAGTTTATTCTATGATATCCCGCACTATCCCGACTACACATACGCATGGTATAGCGATCTTTCTCTAAGTCACGTCAAAAAGTAACTATTTTCTTCTTAAACGCTGCATCATCTGAATTTTCTGAATGTGACATGATGTATATAATATGAATATCATTTTATATCACATTCAGGACTATCATCAGGAATATTGACACTCTAGTAAAAAAACTTGAATAAAAAAAAAAAAAAAAAAATCGCAGACCCATGTTATCAGTCACTGATCTGTGTTATTTTTCGATGCAAATTTCATGATACTGCATGTGCTGTCGCAATATATGAATATCCTCTGTCTGAACTCGGAATTCGTGGCATTATTATTTGTCTATTTTTGCATAGATTTTTTTTATCTTTGAAGAGTACCTACTGACTTGTCGCGTAGTGTTCACTTTCTTTCTACAAAAAGAGTGATTGAGAGATTGAAAAATTAAAACTTAAAATAAAATCATTCGTTTAAAAAAAAAAGATCTACAAAACCTGTGTCTATAAATCTCCATATGAATGGTATTTTTTTCCATATATTAAAATATAAACAAGTGATAAATATCTTCATTACATACTATACACTGAATATGTATTTTTGGTAATTTTATTTACTACTTCTGAATGAGTAAGGATTTCCGATTGAACATTTCTCACAACTGCAAGGCTACTTGTAAATGATTAATGCAGTCAAATCAAACATGTATTATAAATTCACTTAACTGGCATGAATAGTACATATTACAGAATGCACAGTATTATGGATATGCAATATTAGAGTTTGCTACTCTTGCTCTTTGTAGGGTCGGACGCAAGATATCTATACCATTAGGGTGATTTTTTTTTCGAGTATTTTTATTTTTTCACTCCCCACCTAAAATTTTGTTGGACATGTCGAACAAAAAATTCCCTGAAAGTTAAAGCCCTTAATATTATTATCAAGTACTTTTCCAGAGCGTGAAAAGATTTTCCATCTAAAATACTCTGAGAAAAAAGAATAGTTGAGCCGACTAAATGTATTCAGTTGAAGCAAATTTCTTTGTCTCAATTACTTGCTCTTCGGCAAAAGTGAGCTACAGTTGATCCAATCACACCGACTCAGTTCAAACAATTCAACTGTTCATTCAGAACTCATCAGTTGTGGCAACTTTATCACCGTTCGGCACGACAAATTCAACAGTCGGATCAACTGTATCAATTGAATCAATTTTTTAGTTGAAACAACAGTACAATTTCGTTGTGTTGATCAAGCGGTTCGGTCGGACCAATTACGTTATAAACTTTCATCTGATGCATAGTTCGGTCAGAAAAAGTCAGTTGGTTCAACTGCATTCCTATTTTTCATAACAAATCCAACAGTTGTGTCAACCTTATTTATTCGATTGATTTTTAAGCTGAGACAACTAAACGATTTGGTTATGTTGATCAAGCGGTTCGATCGGACTAATTGCATTATAAACTTTTATCTGATGCATAGGTTGTTCAGAACGTGTCAGTTGGTTCAACTGTATCCCTATTTGTTACGGCGAATGAGTCAGTTGGATCAGACTTATTAATTAAATTAATTTTTTAGCTGAAACGACTAAACGATTTTGTTGTGTTTCCTAAGCAGTATGTTCGACCGCATTGCACTCATTTATTTCTTTCTGAAACAGTCAACTTGGTTTGGCAACTAATCCGAACTACTTTCTTAGCCAGAATATCCATTCCAATGAACAATATGTTCATTTGCTTCAACGTATTTTATGGAATCAAGTAGCTTCCATTGGCGGCATGAACGGGTACGCATCGACAATGGCGCCAACCGGAAAGCGTGGTAGAATTTATTATGTTCATTTATTTATTTATTTGTACCAATTTGTACGAACTATACATATTGATTTAAAAAAATAAACTGTTTGAATAAATATTAGCATTAGTGGATGATCAATAAAACGAATATACAGTCGCATAGGCCCAATATATATAGTTTTGGCGCGAAATAATGTGCGGAAGTGGGGTCTCGTATCACGTGGTTATGCGGTTCCCAGCCAGCTTCTGACGCCAAACGCCATCTTCCTACTAGACCGCGTGGGTACCGTATCGCGTCGTGAAATACGTCTGTGAAATTGTGCTGTCGTATTATACATATAAGTCTACCGTATTTGTACCATACGTATGTACAAGATTTCACAAACTTGCTGTAGATTTAGTTGGAAGTTTTTGGATGTGAAAACGTCATGGCCGATGAAGAATGCAAGCGTCTATTACAAGAGCGGGACTTGCCGGATCTAATAGACACCTTTAGAGGTAAGTTGAGAAAATTCACACATAACCAATTATTGTAGATAGTATGTCATGTTGGCATCGATAGTAATACTAATACAGAGCGTTAAGAGAGGATGAACTTAAATAAGCCTTTATCAAGTGTAAAACACACATTCGGTTCTTGGAACCAAATAATTAGTTGATCGAAGTAAAAGTCTACTATAACCAACTATCGAGTTGTTTCAACCAAACATTCTTTGGGGCTACAAACTAACGGTTTATATCAAATCAAATCAGTCGAAAATACTACGTATTTTTCATTATAGGTTGCTCTCTCTCTCTCTCTCTCTCTCTCTCTTTCTGAGAGGAGGTCTCTTCGGAGGGAGCGTTCCTTTTGTGTATTTTGTTGGTGTATAATAGTGTAGAATAACTCGAAACCCGGTTCATCGACTAACTCCAGCTTGTAATTCTTCGCATAAATGAAGGTAGGTGCCTTCCCGCCATAATTCTATTGCTGCTTAACTTATATCTTGCGGACTAACTCTTCTAACCTAAAAGTCATACCTCTCGTTACTAAGCAATTAGGCGGCATTCTTTGGTCTCTTTATCTAGTCAGTGGTGACATCTGCCGGTGTCATTAATTGTCAACTCAAATTTATCGACTGATAGACAGATCGATAAAATAGACTTTCTTATTGACACGTTGATCTTTCATCCTCACTGATTGATAAGTGTCAACCGATACATTACCCTTCGGGGTAAGTGAGGTAATTTTTCAGTAATGGCAGCATCGCGACAATTGAGGTCGACCAGCTGTAGCAGTGCTGCGGCGGCAACAATGGGCTCACCGCTTGGCGGCAGGTTAGATTCTCATCCCGATTTAAACGATTCCAGATTCGCCAGTCTACACGGTTCAGAGAGTGGTCTTCCTCTTTCGGTAGCGAAGGTCAAAGAGCTGCGTATGCAGATGAGTGTTCATGACGGAACATTCACGCGCTTGGCCAAATCTTCGAAGCTAACGTCGGAAGATAAGCAGGTCCTCAATCAGGCTGCTATCGATTATCAAACAGCCTTTAACTTGGTGTGCTCGGCCTATGCAAAGGTAGCCTCTTCCAATGCTGCTGCAGAGGATTGTAAGCGGGCAGTTTTGAAGGCATGTGAAGCCATAACTAGGTCTTGTGTAGATAGTGTCAAGTCAGCTGTCAAGCGTCATGTCCCGACAATGATGAAGGAGAGTCTTCCAGATCTTACAGCCATGGTTAGAGAAAATCTTCCTGAGGCAAGTACAGTCAAGCCTAGCGGTGCCAAATCGTTCTCGGACGCGCTCAAGGCTCCAGGTCCTAAAGTTCACGTCCCCAAGGGACCTACGGTAAGGGTGCAGGACACTCAGACTTTTGTTTTAGCTCCGACGACTGCCTCTACGGAGAGGTATCCAAATTACGAGAAGGCCAGGGATGCAGCTATTGGGCTGCTCAGAAACTCCCAGATGAAGCTCCGCATCGAAAATATTAGGAGCGCTGGCAAAAATAATGTCCGTATTGAAGCTAGATCGGTAGACTTAGAACAGGTGAAGGCTCTTCCGGCTCTTGCCGCTGCAGGCCTAGAAGTGAAGGAAGACCCCAAATTTAATCCAAGGCTTGTTCTTCATGGCATTCCGGTAGGTTTCAGCAGTGAGGACATTTTAACTGATCTTGTGAGCCTAAACCTTGAAGGCAAACAAGACGCAGCACTCAGAGTCGTCTATATTTTTCCACCCAAAGAAAGGAGGGCCTATACTAGCTGTGTTATCGAAGTATCCCACAGCACTTGGGCTTCCTTAAAGTCCGAAAAGCGTATCTATATAGGTCATTCGGCATGCAGATTTGATGATCACGTCAGAGTACTCCAATGTTTTAAATGTCTATCCTTCGGGCATCTCGCAAAAGATTGTAAGTCACAAGCCCACTGTGGCCACTGTGCCGGGGAGCATGAAACTAAATCCTGTCCTACTAAGAACGACGTAGCTATGCATCCTAAATGCTTCAACTGCCAAAGAGCAATACTCGGGGACGTTAAGCACTCTGCCCTCGATGGCAAAAAATGTCCTCTGCTGGCAAATAAATTGAAGGACAAGATTAGTAGAACTAACTATGGCTAGCAGTGCAGCAGTCGATCCAATCTTCCATCACCTGAAAATCGGTCATGTTAACTGTCAAAATATTCTGGCAGCAAATCACTTCGTAGAATTTAAACAATATTTCATGAACTCTGACTATCATGTGATCTGCATGTCAGAGACCTGGCTAACCCCCGAAATAACTGATAGTTTTGTCGAACTCGAGGGATACAATTTATATAGATGTGATAGAACTGGTAAAAAAGGGGGAGGAGTAGGTTTTTATGTTAAGCGCAATATTCAGACGCGCATACTTCTTGACTCGCGAGGAGAATACTGTGCCAAGCCGGAGTTCATCATCGCGGAAATAACCATCTCTAAAACTGAGTAATTACTTCTCAGTGTAGTCTATCGCCCGCCTGACACGGCATACCTGTCTGACTTCGAGAACTCCTTTCTGCAACTCTTCGTGCATTACCCTCATCACGTGATCATCGGTGATCTCAACCTCGACCTTAGGCCACTTGCATACGACAGCGATAAAATGCGTGATCGACTCTTGAAATTCATAGACAGCTCTAACCTCCACCTTGTTCCGTACGAGCCGACACACAATCTCAAGTCCAGTGCGACGTGGATTGACCACTGTATTGTCGACAGTCCTGATGTATTAGTTGCATCGGTGCAGCGGGATGTATCTTTCCTCTCCGCGCATGACCTCATTTTCATAGTGTTCGACGTTGGTGTAGGGGTAGAATCGAGTGAGATTTCCTACAGAAATTTCAGAAATTTTTCAATTGATAACTTCCTAGAGGATCTCAGTAACGTCGACTGGAACCCCCTGTTCTGTAGTGACAACATTGACTCGAAAGTCGAATTCATGAACCTCGTTGTGACCGCCTGTCTGGATAGACATGCCCCCCTCGTTCGGGCTTCAACCAAACCAAACAGGAATCCTGCGCCATGGCTCACAGCAGAAATAAGGGCTCTCATGAACGAGCGAAACCTGGCGCGTCGAGTCTGGAGGAGAAAGAGATGCCCTACCCTACACGACCGGTTCAAACATCTTCGGAACTTGGTCAGGGCCAAAATTGACACGGCTAGGAATAAGTATTACACAACGACTCTAGGCACCCTGAACTCTCACTCGGAAGCATGGACTAAGCTCCGGCGACTAGGACTAGTCAAATCCAAATCCTCTGTGCATAGCTTGGTACTATCTATCTCAGAGCTAAATAAGCACTTTGCGTCTTCAGGGGGGTTATTCACTAACTTTTCGGTACGTACCGCGCGGTTTGGCTTTCCGCCTATTGGGTGAATTCAGATTCTCTAAGGTTTAATTGGTCATCGACGTCACAACCGCGCGGTAAGTAGCTGAACCGTGCGGTTCCAGAGGTAGTGAATAACCCCCCAGGCTCCACACAGGTTGGTTTTGGTCGTCAGCCGGTTCCGGCAACACTCTGTCAACCGTCCGAGGAAGCATTCGATGATGACCAGTTCCACTTTTGCAATACCGTAACCGAGAAGGTCCTCAAAGCTAGCTTCCACTCTAAGTCGAATGCAATTGGACTAGATGGCATCTCAATCGATGTAGTAAGGAAAGGGCTACCGGTACTCCTGCCCATCATAGAGCACTTGTTCCACTTCTCGCTCTCGCATGGGGTGTTCCCTTCACAATGGAAAAGCTCAATCATCATACCGCTACCTAAAATCAAATCTCTCATCGCTTGCAATGATTACAGACCGATTTCGATTCTGTGTGCACTTTCTAAATGCCTAGAAAGGGTAGTCGCAGATCAAATATCAGACTATCTTGAGGAACGCAATCTCTTCGATCACTGTCAATCGGCCTACAGGAGAGGTCATAGTACACATACCTCGCTCATCAGGGTCGTTGACTACTGCCGTCAAGCTATAGATAAAAGAAAGGTGGTTCTCATGGTCTCCTTTGATTTCTCCAAAGCCTTTGACAAGATCAATCACTCCACCCTCCTGCTGAAGCTAAAAAGGTTAAAATTTTCTCCTCTTGCCCTCAAATTCCTCCATTCGTATCTCACGGAACGTCGGCAGGCTGTCAGAGGAGCTAACGGGGTTCTCTCGGAATGGGTCAACACGACCCTGGGTGTACCGCAAGGGTCTGTTCTGGGGCCTTTGCTCTTCATTATCTATGTTTCAGACCTTTGCAATACGTTACACAACTGCAGCTACAATTTCTACGCGGATGACCTGCAACTGATGATCGAATGTGAACCGGCCAACATCCTTAGTGGCATCGCAAAGGTCAATCGGGACGTGGATGCTGTCTGTGAATGGGCGACCGAAAACGGGCTGCAATTAAACGGTGGAAAAACCAGAGTGATATTGGTTGAGTCCACCAGATACATAAACTCTTTCGATTTCAACACTCTGCCGCGAATCGAAGTGCGGGGGACTGGGATTGAGTATTCTACTGAACTACGCATTCTTGGGGTCACCCTAACGAATGATCTCTCATGGAGAAGTCATATTAACCCCAAAAAGCACCTCTGGTGCAAAAACCTTTCGCCAAGTACATTAATGTGATATTTCCCACAAAAATAGTTTTGTAGCCATTTAATCTACAAAAGTATTGAAATCAATGGACGTTGCCAAGTACAAATAAATTTGCTCCCAATTAATATCTGAATGTAATCTAGTCTTAGTTTTCAGTGGGAATTTACATTTCGATATGTATAATGTGCGTAACACGTAATAACATGGAACATACGAACTCATAAGATCAATTAAAATCAAAATTAGGAAGAAACAAAGACAAGAAAAAAAAATTTGGAGGTAGTGGTACTTGGCGGGCATTTTTAATTTTTAATTTTAGTTTTTACAAAAATGCCCGCCAAGTACCACTACCTCCAAATTTTTTTTTCTTGTCTTTTTTTCTTCCTAATTTTGATTTTAATTGATCTTATGAGTTCGTATGTTCCATGTTATTACGTGTTACGCACATTATACATATCGAAATGTAAATTCCCACTGAAAACTAAGACTAGATTACATTCAGAAATTAATTGGGAGCAAATTTATTTGTACTTGGCAACGTCCATTGATTTCAATACTTTTGTAGATTAAATGGCTACAAAACTATTTTTGTGGGAAATAGCACATTAATGTACTTGGCGAAAGGTTTTTGCACCAGAGGTGCTTTTGGTGGGATTTCATTACTTTTTGTACTATCTCGATTCGTACTAAGTCTTGTTCATAATGAATTGTACGAAGAATTGTATAATTTATACGTAGGGAAAAATTATACATTTTGAATTTAAAAATGGCAAATGGTCGGATGATGGCGCTTAGGACCTTATGCCAGCTGACAAACCTGGGCTTGTTAATGCATTGCTATGCGTTTTGATAAGCCATGTGTAAATATGAACAAGAAAATCACCATATTGACAGCTATAATTAATGCGGTACTGGCTAACACAGTAGCTTCTATTTACAACAAATATGCACTATACTTCTGAACTCTGTGGATTCGAATTCCAGGTAGAGTCAATTACTCTGTAACTGTGACGCAGGGAATATCTGGAGATCAGCCTTACATGAATGTAGAATTGAAACGAAATTTGACCGAAGATTAGTTTTGACATGAAGAAACTACAGCAACGATTCTATCAAATCAGATATTATAATGTGGTACAGAGTGTTTATAAATTCACTCATGAATCTTAGTCTGCTGATAACAATGAAAATTTATCTATATTTTTAATATTCATTACGTCAAAACATTAGAGACAAAAGACAGTTGAATGTTGATCGCTGGCTACGATGGAAATAAATAGCACTCAGGTAGCCCCTAAAACCTTATACCTTGTCATACTATCGGTCATAATTCACATTTTTTCGATTCTTATAAACGATTCTTGTCACTGGATATGAGCGGTTTGCCTAGCACGGTGATATTAAAATAACCTGAAAGCAACAGTCAATCACCCTTTAACTGTACACAGAAGATATTCCAGAATGAATTTTGCATGAGTTTAGGAAATTTAACATTTTGATTATAGCTCCTTGTATTGAATCAAAATTTGAGCCAAAAGTATTAATTTCCACATGAAAAAAATACTGCGGTAATTCTATAGAAACAAAAATTATAATATAGCAAATAGTATTTGTAGTCTCCGAATGAAGATATCTATAAGTTTACTCATGAATCTTGGTCTACTAGTGACAATAAAAATTGTCTCTATCTTTCATATCTATTGTATTAAATGTTAGAGATAAAATGATATTCATCGTTGATTTAAGGGAGTATACCCACCTGGAGAATAATTTTTTTTAAATTACTGCTACTGTCTGAGAAAACATTTTTTTGACTCAGTTTTTTTCACGGTTGATTAGTATTATTTTGATACATAGTTCATGATATTTCAAGATTTTGTCGTCTTTGCTGCACATAGATTTAGTCCATTCAAGAAAAATTGGTTGTCGTAAGGTACAGGTCGCTGTGTTGCATGAAATTTCTTCAAATTTGGAGGAAATATTCCATACGATAATGTAATTTAGGGCCAATCAAATAATAATTCATGAATTTGATTTTTGGACATAAAAATCTGTGATTGTAAGACTTTTTTTCCATTGTTTTTAAAAAAAAGTGTCTTATAATATGAAAATTCTCATATTCAAAAGTTAAATTCATGAGATAATATTGGCTTGGCCCTAAATTCCATTCATATAAAACATTCCATCGAAATTTGAAGAAATTTTATGCAACGCAGCAACCTGTACCCCACGACCACTTTTTCTTCGATGAACTAAATCTATGTTCAGCGAAGGCTACAAAATTTCAAAAAATCATGAACTATGTATCAAAATAGCACTAATTAACTGTAGAAAAACTGAGCTATAAAACACTAAAGTTGATTAGACTTTTTTTGAAGTATATTGAACTTTTTAATTAGTAGATTGAACTTTATTCAAAGATCTATTTAAACTAGATTTAGATATGATCGTAGGCCTAAAATGAGATATAATTTTTTATGACATATAAAATGAACTAAATATGCATAAGTTTTAGATGACAGTCTCTAATGACTGTTCCATTACTCCTGATGCAATATGTTTTGTACTTTTCGAAAATTTTTACCTCACGTACTTCTGCGTAGGGGATATCATTACTTTAATAACATTTGCTACAGTTTATATAGTTCATATAGTTGTAAGTAATGTCACTGCACAAAATATAGCAATTTTATCTCCTGCTTCCTCATTTTCTTATGCTAGCCGAGAGGGTATATTATTACGGGTATTCACATAACCTCAAAGACCCGAGCTCGTGAGGTAAACGATAAATCACATAGGTTAATATTTATTGTTGTTTAAAAGATATCGGGTCCATATTCGAACATGTTTACCTCCTACTCTGTGGAAAGTTTTCAATCAAACATTACTTTGTGAATTTTGCACAATTAAGTCTTTTACATGCCGGCTGACTTGAACTGTCAGTTTGACAGATCGACGCGCATGCGCAATGGCCTGGAGCGATGAATTGTGCCGAAAAGGAAGAAAAACTGAGAACGTGAAACGAGCCACCTCAAAATTAAAAATAATCATATCTTAGCTATAAGTGCACAGATTCTATTGATGTTGGGCTTAAATGAAGGCTCTTTCGATCCTCATTCTCACATTTAATCGTAGATTTGCATGATTTCACATGAGTTTAATACGGTGGGACGGAGAAAACATTATTCCCCCACTCCGCGGAAAATTGCCGCAGCTGTAAAGAGACTCGGAGAGTCGCTACGTACAAAAAAAATTTTTCTTTAATGTACTTGGCGCGAGACCTTACCGAGTCTCTTGATAATGTCACCAGAAGGATACACAGTACTGTTTGCCAACTTCGTCACTGCCGTAAACTTTTGCCTTTACAGATTCGCATACAGCTAATATCTACTCTGGTTTTTCCACTGATCGACTACTGCTGCATCATCCACCTGGACTTGACCGACGAACTCACTCTTCTACAACAAAGAGCACTCAATTCGTGCGTTAGATTCATTTACAACGTCCGCAGGGATGAACATATGACCCCTTACTTCACTAGGCTAGGCTGGTTAAAAGTTGACGCCAGAAAGAAATATACACTAGGCTGTATGATGTTTAACGTTCTCAGGACAGGCACACCAGTATACCTAAGAGATAAGTTTAAAAGCAAAGAAGAGACAGGAATTAGAAGCACTAGAGTCCCGTCTGAAAATATAGTCATTAAACCATGTAGGACACAGTATCTCAAAAAATCGTTTATGCACGGAAGCGCGGAATTATGGAACTCTCTACCCTTAGCTACAAGAAACTGTGAATCTCTAGTCACGTTCAAGTACAAACTTTACAATTACGTACTAACTAGTCAGGACAAGTGATAATAGTATTATAATCTAGGCTTCCATGTGGAGTCCTTCTCAGGTTCTTTGGGCCATGGTTTTTTCCTGTGGACGGAGGGCAAATGTCAGGACTCGCTGAGGAGGCCTCCATGGCAAGTCAATTCACCCCACTCGGCACTAATTGAAACTGTGATATATGTATATATATAATACTAAGTCTTCTACTAGTCACTGCTCCTTAATGTTTTCATTTGTATCTTTTCATAGTTATTTATCTATATTTTGACTCTTATTATACTCATTGTTATTATTGTCATTATTATTATTATTGTTTTTATATTTTTATTTTTATTATTATTTTCATTTTTATTTCTCATTATACACCATCACGATTATGATACCGCTACCGTACTGTATACAGGGTGCGCCAGAATTAAGTGCACAAAATGATAGGGGTAATAGAGGGGCTCGAGCTGGGTAAAATAACCTATATAACATGTGGTCTCCGAGACACCGGTCGCGAGATACGACCGGTTAAAAAATCGCCTTAGACGCCGGCATGTAGGCAACCAAGTACACAGCAAGCATCCGTTAGCCGTCTAATTGATAAGCGCGCTCGGCTGTTGATGCAAGTCATGATACTTTCGGTATTGAACTTTCGCCAGTTGAACGATGTAATTTGGAGCACCTCTTGGAATTACTTGTTTACATAATAAAATTTGATATCTAAAGTATTTGTGTTCGAAATTTTCGAATTCGAAAGTGGTATGACTCGCATCAACAGCCAAGCACGCTTATCAAATAGACGGTTAACGAATACTCGCTGTGTGCTTGGTTGCCTACATGCCGGCGCCCAAGGCGATTTTTTAACCGACCGTATCTCGCGACCGGTGTTTCGAAAACCACATGTTATACAGGTTAATTTACTCAGCTCGACCCCCTCTATTACCTCTATCATTTTGTGCACTTAATTCTGGCGCACCCTGTATAATGCCTAAGCACAATCTTTGATACATTGTACTTATTACAGCCAGCGCTTGAGGGGACTCGTCCCAGGGCGCTCAACAAATAAATCAATCAATCAATCAATCAATCTCTTATAGCCATTAACCTAATAAGTATACCGAGAGTTTTCGGTGAATCCGCACGACCCCCTCTCAAGGCCGAACCAACACAGGTACGCGCCGCGTGTATGAGGCATGTTCAGGAGGGGATAGGCTACTAGTAGCATTACTTATCCCCTCCCGAACGAACCTGAAGCATACTGTGGTTTGGCCATAGGAGGGGGTCGTGCGGATTCACCGAAAACTCTCGGTATGAACGGAGCTATACGCTGTGCGGGCGGGGTAACTCCGTAAGATGGAAAGGGACTTGTGTGCACGGAGTATTATGGTGAATCCACAATGGGATTCAGACCGTCTACGTTCGACGCTACGCTCTGACGTCATACAGCAAAAGCTTATGGTTGACGTCAGAGCGTCGCGTCGAATGTCGACGTTGTGAGTCCCATTGTAGACTCACTATTAAAGAGGAGACTGAACTCTAGTTACAGCATGGGCCCTGTTTTCTCTGGGATCAAGATGGCGTTGCGATCGCCAAGTACCCTGGCTCTGCCTTCGACGTGACAGCTGTTATCGCCTAGTGTTACTCATTTCATCCCTGCCATCGCCGAAATTTGATATTTTATTGTATTGGAAATTGCGCCCTGACTACGTAAATTTTTCGAATTTCACTCTACTGATTTTTTGCCTACACATATGCTTATAGGTCGTTTGGATATATGTATGACAATTGATGTGAGACTTGACCCTAGAACCCTGTCGTTGTTTTCAGCACCCATAAACCCTGAACATGGATCGTTCGTGTCCATCGCTTATTTGACTCTGTTATTGTATAAGGAAAAATCTGAAAAAATTCATGGGTGTTCTGTGAGGTTTGAATTATTCATCAACCAATAGTCATATTATCAACTCAATTTGGAAATTGTTAAATTTATCGTTGAAAAGAAGTCGAGATCAGAAAATGGTTGATAATCGCAAAACGCCAAGGACGCCAACAACCCATGTTCAGAGGTCTAGGGTTAAATATGGATGTACGTGAGGGGTGCAAAATTTGGTATCTATATGCTTTGACGATCGTATAATATATGGTTTTACAATTAAGTGATTTTTTCTCAGTTAGATAATGGTATTACCGAGACTTTGTTGGAAGACCTAACGGTTAACCTAATTAAGGAGTTACTCCCGCTAGTTGGTACGCGAATGAGGTTCACTATGAAATGGCAGGACCATTTCAATCGAAATGTTGATAATAAAGAAGGCACTAATAGTTCTGTGAGTGCTTTTGTATACAATTAAAGTATAATGTTCTAGATCAATTTGATTTGAAACTTAGAAAAAAAAGAAAATATATTAATTTGACAAAATCTGTAGAAATTCCCCAATCAAAAGACATTTGGCTACCAAACGAAAGATCTCACTCATCCGTTTGTGATTGGTCAACCAAACTTATCGAATGGTTCAGAATTGTTTCGATTTCTATATATTTACATATTTTGACAGCATTCTTCTGATCATGATGACACGTCAAGCGTGTCCTCCGCAGACTTGGATGAGGAGCAGGGAAAACAGTTAACACGACAAAAATGCTTTAATAACGAAAAAACTTACGAGGCTGCTTGCAAAGATTTAAAAAGTTCTGCACGGATAAAATCTATTCTGAATAGCAGCATTGAAGGTACAGGTATCCTGAGAGGGTATAAAAAATCAAAAACTCTATCCAGAAAATGTCGGCGGATAATAGCAGAACTTGTAATTTCAAGTTCTTTGAAAGATCCGCATAGGTACGCACATACATGGCAGTCCATAAATAAAGTAGCAAGTGTTTTATAGTTCCTTATATTTTTAGTGTCTTGCGAAACACAGACTTCCAGCAACTAGTTGAGGAAATAGTCAACCTATTTCCAACAGAGAATATCAAAACGTATTATATTCCACCCGTAAAGAAATAGTTTTCAAGGACAGAGAAATCAATTAGTTCCAGTGGAAAGCTGGTAGATAAATATCGAAACAAATTACGTGATTTTAGGAAGTTGTCCGGCTTGGTACAGTCAACTGAGTCATGCACTTCAACCACTGCACATGCAGGTATACTTATACTTGTACGATTTTCAAAAAGTATTTAACTCTCCATAACGCTGCTTAATGCTGACCAACGAATGCTTATATAAATACTAACGCTACAACTTTTCTGCATTGACTTGATCACAGATGATATACAAATGCAGCAAAGCATCTCATGGCTGCGGCATGATCGAGAGCCATGGGATTCTGTGCAACAGCACTGGTTAACCATAGCTCCGCTTAGAATTGCTGATATACTGGACCCAGTAAGAATGTCTCAGACATTTATGTACAGTGGCCAATATTAAAGGATCCCCTCGGTTATACGCTGATTGAAAAAGATTTCGAAGCGCTAAACATTTGCCAAAATGTCAACATAATCGATGATTGGATCAAGTTTTTTGATGCGTTTATAAAATCTGCTTCTCTTTCAACAACTGGACGTGCATCTTCGTTATGCAAGCTGTTGGATGACTATAACATCACTGCCGGTATAATCCAAACTAGATATCTATTGGGATACAAATACTGCAACGATAATCAATCTCCTTTAATATGTTTTCAGAATGCAAGGTTATTGCACAAATACTTTTTCTACCGATTCTAATTCCACCAAATAGTAGAAAAAGAGTTAAAAAACAACACTGGAAGCCTTCATTAATTGAGTGCGAAGAGAGTATTGTTCAACATGCAAAGGTAGTTTTCCTCGATAATCATGGAATTCGATTCGGTCTGCATTATCTACCATTGACAAAGAGCCTTCTGCAGTTACGTACTGAATCTAGCTGGTGCTCACTTTGTATAAATATTTCGTTTTATACTCTTATTACAGATACCCGGAGATATACAAAGACTGCAGGACAATCGGAGGGAAAAAATGCGACAATTTGGACTGACTATAATCCAACCATTTATAATCGTTGTAGGCCCTACCGTGGAAACTGTGGATAGCGTCTATGTCTCAATTGACCAAACTCTGTACAAGCTTCCTACCGCCTTAAGGTAGTAGTCTCGCGAAGTTAGCAGCCAAAAGTTTGGACGGCGCGTAATGGTACGATGCTCGGCCTTTTGCCGTGTTGTACCCGAAAACTTTTGATTAGGTACAGGGTGCGCACACACGTGCGCCTGAGTACCACAGCCAAATATCCCCGCAACTGGTCGGACTGTCGATCATGGCAACGTCGTTACAGGCTTCGATTGTGTATCATCTGTGTGAGTCCGACATAACCACAATATTATTTCGTGCCACGTGTTTTCAACGAAAAGACTAAATAATGGAGAAAGGTAAAAATAATCAATTACGACGAAATGGACGATTTATAAAAAAAAAGCAATTGGAAAAGCAATTACGATTTTCCGAGATGAGATCGAAATCCAAAAAAAGTGACGCAAGAGATAAAATATCGAAATATCAGTGTTCTGGTAGGCGTATTGTTGAACTCGGAGAGCTTGCGAAGAATTTGAAATGCTGCAAATGTGGCCAAGTATTATCACTGGAAAATATCGTTGATGAAAAACGCTTAGGTCTGAATTCTGTGTTGACTGTGCTTTGTGAACCGTGTTCATCGACGACACTTGTATCCACAGGGAAGACCCATAATTCGCCGGGATTTACACGAGAAATGTCCGATGTGAATTCTAAAGTTGTGTTTGGTAAGTATATAGTCTATTTCTTATGATACCAAACTATCTAAATTATGTTCCAAAATTGTGATAACGGTGCTATCTTAACCTCGATCACAGAGTCCTAACCTCTTTTCTCTTCAACAGGTACCATACATGCTGGAATTGGATGTGACGGACTCAATAAAATATTAGCTTGTTTGAACATTCCCGTCATATCTAAAAACCTATACAGGCGTTACGAGTCGGAAGTTGGTCCAGCTATTGAAAAAGCTGCTAATGAAAGCTGCAAAAGAGCGGCAGAAGAGGAACGGCAGTTAGTCATCGAGAATATTGAGCAGCTGTGTGAAAATTTGTGAGGGTTTTATATAACAATAAACGAATATAAAATCATATTCACGTATCGTACAAACTTACTCTCATGTTATTGGATACTTTTCCAAAAGAATTAATTATTTTCATTTTGTAATTTTTCCATGGAGAGTGTAGCAAACCAATTGGTTTGTGATATCAAACATAATTTAGTAATATCATATTTTTCAAAACGCTGAAAATTTTTTTGATTTTCTTTTAGTTTTTTCTATTTAATTGTACATATTTGTCCATCAATTGTATATTTCTTCGTTTATGAATTGTATATATGTACAACACAAAGTCATTTCAATGATGGTTTCCAGAGTGAATCTATCATGTAAATAATATCGATGTATCCAATAACATTTTTATGAGTTTTATATGAAAAATGGCCGTGATTTTGTTGGAGTATTTTCTGTGCTAGACATACTCGATACATTCATACATTACCACATAAAATCTAAATTGTTGAGAAGACATATTACTCAAGCAAATATTACGTGAAAATAATTTGACAAATGAAGAAAAAATAAATTGATCATTATTTGAATCAAATGCTGTCTTTGTTTCATTTATAATAATATTTTTGGATTTTTTTTTTAGGTCTCCAAACATTGTTAAGGAAATTTATCCTCACTTCCACACACTTCGATCAGCAGCCTCTTCCAATCCCTCTCCGTCAAATATTGTCGATTCCAGCACGTTTGATGCAACTTTAGGTGAAATTATTAATATAATTGTATCCTACGACATGGGATGGAGCAAGCGTGGCAACGGTAGAAGCTATGATAGCTTAAATGGTTATGGGGCTATTATAGGAATGTTAAGTGGCAAAGTTTTAGATTACGCAACTCGCAATCGAAAATGTAAAAAATGTGACATGGGCCAACCAATAGACAGCCATGATTGCCACAAGAATTTTACAGGTAGCGCTAAAGCAATGGAAGCATCCGTAGGGGCTCAGCTCATAAACAATAGTCCTATTCTTGAAGCAGCGCAACTCAAAGTTCGCGTTGTTATTGGTGATGAAGATAGTTCTACCATTGCAGCAGTTCGGAAAGCAAACTCGCAAGAAATCTTCAAGTTGGCTGACGTGAAGCACCTTGGCAAAAACTTTACCAAAGAATTATATAAAATTCAAACAACGTTTCCCGAGATGAAGAGACCGGCCACCATTGCTCATTTAAAAAAATGTTTCAAATACGCGGTTTGTCAAAATAAGGGGAATGAATCGATGCTAGCAAAGGCTGTGTACAACATTCCGAATCACGTATTTGGGAAGCATGATGAATGTGGAAGCTGGTGTCACGAGGACAAGACGCATAAAATAGTCCTCAAAGATTCAACTCTTTATACTAAATTAATGGAAATATTCACCAAATATGCCAATAATGCCGCGAAGTTCTCTGTAGCTGCTTCGAGTCAAGCTAACGAGGCTCTTAACAATACTATGGCCCATAAGTGCCCTAAAAATGTATGATATTCGCTTTCTAGATCAGCAGATGATCGTATGGCCAGTGCAGTTTGTACTACAAATGACGGTGATGGTTATGTAGCCAATGTTGAAAAAATAATGAACGTCTCACCAGGAAAAAATAATGAAGTGTACTCAGCGAGAAGAGATAAAGAAAGATTTGCACGAGCAGCTAAGGCAAAGTTGCCCAGCTCCAAAGTGCGACGAAATATATTGAAACAAAACAGAGAAGCTCTGAGAAAAAAAACTGAACGAAAAGAAGGTATCACATATCAGTCCAATTGTGGTTTTGAGATTGACGCAAAGTCTAATTATATTATCGAATCGCAAGATGACTTAGAACCCGCCCAAAATATTCCCATAACTCCTGACACAGCTATTGCAGTCTATTTTGATCTAGAAACATCAGGATTTGGATATTCGTCAGACATTTTACAGATTGCAGCCACAAGTGAGGGACGTACATTCAGTTTATACGTAACTCCGACACAAGCAATCCACGAAGAAGCTGGAAGAATTACGGGGCTAAAGAATATCGGAGGAGAATTATACCAGAGCGGTCGAAAAGTTAATTCAATTCCAATTGAAGATGCCCTGCAGGCATTTCTGCAATATTTGAATTTATCGTCCAAGCCATGCTTACTTATTGCTCACAATGCAACTTTCGATTCTTCACATTTGCTCTTAGCAGCACATAAATATGGCATGACATTGAAATTCAGAAAAATAATCGCTGGCTTCTCCGATACATATTCAATCCTCAAAAAAATGTATTCTGATCGAAGGGGAGCAGGCATGTTTAAGCTTGAGCGATTGGCTACAGATTTATTACATGTCAACGCCACAGGCCAATTTCATGAAGCATTATATGATGTAAAAATCTTAGAAAGAATTGTCTCACAATTTATTCCAAAAGAAGTTCTTTTCCAAGATGGTAAGCATTTCATGGAAAGATCAACGCACTGTTTGAATTTACGAACTGCAGCAACAATTATACCAACTTTGTCGCCATTGACGGGTACTCTATCGAAAGGAATGATCAAAAAAATCGCAGAGGCAGGAATCACCTTTGAGAAATTGAAAGAATTGAAGAAAGAAAGAGGAATAGAGGGACTTCTGCATTACTTAACGGAAAAAAAAAAAAATGGTCAATCACGTGTCACGAGAACGAAGAAAGTCCTCACACAGATTGCAACATTCTTCAAGACGAACCAATGATCGACACCAAAGATCTGAAGTGAACAGTGATCGGTTTCAACTACGTTTTATGGAAAGTCCATTGTTATATTCGTATCATTATATTGTTTTGATTTTATCTTTGTTGTTTATTATGTTCACTATTATATCAAAGTTTATTCAACGACATTAGTGTATAGCAAAGAAATATACGTAGTCCATTACCATACAGAAATATATTGATCGATAGATAAAGATTTATCATACAAGTTTCATCATTTGTGCATTATTCTTACTCTTATTATTTTTTTAAATGGAAATATTCAATATGTAAATCATATATGCAAAGATTTCGATTTGCTCTTTAAAATAATTTTTACTGCTCAATACCGTCACGTAGCTTTTGTAGCAAGTGCTTTTCGGAGTGTGAGAGGTTCTCCCACCACTCTCGCTTTACAGTCTCCCACCACTCGCGCCGTGCAGTGGTGAACGATCACAGCTACCCACTCTACAAGCAGTCAAATATCGTCAGAGATTCCATACTTTCGAAGCTTCTATGTCTTGTTAGGAACGGTAAAAAAAAAAAAAAAAAAAATCGTAAAATATACGGAAAGGACTATTTCACCATTGTACTAAGTTTTTTTCAAATCGATGTCGTCATTTTTTTTTTATAGTAGATAATCCGATTTTGGCCATAAGAGCGCGTGTAAAACGACGATTTATTAATAATTAATATCTCGACTTCTAAACGGTACAGCCCCTCCAAATTGAGCCAATGTTTTTATAGTACTGCAAAGATCATCTACAAAAATTCGCTTGAAAATCTGTCTCAAAATGTGTTCACGAGACTACTACCTTAAGAACACTTGATATATGCTCCAAGGCATTTCACGCGCTAAATGCTTGCTACCCCCCAGAAAGTGAACACCTCCGGTACATTATACAACGCAGTGTGTATAAATTCTCCACTGAATGGGATAAGCCGATCTCGTACGTAATGGAACTATTACCATTGATACAGAAACATATGAAATAAGCTTTGTTATTGGTGAGTTGAAGTCTATTGTGTCTATCTAACGTAATTCTTATTTTCAAACTCTAAAACTGAGTTTATACTACTGTCCATTTTGTTTACATACATTTCCTGATCCTCGAACACTTATATTACACTGCAAGATCAAGCATTACACCTCGATCAATTCACCGTGCACTTGTCAGCAAGAAAAATGTTTTCGATCGTTTCCCAATATTTACGGTTTTAATAAACACCTACAATCGAAACACCAGCAAGCTAAAACTTCACGTCCAACTCCACGTAAGCATGATGACGAAAATATTCTACTGATTCCTGATGAAGCACAAATACCAGTCTTTCATCATCCTGATTTGAATATTAAAAATAACTGTCAGTGTTTGAATATAAACGAATATCAATTATTGGTTACAAATTGTGCCTCAGTATTTGTAGCTAAACTATATGCTAATAATTCTGTAACACGTGCCCTTGTGCAGGAGATTATTGAAGCTGTCATTGAATTCATCAGTATCACTTGTATTGAATCTATCAAAATAGTACATTACGTGACAAGTGCGGGAAGTAGGTGATACCTGCACGAGTGCAGGATCACCTGCCCGCACGAGTTATGTATACTATTTTATGACACAAGTTGCGGTCAGTTCGCGATAAAATCTAATAAAAGTAGTATTGAATAACACTGATATAGTCGGAAAATAGGGAGTGATAACGATCGGGGGGAGCGGGTCCAGGGCCGCGGGCCCTGGTGGGGGTGCAGAGGGCGAAGCCCCCGCCAGGGGGGTGTGGGGGGCGGAGCCCCCTCACCAAAAAAAAAAAAAATACTCACAAGAAGAAAAAAAATTCAAATTGAAAAAAGTATTCAATATTAGGCACACTGTTGAAAAAATCATTAATTAAAACAATCATTCAAAAAATATTCGTGAGAAAAATCATGAAATAAAAATTGCTTTATCAATAATCATTTATTCGATAACGCTCATGATCAATATATGTATTTTAATATGAGGGACATTTAATAGTACGTGACTCAATGAAAGTAGTGAGTTATAATATAATTTGTAGCGCGGTGTGTAGTAGCTACAGGTATACATCCGAATCGTGGTAAATTGTATCATTCATGTAAATATTACCAGTATAATCTAGTAAATAGACAGTGCGCGAGAGCGTGTTATTACAATTCTATAGGACTGTGGCGGTAACATTCACTTACCGCACGCTCCACAGGCATGGTAAGTCGAACTTACCGCACGCTGTATCGAAAAGAAATATAATTGTATTAAATGTAACGAAAGAAAATCCGATTGCAAAAATGCTTGATGTTTTGGCCCAGCCATTTAAAAGTTTACAAACCGAATATCAAAGGTTCAAGTATTTCCAAGCTTCATCATATTTCATCAAACCTGAGGCATTCTCTGTTGGTACATCATTAAATCCAGCTACTGTTAATAATATAACGCAAATAAATGTAATTAATCTCTATGCACAAATCGTGCCGATGGCCAAAATCTTGAAAAATTTTCTAGAATTGCCGAATATTTTTGAAACAATAATTTCTTACATGGATGAAGTCAAAACTAGAGACAGCTTAGTTTTCCTTGTACAAGGAACACTGTGGAAAGCAATCGAGCAGAAATTTGAGAACAAAGTAGTTCTGCCTTTAATTGTGTATTTCGATGAGTTTGAGGTAAACAATCCATTAGGTACCCATACGGGAATTAATAAACTGGGCGGCGTATACTATACTATCGCCTCAATTCCGTCGGAATATTGTGGTAGGCTTGAAAACATTTTTCTTGCACAGCTTCACAATTCACAAGATATGTCAGTTTTCGGCAACGGACATATTTTTCATAAGATCATAGAACAAATTACTGATCTGGAAGAAAATGGTATTACAATTCGCATTGACGGGAAGGAGATGCAAGTTTTCTTTGCATTAGCAGTTTTAGCAGGTAACAATTTAGGTCTGCATGATGTACTCGGATTTGTAACAAGTTTCAATGCTAACTATGCATGTAGATTTTGCATTGCACCCAAACAGGTTCTTCAAACTCAGGTATTAGAGGATTCGGAAATGTTACGTACAGAAGAAAACTATGCCGAACATTCAGCTAACTGTACAGTTGGTGTAAAAGAACCATGTATATTCAACAAAATATATATATATATATACCGTCATATCATGTGACAGTTAATAAATACTGCGATGTCATGCACGACAATCTTGAAGGTGTATTTCGCTACGATATAGCAAAAATCTTAAACCGAACGATAAACGTGGATAAATATTTTTCTTCAACTACACTGAATAATCGGATCCGATATTTCAATTATGGCAGCGCTTTTAAAGGAAATCTTCCTCCAGCCATATCTGATGATGCACTAAAGAAAGGATGTCTAATACTGTCAGCATCGAAAATGTCGACTCTTGCCTGCAATCTCGGATTAATAGTAGGTGATCTTGTACCTGAAGATAGTAAAGCATGGAAACTATTCGTTGTTCTCAGACAAATACATTGCATCGTGATGGCACCATCGCATACAATCGAGACTATTTGTTCATTAAGAACTTTAATTTCCGAACACCATCGCATGTACTTGGAATTGTTTAAAGAACCTTTGGAGCCAAAGCATCATTACTTGTTACACTATCCTGGTATTATTGAAAAACTTGGTCCGCTTAAAAACATTTCGTGCATGAGATTCGAAATAAACCACAGAAATTTCAAACAAAATGCAAAAGTTGTATATCTTCTCGAAGAAATATATTACATACGCTAGCAACAAAACAACAGCTACAATTAACTTACAGACTGCTTGCGAATAAGGGATTTGAGAAACGCTTTATTTGGGGAGTGTGTCAGGAAAATATGATACGTAATTTAGATAAATTTAGAATGTTCCAAGATGTGCTACCTCCAGGTATTTTAGATGACGATCGATACCTTTTAGTCTCTTGGATTCAGGCTAATGGTACACTTGACGAGGTTGATTATGACCGCTTCAAGGCCACGGGATTTCTGGACAAATGCGAATCTGAATGAGAACCGTTTGACTCGATGGCAGCGCGCCTGGCGGCCTCTGAGAGAACTGAACCCTATCAAGATATCGATACGCTGTTTTATCGACATTATTATTAAAGGGATAGATGATTGATAAATTCTGCTAAGATTTTTGTCAAGTGAGGAAAATTATTATATTAATTGAATTGTGCGCAAGGCGGAGTGATTAATATTCGTACGGAAATATTACGGTAAGCTAGTTATTCTATTAATCCATTTTAATGAGTGTATTGAGGAAAGAAAAAGGTTCTTTGTGGATTCTTTGAAAATTTCAGATGAGCCATGCAGGGTTAAAAACACCTAGGGAAGCAGTACTCTTCTACGAAGAGACTGACTCCTAGTAAAAAAGGTATGAGGCATGGGATAGATTTTACACACAAATTATTGATTTTATTCAGTTTCAAACTCAGTAACAAAAAACAATAATACACAAATTATCAATTTTATTCAGTTTCAAACTCAGTATTAAATAATAATAAACATAATATAAGCTTGCAAAAATCGTGTAGACAGTCGAATAGACATTATTTACAAGTTATCTGGAGGGGAAAGTAACTCGTTGAATTGCCACAGGTTTGATTAATTGAATTAATAGAACGATGACTAGAATTCGAGTCAATTTCTGTGAAAAATGAGCCAAATAATTCAGTTGAATTACAAAAATTATTTTCAATTGGAATGAAAAATATTGATTATATCGATTTAATGATTTTGAAATGATATGAAATTTGAGAAATGAATTTAAATGATCAAATATGACCCTGAATTAGAGTGAATTACTGTAGAGAATATATCGAATCAAATAAATCAATAAAAATCAAATACAAATGATAAAATGAATTTCAAATGAAAAAATTAATGCGATTACCTTATTTCTAGCATACCAAACATAGACTACGGATCTAATTGAATCGTAATAAATACGTGGAGTGATTTTTAAAACTAATCCATCACGTCAGGTGATCTCGACGAAAACAAACTGTCTTGGAGTGTTGAACCATACCTGTAATACATGATTCTATTATCACATTTCATTCTTAACGGTGAATATTACATGTTTGTGCAGTATTGCAACTGTATCGCTACCTTTATTCTACAGCTGTATACTCCAGCGTTTTTATCGGCTCGTTAGGATGATTGTTAGGCCTCCGTGGTAGCTGATATACTTGTTAGGCCCCTCTTCGATCGCCAACGCGCCAATCTCGGTCCAGGGTGCAGTATCGAGCTGGTGACTGAAACAGCTCGGACTTCGAACTGGCCATTTGAGCTTTGAAACAGGCTTCGAAAATTATTTATTGATATGAATATCAACAGGTAACAGATGATATGTGGCCTGAATTTTTTTACAACAAATTTCAACGGGACATTGAACTATATCCAATTTTTTAACATAAAATCAAGCAGATAATCAGATGTCTGCGTCGTTGCGCTTGCAAAAAAAACAGCATAAAAAAATCACTAAAATGAAATCAAATGCAACAATTAACAAGAATTAATATGTGAATAAATACCATGACAGTATGTCAATGAATGAAACATGAAATATGACATACAATCAATTTTTCAACATGGAATCAAGTAGGTAACACTAGTTTACAAAGTTCATATACCTTTTTTTAGGAATATTTCACTTCTCATAAATTTATGGTTGCTTAAAAAATTCTGTCACGTCACATTAGGAATATATTTTAATTTATCAAGTTTCAAATTTAAAAACAATGGCTTAACTAATGAAACAAAATATTGTAAATGATTTATTTGACTTTTCCCCTTGTGACTCTCTGGAACATTTTCCCTTGAACCAATCTGTGATTTGAGACATTTTCAAAAAAATTAGACCAATCGCTAATATATGTTAACTTTACAGTATTGAACTTTGAATTCAAGTAACCAGCGCGGGTTGTCTAATAAAAACCGACATTCGTAGTAGCAAAGTGTGACGTGATAGAAAGTTTGAAAAAGAAACTATCCTTTTATATTAGTAGAGGGTAGTTGAATGAGAAAATAAAGGTTCCATCTGAGGCGTATAAAAAATGTTAAAATTTGTAAAAAAAAAGCAGAAAAGGAGATTATGCAAATGCAAATAAATGATACAATTAATCAGAAGTAATACTCAAGAAATAAACAAGGAGTAAATTGACAATATGAAATAAATATATTTTGGTTGGCGTTAGGGAGGCTGGAGGGAGGGAGGGCCACCCGACCACCCACTTCCCGTCCCCCCCTCCAGCCCCCTTCTGACTGACATCTGACGATCTGCTTGATTATATGTATATATATATATATATATATATATATATATATATATATATATATATATATATATATATATATATATATATATATTTTTTTTTTTTTTTTTTTTTTCTCGAAAAATATATAGAATCAAAGAATTAATAAAGCATAGCTTCCAAACGATTGAGCCAACTATCTTGAAAAAAAATTATGGTAGCTGTAAACACTTGAGAGTATTTTCTGTAAATTTTTGAAGCAAATCAAAAGTGACGTATTGGTTGAAAAAACGTATTTTTGTGTATTTTTGATAAAAATTGGTATTTTTGGGATTCGAGAAATTCCCAAAAAATTTATTTCAGAAAGTTGATTCAAAACTGCAACTTTTTTGTCTTATAAATTTTCTTGTACGATTGACATACGGAGGTTCGTAGAAAGAAATTGGAATTTGGAAAAACTCAAAAAATGTAATCCAAAAATTCTGAAAAAATTCACATAAATTCTTTCGATATATTTGTGTGATAAGACAAAATTATGATTTTTTTGGGATCGGTCAACTTTTCGACCGTTCGAAACGGCGTGGAATACCTCATATATATATATATATTAGGGTGTTTTTTTTTGAAATTTTTAGTTTTGCTTAGGGTCTCAGCCCCCGTTTGAGGCAGGTCTATACTTGGAATAAAAAATTTTTCCAAGTAAGGGAATTTTTTTTATACCCAAAGGAAGCTCTTGAGACCCTAAGCAAAAAAAAAAATTTCAAAAAAAAACACCCCAATATATATATACCGAGAGTCTTCGGTGAATCTGCACGACCCCCTCCTAAGGCCAAACCAACACAGGCACACACCGCGTGTATGAGGCTCTTTCAGGAAGGGACAGGCTACTAGTAGCATTGCTTATTCCCTCCCGAACGAGCCTCACGCATACGGTCAGTGCTGTGTTGGTTTACCCTTAAGAGGGGATCGTGCGGATTCACCAAAAATTCTCGGGATATATTGTGACGTAGATTATTGTAGACCCTCGGATCTGGACCGGATAACCAGCATCCGAGGTCGATCTAGTCGACAATCGGCAACAACAGACTCGATATCTTATCTTTTTAATTTTTGCTGGGCGCCAGGCGACTATCCGCCCCGTTACTTTAAATCAACAAGACACAGAACTTACTATCTTAAGCGGCGGCTAGCAACAGTACCGCGGAGAGGGGAGGGATTACAATTAAAGGATTAGCACGGTTAATAGACGACTCGTGGCGATTTCGGGTAACATAAAATCAAATTTATTAAAGAAAAAATAGATGAATAATAATCATAAAAATACAAACAAAAACTTTAGACTCTAGCAATAATCAGGCACTCGTAGTGCTTTCCCGCGGGTCAACCGGAGGCGAGTTTTACAATCATAATTAACTACAAGCGTCCACGTAGAAGCGCAATAACAATAAAAGAAAATACAAAATCAATTAACTCGACCAATCCGTACCTCGCGGAACAAAACTTACAGATAAAAGACAAAAATCTGCCCGCAGGGCGTGACTAAACTAATTCCCAAAATTACTTAACATCAACTTACACTAACTCTGCCTACGTAAGCGAACCCAATATTGCCAAATACGAGAAATGTTTCATTCTGATCTAGCGTTCTGAATCTCCTCGTGGGAGAAAGAGAGCGCGACAGTAACGGACTGAAGCTGTCTCACTCACACTCGTGTGTGCAGCGTACGTACTCTAATAAGTGCTCTAACGCGACAGAATCTCGAAAAATTTACTCAAAAAAAATAAAAACTCAAAAACTCAAACTCGAAACTCTATTATGCCTTCTGACACTGGTGGCGGCCGACCGGCTCGGAGATCGGTTTAATTTAATCCCAAATTCTACTCAGCCTCGTGGCTCGCAACAAGGCAAAATGGCAGGTGGCCGTTTGCCGGATTAAAATTTTCACGGATCAATTAGCTAACGCTTACCGTTGTCCAGCCACCCTATCGGTCAGTTTCCCTCGTAGGAAAAACCTCGGGGACCATCCAGGCACTCCAACACCTTTGGTAACGACCTCAGGTACTCACACTCACTCAAAACGTTCCTCTAAGGGAATTTGGCTTATCAAAAAAATTAGAGCGAGCACGGAGCTCGGCGATCTACCTGCGAAGCAGGCCTACGGCAGAGTAATTCGACCGCATGACACCGGTCGTGCGCACACCCTCATTACGCAGTCATATATTGATTAGGCGATCGACTGCTGGATCTCTACATGGCGGCGTGCCACGCGCGTAAACTCAAATTTGACCAGGGCGTAGGAAGCCCTCGTTGTATGACCACGGTTCGCAGGCTCTTGGGGGTGGCGGGAATCTCTTCCACCACCTGTATCCCTCGTAGCTGAGTGCCCTCGGCACTTCCCCCTGTCTTCGTGTGTATGAGAGGGTGCTTCCTTAGGCGCCGACTCGTGTAGGAGTTATCGGTCAACTCTCGAAATTGGGTGCCGATGCCTTCGTCAAGTGAACGTCCCGTCACGTGAGTCTCCGTCATACATTTGGCCGTGTCTCCCACATAATAGAGAAAAGGTTAAAAAAAAAAACAAAAGAATCAGAACTAAATTCGACAGTCTTAAGTCGGTCACGGTCGCCTCTCGGAGTAAAATCTAGCCTCGGGGCTGCCCTAACGCATTCATACCGTTTCCGTGCACTCGATGCACCCTTAACTAAGGTGGTCTAAGGGAGTTCGGGTATATTGTAACATGCAATGTTACAATATGTATACATATATCACTAAATCTTCACATATAGTTATTCAACTATGAAAATGATGATGACTCAACACGTTAATTTACCATGTCATTGTTTTTTTTGATTTTTTTTCAAATTTCAAATTTTTTTTTCAACTAAAAAAAAAAAAATAATAAAAATAAAAAAAACAATGATATGGTAAATTAACGTGTTAAATAATCATTTTTATAGTCAAATGACTATACTTTCAGTGATATATTTAAGTTTGCTGCATCAATCTAGAGCCATGGCGAAGGACCAATAAATTGCACGATAATAATATTTCTTAGGAGAAGAAAGACCTATGAGATGGAATTGAAGATCGGAGGGCTATTATTTTGGGCCAAAGGAACACCTCTTCAAATTTGAACGAAATCCGTGTCCCGGAACCCTGGTACACTCCTAATTAGTTTTTTACAGGTTCGAAGCCGCCCCCGCGCCAGTTGTCAGCGCGCCGGAATTGCTGGCTTTAGAATACTCATTTACAACTCAAATATGACGTAATGTTGAAGTATCAGCCTTTTCGAAACTCTTGAATTTTTCGTGCACTAGCTCTTGGACTATTATATTATTCAGTCAATAACTGTGGGAATCGGGCACGACTCAAGACATCCGAATCGAAAATTGTGCGAACGATTAAAAAGTAACAACAACATAACTTGAGCTAGCTTGAGAGAATGACTAACGGTTTATGACAAATTTTAGGGGTTTATAATTTCTCAAGCTGTTTCAAAATTTGGGTTCAAATACTAGTCGCATTAAAATTTGTAATATGATAAAAGTGACTCTTTATGTATTTGAGTTTCGTTAAAAACAGCGAATAATTTCAATGATTTTGGAAATCGTTGAAAATGAGTCACGATAAGGTTAAGAGAGCCACGATAGATTGTACTTCTCTCTCTTGGAATTTTTTTTTTCTTGTATTCAGAGGCTCGACTCATGAAATATTTGCTTCTGAGCTTGAAAAATGTAGGCGAGAAGTTCCAGGGCTAGTTCTCCATCGAGGCGAGCCGACTTACCTGCTTGCTCGATTAATTCTTTTTTTTCTATCAGTTTGTGAAATTCTGAGGATTTCTGCGAAATCTTATGAAATACACTCCTCAAAAGAATTAAAGCAACACCTGATCACGAGTCGAAAAATGATTGAATCAATTTTCAAACGCCTGTATCTCTCGATTGGGAGACCATATTGAAAATTCAAGGGGTGCAAATTGAAGCTTGAAGTGTCTCCTTCGATGTCCTGCAAATGGATATTTTCGTCATGTCTCATTGTTGAGTTGCATCTCTCTGAAGCGATCGGTGCGCAAATTCACGTTTCACCGCAAAGCTCAACGTAGCACACCGGGAAGAGAATTTTTTTTTCAGAATTCCAGTTAGAGTAAAAGTTTGGAAATTTCCTTGGATTTAAAATGCTTCTTTGAGAATCCTTGTCGAATTTTTTCTCGCGGAGCTACGCCGGTTTGAAGCAAACTACTCCGAAGATTATCAAACCACCATAACTTCCGACAGAATTATGGTAGGACAATATTCCGCAGACTGATTTTTAGGTAATTTCATCCTCTTCAAGATGCATGTATCAAATTAATTTCTCCATAATTTTCAGAGGGTTGAGCTCACTTTTATTATAGAAGCGCATACATCCGTTCAAATGCATGGAAAATTAGGGTTGAATTCAACCGCCAAAACTTGGTCTACACTTTTTGGAAATCGGAAATTGGAATCATTTTTGAAAACCTCAAGTCTTTCTTTTCAAAATTATCTACCTGGTCATCTCAGTACCTTTTTTTTCACGAGTTACGCCACTTTGAAGTAGACCACTGCAAAAAATCTTCAATTTGCCATAATTTCTGATCAGTTAATGGTATAAAAATTTATCGCGGACCGTTTTGGACGTGCCCTAGGTGCTTTGTCATCAGATCGATCTTCAATTTCAAATTTGCAAAAATTTGAAACTGCTCCCGATCAGTGTGTGTGCTTCCCGCTTTTGGCGTTAGCCAGGATCAACGACGTGGACGTAGCGGGAATCTGATTTCTTCGGGGTGTTTGTTTCAAGTGAGTCCCCTTGCCGCTCACTTTCGGGGTGCTTGTTGTATGTGAGTCCCCTTGCCTCTCACGTGCGCGATAAGATGTCTCAAACCGCGTTTTCCGTATGCTTGCCTCTGGTATGGTGTTCGGCGCATACAGCTGCTATTGCTATCATTCAAAACTGTTCTCATAAGAATCGTAGTAACGTAAATTTGAGATTTCGAATAATAAGGCAGTGAGAGGCAAGGGGACTCACATAAAACAAGTACCCCGAAAGTGAGAGGCAAGGGGACTCACTTGAAACGAACACCCCGAAGGGTACTTCATGCTTCATGCAAATTAAGCCGGGAGTTTGGTCGGGCCGAGGTTTTTTTCAATGTCTTTTTTTCAAAGATAAAATTTATTTTCACTCACGAAACTTTCGTTACATGTAAAGGTATATTCGAACAAAAAAAAAACACTATTGAAAATTTGATTTGAATATCTATATATGAGGCATTCCACCCCAATTTGACCGGCCTCCGACCCTCACCATTTTTGATTCGACTCGAAATTTTTTATGTTGTTCACCCACATGAGTAGTGACTACCATATTTTGTTTAGATTTTTTTTCCATCCCGTTCTGGAGTGAAAATTTTTTGAAAAAATCGATGAAACCCAATTCAATCAACGATATCTTCTAATTGAAAAACGCTATCGGAAAACTTCACCAGGTCAAATTTCTCGTCTTGAAGTCTACTTTTTTATACATTTTTTTTTTTTAATTTTCCAATTTTTTTTTTCTATTAAAAAATCAAAAAATCGATTTTTCGAACTGAGTCCCATTTTCAATTTTTTTTTAAAGAATCACAAAAAAAGTACATGTAAAAACAAAATTTTTGAGTCCTGTCTCATCGTGGGCAGATTTTTTTTGTAGTTTTTTCAGCCATTTGAAGTTTATTAGTGTGATGTGTAATGTTGCATCAAGCATCCCTCGGAATAAAACAAAGAGAAAAAATCATCGGAAAAATATATCCGTCGAGGTGAAATTGTTAAGTATACCAAAAGTGCGCGTGTACCGGAGCCGCCAGTAAATACAGAGCGATTGTCGGGAAAATGGGCGCCTAAATTTAGGCAATTCGGTTCTTGTCCAAACTGGCAACATCATTGGTCGACCATATCTATTCAACCAATAATGTTGCTAGTTTCCAATAAAAACCGAATTGCCTCATTTATGGCCGGTTTCACCAACAAAGAATAACTTTTTAACTTCCCGCTATGAAAATTGAAAATTTTCATAAAAGGGAAGTTATTGGTTCCGGTCCGATTTTCGAAAACCGAGTTTTCATCAGATGTCGACGTTTTGAGGTCCTAGGAAGCTATTCCGACTATTTTTGGATGGACGTCTGTGTGTGTGTGTGTGTAAAAAAAATTTTTGTCGTGCGATATCTGTAGAAAGAATTGGCCGATTGGAATGGTTCTTATAGCGATCGAAAGGGTTTATCAAGACTTAGATCTGATTAGATTCTGGAGTCAATCGGTCGAGTAGTTTCAAAGTTATTCGAAAAATAATAATTGAAAAAATTTCATGTTTTTAGCGCATATCTCCTAAACTGTTCGTGCGATGAGTCTCAAAACTTAATCAGATTTAAGTCTTTGATAGCCCTTCTGATTGCCTCAAGATTCATCTAAATCGAACGATTAGTTCAAAAGATGTTGCACGACAAAAATTTATTTTTAACTTCCCGCTATGAAAATTGAAAATTTTCATAAAAGAAGGGAAGTTACTGGTTTCGGTCCGATTTTCGAAAACCGAGTTTTCATCAGATGTCGACGTTTTGAGGTCCTAGGAAGCTATTCCGACTATTTTTGGATGGACGTCCGTATGTGTGTGTGTGTGTGTGTGTGTGTGTAACTAATTTTTTGTCGTACGATATCTTTAGAACGAATTGACCGATTGGAATAGTTCTTGTAGCGATCGAAAGGGTTTATCGAGACTTAGATCTGATTAGATTTTGGAGTCGATCGGTCGAGTAGTTCCAAAGTTATTCGAAAAATAAAAATTAAAAAAAAAAAAAAAATTCAGGTTTTTAGCCCATAACTCCTAAACCGTTCGTGCGATTAGTCTCAAAACTTAATCAGGTTTAAGTCTTGGATAGCCCTTTCAAATGCAGCAACATTCATCAAAATCGAACGACTAGTTTAAAAGATATTGCACGACAAAAATTTATTTTTTTGTCGTACGATACCTTTGGAACGAGTTAACCGATTTGAATGATTCTTGCGGCGATCGAAAAGGTATACCAGGACTTAAATTTAATTGAGACTGAACGATATCTTCTGACATCGAATATAACTCCCTGAAACCTAGAAATGTTGATATTTGAAAAAACTCGATTTTTGATGAAACATAAGAGGGAAAAAAATTTGTATATGGAAAACTAACTATACTTATAACCTGCTTTAATGTATTATAAACACAAGAGTATCAATTTATTGTAACGTATATTTAACATATAGCGGGAAGTTTTAGAGTTGGCCCACCGGTCAACCGGTTTCCTAATTTTTTTTTTTGTCGTATTAAACCTTTGGAACGAATTAACCGATTTGAATGATTCTTGCGGCGATCGAAAAGGTATACCAGGACTTGAATGTAATTGAGACTGAACGATATCTTTTGACATTAAATATAACTCCCCAAAACCTAGAAATATTGACATTTGAAAAAACTCGATTTTTGATTAAAACTATACTTATAACCTTTCTCAATGTATCATAAACACAATAGTATTAATTTGATGTAACGTATCTAACACATAGCGGGAAGTTCTAGGGTTGGCCCACAGGTCAACTGGTTTCCTGATTTTTATTCGTTGAATAACTTTAATCGTCGAATAAAAGTCGAAAATTCAATGTTAAATAGTCTCTTGTTTCGAGTGAATAGAACTTAATCGACGAATAAAAGTTATTCGTCGTGGGTGAAACCGCCCAATAGGCGCCCACTTTCCCGACAATCGCTCTATATGTATAGTGTAGTAATTTCATAAAAGCAAAACAAAGTAACTCTAGTAGTCAGTCGATCGTGTACGTTTAAAACGAAACGTTGTTCAAAGCAAATCCTCTGTGCGCCCTGTTGACATTCTATGTATACCGTCATTAAATTTTATTTGATATTAATAAACTTTGTTAATTGACCCAAAACTCCATGTGTGTCTTTGATTAATAAACCTAAAGGGTTATGGGCCCAGAGTACGAGGGTATAGTTTATTAATTTATATCGGATTCGTAAAAACGGTTTTTCGTTGGAAGACAACGAGTGCAAAATGGCGACGATTAAAATTGAGCCGCTTACTGCGGACAACTATGATACGTGGAAAGTTCACATGAAAGCCATTTTGAGAAAGAATGATTTGTGGGAATATCTAACAGGAGATATTCAAAGACCAGCGGCTACAGAGGCGGCAAAATTGCAGGAGTGGATAAGGTTGAATGGCAAAACCGAGTCCGACGTATTGTTAGCCATCAAAGGATCTGAATTAAGACCATACACGGGGCTAGGAACGTCAAAAGCACTCTGGGACAAACTAGAAGCTAATTTTGAATCCCGTGGAGCAGCCAGGATTTCTACGCTGTTGAAGAAATGCATCACCACGGAGATGCACGAAGGCGATGATTTAAGGAAGCACTTTACTGATTTTTGTGATGTTACTAAAAAGTTGATTTCGGGAACAGGAAATGTTCATCTAAAAGTGACTGAAAAAGGTGATCAAGATGTAAATCTCGAAAATGTTCTGTATGTGTCAGATTTACGAACGAATTTACTATCAGTGGCCAAGGCAACGGATCACAATTGCAAGGTTATTTTCTCAAAACATGAAGCGTTGATAGTGAAAAATGAAAAGGTGATTTTACGTGCAGATCGGCGCGGAAACCTGTATTACGTTCGTGGAAATACACATTATGCGGGAAACCTAGAGGTTGAAGAAACCGGCAGGAAAAATATTGAGATTTGGCACGAAAAACTAGGTCATTTGAACGAACGCGATCTAAAATCGATGGCGAAAAACGGCATAGCGCACGGTATCAAAATAAAAAATGACGAACGGTTATCGAAGTGTGAGATATGTATTAGTGAGAAACAAACAAGACTGCCGTTTGCAAAAAGTGTTGAAAATCGCACGCATAATTTGCTTGAAATCATACGTATAGTGATGTTTGTGGCCCTATGAGACACGCGTCGGCCTCCGGTATGAAGTATTTCGTCACATTTATTGATGATAAATCGCGTTACTGCGAAGTGTTCTTTGTGAAAAGCAAGGCTGACATTCTGAAAGTTTTTGAAGTGTACAAAAATGATGTACAGAGTTTTACGGGACATAAAATAAAAGCGCTCCAAACAGATAACGGCACGGAATACTGTAATCGAGAGTTCGACAACTTCCTGGAAAAACACGGTATTAGGCGGCGTCTCGCAACACCACACACACCTTAACAAAATGGGGTGGCCGAGAGAAAGAATCAGACGCTGGTGGAAATGGCGCGGTGCATGATGCGTCAAGCAGGAGCACCAATACATTTTTGGGCTGAGGCAATTAATAATGCCAATTACATGCGAAATAGGTGCCCAACAAATGCACTAAACGGAGAAATACCATGCACAATGTGGATGGGGAAGACTCCCACACTAACCTAAATGCAAGTTTTCGGGTCAAAGGTTTTTGTCTTAAACAAGAAACAAAATAAGGGAAAATTTGAATCAAGGTCAGAGCCAGGGATTTTTTTGGGCTATTCTCAAACATCCAAGGCATATCGTGTATATCAGGGTGGTCCTTACTTGGGGCTCGGACGAATTTTTACCGGGCCGCCCCTCAGATCAGCTCCAAATAATTCAAAAACAATGTGGAATAAGTTTCGTCTAGCTTAAAAATTGGCCAATATCAGAGGGGGGGGATTTTCCCATTTGAAATACACGTGTTTTTTTGATTTTTTTAAAGCCTGCGTACTAGAGCGTCTTGAACTCTTTCTAAAAATCTCGAATACTCACGAATGCGTTCCTGGTACCCATATTCTACATCCAGATGGATGAATCAAACTTCTGATTCAACATTGAAAGCTATAGGGGTCATTCCATAAAAGGAAACATTTTTTGGTCAATAACCCCCATTTATCGAAATTTTCTTCTTTTTTTTGCTGGAAATTAACTTAAAATTATAGGATCAGAATTTTTTAGTTCATGATAAATATTTTCAATGCTGAACTTTTTCTGACAAAGTTTTCCAACAACTATAGAAAAGAAAAAAAAAAATGTTTGCTCTTATGGCACCGTACCTCTTATGGTAATCCGTACAGGTTCAGTAGGAAGGGCACGGAAACAGTACCACTCAGTAGACTCAAACGAGGAAAGCACTCCGAATATAGAAAATGAAAATTTGGCAGAGGGAGGAGCTCCCTCGAGTGAGTACGAGGATGACGACGAAAAAGAAGAAGACGACGTTTTCGAAAACGCAAACCTAACAAAGACAGCTGATCCAACTTCTTGGGAGCAAGCAAGCGAGCTACACGATGCAAGCAAGTGAGGAGAAGCGCGTTAGAGGATGAATATCTCGCGCGAATTAAAAACTGCACATGGGAAATAGTGGAACGGCCCGCTGATAGGAAAATCATCGGGAGCAGATTTGTGTTTTGTACAAAACACAATGGAAACTCTAAAACGAAGAAGGCACGCCTGGTTGGAAAGGGGTGTTCGCAGATACCTGGAGAAGATTTCTACGAGACATATTCACCGGTAGCCCGTTCAACATCGATAAAAGTGCTAGCAGCACTAGCAGCAGAGATGCAACTCGAAATTCATCAGATGGATGCTGTGACAGCTTGTTTGAACGGTGATCTTGAAGAAAAAGTGTATATGAGTGTACCTAAAGAATTAGAGGAAGTGTTAGAAAAAATAATACAAAATAAACCAGTAGGTATAAGTGGTAAATGTCTATACGTGACACCGAAATAGTGCGAACAGCTAAACGCTGGTTACAAAATATCAAGAGTTCACGTTAAGGTGTCTGTGTGTTGAAGAAAGCGTTGTATGGGTTACGTCAAGCGGGACGTCAGTGGCACAAGAAACTTCTAAACAAACTGTGCGCGTTAGATTTTAACCCGCTGCCACAAGATCCGTGTTTATTTAAGTGTGAAAAGAATGGGAAATTTATAATAATCGCTGTATATGTAGACGACTTAATATTAGCAGGAAACGATGATGTATGGATGAATGAAGTAAAGGAGTCGTTATCAAAGTCTTTTGAAATTAAGGATTTAGGGAAAATAAATCGTTGTTTGGGCATTGAATTTTCACAAGATGCTGATTACAGCGTATGTTTAAAATAATAATCTTATACGAAAGGTGTTTTAAAACGATTCAACATGGAAAATTGTAAGCCCGCGACAACACCAATGGAAATAAATTGCAAATTATCAAAGAGCGAATGCGTGAATGAGAGTGAGATGCAAAAATATCTATATCAATCGTTAATCGGTGCGCTAATGTATTTAGCCGTTATGACAAGACCGGACATAGCTTTTTCTGTAAATTATCTGAGTCAATTTTGTGATCGTTCTAATCTTTTTATCCGCTTATTTAATAATTTTTTCTCTTTGTAGAATTTATTTTACTAATTCTGGAGCCTGTCTCTTTTTCTAGGGGGTTGGGAAGAACTCCCTGGGCCTACTATTATAGTTATAAAGGGAGGAAGAAGGTTATTCAAATTCAGGCAACATCGATTAACAAAATAATAATGGTGGATTTATTAAATGAATGCAGGAATTGGATTAGCAGGTTTATAAAGGTGCTGGTAGCCTATTTAATTCTAGTGTGATAATATAATGTTGGTTTTTGTATGTGTGACTCGATATAATATTGAGTGATGTAATTAGATTCTAATTTTGTTTTAAAGTAAGCCGATTAATTCGCGAGTTCGTAACTTCGTACAGGATATCGCGGCCTAACGTGCTAAATGCAGTTATATTTAAGTGATTCTAAATTTTAAGGGAGAGAGAGAGAGAGGGATCTCGGAAAAGACTCTAGGGTGACGCTATAAGAGAAGATTAGGAGTTTAGCTAAGTGCCGCGCTCATGTGAGTAGGGAGAAATAAATCCAGGTGCACCGATAGTCAGAGAAACCGAAGAGACTCTGGGTTACGTTGCACCCGAAAATATTCTCAATAAAAAAGGATTGAAGCTGGCTTATATAGTGTGGCAGGTCAGACTAGCAGGGAGGCCGGAGCAACCCTGGGTAGGTTCTCTGTCACACAAAAAGCAAGAGAGGCGTTGCAAAGCATACAACAGGCAGGAGAGTCGGAACTAACCTGGGCTGAGATACCTTGCCCGTTACTCCCAGCAAGAGATTTCTCTGATTAACACATCGTATTAGCCGTGTCTTCAGTTGACACGAAATTTACTCTATTCGCGAGAAACTTATTCGCGGTACCTCGTTTGGTGTTGGATCGTGAGGTTACTCGCCCGCGCCGAGGGATGGCGCGGGTGTTCAGCAAGGGTACCCAACTACGCACACAGAGGGTGCGCGGAGTTGGGCCTCGCGTAAATAAAAAAAAATGATTTTAATTCCGCCACGCTACAATGATCCCCACGGGAAAGTGGTTTCAAGGTATTATTTATAAATTTGAAAAGACTTTATCGGCTTATGCAAGAGAATTAATACGCTTAACAGTAGAGGCAATAAATGATACCTAATGTCTTATGACTAAAATAAAAAAGGAATACATTCAACAAACTTTTGACTTTTTGTAATTAAGGGTAGGAGATACTGAAATTTCCTAAGTCTTAAAAGAATGCAATTTACAAATACCGATTTACAGGCATGTTTCCAATCTGAAGACACAGATTCAGTCTAAATTTGAAGTCATTTGAAGCAAAAGGTACATAGTTATTGCTTATAATGCTACAAGAAGTAGCCTTCATTCAAAAACCTCCATGCGCACCAATTATTTTTCAATCATCTTGGGATCGCAGGGTCAGTTTCTTGGATACACAAGCTACAAAACTACGTGAGTTTTTAGAGATAGCTGCATTACTTCTATTTTTCCATTCCATTTTAGATGATTTAAAAAAAAACTGCAAAATTTTATTTCATTTATTAGTTCTAAAAGTCGTAGCTTTTGCTCAATCTCAAAACCATGACGTAAATTTATAGCTTTTGTAAGCAAGAATATGCCCTGAAAATTTCAGACAGCTACGACAAAAACTGTAGCGCATGGAGATTTTTGAATTGTCAAAAGTATAGTTCTGAGATAAATCGATTTGAAGTTTTACTTGAGTATATTTTCAAAATCCGAGCTAATAATTACCATATATTAAGAGGACTACTTTCAGACATTATTATCAATATATTTGGAGTATGTGGGGCTTATAAAGAAAATGTCTAATTACAGTACTTGAGTAGGAGTCACATTTTATTTACTTTTTACTTATTGATTTTTTTTTTCTCTTCATTATGATGCATGCTGCATTTCAAAATTCTGATAAATCATTATGAATTATACAGATAATTTGAACTTGCAAAATCTAAATACATATTTCAGCAGCTTGGTTGAAATAGACTTGATTTTGTCGAGTATGAGCAATTTGACCTGCACACAGTGAATCTTTCTGTCGATAAGACTTGGAGATCAGGTTCTGTAAAATAAGCACATGGGTGAGGGAGAATAATGAGTTGCTGGGGAAATTCCAATACTCATCTTTGCTAGCGGTTGTGCTAAAAACTCTGACATGACTCCAAACCAAGGAAAAATACATTTGGGATTTTTTCTGAATCAAGCGTGATTTGGATGTTGATCTTCATGCTGATAGCCTTGCAGGCACTGTTTCTGTAATATAAATATCAGAGTGAGACAGAATAATAATTGTTCTTTATGAGAAATCTCAATACATATCTTTTTTCAGAGTAGGGCTCAAATCTTTGAAAGTTCCATCATAATTTTGAAGTAGTTTTGATCTCAATACAGAAGGCCTCGCAGTAGACACTTGTGGTGAACAACTATAAAAAGTAGTTTCTATGAAGCAAAAACAAAAATGAGAAATAAAAATACGCACAACTTGATATTCAAAAATACTCATCTTTTGAGGCTTGATGAGAAACCTCCTTCGTGCAAACCTCAATTTCTGCAAGACAATTCTCAGGGGTTGATAGCTGAAAATAAATCATGATTATTACATCACACCGTCACATTACGACTAATAAAACACTATCTATTATCACACATGCACTATGCTATATTTTACACTATAACGCTATCTATTATCACACATGCACTATGCTATATTTTTACACTCTAACACTATCTATTATCACACATGCACTATGCTATATTTTAAAATAATATTGATGATCACTACTTTCACTACGGCTTGTGTATTGCACTAGGTCGACTCTAAATTCTCACTCACTTACACTACGGTATATTTCTAACTATATAAATAATTATCACTATTTCACATTTTTATTGCACTTGTACCACTATAAACTTTTATTTTGCACACATCAATCCATGCCAAATCTACTCTACAAATCTCTCTTCAAAACCCACCTGGGGCATAATCCTTTGCATTTTTTGCTCTTGAGTTAGACTTTTTTGCTTCTTTTTTCTTCGACCTCTTGACTCTTCTGTTTTCTACAGCCTCGAATTCTCCTGCCAATCTTCGTTTCCTGTCCCGTTGTCTAGAGATTTTTTGAGCCGATGGCCCAGCTTCTTCGCCTCTAAGTGCCGCTTTCATCAATGTTGTCTTTTCAATTCCGTTGTTATATTCTGCGATCGCGCTTACCACTGCCAGATGTAAACGTTTCTTCGACACAAACACTTCCTTTACACACTTCCTCCATATCAAACTATTGAGGCACTCATTCGCGTTTTGCGTTTTTCCTCGAGCACATCGCAGTAGGAGTTCATCGCTGGTGAGTCTTTCATAAACGGGAGTGATATGTTCCATCACTTTCTCGTTCAAAATTAATCTCATCTTCTTGTGACTCTGTGGTTCTTCTTGTTTCGCCATAGCTCTGTTGTAAAAACACCATGATTCTTTGCCAGCTGGGCAATGTGTATGGCGAGGCTCTTCGTCCGTTGATGAGGAATGATACAATGTGGCATAAATAGCACTTCTCATACCCTCAATATCATCCAAATTCTCTACGATTCCTCTTCTGTAATATTTCCCTAATGTGTCAATCTTTGATGCAGTCAGTGCTCCGGTACTTTTGCCACCCAGCTTCTTAGTTTGAGAGAGGTTACGGAGTGCGGTGCCTAGCCTCTTAGCGACATGGTTTACGCATTCTTCCTTTTGTATAGGAATATCACCGTATGGTGCGATCTGCTTTAGGCGTAACCATGTTCTCGCATCTCCGTCAGACACTACGGTGGTAAATCGCATCTCATGTTTTCCCACAGATCTTGACCAAATCATTTCTGCCGCTGCCACCTCCATTGAGCCTGATGCACCAGTAAAGTTCTGGTTACACTCTCTACTGGCTTTATGTCCTTCTTGCCAGATAGCAAAATCAGGTGAATCTTCGCCCAGTTCAATTGCCGCTACTGTACACATCTGGCAATACTTTGAAAGAATTTCAAAGTCTATTACCAGTCCAGTGAGGACATCAATGGCGATTCCGATCCCGTACATAGACTGGTGACCTCGCTTCTGCCATGTACCATCGAAGGTTACGGTGATGTCTATTACTGCCTGATCTTGTAACGCTGGGTTCAGAGAGATATGAGCCTGGCGAATTTTTTCATTTGCCTCACTCAAGACCTGTGCTTCAAGCTTCCAAGCTTCCTCAGACAGGGATTGCAGATGTTGTCGGAAGGTTCGGGCGGTCATGACTGGCAGATCCGCAGCGATACATATCTTCTCTAGAGCTCCATAACCCAATCCAGCAGAAGTAATCCCCTCAACCATATTTCTATTTACTGCGAAAGGTGGCCTTGAACTTCCATCACTTTTAACACGTGGACTTGAATAAGTATCACCAAGCACAAAACCACACTCACTGCATTTCAATAATAATTTCACACTGAAACCATGACGATCGCGCACTTGAACAATGACACTTTGTTTTTCACATTCACTGCACTTCACGTTTTGAATTAAATTTTGAAGGCACGTGGAGTGAAGCAGGATAAAATCACCAGCTTCAGCCAGTGCCTCAACAGGTATTTTTGGAGCCCCGGTGTCAGCAATGAGGTTAGGGATGCTCGCGCTTGCTGCCGCTTTTCGCTCTGCCTGTTTTTGAGACAGGATCAAACGAGCATCCTTCGCCTGCTGCTTCCGCGGGGTACTCCGCCCTTTAGGCTTTCGCCAACGTCCGTGAATTCGATGCATATCGTAACAATTGAAAAAATTCTCGCAATAAAACACACGTGAGTTCGCTCGTATTGTTCGAATTCGCGGTATGTCTGTCCAACAGTAGTGCCATCTCGCGCCGTCAATAATAGTTATAGATTCGAAATCTAAGTTGCCGACAACATCTCATATGAAGGCATGGGACTCGATATGAAAATGAGTTTCAAGTAATACTTTTTCATAGATTCCAATGAAAAATAGACAATTATAGAAAAATTGGAGACTTCTGATGCAAAATTATACCCTTTATTAGATATAAAGAGTGTAATTAATTTTTTTTCGGGTTGAGGATTTTTTTACATATAGATAAGGGTACAGTGAACACTTTTCCGTAATAAACCAAAAATCGATTTTTTTGAAATTTTTGACGAAAATTTCAGTATCTCCTACCCTTAAGGGGTTTTGAGAAAGTACCCGTGACAATTTTGCATTTATACATGCAGTATTAAACTTTATAAGATATGCTTATATGAATCTTAAACCTAAAGTGTTAGGAACTTTTAGTTCTTATAAAATATTGAGTACGAAAGCGTTTGGTATTAGAGAATGTTTACAAATAAGATAAGGTGTAATATATAGGATGTGAAAAATATTCAGTATATAGTGTGTTTAAAAATAAGGTGTAACATATATCGTGTACGAAAAATATTCAGTATATAGGGTGTTTAAAAATAAGGTGTAACATATATCGTGTACGAAAAATATTCAGTATATAGTGCGTTTAAAAATAAGTTGTATATGTTATAATGACTTCAGTGTAGAATATTGAAGATGAATTGAGCGCACGCATGAAAAATTAATATATATATATGTATTCATAGAGCATAGAAAGATGTTTTTTTTTTTTTTTTTTTTTTATTCGGGGTCATGGAGGGGAAGGGGAAGGGGCGCTGTGCGGCGGTGGTCAAGGGCCCATCCCTCTCCCGGCATCCATCCGCGGATATTTTCGTCCGTCAGGACGACCAAGTGGAAGCTGTCCGGGTGATAGTGGGAGACAGACGTGATGCGGAGGCGTTTGACAGGAACAGGAGGGGGCAAGTCCCAAGGAAGGGGCTTCCAGGGGATGACGGTTTGGTTCCCGAGGTCTTCCGTATCGAGGCCACGGTGAACCACGGTTACCTTACGCGTTTGTGCGTGTTTTCCGTTCGGTTTTTTCATTATCGTACCCGGGGTTTGTATCGCCCAGGGCCTCGGGATGATATATTTGTCAAGTTGGTGATGGCGGGTGACGTACTCCCGAACGACCTCGTCCCTGTCAGTCTGTTGACCCACGTTCCACCTGTCGTGGATTTGGGTCTGCGTCTCGCTTCCCGGGGCAGCGTGCCCGGAGGTCTGCATCGTCCATGGTCGAGGGATGATGTACTTGACTTTTTTGGGGCGAACGCCAGGGTTTTGGCTTTTTTGCTCCATTTTTGTACTGCCTTTTTTTTCTTCTTTTATCAAAATGACTTTTCGACTGTCGTGTCGGGACGTTGACGGAGAAGTGATTTAATTTGGGGGCGTCTTGCACATTCCTTGTAGGGAGTTTCTTGAAGAGAGGGGAAGGGGAGGGGGCGTAGGAGTGGGCCGCCAATTGTTAACGTTCGACGTTTTTAAATTCCCTTTGTTTAACGCCTAACAAAGGAGCTTGGCCTTTTGTCTGAATATTCTCGGGGCAGTGACCCTCGCTTGTTTACATCTTTACTGTTGCTCTATTCCTATATTAATTTTTTTTTTTTTTTTTTTTCTTTAAATCTCAATCTATCTTATTCTACTTCGTTTCCTAGAGCTAGTTTGTATTTTTTGAGGCTTGTACGATGATACACACCTATAATTTTATTTGGGTCATCTGGACTAACTAATTGATAAGCGTTAGCGAACGGACAATCAGCTACACGATAAGGTCCCTGATATAAATGAAAAAACTTTTCAACTTGCTTGTTAATCAAAACAGAAATTTGCGGTACTCGGAGCAGTACCAAGTCGTTAATATTGATGGGGACTTCGTTTTTTCTTATTTCCCGTTGGTTTCGTCGAAATGCGCTACGCGTTAGCTGATCATATGCCAAGCGAATTTGGGTCTCTCGCGGAATTGGAACCTTCACCGGAAATTTTATTAGTGATTCTATTTCGCTCTTGGGGCTCATTCCAAAGTGGAGCTCGTGGGGGGTAAAACCTGTGCTCTCGTGATGAGTGAGATTAATCCACCTTTGGATTTGAATTATCATTTTGGCCCACCCTGTGTGTTTATCGCTAGTGTATGTCCGGAAGTACCTGCCCAATTCACGCATCACTCGTTCCGCCGGGTTACTTTGCGGGTGGCGAATAGGCGAAAATAGAATTTCGATATCGTTTTCTAGGGCAAACCGTTTCCAGTTCTGAGCCGTGAACTGCGTCCCGTGATCCGAGAGGATTCGTTTCGGTTTCCCCACATCGTGGAAATATTTATCCCTTAATTTGGCGATGCAACTAGCGGTCGTTGCTCGCTTCAGTGGAAATAAGGTTGTGAATTTCGAAAATGCATCTACAGTTACTAAAATGTACTTAACACCCCCGATGGATGTGGGCAAGGGCCCATATAAATCTATTACGATTAATTCATTAATTGTTTGTGGTATAAAGCTGGTGGGTTGCGCACCCATGGAAACGTTAATGGGTTTAACCCTTTGACATAGGTCGCAAGAAGCGACGTATTGTCTAATACTCCGTTGGTATCCGGACCAAATGAAGAATTGACTGGTTGCACTAATGCATTTCTTTGTTCCGGCGTGTCCGGTGGTCTCGTGGATATACTTAATTATTTTATCGGATAGTTCTCGTGGAATGCAGACTCTCCATGATAGGTTATCAACTGAATTTTGAAAGATTATGTTGTTGAGCATTCGGTACCGGCGATGCGAAAAAGTGGGGTCGTCGAACTTCTTTATTATTTTGAGCAGGCGCGGATCTGTCCTTTGTAACCGTCCAATTCTTTTCAAGTCACGTGATAAATCGCGGCTCATGCTTATTTTGAACGCGGCTAAGTATACTATTTCGGCTGGATGTTGCTCGTTATGCGGATTTTGTGAATTGGTGGGGGGGTTTCGGCTGAATAGATCCGCTACGATGTTATCCCGTCCTTTGCAGTGAACTATATCGAAATCGTACTCTTGTAGGAAGAGTATCCACCTTGTTAACCGACTATTATTGAATCGCGTCTGCATAAGAAACGATAACGCTTTGTGATCTGAAACTACTCGAAACTTTGTTCCCGCTAAATACGTTCGATATTTGGTGATGGAATACACCACGGCCAATAGTTCTAGTTCGGTAACTGTATAATTTTTTTCCGCGCTGTTTAATCCACGACTAACAAGTGAGATTATTCTGTGATTATCTTCGTCGTCGATTTGGTACAATACCCCACTGATCCCCCGATCACTGGCATCGGTTTGTACATGGAACATTTTGCCCGGGATAAAATGCCCTAACGTGACGGCATCAATAAACTTATTTTTTATTTCCTCAAACGCCATGTCATGCCCCGCCGTCCAGACATATTTTCTTTTTGTACTCAATAGCTCGCGAAAAGGGTCGAGATAGTTAGCGTATTTAGTTAGGAACCTCCGATAGTAATTACATAAACCTACGAACTGTCTCATTTGTTTAATGTTTTTGGGTTTCGGAAATTCGCGTATGGCTGCAATTTTCTCGGGATTTGGACGTACGCCCGTCGTTGACAGAACATACCCGACAAATGCGACTTCTGATCGGCAAAAGAAAGTTTTGGTTAATTTGAGAGTAAACCCATGCTCTATGACCTTCCTAAAGACGCGATCTAAATGTTGTAGATGTTCGGAAAAGGTTCGTGACGTTATTAGCAAGTCATCTACGTATATCGTCGTAAACTTCTCAAGGTCCGTACCAAACGCAAGATTCACTGCCCGGATAAACCCACTACCAGCCGTTTTTATCCCGAAAGGGATGCGCTTAAATTGATATAACGAATAGTCATGTAGGAAAGCCGTGTATTGGCGTGAATTTTTTTCTAATGGGATCTGCCAATAGCCTTGTACGAAATCAGTAGACGTGATATACCGAACGCCATCGAATTTTTGTATTATCTCTTCAATCGGTCTTGGTCGTTCGTTGTCCGCTGTCATATAACTATTCAATTTTCTGGCATCTAAACAAATTCGTACGGAGTTATCCTTTTTTTCCACGGTGGTTATAGGGTTTATATACGGCGAGGTGCTTCTTTCAATGATTCCCTGCTCTAACATCTTGTTGATAGCCCGTCCAACAGCAGGGCGTTTTGAATAGGGTACCGGGTATAGATTCGCGGTAAAGGGCCTATCGGTGGTTAAGTTAATCTTGTGTTCGTAAACGCTAGTGCATCCCGGTTGATGACCGAATGCCTGTTGATTTTTTACGATGACTTTTGTCAATTCTTCCTTCTGTGCTATATCTAAGGTATCTATCTGGCCTAATAATTCTGTGACTTCGAGGTGAAAGTCTTTTCGTGATTGTCCGGTCGTTTCCGGAGGACAAGGCTCATCCTGCCTATAATTTACTTCATAACTTAATGCATTCATGAACGACTCCTCGATAGGGGTAGTCTCGTTATCTAAGATTCGCTTTAATCCGCCTAAAGTAGATTCTATTTCCCGCTCTTCCGGTTGGACAGACAGGCCCTGGCTTTTACAATCCCGATCCCGTTTCTTGAAACTGATAGTCGGCTCTCGCACCGTAAAGTCTTGGATTTGCATTGTACGATTATTTAGATTAATGATGACGCGGTGTTCATGGATCCAGTCGATCCCTAGTATCATTTCCTCAAAGGCAATGGGCAACACGTAGCAAGGAGTTTCGATTTGGTGAGAACCGATATTAATTTTTATTAGTACTTGTTTCTTTATGGTCGGAGATTTGTGTATAAAAGGGCCTCGTACTTTCATATTTTGCACTGGAAGAGTGGGAATTTTTTCGGATTTTGCTAATCGCTGGTACAGTGATTCCGATATACCTGTTACCTGACTACCTGTATCTAGTAAAGCACAAGTGGAAATTTGGTTGATTCGAACGTCTAGGCGCGGACAGTCTAACTGATCGTCCGCTTGGATATTATCTATAGGAACTCTTTCTACTTCTTTTATTAGGTCTTGGAACATGGAATTTAAATTCTTCACCGAACCCGAGCATAGACCGCTGCTTAGGTTCGTTGTTGGTTTAAAGACGGCTCGCCATTCGTCTCGACGTGCGGTTTTCGGGGAACGTAAGGTTTTTCTGTGCGTGAGAAATTTGGCGCCTTGGAAGCCGCATTTCGATTTATCGGGTTATAGCGCTTATCGGTGTTGGTCGCGTCGTCAACGTAGGGGTGGTCATTTGGCCTGTTATACTGATCGTCGAATCGGGGTGTGTAGTCGTACCGAGGCTGGTCAAGCAGCATTGGGTTTTCCATCAAACTAAGTCTTTCGAGTATGGAGTTAATATTGTTACAGTCGGTAGTGCCTATTAATGAATAAACGCATTCTGGCGGAAATTGTCTTATGACGTGGTATGAAATTTCAAATGTCGACATTCTTTCGTCTATTCTCGTGGCCCGATGTAGTTGGTCGTAGAAATATTCTGTCAACGACAAGGATCCCCCCCTAGTGTACCGCCTATTCGCCCACTCGCTCCGTTTCCGTAACCTCGTCGGCTCGCTCCAATGTGCTCGCAAAAATTCTTCCCTGAATTCTTGATACGTATTTAATTTTGATTTTATCGCAACAAACCAGAGCTTAGCACTACCTTGGAAGATGCCCCCGGTTGTTTTTAATTCGGCTAACCGCGCGTTCGATTGAACGTTCCATTTCTTGAACCAATTTTCGAGCTCTTCGAGAAACTCTAACGGGAAAACTAAGTCGTTATTAAGGAAGCTGGGTGGCTTTTCTTTGATTAAATGGTGGAGTATCGGTAACTGATTGTCCGCGGCGGCGCGAATGTGTGCTAATTCTAATTCTACTCTCTCGGATAGGACTGATGTTGTCGGAGATTGATTCGGCCTCACGGTTTGTGTTTCAAGGACTTTGACACGGTTATCGAGATTATTGGCTACTTGTTGAATTTGGTTGTTCGTTTCAGTTCGCAAATTATTTTCCGTAGATTCTAATTCGGTTACAAATTCACTGCGGAAGTTGTCTATTTTATCATGAATTTTCCTAGTGTCTGCTCGAACTTCTGCCCTAAATTTGTCAAAGTCCGCTTTGGCTTCTGCCCTACTCTCAGTTTGAAATTTATCAAAATCCGCCTTGGCTTCTGCCCTATTTTCAGCCATTAAGGCTTTTATGTTTGCTAATAAACTTCCGTCTGGGTCCATGTTAGATTTTTCTTTATCTGGCATATCGCTCGTACTAGCCTCACTACTTGAGTTGAACTGAATTAAATTGCCCTCTTCCTCGTGTGTCTGTGGGTTTGGTTTCTTCTTCGCACTGCGAGTGAGAACCATCCCCAGCTCAAGAAAGAAACAAAAAACCTACGTATTTAAATGTTTTAAGTAGAAACAGGCCCCACGTTGGGCGCCATTTGTGATCGTTCAGCGTTCTAATCTTTTTATCCGCTTATTTAATAATTTTTTCTCTTTGTAGAATTTATTTTACTAATTCTGGAGCCTGTCTCTTTTTCTAGGGGGTTGGGAAGAACTCCCTGGGCCTACTATTATAGTTATAAAGGGAGGAAGAAGGTTATTCAAATTCAGGCAACATCGATTAACAAAATAATAATGGTGGATTTATTAAATGAATGCAGGAATTGGATTAGCAGGTTTATAAAGGTGCTGGTAGCCTATTTAATTCTAGTGTGATAATATAATGTTGGTTTTTGTATGTGTGACTCGATATAATATTGAGTGATGTAATTAGATTCTAATTTTGTTTTAAAGTAAGCCGATTAATTCGCGAGTTCGTAACTTCGTACAGGATATCGCGGCCTAACGTGCTAAATGCAGTTATATTTAAGTGATTCTAAATTTTAAGGGAGAGAGAGAGAGAGGGATCTCGGAAAAGACTCTAGGGTGACGCTATAAGAGAAGATTAGGAGTTTAGCTAAGTGCCGCGCTCATGTGAGTAGGGAGAAATAAATCCAGGTGCACCGATAGTCAGAGAAACCGAAGAGACTCTGGGTTACGTTGCACCCGAAAATATTCTCAATAAAAAAGGATTGAAGCTGGCTTATATAGTGTGGCAGGTCAGACTAGCAGGGAGGCCGGAGCAACCCTGGGTAGGTTCTCTGTCACACAAAAAGCAAGAGAGGCGTTGCAAAGCATACAACAGGCAGGAGAGTCGGAACTAACCTGGGCTGAGATACCTTGCCCGTTACTCCCAGCAAGAGATTTCTCTGATTAACACATCGTATTAGCCGTGTCTTCAGTTGACACGAAATTTACTCTATTCGCGAGAAACTTATTCGCGGTACCTCGTTTGGTGTTGGATCGTGAGGTTACTCGCCCGCGCCGAGGGATGGCGCGGGTGTTCAGCAAGGGTACCCAACTACGCACACAGAGGGTGCGCGGAGTTGGGCCTCGCGTAAATAAAAAAAAATGATTTTAATTCCGCCACGCTACAATTTAATAACAATTACAATTCGTCTCACTGGAATGCAGCTAAACGCGTATTGCGTTATCTAAAGGGAACTATAAATTATGGCTTGAAATACCAAAAGACTGACCTATCATTATTTGGTGTAGACGATGCGGACTGGGGAGGCAATATTGTAGATTACAAGTCGTATTCTGGTTTTGCATTTATTTTAGCTGGCTCACCGATAAGTTGGGAGGCGTGCAAACAACGCGTAGTCGCACAGTCAACTACAGAATCGGAGTATATAGCCATGTCTGAAGCGACTAAGGAAGCTGTTTATTTACGCGAATTATTTGATAGTATGGATGTAGATACTGCATGTGTAACGATATTTAATGACAATCAAGGAGCGATTGAACTTGTAAAAAATAATGCGTTCCGGCCGCGAACTAAACATATATGGACCAGGAGCCAGCAGCAAAAATCACTTCCGATCGCCAACAAACTAAAACTTTTTGAGAAGTTAGCCAGTGTTATCAGTAACAGGGAAACGCAAGTATGGCGGCCCTTCAGTGTCGGCGTTGCGCGGCACAATTTGTTGAAAGTGTCCAAAAAAACTGTGCCCTTGGGCGATGAGCAACAAGGGAATTCTTGTTTCACATCGTTCATTATAGATAGCCAAAGTATGACGGAATTGTATGCCATATACCGATGCGGCGTCTCAAACTGTCCGCCATACTTGATTAAACGTGTCATTTTTTTTCATGCCCTTTTGTATTACGACCTACAAGCTAATTTTTGCACAAGTGATAGAAAAAAATGCCTCATCACCGATCATGACCATATGCCATACTGTTCCGGTGTCCCTAAGTACCCGCCATACTGATTCAAAGATGTCGAATTTTTCACTTGCCCATGTATCATAGCTATGATACATAGGCAAGTGTAAAATATGTTAGATGATTCTCTTAAGCCCTCTTGATTTCACCTCGACGGATATATTTTTCCGATGATTTTTTCTCTTTGTTTTATTCCGAGGGATGCTTGACGCTTGTAAAAAGCAAGTTTTTCAATACTTACGGCTGTTTAAAGCTGATCTGCGGAAAAAACACCTGATCGACTAGAACTTCTTAATCCCATACAATACAATATAATATGGTAGGGGGGCAGCTGCAGCGCATCTGCCCCGCCCAAGACACTCCGACGCTGCCCGGGCCGGGCTGCTCCGTTCTCCGTTCTACTGGCTTGACGCACACCGCTCCTAACCATATTTCAAGGTCGAATTTGATGCTATAACTTTGGAAATGTACTCTTCACATGCATAGGAAGATTCTCAGGCAAAAAAAGTCGATTTTTTGGATCGGTTGGACCAGACTCCTCCGTTAAGATAGGAAAATTTCTAGTTCCCCCCACCACGGAGGTCCTCACACTAGGGCAACGCGGATATAAACCCCCCTGCAAGTGTGCTGAGATCAATTCCTGAAGAAATTCCAAGTCACTTAGTCTAAAAGCTTAATTTAAAGAAAAGCCAAGACTCATATTGACAAGTAATATCCATAACAAACACTTCACTAAACATTTCAGAAAAATCAAATATTTTATTTTTGATCGAATCAGACATGAATAACATACAGTATTACTCGAAATCATTGGACAAAGGTAATTACTATTGAAATAGAACTTTAAATTATATTTTTTTCAACCAACCCATTATTCGTTTTTAATTGATTTAATCAATATTGGTTTTTGTAAAATTCATATCTCTGGAACCAGAGGTCCGGGCATCTTGAAAATATTGTTTTTTGATCTCATATTTTGTGTAAAAATATTCATCTAAATCGGTTATGGCGACATTCGAGAAAATCGAAATTCTTGAAGTTTATCGAGCAAAATTGGGTCGAAGAATGATTCAAAAATTCTGCAATTAATTGAGGTTGAAATTCGTAACATAACGGTGGTTTTTTGTATTTAACATTTTTCCCTATGTTTCCGTATTAACATCCAACAAAATTTTTAAATATTCGCCGTCTGAATTTAGCGGAGGATGTATCACTGTCAAAAATTGAATGCAAGACCTCCGAGTTACGGAAACATTGTCTTTTTATCTGAACTTTGACATATGTTTTTTCGAAAAAAATTCAAAGACCTGAGTGTCGATGGTTGGTTGAGTTGAGCTGGAATGCCTCATATGCGATTTGGAAATAAATACTTTTTGCTATCTACACACGAGTCATTCAATAATTTTTAACCAGTGTGCGAAGCTCGCGCTACTTTTCACACGCGAGAACAGAAACTCTGTGTGCATAAAATTGAGTTAATTCGCAGCTTGCAGAGTTTCATTCGGAATGACCCGGAAATGATAAAACCACAGATCGAGAGTCAACCTTTGCTATTTATAATGTTATTTTGTCACTCTGGAAAAAAAGAGCCACCCTGTAAGGTCTGACAACTTTAATTAGTTGCAAATTGTTGCTTGTCCAATATATTAATTCGTAATTTGGTGCTGAATCGTGCTGAATATATTCTTTATTTCTCTAGCATCAGATGCGGAACAATATATGTTGTTAAATATTTCCTAAATCAATAATAAAGTTATCTGCAGTGTCAGAATTCTTTGAAAGTCGAGCATCGAAAATGTGAGAGTTAATAAAAAGGATGATGTAGAAATTTGTACACAACAGGAGAACTGAGGTCCAGATGAATCAATTTATTTGAAGTTCCGACACTTAGAACTGAAAACTTCTGTACAAAGAAATATTATAGAGACAATAGCCCGTGACTTATGGAGTTAACTGAAAAATCACAAAAAATTGTTGAAAAGGGTGAAGAACGTCAGGAAATTATCACATTTAATGTCATTTTATTTCTTTCACACAGATTTTGGAAGTACATTTTTCCAGTACGAGAGTTTTGAACAACATCCATATCTTTTGAGTCAACACCTAATAGTGAGATACATACACCACTGTATCGACAGATAAATTTAGTACAGATTAGGAACATGGATAAATCGTTTTCAGAATAAGTATGAGTGGATAAAGCGAAACCCAGAACGTTGGAATCACGATATTCACGGCAGTACAGATTGTCCATATTACGTGATGGGAACTTTTGGTTCAGACATCGTTTATCCAACGTTCTACGTACTCGCGAAATTGCAACCAGAACCTCCTCATTTTCGATCTACATTATGATTAACTAAAAACATGTTTATTGTAAGTATGATTTGCGAGACCACGTAGCCATCATACTGCGAATTTCGGGTTCCAGAGAAAGGGTTACGACAGTCCAAATCAAAATCTTCAAAATTACCGTAAGCTTGTAACGAATTTACTTGTATTGAGGCTTGTTCGTTATGTGTGAGGGTAGTATGTTATGAGAGTACCATGAAATGAAGGGGAAACGGTCGTCTTACCGTTCAGAAATAATAAATAGTGTCAATTCAAATCTTCTTTAATATAGGTTTTTTAATATGCAAAATAACAACGAGACGAGTGCGCTGAATTACAAGCTCGATTATCTCCACTTGCCGAACAGATGCTCTTCTTCTCTTTATCGCGTTCAGCGCACCAAATCAACATAATTTTTAATATACGCCTATAGCTTGTTGCATTTCATAGACTAAACAATCAAATTCAATTTCACATGAGGATATACACCGATAGGCTTTGTCGATTTACGAGATCAACATAAAGAAAAATAGGGTGAATATAAATAATACGAGCGTTTGATTAACGCAGTCAAAATACAGAGGCTTATAACATGGACGTATACATACAGCAGATTCAATAATAAATGTTAATCGTCTCAAATAAAATATAACAAGGCTCAGACCCACAGGACCGATTATATCGTAGGGAAAATGCGTATATCAACGCATTAGCAATTATGAAAGTGACTTAATACAGTACTACTTATCTAGGTATGTTTCCAATAACGGTTGACAGACGTCACAGAGACGTGTACGCTACGGTGGTCCTGGTAGGAAAGAGGTCGAGATATTCGGACAGCCGGTCACCTGACTAGGAGCCGAACTTTGTCCTGTATTCTATTTATTCACATAGACGCAGTGTGGCGTTGATGCTCACAAGCTATGCGCATATGTTAGAAAAAAGAGATGTTTTTTTTTCCAAGATTCGGAGAGCCTGTTTAGAGTGGAAAACATGTTTCTCAGAAACGAGAATTTTACATAGTTAGAATTTGGACAGTAATTATCACACTCATCCCGTGCACAGTTCCCATCTTGTTTCTCTGACTGTGATTAACTTATCTCCATTAAATTGACTCTTTTATTCTAAGGTCATTGGATTTTCTAAAAGAAGTGTTACTTCGAATCGACTATTGGTACGAGGTCAGCTACAAGGTAGCAGTTCGCAGTACTGCCGCGCGTAAGGCTCTGAACTAAATGAATTATTTCACGATGCTAGAGCCCTATCGGTTCCGACGTGACTTTTCGACATTGAGAAAGGTGAGAAAGGTAATGAAGATGTTCGACAATTATTAATAATAAGATATACGGAACTTCAGTGAAATTCGTTTATCTTTCGCTTAAATTATGAGAGGTCCACTTTTGTCGAGCTGGCTACTGCTGATTGCAAAATTTCACCGACAAGCCATGAACTCTTTACCACTACGAAAAATTACATGACAGAGGACTAACCGTTAGCCTTTCTGCTGAGCAAATGCCTTGTTATGTCCCATTTCAATGCCTCGACCACTAACCGCAGCGCAGTCCAGACATTCTCATTTCGAGATTGGATATATTGGCTTCCCAAACGACCGAATACTCAAGTAGATCTAATTGAACTTCCTAAAAAGCGATGTGTAAGGACGTGAAGCCTTTCTTTTCTTGAGAATTGATATCGGCCCCCTTGACGGGCAAATACTTGAACACATCAAATTTACCTTCCTCAGCAGCGGCGTCGAGTCATTTCTATATTGAGAATTGATATCGATTCGTTTACCAACAAAGTATTTGACTACATCCAATTTTCCTTCCACAGCAGCGTCAAGTGTAGCGGCGTCGAACCATCCTTATCTTGAGAGTTGATATCGGCTCCCTTTCTGACCAAATATTCGACTACATTCAATTTCCCTTCTCGAGCCGCGAAGTGTAGTGGCGTCCATCCATCCTTATTTTGAGAATTGACATCGGCTCCTTTGTCGACCAAATGATCGATCACCAGAGTATTGTATCCTTCAGCTGCATAGTGTAGCGGCGTCCGTCCATCGTTATCTGGAGAGTTGATATCAGCTCCTTTCCCGACCAAATGATCGATCACCAGAGTATTGTATCCTTCAGCTGCATAGTGTAGCGGCGTCCGTCCATCCTTATCTGGAGAGTTGATATCAGCTCCTTTCCCGACCAAATGATCGATCACCAGAGTATTGGATCCTTCAGCTGCGTAGTGTAGCGGCGTCCGTCCATCCTTATCTGGAGAGTTGATATCAGCTCCTTTGCTGACCAAATGATCGACGAACAGAGTACTGTATCCTTCAATTGCGTAGTGTAGCGGCGTCCGTCCATCCTTATCTGGAGAGTTGATATCAGCTCCTTTGCTGACGAAATAATCGATCATCAGAGTATTGTATCCTTCAGCTGCGTAGTGTAGCGGCGTCCGTCCATCCTTATCTGGAGAGTTGATATCAGCTCCTTTGCTGACCAAATAATCGATCACCAGAGTACTGTTTCCTTCAGCTGCGTAGTGTAGTGGCGTACATCCATCCTTATCTTGAGAATCAATATTGGCTCCCCCTCCAAGCAAAATCTTGACTACATCTAATTTTCTTTCTTGAGCAGCGAAGTGTAGCGGCGTCGGGCCATTTTTATCTTGAGAATTGATATCAGCTCCCTTGCCGACCAAATACTCGACTATATCCCATTTCCCTTCCAGGGCAGCGGCGTGTAGCGGCGTCCAGCCATCCTTATCTTGAGAATTAATATCGACACCCTTGCTGACCAAACGCTCGACTACATGCAATTTTCCTTCCTGAGTAGCGGCGTGTAACGGCGTCGAGCCATTCTGGTTTTGAGAGTTGATATCGGCTCCCGTGCTGATTAAATACTCGACTATATCTAATTTTCCTTTCAGAGCAGCGGCGTGTAACGGCGTCGAGCCATTCTCATTTCGAGAATGAATATCTGATCTCTTGCTAACCAAATACTCGACTACGGTCAATTTCCCTCCCAGAGCAGCGGCGTGTAGCACCGTCGATCCATTCTTATCTTGAGAATGAATATCGGCTCCATTGCCGACCAAATACTCGACCAGATTCAATTTTCCTATTTGAGCAGCAGCGTGTAGTGGCGACCGGCTATTCTGATGTCGAGAGTTGATATCAGCTCCCTTGCTCACTAAATACTCGACTACATCCAATTTATCGTTCAGAGTAGCGGAATAGAGCGGCGTGGAGCTATTCTTATTTAGAGAATTGATATCGGCTCCCTTGCCGATCAAATACTTGACAGTACCCAATTTACCTTCTTGTGCAGCGAAGTGCAGCGGCGTCGAGCCATTCTCATTTTGAGAATTGATATCGGCTCCCTTACCGACCAAATGCTGGACTACATTCAATTTTCCTTCCAGGGCAGCGAAGTGTAGCGGTGTCCAGCCATCTGTATCTCGAAAATTGATATCGGCTCCCTTGCTGACCAAATACTCGACTACATCCAATTCTTGTACTTGAGCAGCGACGTGTAGCGGCGTCCAGCCATCGTTATCTTGAGAATTGAAATCAGCTCCCTTGCTGACCAAATAGTCGACTATATCTAATTTTCGTTCCTGAGCAGCGGCGTGTAGCGGCGTACCGCCAATTTCATCGTGAGAATTGAGATCGGCTCCCTCCCCAACTAAATATTTGACTACATCCAATTTTCCTTGTAGAGTAGCGACGTGTAGCGGCGTTGCGCCATCCTTATCTTGAGAGTTGATCTCGGCTCCCTTGCCAACCAAATATTCGACGACATCTAATTTTCCTTCCTGAGCAGCGAAGTGTAGTGGTGTCAGACTATTCTTATCTTGAGAATTGATATCGGCTCCCTTGCCGACTAAATACTCAACGACATCTAATTTTCCTTCCTGAGCAGCGGCGTGTAACTGCGTCGAGCCATTATTATTGTGAGAATTGATATCGGCTCCCTTGCTGACCAAATACTCGGCTACGTCCAATTTGACTCCCAGAGTAGCGAAGTACAGCGGCGTCAAGCCATTCTTATTTCGAGAATCGATATCGGCTCCCTTGCTGACCAAATACTCGACTATATCTAATTTTCGTTCCTGAGCAGCGGCGTGTAGCGGCGTACCGCCAATTTCATCGTGAGAATTGAGATCGGCTCCCTCCCCAACTAAATATTTGACTACATCCAATTTTCCTTGTAGAGCAGCGACGTGTAGCGGCGTTGCGCCATCCTTATCTTGAGAGTTGATCTCGGCTCCCTTGCCAACCAAATATTCGACGACATCTAATTTTCCTTCCTGAGCAGCGAAGTGTAGTGGTGTCAGACTATTCTTATCTTGAGAATTGATATCGGCTCCCTTGCCGACCAAATACTCAACGACATCTAATTTTCCTTCCTGAGCAGCGGCGTGTAACTGCGTCGAGCCATTATTATTGTGAGAATTGATATCGGCTCCCTTGCTGACCAAATACTCGGCTACGTCCAATTTGACTCCCAGAGTAGCGAAGTACAGCGGCGTCAAGCCATTCTTATTTCGAAAATCGATATCGGCTCCCTTGCCGACCAGATACTCGACGACGTCTAATTTGCCTTTCTCAGCAGCGATATGTAGCGGCGTCCATCCATCCTTTTCTTGAGAGTTTATATCGGCTTTCTTGCCGACCAAATACTTGACGATATCTAATTTGCCATCCTGAGCAGCGAGATGTAGCGGCGTCCAGCTATACTCGTTTCGAGAATTGATATCTACTCCCTTGACGATCAAATACTCAACTATATCTAATCTTCCGTCCTGAGCAGCGACGTGTAGCGGGCTCACGGTATTCATATTTTGTTCTTGTTCATCTGCTATTGACACGATATTCTTCCCCGACGATTGGCCAACTCCTGTTTCATTCCATTGGTTATCGTATCTTCTCAATATACTGACGATTTCGTCTTTCTGCAAAGATTCAGCCAGAATTATTGCTGTGTCACCGTTACAATTATTAATATCAGTTTTTGCTCCTCTTTGCAGTAAAAATTCGACAGTTCGTCGATAGTCTTTTTTGATTGCGACATGCAACGCTGTGTCACCCTTGCGGTTTTGCACATTTATGTTCGCTCCCTCATTCAAGGAGATCTTTATTCTTGCAAGCGTAAATTCTTCGGGCTCTTTCTCCGAGCATCCAACTCTTCGTTGGACAGCATGAAGCAATTCTTCATCCCAACCATCACCTTGATCCCCATCACTATCAGACATGCGTACATCCTTCTTCGACGACTCTTTCAGATTATGCGTCGACATTTAAAAAATCTTTGGACTAACACCAATTTGGGAGTAACTGCGTCGTTGAATATTTCTCTTTCTGAGAAATTGCTTCGGTTCCTACCCAATACAAGTCTGCTGCAGTCGCTGCTGGAAGTTCTTGAATGAACGCCGTTTTAACTCTGAAACAAGTAAAAAATGACACATGTATCGTGCTAATATTATTCATCGCTGAATAGGAGGAATATGCGCATATCCCTGAATGCTTTTGAAATGGGTACAATAAAGTCGCTGTGCCGTACAAGTACGAGTTTGTTAGATCACCGCAGACTCCTTGCACGGGTCTAGCAATCTACACCATATTGTTTTTGAATTGATTGAGCAGTGCAGTAAGCGTTGTTGAATATGAACCTACTTTAGCAATCAGTGACTCTAAAGTACAGCATAAATATGAAATTTTTGGGTTTGTCTCGATTACTTATATTCATTGATTGTCATGTCTGTACATGATAATTGAAATTTAGTATAGGCGCAGATCGCATGTTTCTGTAGAGAATAATATACTGAATATTTGTGAAAAGCTACAAAGAGCATAAGAGGATGAAATTCGACTTGGTTGCATAAGCGATACCGGTGCTCATCATCACACCACTTCTGTGATAGTACGGGAGCCCACGACTAAAACCATGTCTCATCGCTTTCCGGCCAAAATCGATAGATTATATGACTCTGGACCGGACTACGTGGGCAGTAACGGCTAGAAACCCAGGAGGTTCTCGGGGGGCCATTTCTGCTTTGTGAAAAAAAAAAAAAAATATATATTATCACATCCTGTCTGATATTGAAAATGTATATCGATAGATTTGGTTGTTGAATCACCAAAATTTTGGTTTCCAGACATTTCCGCGTAGCATCTGACCCGAGCGCGTTTTCAAGAATGTCAACAAATTTTACCAACCAATCATAGCATCCTGTTTAAATTTTTTCTTAAATATTTTGTATGGCTTCCGAGATTATCAACATTTTCAATACCGCCTGGATAGTACCGATAAGTAAAGTGCTGCGTCTAATTTATCTGATATCAATTTTTTCTACATCTGGGCAACTTATTTTATAATGTCCAACAGTTTTCATACGGGATGCTATACATATACCTAGGCTGATTCCATCTCAAATCACCCAGGCAGCCCGGGACCAAGAATTTAAATCGCTCAGTGATTTATTATATCATTCTTTAAGCAATTTGAGGGGACCCCTATTTCAGGATTTTTTTTGGGAAAAATTTCTCAACTCTGTACGGATTTTTCAATTTTTTCGAGCAAATACCCGTTTTTATCAATTCTGGATGTGTTCTTTCTTCCAAACGGCTATAACTCTTGAACAAGTGCACCGATTTCGGAGTTTTTTTTTTTAAATACGCGGAATTTTAAGCACTTTCAGAAAATATCAAATTTGTCTACATCGATACAGAATCATCGGAGTTATGTTGCATAATATAAAAAAAACCGAAAATTTTCAACCTCGATTCTCAGCAATTTCATATGTTTTTTTTCCTCGACAATTTTTTCCCGAATAGTCCTTGAAATGCCCCAACTCTGTATGTAAGTTGCGTTAGCGACCAGCCTTTGTGAGGGAAGTTATGAAATATAGCGTTATTCAAGCCTAATATCAAATTTTATTGAATAAATAATCCCCCAAAAAGCACCTCTGGTGCAAAAACCATTCGCCAAGTACATTAATGGATAGATCACTCCACCAAAAAATAAAAAACGTTGTGCTCGTTCGCTCGCTAAGCTTGCTCACTCGATTACTTTATGATTATCAACATATACAAGCATTGAAATCAGATAAAACTGCCAAGTACTTGTATAATAATAAAAGTTTGGATTAAGAAATTTGTTCAAACTAAATAATGTTGTATCGATTACAGGTTTATATTTGTGTTAATTGATTTATAATTACTGGTCGAAAAAACAGTTTGTATAAATAAATTGGAGATAACCACATTTATAACAAAATATTCATAACGAAAAAATTATTAAAAAAAAAAATAAAAAAAATAAAAAAATTTTGAGGTAGTGTTACATTGGCGGGGAAATGTTTAAACGACTATCAGAGGACATTGACATGGTTCGCAATTCATACATACATATACGTGCATGTGTTGTATCCATGTGTGTAATACGGGGTGATAAATCCGCTAGATGGCTAGATCTACTTGCATTTTTCCTTAATTAATGACAAATACCCTGCCTTCGGCAATCTTCGGAAATTTGACTGTTGGGTTGCCTGCATCCAGTATATACCTTCCTCATAATCGCACGGTATACATATACATATATGCTATATATATACTTAGGTCAGATTCGTTAACATTTTCAGACGGGATGCTACGGTTGTTTTTTATTTTTTGGTCCCCCCATTTACTTTTCCAAACGATCTCCTGCATATGCGCTGCGCCATCGGCATCTGAAAAACGTGTTCTCGGTATCTCAGGACTACTATCTAACTACATCCAGAAAACAGATGCTATGATATACAGGTAGGTAATATTTGTTACGCAAAATGTCTGAAATTCGCATTTTTGGGTTCATCAAGGTCACATAATCTATCGATCTTATACGGTTTTGGCCGAACAGCGATGAGACGAAAATTTTGGTCGTGGGCTCTACTATTCCTACTAGTAATATATGTCGCATCGGCGTGGAATTTGAGAGTTTCAAACAGGACTGAGTTTTTGAACAACGCTCTCGGTTCCCGGCCAATGTTTATGCAGTTTCAAGTGCGAGGTGCCAAGGGATCGCGGTGTATGGTTGCAGAAGAGATAACGCCTAATGAGTGCGTTCGGAGAAGAACCTCCCCCGATGGTGGTGTGTAGTGCATAGACCACGAGTGGGCTGTGTCACGGAGAGGCCTAGGGTTTTTGAAGTGGAGACTCAAGGTGCTCCAGGCATTCCTTCCAGGTCAGTAAGTAAGACAAGACGTTTGATCTGTTCTGAAAAGGCTCTGCGTGATACAGCCCACTAGCATTGCTATCGGGCGGTCGCTTATTGTATTTAGAGTTTGCTATCTCATGTTATTGTATTCAAACAACGAATAAAACGTATTAGCCGTGTCACTGCGGCAGTTAGTGGAATAATTATTTGTTTATCATTTATCGGATGCGAGACATACGTTTGGGTGCCTAAATCCTGACGAGTACACCTAGTTTTACCCGGGCGTATTCTCGTATCTGACATGCAAAAATGTGTTCGTTGATTTGTACTTCTTCCACGCAGCAACGGAGCAACGGATCACATGATTTTCAGCATAGAGATACTTTATGGGCCGGACAGCGACTAAGGCTATACATGATCGCGCTACGGTAACAGGAAAATGAATTTCAAGCGAAAATCTAAAATGAATCATTTTTACGACCGCCACTTGGACTCTCTGCATTCTGAGGGTGCCACTGTTGCGGTGATGGTCTCTCTGTACAGCGCGGCTCATACAGGGTATTTTTTTTCCAATGTGGCAATCTATAAGAAAAAATATCGATTGCCATTTGTAAAACTGAAGTTGGCCTTCGTTTGACCTTGAAAGCTTCCTCTCAATAAAAAAAAAAGATATTGCCTATCGATTGGGCCTTTCGAATAAAGAAACTTTTGTTTGAAACATTTTGTTCGGCAGACCTTATTTTTCGAGTTATTCAGGATTGTCACATTAAAAAAAACACCCTGTATAATAATATGAATAACAAAGTGCGTTTATTACGTCGTGACGGCACAACTCCCAGACCTATTTTGATGAAATATGGCAAAGAGGTAACTTGAAGTTCGGAGAAGGAAATCGGGTACTTTTCATCCCGCCTTCGAGGGAGCGTAGCGAGCAAGCACAATGATAAAGCCTTCGAGCGAGCGTAGGGAGCGAGTACAATGATAATTCGCGGGTGAAGCCCCGACAGGCCTGCTTTTATACATAAAAATGAATGTTTCTTTCTTTCGTTGTTCCGTATGCGTTCCTATACCATCCATCTGATTGCGATGAAACTTTGGTGAATTGTTGTGCCCACGCCTGCAAAGATTTTTCAAGTACAACCAGCGGGCGATTGAGCGTAGCAAGCAAGCACAATTATATTCGCGCGGGGGCTGCTAGTAAGATATACATTATAGACAACTGTATATTCGGGAGTGATATTATGTGGAAAACTTTTTCTATAATTATATAATTCACTGAGATTTTCTTTTGCTGTGATGAGTTCCAAACTAACTGAGTAATGGCGAGCGACTTCAGTAGTGGATTGTTTTTTCCAGGAGAGAATATCAACTGCGAGTTAATCCCTGTCTCCGGGTTCTTTAAAAAACCCGGTTCACTCAATCTCATACTCGGGTAAGAGAAACCAGACAGAAATAAAGCACCAAACAAAATCTTGCAGTAGGAGGATTAATCAACCAAATCAGTTATTGAAGTACGTAAAAAAGACAATGAGAACGACGTTAAAAATTACCTCACAAAGTTCCACCAAACTCTGTCAAGAAACAAAAGTTTGCGAACTTTTGAGTCTGATTTTGCTTGATAGTTCATGCAGCCCTCGACTGCAGACACCTTATAAATCATAAGAGACGATGTATAGGTATATACAGGGTGAGTCACGAGAAACTCCGAGAATGGGAGGAGCCTCATTGCCGAATAAGCCCCCGCCCTTTAACCAATCAAACAAATGGCAGGTAATGATAATAGGAACCGTGTAAGCATAACATCAGAATCAATGTACATAGCAAGGAATAATAATGAAAACAAGATCAGCTAGTAATCGACTTTACTTTTGAACTTTACACTGAATGTGTTAAGGGTACTGATTGTGTCGACTCCTCTGATACAGCTGACAGAGATGGTTGCTGATAAGCATCGCCAAATTTGTTATCAGATATGACTGTCATGTTGTGTCGAAGTTGGATAGCCCAATCGTGAAGACTGTACGCATCAACAATAGATGTTATGCTACACAGTTCCTATAATGATTACCTGCTATTTGTTTGATTGGTTTAAGGGCGGGGGCTTATTCGGCAATGAGGCTCCTCCCATTCTCGGAGTTTCTCGTGACTCACCCTGTATATATATACAGGGTGAGTCACGAGAAACTCCGAGAATAGGAGGAGCCTCATTGCCGAATAAGCCCCCGCCCTTTAACCAATCAAACAAGCAGCAGGTAATGATAATAGGAACTGTGTAAGCATAACATCAGAATCAAGGTACTACATAGCAAGGAATAATAATGAAAACAAGATCAGCTAGTAATCGACTTTACTTTTGAACTCTACACTGAATGTGTTAAGGGTACTGATTGTGTCGACTGCTCTGATACAACTGGCAGAGATGGTTGCCGATAAGCATCGTTAAATTTGTTATCAAGCATGACTGTCATGTTGTGTCAAAGTTGAATAGCCCAATTGTGAAGACTGTACGCATCAACAATAGGTGTTACGCTTACACAGTTCCTATTATCATTACCTGCTATTTGTTTGATTGGTTTAAGGGCGGGGGCTTATTCGGCATTGAGGCTCCTCCCATTCTCGGAGTTTCTCGTGACTCACCCTGTATATGCATGTTGATTATGTATGAATTATACCAACTGAATAGAAATTAAGGTTTTGCCGCGGTCTTCATTCTGAATCAGCTCGTTTGCGCAGATTGGCCACAATGAGATGTGAATATAATTCTTTATCGCGAAAATTTTTCATTCGAATTTCTGTTCGAAAAAATTACCTCGTGGGCATTTTTATTCGGAATTGGGCGACCATTCCAGGGTTTTCGAAAAATAGAATTTCTGTTTGTCAGTCGTTATGATGAAAGAAAATACTGTTTTCGTCGTGTTTTGCCCCAGATATCAAAATCATCGCGTTCACATCCGTGTTGCCAGATATGACAGGTATCCTTGGCGACACTTACCAGTACTTAAAATCAACATGAGAGATCCACATTATCCATACATACAATATATCGATCTACTGTAGGAGTCAAATTAGCATAACAACTAGAGTCATAAATTTCAGAGATTTCCGCACAATCGAAAATCTCGCCCTCTCGCTAGGAAGACGCCGAGGCGATAGGATCGTTTTCTCTACTCTGTCGAAATTTTACTTTCTATACTCATGTGAATTCATCGAACACTTTTATCTCATGTAAAATCTTTCTTCACAAAACAAGTTTCAAAAAAATCTTAGTCTCGTATTTCCGAAGTTTCTGGCAACTTGAACGTCGCAAATTCATTTCTACACAACCAGTGAGCGAGTGACCTATCGGCACCTTGCTAACAAGCGGTGACGACCAATTATTGCTGATATTATTTACCGTATCTTCAGCATTACGACCATCTTCGGAGCCATCTTGCCACCCATCAACAATTACAATAAGTCGAGCTAAGTAACGACTCAATACGGGTATGAGTAAGTGTACTGTGCCACAGTACTTCACCGCATATAGTGAAATGGACGAAAGTACATGGAAACCAATTTGAATTATATCGAATAATTTAGCTTTACCTTCGCTTCATATTAACACAATTAAGGACATTTAACGTTCTTTCGAGAGCATAAAAAACAAAGGGACCGAGATTACATGTGCAAAGTAGATTGGGTAATTTTCAAAAAAGGTATAAACCCGACTAGAAATTACTTCGGGATTACCCAGAGTATACATCTGGACCTCATTGGGTCCCAAGGAGGCATGCCCAATAGCGAAATCCCTATAAGGAGCCAATTGGAACCCAATCGGGAAATCCTCAGGAAAAATAAAATAAGTTGTAGTTAGTTTTTCCCAATGGGGTTCTGTGTAGGACCTGAATGGGTAATCCCAAGGTAAAAATAAAAAGTTTTAGTCAGTTTTTCCCAATTGGGTCCTGTGTAGGACCTAAATGGGAAATCCTAAGGTAAAATTAAAAAGTTTTAGTCAGTTTTTCCCAATTGGGTTCTGTGTAGGCCCTAAATGGGAAATACTAAGGTAAAAATGAAAAGTTTTAGTCAGTTTTTCCCAATTGGGTTCTGTGTAGCACCTAAATGGGAAATCCCAAGATAAAAATAAAATGTGTCAATCTTTTCCCAAAAATCAAGTTTTTGCGCATGCGCCGGTAAGAGTTGGTGTTGCAGAGCTCAGTCTTTTGTCACACATATCGCGTCTGATACTATTTGACAATCATATTGTGTTTCATTCTTGTGTTAACTCTATTATATTATACGTGTAATTTATTTTTAGCATCAACCAAAAAATGTTGAATGCTAATAAGTTTAATCGAACTCGCGAAATTGCACGTTTACGAAAAAGAAGATGTCGAGAGTTATTTCAACCAGTTGTTAATACCTCAGCATCTCATGACTCCTCAGAATCGTCACAGGTGCAGTCTGTTGATTTGAAAGAACCTGCAGTACAACATAATAATGAACCGAATGATGACAGTTTTTTTAAATGATGATTCTGACAGTAGTGTATCTAATAGTAATGAATCTGAAGATGAAGTTTCTGATGGTGAATTTTTTTCTGAGTCTGAGGAAAGTGAACAATGTGCCTCAGAAACTGATGAGGATGAAGAATTGATCGGTAATAACGTTGAAGAGATTTGGGATGACATTGAGGAACTTCGACAGTGGGCTTGGGCTGATCCTCCGATTCCGCACACTCGACTCGAGTCGTTATTGAAGATTTTAAGAAGGGAAAAATATCCTATATTGCCCGAGTGCGCCAAAGCGTTCTTAGGTACTGAAAAAAGTCAATACGAAATAGAAAAATTAGACAATAATGACTCTGGAGACTTCGTATACTCCGGAATAGAGAAAAATTTACAGCAATGTGTTAATTCGGAATTGCATGAAGTTCGTCACCTGCAATTACTAATAAATGTAGATGGTGTACCGTTATATAAGTCAAGCTCCGTCCAATTGTAGCCAATTTTGTGTAAAGTGTTTAACCAGCCAGATATTTATAAACCTCTTTTTGTGGCAGTTTACTGTGGAAAACAGAAACCAAATAATGTTAATAATTATTTGAGAAAATTCGTTGCAGAAGTTAATAGCCTTCAAGAATCTGGTATCCGAATAAATGATGTACTTTTTCAAATATCCATCAAAGCATTCATTTGTGACAGACCAGCTCGAGCATTTATTAAAAGTATTAAGGGACATGGAGGTTATTGGGCTTGTGAACGTTGTGAGGTCAAAGGTCAGCGAGTAAATCGACGAACTATATATCCTATACATCACAAACAGTGCAGACCAAGAACAAATGATTCGTTTAGAGATCAACGTAATTCTTAACATCATACAGGGGTTTCACCGTTTCTTGAGCTCGATCCTGCTGTTGATATGGTAAATGACTTTCTACAACAGCGGAGCGAAACCAGCGAGGATAGAAACCAGTCGATTGCCGGTCGCTGTTCGCGACCGGCAATCGACTGCTTTCCATCCTCACTTGCGGATGGAAACTCGCTTTCGCACCGCTATTGAAGAAAATCGTATGTTCACCTCGGAGAAAACGGTCGTTAGCGCCTGGTATAAAGTTGAGAGCACCTCGGCTTCGCCTCGGCGCTCAACTTTATACTCGGCGCAGAAACGACCATTTTCCCGCTCGGTAAACAATGTACTATTGTTTTAGATTCTATGCACTTGGTGTATTTAGGCATAGTCAAAAAAATCCTTGATTACTGGCTTAATGGTAACAACAAAGAAGTTAAATTGAGTAAGACTATGAAAGACTTACTTGGTGATCAACTTTTGCAATTAAAACATCAAGTTCCTCAAGATTTCCAAAGGACAACAAGATCATTAGATGCTTTCGCTAAGTTTAAAGCTACTGAATATCAATTTATTTTATTGTATGCAGGTCCAGTGGTTTTCAAGAAAATATTGTCACCAGATATTTATAAACATTTCTTACTTTTACATGTAGGAATAAGAATATGTATTGTCTTCTAAAGATCTGGCGGTTGCAAAGCTACGATAAGCTAGACATTGTTTAAAATTATTTGTGGAAACATCTGAAATATTATACGGTAAATAACACAGGCCGACACGATTTTTGTTGTCTGAGATGTTGTTAACTTTTTTTACTAATTCGGTGACACTGATTACGAATTCGCTACTCGTTTTATCGTATCACATCAGGTTTTCAATAACATCAATATAGTGGTATTTTTTAGTTTTTTCATCAAAATGATACAGGCCGACATATGAGAAATTTTTGAGCGTTATCTTCATTTTAATGACCGTTATTCTTTATTTCACGTCTCCTGAATTCAGAAGTGTCCCCATTTTCTTCCCATCACATCTGGTTTTTCTACAAAATTCAAAAAACGTTTATTGTATATTCTTTGAGATAAAATCAAATTATTGAGTTAAAAATATATTTATTCAAACATTTACAAAGAAAATATCAATCACAATTGTTACATTACGACTATTTTGAGTGATATCTCTTGCGCTTTTCCATAACATTACGCCTGGGCGTGATTTTTTCATGGATTTCATCTGGAATATCACGTTTTGATATTTCACGGTCGACCGACAGTATGATTTTAGTGAAGAACAAGGACAACGATTCCATCTAGACATCAAAACTATGGAAAGATACCAAGGTTGATGGAATGTAAATATATGATAGCTGATTACTGTTGGTCATTAAAACGTGATATTCGAGATGAAATCCATAAAAAAATCACGCCCAGGCGTAATTTTATGGAAAAACGCAAAAGATATCACTCAAAATAATCGTAATGTAACAATTGTGATTGATATATTCTTTGTAAATGTTTGAATAAATATATTTTTAACTTAATAAATTGATTTTATCTCAAAGAATATACAATAAACGTTTTTTGAATTTTGTAGAAAAACCAGATGTGATGGGAAGAAAATGGAGACACTTCTGAAATCAGGAGACGTGAAATAAAGAATAATAGTCATTAAAATGAATAATATTTAGTCTCAAATATGCATAGCCTCATACATCTTCCTGATGTTGAAAATATGAGATGCTCGACCCCTGAAATATCTGCTTACGCGTTTGTAAGTGAGCTTGGAAAATTAGGAAGACTCATTCGAATTGGAAATAACCCTATCTCGCAACTTTGTCGAAGAATGAATGAGTTACTGTATAAAAATATTGAAATGGCTACAATTCCACCAACTATTAAAATTCTTAAACAATTGCATCAGGATGATTTTAATAATGCGTCAATTACAAGTATTCAATTCAAAGGAGCAATTATAACATTAAAACATCCAAATAACACCGTTTTATTACAAAATAAAAAAATCATTCAAGTGTCATATATATTTATACCTCCTGGTGAAAATAATATTTATGTGGCTTTCCATGTGAAGCGGGCCACTTTTTTTTAGTGACCATCACCGATTTTGACTTCGACCAGGTATTTTGTACTACTTATGGACATAAGTCTTTGAGCCAGGTCAAAGGCCGTTGCAGGTCTCGGTTTGCTACCTAGCATAGGTAATAGAAATGCTATTTTCGCGCGCAAGCTCTTCTTTCGCGGCTCATATCTCAGTTGTTTTAAATGGAAATGTTAAGATATGTATAGGTATGTGTACGCCTTCTATCTCCCTTCTATTGTACCCCGCAACCGCTGGATGTTATTGTAACCGGCGTTCGCATAGTAACAGTAGTCTGCTCCAAACCTTCGATGAGCATAGATACCTGTACTCACATGAGCACCTGCTATAATCTCTTGTATGAATATATATATATAGAAATAAACTATATTTCTAAAGCTGAATCTCCACACCTTCTTTAATAACCTCAACAGGAAAGTTCAAAGTTATATTCTTGAAGCTATTTTCACGTGCTTTCGAGTCACCATACTCACATTTCTTTATGACTACAATGTGGTACTCAAAAACGCTGTCTAATTAATATTTTTGACTTTCGCGAAGTTCGCCCACTTTGAATTTTTTTTTTTTTTTATTTCTAAAAAAGGTTCAAAATACCCTCTATGTATACCCCAAGTGGCAAAGTGGGATTATTTTTTGTTTGGTCAGAATAATTTTTTTTTATATTTTTTTATTTTTGATTTTACTTATGTTTACTCCATATTTCGTGAATGGTGGCTAGTAGTGATTATTATTGTTTAATTTGACCCTTTAAGGGCTTTAGAAATCTTCAAAATGAAAAAGATTAATTTGATAACAAAACTCCACCTTCAATATTATATTCTTTACCTTAACTACCACTTCACGGTCAAGAATTCCTTCACACTACTTCAATATTATACGAAATATTATATGAAACCTCCAACAAAATTATTCTGACCAAACAAACAATAATCCCACTTTGCCACTTGGGGTATACAGAGGGGGTATTTTGAGCCTTTTTTAGAAATAAAAAAAAAAATTTCAAAATGGGCGAACTTCGTGAAAATCGAAAATATGAATTCGACTGCGGTTTTGAGTACCACATTGTAGTAGTGAAGGAATGTAAGTATAATGACTCGAATGCGCGTGAAAATAGCTACAAGAATCACTATATAACTTTGAACTTTCCATCTAAAACAACTGAGATATGAGCCGCGAAAGAAGAGCTTGCGCGCGAAAATAGCATTTCTATTACCTATGCTAGGTATCAAACCGAGACCTGCAACGGCCTTTGACCTGGCCCAAAGACCTATGTCCATAAGTAGTACAAAATACCTGGTCAAAGTCAAAATCGGTGATGGTCACTAAAAAAAGTGGCCCGCTTTACGTGGAAAGCCACTTGTGTAAGAGGCACAAAATTACAAAAAATCTGCCCAATCTATGATTATCCATTTAGTTCAGAAAATTTAAATATGTGGATCGTTAACGAAAGTAATTGTCCTACAGTAACGATTCCTTTAAATAATGTCGAGAAAAAAATGGTACGGTTTGTAATCACTCTAAATAATAAAAAAAAAAATTTATGTGATCCCTTTATTACACATGTAGTATGCAAAAAACAATATCAACTGAAATGTTATAAGTGTTAAAAAAAAAGTGTTTTCTATACCTAAATTAAATAGCGCGAGTGACAATATAAACACTGAATATGCAAATAAAATATATACATATATTTTTGTAGCGACAGCTTTTCATAAATTTTAATAAACATCAAAAATTTAAAAATTACTAATACAATTAAAAAATTTATAGATTTTGTTAAGTTAACGATAAATATTTTTATCATCCAACGTTTAGTAGTTATAGAAATTATTCAGTTATATTTAGTGTTGTATATATTTTTGACACATACTCATTAAAATAAAATATATACAAGGAATCTCAAATATCAAATTACACTCTCAAGTGTAACACACATATATTGTATGTAGTATAAAATACTAAGTGTGGGTTTCGAGGTGAGCGAGGATGTAGGATGAGCAATGAATACCAGGACTTTCAATTGAACTATAACATTGAATAATCTTCATTTTAAATCGTCGTCTTAAAATCGTTTCAGCTCCGTACACACGTCTTAACAGGTTGATGGTTAGGTCAAATCTCCCTCTCTTTGCACTCGAGACAAGTCTGGTCCCAAGACCCAAAACCTTTCCCTCTGCACACTTCATCCATACTTTCATGCAAACTCATCCCTTGTTTGTTTCCACGCATTTTCGCTTTCCCATACATTCCTTATTTCTAAGTCTGGCAATCGTCTTGACAAGACTCTTGCAGTTCTTCTGCCTAGACTCTCTTAGTGCCAACGGTCATACCGGCGCCTGCCTAGCTTCGGCCCTAATCTTAAGATTTACAACCTAAACATATCCTACTACCTAACTCTAACGTAAGCTAACTTTAGTCTTTAATTTTCACTCGATACTACATGTATATCTATGTAGGGTAAGTCAAGTGACTGTGGCGTCCCGTAGCTCAGCTCACGGTTGTTTCTACGACATCCCGTGTCATGTATATACCGTGCTTTGCACTGGATGCGGGCCACTCGATTTGGTTTGACACAGTAGTTGGCGTCTACGCTATTGCGTTTCACTTCCACCGTTCCGTGCTCACGCTGCTTGGCATCTACTATGCATAACGTCTGCTATGGGTGGCAATAGCGTAGACGCCAACTGAAAATGCGATTTTTAATTTTTTTGACCCCCGTCCACCCATTTTAAAAATCTGATAAAATTTAAACATAATTCTAGAGTGAAAGTACACAAAATATATTTTTTCCAGAGATACGTCTATCCTCGTTTACGTGATATTCGAAAAAAAATTAAACGTCTCCAAAAATTTGAAATTAGCGCCAAAATTTTTTTGAATAAAATCATTTTGTAGAGCTTAAGAAACCTTACAATTTCAAGAAAAAACTTCTTTGCCGAGTCAAATATTGACGGAGATATCGTTAAAAAACAAAAAACGAGAACAATTGTGATTATGAGGTACGGTTTGGTTATTAAGGGCTGTAAATTGGTGGAGATGTTTTTCATATTGTAACGTATCAAGCCTACTCTGAAGCCACTGCGTGCGCAACCGAGAGGGGTAGAGATACGGAGTAGGGAGACAGGTATAAAAATGGCGTCAACGCGCTGCTCCTGCATAGAGATATTATACATAGAGTAGGTGAGACATGGGCACCTCTGTAAGTGGAAATGTGTTGCGGAAGGAAAGAGAGAGAAGATCGCGAACTGCTTTCTATCTCTGTTTTCTGACGCATGCGCAATGAAGCTTCTTTGTTGATTGGTTGCTTTGTGCATACGACACACGTTGCCATTTTCACCAATATTGATGATTGATTGATTATTGATAATCCTTCGGCTCATCACACAAATATTAATACTTACTGTAGTCAAAGTGTACGACCGTTGATCAAAGCAAGGAGGCCTGATCCTCCTTGGATCAAAGATAGGATGTAAACAACCAACTGTTCTTCCAACCTCAAAACGGTTGCGCATGCGCCAGAAGACAGAGATAGAAGGCACTTCGTGATCTTTTTTCTCTTTCTATCCGCAACGCGTTTATTCAGCTGGCTTACCTACTCTATGTATAATATCTCTATGTGCTCCTGTCCTATAGACCCTTTATGTCAAGTAACTGATTTCTGATCATAATTTTCAATAAAAAAAAAACGTACATTTTCGTAGTCCTTATTACTCCTTGCTCAAAACATCGGATTTTCTATTGTAAATCAAGACTCGGTGAAGTCTCGGGACCAGCACATTGAAATAGCATATTTCGATACGAGAGGCCAAACGGGCGTTTTGCGCACTGCAAGTGTGAAGACGAAACCGAGCCGAAGGCGAGGTTTCTGTCTTCACACGAGCAGTGCGCAAGGAGCCCATCTGGCCTCGAGTATCGAATACTATTTTTCTCTACGAATGTAATGCAAGATCTGAGTTATTTTGATGTAACGTGTATTCAGCCAACGATCAATGGATGACTCGACCTCACTAAACTCAGTTTTGACGTAATAACCGTTTGCGACGCTAGATGGCACTGGTAGTAAAATCAGTGTGAATGTATTTTGCCCACCAGTGAAAGTATTTTGCGCATCGCCTTTGCACACGGTGCGACAATCAGCCATTTTGCATATTTGTAAACGGTGGGCAAACGAAGATTTTGCATGCATGAGTAAAGAAAAAAGTTTTTTCATAAGCGCAACTCGACCGATCAAGAGACTCGGTAGAGTCTCGCGCTAAGTAAACTAACAAAAAGATTTTTAACAAGTCCGACTCGCCGGAGTCTCTTTGCCGCAGTCATACACAACGTAATTGCATATTAAACGTAACGAGAATCGTAATATCTTCTTGTAGCACAGATTTAATAGAAAATATGAGCGCGTGAAAGTAATCTGGGAAAAAGTACTCACACAAATACGTATATGACATTTTGTTACGTATTAATACAGTTCGACCTCTCAATAGTGCCTCTCTCAATAGTTCCGCTTTCTCAATTTTATGCGTGAACTATTTTTTCCACTACTGAGAGGAATAGCGGCGAGCTTTTAGTCGAAAGTAAATGGGTGCATAATTTATACGCTGTAATTCGAAGAAACCATCGCCTGTACGAAAAAATTGTGCGGAACCTTTTTTTGTGGTAAATTTTCTTATCTTCATTTTTGGTTATCGCTATTTTAGTTGTAGGATCGACGGATGTGGAGATAATTACGGAAAACTGATTTTTGACACATCTTGCCGGCTGTAAAAGGTTATGCGTACAATGTTATTATTGGAACTTCTGACACTTCATGCCTTACCACTCAATAGACGTATTCACCAAAATTCAGCTTGGTGGGAATTTTTTCGACGTGAAACCCTAAAGTGACTAGACTACGGTCTACGGGCGGAGTGGAGGGACAATATGTTTTAATACACTACATCGAATTGGTGATATAGCGGGGATCGACGCTTTATTTTTGTAATAAGGGTCGAAAGAATTTTCATTTGAGGCTAATATCCAGGCAATCGATGCACCGACAACTGAGAAACAAAAATGTCTAAAATTGGATGGGTCAGTCTTACGATAAGATTTTCGTCTTCTCCGTCGTTGACCACCCAACAGATCTATGCGCAACAATACAACATAAGGAGTCCATCACCCAGATGAAAATTACATGAATAAATATATAGTGGAAGTTATGGCTCTTGACTATAATTACATGTTGCATTAATTTTATGGTGTTAGGGAAAAACAGCCTTACTACGCATGGGCGTGCACATAACAACTGAGATAAATGAAAAGATTATAATGAGTAGCTCAGCGTTTTGTCGAATGATTTCTCATTCCGTTAAAACGAAAATATGGAGAAAATGCGAAATAAAAAATTGTCAATATTAACCTCGATCAGCTGTTATTCAACTAGCTCGGTCGTTATTTGCACGCCCATACGCAGTAAGGCTGTTTTTCCCTTACACCATAAATAGACCGGGAGCCAGCAAGAAAAACCACGTATGATTAGCGAAAAGCTAAAACTTTTTGAGAAGTTAGCCAGTGTTATAAAGAACAGGGCAGCGCAAGTATGGCGGCCCGTAGGTGTCGGCGTTGCGCTGCGCAATTTTTTGGATATGTCAAAAAAAAACTATGCCCTTGGGGAATGAGCTAAAAGGTAATTCTTGTTTTATATCATACATTCGATAGCCAGAGTATGAAGAAGTCGTATGCCATACCGATGCGGCGTCTCAAACTGTCCGCCATACTGAATTAAACGTGTCATTTTTTTATGTTCTCTTGAAATACTAGCTAAAAGCTAATTTTTTATCCAACGATACAAAAAGATGTCTCATTACCGATTATAACCATGCCATACTGTTTTGGTGTCCCTTAATACACGCCATACTGATTCAAAGATGTTGAATTGTTCACTATAGTCCATGTATCACGGGGGTCATAAAAACTGACCGCCATACTTTCACTTATGATACATGGACTAGTGAGAAATTCGACATCTTTGAATCAGTATGGCCTGTACTTAGGGACACCGAAACAGTATGGCATGGTCACAATCGGTGATGAGACATCCTTTTGTATCGTTGGATAAAAAATTAGCTCTTAGCTAGTATTGCAAGAGAACATAAAAAAAATGACACGTTTAATTCAGTATGGCGAACAGTTTGAGACGCCGCATCGGTATGGCATATGACTCCATACTTTGGCTATCGAATGTATGATGTAAGACAAGAATTACCTTTTAGCTCATTCCCCAAGAGCATAGTTCTTTTTGACAAATCCAAAAAATTGCGCTGCGCAACGCCGACACTTACGGGCCGCCATACTTGCGCTGCCCTGTTCTTTATAACACTGGCTAACTTCTCAAAAAGTTTTAGCTTTCCGCTAATCATACGTGGTTTTTCTTGCCGGCTTCCGGTCTAAAAATACATGCAACATGTTATTGAGGTACTGAGGATCAAAAGGGAAACTTTGCAGTTTTAACTTCTTTACAGCAAACAAAAAAAAGACGTTTCTTTCTGATATTAACTTTCAAATCAATTTATTGGTATTTTGAATCATAATAGGGGAAGGTGGGGCAAGATGGGGTACTTAACTTTCAAATCAATTTATTGGTATTTTGAATCATAATAGGGTAAGGTGGGGCAAGATGGGGTACTTAAGGTTTATCAACAAATACATCATCAATTTTCAATACTAGCATACAGAACTTTTTACTATTTTAATCTTTGGACCTTATTTTTTATATTGCCACATAGCATATACCGATATTATATTAAGTAATATTATATTTTTTAACAAACAAAAAAGGTGCCATTTTCCCCGTCTTGCCCCGCTAGTGGGGCAAGATGGGGTTGGTTGTTGGGAAATATAGGGTACATCATTAATGTTCATTGCAGTCGATGCACACAAATATTGCTTCTTCATCATCATCTATAACCCCTGCACACGAGCAATGCGCCCATTTTTGGCAATTTTGGCAGGCTATCCAACCTTCAGTTGAGTCCATGTAGTGCCCATTGCAAGTGAGGCATTTTGCGTCACCTTCTTCTTCACTACTTGCCTAGTCGTTTCACGCACGTAGTTGCGAAACATATCCTCGATTATGTTGACAAAATAGTAATAAACCAAACGATTGTAATCGTATGGAAATGAAGAAAGTCAGCAAGATGGATTACCTACGGGGATAAAAGGTACCCCATCTTGCCCCTTGGCGTATATTTCACAGTAAGTTGTGTCACTGTCAAACAATGGTGATATTCATAAATATATTTGACTAACCTCAAAAAGTGATCCCTAAAAATGATCAAAATCGAAGACGCAATCGAATGTGATGTATATACAGGGTGAGTCACGAAAAACTCCGAGAATGGGGAGAGCCTCATTGCCGAATAAGCCCCCGCCCTTAAACCAATCAAACAAATAGCAGGTAATGATAATAGGAACTGTGTAAGCATAACATCTATTGTTGATGCGTACAGTCTTCACAATTGGGCTATCCAACTTTGACACAACATGACAGTCATGTTTGATAACAAATTTAACGATGCCTATCAGCAACCATCTCTGCCAGTTGTATCAGAGCAGTCGACACAATCAGTACCCTTAACACATTCAGTGTAAAGTACAAAAGCAAAGTCGATTACTAGCTGATCTTGTTTTCATTATTATTCCTTGCTATGTACTTCGATTCTGATGTTATGCTTACACAGTTCCTATTATCATTACCTGCTGTTTGTTTGATTGGTTAAAAGGCGGGGGCTTATTCAGCAATGAGGCTCCTCCCATTCTCGGAGTTTCTCATGACTCACCCTGTATCTATAGTTTCCACGCACAATTTCGGAGCGCAAAATTACATCACAATGCTTAAAAATGCAATTTGTTTTTTAATTTACGAAAAAACCGCGAGGTGGTGCTTTACTCGGGTTATTCTATCGAGGGCCAAGTGGCATCCCCATAGATACAACTATCCAAAATTTTGTACCATCGTGCTGCTCAACTGGACGTATCCCATCTTACCTCACTACCCCGTCTTGCCCCACCTGCCCCTACAGATGTCCGGAAAGTTGTAGTCTTCTATTTTTTTTTCTTTCAAGTTTCTAACTTCCTACGTAAATAAATAATGAAATTCGGAAATGTTCTCTTTTGATCCATACCGATGGAAATATGACGGTTTGATTCCAATTGAATAACTTAGTATCAAAGTGTAACATTTATATAAATTATCGAAAATTATTTTTTTGGTGAATCCAACGTAAGATACAGAAATACATCAACACCCATTCTCGGTTTTTACCAATACAGTAGAACCTAGCTAATCCGTCACCTTTGGGATTGGAAGTATGGTCGGAACGAAAAAAAGGTCAGATCATCAGAAGACAACAAAATATTTATTACATACATAAATGAGGCAGTCTAAAATAATCAAGAGACTCGGTAGAGTCTCGCGCCAAGTACATTAAAAAGAATTTTTAAACGCACGGCGTGAGATTCGACCCGAGTCTCTATACCTACCGGAGAGACTGCGATTCGGCGGAGTGGGGGTAATAATCGTATGAAGTTTTTAATGTTCCACCGTATTCTATATCATCCTGTAAACTATCAATCTATCTTTAGAATGAGGGTCTAAGCAGCTATTATTCAACACCAAGATCAATGCGGTCGGTGCACGAAAACTGATTATTTTCTGTTTTCATTAAATTACAAGCACTCGGTTCGATCAAGAATTTTCGTCTACGTCTCCGTCAACATAAGTGTAAGGTTGCCTGGGTATGTAGGGACATAGAGAGGACATTGGGTCAGGGGAGAATATACGGGTATGAAATCAGACAGAGTTGCCGGTCTACCCTATAGTGATATACTGTAACGTGTTTTTATTGTTCTATGGTTCATGGGCACGAGTCCTATGCGCGTCATGCATGCGCGATGCGCGAGTGTACTGATGACTGCAAAGAATAATAACCTATATTTTGTGATGACAGCTCGGTAGAAGGGAAGAATAATAAGAGTAGCTGAAAACTTTTCAAATAATTATTAATGCAAACCTCGATATAATTTGTGAAGCAGAAATTGTTGAGATCAGCACCGGTATTTTCTATAGTAATGCTTAATAATTATTTCTACTTGTTTATTTTACGACGCCGAGTTTTCGAGGTTATGAGAATTATCTGTCACATTGGTCACGATTATTAACGACGCAGATGAACAAGTCCGGCTTGTGTCGTAGGATACTTTTCGTAGACTTGCTCCTAATTTTTATTTCTCGTAATAAGCTAATTCTTACACAAATGTTAACAATCGCATTATGTATACATAGTACATACAGTGCCAAACGTCGTGCCTCGTAGAATGCGTTTATGTGTTTCAGACAAGTAAAATCATACCTCAAGGTTTGTGAATACCGTGTAAATGTGTCTAGATCACAGCAATGGGATGAAGATAATTTCGCCGGCATAAGTTATTATCACCTGACCAAGTTTTATAACAAGGGCATTTTGATGGATGACCGGGCTGACATATTTGTGTATTTATTTAAAGATTATGAATAGATTTGTTGTAGCAGAATTTTTTCCAAATTATATTCTACACAAAATTCAATTGAGTTGGGATAGGAATGCTTATATCTTCAAATCAAAGAAAAACTATTTTCAGACCGTTTCTCACGTTTCAGTTGTAGGTAGTACATTTTAGCTTAATGATGCTCGGTCTGATATGAGTTCAGATTTCTGTGGATCTATATTGATCATTCTCTCGTTTTTACTGCATGTTTTTTGTAATTTTTCAGTAACGAAATTCTAGAGCCGTTGTAGTCTACGTTGCCTTCCAATCAATGAGACACACAATGAACACTGCGCTTGCAACTGCTGAGTTTACAGATATATTGTCCCTTCAGAAGTCACAATTCAGAACTCATAAGTAAATGAGGAAACAGAAAATAATACTGTTTGATCCTGTTACAATCACATCACTTTGTACTATTATTATAACATCACCGTGGTAGGTGAACCGTTCATATCCAGTGACAAGAATAGTTTAGAAGAATCCAAAAATGTGAATTATAATCCGATAGTACGACAAGGTTCTAGGGGCTATCCTCAGTGCTATTTATTTCCATTAAAGCCAGCGATCAACTATCTTTTGTCTCTAATATTTTGATGTAATGAATGTCAAAAGTATAGATAATTTGTCATTGTTACCAGTAGACCAAGATTTATGAGTGAATTTATAAAGACTATTAACCACATTACAATTTCTGATTTCATGTAGAATCGTTGCCGTAGTTTCTTCATGTTCAAATTAATCTTTGGTCAAATTTCCTTTCAATTCTACATTCATATAATGCTGATCTTCAAATTTTCCCTACGTCACAGTTACAGAGTGATTGATTCTACCTGGAGTTCGAATCCACAGAGTTCAAAAGTATAGTGCATATTTGTTATAAAGAAAAGCTACTGTTAGCCAGTACCGCATTATAACTGTCACTATGGTGATTTTCTTATTCATATTGACACGTGGCTTAACAAAACGCATGCAATGAAACCGACAAGCCCAGGTTTGTAGCTGGCATGACGTCCTAAGCGCCATCATATGACCGTTTGCCCTTTTCAAATTCAAAATGTATAATTTTTCATATACGTATAAATTCTACAACTCTTTATACAATTCATCATGAACAAGACTTGGAACGAATCTAGATGGTACAAAAAGTAATGAAATCCCCCCAAAAGCACTTCTGGTGCAAAAACCTTTCGCCAAGTACATTATACAAAAATGTCGTTTTCATACAAAAAAGTATTGAAATCAGATCTTATTGCCAAGTAGGTGATATGAATTTGAAAGAATGACATTTACTTTATCTTGAATTATCAATAATCAGGCGTCAAAAAAATTTTTCATAGCATTTATATAGTCTTTGTGATACGTTATAATCTAGTGCATAATAGTACGCCAAAACAGATTTAGCCGTACCTTCCACATTGAGAATAGCACGGCAATTTGTACAATTCATTACGAACAGGATGAGAAATAAACAATATTATACAAAAAGTCGTGAGATCTCCCCAAAAAGCACCTCTGGTGCAAAAACCTTTCGCCAAGTACATTAATGCAAATCATTACCCACAAAAAACATCCTCCTGCCAAACATCCTCCTGCCAAAAATCCTCCTGCAAAAAAATATATACAATTATTTTATTATGCAAAAGTTACTTATTCGTTAGAATCAAAAAAATTAATCGTTCATCGACAAATGTATGGAAATCACTAACTATTGCCAAGTGCATGCCTCGCGATTTATGTCGACTATGATTTTAAAACGTAATTTTGAACGTCAATTTGTTAGATCGGATCGTTACCGTATGAAGCTGCGGATAAGTGCATCAAATTCACTTCAATTTGAATAAACAATTAGGCGTTAACATACCTTCTATATGGCATTTTCACCTCGCGAGGTATAATCAAAATAAATCTAGTCAATATCAAGATACTCGGTAGAGTCTCGCGACAAGTACATTAAAAAGAATTACATCGAACTCATGAAATAAAATCTATTAAAATTAAAATTAGGAAAGAACAAAGAAAAGAATAAAAAAAATTTGGAGTACGTGGTACTTGGCGGGCATTTTTGTAGAAATTACAAAAAAATATAAATGCCCGCCAAGTACCACGTACTCCAAATTTTGTTTCTTTTCTTTTCTTTGTTCTTTCCTAATTTTAATTCTAATTGAACTTATTTCATGAGTTCGATGTAATTCTTTTTAATGTACTTGTCGCGAGACTCTACCGAGTATCTTGATATCGACTAGATTTATTTTGATTATACCTCGCGAGGCGAAAATGCCATATAGAAGGTATGTTAACGCCTAATTGTTTATTCGAATTGAAGTGAATTTGATGCACTTATCCGCAGCTTCATACGGTAACGATACAATCTAACAAATTTACGTTGAGTTTTAAAATCATAGTCGACATAAATCGCGAGGCATGTACTTGGCAATAGTTAGTGATTTCCATACATTTGTCGATGAACGATTAATTTTTTTGATTCTAACGAATAAGTAACTTTTGCATAATAAAATAATTGTATATATTTTTTTGCAGGAGGATTTTTGGCAGGAGGATACAAACTTATTCAAGCGCATTAGACGCTAGATGCCGGCTTATTGAGGCAACAAAACAAGTGATTAGTAAGCAATGGCGCGTCACCGGCCGACCAGTCAAGTGTCGGACTAGCCGAGGGTGAACTACAGAGGTTCTACTGTACGTAGTTCATTTATTAGTAAAAAGACCGCGACTTTTCGTCGATGAGAACCCTATAGGGATCCCAATTACGGTGGACTCATGGTGCAAGTACGCTCTGTGCCATCAATTGTCTCATCCACGAAAAGACCCGGTATATGAAATATACGGTTTGGATCAGAAGGTAACATTTTTCAATAGTTTTAAATAATAACGTTTATTATTATGATAGGAACTACGTATTGGTATGGATACTGGATATCGATGTATTTTTGGATTTTACGCCAGGTTCAACGAATAAATAATTTTCGATAATCCATGTAAATGTTCCCTTTATTGATTCTCAGCTCCTCAATTATAGTCAAGAGCGACAACTCATACTATATTTTTATCCATGTAATTTTTATCTCGGCGATGGTGTCCATATGATCGTTAGTTGCGCCTAGACGACGGTCGACGACGAAGGAGATGAAAATTTAATTGTAAAACTGACCCATCCGATTTTTGAAATTATTATTTCTCAGCTGTCAGTGCATCGATTGCCTTGATATCAGTCTCAAATGAAAGTTCTTTCGAGCCTTATTACAGAAATAATTCGTCGATCCCCGGTATATTACTACTTCGGTATGGTATATAACAATATTGTCTCCCTACTTTGCTCAGAGCTACCTTTACGACACAGAGACTCGGTCGAGTCGCGCTTGTTGAAAAACTTTTTTCTAATATACTTGCCGGGGAGTCTACAGAGTCTTGATTGCCAACCCTCGCGGGTTCTTATATACGCTGAATATACCATGAGACAACGTATGACTACGCTCTTACCGCTAGCTATACCTAGATAGTAAGACGGTATGCATACGTTGCCTTATGGCATATTTGCGCCCAAAGCAGACCATGCGCATACCGTATGTATACAGTTCATGAATAGATTTGTTACGGTGTAAGGAAAGACATCAACGATTATTTTCATTTGTCGAAAGCGATTACTATAAACACTGATTTGCATGATATTTATGTATGAATAATGCAAATTGCATGGACAAAAAAAAGAAATAAAAAACAAAAAAAAATACACCATTATCGGGATTCGAACCACCGATCACAAGGTTATGAAGCAGAGCGCTTACCTACTGAGCCACGAGCTTCTTAAATATACTATACTATTCGAAACATATAAAGGCACTTGAATTTATTCAAACTTATTATCTCAGAAACGACTGAGAGGCACATTTTATTATAACTTTCACCTTTTCAAGTCCTGGACATGACCTACACATAAAATGTAAATGAATCAATTCGGTGGGGTGAAGTAGATAAGGTCGAGCATTACGCATATAATTTTACATCCCACACTCAGTAATACGTGATTTACAAGTTCGGATAAATAGACGTCCGAAATATATATCTCGATACATCTGATTTTCGCACCGTATGACTACGAGAAACATACGGTTTTACTACGATATGTTTTCGGTTTGATTTGGGCGCGAAACTACTGTGAAACAACGGTATTCTCACAGTGGTTATACCAAGTAAATACCTATACCGTGTCCATACCGTAGAATTGAAGGGTACTCAGCGTATATGAGAACCCGCTAGGGAATGGAAAACGCAGTTTTTCGAGCAAGGAGTAATAAAGATAGCAAAATGTAAATTTTTCATTGAAAATGATGATTAAAAATCAGTTACTTAACACAAGTTTGATGAAATTGATAATTAACTGGTGTTAGGGATTCGAATTGAAGAAAAAAAGAAAAAGATATAAAAAAAAAACTTCACGCAGCGAGATTTGAACCAGCAATCTCACGCTTATCATTTCTAAGTGCTATCGGACGAGCCTCGCGCTTTGTTGAAAACTTGCTTTACGTCTACTTCAAAGTCGATTTTGTCGAGAATTTTTGAGAAGCGCGTCGAACTGGTCTGGGAAATCGATATTCGAGTTCAGAACTTCACGTACAATAAGTGTTCAAAATTACGAAAATCAGATTACTATGTGGTCTCTTTGTCAGTGTGTAATATCCACATCGAAAATTTTCTTAGATTTGAAAGGTGTTCTACAATAAATTTCGGAAAAACCTCATGTGTCGCCGCTTACGAAATACAGTTAACACTGCTCAAACAATTGATGAAATAATCTCTGATTTATGGAGTATAGAGTTATCAAGTCCACATCATTTTTTGTTTAGATATACTAGAATTATCCCATTCCCATATGGTAATGTCGACAAATAAGTTTGAATAATTATCTGTCGATGATTGTTTACCGTCAACGTTGAGTTGAGATATGACCACGGTGTGATTATATTTGCCAGCAAGCCTGGCTTTCTCGCGATATATCACGCGAATGACGTCATCTCAACATGTACGCAGCAGCTGGGAACCGCTTTTGGCGTCGGAATACTTGCCTATGAGTATAAGTCAGACTTCGGCGTACACGATCAAGCGTCATCGCTCAATTTAGATCGACCGCTGAGTGAGGAAAAAAGATAGTACAAATATACGCCCTGTTTCCACTGTTGCCGACTCTTTCGCGACGTGGAATTGACTAGGTTTACCACGACTTCGAGAGAAAGAAAGGAAATTAATGCATATGTTTTTTGAACGTGTCTTAATGGGACCAATGCAACTTGGTTCAGGAAATTCGGAGTACTCCAGAATTTATTTATTTGTCAACCGAAGTTCATTTTACATCAAAAAAAAATTTTCTTCGAAAAACTTTGTCGTAAGGTTTCAGGCATATCGTTGGTCCAATTCAACCTCTCAACGTCTCGGTTTCTTCAGACAGCAATACTATATCTTATGAACGTAGGGATCGATAAAAAAAATTCATGTGAAACGACCTTAATCGGAACAACGATGTGCCTCAAACCTTACGACAAAGGTTCTCAAAGGAAATTTTTTTTTTTTTTTATGTAAAATAAACTTTGGCTAACATATAAATGCATTTTGGAGTACTCCGAATTTCCAAAACCAAGCTGTACTGGTTCCCTCAAGGTCGCAGATTATAGGAAAGTTCAAGAGGTTTCCGTGGCTATGAATCGAATAGGCACACGACGCATTTGTGGCCAAATCTTATACAGAATTTTAGTCTGAATAATATTTAAGTATTTACCTAGACTGTAGGATCCTAGACGTAGGATAAATGGGATGTTGAAAATATTCTAAAAATCTGAACAATGCTCGATGAGCTGGGGACTTTCAGATTCTAATTGACGGAAAACAACCGACAAAGAAAAAGTTTAAACTGAAAATTGTAATCTACTAAATTGTAATCTCTTATTCTGATTTGTCGTTTGGCTAAAAAGTCGACGAGAATATGGAAGCCTTTACGTTAGGAAGTTGTACAGATCACATATTGTTCGGAATACTTAACGTATAGAGGCAATAAATCCGGTGAAAAATACTCGCGAAAATTGATCGCGGAAGTTAATTTCCAATATCTTCTATTTCTCTAAGTACATACCTGTTCGAGATTCGAGTTTCCGCGTGTCGCTTCAGAAATTGGATATTTTTCAGCAACTTTCAGACTCACTTGACTCACGATACTGCAGCAAACTGGCGAATGATTCGTTCAGCACGGCAGCTTGATCATTTTTTCTCGTATAACTCAAGGAGAGGGGGTCTTTTCCCTCACTCTTATAACTGATTAAAATGCTGTGGCTTACGGATGTCTGAAGGGGTCCTATGGTAGGGGTATCGGCGCATACGCGTGTATGTTACACAGACACTTACAAGTGAATTTCGCTCCCTGAATTATCGAGAGTGAAAAATCATTTCTATAATCTGTTGTGCATGAATCGTTCCTCGGATGCAAATGTTATGGGTGGAATAATCCGGATTAGCGAGAAATGGAGTTGAAATAAATAGTCACTGCAGGTGCAGTTTCAAAAATCGATCGGCATACACACGTGTGCAAACCTGCATATCAATAGCTTAACCAAAAAATCAGCATGATTGAACATGGAGTTAACTCCTTGGACTTGAATAATACATGAACATCTGCCCCCCAGCTGAAAATATGACTGGTATTTTTATTCCTCAAACTGTACTTCTTGTATTGTAATGTCAGTTTTATATGAGCATAAAATATACTATACAAATGAATAGCAGCGATAACCGCTGAGCTATTCGTACGACTAGCCGTACGAATGTTTTCGGAATCAATCGTACGGCTACCGGTACGAAATACACTCGCGGCCTATTCGTACGGTTATCCGTACGAATAATTCCAAAAACATCTGTACGGCTAGCCGTAAAAATAAGTGCTCGTCGTACGAATAAACCCACAAGTTATTCGTACGGCTGCCAATAAGCTCTTCATTCCATGACAAGAATCTTACAGGATAAAGGCGGGTGAATCAGGAGACCTAATTAATATTGCATTACCATTATTTATAATACAAGCGTAATGAAACAATATATAGGTCATTTTAATCGGAGAAGTGTCTACTTCATAATAGGCATAAGAACAAATTGCTATGCTAATCTGGAATGATTTTTATTAATACTGATGTAAAAAAGTGCACTTGACCCGATCGCTCAATAACGGCGGGTGTCGGATCGGAGAGGGACCGTTTCTACAGAAATCGTTTCTACAGAGTAGAAGTTCTACAGATTCGTTTCTACAGAGCTCGTTTCTACAGAACGAATATCCTACACGGTGCGTTTCTACAGAATAATGAGCGGGTATCGTTTCTACAGAAATAAGTTCGACAGAGTCAATGTTCTACAGAAATGTTTCTACAGAATCTTTTCTACAGAGATATTATTTTACATGTCCCGTTTCTATAGAAATAATTTCAAACCGTTTCTACAGAGCCCCTCCGTAAAATATCCCGTAGGTTCGTTTCTACAGAAAAATTAAACCACATCATTCGGTTCTACATATTGATTTTTGGACCGTTTCTACAGAGTCCGTTTCTACAGGTCCTTTTCTACAGAAAAAAATTAAGAAACCGGTTGACCTGTGGGCCAACCCTAAAACTTCCCGCTATGTGTTAAATACGATACAACAAATTGATACTATTGTGTTTAGAATACATTGAGAAAGGTTATAAGTATAGTTAGTTTTCCGTATATAATTTTTTTTCCCGTATGATTTTTAATCAAAAATCGAGTTTTTTCAAATGTCAACATTTCTAGGTTTTGGGGAGTTATATTTAATGTCAAAAAATATCGTTCAGTCTCAATTACATTCAAGTCCTGGTATACCTTTTCGATCGCCGCAAGAATCATTCAAATCGGTTAATTCGTTCCCAAGGTTTAATACGACAAAAAAAGAAATTTTTGTCGTGCAATATCTTTCAAACTAATCGTTCGCTTTTGACGAATCTTGCGGCAATCGAAAGGGCTATCGAAGACTTAAATCTGATTAAGTTTTGAGACTCATCGCACGAACAGATTAGGAGATATGCGCTAAAAACATGAAATTTTTTTTTTTTTTTAATTTTTATTTTTCGAATAACTTTGGAACTACTCGACCGATTGACTCCAAAATCTAATCAGATCTAAGTCTTGATAAACCCTTTCGATCGCTACAAGAACCATTCCAATCGGTCAATTCGTTCTAAAGATATCGTACGACAAAGAATTAGTTACACACACACACACACACACACACACACACACACACACACACACACACACACACACACACACACGGACGTCCATCCAAAAATAGTCGGAATAGCTTCCTAGGACCTCAAAACGTCGACATCTGACGAAAACTCGGTTTTCGAAAATCGGACCGAAACCAGTGACTTCCCTTCTTTTATGAAAATTTTCAATTTTCATAGCGGGAAGTTAAAAATATTCCGCACGTCCCGTTTCTACAGAAAGACTCTGAGACCGTTTCTACAGAGTCCGGTTCTACATGATGATTCTTGGACCGTTTCTACAGAGGTTGATTCCACTGGTTCAATTCTACAGAAAAAATTATTTCACATTCCACGCATTCTCCTACAGAAAAATTTCATTTACACGCTGGAATCCCACAGAGTAGGAAATCTGGGTTGGAGCGATCGTAAAGAATAAATTTCGGTACGATCCTACGGAATGAATTTTGGGGTGATCCATTAAATAAACTATTTCATCAGAGAAACATTTTCGGATTCTTGAAGGAATTATTATATGAATTTTTAGACTAATAGTAGTTTGTTACAAAGAATGCTATTTAAGGAGGTTCGAGCGAATCTTATGGAAAAAGTCATTTTCCAAGTTTGAGATTTCAAATTTAGCAATGGTCACAAAGGAGAGATGTCTCAGCTGCATGCATGCTCAAACATATACACCTCTGTATAAAGTCAGCAGCGCTGTTGCCACAATTTTTTTTCGAACCGCAGAAATCAAAAGCTGACGGTCATTTTAAGACTTTTTGAAAATTAATTACTAACTTTTAAGCTTGTTATATTATTATCAATAAAAATTATGAATTTTCATAATTACTCGAGAAATTAAGATAAACAAATTTTAACACTATTTTGACTCATTAGTTCCGCTTGCACCTTCAAACATTTACCCATTCTTGAAGAAATTATTACACAAATTCTTAAACTAAAAGTTTATTACGAAAACTACTATTTTTTTTTTCATCTGGAAATACTACACACTGTGCAGTAGAGAAATCCGTAGTACTCTGAATTTTGAACCAAATCAAATTGCTCACATAGCTAGTACAATAAAAAATATGGATTTTACGAAAAAAATGTCAAGATAAAACTATTGTCGAAAATCGGTGAAATACGTATCAACTTTATTTCCTGTGAAGAACAAGAAATTTCTTCGTCGACCTGCCTGCTTCGAAATGAATATAGCTCAGCGCTCATCGGGTGGTTTAACGCTAGTATCAAGATTCACGAGATAATCTTCAGTAATTAGGATGCAGAAATTGCCTATTTACGAATTCCAAGAAATTTCGATAATTAATGTCTCGAGTTTGGAAAGTGGTGTCAACAAAAAAAGGTGGCTAATCGATTCGTGTTGATTCCAGCTTTTTGGAAAAAAAATATTTCAGAATTTTTCGATATCATTTTGGCTGGCAAAAATGGACTTGAAATAAAAAAACGGATGTTTTGATAATTTGGCCCCCTTCGATATTTTTAATTTTTTTTTCTCATTTTATGAAGAAAGACAAAAATTATAAGACCCCAACCAAGATGGAGTCTCTAGTGGTTTAGGATATATGATTTTCTCAATGTGTGAAAACGTTGCAAGATCATTAAGAATTTCGGTTTATTATATTATATTTTCTTATATATGGATATTTTTGCGATTCGTGGCCTACAGCCTTCAGTTTTAATTCAGAATTCAAAAAAATCCATGTTCAGCTAGCGCTTTTCTTACTCCGTTACTCCCGAGGTTACACCATTACTGCAACTTAAGGGGAGACGCTATTGAAACTTTGAAAAAAACGATTTTTCGTTTTCTAATCTACTAGAAAAAATCTAATCAAAAATTCCCTACGATAAAAATTAGAGAAAGTTAGCAATACGTATCATGAAAAAAATAAAAATAAAAAATTAAGGAGCGTTCCTTGCGTATACACTTTAATCGCAGCACCTTGATTTTTTTTCTCAAGACACATGCTAACATACTCTAACTTTTGTCGTGAGGAATTTTTGATTAGATTTTTCTTGGTAATTTTAAAAACGAAAAATCGTTTCTTTCAAGTCTTCCCTTAAATTGGAATGGAATAAGCGAAGCACCAACTGAACATGGATTTTTGGAATTATGAATTAAAACTGAAGGCTGTAGACCACGAATCGCAAAAATATCCATATATAATGTTATTAGTTGTATTTCTAAGGGTTTGACACAGTCAAAAAAATAATACTGAGTTTCTGTAACAAAAAGTGATTTATTTTTTTATTATGAACCCTAAATACATGATTTTTACTCTATTCCTACCTGTAACAAAAAGAAACGACATTAAAGTTTATTCTTTTCTTGCTGTCATTCCCTTCGTATTATTTACGTTAATGTGTTCAATTAATTCTGTGTATTTCTTGGTTATCTCTCCACGTGGTTGCTCTTCGCTCGTTCTCCTCTTTACCGTATATATTGGTCTCAACTTTATCCTAACCACGTTCGCGAGTCTACTTATGATGGCCGCGTTCGCAAGTGAGCGGCAGATTGAATTCAAAGAAATGCCCTTATGCCATTTTTTTACATATATAAGATAATATAATATGATGAATCGGAATTATTAATGATCTCACAACATTTCCACACATTGAAAAAAATCATATCTCCTAAACCATTAGAGACTTCATTTTGGTTAGGACCTTGAAATTTTTGGCTTTCTTCACAGAATATTAGAAAAAAAAAATTAAAAATCGAAGGGGGCCAAATTATCAAAATATCCGTTTTTGTATTTCAAGTCCATTTTTGCCAGCCAAAATGATATCGAAAAATTCTGAAATATTTGTTTTTCAAAAAGCTGGAATCAAGACGAATCGATTTGCCACCTCTTTTTTTGTTGATACCAATTTCCAAACTCGAGACATTAATTATCGAAATTTCTTGGAATTCGTAAATAGGTAAATTTCGATTGTTGATATCTCTGAATCAAGGGGTTGTCAAATTCTGAAAAAATTACAGATTCTCATTTGAACTAAGAGTATAGTATGAAAAAAGTTTCGATCAAATCCGCAAGGGTGAGCTCTGGAGGATAGTCGAGTTGAGGTGGAATGCCCCATATGTATTCCCCGTTTTTGAAAATGGTAAGTTATAATAGGATGCGTGTGTATGTCAATTTGATCAATTTTTTGTCTTATCAATTAATATGATATTTTGAGAATGGATCAACAGATTTCGTCAACAGACACTAATGATAAATATTTTGATTTGTCGATTAAATTTATTCCAGTTTAAATTTGATTGAATTGTGGATATAATTAATCTAGTAGGCTTTAAGTGTAGTTTTATATTTTTCGTAGTTTTGAATAGTATTAACATTTCTCTTCCTGTTAATTAAACAATTTATTCGTGGTATACCATTTCGCCTGTTAGAATTTTCGTTCCTTCCCAAAGAATGAAAAATTATCGGATCTCGTAAGATTTCCTGGATTTCTTTACGCTAAGGAAAATCTAAAAAGACACCAATGATTTTGTCAGATTTTCATTGACTGAAAAAACTGAAAAGATCTTTTCTTGCTAAAATCCTCGAAAGAGTCTTTTATTTTTAGATCAAATAATTTTCCAAATTCTTGAGCGACTTATAAAATTTATCCGATTATACGCTCTGATCTTGATCGGGGCTCGAAAAAGATCTGACTTGCAAAATATCAAAAGAAAAAAAAAAAACAATCTTTAGCCACGCGGGACGATATCTTACGATGTATCTCTCTTTGGTTCTGATGATCAAAGTAATATTGACAGTATAAGTGATTCGGAATTTCGGAACTTCCATCTTCTAAGCGTTCAAGTGAAAAACTTTCAACAAAAAATTTACACACACGAATTTTTGATAGTATTTTTGTTTTAAGTTTTTTAATATGATAGTCATATTTTTTTTCGTGAAAACTTCACTGCAGGGTGCAGTAGTCCTCCAAATACCAAAGAACTCTTAAGGTCTTCGGAAGGATGTTCGACCTTGTTTTTTCATGAAAATTCGTTCAATCATTTGGTTTTGTTTTTGGATTCGACGCCTATCTACAAGTTTTTCTGAAAAAGAAAAATTTACTGAAATTGAACTTTCAAGATACCGTAAAGAAGCCCTGAAATTTGTGAGAACGGAAATACGTATTCCACCCAGATTTGTCAAAATTTTTTCTGTAAGAAAGTGACCAGACACCGTAGTTCTGAAGATATCGTACCATTTCAAATATTTTGAGACCTAAGTTAGGGGTTATACCCCCTTGAATCCTTGAAAAACATGCGCATATTTGAACAATTTTTAAAATCGAAGTTAATGGTAAATTTTGTTTTATCTTCGAGTTATGATAATATCGCAGTCTGATGAAGTGAAGGACAAAGTTTCAGCAAAAGCCAAGGAAAAGTCCCACAGTTATAGATATTTTGCTGAAGCTTCGTTTTTTTCGACGCGACTGAACAGTGAGCTGTGTAGGGCTTAGACATCGTATTGACTTGAAAAAATGCAGATGTTTCTTATTAAGCATGATAATGTTTCGGTATCTACGTAGGGAATTTTCAAAATTCAAAGAAATGTAAGAATAATGACGATGCTGGGGAAAATTTTAAATTTCTAAAAGGGAAATTTCATTTGTTATTGTCATTGTTGTGACACTTTTTTGAATTTCAAAAATCCGTTATGTAGATACCAAGCTATTAACATGTTCAATAAGAAGCATCTGCATTTTTAAACTTCTGATACGATGTTTCAGTCCTACGCGGCCAACCGTTCAGTCGCGCCGAAAAGAACAGAGCTTTGGCAAATTTGCTGTAATTTCGCACATTTCTCTTGGTTTTGATCAAACTCTTTTCTTCACTTCATCAAACTGCTACATATAAAATGATAACTCAAAACTTCAAAACACCACTAACTTTGGTTTTGAAAAATATTAAAATTAATATGCGCCAGTTTTTTAAGGATTCAAGGACGTATAACCCCTCCGAATGTCGGTATGAGGAAGATATTTCTTCATCGTTGAATATGCTGGATGTACACAGTGAGCAATGAATACTAAACAAACAAAAAAAAAAAAATTAAAACCTTCATTGGAAAGCAAAGACGGAACAAAGATCAATATCTCGTCAAAAAATTCAGGGCTTATTTACCTACGGTACCTTTGGAGCTAAACTTCAGTAAAAGTTTCTTTCCCGAAAAATTTGGCTCTCTCGTTGAATACGAAATGTTCGTACGCGTCAAATACAAATGAAAAAAGAAATAGTTCCGATGAATTTTTAGAAAAAAAGCAAGGTCCAATTATATTCTCTCAAAAACTTTAGGACTTCTTTGGTATGTGAAGGACTACCTCCAACAAAGTTTATGTAAAATAAAAATTATGACCTTCATGTCGGAAAACGCTTGATCGCTTGAAAGATGCTCAGTATCGCAAGTCCGAATCACTACTGAAAAATATTACTTATTGATCATCAGAACCTAAGATACATACCTATTAGGGTGTCCGTTATTTTCCAAATTGACTTTTTCCATTTGGGTATGGTCCAAATCATTATAGTTTATAGTCTAAAAGTAATTATAGAAAAAAAAACAAAGAAAAATTTGTTAAGTGCCATTAACCCCTGCCTGAATGACGATACTTTTTCTATTTGATTAACATGGGATTTTTGCACTCTTTAGACTTCAATTTTTCTTTCGCTTACTATATTCATTACCTCATTAAATATTGTTGATTCTATTACTGTTCTGACCTATTTAGAAGAAAAAATTTTTTCATAAGTTTTGAAGAGGTTCGAAATTCTCCAAAAGCCGTTGGACCAACAGATGATGTTAAGACACAATTTCTATTTTTTTTCTATTCGAAATTTATATTAAACACTAATGAGAGCATATAAAACCATATACAACCTTCAAATCGATAAAAAATATTGAAATGTCAATAAATTCAAAAATATTCGAAAATCATTGAAAAATACGGTAAAAATAAATTTTGACCTATTCAAAATTATGAAAATTTTTTTTTTCACCAATGTAAAAATTTGTCCATCTAAATAAGTCAGAACGTAGAATCAATAATATTTAATGACGTAATTATGAATATAGTAAGCGAAAAAAAAATTGAAGTCTAAAGAGTGCAAAAATCCCATGTTAATCAAACAGAAAAAGTATTGTCATTCAGGCAGGTGTTAATGGCACTTGAAATTTGTTTTTTTCTTTCCGTATAAGTATTTTTAGACTACAAACTAATGATTTGGACCATACCCAAGGGAAAAAGTCAATTTAGGAAATAACGGACACTCTAATACCTACATGATTTAAGATCATCCGGTATGGCCTGAAATTTTTTTGTTCATAGTTTGCGAACCGATAGAGGTCAAGGCGTATAGAACTCTGAGTTCGTCGTTGGGCGATGGCCGAGACCCAAAAATTTCGCGAGACGTCAAAATCGGTGACCCATGCGCAGGAAAGTGTTTCGCTTGCGCGAGTGTACTCCTATATTGGTGAAAAGTGTACCATCTTATTTAATATAGATTACGTATTTTTGGTTCCATACCACTTTTTCAGCCACCCGAATTTTTTGGTCTCAAGTAGTATTACTCAAGTACAATACTCTTGCCAAGTTTTGTATAAAGTTCTGTTCCGTAGTTTCTAAAAAGAAGTATCTATGTTCAAGTATTTTTTCTTCACTGGGCAATTCCTCTACCAGCGCATCAGAATATAAACTTTAACAAGCGGTTTAGCCGAAAAGTTTTGCTTTTTTACATCAGGCGCGACTGCGCAGTACGGTATCTGTGTTGTTCACTTCCGTGCTTAATAGTTCAGGTGATGATAAAAAAAACCATTATAGTTATATTAATTATAGTTGAGCCTTTGTCACAATAAAAGTTATCAATTGGATGAAAAGAGAGATTTTTTACATATCCGATTTACTTATTTTCTTATTTTTCTACACATTTGAATCCGTGGCGATAAAATGGGAATACCTACATGTGGAACGCCGTCGTTTTGGTGGGCATTCGCCACTTTAAAACTACATGTGGAAATGATTTGACAAAGTTACCGACGATTTTTTGTCAAAGGGGCCTAGCCGGGGTTGCATATGGAATGTGCCCCTGAACCGATTTGGATTTGCTATGCGCCACATTCTAGAGCTACCTCAAAAACCTGGTTCGCCCAAGTTTAAACCCTCTATCTTCATCATTATACTGGAAACTCAAAATAACGTGGATTTTAGTCTTTTCGCGATTCCTACACCATTTTTACTTTGAAAAATATAAAAAAAATTGAAATTTGGCGGATATCCATGTACATACTCGAGAATTTTTTTCAAATTTTTTCTCGCCAAACTCGATCTGTGAAAAATCTTTTGAAGTTTGAATTGTCCATTTTTTATTGAGTTTGAAGAGTGACTAACTTCTATTTTTTACAGTATGTACATCGCGTCATACTTGATTTTCTGTAATTTTTTCAGATTTTTTCGGTAAGGTGCGCCATTGTTAAAAAAATCAAAAACCGATTTTTCAATCGTTTTTTAGGGAAATATTTAAATATGTGGAGTCTGGAGTCTTTGGTGACGAATTATTTGACAATGGCTGCTCTCTAGTGCTACACGAGGCGAACCTTTCCGAATTACATTCGATTTTGTTTATTAATTTTTTTTTATTTTTTTTTTCACCTCAAGGGCTTTGAGCTGGGAAATTCCACCTCGAATCGGCCAAGAATTGACGCCGTATTTTTTGAATCGTATGAAATTTTTTTTTTGTTCAAGGAATGCAAAAACAGTCGACACGTTTTTCGGCATTCGGCCGAAATGTTTTTTTTACGAAAGTTATAAACTAATCTATTTTGTCGCAAAACCCACGCGCGCTCGGCTTTAGAAATTAATATCTCTAGGGAGATGGTCCATAACTCATTTTGAAGGTAAAGGAATACTCTCTTTGGTATAGTTTTTCAAGTTTCAGAAAAATTGCAAATTGTAACCGTTATAAACAATTAAAACGTTCATCGATTTTTCCTGGAAAAACGGCCATTTTTAGAATTTTGAAAAAATTTGACCATATTCCTCATTAAATTCTACAGAGTGTAGAATTTTTGTACAATGGCATTATTTTTTGTTTTTCTTTTATGTAATTTTTCATAAGGTGGCGCGCGCACTTCGGCTGACGCCTCGTATGTGGGACCACACCGCGCCGGTGCGAGGTGCTGTGCCGAAACTTGAAAAACTATGCCAAAGAGAGTATTCCTTTACCTTCAAAATGAGTTATAGATCATCTTCCTAGAGATATTAATTTCTAAAGCCGACCGCGCGTGGATTTTGCGCCAAAATACATTAGTTTGTAACTTTCGTAAAAAAAAACATTTCGGCCGAATGCCGAAAAACGTGTCGACTGTTTTCGCGTTCTTTACACACAAAAAAAATTTCATACGATTCAAAAATCACGGCGTCAATTCTTGGCCGATTTGAGGTGGAATTGCCCAGCTCAAAGCCCTTGAAGTGAAAAAAACAATTCAAAAAATTAATAAACAAAATCGAATGTAATTCGGAAAGGTTCGCCTCGTGTAGCACTAGAGAGCAGCCATTGTCAAATAATTCGTCACCAAAGACTCCAGACTCCACATATTTAAATATTTCCCTAAAAAACGATTGAAAAATCGGTTTTTGATTTCTTTAGCAATGGCGCACCTTACCGAAAAATCTGAAAAAATTACAGAAAATCAAGTATGACGCGATGTACATACTGTAAAAAATAGAAATTAGTCACTCTTCAAACTCAATAAAAAATGGACAATTCAAACTTCAAAAGATTTTTCACAGCTCGAGTTTGGCGAGAAAAAATTTGAAAAAAATTCTCGAGTACGTACATCGATATCCGCCAAATCTCAATTTTTTTTTCATATTTTTCAAAGTAAAAATGGTGTAGGCATCGCGAAAAAACTGAAATCCACGTTATCCTGAGTTGCCAGCATAATAATGAAGATAGAGGGTTTAAACTTGGGCGAACCAGGTTTTTGGGGTAGCTCTAGAATGTGGCGTATAGCAACTTCAAATCGGTTCAGGGGCACATTTCATATGCAACCCCGGCTAGGCCCCTTCAGCCAAATCGGATGTGAGTGGTTCGTCTGGTGTATCTTGACAAAAAACCCATGCACACACACACGTATGTATGTACAGTCGGGTAATTAAGTTCTTGTAGGGTCGAAATTTCGGCTCCAACGTTTCAGCGTCTACGCTGTTGAGCATGCCCCTCGCTCCGCATACCCCGCACCCTGAGCCCATCGGTCGGTCGGTCGGCTTTCATTTATCACATATATATGGAAAGTATTTCTTACTTTACTTTGAGCAGGTAGTCTGCTCGATTTGCCTTCACGCCTACCGGCTCGTCAAATATCGTCCGCAAATATACATCTAAGACATTGTCACCTGATTTCAAACTTCTTCATTTTAGTGAGAAAGAGTTAAAATTGAACTCGATTTTGATATTATACAGAATATTCTCATGCAATCAGTTTAGAAAAATTTCATCTAAGGATATGATGACCAACCGAATGAAAGTCGCATTTCAGATTCAGCAGCAGTCTACTAAATTTCTGATTACAGCAAATTTTTCATTTCTCGTAGTTATTATTCTATGTAAGCTTTCTGGTAAATGTATATCCACGATGAATGAAAATATTGAAAATTAAGTTACAGGGAGAAGAATCAAGGTAACATACTCAGTGGGCCGTTTATGAATTTAGATAAAATTTGATATTTTCATTAAATAAAAAACAAATCCAAAATCAGAAGTCAATAGTAGATAATGAGAATGAACAAACCGAACAACAGCAAAATAATATAGATGCATTCAATGAAAAACTGAATAATACAAAAAATAATAAAGAAACATGAAATTTATATCTATTACAAATATGAACAACTAATGAAGTATAATAATATAATAACAACGAAATATCAATGAACTATAAATAAATTATGATAGAGGTAATTTGTTACATACATAAATATAATAATATGAAAACTGACAGATTTATGAAAATATAATGATCTATTAAATATATAATTCGACAGCCATATAAATACTAAAGAGAAGTAGATCACAAGACATTATATTCATATTCCAAGAAAAATTGATCACTGTTTGAGAATATTTGAATATACTACGTTAAAATTATATAAGTAAAAAAATACAACGAAATATCTATTTTAATAAACTAGCGTCATATCATTCGCGCGCTCCGCGCGCGCTAAAACCGGGATTCAGAGTCTTTGTCTTGTATATTTTTCTATCCTTGTAATCCCTTTATAGCTGTATTATAATTAATGATTGATTTGTCTCGAATGAATAAATAAATCATAAGTCATAAACGGTAAGTGATACAAAAAAAAAATTATTGAACAAAAAGATAGAAAATTTAATTACCTACGAGAAAGGTTGTTACAATTTTTTGCCTAAAGTGCACGATAACGGTGATATAGGAAGATAAAGTTTTTCTCTAAATGAAAGATATGCACACATAGGTCGCTACAGTTTTTCTTATAATGGCGCCAATAAATGTGAAGAAATTTGTAAGGATTTTGTTTACTTATATATGGGGCATTCCAGCTACAACCGAGCGGCCATTACCTTTTCATTTTTTTTTATAGTGATGCCGATTTTTTCTCAGTTACTTTTCGATAAAAAAAAACCTACTTATTTCTCAAAAAAAAATTATTTTTCATCCTCTTCCGTTGCAACAACCTTCAAAGTAGAATTTTTTTTTTGCCCAGAGTGTATCCTCCGATTTTTTTCAAATAAATTCACTCAAAAGTACAGGGTGTACCGAAAAGTTTGGTCACCGTTTCACAGGGTGATTTTCCAGCTCGAGATCGGTGAAGATCTATCAAAACTTGTAGCCGCAAAACTGACCTTGAACTTCAAGATCAAGGTCAAAATTTTTATCATCTTAAAAAATCCTACTAATTCACAGGATAAAAAGTCCCCGAGGAACCATAGGTCTAGATTGATTCCTTCCTATCAAAAAAGAATCCGGAAGATAAAAGAAATTCGGTTCAATCATACCAACAGAAATTCCAATCGGTTATCGACCACAAGACTTCGGTCTCGTCTTAAATTTCTTTTTATCATATTTTTTATTTTTTTGAAAATTCTATGGGTTTTTTTTCCAATTTTCTCAATTTTTTTGAGTTTTTTTACATTCTCTTGTATTTTATTGAATTTTCTTTGATTGTTCCGAAAGTTTTTTGAAGTTTTCCAAGGATTTGTGGACAGGCTGGTCATCAAGCGCGACTGCTAAAACCGATTGATCATGACGGTTCGATCTTATGAGCCTCGCGCTGTCAACGCCGTAATCTGCAGTAAGCGCAATACGTAAATGAAAAATATTTAAAAAGCATTCAAAAAAATTTTAATTTTGTTCTTCAAAATCCTTAGACTTCAATAGACTCTGAAAATCTTCAAAAAATTTCAAAAATTCAATGAAAATTCAGGAAAATTCAAGAGAATGCGAAAGACTAAAAAAAAAATGGAAAAATGAGAAAAAAAAATACGAAAAATTTCAAAAAAATTAAAAATATCATAAAAAGAAATTTAAGTCGATACCAAAGTCTTGTGATCGCCAACCGATTAGAATTTCTGTTATAACTACACCGAATTTCTTTTATTTTCCGAAGTCGTTTTTGATGGGAAAGAAACGATCTAGACCTATGGTTCCTCGGAAACTTTTTATCCTCGGAATTAGTAGGATTTTTCAAGACATTAAAAATTTTGACCTTGACTTTGGAGGCCAAGGTCAGTTTTGCGGCTACAAGTTTTGATAGATCTTCACCGATCTCGAGCTGGAGAATCACCCGGTGAAGCGGTGACCAAACTTTTCGATACACCCTGTACATTAAAAACCGCAACTTTTGATCGCTATCTCATCATGGGAAAATCATTTTTCTATTTTTTCTATTGGTATTAAACTGTGAAAAATGTGTTTTTATTAGTAAAAAGGAGCAAGTACACAAATAACGTTGTTTAAGCTATTATTTATTGATTAACTGGTAAATAATAATAACATTTATTAATTAACAAAAATAATCCTTTTTTAATTCTCTTATTACATTTTTTTTTTAGTTCAACTTCGCCCGTTTTGTGGCTGGATCTTGGTTGTTGCCTGATTTCGGAATTTTTACTCCTCTTATAAGTCTTTTCAACGCCATTTTCGTTTCGTGCAACTTTCTGATATCTTTCTCCGATTTGACGAAAATGTGTATCAGATTTGCTGTAGTTATTAATAAAATTATTAATAAAATATACATTCAATTCACTTATTTATATTTTCTCATTTCAATAATGGATGTTGACTGACGGGATCGCTTATGAATTGATTTATTTAAAATGTCTGGTGGTAATTTTAATTTGTCAAACCGAATAAATATTTCTCATCATTATCTATACCTTTTTGCCTCAGATACATATCTGAAGCTGAAATTCATTCATTACTAATACGTAAGTCGTAACCTTAAACTTAGTTTACTGGAATAACTTGAATCATTTTTTAATTCAGATATTTGAACTAACCATTCGTCTGTGCGAATCCGGTTATTTCGACATGGTCTCCATCTTCGTAATTGAAAATAGCGTCGGTGTTTGGGATGCGAAATTCTATTTTATATATGCCATCTGTTATTGAGCCCGCACAGATTTCATTTTTTTGTGACCCTTGTCTCGTCATTTGCCGTGGAACTGACTTTATATAGCCCTGGACTCCTATGTTGTGCAAAGAAACATAAATATTGATAAATTTTTTTTTTTTTTTAATTTATATTATTTATTTATATATTTTTTTAAAATTTTTTTGTTTATTTGTATTAGGTCAGAGTGAAAATGTGAATTAAAAAAATGGAATAACAAATAAGACCATTTTATAATAAATATTGTGTCATTCATGAAAGAAAGTCCGCTTTTTAGACCTATCAAATGCATACGGTTTAAAAAAGTGAAAATCCTGGTATTTGCTTACTTATATATTGGGCTTTCTCTCCGATTGCGCTTATGTCAATCAAGTCGGGTGTGAATTGGCAAGCTTGCTTTGCAACATTATGTTTGCCCAATATATTGACCCTTGTGTAGGGTTGAATACTCAACTCATAGCCTACAGTGCCTTTATTGAAATTTGGATTCAATATAGCTTTCGCCCGGGCACAGTCCAAATGAATTATCTGTTAGATTAATATATAGAAATGATATATTTTTGTATAATAATTTGTAATGTAAAAGTAGGTTATTAATAGTAGATTATAGTTTTGAAGAGGGCCCTCTGCGAGGGCCGAAACGTTGGAGTTTTTTTTATTGACCTACGATACTCAAAGAACGTAATTAATTCGGATCGGTAATTAATAGTGTTCAAGACTTATTTGTGTTCAAGACTATTATGAATTTTTTATAAAATCTTGATTTTCTCGTTAAGTTTATTTATGTAATTAAATACAAGAGTTGGATTCAAAAATATAATAAAAATCGTAATTAAATTTTAATTTGGATTAAAAACTTTGTATCACTTCATTAACTAACAAATAATATATACAATATATTAGGGTGTTTAAAAAAAACGAATATTTTTTGTTTTCAGGTCTTTATCACATAATAAAAAAAAATTTTTATCAATTTTTTTTATCTTAAACTTTAGAGACTTGTAAATATTTTTATATCATCGTTACTATATAATATATATATGTATATATATATATATATATATATGTATATATACAGGGTGTTCCAGACCACCCGTACACCCCTTTTAAAATCTAAAATACATGGTTTAGCGAAAAATGCTTCAGATAAAAGTTGCTGAGCTCTGAGGGGCACACTTATTGATGACCGTGTCTGTGACCTTGGAGGTCGTCTTCAAGGTTATTTTAAGGTCAACTTTGTTTTTTTAAATGGAAACCCATATTTTCAACCCCGGATTCGGAAAGAGCGGAAAATTCCACGTTCAGATCATGTATTATACGTGGGGTTTGTTCGACTCCTATGGTGTTGTACACCCGTTTGTAATGAAGAAAATTGCCCATTCTAAGAAACTGAAAAGTAATTATTAAAATAGCTGCCCTCTATCGAATAGAGATATTTTGCGATCCCGGTTACACTACCAGAATCATACCGCATGAGGTATTTTTATTGCGGATTTTGAATATACGCAAAAAAAGCAGTACATCAATTTTATCCTGGTTGAACATTTATTTTATTTTAATTAAATTTCATGACAATAAGATGTTAGAACTTTAATTAAATGACGATGACATAATCAACATATTTCGATATAATAACATGATAAATCACAATATTATTAATTTGTTTTTTCTTTTCCATGAATATGAATAATCAAAGAGAATGGAAATTCTAGATCATTGCTCAAAAATAGCTCCATTTTGTTGGATCGGAGCCCTTTCCCTTCTTAGAAAACTATCAACTGCTCGAAGAACTTCTTAAAATGGTAAATTTTCTTCATTATAAATGGGTGTACAACACCATAGGAGTTGAACAAATCCCACGTGTAATACATGATCTGAACGTGGAATTTTCTGCTCTTTCCGAATCCGGGGTTGAAAATATGGGTTTCCGTTTAGAAAAACAAAGTCGACCTTGAAATAACCTTGAATACGACCTCCAAGGTCACAGACACGGTCATCACAAAGTGTGCCCCTTAGAGCTCAGCAACTTTTATCTGAAGCATTTTTCGCTAAATCATGTATTTTAGATTTTAAAAGGGGTGTACGGGTGGTCTGGAACACCCTGTATATATATATATGGGGCATTCCACGTCAACTCGACCTGGTTTTTACCCTTGACCTCTCGGATTGGGCCCGCGATTTTTTGTATGATTGTTCTCACTTTGAAAGGCACTCAGTTTTTATTTCAGATTTTTTCAAATCGATTTGAATTTTCTACAATTTTTGAAAACGACCATATTGATCGACACATTTTAAAAATCTAAAAAATTCTGAAAAATCGTGTGTCAGATATCAAAATTTTGAAGCCTAGCGCCGGAGTGGGGAGATTTATCCTTCTTATTTTTTTCAAGCTTTTTCCGAAAAAAACAATAAAAAAATTAGAAGCGGGAGTTATTTTACTATGGATGGTCGCTGAAACATTTTCATATGTTACACGGGATTCTTGAAAATTTTTCCAGATTTTTCCCAAGAGATTTTTGCGGAAAAATAAAAAAAATAAAAAATTTGCGGAAAATCTGAAAAAATTTAAAAAAGTCCGGTGTAACATATGAAAATGTTTCCGCGACCATCCATGGTAAAATAACTCCCGTTTCTAATTTTTTATGGTTTTTTTGTTGGAAAAAGCTTGAAAACGGTAAGAAGGAAAAATCTCCCCACTTCGGCTCTAAGCTTCAAAATTTTGATACCTGACACACGATTTTTCAGAATTTTTTCAGATTTTTAAAATGTGTCGATCAATATGGTCGTTTTCAAAAATTGTAGAAAATGCAAATCGATTTGAAAAAATCTGAAATAAAAACTGAGTGCCTTTCAAAGTGAGAAGAATTATCGCGGGCCCAATCCGAGAGGTCAAGGGTAAAAACCAGGTCGAGTTGACGTGGAATGCCCCATATATATATATATATATATATATATATATATATATATATATATATATATATATATATATATATATATATATATATATATATATATATATATATATATATATATATATATATATATATATATATATATATATATATATATATATATATATATATATATATATATATATATATATATATATATATATATATATATATATATATATATATATATATATATATATATATATATATACATATATATATATATATATATATATATATATATATATATATATATATATATATATATGTATATATATATATATATATATATATATATATATATATATATATATATATATATATATATATATATATATATATTCGTTTCGAGGAATGTACATCTTGTGTGTTTAGATGTGGCTGTATTTCGTATACCTTGTGTTTGTGTTCTGTCTTATTCGGTTGGTAAATCTAGATGCTTGGGTTGTTGTTGATATTATGTTTGGATTCGTGTATATGTATGTGTTTTCATGTAAATGCGTAAGGGTATATAAATGATACGTAAGTAGAATGATTGGAACTCAGCCTCGGTCTTTTGTCTTATTTAGTTGTTCGGATCTGGATACCTTATAGTTATCTTTATGATTAAGATTATGTATATGATATATGTGTGTATGTGTTTAATATATGAACTTGAATGGTAGTAGTGAGACTCTTGCTGCCCGATCGGGTCCTCTAGCTATAGTTTTGAGCCAAAGCTGCAGTCGGCTATATCGACTGTGGTCTAGGTAGGATCCGTTTGAGTTTCAAGATCTCTTAAAGCTATGTTACCGATGCGTGGTCGCAAATGCGCCTCGTTAGGTAATATATATGTACGTGTAATGATTAACATATTGATCCAAAGATAAAGCAAGAGTCCGGTTTGGGGTATTGAGGCTTTAGTGGATAAGGGCGTCAGGTCTTGCGGACGTGACACATACATAACCAAACTTTCCGCGACAACTTTCAGAATGGATAACGCTATTGTTATATCTAAATTCGGGTCTAGTCCCTGTTCAAGCTATGACTGAGGGGATGTAGGTAATTATAATGAACGTACAGTTGATTTAATGAACTAAACTTGATTTATTATATATCGTATGTAGAATAGGTTCGGTTATTTTATGTTAGTCGTTAGGAGGTTGGTTCAGAAGTGAGTAGTAGGACTATGATTAGGTAGAGTGAGGGTAAAGGATTTGCTGACTCGTTGCATTTGGCGGTGCCGTGTGCAACGAGTGTCTTCTTAAAGATGGAGAGTCGGACGTGGACGGCCAGGTATCAGGTAGAAGATAAGAGTAGAGATTTGCAGTAAAGGAGAGAATCGTGTGAATAGTTAGAGGATTGAAGTCAAGGTAAAGGTAGGGATGTACTTGAAGGGAGAACGTGCGGGTGGTGACACCCGGACGTCACACCCCCCCCGTTAGAGGAAACATATCGCTCGAATTTTGAGAGATATGCTTCCTGTTAGCGGATTTATTTAAATGTTAATTGAAGTTTTAGCTTATGTTGTAAGTTTACAAATAGTATTTGTTCAATATTATATAAATGTTAGTAATGTTGTAATCTTAATGCTAATGTTACAAAGGTTTGTATTTAAGTGAGTGATTATAATTTCAAAACATTGGTAATGGTATAAAAGGTTGTGTACCGTAGGTTTCCGTAGATTCCGGATCTCATGATTAACATAATATAGGTATGACTTAAAATCTAGCTTATATATCATAAAGGTTTATGTTTCAGTAAGTGATTACAATGTCAAAATATTGGTAATGGTATAAAAGGTTGTGTATCGTAAGTTTCTGTAGATTTCGGATGTTATGGTTAACATAATATAGGTATGACTTAAAATCTAGCTTATGTTATGTAAATTGTCTGGTGACGTAATAATGTTATCATTAAGGTTAAATGAGCGTAGCGACAACCCCTGTGTGTTCAATCGTAATATTTCATTGGTTCTAGCGGGTGCGAGTTTGTTGCGGCCCTGTGTAGGGGGTAGGGTTTTTGGTTTTTGGTTTTGTGTATAGTCGGGTTCATTGGTGGAAGTGGGGGTGGTAGTTTCTTTTGAGGAGTGGTGTATGCTGGCTTGTGGTTGTCTTCGTTCGTGTGTGGATGAATAATGCTCAATTGGATAGGTCTTTCGTACGTGGACGTTTTTAAGCGTTTGTTACCGCGTCTTGTCTTCTTTAGGCAAGAGAAGATCGTTAATATTTTTCCAAATAGTGAGAATTTATACGCTACAAATAAGGCTGCTATAATTCCTAGGCCAACGGCGGCATAAGAAAGGCCGGTCGTTAGACTGTCAGTGCTTTGCTGCGCTCGTTTGTGTGTACTGATTTCTTTCGCCTGTTTAATTATATCTTCCAGTGCTAGGCTATTAGATTTTATGTCATCGGCGTCTAGGAGTGCCGTTTTGTATTGGTGGAATGTGGGGATTGTGGATAAATTCACAGTATGGTTCTCATTGAGGTCCTGATATATTTTGGTTAGGTTTAGAGTAAATTCGGGAACGTATGAGTGTGTTTCTGTTGATGTCATGGTGTTAGACGTACTGAGGCTTATAATTTCTGAGCGTCCTGAACATCCACTTCTCAGCTTCAGTATTCCGGAGTTGGAAAGAGTGACACGTGTTGTAGGCGTATTGGGGCACAGGATATGAATAGTTTCTGGGTTTGGCAAGGAGTAGATCCAGGAATTAGGTGATTTTAATTCAGACCAATATGATCCACTGAATGAGTTTATCCTGATGTTACATGTGTCTAGTTGGTTAAGCATGTTACCTAAGAATAGTTGCATTTCACAAGATTTATGATTATTGTTGTGGTAAATTGGTTGAGTTTGTTTACAAATGTATGAGTTTTGCGAGAATTTGCATTGTGTGAGGTCTGCGTTTGATAGATGGAAATAGGAACTTCTGTCAATTGATATTGCTATGTAGTCGTTGCTGGGAGCTATGCAAGCAAAGGTATTCGTTTTTCTGTCAAAGTTTTGTCTGACTGGAATTGGAAGTAAATGATACAAGTCGAATGTGTCGTCACCTAGTAGCGGGATTGATAGAGCATAGATTATGTTTGGTTCGCTATAGATAACATCGAGTTCTGATAGTCTGATTAGTTCTTCGGCGTATTTATTTCTTAAGGGGGTAGGAAATTGTAGAAGCGGTTCTAAGGCTTGTATGTGTTGCAGGCTGTTAATCAATTGTTTGGGTGATAACAGTTTGGGGTGTACAATTCCTTGTTTTGCGAATAAAATAGCGTCGATTACACTGTTTAGGTCTAGTTCATATTCATTTAGCATCTTGTCTAGTTTGTTGAGGTGATGCAGTAATGTTATGGTCATTGTATTACGTGTTAAGTATTTTTGCATGTTTGATATAGTAAACGTGAAGGATACTACTTGGTCGTTTAGTTCCATGATGTGTTTTTCTATATTGTTAATTTCTTTCTGTTGCGTGCTCAGCATTGATTGTATGATGTGCGTTTGATTTGCTAACAATGTGGCTATATGATTTGTGTCATTGAATAGTCTATCGATTTGTGTGTTAATATATTCACCATCTGCTTCTGTTAGCGTTCCGTAGAGTGTCTTGTGAATGCTGCCACCGAAGTTAAGGCCCATCCCTAGTCGCCCACCTCCTTTTTGCCGAAAAAGGGGCGGGGGAGGCACATCTCGATTATTATCCGGGCCCAGGCGTCGAAGACGCAAAAATAAAATGCAGAGCGGCGATTCTATTTCAATTCCAAACACATACGTCCGAAAATATGTTTGTTTTATGCGAAAATAGAGCTGCAGCACCGCTTTTAGATTTGTCAAATGTCAATTTCCTCGGCGGTCATTATTATGTAGCTGTACGCCGAGTTTCGTTTGCCCGGGAGGTAAGTGGCGCCACGAATATATTGCTCCGACGCAAGAATAGTACACTAAGAGAGTGATATCCTTGGGTCCGACGGTAAGTGTAGGAGTCTGTGGGCAGGACGCGCTTGGTATTCTGTGGGTAAGACCGCTCTGGCAGGCCGCCATGTTACACGGTGCGTGATCTCTCCGACTCACCGATCGATGTAGTCAGCTGTCAGTGATAAAGACACGCGGAGAGATCACGCACCGTGTAACATGGCGGCCTGCCAGAGCGGTCTTACCCACAGAATACCAAGCGCGTCCTGCCCACAGACTCCTACACTTACCGTCGGACCCAAGGATATCACTCTCTTAGTGTACTATTCTTGCGTCGGAGCAATATATTCGTGGCGCCACTTACCTCCCGGGCAAACGAAACTCGGCGAACAGCTACATAATAATGGCCGCCGAGGAAATTGACATTTGACAAATCTAAAAGCGGTGCTGCAGCTCTATTTTCGCATAAAACAAACATATTTTCGGACGTATGTGTTTGGAATTGAAATAGAATCGCCGCTCTGCATTTTATTTTTGCGTCTTCGACGCCTGGGCCCGGATAATAATCAAGATGTGCCTCCCCCGCCCCTTTTTCGGCAAAAAGGAGGTGGGCGACTAGGGATGGGCCTTAAACCATCCTCGTTTGACGCGTGTATGGGTTAGTTCTGCTAGTTTCTCGTGTAGTCTATCTGTTTCTTGGTATCCTATTAGGTCCTCTATTTGGTTTTGGTATTCTTTTATGGTTAATAGTCGGTTCTTTGATATATTTATTGTGTCTTGTACAATGCATTCCGTTCCTGTCGTGTTACAACCTTTATCAATTAGGTCGCAGTATCTTCCTAGTTTGTCGGATATGTCTATAAACTGTTTTATATTCAAGAAGTTTATTAATTTCCATTTATTGTTTGATGTTCGTAAGTCTTCTAGTTGTTCGTAGTAAATTCCAGGGTTTATTGTGAACGGTATCAAGGTGTACGGTTGGTTCCCATCGTTTTCGAGTGCCGTGCCGTATCTGTAATTATTTGTCTTGTTAGTCCCGTGTGTGTGCTAATTTTAATTTGTTTAAGTGAACTATTTTTGTCTTATTCTGCGTAATGTAGATTTCTGCATTTGTTATCAATTATTCGTTTAATGATGTAGGGACCTTTGTAGTGATCTTCAAATTTTGTTCGTGTTTCGTTTAATAAGAAAACCTTTTGTCCTGGTTCAAAAAGTTGTGGGTTGATATTCCTATCGTAGTAAGATTTTGATTTTAATTTTGCTTCTTTTATATTTTGCACGGCTCTCTTACGAATGTCTGTAAGGTTCGTTAGTAAATCAAGAATGAATGTGTTGTAAGTACTGGTCATCCCGATTGTTGGGGTTATATCTGATGGTAATCGTGCTTCTTGACCGAAAATTAACTGATGTGGGGTAAAGCCAGTGCTTTCGTGTTTGGCAGTATTGTAACAGAATATCGCGAATCGTATGTATTCATCCCAGTCCTTACCGTTCTTTGTATAATGTTTGATATGTTCTATGAGTACCAGATGGCTCCTTTCCAAGGATCCATTTGATTGCGGGTGATAGGCAGTGGTTCGAATTTGTTTAATTTTGAAAAGTTTGCTAATTTGTTTGATCGTGTTACTCATGAAATTTTGACCTTGGTCAGTTAAAATTGTTCGTGGCGTTCCGTAGCGTGTAATATAATCTTTAGCGAAGGCTGTACCTATTGTTTGGGCTGTCGCGTTTGGAAGTGGTATGGCGTCAAGAAATTTGGTCAGATTGCACTGAATAGTAAGAAGGTACTGGTTGTTTGATTTTGTAAGTGGAAGTGGTCCAACGATGTCAAGTGCAACCTTATCGAACGCATTTGCAGGCGTATCTGTGATCATCATTGGTAATTTTGTCTTAACGCGAACTAATTTCTTTCTCTGACAGCTATCACAAGTTCTAATGAAGTTTTGAATTTGGATTTTTAAGTTTGGCCAGTAATATTTTTCTCGGATTCGGCTGTATATCTTTGTAACGCCTTGATGACCACCTACTAATGATTCATGATACTCTTTTATTATATCCTCGCGTAATGACTCTTCGGGTATAGTGATTTCGTTAGTACACAACTTGATCTTGATGCTAGTGTTTCTAAAGATCGCGTAAAAAAGTTTCTTCACCGTAGGCCACTCGAGAGTGTCTAATCCTGGGTTTGCTTTTGTGAATGAGAATGAATTGATTTCGTACCTGAACAGAATTTGTTTTAACCTAACGATCAGGCGGTGAAGATCTTCCAATTCGATTTTATCCGTAAGTTTATCTCTGGCTACGAGAGAGATTATGTATTTTTGTTTATATTTTGTAGCTGCTATTCCGCCTTTTGTTGGTTTTTGGATAATAAAAGTTTCTTTCCTTAGCATGTTTTTATTTAAAAATTGGTTTGTTAGCTCGTCCTGCCAAGGGCAGTCGGCGTGAACGCAATGAACATAGTTATCGTTCCTCATAAATAGTCCGTCTTTGGATTCTGTTACATTAGTTGCGGGTATTATAGTGTCTAGGTTGGTTATGAATTCCTGGAAGCTAGGTGTATTTTCGTTTGCCTCCTGAGGTGGGTTCGAGGCGTACGGTGATTCCTGTTCGTAGAATCGGATCTCGAAGGGAGGTGTGAAATGTTTTTTTATTATCTCTTTTATTTTTGTCCAGTCTAAGTTATCTTCTTCGCTATCTAACTTCGTCATCGCTAACTCATGTATGCCTTCGTCTTCACATATGGTACGTAGAGTTCTAAAACATGTCTCTAAAGTTTCGTAAGTCGTTTCATCTTCGTCTTTGTTTCTTGTTATCAAGTAAAACACGAATCTATTTTCGTGATATAATACTCCTACTCCGCCTATCTGTGTGTTAAAGCTTCTTAATCTATCTATCTGACCGAATCTCAATTTGAATTGTTTCCCTAGTCCTTTTTCCATTACGTAGTCTTGTGCTGCGCAATGTACTAATGAATATTTAGCGGGTGCTTGGAATATATTTCTCTCAGTTTGTCGTACATCGATCAGTTCGGGGAGTCTCTGGGACCCTTCGTGTGTACTTTCGTCGTCAGTGGTATTAGTCAGTGTGTCAGGGTCGGTAGAATTGATATCGGAGTTTTGATCGGAATCAGCGTTTCCGTTGTGTGACGAGTTTTTAGAGTTTTCTGAAAGATCACCTGTTTCGGTAACACGAAAATTTTGAGAATCGGTTGATATGTCAGTAACGGTATCAGCTGTTGTTTGGACAACTGAAGGAACGTCGGATGTTTGTGCGTTTTTGGATTGAGTAGATGAGTGAGTGTGACTTTGGCTTCCTGTGTTCAATTTAATAGTCTTGCGCGTCTTAGCTATTGGGTATGCAGGCGGTGGCATCATGAGTGAAACCGGATCTTCACTATCTTCATGTGCGGACGGTTCATATGCAGATGAGTAGTTGTAGTTACAAATAGTGATTTTGATACTTGTATCTTTGAATATGTAGTGAATCATACGTTTGACCATGTCCCAATTGAGTTTATCTATTCCACATCCTAATCTTGGTATTGATAGGGATTGTACTCTGTCCCTTATCAACGCTGATTTCAATTTAGCTAGCGTTTTATACATCGTTTCATTTGTCGGCTTGTTGAAATAGTGTTGTTTTGTGACTAGGTTGTAGATTATACGTCGAGGGTATTTAACTGTAATTATATCTGTCACTACAGGGTCCATTGACCGTAAGCGCTTACGTTGTATAAGTCCGTTTCTTACCATTTGGTCCGCTATACCTTGTGAAGCTTTGCAATCAGCTGAGATGCAATGTGCGAGATTATCCTTCTGTTTCAATAAGTCTGCTTCAATTTCTTGAATATACCTGTTAGAGGTCAGTGGCAGGAAGTCTAAATCTACAAGAAATTGACCGTATGGGGGTGTAGTTCCCGGTTGTTTGTCGGTTGACGTACCTGCTTGTATGTCACACGAGGTATTTTGTAGTTTTTTCACAGGTTTAACATGTTTTCCTGAAGTGTCTAGGTCTAGCGTGAAATCAGCAGTAGATTCTTTATTTGGACTATCACATTTCTTATAGGCAGGTAACTTTTTCCGTGGCAGTGGTTTGCTAGATGTTTTTGTATCGTGAGGGCGTTTAGGTGACCTTACTTTAGTCTGTATAGTTTCTGTGTCTGAATTTTCTGTCGAGTACGTAATTGAGTCGGGTAGTTTTGATTGTATTTTCCGTGGTCTTGTGTTACCGGAAGATTCCGTACTTCTATATCGTTTAGTTTGTTTCGTTGGATACGGTAAAGGGTTAATCGTTTTACCGAGGTCGGTTTTAGATTTTTCGAAGGTTATTTCAACATCAGAGCTATCCGGGCTAGACAAAGTCGTGATAACGCGCCTACGACGGGTGTGTTCCCTAATATCTGAGTCATCCGTAGAGTCTGAGTGATTATCTACGTTCGGTTTGTTTCGTGGTGCCGGGTTGCCTGAGGATTGTGTTTCGCGATAACGCTTATTTAGTTTTTTAGCGCTCGGATAGGTTTCTGGAGAGCTTGTTCTTTTATTTCTGGATAGGTGTGTTGCCTCTTTCTTTCGCGGAGCAGGGTTGCCAGAGGAGTCAGTAGTCCTCTGCCTTTTAGGCCGTCCAGATTTTTCATGAATTATTTCGATTTCTGAACTGTTCGAGGGCGTTGACGATGTCGCCGTTGATGTTTCTTGCGCCTTAGTTCTTTTAGTTGGGACAGGGTTATTGGATTCGTCAGTGTCGCGTAGTCGTTTATTGTCTATTGGTAGGATCTGGACTGTTTCGAGGGGTGGGTTTCTTGATAACGCATCTGCGTTTGTATTTGTTGTCCCTTTTTTATAAACTACGTTATAATTGTACTCGTCGAGGGTTAATCGCCAGCGTAGTAATCGTGACGTCGGGTCCTTCACGTTATTTAGCCACACAAGTGGTCTGTGGTCCGTTACCAGTGTGAAGGTGTGGCCGTATAAATATGGTCTAAAATGTTTTGTTGCGAAAACGATTGCTAGGAGTTCTTTGTCGATCGTCGAGTAGTTGAGTTCTGCCTTTTCGAGGGATCTTGAGGCGTATGCGATGGGTAGATCTTCGCCAATTTTGCCTTGGCTAAGAATCGCGCCTACAGCACAGTTTGAGGCATCGGTCGTCAAAATGAATGGTTTTTCAAAGTCCGGGTACTGTAGGATGGGTTCGTTACAAAGGCTATCGCGCAGGGTTTCGAACGCGAATTGGTGCTCAGACGTCCAAAGGAACGGGGTATTTTTCTTTAGTAGGTTGTTTATGGGCTTAGCGATTTTTGATAGGTTAGGTATAAATCTGCGGTAGTAACCGATCAGTCCGAGGAATTGTTTGATTTGTTTAGGATTTGTAGGAACGGGGTAGTTTTTGACGGCTGATATTTTGTCTGGGTCCGGTTTTACTCCGTCCCTCGTGATTATGTGGCCTAGATATGCTACCTCTTTACGCAGAAATTCGCATTTATCCGGTTCAAGGGTCAGTCCGGCAGTGGCTAGTTGGTGCATGAGTTTTTTGAATTTAATTGCATGTTCTTCTATTGATCTCGCGTATATCACTATGTCGTCTAGGTAGACGAAAACCTCGTTGCCTAGGAGTCCCGAGAGTACTTGATCCATTAGGCGTTGGAAGGTGGAGGGTGCATTTTCTAGTCCGAACGGCATTCTGTTGTATTCATAATGACCATGCGGCGTTGAAAAAGCCGTTTTCAAGCTGTGGTCTGGGTGCATCGGTATCTGGTGAAAACCTGACGCTAGGTCGAATTTAGAAAAATACTTGGCCGACCCTAGTTGGTCTAGAATGTCTGTTACATTAGGTAGGGGATAGGCATCTCCGATGGTTTTTTCGTTTAACTTGCGGAAATCGATCACCATGCGCCATTTCTTATTGCCAGCGGCGTCCATTTTTTTTGGTACTATCCAGACCGGAGAGTTGTATGGGGAAGAGGAGTGTTTGATGATGTCTTGGTCAAGAAGTTTATTTACTTGCTTATTTATTTCTTCTTTGTGAATCTGAGGGTATCTGTACTGCTTCGTGTGGATTGGAATGTCGTCTGTGGTAGGAATGGTATGGTTGACAAGTTGTGTATGTTTTAATTTGTCGCCTGGTAAAAAGAAAAGGTGGTTAAATTCTGTAGCAAGATCGGTTATCGATTGTTTTTCTTCGTCGTTTAGATGGTTCAGTCGAAGGTTTGCCATGAGGGTATGAAGACGTTTAGAGTCATGGTTAGGGGAGAAGCGAAGCGTGCGGGAATCTTTATTAGTATTAGTGCTAGGAGCCTTAGTTAGTAGGATTGACTGGACGTTGGTGAGTCTTGCGTCCGTCAGTTGGGGTCTTGTTTCTTTGAGTTCGACGACTTCTTCTAAGGTTACTACTGGCTTCCTTATCTCCACAGCTGTTTCACCGGTGTTAATCGCGTAGGCATATGCTAAGCCGTTTCTGTTCGTGACTACGGCCTTGCCAAGAAAAATACTGGGACCCAGGTTTAAGTTATCAATGACTCCTGTTTTCACCGTCGGGTTGGCGACTATTATTGATATTACCTTACCAGTTCGGGGTGGAATACATATGATGTTGTCGTCTAATATTTTTAGCGGTCTACAGTTATCCGTTGTCACTGTACCTGTTCCGAACGAAATCGTGGCGTTTTCGTTGTATAGGAATTTCATTCCCAAAATACCGTCCTCTTTTATTGGGAAGGAATTATCGACTAGATGGAAGACGTGCCAACTGTTGCCGATTTGTAACTTGAGACTTCCGAGAGTTTCGATAGTACCGCCTGTTATGCCGGTTATCTGGGTCTTGTCTGTCGGGGTACAGTGTGTGTTCGGTTTGACTGTGTCAACTTTTATGATGTTTATGTTAGCTCCGGTGTCAACTAAGAGTGTGTTTATCTGTTTTTTAAGTTGAGGTGTGTGTAGATGAATTTTAGGTGTTTGTGTTACCGACGTTGTGAGAATGTGAGCTGTATTTATATTATTGTTCGAGGATTTGTAAAGAAGTGGGATAACGCCCGTGTTTCGGGAATGGAGTTGGTTGTTTTTAAAACAGATTGTTGCTTCCTCGAGTCGTAGAAAATCGGCGCTTAAAATGCCGTCTTCTCGGATAGGGAATTCATCGCTTACTAAGTGGAATTCGTGGCGAGTGCCGGCAAATTCTAAATTAATGCTACCTAGTGTTTCTGTGTACCCTTCCGTTATTCCGGAGATGTAACGTTTATCTCTTGATTCGAGACGAGTGTTCGAGGTGATAACCTTCTCTTTAATTAGGTTTAGGTTCGCACCAGTGTCTACTATTAGTGTTCCGGTTTCGCCGATGATTTGTGGTGATTGGATTGTAATTGTTGGTGAATCTAAAAGGCTCTTTTTTACGTATTCGGACGCTTTACTAGAGTTCGGGATATCGGCGCGTCCGTGTGGTGATCCCGTTACTCGTTTAAAGGTTGTGATTCTAATGGAAAGCCGTAGGATTGTTCGTAGTTTTCTTGGGGGTTGTCGGTGTTCGCGGAATTTGTGTTTGTGAAGTTGACGCGTCCGTATCTTGGCTGTTCTAAGTTTTGTTTATTATGGTTTTCGTTGTTGGGTCGGTTTGGACGTTGGCCAGAGTTGTTATGTTGAGGTCTGTTGTGTGACTGAGGTTGTTGGACGTATCTTGGGATGTTCGGTTGGTTAAATGAAGGATCTTGGGGTGTCTGTTGGTTTTGGTAATTTCGCGTGCGACACCTCTCGATTGTATGACCTTTACGTTTACAATATGTACAACATAGATTGTCGGTACGCTCTCGTGATCTACAGCTATCTATTGAGTGCCCAACACGCTTGCAGAACCTACAGTTTAGCGACGGGTCGTGAGACGGTGTTTGTTTCGGGCCGTTATTAGTACTATGGTTTTGAGCTAATTCATTCGTTTTCGAGCCGTTTCGGTCCAGTTTCGTGTTGTTTGGTGTCTGCGCTCTTAGTCTTTGCCTTTCCAATACTATTCTTTCCGCGCTCACCGCCTTATCGACCGCCGCTCGCAGCGTGTTTGGCTTCTCGTTTAACACCCTTTGTTCTAGCGCGTCACACAGACCTTTTACGAATGCGCGTAAGGCGTTTTCTTCAACATTTTTTAATAATATAGGCGCGTGTTCGACGGTTTCTTTTGAATCTATGATGTCAATAGCCGTATCTACAAGTTCTTCTATCCTAGTTCCGTACTCTAATGCGGTCTCGTTTTTCTCTTGGCGTGCACACGCTATGGCACATTGCACGTCTGATAGTCTTTGTTTCGGTTCAAACGCGCGTTTTAAGTTGTCTATAATAGATTGTAGTGTCTGGAGGCTATCTCGCGAGAGTGCTCTTTCTGCACGGCCTTCGATTTTTGATCGTACAAGTGCTACGAATAGGAGCGTATCTCGTGGATCTATTAATATTCTTGCGTTTTCAACTTTCTTAAGGAAAGATTTTACTGTAATATTCGATCCGTCAAAAGTGGGGATGAGTGTAGTCGCAACTTTCAACGGGAGGAATGTTACGTCTGAGTTAGCCATGGTTTTAGGCAAGGTTTACGGCTTATCTTAAATGGTATATGTATGTTAAGTTAGCTTACGTTCTGGAAATTATGGTGAGTACAATGAAAGTGATTATTCTTGGCATATCCGTAACGTGGTGACTGTTGGTGTAGAGATGGCGATTCTGGATCTGTGAGTTGGGTGATAGCGTTGGTAAAATCGCCGTCTTGAAGTCGTCACCAGGTTTCGTCGTCGGAGCGAGTTCGCTCTTTGTGGGGCTCAGATGAGCCTTTGGGGGGCGAGGTGCCTTTGAGGTCCGGTTGCTGCTATAAGTTCTAGCAGATTTCGTGATTGCTGATTGTCAACAGGTTGATAATAGTCGATTGGTAGTTTATACTTTTCGGGTATATAAGCGATTGGGTTAGCAATAACTGTAACGTGTCGTATAGCAGAACCCTGTTTTTCTGTCCGTATTGAGTGTGGTAACTTATACCGAGTGTTTTTTTTTTTTTTTTTTGTTATTAGTTCATACAACTTGTTTTACACATTGGTTCACTATTTAATGTCACCATTTGTTTAGTGATTAGTTTATATTTTTGTGGTATTAGTTTCGTTGGTTCACTTATTTATTTTTGTTTGTTTTTATTTATATATATTTATATATCTACCCCCAGTAACAGGGGACCACCGCTGCCACCAGTGTTATATCTAAATTCGGGTCTAGTCCCTGTTCAAGCTATGACTGAGGGGATGTAGGTAATTATAATGAACGTACAGTTGATTTAATGAACTAAACTTGATTTATTATATATCGTATGTAGAATAGGTTCGGTTATTTTATGTTAGTCGTTAGGAGGTTGGTTCAGAAGTGAGTAGTAGGACTATGATTAGGTAGAGTGAGGGTAAAGGATTTGCTGACTCGTTGCATTTGGCGGTGCCGTGTGCAACGAGTGTCTTCTTAAAGATGGAGAGTCGGACGTGGACGGCCAGGTATCAGGTAGAAGATAAGAGTAGAGATTTGCAGTAAAGGAGAGAATCGTGTGAATAGTTAGAGGATTGAAGTCAAGGTAAAGGTAGGGATGTACTTGAAGGGAGAACGTGCGGGTGGTGACACCCGGACGTCACACTATTTTCGTTTGTAAGTATAAACAAATTTTACTACGTGTAGAATAATTACGGTAGCGCATTTGTTCATGTGTAGATTTTGAATTGATATACATAGGTATATTTTTGGCATTAACACTGGCTCGTTTTCTAGGGAAAGAACAAGACGTCCACAATTTGATTTCTCTCAGAGTAAACAAAATCATTTATTCAGCGGCAAGAAGGGGAGTGCTAAGAGAAATTGGGAGGAAATTGCAATAGAATTGAATTGTGGTGCATCAGCCAATCAGTGCAAAAAGAAGTGGGAGAATCTCATAACGAAATACAAAACAATAATTATACCTCCTACAGGAGAAGGCTTAGAAGAAAGACAGCATGACGCATTCTATTGGCCATTCTTCGAAGCGATCGATGTATTTATGGGTGACCGCCAAACGAGCAAACCGATCTTGACGCTCCAATCAGCAGTTTACGTGCCAACAACTCATGTATTATGGCACGCCTCCCACTTGGCAACATCAACAGTGCGTCCCTCATCTTCATGCGCATCATCCACAACACCTCGTCCTTCACCTTCCAGTACACCTATTCTAATCCGCCCTTCGACTTCTTCCACGCCAACTCCACCACCTCGTCCTTCACCTTCCAGTACACCTATTCTAATCCGTCCTTTGACTTCTTCCACGCCAACTCCACCACCTCGTCCTTCACCTTCCAGTACACCTATTCTAATCCGTCCTTCGACTTCTTCCACGCCAACTCCACCACCTCGTCCTTCACCTTCCAGTACACCTATTCTAATCCGTCCTTTGACTTCTTCCACGCCAACTCCACCACCTCGTCCTTCACCTTCCAGTACACCTATTCTAATCCGTCCTTCGACTTCTTCCACGCCAACTCCACCACCTCGTCTTTCACCTTTCAGTACACCTATTCTAATCCGTCCTTCGACTTCTTCCACGCAAACTCCACCACCTCGTCCTTCACCTTCCAGTACACCCATTCTAATCCGTCCTTCGACTTCTTCCACGCCAACTCCACCACCTCGTCCTTCACCTTCTACCACACCAATGCCAATCCGTACTCATGCTTTATCCACACAAACTCCACCACGTCGTCCTGCATCTTCTATGTCAAATCAATCATGTTCGTCAAGTTCTATATCATCGAATTCTGATCCATTCTATACCTACGATGACGCATTTGAGGAGAGCTCTCAGCCAATACCGATTGTCAATCCCCGGTAAAGGCGACGCACTCAGAGTAGTGGAAATGACGAGATTATAAAAGACCTGCTAAGTCAAATTAAGGCTGAAATAGAGGAGAGTCGAAAGCAGCAAGAAGAGGCTATGAAAAATGAAAGAGCCATGTTAGACATTTTAAGAAACATTTTGGAAAAAAATAGAACTTTATTCAAGTAGTATACTAACATTAATGTATAAGTAGTGAGTAGTCTTTTAATAATGACTTAGATAAGAAAAGACTGATAGTGTGACTACAGAAATATATACGACAATGGTGCGTAAGTCTATGAAGTATTATGAAACAAACGGTACAAACTAGAAATATTCCATTTTATATACATTAATATATATATATATATATATATATATTAGGGTGGTCCTTATTTTGGATATTTTTGATTTTTTTTCCACGATCCCCCTAAATCGGTTCTAAATAAATAAAAAGAAATTCCTGCCAAATCGGAGCTCGATATTTCAATTTTAACCTGGCCCCCCCGGCAGTCAAAGTTTTAAACGGGAAAATACGTGTATTTTAGACTGTCAATTGTTTGAACATTTTTCCAACCTAGTGAAAATTAATATAAAAATTCGAGATAAGGCACAAATATTCCTCATAGTATAAGGTATGATTGAAGTAGTATATCAAATTTTTACATCCGTAATTTCTGGAGTTATGATCTATAAGAATATCAATTTGATATTCATAAAAAAATGAATAAATAGAAGAAAAAAAATTTGATATACTTCTACAACTATACCTTATACTATGGGGAATATTTGTGCAGAATTTCAAATTTTTATATCAATTTTTACTAGGTTGGAAAAATGTTCAAACAATTGACAGTCTCAAATACACGTATTTTCCCGTTTGAAACTTTGACTGCCGGGGGGGCCAGGTTAAAATTGAAATATCGAGCTCCAATTTGGCAGGAATTTCTTTTTATTTATTTAGAACCGATTTAGGGGGATCGTGGAAAAAAAATCAAAAATATCCAAAATAAGGACCACCCTAATATATATATATATATATATATATATATATATATATATATATATATATATATATATATATATATATATATATATATATAGATATATCTCTCTATATTATATTGATAATACCGCCGCCGCCGATGTACAAGACCTAGATATTAGGAGGTTAGGTCAGGTTAGGTTAGGTTAGGTTAGGTTAGGTTAGGTTAGGTTAGGTTAGGTTAGGTTAGGTTAGGTTAGGTTAGGTTAGGTTAGGTTAGGTTAGGTTAGGTTAGGTTAGGTTAGGTTAGGTTAGGTTAGGTTATGAACCTTTAAAGTATGCTTCGATAATTTATCGTATACAGAATTATCATTTTGCGACATGATTGATAAAGCTCTAAATACTCAAAATTTATACAACTCATTAAGTTAATAAACTAGAATTATTATGAAATTGTCAAACACACGAATTTGTGACAGATAAATGAGAAAATTGAAGACTAATTTCCTCATTACCAAATTTCGTATGTATTTGTTTTGCATATACGCAGGCATTGAGTATATACATGACTGTATATTTTGTACACGCAAGATCACGTATGGGGGGTTGGCGTGCGAAGCACGCAGGGGGGCTTGCCCCCCTAGTATATATATATATATATATATATATATATATATATATATATATATATATATACATATATATATATATATATATGTGTACTGAACACTTTCATTACGATTTTTGATAAAACATGGACAGTTCCGTGATTTTTGGTCAGTTTGGTGACGGTCATCAATCTGTATTCATGTAAGATGTGCATTTCGATGACTGTCACCGAATGGATTCTGTACAAATATCAAGGTTCATTCAGTGACAGTCATTAAAATGATCACAATATATAACATGGCTATTTCAATGATGTTGTCAAACTGTTCAATTCGTTTTAATATGGACTGTTTGACGACTGGGCGTAAATTATCAATGAGTGAAAATGTATCATGCTCATTCTGATGACGGTCACTGAAGTGTCTCTGTATAATACATAGAATAATTCGGTGACAATCATCAAAGTGACCAAAGTATATAATAAATCAGAATTTCAATATTTTGCAAATATACTTATGATATAGTATAATAGGTAAGTATGGGGTAATTTTGTAATGGGGTATGTTTAATTCGTTTTGATATAGACTGTGTGATGACTCGCTGTAGATTATCAATGCGTGAAGATGTATCATGCTCATTCGGATGATGGTCACCAAAGTGTCTCCGTAATATACATAGGTTAATTCGGGGACAATCATCAAAGTGACCAAAGTATATTAACGGCCAGTGTGCGAAGTAATTTATTTCGCGCACTGGCATGATGTACGAGTTTGTTATTTATTGGATGCGAGCATTACGTTTGGGAGTCTAAATCCTGACGAGTACATCTAGTTTTTACCTGGGCGTATTTTCGTATCTGATATGTAGGATAGGTAAGTATGAGGTAATCTTTCGGCATCATAGGTAAGTATACATGGGATCATTCGGTGATAATCATTGAGGTGGTCAAAGTATGTAATAAATTTTAATTTCAATCATTTCTGTTTTTTTTTTTCCTTTTATTTAAATTTATTCAGTTGGGAGTACAATTTTTAACATTAGAGGGAAGTTGAACTATAAGAAATAAAAACCTGAGACATAAAAGATAAACAAATCGGAGGATCTAAAACAAAAACAAAATCAAAGCAAATGGTACATACCAGTGAAATTTTTCGTAATATAATTACAAAACCTCCGATCACTCTATTCGATAATTTGTGTTATCAAACCGTCAAATCGACAAATAATAAAGAAACGATAAAAAATATTAAACACGGCTCAGAATTTGAGATAAGAAAAACACGACAAGTAAAATCGTAATGAATAATACCTAAAATAGTTTGTATCAAATAAAATTCGATCTCTGCTGCAAAAACGCCTTAATACTCGTATATGGCGCTTAATACATCCGAAAAAAAAAAATTGTAACAAAAGTTTGAAACATAATAAGCATAAAAAAAGGTTCATACCTCTGAAATTTTAAAAATTGAATGTGAATAAAAATTTCAGTCAGATTCATTCATATTCCATTTGTTTTTTTCATTCCACGCCCACGCACGAACTTGATCTTCAGTTCGTGTGATGCTAGGATTATTTTTCAAGAATGTTCTGATAGCGCTTGTCGCTGGTAACTTGTTCGATCTAATTGAATTTCCAAATACTTCCAGCGCCAACGATTTTTCTGTAGCAGTCCATCGAATTTTTTTTTTTGGGGGGGGATTTCCAGATTTGCCAGGTTTTTTTGAGGATTTTGTTTTACGTCGGGGAAAGTCATCAGCACTAGAAGATGTTTCTGCATCCGTGCTGTAAGGCCACTTCTTCTTATTAGATTTTTTTTTTGATGCTCGTCGAGAAGTAGAAGACGGCCCTACCTTCTTCTCATAATCGCTGCCAGAAACCCCTGAATCATCATTTGTTGGCAATATCTCGTTTTCTTTTTCGGAATTTTGTTCGCCATAACCAACAGCTTTTCGTAATCGTTTGGCAACACCAATGACGTCCCGAGTCACCACAGATCGTCTGTAATGAGACCTATGTATTGCCTCGTGGTGGCCCATAAAGTTCGCTATGTCGACAATTTCGTTTTCGTTTATATTTTCTACAGCACACGTGGTAGCCATATGTTTTCTTAAATACGTCCCGCGCAACCTTTCCGGATTTTTGGCTCCACATTCGTTTGCATACTGTCTCAGAAGTACACAAGCCCTGAGATACTTGAAATTTTGGCCTTTGAATCCTGGTATACCGAAAATGTATGGATTTCCTGCAGGTATCTTGGCGCGCTGACGATATTGCAATAATAAATCTATACAATTTTTTATGTCAGTATCAATGAGGACGGGAACTTCGCGTTGAAGTTTTCCAACGATGACGAACCTGCCATATTCGCTCGCCATTGTTTTTTGGTCATTGGTGAGTTGACCAAAAGCTTCAGGATGATCGGTCTCGTTGATTTGCTCGTAGGATTTGAGATCATCAATGGCGGTGCGTTCAATTTCACCTGCGCGTTTTCGATTGAACACCATTATCGAAATCAATGTGTATTTCGATAAATTGAGCCAATTCTCGAACGAAAATTCTTCTTGGAGTGTCGAGTAAGCATCCTTACGGTTTTTTTCTAAATATGCAGATAATTTTTTTATATCATCGATCGTTGGCAATGGCTTAACTTGTTGGCGATGTTTTTTTGCCTGATCTTCCAATGCTACGCGGCTTACAGCATCGTGATATTGTACCCCATGTAAAAATAAATATTTATCCACGAGTTTCTCGTTCTCATCATCGACTTTTTCAACATACATTAATTTCAACAACTTCGCAGCCGTTTTTATGTACGTGCCCAGATTGGTGACGATTGAAGTGACGGCGTGCTCACCAGTTTTGTCGTTGAATCCGGATAGTTTTCTTACGGCTTGCAAAAGAGTTTGGTAGAACTTCGGATGGATAATTGATTTCAGATCTGAAATTTCCGGTTTCAATTCACGCATAATTTTCAGCAACCTGCCGAGAGTCCTGAGACGATTGCGGATCATTTCGTCATTTTGCGGCTTTCTGTATTTCTCGCAAAGAGCATTGCCTAACCTGACGATTAACTCATCGTACCTGATTAAGCGTACAATGTCATCTTCTCTGAATACGGCGAAAATATCGATGAGACGGCTGCTTGCATCAGGATGGAGCTGGCCTTCGACCCGCTTAGAAAGCATCACATTCGTTCTCTTTCCCTTGGCTGCATGTCCAAGGCATGCTTGCCGATGTCGTCGAATTGTTTTTAAAGAAAACTGCACTTTGCAGTTATGACAAGGTGCATACTGGAGAGCACTTCGCTCCTCTTTAGGCCGTCGAGCTACAATCAAACTGCCGGAGCTGTTGAAACTCTTGTTCGTATTATAGAGATTATTTCCATCGGCCCTCAATTTTTCTATTAATTTTTTTCTTTCAGGGTTTCCCGCTGGGAGCATTGCAAATTGTTTCACTTCGAGTTCATCTTTGTGAACGTGTTCAAGATGGCGACTGATCACACACTGCAATGTTTTACAGTAACAGCAAAAATTTCGTTTCGTGCCCTTGGAATTCGATTTGACGGTGAGCAGTTCTTTATTAATCGAGCCAGCCACTCTCGGTACTAAAGTATCAGCATCAAGGGATGACCCGGAAATCTCGTTTAATCCTGTGGTTTCCGCTTCATCTGTATTGTTTTCTCCGAGTGACGATTGTCTGTGCCATGTAGAATCGGCAAGTGGAATTGCCGATAAATCAGTCGACTGATCTCCAGCGGTTTCATCCTGTTCTTCACCGGTGAGGTTATTGTTGGTAAGAGAAACATCATTTATGATAACTGAACCTATATCGAGAGGATAATAAGATTCATGGTTGCGAAGATTTTCTAATTCAGGTCCGATCATTTCGGGATCGTCTAATTCATTCATGATGTCGTGCACTGTGATAATGCCGTTCTTGTCCTTCAGCACTCGATCGTGTTCTTCCAGTGGCTCAACTGGGGGTGGAGTCTTTACTTGGGAATCTGGAAAAAATCAGTGTGAATATTCTATCCAAAGAAGCTACTGTAAATACAAAACGTGTCATTATTAATCAATAGTCGGAGCTCATAATATACATGGGTTGATAAATGTGAAATGGGAATATCTATATTTTCGCTCCAACTACACATTGCGTGGGCATTTCGGTAACGGTTCTCATATTTATTGGACAGTTCAATAACTGTGAAAATAATCAATGAACAATGGCGAATATGAAAAGTTATAGTCGGTGGAATGCTCCTTGTAGTAAAGAAAGTTATGTTCTATGCAGCGATGAATAGCATACATGAGAACCACAGTTCATCATCAATCGGCGTGACCGTCATTGAATTGTTCATTATATAGTACACATTGTTACTATAGAACGCATTTCGCATACCAACACTGGCACCTGACTGTTCTATTTTTCCGCAACTCAACGATGCAGAGAGAATGAACATTTTGACGACAGTGAAAGTATGCCACACGGTTACTATCGTGACAGTTTTCGCTGTATAATGAACAGTTCGATGACGATTACGCGCCGATTGATAATGAACTGTGGTCCTCATGCATGAAGTAATTCGCTGCATCCAGCCTAATTATCCTCATGACCTGCAGAATTTTATCGAACGGAACTTCTCATATCCACCATTATTTATCCTTTATTCTTACAGTCATGAAACTGCCCAATAAATATGAGAACTGTTACCGAAATGCCCACTATGTATGAATATTCCTATTTTCAGTTTTCGACTCATATATATAATGAGCTCCGACCATTAATTGATATGAACACGTAGTGTATATACAAAAAGATACCGATAATTATATTACCTTCATCTCGACTCGCCGGTGCACACTGCCCATTTTCGTTGCTCTTACAATTTCCATTCTCATCCGTCGTCATTTCTAAATCTTTCGGACAATTGTCGTCCTCCTGTACTCGATTGTCTTTTTCCAGTGGCTCAACTTGAGCTAGAGTCTTCACTTGGGCATCTGAAAAAAACCGGTGTAAATATTCCATGCGAAGACGCTACTGTGTATACGAAACGTGTCATTATTGATCAATAGTCGAAGCTTATAATATATGTAGGTTGATAAATGAAAATGGGAATATATATATTTTCGCTCCAACCAAACATTGCGTGGGCATTTCGGTAACGGTTCTCATATTTATTGGACAGTTCAATGACTGTGAAAAAAAAACGATTAACAGTGGTGAATATGAAACGTGATATTCGATAAAATGCCGCATCTAATAAGGATAATCATGTTCTATGCAGCGATGGGTTCCATACATCAGAACCACAGTTCATCATCAATCGGCGTGACCGTCATTGAATTGTTCAATATGCATATAGAACAAATTGTCACTATAGTACCCATGTCACATACCATCACTGGCATCTAACTATTCTTTCTCTCCGCAACTCAACGATGCAGAGAGAATGAACATTTTGACGACAGTAATGGTATGCCACACGGTTACTATCGTGACAGTTTTCGCTGTATAATGAACAGTTCGATGACGATTACGCGCCCATTGATAATGAACTGTAGTCCTCATGGATAAAGTACATCGATGCATCAAACATAATTATCCTCACCTTACCTGCAGTATTTTACTGAGCAGAACTTTATATATTCACCATCATTCATCGTTCATTTCAACAGTTATTAAACTGCCCAATAAATATGAGAACTGATACTGAAATGCCCACGCAATGAATAGTCGGAGCGAATATATATATACCGGGTCTATTCGTGGGTGAGACCCATAGGGCGCCCTATTATATGCAATTCATAGTACAAGTAAGCTCTGTTACCGAAAAAACAACGACAATTGAGAGTTAAACGTCACAATTTTCTTTGTTTTTCATGGCACAGAGCGTACTTGTACTATGAATTGCATATAATAGGGCGCCCTATGGGTCTCACCCACGAATAGACCCTGTATATATATATATATAAATATTCCTATTGCCAGTTTTCGACTCATATATATACCTATATATTTATTTTTATATATATATATATATATATATATGTATATTATGAGCTTAGACCATTAATTAATATCAACAGGTATTTTTACAAACAAATTTGATCTGTCAGTGTAGTGTCCACTTTGTTTTCTTGTTTTTATTTTCCATTTCTCCTCCGTATACACTTACTATTTTTTAAATCTGCAGTTTTTCGTAGCTCTGCAGCTCGATTCCTCAATATCTTTTTGTCATCTGTAAAATTAATCAATTTTTTATGTTGAACAAAAAAAAAAACGATTTCGTACTCAGCAATTTATTTTATTCAATTACGAACATAAATAGGATCAATTGAGGCAGTTACTGAAATGTCCAAATCATATGAAAGTTTGTCACCGATGTGGTCATTTCGTATCATATTCTCTCATATTTTTAAAGATCCGAAAAATTATTCATACTTACTTGCACTATCAACAATATAAACACTGATTTCATATCCTCGATGAACTATTTTTTTCTTTATTTTCCACGTTTTTTCTATTTCGTTCGTAGTTTTGACAAAATACTCGTTTTTCTCGGTGCGAACGAGAGTATACATTTTTTCGCTCGGTTACGCCGCAATGTCACCATCCACTACAACGTACCAGAAGAACTGTGGAAGTCGTGTTTAAACACTGGTATGGTCTTTACAAGAAGTATGAGATTGGAATCTCAAAATGCTTTCATGGGTGGTTAACAGATGGCATTCGTACGTTTGCAACAGAATTCGCAAATATATCTGAAGACGAAGGACTCGTCTTTTATTAATATGTATACCTCCAATAGGTGGTCATTTTCGTAACACTACGAATGATATTTCATTAACCAAGTAGAATTGTTCTAGATATTATTAATTTTCATGTAACAAATGCTGTAACCTGGCTACTTTCGTCACTGTATAAAATTGTATACGGTGCTATCAAATTAACCAGATCATGCATTTACAGGGCATCAAATTGCCCACGTTTTATGTTAATCAATTTAAAGAAAATGTGGTCATTTTCGTAACACTATACAAATTGTATATAGTTATCGAAATGACCTTGTCCTGTGATCACTGTATATCTTAATCCCATCTTTGATAACTAGGTCACTTTGATGACTATATATTCTTATGTATAGAGACATTGAAATGACCATTGAATGTATTTGATTGGTCATCAAATTGACCATGTCTTATTATTTTATGTATATCTCAAAGAGTAATGGAAATATTTGCAAGAAATTGAAATCAATATTAGATCTCAGCAATGACATGCTATTAACAGAAAAAAAAAAAAGTGTCATCAGAACGTCCAGTACACATATATATATATATATATATATATATATATATATATATATATATATATATATATATATATATATATATATATATATATATATATATATATATATATATATATATATATATATATATATATATATATATATATATATATATATATATATATATATATATATATATATATATATATATATATATATATATATATATATATATATATATATATATATATATATATATATATATATATATATATATATATATATATATATATTGTGACGCGACCCTTATTCAGGCCTCGGGTCCAGACCGGATAGCTAGGCCTCGAGACCGAGTCAGTCGACAATAACTGGCAAAAGATCGAAAAGAAAATAATTATAATTGAATTGAATTTTGGGCGCCAGACGAACTCTCTTCGTCACGAGACACAGAAAAAAATAAAAAAAAATTAACAAGCGAAAAGACACTGTAATAATAAGCGGCGACTAGCGGCAGTACCGCGGAGAGGGGTCGCGATCATATGAGGGAGTAGCGTACACAATAACGACTCGTGCCATATAAATTTTAACAAAATAAAAGAAATTTATTATATAAAAAAACAACTAGATATCACACGGTGATGTTAATAACAAAAGAAAAGTATCGCCGCAGCGATCATGCACCTCGGGGTGTCACCCCTCGGTTCTAAAACAGCGGTTTATCGAGCTTTACAAAAATTCATCGTCGACAAGATCCGGCTTCCACGTAGGAGAGCAATAACAGGAAAAACTATCGCTTAGCTCGATACAACAATGCCTCGCAGCGACTTAAAACTAGGTAACAAATACAACAAACTGCTTCTTGGAAGCTACTCGGTGGCGGTGTAAAATAATAAGGAAAATCAGATCAACAATAACAAAAAAACTAAATTATAACAGACTCGAGGTCTCTTCTAGACGGAGGCTAGGCCCCTGCTCTACCGACCACCGTTTTATTTAACTTATTCTACTATGAACTATCCTACTTAATCTAACTCAGCCTCGTGGGCTAGCAATTTTTAAGAATTTAATCTTTACTAAACTACGAACTAACAAATAGCCTACTGGCTCGACAGGCTTGCGCCTGCTAGGATGCCTGACTCTCCTCGTGGGAGGAAGAGAGAGGACGACAGTCACCGACTCAGGCTGTCTCGCTTGCACTCATGTGCGACAGTACCCGACTGACTAGAACAGCGTTCGTACTATACTTGACGCGAAAATTTATTTATTTATCAGAAACTTGACTCGACTAGACTCTACCAGGACACAGGTAACGGCCTACCAACTCGGAGATCAGTTTAATTTGATCCACAATTATTAAGCCTCGTGGCTTTAGACAAGGCAATATGGCTGATGGCCGTTGCCGGATTCAAATTAGCATAGGCGAAGTGAACTAACGCTTACCGTCTTCCAGCCAACACACGAATAGCACGCCCTCGCGTGCGTAATTCATTATCCTTCCTTCGTGGGATCTCCAAACAGGGTCAGGACTCACTCAATCACACCAGTCTCTTTTCCAAAAATGCCTCGGGGCTCACTCGACAAATCAACCAAACAACAAAACTTTCTTAATCGTAAGACACCAAAAGGAACGCTTAGATGTATCTTGCCTATCTCAAAGCCTACGACAGAGTGGCTAGACCGCATGGCGACAGTCCTGCGCACACCCTCATTACGCATTCATAGTATCGATTTGGCAATCGACCGCAGGATCACTCACATGGCGGCGTGGTCAGACCACGCGCGAAAACTCAAAATAGGCCACGATAGAAGAATCCCTCGTTGTAGGATCACGGTTCGCAGGCTCTTGGGGGTGGCGGGAATCTCTTCCACCACCTGTATCCCTCGTAGCTGAGTGCCCTCGGCACTCCCCCGTGTCCTTTGGTACAGGAGGTGACTCTTCTTCTTTGTTGGCCTTCCGGAAGCATAGGCGTAGGGGTTTGAGTACACCCCTCCGGATACTCCGCCAACGTCGTAGCTTTAGTCTCCGCCATCTCGTAGGCCGTGTCTCCCACATGGTAGAGAAAAGTGTAAAAGAAACAACAACAAAAATCAGTCTTAACTCAACAGTCTTAAGTCGGTCACGGTCGCCTCTCGGAGTTAACTTTAGCCTCGGGGCTTACCCTACCTCATCCCTACAGTTTCAGGCACTCCTCATACCCTTACTTAAGGTTGTCTAAGGGAGTTCGGGTACCTTGCAACATGCAATGTTACAATATATATATATATATATATGTTATCAAAATAGTGCCCAAGTCTATGAATATTATTAAACTAACAGAAACTAACTAGAAATTAAACTAACTGAAAATATTCTATTTATATAAATTAATATATATGTCGGCGCGTAATATTCTGAACGCTCTTTGTCACGGCTGTGGGGTTTATTTAAATCTAAATATTGAAACTATTGAGCCATATTTGGTTTAAAGTTTGGTCTAGGCATATTTGTTAGTATTAAGATTAAGTGTAGACCCTAAGCCTAATGAGTGGCGTAGAAGGGGGATGCAAGACAGGGTTTCCTTGTCGAACGTGGCCACAGCCCAGCGGTGATGATTTTTGAGAGGCAGTCAGATTTTGAACTGAGTCTAAGAAGGATCTCATAGAGAGATCCGATCTAGAGAATTTGCAATCAACTAAGAATCACGCTGTGGCGGTGGATTCCTTATTGTGTCTCCCTTTGCGTTGTGAATGCTTACGAAGTAGTTCTGTTAGTTGATCGTGTTGCGTCAATTAGGACTATGTTTTATTACTTGTTCAAATAATTAAACTGCAAGAGTAACCAAATCGCTCGTATCCGAATAACCGTTTCTCGGTTTCATTCTCCGACATATATATTATCAATAGTGGAAGAATCGTACGTACTCGAAATATTTCATTTTATATTCGTAATAAAAATAACAAATTAAGAAAAATCTGCTCATTTCAATTTCTGACTCCTATTACCTAATGTGTAAGCAGTATTTTCACATTACGTAGATTACTTGTTCAATGATGGAGTTGCTCAGCTGTATATAATTGTAAAAGCAAATCACGGATGTCATTCCCTTCCCGCTCATCGCGTATAATCCGGCGTGGAGGAAGTTCTGGTACTGCTCGATCAGCGCGTATAACATCACCTTGCGTTAGACAGATGTTATGCATTATAGTGCAAGCTGCAATCACTTCAATTGATGTCTGAATCTTGACCTCAAGAGCCTTGGTGACGATAGATCGCCATCAAGTCTTCATCATTCAAAATGATTGCTCAACGATAACTCTCGCTTTACAGAGGGCTTGATTGAAGGCTCGCTTTTCTGGTAATAAAGGCTCTCTAAAAGGAGTGATTACAGTAATAGGGTGTCGTCTACATGGATAACCACTGTCGCCGATGATGAAGTATCCTTCTGGAGGATATTGTTGTATCCTCTTTTATTAAAAGGGATAGGGAATAAGGATCCCTTCCAGAGGTGATGGAGACTCACACTTAGTTGCAAGAATAGCGATAATAAAGATAAGAATTTATTTAATATCGAGATGAAGTACAAAGTTCCTTTGAGCACTTACTCACGTTTGAGTTCCTGAGTATTACGGAGAGACAGAGCTCCGTCGTTAAACAAGAAGATTCCGCTCAAGACTGCGGACGAGCAGTCTTCGCCCAAATTTATTAATTCTTAATCGCTGATTCGACTATTGCTGCAATATACTTACTTTGCGCGTCAGCGCAATTCATACTGCTTGCCTAATACGGCCTAGATAGTTTATTTCGCTATATTGAGCAATGTCGAATTCCAGCTTCTAACATCCCTCCCCCCCTTAGGAGAGTAGGCCGCCGGAGTACCGTTTCTCCAGTGGAAAATCCTTTATTTAGGTAGTCTTTTGGCTCACAATTGTAGGGGTCTTAACTTGACTATTACTTTTCTATCTATTTATCTCTAGTTAGCCCAAATTATAACTTATTTTAGGGGTGCTTGCACCCATTCCCATTTCTAGTTTTTGCTAATCCCCTATCCATATGTTTTAATGGGTTTATTTTGCTGCATTTATATTTGTGTATTCAAATGTTTATTTACTACTATACTTATTTCTTTGAATGTCAACTTTTCCCCTTTTTGCTACCTTATAATATTGTCACCCATCGTATAAGTATGTTAACTTATTTCTAGCTTACGTAGTAGTCCAGTTGACGTACCTGCTCATAGATACGATTTTGCCATATCAGTAAGTGTTAGCACTTTTCTTATAGTTTTCGACGTCCTGAATCCAATGGTGCAAGAATTTTTGCGCTAAGTCGTGAGGAAGGAGTTAAAAAAAATTTTTGAACATCGAAATTGCAATATATCGATAACGACGAGGAAAGTGGAAAATAGTTTCAGACAAGAGTTTTAGAGAAAAATAAGCCGCGTAAAAAATAATTTAACTTTTTTTCTCTGAAATCGATAGGCGAGCCAGTGGAATTATTTTAAGATTTTTGATAGCGTTAGACAGAAATGGAGGAGTGGGGCGACAGGCGAGCGCGGAGAAGGCACGGCGGGCCAGTGGTGGGGGTACCCAGGGTCTTGCGCGCTGCTCTACTCTCCCAATGTCGGCAGCGCGCAAGACCCTGGGTACCCCCACCACTGGCCCGCCATGCCTTCTCCGCGCTCGCCTGTCGCCCCACTCCTCCATTTCTGTCTAACGCTATCAAAAATTTTAAAATGATTCCACTGGCTCACCTATCGATTTCAGAGAAGAAAAGTTAAATTATTTTTTACGCGGCTTTTTTTTCTCTACAACTCTTGTCTGAAACTATTTTCCACTTTCCTCGTCGTTATCGATATATTGCAATTTCGATGTTCAAAATTTTTTTTTAACCCTTCCTCACGACTTAGCGCAAAAATTCTTGCACCATTGGATTCAGGACGTCGAAAACTATAAGAAAAATGCTAACACTTACTGATATGGCAAAATCGTATCTATGAGCAGGTACGTCAACTGGACTATAGTGCCTGTGACAGATGAGTTCCGTCTAAAACCGACACTGTTCTTGTTGTTTGGCTGTGACAATCGTTTCCGCGGTTGCGGAGGTTCCGGCGTCGCTACTGGTTCTGGCGTTCTATTACATGTACATTTACCCAAGGGCATGCACGTATAAACTACATATCCTATCATACAAACTAATACTAAACCGCTTATTGGACATAATGGTGCCACGTACGGCATGTGTCGCCTGTGACTTTGTTCTCTATCATCTAGTTCCTTATGCAAATTATCCAGACTAGTTCCTAACGTGTTTAATTCATTCGCGTCTCGCAGGACGCTCTTGAGTAGTGTACTAACGCGCTTGTTATTGATGTTGGGAATTGCCTCCCACTCTGTTTCTTGAAGACTTAGATTGTATGGCGGCAGATATGTAGCTGAATTCCTGCCTGCTTTGATACTGCCGTAGCGTTTCCATCCTCAAATCTTTCGCAGTGACAGAACATTTCCCGTTAAGGGTTATCATGCCAGTCCCTACCAATGTTTCACACGCCGCTGGCGAGCCCTCGCACGCCATCATAATCGCCTCGGGTTCGGGTGCCACGTATAGCCACGTCCCTGGCCTCTGCAGCACTATAATCATAGCCCTGTCTACCCTGACGACTCTCCTCGGGCATCGCGGAAGCTGTATCTCTAATTTCGCAAAGATCGTAATTTCGCATGGTGAACCTAAGCCTATTGCGTTCATCGGGTGTCTTGGGTCACACAAATAATGATTCCCTAATCGTTTGCACGCCTTCAAGTCCGACTCCCGCATTCGTAAATAGTTCCTATATTCATGGTCCACCACGGCCAGCTCTTCCGTCGTTTCAAGGTAACAGTAAGTATTATTCCGCGCCCTTACAGGTAGTGGATATACTTCATTCACACCGAATTCCTCGCCACCTATCAGGGGTATTTCTACTACCGTAACCACTGTGTTCTCTCGCCCGTACGATTTTACATCTGCGACTTCCATCAGCATTGAAGCTCCCGATCGCGTCAGTGGTACTGGAAAGCTGTGTCCTGCCGGCAGGTGCGGCAATGCCGACGAGAGGTATTCTAGTATCCTAGCTGGTGTTAGTACAGTAGGGTTGATAATTCCCCTCTTTATTTCGGTCAGGAATTGCACCAAATCCCTTACATCGCTCAGTAATGCATCTACTATTAGGCCTATTGCCTCTACGTGCTCGTCGAGGCTTTGCCTCGCTGCCGTTCTCTCTATATCGTTCGAAAGGCTAATGTTAAGTTGTCTAGTTATTTCTAGCAAAGTCTGTTCGTTTTCCTCTACCACCTTCATAGTGTTGTTGAACACTCCTAGTGTCGAGGATACTATTTGCATTTGCTTGCTCATTGATGTTTTCAAATGCGCTTGATCCTCGCGGAGATCATCGATTTCCTGGTCTATCCTGGCGGCGTCCGCTGCATCCATGGTCCCGAACAGAGACTTCGCTACCGAGCCTAACCCGTCTATTAGACCTCGGCGCCTTCGTGCCGGGCCAACACATGTGACGTCTCGGACTAGTTGCAAGCCTCTATCTACCTTATCTAATAGATTACCTATAGTTTCACTTAAAGTTTCACATAAGAGCGAGCCTGCGTTCTCCTGATTTTCGCAGGTCTTGCGCATATTGCTCAGATGGGTTTTGACGTTCTCTTCTCGCTCAAACACAGAACGAAGGTCCATGTCTATCACTAAACTCCACCTTTCTTTATAAACCTGCAAGGTCCCTATGCCCTCGAAGTATACTCCCGGATTATCGGTGAATTCCGTGATCTTATACGATGACTTGTCTCCCCTTCTGCCAGCGCCACCACTAGCCACGATCTGTAATGCAATTTGCCTATTAGTGCTAGAGCCCCTCCCTTTGTTAAAAGAAAAAATCGTGAGGATTATGGTAGTGGGTGGGATGGGGATTGGGAACGTTCTTCTCTCCTTCCAGTCAGTGCTCCACGAATAATTTCAGACGATTGGCATGAACTTTGATTTCTTTCCCGCCCTTCCGGATGGTATAGTTAACATCCGAGTCTTTATTCAATATTTCGTATGGCCCTATACCGTGAGGTTACGGTCGCGGGAATCCACCTAGAGGTAGGCAACCCAATAGTCATTATATTTTCAATGAATTCGGCGCCAATGCTATGCAAAATCTATGCAGTACATTAATTGTCGTTGCGAAGAGTAATAATGTTGTGCATAAACTGAATTCAATACCTTCAATCAATTCATGACTTGTTATGACTTTTTTACGAGGCTCATCAACTTTATTTCGATCTGATTATTCAATTTCACTCTGACAGCTGTTTCCAACCTCACAACGTCACAGCTACCGTTACGTCGCGTCGTCTGCATAGATTCGTCGTTTGCCGGTACGGCAGACCACACTGGCGCCGAATTCATTGAAAATATAATGACTATTGGGTTGCCTACCTCTAGGTGGATTCCCGCGACCGTAACCTCACGGTATATTTTGGCGTTAGTTTCGCCGATCTTCCCCGCCTCACCGTCTCGTCTAGTAAAAGGACTTTGTCTCCTGGCTGGAATCTGACCGCCTGTGTTTTCCTGTCGTAGTACGTTTTCGATTTTTCTTTAGCCACTTCCAAATTTTGTTTCGCTCTTAGGTTCGTTGTCCTAAGCCTCTCGCGTAACTCCTGCATGTAGTCGTCATACGCCTAAGTCAGCCTCGGCGCCTGTTTTACCGATGAAGGTATTTCCGCTGGGTGACCAAAGACGAGTTCAAATGGTGTCAAGCCTGTTGCGGTGTGCGGAGTGGTATTGTATGTGAACATGGCATACGGCAACCACTCGTCCCAATTTGTCTGCTCTTCTTCAATGTAATTCTTTAAATACTCGGCTAGGGTCCTGTGTGATCGCTCCAGTGCCCCGTTAGATTCCGGATGATACGCTGTCGTCTGAATTTTCTCGATTTTCAGGAGTTTACATACGTTTTTGAATATATTGCTTAAGAAATTGGTACCCTGATCAGTGAGAATTACTTTGGCGTCCCGTATTCGCATACAATGTTTTCGACAAATTCCCTAGCTACCGTAGAAGCTTCCTGATCAGTTATCGCCATCGCCTTGCTAAATTTAGTTAAGGCGTCCTGGAAGGTTAATACATACTTATGACCTCGTACGTAGGCTGCTGCGATCCTTCATGCCCTGCATTCTTATTATTTGTATTTTGATTTCCCGCGCCGGTTTTATGATTCTCGCCTGACCCGTTATCGTTGTTCCCTGAACGTCGTTCATCGCGACGCATTCTATCCCTACAATCTTTGTATAAATGCCCTCTGCGTTTACAAAAATTGCACACGAGCTCCACCCGATTTACCGATTTACTCGCACCTGCTGTAGGGAAAGACTGTCTATGCCTAGTCTGGGTACAATCTCGTGCAAAATGGCCCGTCTGATTACACTTCAGACACTTTACTGCTGACGTATTCCTGCCACCGGCCTGATTCGTTCGTCGATTTATCGAGTTTACGCCGTTCTGCGATTTCTCTTCTTCTTCCACGCCCTTTATTGAAGCCGACAGTTCCGCGCAATGGTACGATTTCACGATCGTTCTCAAATTATAATTTAGCCCGTTTTCGAAAATGGCAAGTGTTTGATACCTAAGTAGGTCTTCTACTCCTTTCCTTTCTGCTGCTATATTCGTTCTAGCTCCGCATGCTCTAATTAGATCCATCATAAGACGTGTAACCCGTTTACCGTAGTCATGCGCGTTTTCGCCTGCCTTTTGTCTACTAGAAAATAATTCTACCAGCAGTGCTGGCGTGGAGCTTTTGACTCCGTACAATGCTAAGAGCTCATTTTTTAGTTTTTCGAAAGAATCTATATCTTTGTATCTGCTACCAGGTTATAACGACTGCGTGTTACACCTTTTGATTTATTTATTTATCTTCTATTTCTTTTTTCACTTTTCTGCTTGTTGTTGTTGAACAACTTGTTTCAACTTCACTGTCTTGCAAACTCTGGTTTATCCGCTGTACCGCTGCCACCAATGTTGTATCCTCTTTTATTAAAAGGGATAGGGAAAAAGGATCCGTTTCAGAGGTGATAGAGAATCACACTTAGTTGCAAGAATAGCGATAATAAAGTGTAGAATTTATTCAATATCGAGATGAAGTACAAAGTTCTCTTGAGCACTTGCTCACGTTTGAGTTCCTGAGTATTACGGAGAGACAGAGCTCCGTCGTTAAACAAGAAGATTCCGCTCAAGACTGCGGACGAGCAGTCTTCGCCCTAATTTATTAATTCTTAATCGCTGATTCGACTATTGCTGCAATATACTTACTTTGCGCGTCAGCGCAATCCATACTGCTTGCCTAATGCGACCTAGATAGTTTATTTCGCTATATTGAGCAATGTCGAATTCCAGCTTCTAACAGTTCGAAATCGGCAGTTTTCAGGCGTTGATCGTTTCAAATCCAGAAGCAGAGACCCGTGTGGTCGGCCCGTAGCGTCGTGATACGCCTCCTGGAGAAAACGCGGGTCTTCGGGGTTAACTTGTCGCGCAAGATGCTGTATCTGTCCGCGATCCCGAGGATTTTTGAAAAAGACTATGTAATTAGCGTTCAGCGAGATATCGCGTTGACCGCGTCCCTGATGAAAGAGATTTTGCGTAATGAGAAATACGCTCATGCTTCTGTGATGACAACCCTTGGTAAAGAGATCGATGACAACGCCGTTAGATGATTCCCTCATCAGATCATCGATAACGAGTAGCTTGGGCCGCGTGTCTGCGTCATAGTCGGTTGGATGCGGCAGACCTTCGCGATATTCGATACCCTCGCTTGACGCCTCACTGTACAGAGGTTGCCATTCGGCGTAATGCCAGACAACTCGCGCAAAGACCGTGTCGCATATATCCCGTAAGAAATTTTTCACAAAGTTCGATTTCCCGCAGCCCGACGGGCCGGCAACGATCGCCGAAAACGGGTGTTTCCACATCGGGTCCATTCACATGACTTGTCTGTTTCTTCGACCTGCGGTTTAATATATATCGTGAATAATTTCATTACAGCGGCGGGGGGGCCCGCGGAGGCGCGCGTTTACGATCAGCTGATCAAACGCGCGCGGCCGCGGTTACGACCCACGTTATAAGCTGATACCGCGGGTCGCCGGCGCGAGCACCCTCGTGCAATATTCAGCTGCTGCTGCACGAGGGAACCGCCGAAGACGACCTTCATTAGCTGATAAGGTCGGCTGTGCGCCCGGCAACCTGCGAAGAACGTATACACGGTTGCCCGCGGCCAGCGTGCTTATGAATGAATGAGTTACCAACCTGATTACGTGCGGTTCGTTGTCTTCGTTATCACTGCCCCAGCCCTGTGTGTGTGTGCGTGTGTGCGTGTGTGTGTGTGTGTGTGTGTGTGTGTGTGTGTGTGTGTGTGTGTGTGTGTGTGTGTGTGTGTGTGTGTGTGTGTGTGTGTGTGTGTGACTGACTCAATTCTACTACGGGAGATATCATCTGGAGCTCGCACGAGTGTAACATTGTTTTGCTCTTACGAGCCAAGCTGCAGTTGCAAGGGGGAGAGAGATGAGTATAACGTATCAGATTCACACTCTGTAGCCGTAAGGAAGCGTGTCATAGCTATCGTCGCACTGACGACGTTTGTTTTGAACGGGTACATACTTGGCTACTACATAGCTACTACATAGCTTGGCTACTGTGCGTGTGACTACGTGGTGTAGCGGTGTGCGTTGTATCGCCCGTCGCTCTATACGGATCGGATCGGATGCTTCGATCACCATGTTTCGAACAGAGTTGAAATTTATTTTGAACCGGGTCTGATAATTCAGAGTGACACCTTTTACTTTACAAACCGCCGCTTCCTCACCGCTTGAGCTCTGTACTATAAACGCGTAGAGTTTCGGACCTCCGGAAACAAAACGGCTTATGTACCTACTAACTACCAGGCCCATATACCTCCAGCTCGTCTGTTAAATCGCCTAAAAAGCTACCGGTCGGCGGTTCATACGAGCCAGGATTGTTTTTGTTTTGCACGTCAATAACGGAGTCGGTATCATAATACAATACTCTACGATCCAGGCGTTCGAGATAGCTGTACAGTTTGAGACGTGCCTGAGCCGTTGTATAGGCGGCCAGCACAACGTTGGCTAACGGTGACGGAACGACGCTATCTTCCGTATAAGCCCAGCGAGCATAGAGCACCGTATCCGTCACAGGTAAAACGTCCAAAACTTCGTTTTCAGGGTTAATCAATAACTCGACTAACCATTGTCGTTTGTGACGTTCTCATCCCCTTCAATACCGACAACCACATCTGAGCAGCCTTCTTTACCCTACATTAATATATTACCATTACCAGTTATATAAGAAACTACTTTATCAACTATAGAACATGCGAGGCTCACCATCTGTCAAAACTACTCGACCGTCGGCAATACATCAACAGTTGAAACATATATCACACATGAATAACCTTACTAACTTACGGTACACTTGCCTGTTCTACAGTAGGTTATATTATACGCATACTCTCACTTATACATTCACTATATTCACCTATATATTTTTATACATTTATACCTTTATATTCTAACCATACACACATATTATAGACCTTATTGAGAACATATATAGTACCTAGTATACCATAAGACATATAGTATGAGCTAATGCTAAAAATGATCCGCACCCCACGAAGGACTCTGGTCAGACTAACGCATAGTTTACCTAAAAACCCGAAAAGGAAGAGATGACTATACCTACTACGGTCAACAACCACGCAGTCAAGCGGCCGGCTCATCAACGGTCACTTGTTATTCATACTCAAGTTGTTTACCAGTAACTCTAAACATGCAATAATAAATGAGTCATCCTTGACTAACCAAGGGATGTTTATTAAAAATTGTTCATCGGGATATCAGGTACCTTAAATACTTGACTCAACAATATCTGATCAGCCTATGTGACCATTTAGCCAAAACAAATTAGTCATATGCAGCTGCTCGAAGTCCAGCGTGAGATCGGTATGCGGAATAAACAAAAACAACCCCACTACCCTAGGATTAAGATCTTATATAAACCCCTACCACTTTTGGTAGGCAGTTCAGTTCCTACATCGACACCAACCGGTTAACTTCATAGTTCAACTCGGCTACCACAGTACAGTAACAGTGTTATATTAAATCTTATATTCGTTCTTATTATCGCCTGGTCAGTCCTTGTCGACTCCAACGAATATATATATATATTATATAAAACAGTTGTGCTTATTCTCAGGTTGATCCCCATTAAAAGATCATCGCGACATATACTATTTCTGAACTCCTTGGCAAAAGTGTTTAAATCATAGTTTCATTCAATTCATTGTGCTAAATAAAATAAAGACACTACCAAGTAAAACCAAGTTATTCAACCAAAACCCTCTTATGGTAATAATTACAACTCCATACATCTGGAATCCCATATATATTAATTAGGGCTGGCATAATACCTCTTAGCCATCTACACAGGCTAGAATTATATAGGTTAGCCAAATTAAATACATCCTACATTCAACCAAGCGTTGAGACTTAGGTAGCATAGCCAAGTTGAATACTCCATTATTACTTTGATCAGGCTGAATGCTCAAACCATTCTAGCCAGTCAAAATGCCAATATACTTACACATTATTTCGAGATTAATGAATAAGGCTGAAGTTTAGTGACTTCTAGCCAACGTTAATTCTCACGCTCAATTAAACGGCCAGTTTTAGTAAACGAGGCCTATATCAATACTTACCTACACGGCTAGAGTAACCTCTTAGCCTAGGTAAAGTCTATACCTATACGGCTGATCACTCTGTATCTAGCCAAGGGCATACACACCTCGACGTCAAGGCCAGGCACTCTTAACCAGGCCAAACGTTAATCTTACCTTTCCTTCCCCTGTAGATGTACGGAGTTGTTAAACGTAAGAAACATCGTGCAGGGAAAACGGTTCGTGAACGCATCACCAGAGCCATAGAAAGAGGTACCAGAATCTTCCAACAAGTACTGGAGAAGAATCCCTCCCAGATAGAGGTAATCGACGAATGCATTAGAGAAGCTTATGCAAACGCCCACTACGAGGCCCAATCAGACGACAGCAGAGATACTGTTATAATAACAGAGGCACCCATTCGCCAACAAGAGGTAAACCCCTCCTTCCAATACGACCAACCAGGGCCAAGGTTCCCTTGGAATTATCCCCAATCAGAGGACGAGGACTTCAGCCAATACCAACGCGCTGACCCGCCTACTTACCAAGAACAGGCTCTTAACTACGAAGGTCCGCCCCCTAGGACAATCATCCACCACTCAGTGGACTACCAGGGCGCACACTGTGTAATCAGTACTATAGAAGCAACTCTATACTGCGTTCAACGAGAGAACGGTACAGTTCCGCGCAGCTTGGAGCGGCCTGTCGGTCGGGTGGGGGTAGTGACAGACACTACTCAGTATCGTAGCCTGGTCTGGCTAGCTGCCGAGCTCGTTTGGCCGCATAGAGAGGGTAAAATGGGCGGGGCGTTGGGTGGGATCTGACTGAACTGGACGCATTTGGTTTCGGAAGCGTACCGTTCTCTCGTTGAACGCAGTATAAGTCAGAGAATCTACAACGCCGCTCCCCACGATTCCCAATATCAACCCTCTACGCCTAAGATTGTGGAGATAATTGACTTAGACTGAATAACCACACACATTGTAAGCATACAATATAACCTTTATTCTTTATTCATTCCAAAATAATATATTGAAAGAGTGTATATTCGATAATTAATTACCTGTGAACCTCCCCGTAAGTCCGGTTCATGTGAACGTTATAAATGGAGGTAGTCTAGGAACCTGAGTCAGGTATTTGAGATAATAAGAGGCATCGAGTCTTGAGCTTAGGGCCATACTTTGATATAACCTCGGTATTTCTCGATATTCGTGGCCAGTCTGTAACACGTTCCCTTATGATTTCCGTACGCGGAACGTTCTCGCACTGTCCGAATTTACCCCAGAACGAGTTTAAGCAGACCTTCGCGACCGAGCGAAGGCCGGCGTTCTTTGATATCCGCTCGCGCTGTAATCGAATACCCTCAACACGCTCGTACTCTGCGAGATAACGCTCGCGAGACGCCTCGTCAACGCAAGTGCTTGGCCATCTGCTGGGCTCTTGTTTAATTTTTAGAAAAGTGTCTATGTATTCGGCGAAGAGACCACCTTGTCTGGTGATCGGGTCGTAGACGGTGATCTCGTACTGCCAAATCTCGAGCACCTCGATTATTTTATAACCCTTGGCTACGGCTTACTGCAGCTCGAGCGAAACCCACGTACCGGTTAATTGTCGTTCAGACTCAACCTCGAGCGAACACTCGGTCTGCAGTAAATCTTTGCGGCACGAATGGCACAAGGGAAACATCAATTTCCCATGCATACGGACCGGTAGCACAGGGTGGTAAAGATTTCTTGGTGGTAGAACTACACATTTCACCAACCCCTCGATTTCATCGATATTTATATTATCAGGACCGGTCAGCGCTGTGCATTCCCCGCCAACGTATACCTTGGGATGCCCCTTGGGGTAACGCCCGGTCTTGCAAACCCAAGGATACAGGGAACACACGTCGACGTAACGAATCTCCTCGTCATCACGAGTCTCGTAATAGCGTTTGGTGTTTCCCGTTCGACCGCCGAAAAACGCGTCTCGCGGATTTAACTTCGCGTCCTCACCAGATTCGACAAGCGGATGCCGTTTCACGTACTCCCGCATCGGCAGCGAGCATCTCGTCAAAGGTGCATTCCCACATTTCTGTCACCCGGTAGCCATGCTCAATCATACGTCTTGTCTTGGTTACGGCCTCCTCGTATCGTCTGTCCATCGTATCTCCGTTAGATAATATTCGTTGACGATTGACTGTGTGACAGCGTGGACACCCGTGCCAATAACAGCCATGAAACTCTAATACGTGGCGTACTCCGTTCTCGTCAATATAGTATCCATCCACAAGACGTGCTGTCTCTCGTGCTGTCTCCGATACTCGCGGCCACGAGCAGCGTGAGTCACCGCCATGCCCAGCTCGCACTCCTTTCATACAAGCCACTCCACAGCCTTGACGGACTGATTATGAGCCAATCTGTAACCACCCGCGAGTATAATACCGATGCCATTCGGAAGTAAAAAATTTTGACGAAATAACACAGAGCAAGCTGACGCAATGGTTGTGCTCCGCGTGAACGGACAAACATTCCCGCAGGTTGAAAAAATATCTCTAAACGCTACGCATGCCCCTCGCAGGATGTCGACGTCGCTCCGACAATACTCTACAAGCTCCCGATTCAAATCGAAGACTCGATTATTCGATACAGATTCCTCGTACCAGTTGTAAAATGCCGTTCTGTCGGCGTTGCTCATGCTATCGGGTAAATAAAATTCGGCTGGCGGTAATGGCCCCACGTAATTCTAATTCTCCGGTTTGTTAAAAAGATGGGGGAAAATACCTTTGCGCAATTCCACGGGGAGACCGAACGCTTTAGGCAACGCGGCAAGTGCCATCGGCATGTACGCAAGCGAGTCTAAGAAACGCGTATGCCCTACATCCATCAGCACGATCTTTGTGCCGTTTAGAATTATCTGAGGCGGATCCCTGTTTTGTTCAACCAGATACCGCAGGATGAACTGCGAGTCGAAACCACGAGCATTGTGAGCTATGCATAAAATCTTTTTGAACCGTTGCACGTCTCACGTAACAAAGTCGACAAGCTGTTTGACAGGGTTCTCGCTGAAGATGAACTCGCACACGAGGCCGCAGTACGAGCAGGGTGTACGTATTTCGTGTTCGTGTATGCATCATGTACACGCTTGCTGGGCTACGCACAGATTGGGTACGTGCAGATTCGTGCCTCGGCCCCCCTCGAACGTCTCGCACTGCTGCGTCTCGAAATCATAGAACACGAATAGATATTCGGCTTTCTCATCGGCCCGCTTTCGTGCGGTAAGGCGTCCGGCAGTACGCCTTTCCGCACGAATGCGGCCGTTTTGAGCGATCCACGAATCGGTCACAGCCGCTACAGATCTGTAGAGTGTCGCGGACGCTTCTACGACCATTGAACGACCCCGCAAGCCGATGTCTGCGCATACATTCCTCGCCAAAGAACCACCTACCGCAACCGACGCAGCGCAGACGTTCAGCAGTTACATCGCACTGTAGAACCCCGACACAGCTCGAACACCTTTGCGAACATATGTGATCACCAATATTACGATACGCTACGTTACAGGGACCGCAAAAATTTCGACTAGCGGCAGCCGCTGTGAGACTTAGTATCGGTTTGTAGTGGCCGCCACGCGGGTAATATAATATGTTTAATCTGCCGACAACGCAGCCACCGAGCTCGGTTATCGCACGCGTGCCATCGTAGATAGGCTCTTCGCCGCGACCGAAGGTACTAAAATCGTACACAATAATAGCCAGACCCTCGCGAGCGAAATATTCCTGAAAACACGATATTTCGGGAATACCGCAACCATTCTCGGGGATCTCAACACCAGCCTCTATGCACAGTCTTTGCGCAGCCTCCCGGTGAGCCCTGGACATCGCGTGTCTCATATATGCCCATCGCGATTCAAGCTCCCCATCCTCACCGTCGCCTGTATTTCTTTTGCCGTGGGCTCGCGATGCGACCAAAGCCCGCTGTAGACACAAGTTATCTCTGAGGACCTCTAAAAGCGATCGCTTCCGAACATCCTCGTTCGTGAGTGGTTTGCTTCTTCGACCTCTGCCTACCGGTAGACTGACACGATTCACGGTTATCGTAAACACCCGATATATAGCGAATTCTGACGCACTTTGCGTCACACCGAATACCAACTGCCACAGATGCTCGTACCGGCAATCACGAGCCGGCCGAAACGACAGACCTGCGGATCCGGCCGCGAAACAAGGTGCATTGAAACCGAATCCCACGTAATCGGTAACATCAGAAGCACCTTCCATAATGTAACTGAAAATGTCCCTGATAGCCTCCTCGAGCCATGTTATAGGATCTACAGTTTCGGGTGGCGTTATAATTTTAATCGTCATCTCGCTGCCTGTAAGTCTGAATCTAGGGTAATATCTATTTTGCTCGTTAATAACGATGAATCTGCTACCGGGTGGACGCGTGTCAGTATCTACCACCTTCCTCATCGCTCTCATCTCTCACCCTCTTGTTAGTTACGAAATCTTGAATTTTCCCCAACCCCCTGGCCATGTTGTACCCCCGATGTACGCGCACCCTCGTTGACACCAATCACACCCAGTCGGTCAAATACATTGGCTGTACCGCGCAATCCTAGTTCCAAAAATTGTTGTAACGTTAGTTTTAGCAATATCACACGCACACACATACACACACACACACACACACACACACACACACAGAAGCGTTATTCTTTGTCATATACCGCGTGCCACGTGAGCAGTGGTACTCGGTTTTATCGAGGTGAAAGGAGATCCGGCAAGAAAGAGATCATTTGACGCTGAATATGCTATTCAATCGTTTTTAGTGTAACGGATTGTATAAAAAATTGAAGACGACGATATCATGCGGCGGAAGACCATGGTATGTACTGGCCCTTGTAGCTGAAGTGGAAAATTTCTTCAACAGGTACCATGGAATTCAGAATATTGATCCCACGGCCGGATGGTATAATATATTCTATTGTAGCGCCTGCAGTACCGACTGCTTGCGGAGCGGCGACAGTATTACCGGATATATCCCCGTGTGTCGGATGCACGGGAAAATTAATAAATATCGGGTCAAGCGCACAAACACGCATACACGCACACGTATAAACGCGTGTACTCACCAGCTGAAGGGCCCATGAAAAAATCCCGAACCGATCTCTCCAAGGCATCGTGACGGTGGTCTGGTTGCTCATGGATCTGCTGCTCGTTCAGGGACAAATCAGAGTCTTCGAGAACGCTTGACGAGTCTATGCTTGTCGCATCGGACGATGATGTTACCAAATCGATGGTGCAGGGTGATGGTGTTACACCATCTCTAATTTCGGACGGTGGTCGAACCTCCGCTGAATCACCGGGTCGTCGTCGTCGTCGACGGTATCCTGTCAGACAGGGTCGGAATCTGCGCAAATATTTGCACATTGCACACTGTGCGGCTTTCGCGCGTTCGCATAGCTCAGCCGCCTCCGCCAAGAGATGATCCTCCCAAACCATCTGTGTCCCGAAATCGGTTGTTTCATAATCATTCCTCGTAGCTGTAGACTCTTCTGTTAGACAATACCCCGGGTTACAAAACCACCGGTAAAAGTAGTGCGATGCTCTTCAAACATTTACTTACCCACATGCCGCCGATAATCGTTCACCAGCCTTCGAACCACCCAGAGTCGACTCGAAGTATTTCGTAACCGTAGAATTCCATTCGCTACGGCAATACACTCCCACAACCCGTTGAAAACACCTGAATCGTACATTCGACCTATAATGCGATCACTGCACACACTGAGCACATGTTTAAATCGATTAAGCAGCTCTGCGATCGATAGATTTGTCAACTCGCGACACCAGCGATCGTTATAACTACGAACAGCTCGAGGGTTCGTGACCCGAGCGAAACGTAACATTCTTGTTACTACAATTTTTATTTCGTTATCTCTCGGCATTTCGACAGCAAAAGAATACTGATTGATGCTAATCTTGAAAGAGATGCGTTGTAACTAAGAATATAACACGCGCGTCGTAAAATATATCTTTATGTTACCAGCAACGCCTGATGCTACACAAAAACGGAAATGCATTTTTTTATAATAATGGTAGTGAGGGTTCGCTCATTTCTGAACAGTTTCAGTTTGCAACGAGAACGAAAATGGAACAGAGGTAGGTAGCATTATTCACAAAGCTTATATCTTGAGACGTGGAATTGGTGAATTTCCTCATATCGGGGTTATCATCTCCCCAGAAACAACAGAATCGAGCTGTGGCTAGAACAAATAGTGGGCTTTGTCGACCCAAGAAATCGGTGGCTGTATGGGGCGGGTCTGCAGCACATCCCGTTCGCTGCGGCTGAACGGTGCCCGAGTGCATGGAAGGTGTGGTGCGCGGGCGAAATGGATTCGGGTTGCGAATCTTCCACCCCGTCGTTGAGCGACGCGAGTTGTTCCTCGGAAGATTCGGGCCCGGAGCATATCACCTTCGGGGGAGAAGGCGGACAGATCCAGGAAACGGAAGAACCCGCAATCTGGATCCCTGTGGGTGCCGGCGAGCCTGCGCACCTGGATGCAGACGTTGCTGCTGCTGAGGCCATACAGCAGAACGGGGAGGCTGCTGCTGTCACGTCCGCAAGACCTGACGCCCTTACCCACTAAACCTCAATACCCCAAAACCGGACTCTTGCTTTATCTTTGGATCAATATGTTAATCATTACACGTACATATATATTACCTAACGAGGCGCATGTGCGACCACGTATCGGTAACATAGCTTTAAGAGATCTTGAAACTCAAACGGATCCTACCTAGACCACAGTCGATATAGCCGACTGCAGCTTTGCCTCAAAACTATAGCTAGAGGACCCGATCGGGCAGCAAGAGTCTCACTACTACCATTGAAGTTCATATACTAAACACATACATACATATATTATATACATAATCTTAATCATAAAGATAACTATAAGGTATCCAGATCCGAACAACTAAATAAGACAAAAGACCGAGGCTGAGTTCCAATCATTCTACTTACGTATCATTTGTATACCCTTACACATTTACATGAAAACACATACATACATATATTATATACATAATCTTAATTATAAAGATAGCTATAAGGTATCCAGATCCGAACAACTAAATAAGACAAAAGACCGAGGGTGAGTCCCAATCATTCTACTTACATATCATTTCTATACCCTTACACATTTACATGAAAACACATACATATATACGAATTCAAACATAATATCAACAATAACCCAAGCATCTAGATTTAACAACCGAATAAAACAGAACACAAACATAAGGTATACGAAATACAGCCACATCTAAACACACAAGGCTCCCAAAAAGGGGAAATTATATACGCATATACACCATACAGATATGCACATTCCTCGAAACGAATATATATATGCCTAACTCATAACTCAGATCGAAGTCTTATAAACAAATAGCTACTTGTCACCATGGAATACCGATAGGTTAGATGCTAGTGCGAGCGTTCGCGCAAAAGAGCACGGCGGGCGGCGCAATTCAAAAGCGATGTCGCAACGAATTCGAAGAAGCCAAAAGCTCGTACCGTATGTTTTTGAACAGACCAAACAAGGAATTGCGAATAGGGGAAATTCCCCCTCTACGCCAAATTTGGGGTTATATAAACCGCGCAAATTAGAGGGACACTGCAGTTCTTGACCAGTCAGTCACTTTATTTCAAAAATCAGTTCTAGATCGTTACTCTGCCCGTTGACCGGACGAAACCTCTTGGTGTGTAATCGCAAGAATTTCTGAATCTTAGGACTTAGAAATTTTTCCGAAACTGGTGATCGACTTCCCTAGGGCTAAGTCGATACACCACACCCTGGTTTTTCGTCCTGTCTTCTGGCAGTTGCAAATTACTTTCAATCCAAACCATTCCTTATTTGATCTTCCAATCTTTGTTTCATCCAAATTGTTATCATCTTACTATTATAACGTTATCCTTTTTAGTACCATATGTCAGTTTGATTCAATCCTTTACTTAAATAAAATCTTTTACCAATATACCGATCGACCACTTAATCTCCGCACCTCAGCTCATCGTAAGTAACCCACCATCGTTTCAACCGACTATTCGTTTTTCAATCGACTCCTTCATCGAACCTCCCCAAATCCTGACCTACTACGTTGCGTGAAGTAACCGAGGCTAGCACCATCTATGAGAATAGAAAGAGTGCCCCGACTTCTTCTCCGCGTAGATATTAAGCCGAAATAAATTATTGACGCTTAATTACAATAATTAGATTTAAGGACCTACTACGTAGTGAGAAGTAACTGGGCTAGCACCACCTATGAAAATAGAAAAAGTGCCCCGACCTCCTCTCCGCGTAGGCGGTTATTTCCTATGCCTCACAACCCGCCACTTCGACAAAGGAGACGATCGAAACGAATAGCAGCGAAACGTTCAGAGCGAATCATTTTTCAAATCGCTGCAGGAGAAATACCTTCTCATCCTCCATCGAACCTCCACCTGAAAACCGAATGAGAACCTGAAATCAAAAACCTCCCCCTGGTCCCTCGCTTGAAACCCTTAACTTCACCTACTAAACCTTTGGTCCTTCCTTCTCTTTTTCCCATAATCGACGATTTCCACCCATTGGATCTATCCAAACCCGCTACGCCCGACACGCACGCAGAACACTCCGATCAAGACCTCGACACATTCGGAATCAACGCATTAAACCGGGCCGCATTTGACAACCTGGTATCACAGATATTGGAGGACCTAGACCAGATCGAGTTCCGAGATATCGATCCGTTCGAGTAAGGAGGGCCCCATCATCATCCAAGAAATCACCGTTCGACTACATCGAACAAGGTTTGCCTAACTCGAATTATCTAACGTTCAGTTTTCAAGACGCGATTCTTCCTGTTACTCCCCGTATCCTGGTACACGTGTACTTTCAAAGGGAGTTTAATTAGTGATCGGACGGAGTAAAGTCGATTCTCGACCTCGGGAGAAGATCCCGTTTTCCCCGGAATATCTTTGATTTTTCGCGGTGAATCGTCACTTCACCTGAGAGCCTATCGGCTGACCCGTGACGTCACACTGCACGGCTCGCTGGGGATGACGCTGCCTAGTGGAATATGGGTGGTGATGACGAGTGGGATCGGGCCGACGAAAATGCACGATTCCTGCTGAAACAACGCTGGCCGCGGGGAATACCCGCCGAAGTGGCCATGCCGTGGGTCGATTTCGGGTATCTCTCCGCGGAAGACTAGATTTCCTCGTCACCCAGGTGCGTATCGGATGAGTGATTTTCGCAATGCATATACCGCACGATTGATTTTGACGCGCAACTATTCGGAATATTGTTTCCTTGAATTCCAGTTCCACCCAGGCGGTTTCCACGCGAATGTACGAATAATATATATACTAGATATATGGTTGTTAGTGTAAGTTTATTATAACGAATGTACAGATAATATAGGTATAGAATAAGCGTAGATTAGTACACACACACACGCACGCACGCACACACGCACACATAGAATATATATATATATATATATATATATATATATATATATATATATATATATATATATATATATATATATATATATGTAATATATATATATATATATATATATGTAAGTATAAATTCTAGTGTAAATATATTATAGCGTAGGTATTCAAAAACAAATATAAAAAATTTATTTCTTATACATTGTCTTGAATTGTAATCCCCTCAACCCGAGTCTGATTCTACAGATCTATTAGTTTTAGCTAGAATCATTGTTTCTTTCAGACGTCGCAATTGCTATCATCGCTTCTCCCTATCCATTTACCGTATATAATTTTGAAATATGCTGAGAGAATACGTGACATTTAGGGAAAAAATACTTCGTATGTAAATTGATCCTTTCCAGATTCTTCTTCGCAGCGAGACGATATTATTCAAAAAAGACACGCGCGGCGGATACTTGATATTTCGAGCGAGATTAATCCGTCGGTACCCGCGGCAACAGCGTTCTAGGTTAAAATTGCGAGATCTGCAGAAATCGCGTTGCTTCCCAAACAGCGAAAACTGTGAGGAGCTCAGTACTCCTTGGACAAACGACATGGCTACATCAAAAGCTCCAGTTAGCGGCTTGTATAGCAGACTTTTCAAGACGTTTGATGTCGCTGTGAAAAAGTCAGAACGTAATCTCGTGTTATCAACCACCTGGGGTTTGAATCACTCTTGGTCGAAAAAAATCACCGTCGGCCTACGTATTCGCCTCGATGGCAAGTTTAAGCGCGTAATAAAAATAGTTAATCATTTTTCGAGCGGCGTCTCGTTCGACTACGCGATTTGGTTGGATCTTGTCAGCAGATTCGAAACCATCGACGAGTTTTTCGACAGTGGGGAAGAACACACCCCCGGAAAGTTTAGCGGTTTGGGTAACGATACAATCACCGTGGCAAACAACGACACTTTGCGTTTTACCACCGCTCACGGATCCCGATCCATCGCGTTTTACGCATCCAGCCAGGGAAAAGATGTCGAATGGCGGGAGGATGCCCAAGATCAGGACCAGGATGAGCCTAGCGCTAAGAAAGAACGCTGTACACCGGTCATTGCGATGCAAAAGATCACATACGAGGGGCTGAAGAACATTGTCTGGTGCGTGACCGAGAACCCAGACAGCATGAAAATCACACAGAAATCCGCAAGAATTCTCGCAAAGGATCACTTTCGGAATTATAAAAAAGACATCTTCAAGATATCTTTGTTAAGAAGCCTGTTCCAAGAAATCAGAAAGGCATCATTTTTCGGAATTTTCTTAAATGAGAAATCCACAAGATATCTTTTATGAGATATCTCATGAATCTCATTTATTTGGTATCAGAAAGTCGTCTTTATGAAGACATAAGAGAGGGGTGTCTTTTCAATGTCTTGATTACTAGTCCGCACATGCGTAGTTACGTTTATTTTTGCTTCATGATCATAATGGCTGTGATTATCATATATATAAGAGTGAATATTATAGCCATGTAATTTTTTAGACGATAATAATCACATCTTTCGCTAGGTAAGTGACGTTTCTAATAATTAAACATAACCAATTGCTTGCTCGTTGATGAATAATTAATGAATGCCTTCAAAAAATTAGTTTGACACAACGAAAAGATTGATGTTTTCGTTCAAGAAAGGTTATGGTTGTATTAATCATTGCAAAAGGAAAATTTGGAAACATTACTCGAGGAAGATAAGACAGCCTGTTTACAATATATGAGTCGTTTAGTTACAGCATTCCGAGAAATATTTTCGAAAATAATTTCTTTGATTTTTTGTACGACCAAAGAGATTGGAAACTCAAGATGTATTTCTCCAATTCACAGAAAAAGATGGTTGAAATTACCGGTGATTAAAATTATAAGAAACATGTACACTTGGCGAGGTTGATTCTGAGCCAGATGTGCAAATCAGAAAAGTTACCAGGCTGGTAGTTACTAGGGTTACTAGGCATAGTAGTGAGACAGTCGCCGCGCTCGAGCCGTCTGCTAAGTTCAAAAAGCATGACAGATAATCTAACCTCGAAACGTTACCAAGTGACTCGGTGTTTGTGATTACCCCAGAAATTATGTAATCATCGAAGTTGATGAAATTACGGGAAATTGAAATATTTTACCGGAACATGTCAAAAATTGCAATCGCTCATTTCAATTATGCATAGATTGAAAATTTCAAAGTACCGTAAGATTTCTGACTTCTGTATCACCCTCCGTTTTTAATCGGGTGTTCTATAGCAACTTCGATGATCACATAATTCCTGGGATAATCACAAATACCGAGTTACTTGGTAACGTTTCGAGGTTAGATTATCTGTCATGCTTTTTGAAACTTAGCAGACGGCTCGAGCGCGGCGACTGTCTTACTACTATGCCTAGTAACCCTAGTAACTACCAGCCTGGTAACTTTTCTGATTTTGCACATCCGGCTCAGAATCAACCTCGCCAAGTGTACGTAACGTATTGAGAGGCGTTTTAGATGACAACGTTGCCTATAAGTTGTCATGGACAGGCCGAAAAAAAACCGTCATGGTTGAAAACAAAGAATTTATAGACCTATTCATCGGTTCGTGTTTTTATTCATATTGGTATTATATTGACATTATTGCTGACTTCAAGCTTGATCAAATGTGTTACTCCTGAATTAAAATAAAATATAAGTATTTTTATGATATCGATTTCATTTTCAAATACTGTTTCCTTTCCAAAATAACGAAAATATATATGTGCCTTCTAGTTAGAATTACCTTGTCATGTGTACTCTATTATTAAATCATCAATGAATCATCATCATTCAAAATTTTTTATTGCCAGTAGCTCAATCTGAGATATTATATTGAAAGTGATTATAAAGCTTGTTTAACGTCTTTTAAAATGGTAATCTTTTATAAATTTCCGTCTTCGAAATATGTTTTACAAACGGTCTTACTGAAGTTTAAGGCTACTTTTCAAAATAAGACATTGAAAAAGTTTTATTGTCACTTGCAAATTATAGTTTCACCAATGACGAATAACTTTCCCATACAGCACCGAGACATTGCAGCAACGTTGCAGCAACATGATTCCGCAATATTGGCAATGTTGCGGTTATGCTGCGCAATGTTGCTGCAACCCCCCTGCAATGTTTCTGCAATATCTCAATGTCCGCTATTCATTGCATAACATTGCAACATTTCTGCAATATTGCCAAATAATCTGCAATATTGAAAAAGTTCCTGCATTTTTTGTATTCCAATTCAATGAAACTATTGAAATTAAAAAATAAAAAACATAAATTTTATACGTTTTAACATTCGGTCCAATGCCTTAAAGGATGCTCCTCATAATATATGTACAATGAAAAAACGCCTCGTAATTTCGCTATGAAAAACGCCACCGCTTTCTGTTTCTCCTAACCGAGATTTGAACCGACGTCCGCTCGCTTACTAGTCGCACGCTCTACCTACTACGCCAAACTATCCGATGATAATTGCTTTAATGTTTTCCTATGTATTCAGAGCTGCCTATATTTTAACAATTTCATGTATCTAATTGCGTTAGAAGCCGAAAATGTACCAATTCCTAATAAATAATGCAATTTATCGATTCTTCAATTATATATAACAAAGTTATATTGCAGAAATCTTGCGGTAACATTGCGAATGCAATGTCGCAAAAATTGTATTGCAGAAATGTTGCAGCAACATTGCAGTGCAATACAATGAAAATGAGACTTAGCAATATTGCTGAGACATTGCTGCAATGTGGCGTGCTGTATGGGTTTGATTCGTTGAATAACCTATTATTCACTAATTTAGAAATTGCATTTTTATACCGGAAATGTCCTTCTATTTTCCGATGAAAGTACGTTTTCAATGTAAAAATGCAATTCCTAAATCAGTGAATGAAGTTATTCAACGGATGAAAGTTATTCGTCGTTCGTGGAACCGGCCATTACGGGAGCAGGACATTTTGGCGCCTCCGTTTTGGCGCCACCGTTTGGGCGCCACCGTTTTGGCGCCGGTCATTTTGGCGCGGGGACGTTTTGGCGCCGGACGTTTCGGCGCTGGACGTTTCGGCGCTAGACGTTTTGGCGCAGGACGTTTTGGCGCCGGACGTCTTGGCGCAGGACGTTTCGGCGCCGGACGTTTTGGCGCGGGACGTTTCGGCGCCCGACGTTTTGGCGCTGGATGTTTTGACGCTGCAGTTAGGGCGCTGAACTCTTGAGCGTCACAATTCGGTCCGGAAGCATATTTACTTTAAGGCCCATCCCTAGTCGCCCACCTCCTTTTTGCCGAAAAAGGGGCGGGGGAGGCACATCTCGATTATTATCCGGGCCCAGGCGTCGAAGACGCAAAAATAAAATGCAGAGCGGCGATTCTATTTCAATTCCAAACACATACGTCCGAAAATATATTTGTTTTATAATAGAAAATAGAGCTGCACCACCGCTTTTAGATTTGTCAAATGTCAATTTCCTCGGCGGCCATTATTATGTAGCTGTACGCCGAGTTTCGCTTGTCCGGGAGGTAAGTGGCGCCACGAATATATTGCTCCGACGCAAGAATAGTACACTAAGAGAGTGATATCCTTGGGTCCGACGGTAAGTGTAGGAGTCTGTGGGCAGGACGCGCTTGGTATTCTGTGGGTAAGACCGCTCTGGCAGGCCGCCATGTTACACGGTGCGTGATCTCTCCGACTCACCGATCGATGTAGTCAGCTGTCAGTGATAAAGACACGCGGAGAGATCACGTACCGTGTAACATGGCGGCCTGCCAGAGCGGTCTTGCCCACAGAATACCAAGCGCGTCCTGCCCACAGACTCCTACACTTACCGTCGGACCCAAGGATATCACTCTCTTAGTGTACTATTCTTGCGTCGGAGCAATATATTCGTGGCGCCACTTACCTCCCGGACAAGCGAAACTCGGCGTACAGCTACATAATAATGGCCGCCGAGGAAATTGACATTTGACAAATCTAAAAGCGGTGCTGCAGCTCTATTTTCACATAAAACAAACATATTTTCGGACGTATGTGTTTGGAATTGAAATAGAATCGCCGCTCTGCATTTTATTTTTGCGTCTTCGACGCCTGGGCCCGGATAATAATCGAGATGTGCCTCCCTCGCCCCTTTTTCGGTAAAAAGGAGGTGGGCGACTAGGGATGGGCCTTAATAATTAGGCTGTCGAATACCCACGATTTTGAACCCACGATGCTATGAACAAAGGTTTAAAATTGCACAGAAAGTATATACCTATATCGTTAGCTAAATAGAAAAGTCACGTAACTACCAAAAGTTAGAATGGGTTAGGCTACCCCACTTATCCACACACACACACATACGTGCTACAACTTAGAAGGTGGCTGTGGTTCTTGAAGGGCTAGAATGGGTTAGGCTGCCCCACTGATCCACACACACACACGTGATACAACTTAGAAGGTGGTTGTGGCTCTCGAAGGGTTAGAATGGGTTAGGCTGGCCCACTGATCCACACACACACACACGTGATACAACTTAGAAGGTGGTTGTGGCTCTCGAAGGGTTAGAATGGGTTAGGCTACCCCACTGATCCACACACACACACACACACACGTGATACAACTTAGAAGGTGGTTGTGGCTCTCGAAGGGTTAGAATGGGTTAGGCTGCCCCACTGATCCACACACACACACACGTGATACAACTTAGAAGGTGGTTGTGGCTCTCGAAGGGTTAGAATGGGTTAGGCTGCCCCACTGACCCACACACACACACACGTGATACAACTTAGAAGGTGGTTGTGGCTCTCGGAGGGTTAGAATGGGTTAGGCTGGCCCACTGATCCACACACACACACACGTGATACAACTTAGAAGGTGGTTGTGGCTCTCGAAGGGTCCTGCGTCCAAACGTCCTGCGCCCAAACGTCCGGCGCCAAAACATCCCGCGCCAAAACCGCCGGCGCCAAAACATCCGACGCCTAAACGTCCGGCGCCAAAACGTCCAGCGCCAAAACGTCCAGCGCCGAAACGTGCAGCGCCGAAACGTCCAGCGCCGAAACGTCCGGCGCCAAAACGTCCCCGCGCCAAAGTGACCGGCGCCAAAACGGTGGCGCCCAATCGGCGGCGCCAAAACGGCGGCGCCAAAACGTAACGTACCCGGCCATTACTATAGTTCTCATAAGAGATAACTCTCAGATATCTTATGCGGGAAGTCATGAAAGAGACGTCCTCGGGACATCCCTAATAAGAACTCTGCAAGAAGAGAGCTTTCTGACGTCCGAAAGAAGTTGACTCAGAAATGTTGTCTTTTTGACATCATTTTGAAGAAGTCTTATTTATTTCCGATGGTGGCGCATTGGAGTTCTTTCGGAACTCTTTATGTTTTCTTTCGTAAGCTACTTTAAGAAGTCCAACTCTTTGACCAGACTTCTTTAAGCGTTCTTTATGATATATCTCAATGCTGTCTGGGAAGATGACTCTATTGGGAAAACTGGTGGACGCTGTTGACGATACAAAGGATTCGATCATCGAATACTTCGCGTCTGCTGTGAAGTCGTTGAAAATCAAGACTCCGACGCTTCAACAGATTGGTTCTATCGTGAGTCAAGAAAATGACCGTGCGCGTGAAGTGATCAGTGTACAGCAGGAAATGAATTCCTGCTGGGATAATTTTTTCGATCTCGTATATTACGAAATAACCCGTTTGCACATGTCGTACATTACTGCTGACATTTTGCAGCGTATTTCAATAGAGTGGAAAGTTTTGATAGAGTGAAAAGTATCAATTTAATGTTGTCATGAATCGTTCGAACCTTCGGGCCCGTTACGAACCCTGGAAACTTCGTCAAACAAGTTCCACTTGTTTCAAACGTCCTGTCGAATTTGTTGACATTGATCATGTTCGGAATAGACTTGAGTCTATAATGAATGTCATCAACGCCAACAACGCCGTCACGTTGTTTAGCGCATCGAGTGGTTCTCGTTTCACTATCAAGAAAGTTTTGCAGGTGAAATGATGTAAGAAAACCACGAGTATGGAGAAGGGTAGATGCGGGTAGAGTGAATTGAGCGAAATAGATTAGAATTTATAATAAGGCGTTTCATAATACCACCATATCATCACATTAAGAGTAGATTAGAATTTATGATTATTCGTACGTAGATTAGACACTTGTAATACCACCCCCGACATCACATTAAGAGTAGCTTAAATACCTGTACCAGGTTTAAGAGTAGATTATAATTAGTCATAACACATGTATGTATCCTTAGATTTAAGAGTAATTAGTCATAACGCATGTATCCTTAAATTTAGGAAGAATTAGTCATAACACTTGTATGTATCCTTAGATTTAGGAATAATTAGTCATAACACACGTATGTATCCTTAGATTTAAGAATAAATCAAATTCTTTGATACGATATATCGTGCACTGATAATTCCCTATTTGCCAAATTTCAGCTAGAAATATAAGAAAAACATACTTGCAGGTCTGTCTGGAGTCTGACGTCGCCATCTTGGATCGCAGGCTTTCAATTATAATAAGTAAGAATATTTACAGGTCAGCAACTTCGTCGTAGATTATGATAAAATAAGTAAGAAATTTAACAGGTCCGCCATCTTTCTGCTAGAATAAGTAAGAAATTTAATAGGTCCGCCATCATGGTCTTCGGCCTCGTCTATCGAGAGGGGGGAGAGAAGGGGAAATCGGCGACACCTGACACAGGCGACTCTCTTGGGAGGGGTGAATGACTTGCTGGCGCTAGTGACGTCATTTGTTATGACTCGCCATGGCTGTCACCCAATACTTCTATATCATCGAAGTTCACATCCGTCTGATAATTTTCCATCAATAATTGTATTTGTACGCAGCAATATACCATACAGGTTACAGAAAATATGCAGTCTGAATGCGGTAAAAATGTAACAACTCACAAGTTGTCATTGAATTTGGCTAGCCCTGCACATACTATCCTAATTAGTTCGTGCCGTGCATTTGGTTGAACAACTCCAGAATCGAGGATGCTTACGAGAGAAGGTTTTCTCATTTGTTTTTCATCGTTTTCGTCAACCCATGCTCTTACATTAAATTTCACCTGTTCGAAATTATAAGTTACAATATAGTATGTTATTTGTATTCATAATCAATATAATCATATTGGATTTGGAAATTTCTATTCACCTGTTCAGAACTTTTTGCTATTTCGTGTGTCGATGTACTTGGCACTGCAGTATCTGCAGCTTTTATTAAAGAATCATCTGCAACCTTATCCACTTTTGTATTGGATTCTTCAATTGCGTTATTTACCCTTTCATTGACTTGGTCAGACACATTAGTGATCACAATGCAATCCTGAACATTAGAATTGTTTTTTCAAAGTAACTATTTGTCAAGTATTAATAAGTACAGTAGTGTTCAATGATGGGGTCCCAATGACTCACTATTTTTTCTGGACCAAAACTAAAACGAGTTTCCGCTCTCACGAATTTCATGTACCTATTGGCAACGAAACAGTAGCCAACAAACAATCGGGATCAATTGTTTGTCAGCTACTGCTTCGTTGGGCATAGGCACATGAAATTCGCGAGAGTGGAAACTCGTTATCGTTTTGGTCCTGAAAAAATAGTGAGCCACTGGGACCCCATCATTGAACATTACTGTACAAGTCAATTTAGATGTTTATCGATCTTGGGTATTTACCAGCTGATTAGCCATTCTTATCAAGCTTAAGATTCTCTACCTCGGACCAGTCTTTATTTGCAGATCTTTGAGGTCTGTTTCGGTTATCGATACAAATGCCCGTCCATCCACATTTTCATCTTTGAGGGAATAGAGGAATGTGGACCAGAGCGAATAAATTAGCATAATTAATTGGTAATGAAAATTCATTTTGAATATAAATGATGCTTATAGGTACTAGCATATGAAAAAACATAAAGAAAATAAATAAAAAATGCTATATGAAATATATTTGTTTAAAAAATCATGTGTCGAAGAGCAATCTAAGAGAAATTGGTTTTATAATCCAGCCATAATGATACTGGTTTAAGATCACACAAATCAACAGTCTTGATCAGTCTATAAAGTGAACCTTGGCTTACACAGTAAGCATTCAGTGATTCCTGTAACCATAAGGGGTGCCATTCTTGACACCACAAAAAGACTTGTTCTTTGTCCAAAATGAGTATTTCTGTAATCCAGCCAAATGTTACATCTCCATCGCTTGTTTCAGCACCACTATCAATGACCACGAATAATCCTTGACGGTATTCGATACCATAAGCTACAACTTTGTGAACTTTCAAGACACAATCATCATCCTTTAGGTTTATTTTATTAAGTTCTATTCTGCTAAGAGTGTCAATGACCTTCAAGTTTTCTCCTTTTGCATGATCTAACTTATTTCTTGGAGCTTCACCCGTTCCCCATATTGAACATTGTGAAACTTGGCTCACAGTTATCAATGTTTTGGGAAGGTTTTTTATAGTTGCAGCAAATGCTACCATGTTTTTTGAATAAGCCATATTTTGCTTCAAATCGAAAACAGCTCAACCACCGTAATGGACCAGACATCCGAATACACTCACAATAATGACTCAAATGATGATGTTCATTGATTGGATTGACATTTGGAAATAATTTTCTGAACAGGTTCTCATGGTCAGTAATTAGTTCTGACAGGTAAGGTAATATAGATAATCGTAGCTTTGGTGCAAATACGACCTCCATAATTCTATTTAATAATAAAATTAGAGCCAAATATTCGTCGTCTTCTGGAACCTTGTCGGAAACAATGAACGGAAAAATTCTCATCAAATACCAGGTTTGTGCAGCGGTTTGAGAAATCTTATGATCCTTCAAATTTAGGAGAGATGTCATTGAAAAATTAGAAGAAGGTTTATTTTTAACGTCCGGCAGACCGTATTGGAATAAATGAATTCTATTATTACGCGTATCTAGAGTCAAATCATAATCCTCCAAGTAATGAAATGATGAAGAACCAATTTTATTTCCATCGGCGCGACTTCTCCAAGAATGTCGTGCATTGGATTAAACACACCGTTATTCATGCAATAGAAATAACGAGAAGAATGCAACGCGCTATTTTCATAAATTCCAGACTCTTTTCTCATCATTTGAATATTCTTGAGAGTTTGCTTCTCTGCAATACTCCTGACTTGTTCGTCATATAATTGTTTTGTTCGTGGAATCGGAGGTAAATTAGTCCCACTTTGAAAATCATTCCGGTTGATCATGCACCATCTACAAAATCGAGAAGTTGCCGGACTTAGAAGTCCAAATAATTGGTGTGCGGTTAGTCCATCAGCACATACAGCAGCAAGTGATGCGCGGAGTGTCCATTGCTTGCCATTCTGTATCACCGATACACCATTATCGCTTTCCAATTCTCTCAAATCCCGTGAAAACGGTGCTAGCACTACTTCCATCCCGTACTTTTCAATATCAGCTGTATGACACGAGGAAAGCACATCCACAGTCCTGATCATTAATGGTTTCAACATGAACATATCTGCGCTCGGATTTTCGACTCGTGTAGCATATACTCAAATCGACGAGTCGACAAGCAGACGCTTCGTTCGAGAAAAATGCGTAGCGCTACAACTTCAAGTCATTCAAGCAACATTGTTGATCTGTCTTGACGCGCGCGCTGTCTGCTAAACGTCGACTGTGGGCGCATGGTGACGCTAGTGGAGTTCAAACCATGTTAAACGACGCTGATTTTTCGGGTAAACCATTAATGATCAGGACTGTACGCCATCTAAGAATGAATTGAGATATTGCGGTAGATTTTGGATAATGAAATAAAATGCCCCAAGCTTATGGGGGTCAACCTTCGAACCGGGAGGGTTATTCACTCACAGCATCATCATAATATAATTGGATCCGTAGTGCATTTGGATACTTTTGGAAAAACTCGTGTGACTTATAACTAGAACCATCTCTAAAATTATAAAGCCAGTCTTCTGGAGCATAAGTTTCTGAATCGACATATTTATGGACATCATCACGAGCCATAAGCAATTTTAGCGTCTCAATTATAGGTATGTATTGAGCTGTTTGGTATACTTGTTTTTGTTCCCACTTCTGAGTCTGTACATTTAACCTTTGATCTATTCTGAGTCCTAAAGGTATTTCGACTTCTATATAATGATAATTTTTTTACAATGAATCAATTTGACCTTGCAAACTATTCAAATTTTTGAATAAATGACCAAACTCGACTTTATCTAATAACGATTGAACATCGGATGATGTGATATCTAAGTCTTTGGATTCACAAAAATTTGTTATCTCATCTTTTAGGAAATCAGTGATATCGGAGAGTGAGAATTCTGTTGTATTGATCACTCTAGATAAAAGTGCGCCAATAAAACAAGATGATGCTCTTAAGTTAGCTATCATCCTAGATGCACTGGCAATTATGTCATGATTTACTGAGTCTTTATCGTCAACATTATTTTGCATTCCATCTTCCGACAAATCTACGTCAATTGGAACTTCTTCAGATGCAAAATCTGTATCGAAATCTGCATCTGAATCTATAATGTTTTCTGTGTTTCTACTTGAACCAAGAGACGGAGGCATTTGTACAAGATGACATTTTCTCATGTGACGAATTAGAGATTTGAATGCGAGAAAATGTCTGGTGCAATTTCCTTGCTTGCAAAAAATCCCGATGATTTTGGTTTTGTAATCGAAATAGCATGGTGGTGACGGAAATATGCAGAAAATTCAACAACACCACGTAGAACTTTGTGACATTTGAAACAAATGAGTTCATCCATAATTACTTATGAGAGACGGGAAAGTTGGTGAAAAAAGTTGAAGAGGTTGGGAATTCAATCACACAAAATTTTTTGGAGACCTGAAATAATTTTAAATATTATACATATTGGAATAATCCAATGTACGATAAAGATATGTTGATGAAACGGTATTATTGCACATATCGAATAAGCTCAATACAATTCGATAACAAGCGGATATAATACGTCTATTATTTCTTCTACTTAAAACGCTACAAAATCGGTAAAAAAAAAAAAAAATAATAATGAACTCATCCATTTAAAGTCAAATATTTGCATAGTCAGAGAATTGAGTGGTATAAATAATCATTACACAATCTCGAAGTTATTATTTGTCATTGAAATTTAATATAACTATTGATGATTACTTAATATATTTTGGGAGGTTTCGAACTAACAGCCGATAAAATAATTTTTGACTCAACCTTTAGAATGTCAACTGCATCATTACAGATGCCTTTATTCAATAGGAATTCAGCTAAGGCACTTGGGCTGTTCAATGTGTCCTATAAATACAAAAGTCTCATAAATATATATATCAGTTGTAAAATGATATTTGTAAATACAAAAAAAATAAAAATTCAGTCACTGTTAATAACGCATACGACAAAATCAGCTGCATGAATGGTATATGTAATTAGTATGTTTAATAACAACTACAAAAACCATTTACTTGCAGAACAATTATTGCAAGAATGGAATAGTATGCAACAGTATAAGCATACATGCATATTTAAGAAATACTTACATCTGGCAAGTTGATCAATTGCGAAGACATTCTTAATTATTCTTGTTATTATTCTTATTGTTCAATTCACATCTTTTGCCCGTGTTGCTTGAAAATCCTGAAAGCCATAATTCTTCATAATACTGAAAATTTTACTTGTACAAAGTAATAATAAATTTGTCAAAAATCTCTTCGAAACTTTGCGCGGTCCAATTGTAATATAACCTCACTTTTGAGCCGTATCCATGTGGTCCAATTTTACTTATCATGCTACAGCAGAATTCATAATAAATACTCACAAATAAGGCAAAACTGTAGATGACACTTTTTTCTTACTGCACGTATATCACCAATAGACTGGTCGAATTAGGTAATATATAATAAGAGATGGGATAAATTCAGTGCAATGAACACACGTGTCCTCGTTGTTTATGCGGCAAGCATGCGTGGTAGTGGTTACTACTTGCGCAGACGAAAGCGCGCGTTTTCACTCTTCGTAGAGTCACAGTTAGAGCGAAAAATATACCACTCTTTACATTAGAGTGAAATTATTCACTATTCGCGTAAAAGTGAACAGTTTCTTACCAATGGAGTGAATAATCACTCTGAATGAAGTGAATTAACTACTCACTCCATTATTGGAGTTAATTATTCACTCCAAGAAATTTAGAGAGCAAACTCTCCAACTCGCTTACAAACCATTCTATACAATCCTTTCCACGATTGACTCTAAATTTGGAAACTGAATCGTTGAAGGCACAATGTAAATAGTAAGCACTACTGTGAGGGACATGTTTTTCATATACCCTTCTATTCTCAGATTCAGATGTATCGTCAACTGGTTTCAAGAGACATTCGAGATCAGCATAAATACAACACGGTACATTTTCTTTATATTTAAAGTTTTTAAATTTCAAGATTTTATCCTTTTCGTCCGGTAATATTACTTTGCATTTATTCAAATTCGCACAATCAAACCTGTGTCTGACTAAACAATTTTCAGACTGAAAATGACTCAAACATCTATCACACAACCAGGCTACGATGATCATGCTTTGAGATTTGTGAGCTTAACAGTCGAGATAAATTTTTGATCCATGCAAAATGATATACAGGGTGTATTAGGTTGAGCGCACCGAATTATGTGGGTAGATTCCTCGAGACATTCTAAGACTAAATTCCCTTCACCAAAAATTCGAGGGCCTAATAGTTTCTGAGTTATAGAATATCTTAGTTGACCAATCACAGGGCTTGGAGCTGGCCGAGCTAGGGCCGTATCAAAAGAATAAAGTAGGTAGTGCCCATGGGTCTGAGCCCGTAAAATTTTATTTGCCTTTTTCGCAGGTGACATCGACTCATCTTCAGGAAATGTCCTCGTAAAGCATACGTCTTCCTTATCTGCGTCCTGGCTCTCTGCTTCGTAGTTTTCAGCGTCCAGGTCCTCCGCTTCGTAGTTTTCGATGTCCGGGTCATTCGCTTCGTGGTTTTCGTCTTTCAGGTCATCCGGTTCGTCGTTTTTGTTGTCCAGGTCCTGAACGATGAACCTGGAAGATGAAAGCAACGCAGATGACCTGGCGCCGAAGACTGCGAAGCGGATGACCTGGACGCCGAAATCTACGAAGCGAATGATCTGGACGACGTAAACTACGAAGCAGATGACCTGGCGCCGAAGACTACGAAGCGGAGCACCTGGACTAAGCCGCGCGAGGCTTGGAGAATATCAATTTTCATGAGCATTTTTGAATTCGTGAGAAAAAACTACGTCGAATCAACAAAAAAAAAAATTGTTTACGACAATTTATAAGGGAGATATGGAAATAGTCAACTAAGCCGCGCGAGAGGAGCCGCGGGGCGAGACGCAGGCCACCACCACGCCACCCGGCGGCACCGACCCCGCCATCCGTATATTCGGCGCGCGAGCGACCGAATGCAATCATGATCGGCCATGAGATTAATGCTCAAAACGGTTTCCATAATATCAAATATTATGCCTAACACTATTACGAATGCCCGCGAACTTGAATTTCGCGAAAATGTTAATTTAAACAGTAATAAATTAAACAAACGTAAAAATGATTGTATCTCGGCTTGTAATAAAGATATTGAGACTTTTTTTTTTTTTAATTACGCGTCTCGCTAAGACCTATGAGAATCTTGAAGAACATTTCGAATAACCTAAATATTTAAGGCGTAACTTCTATTTGTTTTTAAGCTAAAATTTTATATCCTCGAAAAACATGTTTTTTTTTTTTAAACCTATTCTTTTCAGTTAAATCCTGAATGTATGTGCTGAAAAGAATCACCCTGATTTTTTTGCACCTTCTCGGCCTTGTGGAACAAGTGCTATATCGACACGCCGGATTTACGAAAATCGGTCATTATTGCTAAACTATTGTTAACGTAATTTTATTGTCAGGATGGGACGATTCATTAAATATTTGAATTGCCGGCTTACTATGATTTATTGGACTAATATGACAATACAATTTAACTTAGGACGTCACGACAGAAACCTCGGGCCATTCATGGCATAATTAGACAAATTAACAGGATTATCAACGACTTAATAACTAACATTCTATTTCGCACGATTCGCACCTCGGTCAGAACCTTACTACTCGCTCGTCTCCTTGCGGTCCTCGGTTCGGGCTCACTTCTTGCCCTTTGCTCCGTAAACAGACGTACGTTGCTACGCGGATACCCGACATACACATACATCTGACACACACATACACACACATCTGACACACACATACACACAATTCGTTCCTTATACATAATTTCGCAAATTTTGGCCGTTAACATTCGGCCATCCTATTTGTACTCGTCCTCGAGTTAAGCGTATCTCACGTAATCACTAGACCTTTTGGGCGGTCGTCGTTTTCTTGTCGCTCGGGTGGTCACGTTTTCGTTCATCTCCTGCGTTTGGGATGTGGAGTTGTCCGTTTCGCCTGTGGGGGTGGGCGGTAGGTTACCCTTATCTTCGTCTCGTTGCTCGTGTTCGTCTTCCGACATCGTATCGTCTGAATCTTCATCATTCGGCTGGGCTCGCCAAATTTTCAATTGGCTGGCGTGTGCCGTGGCGGTATACCTTCGCCCTCGCTGATCCTCGCGGAGGTCGGTTATAGCGTACGTCTCCGCTCGCAGAACCTTGGTAACCACCAGTGGTCCTCGGAATTTTGCCTGCAGTTTGGTCGACTCCCCCGTAGCTACGGGTGCAACCTTCATGAACACAACGTCTCCGACCTGGAAGGTAGCGGTCGTTGACCGGCTTTTATCGTAGCGTAACTTATAACGTTCCTGCGCTTCGGCGATCTGACCTCGCGCTTCCTCCTGCAGTATTTCCGGTCGTTGATACCGGGTTTCGTCTTCGATCATTAGTTTTCGTAGCTCACCTTCGTCGTGTCGCGCCACGTAGCCGTATAGTAGCTCGAATGGGCTCTTGCCCGTTGTAGCGCTGGCGGATTCGTTGAGATTTCGTTGGACTACCTTTAGCTTGCTGTCCCAATCGCGGCCTTCTTCGTCCTCCACACTTGCCTGGATTGCTGGTATCAGAGTACCGTTCACTCTTTCGATCTGACCATTCGCTTGCGGATGTCGTGGCGAGTTTAGCGTGTGGCGTATACCGTGCTTTTGACACCACTGTGTAAATTGCTTCGACGTGAAGCAGGTCCCTCGATCCGAGATCAGGCGGACGGGTGCCCCGTACGTCATTACGAAATCTTCCAGAGCTCGCACCACGTTTGTCACTTTAGTATTACGGACAGCTTTCAAGATGACGAACTTCGTTAGATCGTCGATCATCGCGAACACGAATTTATTCTGTCGCCGCGTCGTGATAAGAGGTCCCAGATGGTCCACATGGATGGTGGCGAACGGTCGTGTACCGGGGGGTATGGGATGCAGTAACCCGGCTTGTTTTCCGGTTTTTGTTTTGGTCATTATACATTGTAGACATGCTTGCACGTGTTGTTTGACGTATCGGCGCACTCCCGGAAAGTAATAGTATTGCATTATCTTTGCAATTGTCCTATCGGTGCCCTGGTGACCTTGGAGATCATGGAACCGTATAGCTAGTCCTTTACGCATTGTTTTGGGTACTACGTATCTCAGCTGTTGGCCGTCTTTCCTGTAGAGAACCCCGTCGCGGCACTCGTAACTGGCCACTTCACCCTTTTCGTTGTTCGTTCGCGCACTCACTGGCTTATTTAGTATTTCCCTTTTTCGGGACAGATTCTCGTCGGCATACTGATACATAACTATTTCGTCTAACTCATTTGTCACAGCAAATACTCCGCTCAGTCGTTCCGTCACTTCCCATTCGCTCTCTTCGCAACTACTCGGTGCCCTGCTTAACGCATCTACGTGCGAGAGTCTCGTACCGGGCCTATGTATAATCTCGAAATCGAATTCGCTAATTAGGTTATACCATCGGACTATTTGCGGATTTTTGTTCTTTTGTGCGTTCAAATACAACAAAGCTTGACAATCGGTGATTATCTTGAAGGGTATATTGATCAATAATCTTCGCAGCCGAGATATCGCCCATACAATCGCTAATAGTTCGAGTTTAGATGAATGATAATTTCGCTCTGTTTCGCTCGTACGTCGACTAATCGCGTAAACAACATGAAGTCTCTGGTTTGAATCTCGCTGCAACAACATTGCTGCTAAGCCCTTCGCGCTAGCGTCAGTGTGCAACTCCGTTGCTTTTTTGGAGTCGAATGCTTGTAGAATCGGTTTATCTCCTAACGCGGTTTTTAATTTTTCGAATGCATCTTGTTCGCGTCCCGTCCAGGAAAAGGGTTGATCCTTTCGTAATAACTTGTGCAACGGTTCAGCGATTTGAGCAAATTTGGGTACGAACCTACGGAAGAAACTCGTTAAGCCTAGGAATCGACGTACCTCGTGTACATCGGTTGGAATGGGAAATTGTGTTATTCCACGAATTTTCTGCTCACCGGGCTCGATACCTTCTTTGGAAATTTCGAATCCCAGATAGCTAACCTTTGATTTCAGGAACTTACATTTCGACAGCTTGATCGTTAAACCTGCCGTTCTCAGTGCTTCGAATACTAGAATCAACCGTGTTTTTAAATCTTGCCAACTCTTTCCTGGTATAAAAATATCGTCCAAGTAAAACAACACTGTCTGATTTCTCAGTGGGCCTAAGGCCTTATACATAACTTTGGAAAAGTAGAAGGGACTATTTGTCAGTCCGAACATCATGCGTGTTAGTTCCCCGGTTTCGTCCGGTGTGATAAACGCTGTTTTCGCGCGCGCTTCTTTTGACAAGGGTACTTGTAAATACCCATGCGCGAGATCTAACGTTATGTATATCGAGCTTTCACCTATCTGTGACAGATGGTCATCCAGATCAGGAAGCGGAAAATGTATCCGTTCTGTTTGTTTGTTGAGCTTACGATAGTCTACTACTAACCTAGCCTCACCCGTTTTCTTTCTTACCAAGAGCACCGGGCTCGCGTAAGGCGAGTCCGTTTCTGTCACGATACCGGCATCCTTCCACTCTCTTACAATACCTTTGATCGTTTCGCGCTCTGCGTTACTTGCATGATACGGTCTACAACAGACCGGTGTACTTCCGGCTACTTCCTTTATATCCATTTCCGTTCCTTTCGCACACCCTAGCTCATTCATATTCACTGCAACGCAATCGCGATACTCATTAATTACATTTAACAAGTCCATTATTGTCTCGTCACTCTGCTCCTCCCCGACGTCGATGTCTTCCCGTTGAATCAGTTGTCGCGCTGTCTCTTGCTCCCTCATCGGCATACAGGTGATCTCGCCGCGAACATACGTATCACTATTCTTAACTGTCTGCGCGTGCTCGCTAAGATTTAGGACAGGTAACTCATACGTTTGACAACTCGTTGTTATCTCGAGGAAGTTTATCGAGCGTGGTGGTAATTCCAGCTCACTTACCCCGCAGGCTTGCTCTCGTTCGTTGGTTTCCGTGGTTTCGCTGATAATTCCGGCTTCTCTATTCTCCCGGAATATCAACTCGTTGCCTATTTTATGGTACTCCACGTGGGGTGCTTCTGTAAACGATCGTCCCACTAATACGTCCACGGTCTGTGAGTCGTCTGGCACGATTCGTAGCACCACGTCCTTCACAATCACTTTGTCTACGTTCATTTCGGCTCGCACAATACCCGGAGATTTTACCTTGAAATGATTCGGTCCAAAACTTTTGAGCTCCGATACCACTCGTTCTATTTCGAATTGTTCTATTAATGCCACCGAGGCCTTGATCGTGCACTCCGAACTACCTGGGTCGATTAGCGCACTTAACTCACTTCCGTTCACATTAATCCGTTTCGAATATTTACCCACTGCACTCCGATCACTACCGCCGATCTGATTCACCGGTTTGGTTTCCGCACTACCTTGCACTGGACAATGACGTTGCGTATGCCCTTTGGCCTTGCATTTCAGGCATGTCAATTCCCTGCGCGGTTGGGGGCAGTTTTTCGAGATATGGCCGTAGCTGTTACAATTGTAACATTTCGGCTGACCCTCCTCGTTGGTTAACGGCGGGCGGGTGTCCCTGTTTTGATTTGGTGTGTTTGTTGTCGCTCTTGTCACTGCCTTTGCGGTACTCGAATTTGATGTCTTGTCTTTGTTTACCTTCGCGTCTCTCGAACTACGAATACGGTCAGCGCGCTGGTTCATCATACGATCACATATCACCATATCGTGCAAGAGTTCGTCTCTCGACATATGTACTCGCGCTGCCATGGCGTTGCATAGTTCTCTGGACCACAGTCCTACAAGGATCTGTTCCTTCGTGTCTTCTAGTCTTAATCCGATATCGTTGCATAACTTGGCTTTAGTATGGAAATATGAACTCAGAGACTCGTCTTTCTGTTGTACCCGCTCGGTCATCCTTTTCCATCGGGCGGTTGCGCTGTCTTCCGTTAGGAACGTAGTTCGGAACGCCATTTTGAATGTTTCCCAATTCGTCATTTCGCGCATTCTCATACGAAACCACTCTTTCGCCCCTCCCTTCAAATGTGTACGCGCCGCTTCTAGCGCGAAGTTATCGGGCCAATGATGTAATTGTTTCATGCTCTCTATTGTCTCTAACCATTCCCGCGCGCGAATGTCACCTATGTCTCCCGAAAATTCGCCGATATTAGCACTAAGATCCGGCATTATGTGATAGCTTGGCATTACCATTTGGGGTGCCTGGTTAACTTGCGGAATTTGATTGAATAAGGGAACATGGCCATCTTGCGGGTTTTGGTTGGTTTGCGGTTCCTCGCTCCTCAAAAGCTGCCCTAGGAGTCTCTCTATCATCATATCCCTTCGTCTACCTACGTCTATCATCGCCCATATGGCTTCTTGCCACTGCTGCGGTTCTCGATCGGATCGGTTGTGCGCGCTTCTATTGTCGATATTCGGTTCTTCGATATCCATATCTACTGGATTCGATGCGTGCTGTAGGTGTTGATCGGGATCTTCGTGCTGACCTATTGCGCGCGCATTACGCGCGTTCGTCTCTTCCCGCATGGCGAAACCTCTCTCGGCTCCTCTACCTCTACCGTTGCTCGCTCTATCTTCTAGATTGTGCGCCATATTGGTATTGACGCCTAACGACACGTTTGAAGGACTCGTATTTCTTATCGTACTCAATACTCGCCGGTAAAATTGTTCGAACTCGTCTTCATGCACTAGCGAATTACCATCGTTCATGTCCTTGATTGTTCACAATCTTTTTACACGCGCGCACTGCGCAATTTTATATTTTACACTCCCGGTTCGCGGTGGCTATTTTGGATATATCCCACTTCTGAAATGTTAACGTAATTTTATTGTCAGGATGGGACGATTCATTAAATATTTGAGTTGCCGGCTTACTATGATTTATTGGACTAATATGACAATACAATTTAACTTAGGACGTCACGACAGAAACCTCGGGCCATTCATGGCATAATTAGACAAATTAACAGGATTATCAACGACTTAATAACTAACATTCTATTTCCCACGATTCGCACCTCGGTCAGAACCTTACTACTCGCTCGTCTCCTTGCGGTCCTCGGTTCGGGCTCACTTCTTGCCCTTTGCTCCGTAAACAGACGTACGTTGCTACGCGGATACCCGACATACACATACATCTGACACACACATACACACACATCTGACACACACATACACACAATTCGTTCCTTATACATAATTTCGCAAATTTTGGCCGTTAACACTATACATATAACATGGCTGGATAAAACTTACCGATATCTCTTCAGGACAGTTTCTTTTAGGTGGTGGATGAGTTTCAGAACAGTACTTTATAAATAAACCACGTAAATATACAATAATGAATTTTTTGAAAAATTGTTGTTTAACAGTGATTTACCGCCAAACTAATAATTCTACGTGATTTTTACATAGGACTTATTTTGTAGATTTCATTACGGCGCACATTTTTTGTAGGAAACATTTTTCGATAAATCTCATTCCAAAGATAATAACATCAAAATAGTGACATTTGTTTATTTAAATAATTTTTTCGGCCAAAAGTCGTCATTTCGCGATCCCACAAATTTCAGACTATATTCTTTGAGGTCCAAACTACCTACAAAAAAATTGGCGGTTTGGCACGGCTGTTGAATAGAACTCATGTTTAAGTCTACTGGCCTAGTCCGTATCTCTCATTGTCAGCTATAATATAATTCAAATGGCGGACCTAATTTTTTTGTTCAAAAAGGTTTGAAATCACCATTGCTTTTTTCCCCTATAATATCCGAGCATATGGGACAATCATATTCCATACCGTAAGTACGGTCGCGGAAAGATCGTTTTGGGGAATCGATGTATACGTAAATATTTTCCGATCTCATTTAGAATATGGAAAACAAAAATTAGGTCCGCCAATTTGAATTACATTTGGGCTGACAATGAGACATACCGACGATTCGGCGCGATATCGAGAATTGCTGCAGCGAATTTATACCAGTAACTCCACACATAGGTACTTTATTCTATACTATACATGCATATAAATATACAGTAGAACCCCACTAGTTTGCTGCGCTTTGTAAAATACAGATCGGGACATTGCATGTTCGGGACAACGAGCGGTCTTGATTTCTTTCATTCGGGACAACGAGCGATCGTGGCTTTTCTCGTTCGGGACGACGAGCGGCCGTGACTTCTTCCGTTCGGGATAACGAACGGTCGCGACTTCGTCCATTCGGGACTTTGGGATATTCGGGACAAAAATGGTTCGTGACTTTGAAAGGCACCCACCATACCGAATCCCTTTCCTGGAAGTCTTCGATCTCGGCTAATAATTTATCCGTAACATTCTCGTCGAACCATTCATCAATATTCGTCGCTGGTAGCTTCGTTTTTGGTATTAAAGAACTTCATCTCCGATAATTTCACCGCTTTTCAGAGTATTGAATTTACAGGACAAAACTAAATTTACTTTCAAGTTTCCTTCTTTTCGCAAAATGTTCTTCAATCTAATGCTGATTAGTTTTTTCTGATAAGTTTGTCATTGTACCTACATTTTGTTGAAAATTTTCTCAAAAGATATTCTAAAATATTCGTGAAGAGGCACTTGGTTCATGATTCAACTACCATAGAAGTTTCCAGTGCCTATTTGCTATCGCATTAGTTACATCGATAAGTATGTGAGAACGTTCGAGAGTTTTGCGCTACGGTAATTAGTTACATCTACAACTCTTGTGAGCAGGACCGAGATTGTTCGCGGAATTGCACGTGGCTCTCATGCTATCTTATTTACGATTTTAACCCTAAACATGAGGGGTATATATGGAGAGCCTAATCCATGTACCAGCACGTCAGTCTAACTCAGAATCTCAGACGAACACCAACCATCAGCCAGCAGTCAATTAACGATCAACCAGCCTTTCAACCATTAGCCAATCATTCAACTATCGGAAAATCAACTAGTGCAGTGTTTTTTAAAGTGTCAAGTGAGAAAAACATAGGTGAGTGTAACATACTGTGATTAATACCATAAAGTTGATAAAATCAATAGAATTTTGTTTCAAGTTGTCATGAATTATAATATACGTTGATGTACACTTGATGAGTTGGATTGCGACACATGAAGTTGCACCCCTTTCTGACGAAACATTAAAAAGTTGAGCACAGCAATTGTTAGGCAGTCGCGGCCCGACATACCCGATACAAAGCCGATAGGAGCGCTGACAATTGCTGTGCTCAAATTTTTTAATGTTTCGTCAGAAAGGGGTGCAACTTCATATGTGTCACAATCCAACTCGTCAAGTGTACCTGTGTCTATTCTTGTATGACACATGATTCTGTTAAAATTTTCATGAAAGATTTTAGAGGTGGTTTAACGCAGCTTAGAAAATTGGTGTAGATCTGTCTGTTAATTATTTTTCAGAAATGGACGGTCTACCGCAAATCAACGTCCGCGTGCCGAATGTGCGGACCGATAACCTTCCACCGCCACCCTAGCGGGTTCTTATATACGCTTAATATACCATGAAAAAACGTATGACTACGCTCTTAAGGCTAGTTATACTTAGATAGTAAGACGGTATTCATACGTTGCCTTATGGTATATTTGCGCCCAAAGCAGACCATGCGCATACCGTATGTATACAGTTCATGAATAGATTTGTTACGGTATACAAATAAGGAAAGATATCAACAATTATTTATATTTGTCGGAAGCGATTACTTTGAACACTGATTTGCATGATATTTATATATGAATAATGAAAATTGCGTAAAAAAAAAAGAAATAAAAAAAAAAAATACTCCACTATGAGGATACGAACCACCGATCACACAGTTACGCGGTCATGAAGCAGAACGCTTACCCACTGAGCCACGAGCTTCTTAAGCACTTTATACTATTTGAAACATATAAATACACTTAAATTTATTCAAACTTATTGTCTCAGAAACGACTGAGAGGCTCATTTTATTATAACTTTTACCTTATCAAACCTAGACATGACCTAAACATAAAATGTAAATGAATCAAATTGGTGGGGTAAAGTAGGTAAGGTCGAGCATTACGCATATAATTTTACATCTCACACTCAGTAATACGTGATTTACAAGTTCGGATAAATAGACGTCCGAAATATATATATATCTCGTTACATCTGATTTTCCTACCGTATGACTATGAGAAACATACGGTTTTACTACGATATGTTTCCGGTCTGATTTGGGCGCGAAACTACTGTGAAAAAACGGTATTCTCACAGTGGTTATACCAAGTAAATACCTATACCGTGTCCATACCGTAGAATTGAAGAGTACTCAGCGTATATGAGAACCCGCTAGGGCAGCGATTGAAGAGCTTATGGAATCGATTTTATTGATGAGTAAGATCGCGGAAGAGCGACCTGCAGGAACCATGTTACTCATGGAATATAGAGGGGTGATGGCTGGACTTGAGAAAGATCATCGTGGCTGGTGGTTCCGAAAACTTTAGCCCGTCCACCACCACCCGCAGTCAACGTCAATTCTTCAATTTATACTACTATCATACTACTATTTTACTATAAAGTACTATTATACTACAAAGTGATATTATACTGCAAGGTACTTTTATACTATTAATTCACTATAAAGTACTATTATACTACAAGGTACTGTTATACTACTATTTTACTATAAAATACTATTATGCTACAAAGTACTATTATACTGCAATTATAATCACTCAAACGTCAGAGCAGTCGCACCTCTCAAATATCAAGTATTGGACGTTGACAATGAAAATTATGTATAAAAATAGCACCTTCAATTTCATCCTAACTCATTATACCTATACCTCTTTCCTGGTCAAAATCCTATACCTTCACATATATCTCTATTTATAAAAGAATTGGATACCTATGAATAAGTCTGTTAGTCTTCCTGTAAACGTGTGATTATTACATATATGAGCCATTCCACCAAATCCTGTACGCAAATCCGGCCTCGAAATTTTGTATGTTTCTTTTACATTATTTAGGTGTCAATGAAGAGATTTCTCGAGTATGAAAGATCTCTGACTTCTATTAAGGCGAAGTGAAACGTTTCAAGGCCACGGCCGGGTCCCCTTCACTGCGGTAAGGCAGAGGTTCCCAACGTTTGGTACCTCTGCATACCGCCAGATGGCGCGACACACGTCTTCTGACCGACCTCAATAGTAGAAACTCGGTTAGACGACGTCTGCTACACCTATGTATACGTTGGCTCACTATTATATTTGTCCAAATAAATAGTGAGCCACTAGGAAACCATTCATGCACATTACTGTACATAAATACTCGCGATGATTTCGCGGCGGTGTTCATAAGCACCGAATTGCATGCAAACAATTACACTGAATGATAACCCGAACAAATCGAGAATTATTTATGTACATACATCATTTGTACCAACACTATGTTCAACGAACGTCGCTGTGCTTAGCAACAAAAGTTGCTTATCCTCGTTCTTATGCCGGGCGGTTACGGAGTGGAAATTAATTCACTATAATATTTCTAACACAAAATTAGATATGAATAATAAACACAAAGAAAATCCTTTGTCAGGATTCTCTTCGGTGTGACGAGCAACTTTACTTGTCGTCTTCGCTCTTTATAGAACGTTGAATCTAAATGAAAACTAATTCACTATGATATTTCTAACATAAAGTTAGACTTGAATAATAAACACAGAGAAAATCTTTTGTCAGGATTCTCTTCGGTGTGACGAGCAACTTTACTTGTCGTCTTCGCTCTTTATATAGAACATTGAATCTGAATGAAAAATAATTCACCATTATATTTCTAACATAAAATTAGACATGAATAGTAGATACGAAGCAGATCCTTCATCAGAATCCTCATCGCTGTGACGAGCAACTTTACTTGTCGTCCTCGCTCTTTATAGAGCGGTATGCTTCAGTAAAATAATTTACTATAATATTTCTAACACGAAATTAGACTTGAATATACAGAGAGTCCTTTGTCAGGATACTCTTTGGTGCCACGAGCAACTTTACTTGTCGTCTTCGCTCTTTATATAGAAGATTGAATCTAAATGAAAAATAATTCACCATTATATTTCTAACATAAAATTAGACATGAATAATAGATACGAAGCAGATCCTTCATCAGAATCCTCATCGCTGTGACGAGCAACTTTACTTGTCGTCCTCGCTCTTTTCAGAGCGGTATTCTTCAGTAAAAATAATTTACTATAATATTTCTAACACGAAATTAGACTTGAATATACAGAGAAAAACCTTTGTCAGGATTCTCTTTGGTGCCACGAGCAACTTTACTTGTCGTGCTTGCTCTTTTTAGAGCGGAATGCTTCAGTAAAAATTAATTCAGCATTATATTTCTAACATAAAATTAGACATGAATAATAGACAGAAGAAAATCCTTTATCAGAATCTTCATCGCTGTGACGAGCAACTTTACTTGTCGTCCTCGCTCTTTATAGAGCGGTATGCTGCAGTAAAATAATTTACCATAATATTTCTAACACGAAATTAGACTTAAATATACAGAGAAAGTCCTGTGTCAGGAAACTCTTTGGTGCCACGAGCAACTTTACTTGTCGTCTTCGCTCTTTATATAGAACATTGAATCTAAATGAAAAATAATTCACCATTATATTTCTAACATAAAATTAGACATGAATAATAGATACGAAGCAGATCCTTTATCAGAATCCTCATCGCTGTGACGAGCAACTTTACTTGTCGTCCTCGCTCTTTATAGAGCGGTATGCTTCAGTAAAATAATTTACCATAATATTTCTAACACGAAATTAGACTTGAATATACAGAGAAAAACCTTTGTCAGGATTCTCTTTGGTGCCACGAGCAACTTTACTTGTCGTGCTTGCTCTTTTTAGAGCGGAATGCTTCAGTAAAAATTAATTCAGCATTATATTTCTAACATAAAATTAGACATGAATAATAGACAGAAGAAAATCCTTTATCAGAATCTTCATCGCTGTGACGAGCAACTTTACTTGTCGTCTTCGCTCTTTATATAGAACATTGAATCTAAATGAAAAATAATTCACCATTATATTTCTAACATAAAATTAGACATGAATAATAGATACGAAGCAGATCCTTTATCAGAATCCTCATCGCTGTGACGAGCAACTTTACTTGTCGTCCTCGCTCTTTTTAGAGCGGTATGCTTCAGTAAAAATAATTTACTATAATATTTCTAACACGAAATTAGATATGAAAAATAAATACAAAGAAAATCCTTTATCAGAATCTTCATCGCTGTGACGAGCAACTTTACTTGTCGTCCTCGCTCTTTTCAGAGCGGTATGCTCCAGTAAAAATTAATTCAATATAATATTTCTAACGTCAAATTAGATATGAATAATAGATATGAAGAAAATCCATCAGAACTTTCATTGCTGTGACGACGCAACTGTAGTAGTCTGCCTCGCTCTGGCGTAGAGTGGTAAATTTGAATGAAAATCAAATCACTAAATTATCACTAAAAGCAGATTAAAATAATAAAAATTAATAAGTGGGAATAGTGAATGCGCTGTATCGAGTTCCAGACATCCAGTCTAGCTGACTAGCAACAAGGGTTCGAATCAGAGTTGAGAAATCAATTTATAAATATAAGGTACTTACAGGTTGAGATCTGGCGGAATCATAGAAGGAAAATATTCACTTCTGTTTTTTATTGTACGCATCAGCACGTTTTTAAACGTATTCGCAATGAATAAGTAGTACATGCTCGCGAAATTTTTTTGAGGTTAGATTGAGATCCGGCCGAATAAGATATACAATCACACGCGTAAATACTAGAAATAAATTCCGTAGAAATAACACCGAGCTCAGCTAACACATTACACACCTGCCCTGCTTGAAAACTTATCAATCAATTATTCTTTAATTATTATCTTGCACCACGTTTTGCACCAACAAGCTCTGACAGGTCTTCGCTAAGCGTCACGTGTTGCTATGGCACCTAGCGTCGGTTGGTGCGAACGAACACGAAGGCGGGAGAACCGCGTTTGTTGTAACATATAATCTCGTTGGTCGAGAACTATTCGACCAAAGATGAATAAGATGAATACTCTTATTTGATTTCATCCATGCTTTATAATTACAAATTTTCTAATTATTGTATTGTTATAGCAAAGTATTCTACGTTATAGGCAAAATTTTCAAGGCAGTAACGATGGTAAAATTTCGACGTAAAAAATTTATTCAACTCATCGGGGTAAATTATTCTGATATTTTGATATGAAACAAATTGATGGAAATCATCGAGAATTCAACAGCCTATTCCTACGACACAGAGAAGACTGAAATTTCTTCGCATTCATCATAAGGTTTTATCGGTACTGAAATTGGGATTCATTCGTCGCAGCAGAATAATATGCATTTTCGTTGAATATTTTTAAAACGACAATTTTTAAAAAACATCTAAAAATTATAGCCCAGTGAAAGATGAGTAATTAAGGCTTCCCGAATAATCATGTCGCGAATGACGCGCGAAAGATATCTAGTCAAACGCCATCGAATTTTAAATCGATAATACTTATTTTGACATACGTGACATCATATTTTATCAAGTTATTATGATTTTTATTTATAAAATAAATCAACACTCAGAAACATGACTAAAGAATTGGAGAACGAACATATTTCGTAAATTGTCTGTGTTCAAACGTTGCTTGCTAGAATTTTCGAAATGTACAACCAATCAACGCTTTAGAAAAATTTGCACACGCCATGCGATAAGGAATCGTCCTTAGAGTCATAGTGGGGAGAATAAGGCATAAATAGGGCCCACAGTATTGGGGAATGTACAAAAACAATTTAGTGACCGCAAAAGAAAGAGCTGCTCGAAGAGAAAAAATAAAAGAAGAAAAAAACGAAAATGTCTGAAGGCAAACGACCATCAGGTAAGTGTATCTTCTAAATATGTTATACAGATCGGGAGGTGTCGTTCAATAAAATATTCACTATTACATTTCCTTAGACGAAAACAATAAATTGTTTTTTTTTTCAATGTATTTCTTATTCACATGAAGATATCCGATTCTTCTGCCAAAGTATATATATCCAGCTGTGTATATTTCGTATAGATAAAAATATTAAAATCTTTTTCCGGTGAATTTTTATACGCACGAATGCATTCGATTCTTTTACCGAGTTGTATATTCCGCTGAGTATTTCGTATAGTTGAAAATATTAAATTCCTTTTTACATGTATTTCTTATTCGCATGAAGATATTCGATTCTTTTGCCGAAGTATGTATCCCGCTGTGTATTTCGTATAGATAAAAATATTAAATTCTTTTTTACGTGTATTTCTTATTCGCATGAAGATATTCGATTCTTTTGCCGAGTTATATATTCCGCTGTGTATTTCGTAGATAAAAATAATAAATTCTATTCCCGGTGAATTTTTATACGCATGAATGCATTCGATTCTTTTACCGAGTTGTATATTCCGCTGTGTATTTCGTATAGTTGAAAATATTAAATTCTTTTTTACATGTATTTCTTATTCGCATGAAGATATTCGATTCTTTTGCCGAAGTATGTATCCCGCTGTGTATTTCGTAGATAAAAATATTGAATTCTATTTTCGGTGACTTTTTATACGCATGAATACATTCCATTCTTTTACCGAGGTATATATCCCACAGTCTATTTCGCAGACGAAAATGTTGAATTTCATACAACGCATAGAATAATATCAGTTCGAGAGTATTTCAACTTCAATTTTCAAGAGAAGATAATTTTCAATTATGGATGATTGTTTCAGGCAAACGCGAACATGAAGAGGGCCCCCCACCACGACGGCACAGCGTGAGGCTGCATGGTCAGGTGTGTATTTTTCTCTCATTTTTCTCAGCTGAAGAATGTAACTTACGAATCGCGGTTCATAATTTAGGCGATTTGAAAATTGTAAATTGAGAATGCCGCTTCATTATCTATATTACACTCGTTCATCAAACCTGAGGTGCTAGTATGAAAAAAATCAATCTATTACCTAATGACGCTTCAGTCCAGTGTCCGTAACATATTCATGTAGGTTTTCATAGATCTGTCGTGGAATTATGAAAAATCTTCATACTCTAATTTTACATTACAGAATTCGGAAAAAAGACAGGAAGTAGAACGAGTATTGCGACTACCTCGACCACCACCACAACAACAACAACTGCAGCCAAATTTAGTGGGAACACGGCCACCACGGCCACCTCGACCACAACTAATACAACAACAACAACTACAACGACAACAAAATCAACAACAAGAGCCACGACAACAAGAACAACAGCAACAAAATTCACAGCAGCAACAACCACAGCAACAACAACCACAGCAACAACAACCACAGCAACAACAACCACAGCAACAACAACCACAGCAACAACAACCACAGCAACAGCGACGGGAACAACCACAACAACAGCAACAACTACAGCAACAGCAACAGCAACAGAACCAACAACACCTACACCTCCAACCACAGTGGCTGCCGCAGCTGCCACAACAACATCAACAGCCGCCTCAGATTTGGGCCCAGGAGGATTCAGGACTATTACCCGAACACTATATGAGACTCCTGGACCAAATTGCTTTTTACCACAGTAGCATGCTCTGGGGTCAGCTACACGTACGGCTGACCCGAGAGCAGGCGCGTGGTGAAAAGCACCGCAATCAGAAAGACACACTACAACGAAACAGTCTGATTGCGGCGAGGCGGCGAATCGAAGTGCGGCTGCGGCGTTTTGAACAGCCACAACAGGAACAGCAACAACCACGACAGCCACAGCAACAACAGCAACAGGGACGCCGACAACGACGCCGACAACGACAACGACAACAACAACAACAACAACAGCAACAACCACAGCAGCAACAACAGCAAGAACAGCAAGAACATGAACAACAACCTAACAATTAATTTATAGCATTACTATTAATATTATTATTATTATTATTATTATTATTATTATTATTATTATTATTATTATTATTATTATTATCATTATCATTAGTATTAGTATTAGTATTAGTATTATTATTATTACTATTAGCATTACTGTTACTATTACCATACCCTTACGCAAAAAATTTATAAATTAGGATATAGAAAAATTTATATACAAATATATAAAAAATGTGTATGCAATATATAAATCTTATATATTCAGTTTGGCTTGGTGTATATATACTGAAATTTATAAATTGAATGTATAAAAAGTATATATTCATGGAGATATATATATAAAATAAATAAACCGAAATATATATGTATAATATTTATAAACAGAACCATAGATATTATAGGATATAAATATATATATACAATAATTTGTAATTTTTTTAATACGTTCAGAATAGATAAACAAAGAATAAAACTGAACTCTGAAATAAAGTTTCATCCATCCCGTCTTCACATGTTAGGTTAGCTGTCAGACGAGCGAGGTTATGCGTCAGGAATTCAGTATCGATTAATTTAATTTATTTATATCATTTTTAATTCTTTCAACAAACTGTAGAAAAATTGAAAATACGGTCGGAATAAATAAACAAGCAACATTATCATCGTAAACTGCACTCTGAAATAAAATTTCATTCATCCCGTATTCAAATGACAGGTTAGCTGTCAGACGAGCGAGGTTATGCGTGGGGGATCCAATATCGATTATTTTAATTTGTTTCTATCATTTTTAATTATTTCAAAAAACCGTAGATAAATTTAAAATACGTTCAGAATAGATAAACAAAGAATAAAACTGAACTCTGAAATAAAGTTTCATCCATCCCGTCTTCACATGTTAGGTTAGCTGTCAGACGAGCGAGGTTATGCGTCAGGGATTCAGTATCGATTAATTTAATTTATTTCTATCATTTTTAATTCTTTCAACAAACTGTAGAAAAATTGAAAATACGGTCGGAATAAATAAACAAGCAACATTATCATCGTAAACTGCACTCTGAAATAAAATTTCATTCATCCCGTATTCAAATGACAGGTTAGCTGTCAGACGAGCGAGGTTATGCGTGGGGGATCCAATATCGATTATTTTAATTTGTTTCTATCATTTTTAATTATTTCAAAAAACCGTAGATAAATTGAAAATACGTTCAGAATAGATAAACAAAGAATAAAACTGAACTCTGAAATAACGTTTCATCCATCCCGTCTTCACATGTTAGGTTAGCTGTCAGACGAGCGAGGTTATGCGTCAGGAATTCAGTATCGATTAATTTAATTTATTTCTATCATTTTTAATTCTTCAAACGAACTGTAGAAAAATTGAAAATACGGTCGGAATAAATAAACAAGCAACATTATCATCGTAAACTGCACTCTGAAATAAAATTTCATTCATCCCGTATTCAAATGACAGGTTAGCTGTCAGACGAGCGAGGTTATGCGTGGGGGATCCAATATCGATTATTTTAATTTGTTTCTATCATTTTTAATTATTTCAAAAAACCGTAGATAAATTGAAAATACGTTCAGAATAGATAAACAAAGAATAAAACTGAACTCTGAAATAACGTTTCATCCATCCCGTCTTCACATGTTAGGTTAGCTGTCAGACGAGCGAGGTTATGCGTCAGGGATTCAGTATCGATTAATTTAATTTATTTCTATCATTTTTAATTCTTTCAACAAACTGTAGAAAAATTGAAAATACGGTCGGAATAAATAAACAAGCAACATTATCATCGTAAACTGCACTCTGAAATAAAATTTCATCCATCCCGTATTCAAATGACAGGTTAGCTGTCAGACGAGCGAGGTTATGCGTGGGGGATCCAATATCGATTATTTTAATTTGTTTCTATCATTTTTAATTATTTCAAAAAACTGTAGATAAATTGAAAATACGGTCGGAATAAATAAACAAGCAACATTATCATCGTAAACTGCACTCTGAAATAAAATTTCATTCATCCCGTATTCAAATGACAGGTTAGCTGTCAGACGAGCGAGGTTATGCGTCAGGGATTCAGTATCGATTAATTTAATTTATTTCTATCATTTTTAATTCTTTCAACAAACTGTAGAAAAATTGAAAATACGGTCGGAATAAATAAACAAGCAACATTATCATCGTAAACTGCACTCTGAAATAAAATTTCATTCATCCCGTATTCAAATGACAGGTTAGCTGTCAGACGAGCGAGGTTATGCGTGGGGGATCCAATATCGATTATTTTAATTTAGTTCTTTCATTTTTAATTATTTAAAAAAACTGTAGAAACATCAAACATACTTCCCGAATAAATAAACGGGAATCTATATTCTCTCGTAACCTAAATTCCACACACGATTCAATGTATCCTATGTTTGTAGTTGTTGGCTGTATGCAATGCAATGGATTTTTGTCCAGCGGAGCATTTACATGTCTACGTCCAGTGACAAAAGAAACCTTCAGCACCGCCACCGCGCGGTTTCCAAGCGTACTCAATGCAATCTCGGTATCAAGGGTCCCCTAAACCAAATGTCGGTTTTTCTGTTTTGAGTAACGGAGAATCGTCAATTTTCAGCCATTTCAATATCGAATGAAACGGGATTATGCTCAAAATGTGTGGTATTTCATTGCGGAGGGCCTGATTATTCCGAAAATGCGATTACTTACGGCAAGAGTGTATAATCGTACGACTCATGTAGTGGTATCTGAATCTGTAAAATTTTTTGTAAAATTTCGGAAAAGTAAAATAATCAGGCCCTTTCTACCAAAATACTGCATAATCTCCCAAAATTTCATTGCGATTGATTCAGTAGTTTCGGAGAATTGACCATTCCCGTTTTCGAAGTGTCGACAAACGTTTCACTTCACCTTAATAGGGGTTTTCGTAATAATTAGATTTTGCTTCGAAATTTTTCATTTTAATTAAATGGGTCAAAAAATGCCTTAAAAAAGAATTAAAAATATGGTGTTTGATCGGAAATTTCCCGAATTTTTCGAAAATGATGATCATTTTATTTTCACTCGTCATTTTCGACGCGAAATTCAAAAAATAAGACTTAAAATGTAAATTTCACCATGTTTTCCATCGTTTTTTAGAAATCGAATTATGTTTTCTGAAAATTCAGAAAATTTCCGATGAAAATCATGTCTAAAAATTTTCCGCTCGTTTACCTCAAAGTCACAGTTACGGTTTAAATAAAATTTTCGCGTCTTTTCTCATTATTTGTGCATTTCTTCATTTATTCTTGATCCAGAATATAACGAGCGGAAAATTCTTAGACATGATTTTCATCAGAAATTTCCTGAATTTTCAGAAAAAAAAAATCCGATTTTCAAAAAACGATGGAAAACATGTTGAAATTGACATTTAAAGTCTTATTTTTAGAATTTCGTGTTGAAAATGACAAGTGAAAATAAAATGATCATCATTTTCGAAAAATTCAGAAAATTTTCGATCAAACACCATGTTTTTAATTTTTTTTTAAGGCATTTTTTGAACCGTTTAATTGGAATGAAAAATTTCGAAGCAAAATCTAATTATTTCGAAAACCTCTATTAACTGAAGTCAGAGATCTTTCATACTCGAGAAATCTCTTTGTTGACACCTAAATAATGTGAAAGAAACATAAAAAATTTGGAGGCCGGATTTGCGTACAGGATTTGGTGGAATGGCTCATATCTATTGATAGGTATAGTATTTAATCTACTCTTTACATATGAAACACATAGTCTTTTCAATAATTTGTTTATTGAATCATACTGCATACAAAATAGCTAAATTTAATTATTCAAATAATAATTGAATTTTATAATTGTTATGTATGACTCAATTTAGCTAATAATGTAGGATTATAATTAAAATTAATATACAGGTATAGATCAATTTAATTTGATTCTAATGTTTGAATAATGCAATGTGTGTGTGTGTGCGTGCCCGTGTGTGCGTGTGCGTGCGCGCGCGCGCGCGTGTATATTTAAATGGAAATTTATATTAGTTGCTCAATAATTACTTTTATTTGAATATTTTTAATTTACTTGACCAGAGCATTTTTACAATAAATTTATATTATCGTGAGACCGCTTTCTCTCAGGACGCTTACGGGCATATATGTTTTAAAAATACTGTCTTATGTGGGTGGAAGTGATTGAATTCAGTTGAATATGTCATAGTAGTAGATGACAGCCATGGCGAGACATAACAAATGAGTCATCATGGGGGGAGGTGGGGTGGCAGTAGGTCTCATCTAGTCTGCTCTAGTCAAAACATATGACGTAACAGGTGGTAGTCAGGCCCGCGGGTCAGTTGCTCACTTGGATTCAAGATGGCGCCCCTCCTGTTTTCGAAAACCAAGATGGCGGCTGCTTTTTTCAAAAGTCCAAGATAACAACCTTTTTTCGAAAAAACAAAACTACGTTCGCTCTCCCTGTTTTCGAAAACCAAGATGGCGGCTGCCTTTTTTTCAAAAATCCAAGATGGCGACCTTTTTTCGAAAAAACAAACTACGCTCTCTCTCTCTTGCTTCTGCAGTCGCCGGTAGACTGTTTCTTATAAAGCTGCTATCTCTCTCGTAGTCTAACCTGTGAAATTCTCAACTATATGTATATAATTAAACCGCAGCTATCTTTCTTTCTCTCCCTCGCTCCTGCAGGCGTCGGATGTCACTCGAGATGTTTCATATGGTATCTGAAATTATAAAGCTGCTCTCTCTCTCTCTATCTCTCTCTGTAATTATATAGGTACTTATACTAGCTGCAAATGTAAAAGTGTCTGGCAGGGGTTGTACGAATAAAGTAGAGACGACATATTAATTCTTATTTATTTTATTCATATATTGTAAATCAATAACGTCTTTTAACACACATGGGCAAATCGACGTGAAGTGGTAACACTTTTTGACATCGACATTTTTAATTTTTTTCAAACTTTACACACGTGTTCTTCATGGTCCGTAGAAGAGACTTCCCAAACCATTCTGCCCTAGAATCAATATTTTAGAAATGATGCGCAATTGAAATTTTGAAAGTATGCCGAAAATCGTCGCGCGCGCTCCTCTTGAATGTCTCATAACTTTTGATCTGCTGGACGGAAATAGGTTTGATATGTATCGATTTGAAAGGTATTGAACTAATCTAACAGTTCGTGAATGTCATTTTATTTTTCCAAAAAAATGTCAAATTTTCCACTTGAAAATCAATTTGGAATACTGTTTTCATTACCAGCCCCACAAATCACCGAGCTGAAAAAATTATGGTGTATTCCTGGCCCCATTATCTACTTGCACACCAATTTTGAAGGTGGAGATTCATGGGCATCGAAACGAAAAAATTGTATCGCAATGAGAAAGGCTAGTGATATGAATAATAATTGATTATTTTACCGCAAATAATCTTGAGAACGTTGAATTTTATATTTTGCATTACTTGTCACCATAATCCTACTATCCCGATCGTAATTCTTGCGTTCCTATTGAATATGGGTGCGACACCTCAGAAATCTGGGAGCATGACAATGCGCGGCGTAGCTTTGTTGACGGAATAATTTTTTCGTTTCGATGTCTATGAATCTCCACCTTCAAAATTGGTGTGCAGGTAGACAATAGGGCCAGGAATACACCATAATTTTTTCAGCTCGGTGATTTGTGGGGCTGGTAATGAAAACAGTATTCCAAATTTATTTTCGAGTGGAAAATTTGACATTTTTTGGAAAAATAAAATGACGTTTACTAACTGTTAGATTAGTTCAATACCTTCCAAATCGATACATAACAAACCTATTTCCGTCCGGCGGATCAAAAGTTATGAGACATTCAAGAGGAGCGCGCGCGACGATTTTCGGCATACTTTCAAAATTTCAATTGCGCATAATTTCTAAAATATTGATCCTAGGGCAGAATGGTTTGGGGACTCTTCTCTAAGTACCATGAAGAACACGTGTGTAAAGTTCAGAGAAAATTCAAAATGTCGATGTCAAAAAGTGTTACCACTTCACGTGGATTTGCCCATATATATAATAACTTTGAAAATAATCGATTTTTGATAACTTTCATTTCGAACTTTTTTTATAATATTTATACTTGTCAAGTTATAGATACCAGTACGAGTCATTCCATATGAAATCGTTGTGTTTTTCAACTGACTCCAGCGTCTCAACTGTTTAACGCAAGCAACTAATGTTACTCAGAATTGAGTGTAGATATCACAGAAGAAATGAAGCTAAGAATCAACCGTTCCGAACAGCCCACTCTTTATCTACAAAATCTTCGCTTGGAATTTTGAAATTTCTGAAAATCCCGTTATTCCGGCTACAAATTATTTCTTCTATGATATCTACACTTGATTTCTGAGTAACATTAGTTGCTTACGTTAGAAAACACAAAAATTGAGTAAAAAACACGTATTTTCAGCACCGTGTCATTAATGACAGGTATTAACTCAGTGAAATTTTATGTGGCACATAAAAACTATTAGCTTTTCCCTTTAAAATGCCGCCTCAAACGTATAGATATTTTAAATATGAAAATTTTCACAGTTAAAATTGATAAAGAATAAAAATGACATTTTTTAAGGGTCTTAATTCGAATATGTGGAAACGGGTGCTTATAAAAATTAAGTGAGCGTAAATCTTGTTTTTTGGGATCCTAAGGAACGGCAGCTCACAGTTAGAGCGAAATCTATAATGAGTTGGCTTTGCCAATCAGACGATTTCATATGGAATAACTGGTACAGCTTGAGTTAGAAAATTTGGAGCACTCCAAAATTCATTTATTTGTCAACCAAAGTTTATTTTACTTCGAAAAAATTTGTCGTAAGATTTCAGGCACATCGTTGTTCCGATTAAGCTCGTTGAGGGCTCATTTTGTTCAAAAAAGAACTCCTCATCACATAAACGAGGGAATTTTTTTTATAATTTCGTGTTGACCAATGTATTTGAAACATTACGACAAAGTTTTCAGAATGAAAAAGTTTTTCGATGTGAAATAAATTTCGGTTGAGAAATAAATGAATTTTGGAGTACTTCAAATTTCCAAAATCAAGCTGTACTAGTCTCCTTAACTTGAGGAGTATAAATATTAGAAAAAAAAGTTTGAATTAAAAGTTATAGAAAATTCATTAATTTAACAGTAGTTAGGTACTAACATTTCAATATTTAAGCCATTATTGGAAGAGTTATCGGCCGAAATAGAAAAAAAAGTTCATTAAGTAAGTCTCAAATCGTAAACGGTGAGTTTTATAAAACAAAATATTGTGAACTAAAGATCGGAAATTTATTGATCTATGTTAATGGTTATTATGATTTTTGGCATAAAGTGCATTGTTACCGAAATATAGGCAGATAACGTTTTTTCAAGATGACGACTTACGCGGCATCGGAATTATAAGCATTTCGTGATTTTGTGCTCACTACGTGATACTGAACTCGACTAGCAAATATAATAACCTATAGTGCAAATCGACCAAGAGTGCGGGGCTTCTCTATTGACTGGCCTGAGAGTTATGGCTAAGAGTTAACTCACTGCTAATTTTCCTAAACAGGTGGCCTCGACATTGAAAGTGAAATGTGACAAAAAAAGACAGTCACATTGGCGGCACTTATGGCAATCAAATGACGAGTTGAGAAAACAGGTGAGAGAATTCCTTACTAAGAAAATTGAAATAAACGAAAAAACGGAAGAAGCACAAACACAACCTTGTGGAAGTGGTGAGCGGGTGCCTGCTCAGATTGTACAACAGCGTGAATGTCATAAAACTTTAGATTATACAAGTAAGTATAATGTAGTAAAGATAGGTGGTGATGGGAATTGTTTATTCCGTTGCTTTTCGTACCACATTTACGGAGACGAGACACTGTATGCTGACATAAGGAGGGAGATTGTTTACTACGTGGTCGACAACTGGAATGATGAAGTCGACATGCTTCATAGTACATGCGAGGAAACCGTATATCTCGACCAAATTGATTACAATAATAAGATGTGCTCAAACTACACATATGGCACTGATTTTGAAATCAGTATATTCATAAAGTTGTATGAATTCCCTGTCGCTATTTTCCGCAAGATACATGAAGACGCCATAATTCGCGTAATAGGCGGCAATAAACATAACAAGGTCGAGAAACGAACGTTGAATCTGCTGTTTTCCGGAGAACAACGGGATGGACACTGGGAGGTGCTCGAAGAAGTCCAAATTCAAGAGCTATCACCAAAAAAAAAACGGAGCCGGTGATGAGCTCAACGTTACTGAATCCGATATTTATGAAGACGATTTGACAAGACCTTTGAGCTGTGATGGTTCGAATATTACGTCAAAATTACAAAACGGCGACAATGATATCGGGGATCTAAAAATTTTTGATTATACCACAGAAAGTAAAAGCTTTCAGCATCGAAAATTAACAAAATTATCCAGTACGGAAGGCACCTGTACAGATGAAAATGACGATCTGCAGACCGACTCTAGTGAAGTACAAGCCGCAATACCAACCGAAAAAAAAATCAAACGGAAACGAGTGAAAATATTCACAAAAGACATCGGTACAGTTGAAATTCCATCGACGCATTTCAAAACCGCACTCGGCTACAACGACGAAGATAAAGTGCGGAAGGTTATCGAGGACGTAATGTTGTACACTTTGAAGTGTACTTGCACATTAGGGTTTTACGGCTCGGTTAGATACAATTTGATAGATTGTGTAGCGTATGCCAAATGCAGGAAACCCAACCATGAACAGAGGTTTCAATTTCGCATTGATAAACTCGAGGAACCCCTTGCGAGGCTGACCGTATCTAGTGACAAGAAAATCACGATCGTCCACGAGAAAAACCTGATGGCTGAAACTTTTCGCGTTCTGAAAGGCCAGAAATGCAGAGATTGTCAAAAGAATTTAAGGCACCGCAGTGTAGTGGCTTACCTAACTGAAATACAAAAAACAATAAGCACGGAAATAAAGGACGATGGGCACATGCAGGATCTCCGTACATTAAATGTGGTATACAAGGCGAAGTCGGAAGAAAAATGCCAAGAAAGACTAGAATTGAAGTCATCGGATCTATCCGACCTAATGGAGTTGTGGATGTAAGAAAGTAAAAAAAAAGATCCTTTTTTGAGATACGTGAGTCTACCATTGACGGCCATGATGTACACTGAAGAGGACCTGAATGTTCTGCATCACGGAAAACCAACGATACTACATATGGATGCAACCGGATCAGTCGCCCGAAAACCGCAAGACCTGAAATGTAAAAGAATATTTTACTATTGTATCGTAATGAAACACGACATAGAACTCCTTACACTTGCGCAGATGATAACAACCGAACATGGCGTTGCATCCGTAAGCGTATTTTTGAAAAATTTTAAGTATTTTGCGATCGAATGTGGTCGAAAGTGGCCGATTGCAAGTGTCATAACAATAGATTGGTCTTGGTCATTTATTCACGGAATTTTACAAGAGTCGAATCTTGTCACTATTAGAAGCTATTTAAATCTCATGTACGAATTTTGTGTAAATAATATACTACCCCCCAAACATATAACTATACTAAAAACGTGCTATGGACATTTCATGAAGCGGGTATCAGATACCATACGCAGAGAATTCCCAGAGAACATGAACATTAAATCCTTTTTATTAGAATGTGTGGGGCTTATGGCAATATGCAGGAATCTACGAAAATTGGACGAAGTCTTCAAACACGTCGCGACAATATTGCTCACCAAGAGCGAAGGTACAACGACTGACAGCATCGTTGCCTTGGATGGTATGCTAAAAAAACAGCCAGAAGATATCTCCAAAATTTTAAAGGACCTTGACGACGGAGATAAAGATGTAGAAAACGATACCGACGAAGATCCTAACTCTGCATTTTGTCCGACTGATGATTCCACAATTTTCAGGAGTTCACCATTTCACAAACGTTATAACGCGATCACCTCCTTTTTACTCAATGGAATCGACGAAAAAAGAAGCGCTATTACAAACAAATATTATGCACCACGATTCGTGGAGTACGTAGTACACAAATATATGGCTTATGCTGTTCTTTGGGTATCTCTCGATTTAGAATTAGTCGATCCAACTATATCACGTGTTAGTAATGCATATGTAGAAAGTTCTCATAAAGTAATGAAAGAAATTGTTTTTGAGCGTACTACAAGCTCTTCAATCGCTGATAGAGTGAGGCAATTACGAACGGCACGCACAGATACCATGGCAAAAATAATATTAGATGTCCGCGTGAAGGGCAATCAGAGCTCTCATTCCAAAGCAAAGTACCCTGAAACCGCATCAAATCCTCTAATACAAGAAACCTGGATGCGAGGCCGACATGCTAAACGAAACATAGGTCATTTGGGGATATCGAAACTTAGAGATAGATGTGTAAAGATTTTCGAACAGAAGACTACAATCGACGAAAAACGACCAGAAAAAAGCAGACTCGATGATAACGGGCACAGTGGTCTTGAGGATAAAAAAGTTGAGAGAAACAATATCGAAATGTACAATTACCCTGACGAAGACAAAATACTTAATCAAACAGAATTACCTCAAATATTAACGGTAAATCAAGATCCGCCTAAAAAACACTTAACAAAATATTATAACGGCTTGGTAAAACAAGAAAACTACTATATGGCATCAAAATCATCAACCGTTACTGTCGGAGTATACTGTTCGAACGACGTTTTATCGATACATGAATTTCGGTTCAAAACAAAAGAGTACGCCACGCTGCGTAATTATATGTGGATAGACGGAGTAGTAATAGATTGCTTTGTCGCATCAAACATCCACGAATGGATCAATTTTTGTTATGTGTCGACAGACGACACGATATTCATTGTAGGTGACTGCAGTGGAAGGAGAATCTCGTCACAGAGAAAAATCTGTCGAGAGACAACTGCTTTGAAAAAAAACTTGCTAATGCCGTACCTGTTCGAAGGTCACTGGCGATTATTAATTGCAGATATCGAAGACGAAAAATTAACAATAATGGATCCATATGCCAGCACAAGTGATTCACGCAGAGCTATGGAATCATGAAACAATTTCATAAGCTGTTGCGGACCCGAATCTTCGTTTCATAAATTAAAAAACATCGATTGGCAGGTGAACTGCGAGTTGGACCAGCGACCACACCAGAAGACAAACGACGGCCACAGTTGCAGAGCATACCTGATGTATTACATGGAGTGTTTGGGAAATAAGAGGTCATTTGATATGGATTTCGACCCTTATAAATATAGATCCGAAGTAGCTCGCCAGTTATTATTAAAATCGGAGAATGTGGAAGATACGTGCCTGAATTGCTTCGTCACAGTTGACTCGAATTCAGTGGAGTGTGAAATGTGCCACCGCAAATGCCACGAGCAATGCATTTTCAAATCGATCTCAAACACTGATGACGAGGAAGAAGAAATCAAAAAACGAAAAAAAAGACGAAAATTATTTATACATCCGACAATACCCGAAAAATTCTGCTGCAAGTTAAGCAGGAAACGCATTGAGGTCCAGTGAGCAAGACGCATACCTAGATAGGTTCTGGTTGAATATTATTTTATTTATTTTTGCTATTTGCACTGACGTAACAAGTCACAATATATAATATTATTACTGTACTCTGAAGACGAAAATTATTACGTCCGACGAGACCCGAAAAATTCTTAAGCACATTATGCAGGAAACGCATTAAGGTCCGGCGAGCAAAATGCATAAGTAAATAGGTTCTAGTTGAATATTCTTTTATTTATTTTTGCCATTTGTACTGACGTAACAATTAGTCACAATATATATATAATATCATTACTGTATACTATTGTCTAGATAGGTTCTAGTTGAATATTATTTTATTCATTTTTGCTATTTGTACTGACGTAACAAGTCACAATATATATAATATCATTACTGTATTGTAATTTATAAAACATTTCTTTCACGAACTATTCTTGATTTCTTTCTGACGACGTTATTCTTTTAGTGCAGTTTAGGTACAAATACAAAAAAAAAAAATCAAACTACTTTAAGAAAAAATCTTGAAATAATTGGGTCATCTGCCGGGGATATGCAAACAAAATTCGGCTGAGTTAACCTGGAATACCACATACCTTTAATTCGGGAGACACCAGTTCGTAAAGCAGACGATAGAAAACTGTAAATCGTTTATTCTACTTCATTTCTCCGTAAGAAATGTGTTTTTTCTTTTTCACATAAACTTTCACATACATGACAATTTTTATTAATTGTTTCCTTGCGTTACAAACGTTTCATACGCGATCCAGAAATCCGTTCAATTTTACAGATTTTGGCTTCAAGTAAAAATGAGGCGATTCGCCGAATAACGGTATATAACTCGATTTAGTACTTTTGAGTTACCTAATGTCAGCCTATGAATCAGCCGCATCCGATACGCATTATATAGTGACTGCATAAAACTGCCAAAACTTTGATTTAAAAATCAAGCAAATAAGAATCGTGTGCCTATATGTAAAATGTCGAATGAATATTATATGTACAAATAATGTTTTTTATATTCGAAATTTTTTACCATCAAAAATAGATTCAATCTTTGGAAAACCGGTATAACTAAAAACTTTTATGTTTTAATAACCAGTCGATTTTATAATGTACTTCGTATTTTTGAAATTCTATAGGTGTATAGTAGGGTGTCCGTTAATTTGGTCATTTTGAAATTTCATCCATCTTACCTGAAATGTATGTTCGTATCATGGAAAAAAAATCCCTGCCAAGTTTGAGCCTAATCGATTGAAGATTCCCATTTAAAATGCATTGGTTTTTTCCATTCATTTTAAGTAAATTTTTTTGCTGGTTAAAATCGATCGAGAAAAAAATTCTGCGGCGTAAGATTGATATTTTCATACTTTCATACTTTCATACTTTTCATTAAGTGTAGAAAAAATTATATTTAAAAAAAAATCAAGTATTTTGTAATTAAAGCTGTAAAAAATCATCATTTTTACGGTATTATTCGGCTTTTATTACGATTTTTGAAAACTTGAACTACAAAATACTTGAATTTTTTTGAATTTCTTTTTTTAGACATTTAAAAGAATGTATTTACATCAATCTTACGTGGAAGAATATCTTTTTGAATCGATTTCAACTAACCAAAAAAATTTATCAAAAATAAATGGAGAGAACCAATGCATTTTAGATGGGAATCTTCAATCGTTTCGGGGGACGGGTTAACGTTATCGGCTTAGGCGTAAACTTGACAGGGATTTTTTTTTACCATAATGTGAACATACTGTTTTTGTAGGATGGATGAAATTCCAAAATGACCAAAATAACGGACGCCATAGTGTATAGTTAAGTACTTAATGTTCCTGTCAAGGTATTTTGACGCAACTATATATATTATTTTAATTGTTTTCCCACGTTTTTCTAGTTTTTCGAAAAATTCTACTTTTTGAGTTATATCGTTATTCGACGCGTCCCATAATTGTGATTATTACTCGAAGTGTTGTACACCGAACCCCTTCATTACCTAACCCAAGATATTCGAATTGAGAAGTCAAGAAACGTACCAGTGACTGATATGGTATGTATCCCGGATTTAAATTACAATCGTTCAAAAATTATGACAATAAAAAATGAACAACAATGGAATATGGATATCTGGGTAGCCTTTAATATTGGTAAAAAAAATAAATTTTTATCTCACCCCTTAAATTGCCTCGAAATACTAAAAAATGATTTTTAAAAGTGAATTCCGCTCTTAATTTTAATATTAACCCGTGCCCCGAAGTCCCTTCGAAGAAGTTAAAATCGATTACAAGTGGTTATCAAGGTAAAAAATTTGAACAAAATAAGTTTTACATAGTTTTTCCTGAAAAAATTAGGGCCGTTATCCGTATTTATAAAGCATTACTTTTTTGACATGAAATAAATTTCAGACAATCGAAATATAGTCTGATTGAAAAGCCACAACGCCAGATTGGCAATGATAATGTTCGGAGATGTTGCATTGATTCTCAGCTCATTTTTGTAGAAGTTTAGCCTTTTTTCACATGATACATTTTTATCAAAACATTCCTTATTTCTGCTTCTTGAATTCAAATCAAATAAAATCAAATAATCTGTCATTTTATTAAAAAAATTTGATTTTATTTTATTCTATTTCATTTTATTTTATTTCATTTTATTTTACTCTAATTTAATTTTATTTCATTGAAATAAAAACGGTTATTTTATATTGAATATTGTAAGTTAATTGCAATAAATTTTATAAGGATTTTTATTGAAGTAACAAACGGTTTGCATTTTGTTCTCAACTATTTTTTTATTTAATTGTATAACTTCTGTAAACGGCCTTTGGGGCATGGGTTAATATTAAAATTAGGAGCGGATTTCACTATAAAAAATCATTTTTTATTATTTCGAGTCAATCTAAAGGGTGAGAGGAAATTTTTTTGTTTTGTTTTTTCTTACCAATATTAAGGGCCAGCCTAATACTGCTCTCCTCTATTGTGTCATTTTGATATAACAGGGTGTCTCATTTGAAACAGTACGGTTGAATATTTCTAGAAGTGATGGTTGTAGGGAAAAATGATTCAGTTTAAATTTTCTTTGGTTCCGAGGGGGACAGATATAGTGGTATTATCATATCACTTCGGCGCCTCTACTTACAAAAAAGCCAATCTCACGAATATCTGTCCCCCTCGGAACCAAACGGATTTTATCTAAAACATTTTTTACTACAACTATTGCTTCTCGATATATTCCCCCGTACTGTTTCAAATGGGACACCCTGTATAATGGAGGAAGGAAGGTGCACTACAGGATCGATGTTGGCAAGTGTCCAATAAAATATTGACACCTTGTGAGTTTTGGATGTAAACGGTACAACATATGCATTAAAGTTGTCTTGAATACTGCGAATGAGATAGAAAAAAAGATTTCACTCTTCGTAGAGAGTGGGTTCCGGAGGTTTTATTTTATCCATAATTTTTATCAGTATTCCGTTCATCGAGAGAAATCATAATCAAAAATAAAATTTCTTGCAATACGAATACTTCGGATGATACAAAGACGCGAAGAATTCACCCCCCGTTAGGGGCGTGTTCCGGAGGTCGGGGGGTTTCGATGATTTTTTATACCGTTTCGTCGATCCGTAAGAGAATTTTGGCGTCATACAATTTCGAGCAATACGAATACTTCGGATGATACGAAAACGCGAAGAATTCACCCCCCGTTAGGGGCGTGTTCCGGAGGTCGGGGGGTTCCGATGATTTTTTATACCGTTTCGTCGATCCGTAAGAGAATTCTGGCGTCATAAAATTTCGAGCAATACGAATACTTCGGATGATACAAAAACGGGAAGAATTCACCCCCCGTTAGGGGCGTGTTCCGGAGGTCGGGGGGTTCCGATGATTTTTTATACCGTTTCGTCGATCCGTAAGAGAATTTTGGCGTCATAAAATTTCGAGCAATACGCATACTTCGGATGACTTGAAATTACAAATATTTCACCCCTATTTTAGGGTGTCGTAATAATGGCGAAGAATAATGTGTTTCAGTCATTTCCGGTCGTTTTTATCACTCTTTAAATCTAGCTAAATTATTTCTACCTATTGTATATTTTTTTTTTTTTTCAATTTCGTTGCGCTCCAACGATGCAAACTTCAATGACATAATACTACACACTTTACGAGGCCCTCTACCGCGGCTATATCTGTGTTGGTCGGGCCTGTAAGCGAGACGCACTCCCTGCCAACGTAGACTTTCGGATGTCCGACGGGATAGCTGCAGTACTTGCACACCCACGGATACAGAGAGCACACGTCGACGTAACGGATTTCTTCATCGTCAGCGGCCTCGTAATAGCGCCTGGTGTTACCCGTCCGACCACCGAAAAACGCGTCTCGAGGATTCAACGCGTCACGCACGCCTGAGCTAACCAGCGGATGCTGTTTGACGTGGTCACGCATGTCCGCATCAGCCTCGAGCATTTCGTTGAAATCACACTCCCACATCTCCGTCACCCTGTATCCGAGCTCGAGCAATCGCGTGGTCTTGACCGCAGTCTCCTCGAAACGCTTGTTCAGCGTATCCCCGCTGGATAGCTCTTTATCGCGATTGGTCGTGAAGCATCTCTTGCACCCGTGCCAATAGCATCCGTGAAATTCTAAAACGTGTCTCGCGCCGTCTTCGCCCACGTGATACCCGTCCACGTAACGCCCCGTCTCCGGAATTTTGTATTTGCGACTCCGAGCGGCGTGTACTACCTCGGCACCTAGCTCACGCTCCTTCCGAACGAGCCATTCGATAGCCTTCACCGATTGATTATTGCTAAGCCTGTATCCTCCGGTAAGTAGCACGCCTATGGTGCCGCGCTGTAGAAAATTTTGCCGAAACACGACGGAACAGGCCGACGCTATCGTTGTACTACGCGTGAACGGGCAAACACCGCCGCAATTCAGGAAAATATCTCTAAACACCACGCAGGCCCTGCGTAAAATATCAACGTCGCTTCGGCAATACTGTACACCCAACGAGGTTGATTCTGATCCCTTCCGGTTTGGACAATTTCCGAGACAGCCAATCGGCTTGCAAGAATCGCTGTAGTCCAGAGCACTGATTGGTTGTTTCGGGAGCTGCCCAAACCGGAAGGGATCAGAATCAACCTCGTTGGGTGTACAGTCCTGATCATTAATGGTTTACCCGAAAAATCTGCGTCGTTTAACATGGATTGAACTCCACTAGCGTCACCATGCGCCCACAGTCGACGTTTAGCAGACAGCGCGCGCGTCAACACAGATCAACAATGTTGCTTGAATGACTTGAAGTTGTAGCGCTACACGTATTTCTCGAACGGAGCGTCTGCTCGTCGACTCGTCGATTTGAGTCTATGCTACACGAGTCGAAAATCCGAGCGCAGCTATGTTCCTGTTAAAACCATTAATGATCAGGACTGTACAAGCTCCTCGCTGAAGTTGAACACGTAACCGCTACTCGCGGTTTCCTCGTGCCACCTGTAAAAACTAGCTCGATCGCCGGCGCTCATGCTGTCAGGGTCGTAAAATTCCGCGGGAGGTAAGGGTCCGATGTAAGTTTGATTTCCGGGTGTGTTGAAGAGATGCGGAAATATACCTTTGCGTGATTCTACAGGTAGGCCGAATGCATTGGGTAGCGCGGAAAGAGCCATTGGCATGTACGCTAACGAGTCTAAGAAGCGCGTATGTCCCGTCTCCATCAGGATTATCTTGGTACCGTTCATAATTATCTGCGGCGGCTCTCGGGTGTTCTCTACCAGGTAACGCAAGTAGATAGGCTATGGGAGTACCGAGCTTTAAACCGATAGGCTATGAGAGTGCCCAGCTTTATTGATGGTAAAGAATCCATAAAATTCCGAAATTCTCATATTTTTCACCGCAATATCTGTGACAGTGATGGGTTCTACCTTACCGACAGTCAGCATACCGGTAAGTTGCCAAAAGTATATATAAAATCTGTAAATCTGCCAACCTTGACGATCTCTCTCTGTACCAACCATATCTCTGTACCAACCATAATGCGAAATCTGCATTACCACTGGCAATCTGCACGATCACTCCATAATGTGAAATCTGCGTTACCATTGACAATCTGCACGATCACTCCGTCGAGGATCGGTATTCCACCCCCCAGCACCAGCTCGTGCACACCAGCACGGCATTGAAATCTGTACGATTGGCAGGTGGATTGCTTGTGTGCGCGTGTGTGCGAGCGGTGGAATGCTTGCTTGTGTGTGCGCGCGCGGCATTCCTTATGCGGAAGCTGTCAGTCAGCACGTGCATCGAATATATTAACTACATTGTACCGACTTGTATGGAAGCCGTCTTTCCCCCACACGCTGACACAGGCATCGAACATAACATTGTAACAGATCAACTGACTGATGCCCCATGTGCTCAAGTGATCGATATCTGTTACCTGATGAGAATTCCCATCTGACAAGTTTATAAGTAAAACAGATTTCTAGTACATCTGTGAAAAAATTAGATCCTGAATTTAATCAGTTAACTGCAAGTTTGGTATCAACTTTCATATATCATCGGTATATAAGAAAATCCTACATCGTCTCTGTACCAACCATAATGCGAAATCTGCATTACCACTGGCAATCTGCACGATCACTCCATAATGTGAAATCTGCGTTACCATTGACAATCTGCACGATCACTCCGTTGAGGATCGGTATTCCACCCCCCAGCACCAGCTCGTGCACACCAGCACGGCATTGAAATCTGTAAATTATCCAACAACAATCTGAATCTACAGGTGAGAAACGTATTTGGATGGTAACATCATACGTTCAACAGGACGCAAGTACGACTATGAAGTCATCGAATAAACACGATGTTAAGCATCCAAAACCAGACCCCGCTGGAAACAAATTGTAGAACATTTATCCCTTCTCATGTCTACGAAAAGATTGTATCTTATTGTAAAAGCGTATGTAAATTATGAATACATTGTTTCAAGTTTACCATATACAGAATATACGTTTTGATATCTGAATCTAATTATGAATACATTGTTCCAAGTTTGCCATATACAGAATATAACGTTTTGCATCTGAATCCTGCTCGCTGAGACTAGATTTCACCCCCCTTTTAAGAACATTTGTATCGCATACATTGTTTCATGATAATCTTGATCTTTGAGGGGGTTACTTGCGAGCAATTAAGGAAAATTTACACTGCAGAGATGGGTTTTTCAAGTTTACCATATACAGAATATACGTTTTGATATCTGAATCTAATTATGAATACATTGTTTCAAGTTTGCCATATACAGAATATAACGTTTTGCATCTGAATCCTGCTCGCTGAGACTAGATTTCACCCCCCTTTTAAGAACATTTGTATCGCATACATTGTTTCATGATAATCTTGATCTTTGAGGGGGTTACTTGCGAGCAATTAAGGAAAATTTACACTGCAGAGATGGGTTTAATATGCACACCATTCAATTAGGAAAATTCTAGATCTCATGCGCTAAATATGATGTTAGAAAATCTGAACTGTATGAGTGGAAAAACTATCAGTCATTGTTGGAGACTAGTATAAGAACAGAGGTAATTCTATCATTCACTATCATACGAGAAGTTTAAGTCAGTCCGAGCGGTTAACTTGAACAGATCTCCAGAACCCACATCACTATGAGCCAGAAGGTAAATATTTTCGAAGTTGCCATGATTCTGGAATCTCATAACGAGACTAACAATTTTGAAAGTTGGCATCATACTTTGAGTGAATTAATTAAGAAATTTGAAGCAAGAATGGAATTTAAGAAATCGGAAATCCTAATGTTAACAATGATCCTTGATATAATTGACTTCATACATGAGAAGCTAAAGTTATGCGTTCCTGATGCACAATCATTTTTTGAAGAGGAAAATTATCCTGAAACTAAACCGTTTGCATTGATCGATTTCATGCAAATTTTAAGAGTATTCAAACCATCTATATTTGAACCACTTTGGTCAACGTTCAGCGTAGCATCACTGACAATAGCTCTAAGAATAAATAAAATTACACGGTTTCAGCCGAAGACCTCCGCATCGAAATCCGAGGATACCGAACTCTGGGGTGAACTGGAGCTCAATTCTGCGATTGAAGATTTGTGCGACGCGAAGGCATGTGGAATACCGCAGAGCTTGGTCATTCAGAAAAAGTCGCAGATACACACGATTACGGGAAATGATGGGATGGGTAGATTTACAGTTCAAATTAAAATCTACAACACCAGTGACATAAGTGACAAGGAAAAGATTGATTGGTGGAGGAGTGCACTGACCACAGCTCAGTTTACGATGGCATCGACGGATCCCGTATACCCGATGTTAGCAGAGGTTATAACTGCGGTTACTGATACGTTGAAACTTGATGGAAACTTCCGAGCAGAGAAGAAGCAACGTGTTACAAAGAATAATTAACTTTATATTTTTTTATCATTTTTCAGGTGATGGATTATGTTATTATCAATGTTTAAGGTGATGAATGTTTTATCAAATATTAATTTACATGCTCATGTTAAAAGTTTGTAATTCTCTAATAAAAAAAAAATTATTACCTCGTATATTTCTCTACCTGAACTCTCAGAGGTGTGATAAGGATTGTGAGTATCAGGACAAAACTGTCAGAGGTGTGATAAGGATTGCAATTATTTTAAAAACTTTTTTTATTTATCTCAAGAATAGTTTTACAAATCACTCAGATCATACCATTCCTTAAACATTACTACGTTCTGCAATGCGCAGACTCCGACGTGAGCACTGCAACGTGGAGATTTTATATTTGCCTTCCGTAGGTCCGCTATTGATGGACACTCATGCTCTTCAAGGTTTATAAAAATCTTGTGCGGTAACAGATCTGTTAACCAACGACATTTCTCCACCCCTTTAGCATAAACTTCAGTCCAGCTGCTCAAATTAACCTCTAAATAATCCTTCACTATATCATAGTCAACGTATCCCACCTTTCAGTCTAATCCATGATGATTAGATTGCAAGTACCTCGCTTGCCTCTGTAAATTACGCGATAATTCAAACCATTCGTAGGGCTTCTTAAAAATTACATGTGATAGAACTGACTCAATCGTAAAAATTGCCAATTCTTTCACGACAAACTTGTTGGAATGACCTACGAACCCTTGTACATCGATAAATACAGCACTCATTTTGTATAACTGCAAGAGGTGCGTTGTTATATTATAATTTCTTTACAACAACTTTCGAACAATGTTAGTCAGAGGTGTGTATTCAATGATTCTGTCATGCAAGATCAAACAATAGGCTGATGTATCGTTCGGAATGTCAGACTCACACTCAAATTCAACTCGAATATCAACTGAGGCACTCTTCACAGATTCGTTTTGGCGAGAACAGTCTATGACTACAAGAGGTGCGTTGCTTATATACGATCGCATATTGAGTAATGGGTGATTTTGAGAGCCGTAGAAGGATTGTTGGAAATGAGCATACATGTTATACAACAATCCGTACTGATTATTCTTACAGCTTACATTTAGATTATCATACGGGTACGAATCACTATTTAAATATAGCTTGACATTTCGCAGGTCACAGTGATCGAAATGAGATGAATCGGTCAAAATGTTTTCTCTTCTATCTGTTTGCAAACCTAGTATCACATACCTTGGTTTTTCCAATTGAGTAGCAATTTTAATAGGCCATATCTGGATTTTAGATTTCGGTAAGGCTGGGAATTCGTGGAGAGACCATGAACGAAAACTCATCTGTATCGGACGATTATTATCAAGAATGTCTAATATTGCCAGTTTTTCAAGATCTGAAGGTGTGACATGAGGTATTCGCCATTGTACTTTTGAAATCTGAAAAATTAAATCTTCCCGCGTTTCCGAGGGTGATTTGTAACAATTTTTATCAGATCTCGCTCGAATTAAAATTAGTTCATGTCGTGCATTGGCAACAACTTTCTTGTAATCCTCACAGAAACCAAAAATATTTTTTAACGGAAGACATACATTAAAAGCACCAGTTGTTTCATTCTTAGTATGTCCTAAATCATTCCATGCTGCGTTTTCCATAATCATTTCCTCATTTGGAGTCAAAGAAACGTAATTTTTCATTGTCGAGGTTAATCCTACATTTTTACATCGATCAATTTCAACTCCATTGAGTTCATAGCGTATCTCATCAAACAGGTAGCTTGGAAAATTACTCGTAAGAATCGATGTTAATACGTAAGTTTCTGCATTATGAACACCACGTTTGAAAACTTTTCCTTCGATGTACAAGAAACTTTCGCATGGAAGTACACATAAATCTTGTTGTTGGATCAGAATACGAATTTCGTCACTGTTGTTAAATGATGTATTAGCGTAGGGATTGTGAGCATGAATTTCCACTTGATTTAAACTGTTGTCATAGGATGGTGTTGCAGAAATTTTCAAAATATGGTTCTTCATTGTTGATTAGATGTTCACGGTGAATCCAAGAAGTTTAAGCTTTTTGATACTATGTTCAGTTAATTTACGTTGACGTGGTTTCGGCTTAGCTTCAATTTCAGTACTGGCAGAATTTACCGATGACATCTGAGTTTTTATATCGTTGTAAGTGAGCATTTTTTTTTTTTTTTTTTTTTCACTGTTCTTTCAAATGTAGTCTGATCGTTATATCCTCACCTCTGAAATCCACTAATCTTCCGTTTTGATCAGTAATTTTTAAGGTTATGTTATCAATAACTTTGGTGTTAACTGGCATATAAATGATACTTTGTGGTGATTCAGAGATTTTGTATCCAGGTGGTACGTCCGGTGAGAATTCATGAATTGTGTGTGCTGATAAATTATTATTGAAAGCACCTGAAGTTATGTTACACATAACCTGAATTGTATTCACTTTTGAAATTTTTATAGGTTTTAGTGATGGTATCCATTCATGTTTACGGAAAGCATCCTCAGGTTCAAACCCTAATAATTGGGCTATTGAATGATCTCCATCAAAACTAAAATTTTTTTGACTGTATATTTCTGATTTAAGCGTGTTGTTATTAGCTCTGATTGTAATCGGAGGTAACTCGTTTGCCGGTTTTATTGTATTCGACTGTGAAGAGGTTGAACTAGTTTTGAGATAAGATTTTATTGACGAACGTATATATTTATTCAAATCTTCAATCGTATAAGAACCAGTGGGGATTGTAACCTTATGCATACCCCAAGTAAAAGTATTGTTTGAATCATCAATATTAGGTATAGAATTGTACGATTGAAATGTTACCAACCCCAGAACATATTCCTTTCCAGCTTTGAGATTTACTGCCGGAAAATATTGTGCGCTTAGAACTGAAGTATTGCCTGACAATGTGAAAGTTGTTGACATCTTTAACTGTTGCTTGTTAGAAAAATCAAGCACAACTGACCACAATTACTTGCATCATCAGCTTGAAATCTTTGATGATTGTAACAAATTATATTATCAGAAACATTGAAATATTTCGCAACCTCTACAGGAGGTGGAAGATTACCATAACTATCAAAATATAAAATATCATTGAATCGTTTTACGTAGGCCACCCAGTGTGTACCAGGTCCATCAAAATCATCCAAGTTTATTATGCCACATTCGTTTATACGAATTGTCCGGGGTAAATTTGTTCTCGAGAAAACACCTCTGAAGAATGCAATTTTCAGTTTCTTTGCAAGGTTTACTAATTGAGCATCACTGGTTGAACCGTTAGGTAACTGTTCTAGTTTTTTTTTTTTAGATATGGATGTAGATAACCCGAAGCCTTTCTTGTACGGTGCTAAGTGTAGTCCTTTCCCACGTTTCCCTAACGCAATTGCTTCCATTGTCTGGTTATGTCGTTTGTTCTCATCCAGCTTCTTTTGGGCATTGGATGCATCGTTAACTGCTTTCGCAATACCTGCTGCACCTCCTGCGAGTCCACCGACTGCGGAAAGTCCGGCAAATAGTGGAATTAATAATGGTAAAATTCCTCCATGTTTAGCCACAGGGATGACTCGTGGAACTTGAATTATCTTTTTTCTGTTACCCACAGCTTGCTTTGCAGCACGTAACGCAATACGTATGGCTGTTTTTTTCGACTTTGGTTTCGCTTTCCGGATTGCTGATTGTGCTTTTTGAATGATAGTTTTTAGTGACGGTTTGGGGATCCCCATTCCAAACTTTACCTTCGCCCGCATTGCTTTATTTACTATCCAGGATGCAACTCGTTCCGAAAACCTTGCGTCTTTGCTACCTGCACGATTTTTTGCTTTTTCAGCTAAAATTTGATCAGCGTAGTGTCGATGTTTTAAGTCTTGATGTTTGGAATATGCAATATCATGTTCTTTGCATGCTGAATCTAACGGATTCACACCTGTCTGTTTGAGTGCAAGTCGTTCATCAAGACGCGTTCCAGGTCCACAGAATTGGTAACCTGGTAAATGTAACTCAACTGGCAATTTGTTTATAACACTATTCAGAAGTCCTTGCCCCCTCGACATTCGTAGTCATAAACGAAAACGCGTGTACGTATTCACAGTTGAAATAGTACTGACATACCAATAACGTTTCCTATAATATATAATTCAATATTTTCAATCAGCGTCGATAGTGGGAAAATTTAGTTGACTTGCAATGAGATTAATAAAACATTCATTATCATTACCTATAAAAAATCTTGATTCGTTATCGAATGATCATAAGATTTATAAACGTCATGGAGAATTATTACCATCTACAGTTCGAGGTATTGTATGCGGACCATCCAATTGCGGTAAAACTAACGTAGTTATTAGCCTTTTATTAAATCGTAACGGATTGCGATTTCAAAACGTATACGTATATTCAAAATCGTTAACACAACCTAAATATTTGTACCTGGAAAACGTGTTACAACACGTTGAAGGTATATCGTATCACACGTATTCAAACAATTGTGATGTTATTTCCGTTAACGAATCAAAGCCTAATTCAATATTCATTTTTGATGATATAGCTTGTGATAAGCAGGATGTGGTAAGAGAATATTTCTCCATGGGACGTCATAAATTTGTCGATTGTTTTTACCTGTGTCAAACGTATACTCGAATTCCAAAACATCTAATTCGTGACAATGCAAATTTTATCATTATATTTGAACAAGATCAACTAAATTTGAAGCATATATTCACCGATCATGTAAATGCTGATATGACATTCAATAAATTTCTAGAAATATGTTCACTATGCTGGAATTCAAGTTATGGATTTTTAACCATTGATAAAGATAGCCCCCTCAATAAAGGCCGATATAGAAAAGGATTTGATAATTATATTGTTTTATAATGAACGGTACGTTAGGGAATCGTCTCAGTTGTATATGATGAGTAAAAGCAACCACACCAACATCCTCAATATGAAATCTGAGAAAGATTTGAAACGAAAATTGATTGCTGCCAGTGACTCAGTGAGAAAGAAATATCAAGCATTGAAAAGTGATCAAGCTGTGGAAGCTGCTATGGTTGAAAAAACTTTAAGACCTATTGTTGAACCGTTAAGTATTATTGCTAAGGCAGCTGAGAATAAACCTTATGAAACAAATGAAAATTTGGTTGCTGTAAAAAAAACTGCTGATACTACTAATTTTGGTGACAGTGAAAGTATGGTTTGGGATTATGAATCTGAGTTACCAGAATCACAAGATTCAACATATCGGATACGAAAACCCTCTCAACGAAAGCAAATTAATCGAAGAAGGCTCACTCTTGGTAGATCTACTCCTCGAAATTCAATTGTTGATCACGAATATGCCGACAAAGATACGACACACATCAATGATGTTGAAGAAAACGATGCCGACGAAGTTGGTGATAGTTTTCATACTTCAACGAACACTAATTTTTTAGATGAGGGTGATGAAGATGTTTTTGAATCACCAAATGTTCGGATACAAGATACTCCACCGTCCCCCCGATCTGCTGTTGTGGAAATGATTCAAGAACCCTCAAAACGTCAAGAATTTGAAGAAATGCTACGTGAAAAAATTGGTCCCTTGACGACGACATATGTTATGAATTCAATTGATGATACACAAAATTTGATGGATCGACAATACGGTATTCGACATTCAACTGATGGTTACATGATTGGCGACTCGCAAATACAATTTGATGCTACTCATTTGTACGTCAAAAACATAAGGTATACCACAACTCCTGGTATATTGGAATTGTTATTTAAAAGAATTCCAGATGATGCTATTTATACGCAGGAAGATCTAATTAAATATGGTAAAATTGTTGAAGCAACGAATGCACATAAACGTGGGTATAAACAAACTGGACAGATCAATGGAAACAAGTCATACAAGTACAGATATGTGATTCAACAACTGTTTCCAAAAAGACAACTTCGTGTATCATTTTCATCAACCGGTCGTGGTTTAAATACAACTGATCACATTGTTCAGAAGAACAGTGCTGTTGATTACGTTTATTGGGATGATGCAAATGAATTAGTATCCAGATTGTGGTTATTGAGTCGCTCTGAGGCGGCAGGGCATACTGGACATCGAAACGAAATTATATCTATAGTTGATGAACTACGAGAAGCAAATATCATCGTTTAAGACATGTCAAAACGAGGTAACAATGAGAAGAATATGCAATCCTATAGTAAGGAAAAACTTCAGTTGGTTAATGAATTACATGCTCCAGCAAGAAGAAACTTTAAACGACGACGAGTGATAGTAAAAGGGATTGATGATTTATGGCAAGTGGACTTGGTGGAAATGAGAAATTATGCAAAAGTGAACAAAAACTTTAACTACATATTAACTGTCATTGATGTGTTTTCAAAATATGGTTGGGCTGCACCATTAAAAACTAAATCTGCGCACGACGTTGCTACAACTTTCAATCAAATATTAAAACGTGGACGAATGCCAAAAAATCTACAATCAGACAATGGGAAAGAATTTTATAATGATAAATTCAACAGACTCATGAAAAAATATCAGATTAATCATTATTCAACGTACAGTGTATTGAAGGCATCAGTTGTTGAAAGATGGAACAGAACTCTGAAAGATAAAATGTGGAAGGTTTTCAGCTTGAGTGGATCATATCATTGGTTACATACGTTGCAGCATTTGGTATCGGAATATAATAATCAAAAGCACAGGACTATTGGTATGGCTCCTATTGAAGTGTCTTCGAAAAATTCTAAACACCTCCTCAATACAGTCTACAACAATATCAAACGTGTGGATAAAGCTAAATTTAAAATTGGAGATTTTGTTAGAATTAGTAAATATAAAACATTATTTGCTAAAGGTTATACTCCAAATTGGTCGACTGAGATATTTCAAATAAACAAAGTACAAAATACATATCCACGAACATATCTTTTAGTTGATCAGAAGACTACACCGATAAAAGGGGGGTTTTATGAACAAGAACTACACTCAGTGAAATATCCAGATGTTTATTTAGTCGAGAAGATTCTACGTAAGAAAGGAAATAAAGTTTACGTGAAATGGTTAGGTTTAGATAACTCTCACAACTCATGGATAAATAAAACAAATGCTTTATAATTGATTTATTGTGAACATATTGTACAATTTTGTGTAAACACTAAATACATTCATTATTATCAAATGCGAATTTTATTCATCTAGTATAGGAATATCCTTATGCCCCCAAGGTAACGTATCTGTGGATCCAGGTATTAAATATCTTTTATCATCAGCATGACTTAAGGCAATTTTATGCTGACTTGTTGAATATACGTTATGTAGTATTGATTTGATAGTTTTTTGAGTTCTTGAAATTTCAGTGTTGTCGGTTAGACATTGTAAATAATCTTCAAATTTGATTTGATTTTTTATAACGTTAAATTTAACTCCCTTTGCTTTTTTCGTAATCCGATGATCCATCATTCGGATCGCATACAATTTAGATCGAAGTCCAACGAATTCAGTCATGATTTCACCTTTATTTTCATCTTTCATCAATCCTACGACTTTTTTATTTACAGGAGCAATATTGTGAACGTTGTTCGGAGAATAATCACTGGTGTCAAACATCTCAAGATTATTTCTAATTATGCTGTATGCATCTTCACATTTGATCTCATACAGTAAACTATCTGTATCAGTATACATGAGCTTACATTTCGATTCGAGATGTTTTAACATAAAGGAATAGTGGAAATGATACACACATATTTTAGAAAGATCTAGAATAACCATACCGGCATACACGGGTTTATTGAATATTATTTCCAATTTTTTCAGCTCAATGGCAACTAACTCTTCATTAAAAATACTTCTACTATGGAAATTAGGTTTTGATATCAAAGACTCGGCTCCGTAACGACCATCCCACTGAGTTACCAATTTTACATCACGATAATTTCGAACGTTTTCCATTGTTTTTCCAAATACTGCATTATTCATCAGTTTATACAAATTTTGCTCAAATTTAGTTTTACTTTCAGCTCTTAATTTAGTGTTAAAATCAATGTAGGGTTTCAACCAAGGTGATTGTTTGAATTGCAAAATTCGATAAATTTTAGTGAGAACTAATCCATGCTCAAGACATTGTTGTAAATTCCGATAATAAATCACATAACGTTTCTTGTCTTCAACGGTTGCTAAAAGTTTCAAATTTTTCTTTCCTGGCGGTATACCGTGCTCACTGCAAAACGGAAAATCTTGATGTTTGACGTGAAGTTCGAGAGGATATTTGAGATCAACTTCTAAGATATATCCAATATTTGAGTCACTTGAGATCATGGTAACATCGAAATTATGATAATTTTCAATCCATTGAAAACCACCGTATGGAAGATTTTGGCACATTGCCCAACCATATAAATTGTTAACATCAAAATGCATTAAATATGACACCTCAATAGATGGATTATAGTTGTTCATGAATTTATTATTAGCTTTTGCATAACGATTAGAGCATTGGCTCAAACCGCCTCGAAGACCGCGTTCAACAAACAACAACATATCTACATCAACGAGTAATTCCAGAGAGATTTTTGTATATCTCAGCATACAATCCCAAGTGAAACCTGGTAAAGTACAGTAATGTGCAGGATCCAATTTGTATCTTTCCAAGCAACTGTTTTGAAAATTTTCAAACACGTCAGCAAGCAACATTACGTCAACTTTCAAATACAAGTCGCTATAGTCCCCCAGAGACTTCATGTCAAACGCCTCCCAGATATCCAATGCAAAACGATAATCATCATCTGATATTTCAGTGTCATTTAAGATGTTGTAGAATTCTTCTTTTGAAGGTAATGTTGTATCGGAAAGTTTTTCAATTGATGAAACATAATCGTATGGAAAAATACCCTTTCGCGTGAGAAGTTTGAATTTTGACTCGCACAGGTTTGGAAATTGTGAACGTAAATTGATCATATTGTCTAGCGATATGTATGAAGCCAATTCACTGAGACTAGAATTTAAATGTCTAAACGAGTCAATGAATCTCAACTTTATCCCGATCAGATCCATACTCTTGGTGAATGAAATATATCGTTCCTTAGTTATTGGTAATAGTTTAACACCGCCAGCTGTATGCGTTGCAAGTTTTTTAATAATAAAGTGCGCATCATATCCGCTAAGATTATGTAGAACAATTGGAATCGTTCGCGTTACCTCTAAATTTAAGTTACAGATTTGATGGCTTGAACCTCGATATTCTCCTGTAAAATGACAATGATCTCTCACCCGAATGTCAGAATTTTTAAATTTTTCATCGCAAATCCAACATGATGTTGCATTCTCGAACTCCTTTTTCTGTTCACATGTCAACGGAGACATTTTTGTGATGGTATCGAAACAGTTTGCCACACTATGACCAATTTCATCTAATTCATCAACAAACCATGTTTCACAATCTAACCCTCGATATGAAGAATAATATGATTTTGATTTGTCATACGTGCATTGGAAATACATTCCTACACTATAAGGTATATGTTTCTGATAACTGGAAGTGCTCATTTCAGAATCCGGAGTGATTTTTGATAATAAACATTCAAAATCGGCAAACACAATAAAGGGTACTTTGAGTTGATTTTGAATATTTTTGAATTTTAAAATATTTTTTGTAATTTTAGGTAAAGTGATTTTACATGGTCTATTCTCAGAACAATCTAACTCATGACTCTTTAGTTTTATTAATGAATGAAAATAATGCAAACATCTATCGCAGATGAATATTTTACCGTGATGTTTTGTCACTTGAGCACTGATTAATCTTGATAAATCTTTTATCCAACAAAAATGTGTTCTGCTAAATATCTCGCCCCTTTTTTCGATTTGTTCATTTAACAAAAGCAAATGAATACATCTAACAGTAGTATTAGGATACTTACTTATATACAACGGTAAAACTACATGTTTTGATTTTTGCTTTTCCAGAACATAAACGTTAATACGAATTTGATTGAGTGATTCAAACTTTGGTATATCTTTAATGCTTACTGGAAACGTCATATTTGTAAATTTTAATTTATGAAAATGTTGTACATAACTAGTTGTTTTATGAGCTTTGCACGCGGGTGCAGGGTACAACGCTGACAGACATGCCCACGCAAAGCATGACTGATCACGAAAATTTTCTACGTTGATTATTGCTCTTTTTCTTCTAATGTCTATAGGTAAGTCAATATATGATGAGCCAAGCATCGGTGAATATTTATTTATATTAATCAACAAGCTTTGAATCCCAGCCAACGCCCAGCCGCTGTCTCTTTCCTGGAACTCTTCAATAGCTGTAGTGTTCGGATTCACAATATGATCTATATACCACTCATTCAAATCTGATGTTAATTGCAGCACTGCACTTTTAGTGTGGAAGTACTTATTTTCAGTCTTATCTTTCAGAACGAAAGTTGCAGTCAAAGTGGTACTTACTTTAACAAGATAAACTTTTTTGAGCACTTCGGTAACTTTCTGAATTACAATCGATTTTGCAGCTTCAAGAAAGTTAATTAGATCTTGAGATATTAAATTTACAATAATTCCAGTTGATAATCGATTCTTGAAAGCTGATTCAACATCACTCCATTCAACAGTGTTGGAAGCATTGTGAATGTTTGAATGCCCCGCGCCATGAATCTGAGTCCTGTACAGTATTAATGCTCTTTTAGTTTTCAAATTAATAATTCTGTTATGAATGTTTCTTTTCACTGTAACTCTTATGTTTGTATGCGTTAATAAGTTTTTTAATGTTTTTAACACTCTGTCACACGTTTTAATCCACTGCTGTATATCTTCAACATTATTGCTCTTGTAAATTATAACGAACATTTCAGTCAGATCGTCAAGCATTGGATCTATATTTTCTAAAATTGACTCCATCTTTAGGCTTATGTTGTTCTTGATGAAATGCTATCGAATTAACACTCAGTTGTTCTTGATGAAATGCTCTCGAATTAACACTCAGCGATAGTATGGTTGATCTCAACTTATTCTAGTATATATATAAAATCTTCGCTAGAAAGCAACCTGGTTAACAGGTGATGATGTCCCTCACATATTAGGTATTACTTCACCAACAGTTGTATATATAAAGAAAGACTTTTATCTCTTGTGAATCAGATCTTCCCACACGCTTGAAGTTAACATGGATTTAAACGCGTACGAAGAGATTGGTGAGGAATTGAATATATTAGATTTTGCGCAACCTAACGTTAGACAATCGGGGGAGGATGCAGGATATCACTCAGATGATAATATCTACCTTGAGGATAACCTAATTCGACAAAGAGAAATAATGGGTGCAAATTTACTCGCAAAGAATAAACGACGGTTTTGCGAAGTGTCTTCAGGTTTCGGAACTGCTATCGGTGATTTATGTGCTAGTTGCGCTGTGAACGTTAACGAACTCGAAATCGGTTGGGGATTTATGAAACATATTATGCAGTACACAATGTGGGCACTTTGCAGGAAATCGTATCATGTAAAGAAAAAATATGCACGTGTCGATCATACATTGTGGTAATGTGCAACAGTCAAGGTCTTCGTTTGATATAATTATCGAATATATGTCATTCTGAATCGTCAGATCAGCAGGAAATGCAGTCACTTAGAAAAAAACTGCACGTGTCGATCGGACGTTGTGCAACAGTCAAGGTCTTCGTTTGATATATTAACATGTAATATTCTTATGATAATGTGGTCAACAGAGTGGTCGTGCAATTGAGCTAATATATTCGATGCATGTGTCAGCGTGTGGGGAAAGACGGCTTCCATGCAAGTCAGTACAATGTAGTTAATAGATTTAACGCACGTGCCGACTGACAGCTTCCGCATAAGGAATGATAGTTATACGGAGAGATAGCTGTACGAGAGTAGTCAGTGTATCGGTTAACTGTTGCACACGCAAGCATTCCACCGCTCGCTGCCGCGCGCACACACACGCACACAAGCATTCCACCTGCCAATCGTACAGATTTCAATGCCGTGCTGGTGTGCACGAGCTGGTGCTGGGGGGTGGAATACCGATCCTCAACGGAGTGATCGTGCAGATTGTCAATGGTAACGCAGATTTCACATTATGGAGTGATCGTGCAGATTGCCAGTGGTAATGCAGATTTCGCATTATGGTTGGTACAGAGACGATGTAGGATTTTCTTATATACCGATGATATATGAAAGTTGATACCAAACTTGCAGTTAACTGATTAAATTCAGGATCTAATTTTTTCACAGATGTACTAGAAATCTGTTTTACTTATAAACTTGTCAGATGGGAATTCTCATCAGGTAACAGATATCGATCACTTGAGCACATGGGGCATCAGTCAGTTGATCTGTTACAATGTTATGTTCGATGCCTGTGTCAGCGTGTGGGGGAAAGACGGCTTCCATACAAGTCGGTACAATGTAGATAATATATTCGATGCACGTGCTGACTGACAGCTTCCGCATAAGGAATGCCGCGCGCGCACACACAAGCAAGCATTCCACCGCTCGCACACACGCGCACACAAGCAATCCACCTGCCAATCGTACAGATTTCAATGCCGTGCTGGTGTGCGCGAGCTGGTGCTGGGGGGTGGAATACCGATCCTCGACGGAGTGATCGTGCAGATTGTCAATGGTAACGCAGATTTCACATTGTGGAGTGATCGTGCAGATTGCCAGTGGTAATGCAGATTTCGCATTATGGTTGGTACAGAGATATGGTTGGTACAGAGATATGGTTGGTACAGAGAGAGATCGTCAAGGTTGACAGATTTACAGATTTTATATATACTTTTGGCAACTTACCGGTATGCTGACTGTCGGTAAGGTAGAACCCATCACTGTCACAGATATTGCGGTGAAAAATATGAGAATTTCGGAATTTTATGGATTCTTTACCATCAATAAAGCTGGGCACTCTCATAGCCTATCGGTTTAAAGCTCGGTACTCCCATAGCCTATCTACTAACGCAATATGAACTGAGAGTCGAAACTCCTAGCGTTGTGCGCCATGCAGAAGATTTTTTTGAAACGATGCAGCTCTCTCGTGACAAAATCCACGAGCTGTTTGACGGGGTTATCCTGGAATAGAAACTCGCGAACGAGACCGCAACTCGAGCAGGGTGTACGTATGTCCGGCTCGTGTATACAGTGCGTGCATGCTTGCTGGGCCACGCAGAGGTTGGGCACGTGCAGATTGACGTCCGGGCTATCCTCCAGCGTGTCGCACTGCTGCGTTTCGAAATCGTAGAAAACGAATATGTACTCGGCTGTTTCAGCCGCAGGCTCGACCGGTTGTACGTAACACTCGTGGTTAACGGGTTGTACGGACCCGCATGTCTGACAATACGCGTTACCGCAAATTTACCATATCCGCTGCAGATTTGCAGGGTGTCGCATACATTTCTGTGAGCGTTGAACGATCCCGCCATACGGTGCCTCCGTAGACAATCCTCGCCAAAAAACCATCGGCCGCAGGCTACGCATCGCGATCGCTCCGCGGACGTGTCGCACCGCGGTACACCGGTGCAGCTGGAACACCTGTGCGAGCATATCGCGTGGCTAATGCCAGAAGGGCGTATCCGCCAAAAAAAAAATTTCTGCAATTTCAATGGATCTATGCGTTTCAATCAATTTCAAGGCGATTCCAATAGGAAACAAAAAACAAAAAAAATGGCGCTTACGCCCTTATGGCATTAGTCACGCGATATGTGATCGGAGATATTACGATACGCCAGATTGCACGGTTCGCAGAATCGTCTGTTTGCCGCCGCGGCCGTGAGACTGAGTATCGGCTTGTAGTGGCCACCGCGAGGGTAATACATAATGTTTATTTTGCCGGTAATAAATTCACCCCGCTCCGTTACCAGGGTAGTGCCGTTGTAGACGGGCTCCTCACCGCGACCGAAATTTTTAAAGTCATACACGACGATGACCAGACCTTGGCGCGCAAAATATTCCTGAAATCGTATTATTTCCGGGATACCGCAGCCGTCTATCACCCGTACATCAGCATCTCTACACAAGGCTAGAGCTGCCTCTCTTTGGATTCTCGAGCGCGCGTGTCTGACGTCAGACCATCGCGGCTCAGCTGCGGCGTCCGATGAAACTCTATCCTTACGAGCGTGAGCACGCGCCGCGATCAACGCCCTAGGTAGGCACAGATTATCTCGAGGGATCTCCGGAAGCGAGCGTTTGCTAACATCCTCGCTGGTGAGAGCTTTGCTTTTTCTACCGCGACCGAGAGGAACGCTTACGCGATTCACGGTAATCCCAAGCGCGTCGTCTATGGTAAATTCCGCTGCACTCTGGGTCAGGCTGAATACCAGATTCCAGAGATCCTCGTATCGACAGTCACGAACCGGCCGAAACGATAATCCGGCGGAGCCTAGCGAGAACGAGGGAGTGTACAATCCGAAGCCTACGTAATCCGTGCCGTCGTCGGAGGTATCGGCCAGAGCGTAGCTGTGGATGTCGCGAATAGCCTCCTCCAACCACGTGACCGGATCAGCGGTGTCGGGTGGCATAATAATCTTTAGCGTCATTTCGCGGCCGGTGATGGCGAATCTGCGGTAATGTTTCCGCGTCTCGCCGAGTACAACGAACCTGTGACCAGGTGGTAACGCGCTACGTATGTCTAAACCTACGTCTACATCTCTCTCTTCCTTCTCAATATCTCCACTACGCCGTGAACTTTTGCGTCCGCGTCCCTGTTGCACACCCGATGTACCGGCGCCTTCGTTAATCGGAGGGGTCCACGGTCTCTTGAACGCTCCGTTTGTAGCTCCTGGACCTGATACCGAACATTTTTTTCTTTTCAATGTTTCAGTTTTGCGACGTCGTATATCCTCGTCTATAGGTACACGGGTCGTAACTACTCACCGGAAGACGGAAAAACGGTCGAACCTGCATCCTGGGTGGAGGATGGCATAGCGCTAGTATTTAGACTATGTAATGATTAGATAGCTAGAAACGATCTTCTCACTACAGATACATTATGATTTTTTATTACTTTAATTTATAAACATTTAGGTTTGGGTAATGAATATAACACGACAAATAATTGAGCTGAAAAATATGAGTTTATTTATTGATGGGTTTATATGATGGAAAATTCAGCCCGTTTGATTTTAATAAAGCCTTTTGGCATTTGAATATTTTTATCGTTGATATGAACAATAGGTCTTGATCGTAGAAACAGGTCTTGGAGGTGAGATTAAAATATCAACGATTCCTAATAGACAAAACAGACGACACAGTACTCTTTAGGATGTTAAAAAACATCGTTAGAAAAGAAATAATGATACCGCTAATTTCGAGTACAGACAATGGACATTTTATAATATGGACAAACATGCGGTATCATGAAATTTACATATACATTGTTTCTATTGTTTTTTATACATAGACAGCAATGGCTCGAAATGACATAATTTAGTGATTTGAATTATTAGTGCTAATGATGACTTCTCGACCCTTCTCTAAGTAACAAGGATTCAATGGCGTGGCCGCATGGTATAATACTTATATTGCGTCGGAGTTCTAGTTGATGTATAATCTCAGCATATTATTGTGGTTTCTCTGGATGAAGGTGGTAGTCGGTTTATACATTTCACACTATTATCTAGTTATCATTATTACTGATCAGTTTTACATTTCGTCGATGCTTCTAGATTAAAATTAATCAACAACAGGTTGCGACACGTCTATCTTTTACCACGGTCAGGAGTCGAGAGAGCGAGTCTTCTTCTCTTCCGGCTAACCGGTTTATTAGTACTAAAAATCGACTGTGGTGTCGCGTAGCGCACCACATGAGTCAAGTATTAGGCGCTAGCTTTGAATGCACTATATCGTTACAACTATGAATCATCGCGGCTTCTTGTTCACAGAGCTCGGCAGCGGTAATCATTTGCTGCACCTCTTCGTCCTCGTGCTGGCAACGAGCGGCCTCGACGCACATGAGATAATCCTCGATATAGTCGTCGTCGACGTCGGTGTCATCGTCATCGTTGTCGTCGCCGTCGTAGTAGTCGCGGGCACTCCCTGCTAACCATCCCCCAAGAAACACCCAAACGATGACACATCACATGCACAGTAACGCTCTGTACGGTATGAAAAAAAAATTTACCTACCCATGCAGTCTCTGTAGTAACATCGCAGGTTACCGACGAACGCTGAGCACAATGATCCACGTTCCTCGAGTACAGTCGCAGCCACGCGAATACAGGGCCACGAAGCTTCGAATACGCCTACGTCATACATGCGGCCTATGTCGCGTTCGGTACACGATGAAAGCAGGTTCCGTAGGCGGAAAAGTAACGCCGATGTGGATAGGTTTCGCAGTTCCCAGGACCACGAATCGTCAAAATCACGAACCGTCCTGGGGGTCGACCGTCTCACGAAACACAACACATCGCGCACAATGGATCGTATTTGGTAGTTAAGATACATATCTCGGTTCGATACCGACATATTAGCGAAGTTAACGTTTTGGGAACTCATTCTTACGAAAGATATCTCAGAACTGAGGATATTTCATTCCTCTTTACCTAATATACCGTGGCTGATGCTCACTGGTCTGATACAATTAGTTATTGTAAAGATCACGTATGCATGAAAAGATGTTTTCCAAACACACAGCATTGGTAGTATGAGCATATGAGCTGGTGTAAGGATGGTCTCTATGGTGTAGTGTAGTGTGCTGTAAAAGTGACATCCTGACGAATGGCGGGGGGCATTGCTGAAAAATGTCCGATACTTCGTCTCAGAAATCTAGTAGACAAATCTAACAGTTCAGGGAGAAAGGAACAGAGGTAAGTGCCGTTATATCGAAATTCTGCGGCGTACGGTGCGCAACTTATATTCATTTCCTGTCGTTTATTGCAGAATAATGAGCGCGTCTACAAACTTTATTTCGGATGTGTTGAGGCACGGCGATGATCGGGATCTGTGGATTCACGGTATACCCGTAGAGATCGCCGAGGGTCAGCACAGGGTAGACAATTTTCAGTCGTGGCTGGACGAGATGCGTGATCCCGGTTTCGAGGGGTCGGAAACCGGCTGTGAGGTCGACGACGACGAGGATGAGCAGGTGGAATCCGACCCGGAATCGGAACACGTGGTGTACGGAGGTCATGAGGGCACCGTAACGGAGGGTGGTGTGCCAGAGATCGCGGACCCTCAATACGACGCTATCGACGCCCGTATCGCAATCGAAGAAGACCCCGACATCGCCTGGGTTCTGATCGAGGCGAGAAACCGATTGGATCTCCAGCGACGTTGGGGTAGAGAAGTGATGCTACCGGGCGGAGAGGCCAGAGTTATGGAGGATCCGGGGTACTCCAGTGGTACGGAGCAGCTGGAGCTAGAAAATTGAGTGAGTAGACTTTTCCAATCTTCTATGACCCAGATTCGGATCCGTAATGGGCGTAAATATATTTTTATATTATTTTTTCGTTTTCAGGCTCTGTGCGGTGCCTCATCCGGCCGATGTGTGTGTGTGTGAATTATATTATATCTGAAAGTAATTATGGAATAGTAAGAAGTTAACCCATAAGATAATTTTTTTTTTTTTTTTATTTTATTACGTAATATATATAATTAATGTAATATATCTAATAAATATGTAACCGCCAAGTCCGCCTTATCTAGGGCTTCGGAGCGGATCTTGGCCCTGAGTTATGGTCGGTGTGCGGATGCTCAGGAGTTTGACCAGGATTCGTTATTTTAACTCAGGTGGAAGGTTCGGTCGGTGGGAATTACTGTCATTTGAATAATTCAACGGTCAGATTTTAATATCACAATTTATTTATATGTTGTATTTAAATAAGTATGGTAACAGATTATAGATATTAACAGGGTACAGTAAGAGAATTAGATATTTAAACGGTCATAATAAAAGAAGATGGATATTTAAACGGTTACAAGGATATGGGTATATAAATGGTTATAATATGATTGCTTAACGGTTAATAACACGGGAAATGATAAAGGAATAGGTAAGGGTTGTGCAGGTTTTAAACTGCCTCGCCAGTTAGGGTATATCGGTTGGCTCAGCTCGCCTCGGTACTAGAAATACGATCGGCTCAGTTCGCCGCGTATCGGGATTAGTCGGTAGGCTCAGTTCGCCTCGGGACTAGAGATACGTTTGGTTCAGTACACCATGTATCGGGAACGGTGGGTTTGGCTCGCTTCGCTTCGGGACTAGAGATACATTTGGTTCAATACACCATGTATCGGGAACGGTGGGTTGGCTCACTTCGCCTCGGGACTAGAGATACATTTGGTTCAATACACCATGTATTGGGAACGGTGGTTTGGCTCAGTTCGCCTCAGGACTAGAGATACATTTGGTTCAATACACCATGTATCAGGAACGGTGGGTTGGCTCAGTTCGCCTCAGGACTAGAGATACATTTGGTTCAATACACCATGTATCGGGAACGGCAGGCTTAAAGCACCCTTATAGCAGGAGGTGTCCACCTCAGCGCGGTGGCACGTTTGCATCCCGTCAATACCGGGAGCTGAATGATTCCGATAGCGGCGGGTCGCTGTATTTATAGGCTCAGTACGCCCTGGTACGCTCGGCTCAGTACGCCTCGGTATCGGTCAGATTCGGGCGGCTCAGTTCGCCGTGGTATTTAGAGATGCGATCCTCAGCTCGGACGCACGTCTGTACCCTTCCAGTCTTGGAAGCCGAATGATTCTGATAGCGGCGGCTCGCTGTATTTATAGGCTCAGTACGCCCTGATACGCTCGGCTCAGTACGCCTCGGTATCGGTCAGATTCGGGCGGCTCAGTTCGCCGTGGTATTTAGAGATGCGATCCTCAGCTCGGACGCACGTCTGTACCCTTCCAGTCTTGGAAGCCGAATGATTCTGATAGCGGCGGGTCGCTGTATTTATAGGCTCAGTACGCCCTGATAGCGATCGGTACGCTCGGCTCAGTACGCCGCGGTATCGGTCAGATTCGGTCGACTCAGTTCGCCGAGGTATCTGGAGATGCGATCCTCAGCTCGGACGCACGTCTGTACCCTTCCAGTTTTGGAAGCCGAATGATCATCAGCCGCGCGGAGCAGCTCTATTTATACGGTTTTAGCGCCTTGCCGCGGGCGAGTCTACTATTGGCGTTGGGCGTGGCGTACCTTGATAACGTTCCGTGGGCAAGTCTATTATGAGAGGAGGGGTGGGAGGTTTAGAATCGAGCTCTCTGGACGCTCGGTTACAAATATAATATATGTAATATATCTAATAAATATAATGAACATAATATAATGGACATAATAAAATAAAAGCCTTTATTCATCATAATCATCAGGTGAGGGAGACGCAGGTGGGGAGGGGGAGAGCTGCGGCGAGGGGGAGCGCGGTGGCGTGGGAGAGCGCTGCTGTTGCCTCTCCTCGTCTCCGTTGTTCTCCGGGGTTGACGAGGAAACTTCCTCGTCTTGAATAACAACCCCAGCGGCCCTCTGCTGCTCCCGGTGACGAAGTAGAAGGTCGTTCAGCCGGCCCTCCCTCCTGAGAAGTCGGAGAATCGAGTTCCCGGACTCTATAAGATTATTTATAATTTCTTCCGGCGTCCCACTAGCCCGGAAAAATTCCAGCGTCTCCCTCGTGACACCAATAAACCGCTGCCTGATAAGGGTTCTCCGATATTCGAATTGTTCCATCTGTTAATCGTTATTCGGTTATTTGATTATTGAGACTATACGAGCTGAAGAATTTATGAGCATACCTTTTTCTTCTCCTTCTTCTTCTTCTTCTTCTTGCTGCTGTTGAAATTGCACTGATTGGGAGAAACTAGAGCTAGTGTTCCAATGCATCTATATCTCTGAGGTAACATCATCCTCAGATACTACGACCGTATGGCGAATATACGTGTGTCAGTGTGAGAGATGTGGTGTCAAAGCAACCTCTTCAGGGGTAAAGATCATGTGAAGGACCCGTACTCCTCTGGGGGGGAGATCATACCGCATAACCCTCAGGTGAGATCACCTATCCCTCAGGTACTACGAACGTATGTGCAGCTGGCGAGAGTCGTGTTGTCACAGTAATCTCTTCCAGCAACATGGCTATTGTTCGGGATAAAGATCGTGCTGAGCGACTGACACAAATATCAGCAGAAGCGAGATCATCCCGAAGGTAAGGAGAATATGCACGTGCAGGAGACGTGTCGAAACAGTCAACTCTCGATGCAGCCTGAACGTGCTAGAAGATAACTAATAAAACCGTCTACTTCTTCGAAGCGAGAGCATCTATTGTTCTATATGTTTTAATCGTGTGCGAGTTGCATCGGTGTACCCAGCTGCTGATGCATACAAAATTGCGGCTCAGCTGCTCGAAGTATGACGGGAGAGTTCAGTCTAACTTCAACAGTTACAGAAATCAGACATCATGGCAGCTCCGAAGACGGGTTTAGTGAGAGACGGTTGCAGTAAATTGTTCAAGACCTTTGAAATCGCTTTGAAGAAATCCGAGCGTCATCTGGTATTGTCGACAACGTACGGGTTGAACACCTCGTGGTCGAAGAAGGTGGTCGTTGGGTTACGTCTGAAGTTAGACGGAACGTTCGAGCCGGTAGTAAAATTGGTCAACAACTACTCGAGCGGTGTATCCCTCACCGTCGCAGCCTGGGAAGAGTTGGTAGCCAGATTCGGGGAACTCGACAGCTATTTGGAGAGGAAGGAAGAACGCGGGGCCGGTGCACTGAGCAGTTTGCTCAACGACACGATTTCCCTCGATGGTGGCTGTTCCTTGAGATTTACTTCGGCTCATGGCGCAAAAGTGGTCGCTTTCTACACGCGCAGTACCGAGCCGATGGATAATGTCGACACCACCGCAGCGAATGAAGACGATGACGACGCAGAACCTAGCTGTAAAAAACGAAAAACCTATTCACCGCTGATTTTGATGCAGAAAATCACGTTTGACGGTCTGAAAAACATCTCTTGCTGCGTGAACGAGCATCTGCTGCAGTTGGAAGTGTTGACGGCTGATGTAAACCAGTGCAAGAGCTCTTTGGTGGAATATTTCGCAGGCGTAGTGAAGGCCAGAAAAATGAAGACTCCGACTCTGCAGCAAATCGGTGCCCTTGTGTGTGAGGAAGCGGACGCTGCGCGAGAGGTCATCAGTTTGCAGACTGAAGGCAACTTTCGCGATCACTATTTCGACATTGTGTTTTGTGAGTTGTTACGCCTGTTTTTGGCGTACATTATAGCTGACGTACGTCCACCCCCTAACGGTGCCCCGGTACCACCCCCTGGTCGACCCCCCTAACGGTAACCGTCAGACGCCCGCCCCGACGTGACGGTCGCGATCCCCCCTCTGACCGCTGCGATCCCCCGTCTGACCGCTGCGACCCCCGTCTGACCGCTGCGATTTTCCCCGCAACATGTATCACTAATTTCTAATGTTACGGCTACTGGAAAAGGAATGTGGAGACTCTTACCTATCAGGCAATCCATTTTGACAATAATCACTTGAAAAACTGTCATTCAGAAACTACAAAACAATGTCACTAAAAACTATATCCTTATAAAATTACTGCCTATCAGGCAATCCATTTTGACAATAATCACGTGAAAAACTGTCATTCAGGAACTACAAAACAATGTCACTAAAAACTATATCCTTATAAAATTACACCCACTGGTCACTCTCCGAACCGTATCCCTCGTCCTCTTCAGTCATCATGTCTACAAAGTTCACAAAACCCTCCACACCCCACGCTGCGTTTTCTGCGTCGTTGACCAGGAAGGCTGCAACCGCCGCATTGTACGCCGCCGGTTGTGCGGCAGCGTACGCATTGTCGTGTAGAACGTTCAATCGGTCCGGGGTTGCAACCCTCTGACGCTCAGGCAGCCCACCCTCTGTCACCTCGCCCCCGTACCCCCCACACACCTCATGGTCCGATTCGGGATCTGAGTCACTCGGATCCGAATCCCTGTCCTCCAGCCCCACCCCGAAATCGCGTTCAGCATCAGCCCACCTGCCGAACGCGTCGTCTAGCCGGGCTTCGCGGTTTTCACCTCCTTCTTCTCTAACACCGTACAGCCACAAATCGCGCTCGTCGGCATAAAGAATCGCGTCTTCCAAATAAAATCGTACTTCGCTCATTTTTCAAATCGCTCTGTTCTGTTCAAAATCTGACTGAAGAATGAGATCGGTAATGAGTCTCTTCGTTAGTGTGCAGACTTCCAACAGTCACACATATAAATCAAACTCAAGTACATACTTACCCTCGAAGTATGCATCGCCTAAACACTCAGCGTGAGGAACGACGTTAGGGTTTGCGTATTAGGTGTCAAGGAGAGCCTAAATAAGTCAGCGCGCTGGGGATAGCTTACAGTTAGATAAATTTGAAAGCAAAATAATTATTGAAACCAACATCGCTCAAGCTATACAACGCATAAACAATGCGATAACGCGTGATCGGTATACAAGTAGGGTACGATTCAGCGAATCGCAGCAATTTAGATAGACGCAAACCTATTTAACTACTACGAAGGAAGAGGAATGGAGAATGAAAAAATAAAACAGACGAATTACTTTGATTGATTTTTATTTTTCTGAATTCGCTGTTACAGAAATTGGTACATTTTGACATTTTGAACAGTTTTTAATCATGGGGGTAGGTCCGTTGAATTCGTCACCGTAATGTATTCGACATTTTCGACACTCTGCGATGTCTGCATCCTTCTTCATGGCCTCCGATAGCTTGTCCCACACCTCATCCATGATGTCCCTACCGTAGATGAGGATGAAATCTTTGGGCAAATAGGCGATGTCCTCCGCCTTCATTCGTTTCAGGCTCCCCACTTGAAGGTATGTGTACATTGATTTGTAACGGGATCCAGAACACTCCGTCAAGTACCAAGTCTTCAAGCGTTGTACGTTTTCGAAAGCACACTGATACCTAGGAATGTTCTCGTGATGATCCCCGTGCCAATGAACCACATCGATGTATTGCAGCTTGTGAAGATTCGGACACCTCAATTCCCCCAATTCGATCACCGGTTTTGAGTCATCGTTGATAATTTTTTCGATCCACTTTTTCTTCTCCTCTCCTTTTACATAAATGTAATATGCGTGCTCGACAACTTTTTTCACCACTTTCTGCACGTCGTCGTGTGGTATGTCACCACCGTTCCAGGGTATTCCGTGATAATTTCGGATCAACCAGGCGTTGGTAGCTTTACATTTGGCCGGTAAGGTTTCCCAAGCACACGGTGGTTTGAAGAGAAGACGGACCAGACATGGCTTGCCTGCTTCGTCCGCTTGAACGCTAATTACAGCGAGCTCCTTTAGTATGAATTCGTTGTCAAATCGTTGAAAACCTTGCACGTCCAGTATCATATCCATTGTGTGACGAGGTGGATTTCGGGAACGTTGGAAGTTGACTAATTTTCAGCAGTCTTCTGACTCACTTTTATATCATACTTCCCCCTCTCAAATCAGACTACCATTATAAAATTGATGGGAAAATAACGGTTCACAAAAAAAGAAAAATCTTTTACATTTTTTTCAAATCGAAGGGAAATCTAGAAAGTACAGCTTATGAACATAACGGTAACGGTAGGTTTCAGACTAATTTCGTAACCCCACCGCTTATAGGGTTGTATTCAACTACGCGATCATGTAAAATCAAACAGTAGGCCGATGTTTCGGCAGGGAAGTTATTCTTTGCTTCAAATTCAAGATGAACGTCGACCGGTCCGAACTTGAGCGACTCGTTTTGTTTTGAACAGTCAATGACAAATAGGGGCGCATACTGTAGAAATTCACTCTTCTTTAACAACGGTTCAGGTTCCTTGCCGTAATAGGAGGTTTGAAAGTTTGCAAACATCTCGTACAACAGACCGTATTGATTATGACTCATATCAAGATTCAGGTTCCCGTAGGGATAACATTGAGAATTCAGGAATAGTTTGACATCGGTGATATTGCAGTGATCGAAATGGCTAGCGTTCTTGTTCAGCTTATTCTTCCGACTTGTCTGGAAACCCAGTATAACGTAGCGAGGTTTCTCCAGCTGAGTCGACGTCTTAACAGTCCAAACGTGCTTTGAGGTGGTAGGCAGTACAGGATACTCGTACAATTCCCAATTGCGAAAACTCATTGAGATCAGTGCGTCTTTCTCAATGAAATTCAACAGTTGTATTTTTCGCTGATCCGAGAGCTTGACATAGGGTAACAACCATTCTTCTTTATCGATCAGGATTTTAAATTCCTCGTCTTGAGTTTGTAGAACCGCGTTCGCATCGGTCTTTGAACGGGTCAAGATCAATTCGTGTTTGGCGTTGACGATTATCTTTCGGTAGTCTTCGGCGAACCCTAGCATCATCTTCAACGGTATGCAAACTTCAAAGTAACCATCGACATCCACATGGTTTGCATTAATATTGAGCCAACCGGCGTTCTCCATCATCCAATTCTGTCCAGGTCGCAGGGAAGGGTAACCTTTCATAAGACTGGTGAGACCAACGTTCTTGCTCCTATCGATCTCAATAGCGTTCATCTCGTAGCGCATTTCTTCAAACAGATGACAAACTCCGTTGTTGATCAGTGTTGTGTTAGTCGACGGAGTCCCATCAGCTGCCTTGACTATCTTTCCGTACACATGCAACGAACTCTTGCACGGTAACACGCACAGGTCTTGGTGTTGAACAGCGATACGAATCTCGTCACTGTTGTTGAAACTCGATGAGGCATAAGGCTTGTGTGCGTGAACCTCGTAGTGTGCGATAGACTCGTCAAAGACGACGGGTGTTTGAATGTCTAAGATTTCCTCCTCCATGGTATACAGCGGATGACACAGATGCAAGCGAATCGTAGTTTTATTTTGCGGAAATTCCTCTTCCAAAAGGCGCAACCTTGAGACCCAAGCTTTTCAGAAGCAGCACGTTCTGAGGTGTCAGCTCGTTGAGAACCGATTGACGACTGACGTGTTTGGGGCATCTCACCTTACTGATATAACTACTCCTGTTGTAAACTATTCCCATTATTGAGCCTTGATATGCAACCTCACAGTTATAACCTCTTCACGGAAATTGACCAAATCGCCGTCTTGATCGACAATACGGAGTTGGATATGATCTATGGTCCTTACGGTGACTGGCAGGTAAATGACGTGAGACGGTACTTCAACGATCTTATATCCAGGCGGAACGACGGGGAAAAACTCATGAATGGTGTGTACCTTACGTTCATTGACGTAGGCACCCGTTGTAATGTTACACTCGACTCGCAGTGCGTTTACTTTAAGAATAGTCACCGGCAGATCAGACTCGTGAACTTTATCAGCTTGCAGAACACGTGGCGTGAAACCCAACAGACCACCTATAGAATCGCCTGGTTGAAAATTTACAGAGTGACTGCATTCAATTTCGCTACACAATGTATTATTATTCGGTTTGATATTGATGGTGATACCCTTACTTGATAATACACCCTGTACATAGTTCTCAATATCCTCTATTTCATAGCTACCGGTAGGTATAGTTACTATTTCTTCGCCCACGTAAATCTTGTTGTGACCAACGTCTACGTTAGGAATCGAATTAAAAGTCAGTAATTCAACGAGACCTAGGGAGTAATTCTTGAGAGGGGAAAGTTCAATAGGGGGGAAGTATTCAGTCTCAAGGACCGAGGAGTTCCCCGATACCGTCAGTGTGAATGACTCGTTCATGACTACTGCGAAAGTCAGACTGATTCCGGAGAATTACGCTGTATGTTTATATAGAAACTCGAGACACAAGTGACCGCAGTTGAACGTACCGTAGTCTTGATATCTCTCATGGTTGTATTTGACGCTACCAACACCGAGGTATCCGACGAGGTCCGACGGCGGACGAAGATTACCGAAACTGTCAAAGTAAACGACTTCGTTGCCGTTCTTGCGGTACGCGACCCAATGTGTACCAGGACCGTCTTCATCATCCAGATTGACGATCGCTGATTCACGCTTACGCGGTCCGTCCTTGGGCAAATCGTCACGCATGAAGACGCCGCGGAAATGCGGAATGTTCAGGGCCGTCGCGTACTTGAGCAGGTCCGCGTCAGTTAGCGCCCGTCGCGGTAGCGTCACTTTTAGTTTTTTGACTGTTCTTTCAGGTGGATTCCAAAACCCCTCCTATACGGTTTTAGGTGAAGCCCCTTGCCTAGAGCGATAGCTTCCATGGTCTTGTTGTGTCGTTGACTCTCTTCCAGTTGTCTCTTGGCGGAGCTTGCATCATTCACCGCTTTTGCAATACCTGCTGCACCGCCAGCTAACGCACCCGTAGCACTTAGTCCAGCAAAAAGGGGTACGAGGAATGGTAAAAAGCCGCCAACTTTAGATGGGACAGGTAGAATCCGTGGAGAACGCACGTTGCATCTACCGCCAGCCTTTTTAACGGCGCCTCGCGCACCCTTCAATGCAGACTTGATGGCTACTTTCGCAGTTTTGCCTGGAACCATGGACCGTTTGGCGGCATCGATGATCTTCCTCAATACCACCGGCTTCCGGATTCCCATGCCAAGCTTTGTTTTCGCCTTCATCGTGTTTACCACTGCCCAGGCGGCTGCTTTCTCACCGATATTCGCGTCCGTGGCAAGAACCCGTTTCCAGGCTCTTTCAGCTAAAATCTTATCCGCCGCACTTCTAGCTTCGAGATTCTCTCGATTCTTTAAGTAGGCGATATCGTGTTCCTTGCAGGCCGCGTCGATAGGATTTATTCCCGGATCACCCCGTGCGAGTCTTTTCGCTAGTTTGGTACCGGGTCCGCAGTATTGATAAACGGGTATATGCAGCTCTACCGGGAGACTGTTGATGATTCTGTTGACCAAACCCCTCCCACGACGCTTACGGGTGGTTGTCTTGGCTTTGTGTACGATCATATTGACGATCTGTACGCGAATGAGGAATCATCTTTAAAAACGCGATATTTATAGTGTTCGGCTTCAGTCAGAGTCGAGATGAGGTTCGAGAAACAGTCCGTCAAGCTACCTGTCATGAATTTCGACAAACTCGTGCAACAAGATGTTGAAATTGAAAAACGACACGGTGATTTGCTGCCAAACAGCGTTCGCGCAGTATTTTGCGGACCGTCCAACTGCGGCAAGACTAATGCACTGCTAACCCTAATAACACACCCTAACGGACTGCGATTCGAAAATATCTATATCTACTCGAAATCGTTGAATCAGCCCAAGTACAAGTTCCTGCAGCAGTTAATCGAGGGTGTAGATGGCGTCGAGTACTTTCCGTTTGACGAGCATGAACAGGTAGTTGTACCGAACGATGCTCTACCTAATTCGATCATCGTCTTTGATGACGTGGCATGCGAGAAGCAGGACAATATCAGAGCCTTCTTTTGTATGGGGAGACACAGGGATGTGGATTGTTTCTATCTTTGTCAGACCTATGCACGCATCCCCAAGCATCTAGTGCGTGACAATACCAATCTTTTAGTTCTGTTCAAGCAAGACGAGATGAATTTGAGACACGTGTACGATGATCATGTAAACACTGACATGACTTACGCACAGTTCAAAGACTTGTGCTCAGCGTGTTGGAACAACGACAAATATGGATTCATCGTAATAGACAAGGACAGTGAGATGAATGAGGGTAGATATAGGAGAGGGTTTGACTGTTTTATGAGCATAAATGCAGAACATTCGGGAGAGTAGAATCAGTAGCATTTTAGATACAGCTCAGTCAACATGCAGGACACGAAAATTCACGAACAAAAAGAAGTGCTTCGTCATATCGCCAAAGCCAGCGCGGCGATTCGACGTAAACACAGAATGATAAAGTCGGGTAAAGAGATCGCCGAACAGAAGATGAGCGATGTTTTCAAACCGGTAGTAACTCCATTGAAAGAGCTGGTGAAGGTTTCTCAAACGACTGCTCAATCCATCAAAAAAGAACCGATCAAAGATGAACCCGTCAAAGCAGAGGTAACACCGTTTAAAGAAGAACCTCGATTGGATTATTCATTTCCAACAACAACAAGTGACGAGGAGGAAATGGATACGACTTTACAGCCGACGGACGAGTACTCTGAGTACTCTGAACCCGAGGTCCCCAACGACTATCTTGAATTGTTTCGAGATGAGAATATAAAAAGAAGTGATCTAGATAACGTTTACGGTGTACGCATACTCGCCAACCAGAAGTTAATGGTGGGTGACTCACCGATAAGTTTTGACAAGGATTTTGTTCACATAGGTGACATGAGTTATACAAAGACCAAAGGCTTGTTGGAATTATTATTCAAAAAAATACCCGATGAGACCTACGTGAACTCTAATGATATCCAAAATTATAAGCAAATCGTGTTTGCCACAAATGCGCATCGAAAATACTATAGAGCTGATCAACCCGTTCGGAAGGTGAATAACCCCAAGTTTACGAAATTTATCGCGCAAACGTTCACCGTGCCCCTCCCACGCACGGGTAAAAGTATGCTACCGGAGCTTATGATCGCTCAAGAAGGTAGGAGGACGGATTACGTTCACTGGGACGACCCCAACGAGTTGGTGGAACGTCTTTGTTTACTCCTGGCTTCCCAAGCGGCTGGTAATTCGAGTCACTCCAATGAAATCGTATCGATCATCGAAGAATTGCGCGAAGCTGGTATCGTTTATTAATCAACCTCTCATTGTCTCCACCGTCATTTCCACGATGAGCGTCGATGTGTTTGGACGACAGTTGGACAAGGGTGTAGCTGCAAGCAGTCGTGGTCCTCCCGGTGTTGGATTTAGATTCACCGCTGACGGACAATACGATATAGATAATAAGAGATTGTGCAACGTCGCCGATCCCGTGCAGCAAAATGACGCTGTTACCATGAGTCTTATGGGACGGGAAATCGACGATATGAGAGACGAAATCCGCACAACGATAACCACCCTGTAGTCTCGTACGACGGCTGCTGCACGAAACCTGACGGGTGATATTGAATCAATAAAAGACTTGTTGATTCGCAACACCCAGGAATTTTTCGACGTGAGCAACAGATTGCTCGCATTGGAGACGAAAGCGAACGCTGCTGGTGACGGACTTGTACAGACCGGTTAACAAAAGAATTATGGACAAGAAGGAGGCGTTGGTCGAGGAACTTCATAAGCCTGCACGAAGAAATTATCCGCGGCGTCGCGTTGTCATGCGAGGACTGGATGAGACCTGGCAGGCTGATTTAGTGGATATGAATGCTTATGCGAAATACAACAATGATCATAAATACCTACTGACGATCATCGATATTTTTTCAAAATTCGCTTGGGCAGTGGCGATCAAGACCAAGAGTGGGAAGGATGTTACGAACGCTATGAGCTCTGTTTTCAAGAAGGGTCGCGTACCGAAAAAATTGCACGTCGACCGAGGTAAAGAATTTTACAACACCGAGTTCAAGGCTCTCATGCAACGCCACGGTATAACCCTTTATTCAACGTTCAGCAATCTGAAAGCATCGATCTGCGAACGTTTCAATCGCACGCTTAAAAATAAAATGTGGAAGCAGTTCTCTCTCCGAGGAAATTACAAGTGGATAGATATCGTACCAGATTTGATGTCGACTTACAACAACACCAAACACCGTACAATTGTAATCAAACCGAAAGACGTTACAGCTCGCAACGAGAAGACTTTGCTCCGGAATGTGTACGGTAAATTTCTGACCAATCGGACGCGGAGCAGGAAGTTCAGAGTCGGTGATAAAGTTCGCGTTAGCAAGAACAAACATACGTTTGAAAAAGGCTACACACCCAACTGGACAACTGAAATATTTACTATAAGTAAGATAGAGAATACAGATCCTGTGACGTACAAACTCGTCGACTATCAAGATCAGCCGATCGAAGGTGGCTTCTACGAGGAGGAACTCTCTAAAGTCAAACACCCTGATGTTTACCTGGTGGAGAAGGTACTGCGGAAGCGTGGAACTAAACTATTTGTAAAATGGTTAGGTTTCGATAATTCACACAACAGCTGGATTGATAAAGCGGATATGTAATTTGTTTATTCAATAAAGATACATAAAATATACATACAATAGTTTCTTTATTTATTATAACCCCATGGTACAGTATCGGTTGTGTTGGGTAAAATCACCCTTTTATCATCGCACCAACTAAGTGCTAATTTCTTTTGTAATACCGTATGAACCTCGTGCTTTTTACTCTGAATTAGGTACTGAGATTTCATCAAATCCTGGTGTTGAAAAAGACACTTTTTATAATCATCGAACGTGATTGTTCTTAATGTCGCCGCCTTGATACCTTTTGCTCGCTTAATTGTTTTCCTATCCTCACCGAAAATTTCAAAAGTGTACAGTTTTGCTCGTAATCCTACAAATTCTCTCATAATCTTCCCGTTACATTCATCCTTCATTAAGCCTAATACTTTCTTATTCGCTAATGGAATTCCATAGATGTTATCGATCGGGTAATCGGATGTATCGAATTTATGTATATCACGTTTAATGTATTCATATATATCAGGGACAGTGAAGTGATACAAAAGACTGTCCGTGTCGGTGTACATTAACTTTGATCGATCGCCAAACGTATTTTTCACGTAGTTGTAATGAAAATCATAAATGAAGATCTTGGATAGATCGAGAATGAAAAATCCAGCGTAAATTGGTTTATTAAAGTGTACCCCGACGCGATTCAGCTCAACAATCACCATGTCATTGTCAAATATGGTACAGCTGTGAAAATTTGGTTTCGCGATGAGTGCTTTTGCTCCGTACCGCCCCTCCCACTTTGTCACTAATTTAACTTCCTTCTGCTTTCTCACGTTTTCCATAGTCTTACCGAATACCGCGTTATTCATCAATTTAAAGAAATTCTTTTCAAACTCGTTGTTAGATTTTTTCCTCAAGTCGGTGTTCAGATCAATATACAATTTGAGCCACGGATCTTGTTCAAATCTTGAGATTCTATGAAATTTCGATAATTTCATACCTAGACTCAGATACAGTTTCAAATTCTGATAGTGAACAACATACTTCTTTTTTGGGAAAAGAGTTGTCATCAATTTAGAATTTTTACCACGCGAGGGTGTATAGTGTTCGGGGCATAAGTGTAGATCTTTGTGTGTTTCGTGAAGTGTCGCAGGATACTCCAAGTCAACTTCAAGAATATATCCTACAGGAGAATCGTTAGGGACGTTGCAGACGTCGATCGACTCGTGTTCTCACTCGAAAGATCCACGCGGCAGATACTGACTCATCGCTCCACCGTACAAATTATTCACGTCAAAGTACATAAGGTAAGATTCCTCTTTGCTCGGATCGAAATCTACCCCCATGTATCTATTGTTGCTTATGGCATGTCGGTTTGAACATTGAGCTACACCACCTCGAATACCTTTCTCGATAAACAAGAGCATCTCTACGTCGGTGAGGAGCTCGAGCTTGACGCGCGTACACTTGAGCATCGCGTCAAAAGCGAGTCCAGGGACGGTGTAATAGTGCAGAGGATCCAGGTTATACGCAGAGCGACAATTGCGTCGAAAATTTTCAAATACATCCGATAGGAGTAACACGTCCGTTTTTAAATATAAATCTGAATATTCACCCAGCGTACTAACATTGAAAGTCCTCCAAACTCTCATCGCGTGGCGGTAATTTTCTTCCGAAACGTTTGTATTGTTCAATTTTGAATGGAAATTTTCGACCGGAGGTAACTCCGCTTCATCTAGTTTTGCCCAGCTATCTACATATTCGTAAGGGAATACCCCCTTCCTTGTTAGTAACTCGAATTCCTCTGCGCTTTTACAATGTCTGCGTATAATCACTTTATCCTCATCATTCAGATACGAGGCTAATTTATCCAAGCTGCTTGCCATGAATCGGAATGAATCGATAAATCGTAAGTCTACCTTTGTACCAGTGATTTTTTTTGTAAAAGAAATGTACCGTTCTTTGTTGACGGGGAGGATACTCATATGACCGTCGAGTAACGTCGCTAGAGCTTTGATTAAAAAGTGTGAATCATAACCGGAAAGATTATGAAATACTACTGGAACAACATGCGAATCTTTATAATTTAAATTACAACTTGGATGCGCCGCACCGCGGTACTTGCCTGTAAAATGACAATGATCGCGATGCTTCTCATCCGTCTGTGTGAACTGTTTCTCGCAAATATGACAGATTTCGGCATTATGGAAATTTTGTGTTTGCTCGCTGGTGAGCTGCATCGGTACGTTCCTTTCCAAATAAAAATCAACCAATTAAGCCAATTTTCTTAATTCATTGACAAACCAGTGGATGCAATCAGAGGCGCGGTTTATTTCAAATTTTGAGAGAGAGTTGTCAAAGCTACAATGCAAATAATACGCTGCACTATGCGGAACATGCTTTTCACACAAGATCTCGCTCTCCGTCGGCTCAAGTATAGACTCTAAATCAGCATATACCACAAACGGTACAGACTCTTTGAATCTATAATTTCGAAAACTTAAAATTTTTTCTTTTTCCCCGGGTAGGATGACTTTACATTTATTCATGTTCGCACAGTCCAGTTTATGCTTTTCGAACGAAGTTTCGGTTTGGAAATGACATAAACATCTATCACACAGAAATATGGTGCTTTTATGCTTTGATATTTGAGAAGCTAATAATCTAGAGAGATTTTTGATCCAAGCAAAGTGGAAAACAATCTGATGTTCGGTCTCTGCCTCACTGTTCACGGCGAGAAGGTGAATTGTAGGTTTGTCTGATTCGTTTTTACTCAAATAAAGGGGTACTATTTCATCAGGCATATTCCGAACGGGTTCCAGACCGTACACATTTATTGCTAGACCGTTGATTTTCTCAAATTTCGAAATATCTTTTAGGGTTATGGGGAAATTAATACCCCTATAATTGAGTACCGAGCTATAATGAGGATAAGAATTAGTTCGATCAACGTTGTTATCCGCAGGATAAAGGGCTGCAGTGACGGCCCACAGGAAGCAGTATTCATCGCTATTCTTGATGTTCACTACAGCTTTTTTGTTCTGTATACTCGGTGATAATTGCACGTAGGTGGATAATCCTCCGCGTAGTGGCTCGTACCGATTAATGTTGATCATCAGGTTGACAATTTCGATCAGCGTCCAGCCTGAGTCTCGCTCTTGGAAATCCTCAACCTTCACCAGCAAGCGCTCAATCAGATTCTCATCGAACCACCTTTTAATATTTGTTTCAGGGAGGATAACTTCATTTCTTGTGTTAAAAAATTTTGTCTCTTCGACGGTTTCACCGTTCTTCAGAATAGAAAACTTGCAAGCTAATACACCATTCACTTTCAAATTGCCCGCTTTGACTAGGGAATTTTTTAATCGTATGTTCGTTATACTTTTCGAATCCTGCAGAAAAGATCTTATATCCTTATGGCGTAGATTTACGATAACACCAGTGCGTATTCGACCTTTGAATACAGATTCCAAGTCCTTCCACTGAACTCTGTCTTTTATTCTTCTTCTTGATGTTCCAATACCTTTACCACATCGTTGTCTGTTTTTAAATTTCTCACCCAACGATTGGAGTATGGAAGCTGTTGTTACAATTCTGTGTCTTTCCCCGACCGAAAGAGTAACTGTTCTCAAGATTTTATTCAAAAGCCTGATGTTGCGATTACACAGTTTTTTCCATCGCTCGATTTGATGAGACGATGCGGCGTCTAGCAGCTTGTAAGCACTTTCTACAATGTTTATTAACCTCAAACACGTTTCAGTATCCATTTTCTCAGTTTATATTCCCCCACGTAGTGGTAAACGAATGAAAATTTCAGGGGAGGATAACTTTTATGAACACGAATAAATTCTTTCGATTTCAATAATCACAAATATTTTGAACACTGGGGTTTTAGATATAAAGAAATTCAATACTGGGTTTTAGTTATAAAGAAATTCGCACTGGTTATATTGTCCACCGAGGTATCGCAGGCGTAGACGATCTTCCGCAGCAGCAGATTCATGCAGCTTCAACTGATCCTTATCATCGTTGAAAGCCTTTGATATTCTAGCCGGTAGAAACCTCGTAAAAGTATTTTCGATCGCAACCATGGTTCTGGGACCGAACTTAGTGGTAACAGATTTAAATGAAGTGACTTTATAATCTTTTCCAACTTCAAGCTCCGATATCTTCTTCGTAGGTAAGAAGTCGTCCATGCGGCAAACTTTATTTATTTTTTCACAATCCATTTTAAAGGTGAATTGTTTCAACAGGACACAGCAAGTCTTTCTTGCCAGAACACCTCGTGCAAGTAAAACTCGAATGAGTGAGAAAACGGTAGGAATGTGCGGTTTTTATAGGAGGTGAAACCAAATCTACGTGCTCCACCTCCCCGCCCCCCAGAATTTCAAGAGTTTTCTGTATATTGTGAAACTTATTTTTTTGAAAAAAATTTTCTGCTCTACCTTCTGTCACGTATAGTAGGTAACGGTAACGAATCCAGTTTTGTGCAGATTTTAATACCGTTAGCAATACAAAATGTAATTACTGTATCGGTCGGGTAACTATTATTTACATTATCTCTATAATTTAGCGTCTTCTACTAAACTATAAAATTAATGTGGTTCGTGGAATCGTGCACCACTCCAATATAACGTGTTATCGTATTGTTTAGAATATTCGGTGCGTTTTACAGCTTGAGCAATGCTGCCGGACTGTATGCGATATTTAATACGTTATAACAACACGCAAACTCTGATATTGGTGCCGGGATGGGTGTCTCGGTGACGAAGATTTCGAGGGTAAGTATGTGTTGCATTTTTTATTGTTGTATATATATGACATACGGAAGTCTGCACACTAATGAACGATCGCGTACTGACCTCATTCGCGACTTAGATCTTGTACAGTGTTGAGTTCGTTCCATAAAAATATATTACCAATATCGAAATGTGTGAGTATTGCGAATCTGTTCCGTGTTACAATGAGAGTGTTTTTTTTGGATACTATGAGTTTTAATTTATTGATTTTCTGATTTTTATGTCAGCAATTCCGATTCTATTTCAAACGCCAGCAGTTAAAATGCTAGTACAAGTTATCGAAACGTGGGGTTTGACCCGCAAAAAAGAATGGGTTGAACGGGAGAAAGAGTTTTGGGAGAGGTTTCGATGTCAAGCTCGGTGCTACAATACGGTCTATGTCCGAGATGTAACGCAACAGGGTGTTTATTGTGAGCAGTGCGTAACAAAACATCCTGGACCGTGGGACGTTCAGGCGCACCATTATCTTATGTCCCTCAACGCAATGCCTCAATTTTGGTTTTGCGAGGATTGCGGGATCCCATTGCGGAGAGTCAAATGGGATAAATGTTTACGGTATATGGCGGCGGCAAAGTTGTATCTAGACGCCGACCGTAAATTCAGTTATGATGCGAACGGACTATACAAATTCGAGAGGCTTGAGGAATCGGTGGCTCAGGTGTCTGCAAACTGTTTGCAGGGTAGAAAAGGCTCTTAATTAATCCAATCACACTAATTTCAGTATTTTTGAATGATAAAAGTGTTTCAGATGTTATATTATTAGAACGAATTCTTTCTGTCATGCATGAAAATATTCCATCAATTAAAATCTGCATTCTAATAAGTTTTTCATTTTTCAGTAGCCGTGCCGCATGAGGCGTTGGCCTCGGGGGACAATAATGCTCAGATGTCTTAAAAACTGTCCGCAAGGTAAAAAAGCTTTCAAATAATCCAATTACACTAATTTGAGTATTTCGAGTGATAAAAGTGTAGATATTACATTATCGGAACGAATTCTTTTCCGACATGCATGAAAATATTCCACCAATTAGAATCTGCATTCTAATTATTTTAAAATTTTTTCAGTAGCCGAGCCGCTTGAGGCAGAGGTCTCGGGGGACTGTTTTTACTCTTACCACGTCATGGCTCGTAAATAATAATCAGACAATATTACAATATACTATAAGTAATAATTTAATAATGTTATCTAATAATTTAGTAATTCTTTATGTACCTAATTGTATTTTCTCACGTCATGGTTCATTATTAGTAATCCGATGATATTATAATATTCTTAGTAATAATTTAATAATGTTTCTGAATAATTTAATAATTGCGTATGTAATTGTATTTTTTTGTCCGATTGGTTGGTCAGTCGGGCTGATTTGTTACAATTGCTTTTTTCATATTTACATTAAATATTTTTCTGTAAAAATTCTTCGTTATTTGGTTTTGAAAGATTCCTTTTCCAGTAACCGTAACATTAGAAATTAGTGATCTAGGTATGTTGCATCATTGTTACAAAACCGCTAGGGGAGTGTTAGGTGGCGTTTCGATGGGGGAAAATCGCAGAGGTTAGACGGGGGATCGCAGCGGTCAGAGGGGGGATCGCGACCGTCACGTCGGGGCGGGCGTCTGACGGTTACCGTTAGGGGGGTCGACCAGGGGGTGGTACCGGGGCACCGTTAGGGGGTGGGTCGGGTAACGGGTGACCTTGATTAGAACCAGTCAAAAGCGGGAAACGCGCTTTACCGTTAGGGGGTGGACCGTCTAACGGGTTCTGGACCAATTATCTTACCCCCTTCATCTGCCTCACACGGACACGACAGTCTGCGCGGATGCCCCCCCTCCACCTACCTGACACGGACACGGCTGGGTTTGCATGTGGGGGTGCGTGTCGGTGTGCACTAACACGCGTTGATCCAGAACCCGCCTTGCTCATCTACTTCTACTGAATGACAAGAGTCACTCTAAGAAGGATGTGTGGGCAACTATCGGTCAAGAAATACAGCCTAAAGGATTTCTTAAGGGTCTCGATAAAAAAAAAGCTGCAGATAAATGTCACCAGCGATGGAGCAATCTGGAGAAAATGTACCATGACTATCGTAAACATGTCAATTCTACCGGGAAAAGAAAGAAAACAAAACACCCCTGTACTATGATGAAATACATTTCATTATTGGTGACAGGCACAGTAGCGAACCGGTTTTGGTGTTGGATTCGATGAAGGATATCTGCAACAAAAGTATTGATACTATGACCAAAAAAACTACAGATACTATAAACAGAAAAAGTACTGAAACTATCAGAAAAAATATGACTCATACTACACGCAATAAAACTACAGATACTATTATACCAGCAAACAATGCGACAAGTATTAATAGCGATTCAGAAACCTGTGGATATAACACAGAAGATACTCTTGTGCAGGGTAGTGTGTCCTCCCAGAATAAAGCTGAAATTGAATCCGATATGTCTGATGTAGAAAACTCTACCCCCAAGAACGTCAGCAAGACCAAAATAGTAGGAACGAAACGTGTAAGCGTTTTCAATGATGTTAGAAACTCAGTACGTCCCAAGAAAGAAAACCTCACCGAGGTGCTAAAGGAACTGAACAAAAAGGATGTTGAAGTCCAAGAGGAGTCTTTCAAAAAACTAGAAAGCCACTTGAAACTGCAAAATGATCTAAAATCAAGAGAATTAGATCAACGTGATGCATTTCTTGTGATGATGCAGGAATTTATTAAACAAGATAATAAGGAGAAAAAATCGAAGAAGAGGAAGCACAGTTCGGATGAGTCTGATTAAAAAGAAAAAGACCTATACTATTATTTTTCAGTCAGTTTATTTACTTTGTAACACTATAGATTTGATTATAATATTTTGATATCCATATTTTATATTCGTTGATTTATTAATAATAATAATAATAATAATAATAATAATAATAATAATACTAATAATAATAATATGAAAATATACAAAAAGACTTTTATAGTAAAGATTACAATCCTACCTACTATAGCCGCATACAAATAAGAAAGTGTATAGGATTATTTCCCATACTGTAGTATGTTTCACGTGTACTGTACCAGTATTGTATAATCTACTATAGCACCCTTTTGAAACATGAATGTTCCTACTTTTCTAGTCTTTGTACTTGACGATGGTTTATTGATGAATTGTCGAATCCCACGTTGAAAAGCTTTCACAAAATTGAGTTCAGACTGGTTATCATTGCCAATTGTAGTAACGCTAATAGAGTGTAGAAAATTATTCGATGAAGTGCTTGGAAAATGATTTATCTTTGAACCTATTCGTCATCAATTCAAAGTTCATTCAACATTTCATTTCCATTGAGAACCCAGTTTCTATAATTTTGTGGGATCTGACGATTTAGCAATAAGATACCAAAAATACTTAATACCTGATAGTGTATAACGAATGTTAGTATAAAATATGCAACAACTTATGTAATTAAAAAGTAAAATTTGTCAATAAGAACTGTTCTTGCAGCACTATTTCACTAGTGTACAATTCTCCTCATTATTGCATCTCTTTTATTTATTGCAGCAATTCGGTTCTCGTTTCCTACAGGTAATTGCACATTGTGATTTATCCTGAGAACATCATTCTGCGTTTCTGAAATTTCTTATGTGTTTTTCGATGTATACGAATTTAGAGTTCATATAGGTGAAGATATCGGTGTTTTCTATCGAAAGTTGCCCTTTAGCTTTGAAAGTGTTTCCCTTTGTAGTTTCCATGATAAACAGTTTGGGATGTTCGGTTTTGATTAGTGTATAACCGCATAATGAAAGTTCGGCTTTCTTCATTAGGACAAAAGTTATGTCTTCCGTTGATAGGGTGTATACCTCTGGCGTGGATTTTTCGTTTTGAGGGTCCTTGATCCGTGTTGCCTTTCCTTCGTATAGTACATCGTAATGATCGAACTTGCAATTGTTCTAAGGATATTCGTTCCAGTATGTATCTCCGCCTTCGTCGTCGAAGCAGTATCTAGACGCTAGTTTACATCGCCGTCCGCTGTTCAATATGATAGTGTTTGCATCTAATTGGACGTTCGCTTGATAGTTGAGGGTTGTAATCTTTGCGATTTCTTGTACGACTACGTTTTCCCAAGTTCCGTATCCATCGTCGTAGTACGCCCCACTGCATTCTCCGTCGTTGTGTAGGGATCCGGCCAGTAGGAGGCTTCTTGTAGAGGTGTGGTTGGCTTCGAGTCCTGATAACGTTGTGTCGCCTATGGTTATCTTTCCTAGTTTATACATATATATCGATACAGGTGTCTCTGGTGACCTTGCTAATATATGCCCTTCTTCCGTTTCTCACAACTGAAGAGTGTGAGTGCATTCCACAGTAGTAAATTGTGCGGTCTATTTCGACTTTACATGGGGTTATTTCCGTTTGTCTGAATTCTGATAGCTGTAGTAGTTGTACGTAGGTTTCTTCTGTCTTCGGTTCCGTGATGGGTATGTCGCATTCTTCGATGTCTCTGAGGTTGATGGTGGTGACATTGAAGGCTGGTCCGCCACAATCGTACCCCACCAGACCCCACGTAATTGAGGGTAGGATTAAAAACTTCAAAATTCGTATCGTCATTCTGGAACATGGTTCCTTATTTTTACATTCTTCCTTTATCTTTGGGTTTTTTTTTAAACTAATTCTAAAATATCTTATATAGGGATATTATAATTAATTACGATTTGAATGATGAATAATCGTGCTGATGGTATCGCTGCTTGGGTGAGTGGGAGGTTGCTGTTCCAAGAACATAAACTGTTTTAGTGCACAGTTCTCGTATGTTGTTATTTTGACATATGTGTCGTCGGGCAATGACTCGATTGTACTACTGCCGCGCGCTGGGTAATAGGGTTTATTATCGGTTCGCGGTATTATTCTTCGGCAGGTCGTGTATGACATATAATGATATTCTTTCGCTTTTAGTGTATTGTTTTGTAATAGGTGAATCAGAACTTCCCGTTCCCATGCAGCGAGTGTTTGATTAGATTCTATTACCACTGTTGTGGCTGCGCGATTTATTTTGACGTTAACGGTTGATTTATGGGGTGCGTGGTTAAATGTGGATCTTATAGGTCTAAATTTCAACATGATTAGTGCGGGTGTATTGTATGCATATATCGGTATAGGTTTTCCTCTCTTTTTTGATTTTGAGATGGTAATCAGTGGACTCCTAAGTGCTATTTCGCCCGCTGCCGGGGAATTGGACTACATGTCCGTTGATCAATCTGAATTCCTCGTATACGTACGGCGCCCTACCAGAAATGTGGAGTGCTATGATACCACACGGGCTTTCAGCGATCTCTATTTCGGCTAGTGAATATATATCGGTTGCTTTTGTCAACACCGTGTCTATATCAGCAAGTAAATGGAAGTATTCGTATAAGTATTGTCCGTCCGTTAGTTTTTGGTCCTTTATCATGTAGGTCAGGATTTCTTTTTCGATTGTGTTGAGGTTCCTATTGCATTCCACGGTCGTAATGTCTGTAAACCTGCGGTTTATTATCAAGTATTTCCGTGAGTTGTGGTATTCGTCTCTAAATATGATATCTGCGTGTTGGATCATTCTTTGGTCCCTGTCTCCGGGGATGATTTTCCTGGAAATTATAAAAGCGTGTGCCAGTGTTGTGGAGTGTTTGGAAGAGTCGGTCTGTGGAATGGTAAGTGTGATCGAATTTTCAGGTAAGTTATGCTCTTGATTTTTAAATCTTATGTCCGTTCGTGCTTATTATCTGAGTCGATGTTTTATATGTGTTGGTGGATTTTGTTCTCATGTGTGCGTACTTGTGCGTTTCGTGGGTACCATTCAGGACGTCGCGTTGTGATTCAGCGTGCCGTCATTCGTTTACTATTCTTAATGAGTGGGGCCTAGTTGCTCTATGTGTGAGTATTTTTGTAAGTAATTATATTTCCTCGTCGGATATCCGATCTGGAAGCTGTGTTCGTGATCTTTAAATGTGTGTCCGAGCCGATACGTGATTTCGGATGATGGCTGACCCTTATTCTTAATTCGTCTTGGGTCGGAGAGACATCGCGAATAAGGTTTATTGATAAAGAAAAGGGAAACGAAGAAATGGAGCAGTTACGAACAGGTAAGCTATGGCATGAATTTTCTGGATTGTGTTTTATTGTTGGTTGTTATCTGGATTTGATTTGTGTTTTTTTTTTTTTTTGATTTTAGTGTTGTTGCCTAATCTAGTAGTAGATGACACCTTGAGGGAGGTTTTGACGTGCGTCGAGGGGTGGAGAGTCCCTCATTACGAGCGTTGGGTGGACCGGGAGGTTGCTCTTCGGGTCCGATATGCGGGATTGGTGTGTCGCTTCTACAAGGCATGGGTGGGTTTGAACGATTTTTTCCGCCTATGCCTAAGGTGCGTCTATACTCGGCCGCTTCCTCCATCTATCAAGGAGACTCACCGGCTATGTGCCTTAGTGGATGCCTTTCCGGAGGTCTGTGAGAGGTGTCTGCGGGAACTCACCACCTTGGTACCGGTGAAATGCGGTGACCACAACGCTGGGTTTGAGCGATACCTTAGGGCGGACCAGGAGTGGAATTACGACGAAGCTGGTTTTGTTTTGCCGGACGGGGATGCGGGTGGTGTTGTGCGGTTCGTTTAAATTGCCCTTTGTGGCGTGAGTGAGACAGGTGTGTAATTTTAAGTGTGTAGTGTTTAAGAGGGACAAGAGTGTGGTTTGGAGAAGGACAGGAGTGTATACTGCGTTCAACGAGAGAACGGTACGCTTCCGAAACCAAATGCGTCCAGTTCGGTCAGATCCCACCCAACGCGCCGCCCACTTTACCCTCTTCACGCGGACGAACGAGCTCGGCAGCTAGCCAGATCAGGCTACGATACTGAGTAGCATGCGTCACTACCCCCACCCGACCGACAGGCCGCTCAAAGCTGCGCGGAGCTGTACCGCTCTCTCGTTGAACGCAGTATAGTTTTGTAGAAGGACAGTAGTAGTGTAGTTTTCGATCTTATGTGTGCGTACTTGTGCGTTTCATGGGTACCATTCAAGACGTCGCGTTGTGATTCAGCGTGCCGTCATTCGTTTACTATTCTTAATGAGTGGGGCCTAGTTGTTCTATGTGTGAGTATTTTTTAAGTGATTATGTTTCCTCGTCGGATATCAGATCTGGAAGCTGTGTTCGTGATCTTTAAATGTGTGTCCGAACCGATACGTGATTTCGGATGGTAACTGACCCTCATTCTTAATTCGTCTTGGGTCGAAGAGACATCGGGAGTAAGGTTTGAAAAAGGAAAGGAAGAGATGGAGCCTTTACAGTTACGAACAGGTAAGTTATGACATGAATTTTCTGGATCGCGTTTTATTGTTGGTTGTCACCTGGGTTTGATTTGTTTTTAGTGTGGGTGCCGAACCTTTTGCTCAACTCTGCAACTACGGAGGTGTTGAGTCAGATTCAACGGTGGCGGGTTCCTCACTACGAGAGGTGGATCGACCGAGAGGTCGCCCTGCGGGTCGGGTTTGCGGGCCTAGTTTGCTATGACTATTCGGGCTGGTCTGGGTTCCTGGAGGCCCAACATTTTGCGAAAGGTGCGTGCAGACGCGACCTTTACCCTGCACCTCTCGGCCGGAGCACGGGATTCGTCCTCTCGGTGAGGTAGTGCCCGAACTTTGTGTGCCCTGTATGATCGACCTCTGCACCATCATTCCGACCAAATGCGAGATCCGCAACCGAGAATTTGAGCGAGACCTTGTAGCAGACCGCGAGTGGAACTATAGCAGGGGTGGTTTTGTTTTGCTAAATAGGAAGGTGGGTGGTGCCGTGCAATTTGTTTAAATTGCCATTTGTGGCGTGATTGAGACAGGTGTGTAATTTTAAGTGTAGGGTTTTAGTGTAGTTTTATTGCTGAGTGTATAGTGTTTGAGAAGGACAGGAGTATAAGTTTAGCTGTGGTTTAGCGTTTTAAGGAGGACAGGAGTGTAGTGTTTAAGAAAGACAGGTGTGTAGTGTTTAAGAAGGACAGGAGTGTAGTGTTTAAGAAGGACAGGAGTGTAGTGTTTAAGAAGGACAGGAGTGTAATATATGATATCTTAATTCTACCCTAGCGGCGGTTCTTTTTATAAGAATATGTCGTCGGTCGGCTCCCGGTGCCAATTTTCCTATTACTACTATAGCCCGGGGCAGCGGTTTTCGGGCGACATCTTGTTGTTCTGGATTACTCTCTACGGTAGTTGACGAATATTTCCCGTACCCCGTTCGCTTCGGAAATTTTGAAAAATATGTGGTTCCTTTCGACAGTGACCTTAGCAAATACGTGGTTACTGTCTTTACTCCTGATGAGGGTTACGTCGTTCGGTCCGCAGAAGTTAGCTACCGCCTTCCTCTTTCAAATTGAAATCTGAAAGAAAATATTGATTCGGAGGTGGCAATCATCTGAAAATTATTTTTTTCCGATGCCTTCGCATGATTCACCGGCCAGGGGTGCGATTCCATAACTTTTATCACTGCTATCACTGTCACACACACACACACACACACATTTCGCTGTATCACTCGTATGTACGACGTGAATTCATCGCACGTATCAATCTTATGATATCTATCGACAGTGATAGCAGTGATAGAAGTTATGGAATCGCACCCCAGATACCTCACTATTGCTCCGACTGAAGAAGATACCTTTCTTTTTAGATTATTTTTCTGTTGTCCTCGATCAAAATTGGTGAGCTTCTTTGGAATAGTATTTCAAACTGAAATCTGAAAGAAAATATTAATTCGGAGGTGGCAATCATCTGAAAATTAGTTTTTTCCGATGTCTCCGCGTGATCCACTCGCCTTGTCCCTCACTATCGCCCCGACAGAAGAAGATACCTTTTTTCTGGATTCATTTTTCAGTTGTCGTCAACTAAAATTGAGCAGCCTTTTCATAATAGTATTCAAAATCAGAATCTGCAAAAAAATATCAATTCAAAGATGGCAGTCATCTGAAATATATTTTTGTCCGGTGAATAATGCCCGGATCGGCGCTCCGAAAAGTAACCAGATTTCGGATCCGTGATTTTCGGTACCTAAGTACGCAACTAGCCTATGAAGGTGATTTCTAATCATCCAACCAAGACCAACCTGGTTGTTCGCGGTTGGTCCAACAGCCAATCAAAATCCGTGCACAAGGGGCGTTGGGCGAATCGCGTGCGCCCAGTATCACTGACCGGCTGCGACCGCTCGTAATTAAAAATCACGTTAAGTTGGTATCCATGGCGTTATGCTTTCTCAAAAACCAGATTGGCAGTCCTATCTAACGGCAAAAATCAGAAAGATCAAGAAAGAAGAAGTCAATAAGAAGAAAAAAGTATATCGTCGAATAAAAGAGTTAACTGTAAGTATACGCTTCTGATTATTTGTGTGAGCGTGCGCGTGTGCATATATCACTGAAACTACTGGAATATAACTACACTGGAACGTGCACTGGCAGGGTATCCAGCAACTGAGCATTTCAGAATTTCCTGAAAATTCCACGTGTTCCAGAGCAATAGTTGTCGTTTTTCCGGAGTAAAAACCCATATACATATTGGTCGACGCATTTGAAATACAAATATTTTTCTGCAAATATTTCCATTGGCACGAGCTTACTGTTAACTTATTAAGTTAAGTTGACAGCAAAAAATCTTTATAATCATTTTCAGAGTTAGATCAGTACGTGACTGCAGAAAATTCATTTTTAATTTTCGAATTTGAATACAAAATTTGAAATTTCGACAAATACGTCCCACTCACGCGTTTAACCCGGCAGTGCCTCCTCCAGTTTAGTTATATTTCAGTGGCGTATGTCCCAGATTCTTGCCCGGATTCAAACCGGCCATGTGGGATTCTCCGACAAAACTTGACGCCGTTTTCATAAACTAAAAAGTCATACTACCAATTCTAGATTATGGTATGATATGTTTCCAAACAAAATCCCACTCTCATGCGATGAAAGTGTATGCGCAGGAGACCCTTCGCAGCGCTGCGCAGGATAGATTCAGCGAAAGGTCTCCTGCACATACACTTTCAATGCAACAGACTGAGATCTTGTTTGAAAACATATTATACCATAATCTAGAATTGGTAGTATGACTTTTAGATCGGATATTTTTTGGCCAATAAATGAATGAAAAACTGCTTTTTGTCAAACTTCCAGTACGGCCCTCCCTCGAGGGACAGGGAGCAGAAAAATGAATTTTTCTTTAAATACCATACTGCTGTTGATTGCATGCGTTCTTTTGGCGGTTCTTGTGCTTCAATGTGATTCTTCTTTCAACAGATTGTCATGTCATTCACCGAGAAAACGCAGATCAATATTATAAAACAAATACGGGATCACTACCACGCTGAGTTAGAGGCCTCTGCCTGGATCTCCCGGAAGACGGTCAGGCAGATAGTCAAAGTAGTCTTCCGGAGGTCCGTTCACCCAGACAAGGTCAACGAACTGCGCGGGCTCATCGGTCATAACCGGGACATTATCCTGGCTATGATTGCGGCGGGCGAACTGGCCCCACTATACCGTACAGGTCACCGGGGCCGATTAGGTAACCTGGTGGCGCGCATCGTGAGTTATCTAATAACATTAGTTTGTCACGCAAGCAATAATTTTCACAACGAATGCATGTAAAAGTTGCTGGTTTGGGGCTGCGAAACGCCCGAACCGGCATATTCCATCACTTTTCCACCACGTGTGCGAATATAAGATTTGCATTAAAAAATTATTGATATAAATCAATTTATTTTGAATACTATCTTACATGTTTGACCTCGAGTATTGAATTTCTAGATTGATGACGTGGAGCCCGCCGCCGATGAGCCCGCCGCCGAGGAGCCCGCCGCCGAGGAGACACACACATATAAACAATTTATAATCATATACGGTTTATATTCATTGTCATATTTCATGTTCATTGATACAAACATTCACACAATCGTTCAAGAATATAACCTACTTTTACCAGTTAATTTTTCATATTTCATTTTATTTCATTCGACCTATTACATCCCTGACAAGATAATAAGGCCCAGAGTTTAAACAGTTAACGCGAGCCCTGTATAGGACTAACGGTGCGGGATCCAAAAATCGATCTATTGGAAGATAGTTCAAAATTATTTTTATTAGTTATCGTTGATAACGAGCGGTTATACTTAGACGCTTCGCGGTTAGGTATAGTCGGATTCGAAACACACGTGATGTTCGTGTGTCCACGGACTTTTTGATCAGTTAATATTTAAATCGCGGATCAGCACTCACGTACGTAACAACATGAAACGACGGTACGCGGAACGAAGGTTGGCAACAGCCCGTTTGTGACATCTAAACGTAAGCGTCGCGTTGAACGTCGACGTAGTCGGGTCCAATGTAGACTCACCTTAAGCATGTGTAAATCTGAGATCAGGGATGCTACAATTGCGGCTGAATAACTTAGCGACACTGTACGTCCATGCGGACTTAGCTGCGAAATATGACCGGACAACACTTATAGACGAGTTTATTAAGAAAAATAAGGTACACCGTACCGCATTTTCTTTGTCTCAATAAAATAAATAAAAATTTTGAAATGTGTATACCCCCCACCCCCCTCCCCACTTGAGTAACTCCATATCCGAAAATTTTACAAGTCGCCGGCTTTGATGATACCTATACTTCGTTTGCATGAGAAACCTTTTTTTACCTAATTTTTCAAAACTATGACTTATAACAAGTAAATAGTAATAATGAAAGTAAACGATAGAATTTGTTTCCTCCGAATAACTCTTTTTTTACGAATGATGAGTTTGTCATTATACCTACATTTTGTTGAAAATTTTCTCAAAAGATATTCTAGAATATTCGTGAAGCGGCACTTGATTCATGATTCAACTACCATAGAAGTTTCCAGTGCCTATTTGCTATCGCATTAGTTACATCGATAAGTATGTGAGAACGTTCGAGAGTTTTGCGCTACGGTATTTAGTTACATCTACAACTCTTGTGAGCAGGACCGAGATCGTTCGCGGAATTGCACGTGGCTCTCATGCTATTGTGACATTCTCACCTACCTTCAATACTAGGGTGGTTCTTATTTTGGGTATTTTCGAAATTTAATACGCGCACCCCCAAGAATCTTCCCAAATATATTTCAAAAAATGCCTGTAAAGTTTGAGCCCTTAATGATAATCAGAGATGGGCATTATTTGAAATATGTAAAACCATTTCAAATGGAAATGCAAAATGCAAAATAGGTATTTTCCATTTTCAATTGAAATGCATTTTTTTTACACCCATTTCCATTTCCATTTGAAATGGTATTTTTGTATGCATTTCCCATTTTAAATACTTTTTGAACAAAAATTTCGAAGAAAATGAAATTCGGTAATCGTTTAAGCAATCGTAAAAGTGACAATTTAGTTCGACTATCAGCGCCACTGATGCTTGAGGCCTCTATCAATAGTTGACTCATCAGCGTTCCAAAATTTACTACATGGAGCTAGTGAGTGCCGCGGGCCGATGAAAATTCCGAGCAGGCGTGCTTTTACTAAAAAGCTAGAAGAGGAGTACGAGAAAATTAAAGAAAAAACTAAGGAACTGCTCCAAGAAGCTATGTTTGTATGCACCACGGCGGATGTCTGGTCTTCTTCGAAGAGGAGTTATATGGGAATGACGGCTCATTGGATCGATAAAAATACCTTGGAGAGGAAAAACGTTGCTTTGGCCTGTCGGAGATTCAAAGGAGCACACACATTTGATAAGGTTGCAGAAATCATTGCAGAAATTCACTCTGAGTTTGGCCTAAAACTAAGTAAAATTATCAAAACAATTACTGATAATGGCAGTAATATGGTCAAAGCATTTAAGAACTTTGGCCAAGTGAACGAAGCGAGATCCTCAACTCCAACTGCAGGTGGTAATGACAACAATGAAGAAATTGGTGACGACAGTGACAATGATGATGATTATGATGATCTCTTGATTGTACATAATGACTTTGCGGAAGAAGAGAGCCTTGAGTATGAACTTCCAGCTCACGAGCGCTGCGTCACACATACACTGCACTTGTTAGCTTCAGCCGATATTCATATTAAAAATGTCAATGCGTTACCTTACAAGAGAGCCTGCAATGCCGCGCTTGCAAAATGTCAAGGATTATGGAATTATTGTTCGAAGTCACCCAAGGCTTGCGAAACGTACTTGGAGATGACAGGGAAATCGCCAAACTCACCATGTGCCACTCGCTGGAATTCTTACTACAACTGCATCGTGAACTTGTTGTCTGTATCTGAGAAACTCAACGACGTAATGAAAATATTAAAGCTACCAGCGTTCAAAGAGGCTGATATAGCTTTTCTAAAAGAATACACGACATGTTTAAAACCGATAGCTGACGCTATCACGAATCTGCAAGGCGAAAAAACGACGTATTACGCGGAGCTCCTTCCCGAACTCCACAGAATTAATAAGATACTTTGCCAACTTAAAATGGAGAACATGGTATACTGCCGACCTCTTTGTGAAATATTAGAAGCAGGGTTTAAAAAAAGGTTTTCTGCATATTTCTCCTTGGAGACGTCTGTGAACGATGCCATATCGGCGTCAGTTTCTCACCCTTATTTCAAAATGAGGTGGACGCCAAAACCAGATAAGGAACACGTCCGATCAGTATTTCTTCTGGAGTTGCGTAAGCTGAAAGACAAGTCAAAAACCAACATGAAGCAGTCGGAGCTAGAAGACCCTAATGCGACACGTGGCGACTCGTACTTCATGTTCCAAGCTGAAGAAGGTGAGTCTTCAGACTCATCGATAACGGCTGAAGGAAGTATCGATTTGGAGGGTCTTCAGTATCTCCAGGACAAGAGAACGGATCTGAATATGCTCCAGAACTACCCGACTGTGAGGCAGCTCTTCATCAGAGCAAACGCTTGCCTACCCAGCTCGGCGCCTGTGGAGAGGCTGTTTAGTTACGGAGGGATGATCCTCAGACCTCATCGCAGGAAAATGAATGATGAGACTTTTGAAAGACTGCTTGTAATAAAAGCTAACAGTATAAAAGAATAAAATAAAAATGACGCATAAAAAAAACCATTTTGCATTTTGAAAATACCTATTTCCTATTTTATATTTCAAATGCATTTCGAAATCGCCATTTACATGTTGTATTTCAAATGGAAAAACTTCACACCCATTTCCATTTTCCATTTAAATGGTTTAAGGTACCCATTTTGCACATCTCTGATGATAATATTAACACGTGCCTCCAAGAGCCTAAAGTTTTAAATGCAAAATACATGTATTTTCGTGCATCGATTGTATGAAAATTGTTATCTCACGAGATAATTGATCAAAAATTGTCAAACTTGGGTTAGTCGTTGCCAACAACTAGAGGTACAGAAATGTATTTTTATTATATATTTTTTTTTTTTACAGTAAATTTCCGACTTGTCGCGAAAAAGAGAGAGAGAGAAAAAAAAATTTCATGTTCATACTTCGGAAATTTATTGGGGAATAAAATATAATAAAAATACCTCTTAGTACCTCTTGTTGTTGGCAACAATTGAGACAAATTTCATAATTTTTGAGCGATTAGCTTGTTAGATAACAATTTTCATACAATCGATGCACAAAAATACATGTATTTTGCATTTGAAACTTTGGGCTCTTAGAGGCACGTGTTAATAGTATTATTAAGGGCTCAAACTTTACAGGCATTTTTGAAAATATATTTGGAAAGATTCTTGGAGGCGCGCGAATCAAATTTCGAAAATTCCCAAAATAAGAACCACCCTATTCAATACAGACAGCCGCACATAAGGCACCTTCTTCACCCTATATTAATATATTACCATTACTAGTTATATAAGAAACTACTCTATCGACCATAGAACACGCAAGGCTTACCATTTGTCAAAACTACTCGACCGTCGAGACATATATCGCGCATGGATAACCTTACCAACTCACGAAACACTTGCCTGTTCTACGGTAGATATATTAAGCCTATAAGTTTATATCCATATTTTTATACATAATTATACCTTTATATTTTAACCATACACACAGTGTACCATAAGACATACAGTATAAGCTAATGCTAAGAACGCTCCGCACCCTACGCACCCTACGCACCCTGCCTGTTCTACGGTAGATATATTAAGCCTATAAGTTTATATCCATATTTTTATACATAATTATACCTTTATATTTTAACCATACACACAGTGTACCATAAGACATACAGTATAAGCTAATGCTAAGAACGCTCCGCACTCTACGAGGACTCCGAGCAGACTAACGCATAATTTACCAAAAAACCCGAAAAGAAAGGGGATGGCTATACCTGCTACCCTTGGGACAAACAACCCCGAGCGGTCAAGCGGATGACTCATCAACGGTCACTTGTTATTCATACACAAAGTCGTTTACCAGTAACTCTAAACGTGCAATAACCAATAAGCCATCCTTGACTAACCAAGGGATATTTATTAAAAGTTGGTTATCAGGATATCAGGTACCCTAAAGGTAACTCAATAATATCTGATCAGGCTATGTGACCATCTAGCCAAAACAATTAGTCATATGCAGCTGCTCGGGATCCAGCGTGAGATCAGTATGCGGAATAAACAAAACCAAGTTACCCCACTACCATAGAATTAAGGACCTTATTTAAACCCCTACCACCTTTGGCAGGCAGTTCAGTCCCTACATCGACGTCAAACAATTAACTTCAAGTTCATTAGTTACCACAGTACAGTAACAGTGACATACTAATTCTATGTTCGTTCTTATTATTGCCTGGTCAGCTCTTGTCGACTTTAACGAATATACGGAATAAATCGCGCTTATGCTCTGTCTGATCCACATTAAAAGGATCACCGCGATACCTAATAATACTGAACTCCTTGGCAAAGTGTTAAAATATAGTTTAAACTCATTGAGCTAAAGACAATAAAAGACACTACCAAGTAAAGCCAACTTTATTCAACTAAAACCCTCTTAAGGTAAATTCATAACTCCATACATCTGGAATCCTATACACATATTTAATTAAGGCTAGCTTAAACTTCTTAGCCATCCACATAGGCTGGAAACATATAGCTTAGCCAGATTAACCCTTAAAGGGCACACTTTCGAAAAATTACGTAAAGAGCACACTGGGTTTTCGGCACCTGGGTCATTCACACGTGTGTTGTGCGGACGGTATAGAATATTTTTTCGCAGAAAAATCACCAGATGTAGTTTAGTACATCTTTTTCCAAGGAGAATAGGCTTTATAGCTATTTATTTGATTTAAATTAGTTAAAAAATTGCGTATTTGAAAAAAAAAACGGAAAAAATGAGTCTTCTCAGTCAAAAATTCACAACCAACGTAATTTCTAATATTTTCACCTAAAAATTCATGAGTATACTCTTGAAATATAACACTTTCAGAAAAAAATTAGTTCAATAGTGATGCTTTCAAAAAAATTATTTATTTCGACAAATGAAAACTAAATTCTACGATAAAATGAAACACTGGTTTTTTACATCTGAATCATGTTATTTTTATATAAATGCGTTGAAAATGCTATCAAAATGAAAAACTATGTGAAGGAGGCATACAAAGAGGTTTATTGAATGTTCACATTTCATTCAAAAACACCCACAATCGGTGCAAAGACCTGAGCGGTGATCATTGCACATCGGGCGCAGGCAAGCTGCGCAGCGCGATTTAGTTTTCCTGTCCTTGTTGGCAGGGCATACTGCACACCGTGCATAGTTGTCTGCCATCATAAGTTGAGGCTCAGCAAGTGTTACTGCTATTTTGTCAAGGCCCAAAATTCCAGCCAATGCGTAGCGAATGTCTTTGCGCAGTGTAGGAGTTTTGTATCGTTCTTCCAAGAAGGGTTTAGAAAGATGTTCTATTACATTTTCCAGGCACTGTTGTGCTGTTACTTTTGCAGGTTTCTTCTCGTTGATCAGCTTACATGTTAAGAGGACTCTCGCATTTACAATAGCCTGATCTAAAATGCCAAAGAAAACTCGCAACGGCCATCTTCTAGTGCGCCTGGCTGTCGAGAATGAATGGCACAGCTGATCAAAGGTATCTGTGCCACCTTTTGTTTTGTTGTAATGACGAACTATGTCTGGCTTTCCGTCAGTGACTTGAGTTGATGATGTGAACGAAGAAACTAACAGAACGATCTTATTTTTCTTCGGAGTGTATGACACTAATGTAATTTTATCAGAAAAGCAAAACTTACAGCTCGGAACCTCCTTACTCGCTACTTTCATTTCAGCTGGGATTTCTCGTTTGTTTTTCTGAATAGTGCCAGTTATTGTTAACTTATAAGGCTCTTCTAACATCCTCTCCAAAAGAGGGATGGCCGTGAACCAATTATCAGTTGTCACTGTGCGATTCGTTCCATGGATTGGAGTTGTAGCTTCGCGAAAAAAAAATTCTGGTACGGATTCGCCACTGGAGCGACCATGACTTTTCCCTAAGTAAGGAATAGCGTAGATCAAGTAAGCAGTTGCAGCATCGTTCAGTGTTTTGAACATTATTCCGTATTTATCGGGTTTTGATTTCATATAAACACGATGCTTACAACGTCCTCTGAAGCCATGAAGTTGTTCATCTACTGTGCATGTACTACTGGAATTATAATTTTTTGTACAATTTCCGATGAAAATATCCCAAAGTTTACGTATTGGAGCGAACCTATCCTCAACATTTCTTGTTCTTTTTACATCAAAACGCAAGCATACTGACAAATACATAAATCGTTTGTAAGGCATTACACATCTATAAAAAGATGTTCCATTTTCTTGACTCCAGAGCCTCTTTGCATCCACTCGATGAGTTTTCCACAAGCCAGAATAATACAGAAGAGCAATAAAAGCTTTTATTTCAGTTGCATCAGTGTCATGATGGTAGCTCTGATTATCTTTACCCTGAGCCATTTTAACAGCACATTGATTCTCAATTTGCTCATTAGTACATTCAACGATGATATTTATCATTTCATCATTGAATAAAACACTCCAAAATTCATAAATGGTCTCCAAATTCGCAGCATCGCCGATCGGACCAGGTGTGTTTTCAGGCAAAACAGGACAAAGTCGATCTGACCGGCGCGTCGATTCATTGGTGCTCCAAACGTAACCGTTTTTTCCCCTCAACTTTGATATTGGCCTTCCACGAGGCTTATTTTTTTGTATTCGTTCACTAAGCGGCGTATCATCAAGTTCTTCTTGCCGCTCTTCTCTTAGACGCTGTCGTTTGGAAATCAAGGCATTTTCCAGCTCGTCTTCGAGCTCATCTCCTTCATCTTCTGTCTCAGGATCATGCTCAAACTCTGAAACATGGTCTTCTTCGCTGTCACTTGGTTCCCCGCCAAAAATGTCTTCCTCAAACTGCGTATCTAACAATGTTTTACGCAGCGTTCGCTGTCGTAGATTGTAGGGCATCTACAAAAGCAAGAGACTATGAAATAATACACAAACAAAAAAATTCACTTTAGATGATATACTTACCTTAAAAGTTGAACATAAATCAATAATATTACAAGAAAAAAATGTGTTACAAAATCACTTTTTCACGCACGAACGGCACACTGGGTGTTGCACACCCACCGGTTTTTCAGCGTCTACTTTGAACAGTTGCTGACATATAATGGCGCTTGGTTCCTTATTACAAATTTACTGTACTTACATTCGGGGTCCTAATGAACTGCCAGATGTCGACACACATACAATTTTTTCGATTTCAGTACGGTTTATTAAATCGCAAAGTTGGCGTTGGGTGTTTGACACCCAGGGTGCTATTTAAGGGTTAATACGCTCCTATATTCAACCACGGCTTGGGACCTAGGTAACATAGCCAAGTTGGATTTCCATTATCCACCAATCAAATTCCAAAACACAGCACACCATTTCGAGATAGATGAAGAAGGCTGGAGTTTAAAATCCCCTAGCCGACATTTACTCTCACTTGATTAAAACGGCCAATTTTAGGGAATTAGGCCTAAATCAAACTTACCTATACGGCTAGAGTAGTCTCTTAGCCTGGGCAAGTCTTTCACTATACGGCTGATCACCCTGTATTTAGCCGAGGGCATACACAACCCTAACGTTAAGGCCAGGCACTCTCTACTGGGCCAAACGTAACTCACCTTTCCTTCCCCCTTGTAGATGTACGGAGTTGTGACTCGTAAACGCGAACACCGTGCAGGGAAGAAAGTCCGAGAGCGTATCACCAGGGCTATAGAAAGGGACACCAGAATCCTTCAGCAGGTATTGGAACAAAACCCCTCTCAGATAGAGGTCATTGACGAGTGCGTTAGAGAAGCCTACGCACACGTCTACTACGAGGGCCAATCAGACGACAGCCGAGATACTGTTATAATAACAGAGGCACCTATTCGCCAACACGAAGCAAACCCCTCTGTTCAGTACGACCAATCAGGCCCGAGCTTCCCTCAGAATCATAACCAACCAGAGGACGGCAACTTCAGCCCTCCTTACCCAGGACAGGACTCAAATCACGAAGATCCGCTCCCTAGAACAATAATCCACCACTCAGTGGATTACCAAGGTGCACGCTGTGTAGTCAGTACCATCGAGGCAACGCTAAGTCAACGCATCTTCAACGCCGCTCCGCACGATTACCAATATCAACCCTCTACGCCTAAGATTGTGGAGATCATTGACTCAGACTAAAATAACCACAGACATTGTGAGCATACAATAAATCTTTTCTTTATTCATTTTTTCATACAAATTAAAGAGTGTATATTCGATAATTAATTACCTGTGAACCTCCTCGTAAGTCCCGTTCATGTGAACGTTATAAATGGAGGTAGTCTAGGAACCTGAGTCAGGTATTTGAGATAATAAGGGACATTGAGTCTTGAGCTTAGGGCCATACTTTGATATAACCTCGGTATTTCTTGATATCCGTGGCCAGTCTGTAACACTATCTTATTTACGATTTCAACCCTAAGCATGAGGGGTATATATGAAGAGCCTAATCCATGTACCAGCACGTCAGTCTAACTCAGAATCTCAAACGAACACCAACCATCATCAGCCAGCAGTCAATCAACGATCAACCAGCTTTTCAACCATTAGCCAATCATTCAACCATCGGAAAATCAACTAGTGCAGTGTTTTTTAAAGTGTCAAGTGAGAAAAACATAGGTGAGTGTAACATACTGTGATTAATACCAAAAAGTTGATAACATCAATAGAATTTTGTTTCAAGTTGTCATGAATGATGATATACTATTTTTATATGTTGATTCATTTGTGTGTTTTTTTCTGTATGACACATGAATCTTCAAAAATTTAGATAGTTTTACGCAGGTCAGAAAATTGGTTTAAATCTGTCTTTGTATTTATTTCAGAAATGTCTCATTATAACGTCAGATTACCACAAGAGTGGACAGCTGATATATCAGCTCCTCAATTGGAGGAGCTGATGGAGTCGGTTCGCGTGATGATTCAATTGGCAGCAAACCAACCACCGCAAACTATGATGTTAATGGAGTATCGGGGAGTGATGGCGGAACTGGTGGAACAACAACCAGGAGTGTGGTGGTTCCACAAAATCTGAGAAACATTTTTAATATTATTACACACACACACACGCAATTACACATCGTATCGTAGATTTAATATGTTATATTCGAAGCTCTTATTTTAAATTAACACATACACACACGCACACACACACACACACACACAGAGTTTGTAATATATATTTAGCTGGGATAATAAATTTTTATATTGAAAAATTATACTTTCAATTTTATTCTTCCTGAATTATTTTTTCCTTCATGAATACATATTTCTAATTGAATATATCAACCCTCCTGACTGTTGGATTATCTAGAATACTGAACTTTATCTAGAAAGGTCATTCAATAATAAAGGCGTACAATTTTGAACGATCAGTTTATTATTTTGAATATAGAAATTAGCTTTTACATTCAAGTATATTCTTAGAATTTTAATAGAATACTGAACTATATCTAGAAAAGTCATTCAATAATAAAAACGTACAATTTTAATCAATCAGTTTATTATTTTGAGTATAGAAAATTAGCTTTTACATTCAAGTATATTTTAGAATTTTATACGATTAAATTCGCGACACAATGTTTTGTAATTAATAATAAATTACTTAGATATGGTTGAATTCGACTTGGTTGTATGACCCTCCGAGGTAGCGCATCCGCAGTCGGTTTTCCTCACAGGCGGTCAGCATTGCTTGGAACATCTCGTCATCGTTCAGCAGCTTCGCTACCCTCGCTGGCAGAAACACGGTGACCTCTCCGTCCACGTCCACCGTTATTCTGTTACCGAATTTTGTTTTGCACTGGCGAATATCAGTGATTCGGCAGTCTATCATTGTCTCCAATTCCGATAGCTTTTGAGTTGGCAGAAATCCCTCCAGTCGTCCAACCTTGTTTATCTTTGTGAGGTCCATAATATGTCTTCGTTCAAACCAAATTTATATTTTCCAATTGCTTCGTAAGTCGATTGAGGTCTGATCTGACTTGAATCAATTTTTTAACTTCGTTGATATTCTTTATTAGCAGTTCAAGTCGCACTTTCAACTCACGGTGCTTGAGAGTGGTTCGAACCATTCGAGAAATAATTGTAGTATGAGATGTTTCAGTGCAAATTTTCGCCCTTTCATAGCTGGCAACCCCTCTACTACTTTCAATCAAAAACTGAAATACACAAGTTTCTAGAACGTTCCAAAAGATCTTTCCAGAGTCGGTTATTCCAAGAACAATTTTTCTAAGAATCATTAGGCTTATCATAATTTTGCATTTCAACGCGCAAAGTAACTCGATCCCTCAAAAACTTCCAACAGGGTGCCGAAAAATTCCAAGAACCGTTTGTTTTGAAAATTCCACGAATCATTAGCTAGGACTTGGATCTGCAGGTTTTTGCGCACGATTCGCAGGGGTATCAAATCTCACAGGGTGCCGAAAAATTCCAGGAACTTGACCTTGAGGAAGCTTCTGGAAGCAAGGGTTAGAATTAGGGTATGTGACGTCATACTAAGGGCGCGTGAACGTCAATTTTACGGTGTGTGACGTCATATTAAGGGTGTGTGATGTCATATTAAGGGTGTTTGACGTCATATTGAGGGTGTGTGACGTCATATTAAGGGTGCGTGCCGCCAACTTTAGGTGTGTGACGTCATTTTGACAGGTCAGAACAAGCCAGCAGGCATCAGCGAGCATGACGTCATCCTATCACCCCCTTCCACCACCCTCGCACGGACACGGCGGAGCCATGTATGTGTGTGTGTGCGTGTACGTGTGCACTTACACGCGTTGGTCCAGAACCGGCCTAGCCTATCTACTATTGGCAATTCAACCGAATGCCATTCGGTTTGAAAAATGCTCCAGCGACCTTCCAAAGGTTGATGGACCAAGTGCTTCTCGGGTTACAAGGCTTGGAGCTATTTGCATATCTCGACGACGTAGTCATATACTCCAGTTCGCTTAGGGAACACGAAATGAAGTTCGATAGGTTAGTTAAGAGACTTAGGGAAGCAAACCTCAAACTCCAGCCCGACAAGTGCGAGTTTCTAAGACGCGAAGTGGTGTATCTGGGACACGTGATTAGCGAAGAAGGTGTTAAACCAGATCCGGGGAAGGTAGAGGCAGTCAGAGAATTCCCGAGACCAAAGTCAGCAAAGAATATAAAACAATTTTTGGGGCTTGCAGGATACTATAAACGGTTCATACCAAATTTTTCAAAAATAGCAAACCCTCAACTAACCTGCTGAAAAAGAGGATGAAATTCGAATGTGGGGAGGCGTAGGAGATAGCTTTTAACGAATTGCGGACTAAATTGTGCAGCAAGTCAATACTTCAGTACCCGGACTTTACGAAACCTTTCATCATAATAACGGATGCATCCGGATATGCAATAGGAGGCGTCCTTAGCCAAGGAATCATAGGAAAAAATTTACTCATAGCTTATACCTCGCGGTTACTCAACCCAGCTGAACGAAATTATTCAACGCCCGAAAAGGAGCTTCTCGCGATAGTTCATGACGTCAACCATTTCAGACCTTACATCTACGGAAGTAAATTCACCCTGGTCACAGACCATAAACCATTGGTTTGGTTAAACTCCGTTAAAGATCCAACGTCGCGTCTGATGAGATGGAGACTAAAGCTTGCTGAATATGAATATACGGTAGTCCACAAGGCTGGTGCAGTTAATTCCAACGCTGACGCACTTTCAAGAAACCCCGCCCCGAAACGGCAAGTATTAACGACAACTAGGAACGCTGGTGCTATCGCGGAAAAAACCTCTCCAAGGATAGAAGAAATAACCGGAGATTTGTTTACCGTAGACCCGAGTTACTCGTTGGCACACTGCGTAGCAGCAGATCTAAACATGGAAGCCGATATAGCCCTAGAATTCAGCGATAAATTCGGAAGAGTAAAAGGCCTCAAGAAACAGAACAAACAGGCGAGGGAAGTCGCCTGGTTGAAAGATAAAGATAGGTACATCTTTTACCTGATCACCAAGCAGAAAAGTGACGATAAACCGACGTATGCAGCCTTAGAGCAGTCTCTGAACTCATTGAGATCATTATGCGATAAATTAGGAAATTATAAGCTTATAGCTATGTAGTCCAGTGGACGTACCTGCTCATAGATACGATTTTGCCATATCAGTAAGTGTTAGCACTTTTCTTATAGTTTTCGACGTCCTGAATCCAATGGTGCAAGAATTTTTGCGCTATGGCGTGAGGAAGGGGTTAAAAAAAATTTTTGAACATCGAAATTGCAATATTTCGATAACGACGAGGAAAGTGGAAAATAGTTTCAGACAAGAGTTTTAGAGAAATATAAGCCGCGTAAAAAATAATTTAACTTTTTCTCTCTGAAATCGATAGGTGAGCCAGTGGAATTATTTTAAGATTTTTGAAAGCGTTAGACAGAAATGGAGGAGTGGGGCGACAGGCGAGCGCGGAGAAGGCATGGCGGACCAGTGGTGGGGGTACCCAGGGTCTTGCGCGCTGCCGACATTGGGAGAGTAGAGCAGCGCGCAAGACCCTGGGTACCCCCACCACTGCCGACATTGGGAGAGTAGAGTAGCGCGCAGGACCCTGGGTACCCCCACCACTGGCCCGCCATGCCTTCTCCGCACTCGCCTGTCGCCTCCACTCCTCCATTTCTGTCTAACGCTATCAAAAATTTTAAAATAATTTCACTGGCTCACCTATCGATTTCAGAGAAGAAAAGTTGAATTATTTTTTACGCGGCTTTTTTTTCTCTACAACTCTTGTCAATGAGTGCAATTTCGATGTTAAAAATTTTTTTCAACCCCTTCCTCACGACTTAGCGCAAAAATTCTTGCACCATTGGATTCAGGACGTCGAAAACTATAAGAAAAATGCTAACACTTACTGATATGGCAGAATCGTATCTATGAGCAGGTACGTACGTCAACTGGACTATTCATGCGACGGTAGAGTTATTCATTATATTACTTTATCATTTGTACAAGTGTCACCGCGAGAATCGCGAAGAGGATATTTTCATGCATTATGCATTGTTATCATCTATATAAAGATTTCTCTTAATGTAGGTTCTCTTCACGAACCCGCGTCGACACACACATATAAACAGATTATATTCATTGTCGTATTTTATGTGCATTTGATTCAAACATTTACACAATCGTTCAAGAATATAACCTACTTTTACCAGTTAATTTTTCATATTTCATTGTATTTCATTCGACCTATTACATCCTTGACAAGATAATAAGGCCCTTAGTTTAAACAGTTAACGCGAGCCCTGTATAGGACTAGCGGTGCGGGATCCAAAAATCGATTTATTGAAAGATAGTTCAAAATTATTTTTATTAGTTATCGTTGATAACGAGCGGTTATACTTAGACGCTTCGCGGTTAGGTATAGTCGGATTCGAAACACACGTGACGTTCGTGTGTCCGCGGACTTTTTGATCAGTTAATATTTAAATTGCGGATCAACACTAACGCACGTAACATACGAATGAAAATTGGTGTCAGAAGTGGGATTTTGCGCCTGTGATGTCCGTATGGGGTCACAACGAGAATGTTGTTGCCGTATGGATAGATATTATGGGGTTCGCTCCCGCTTTACGTGCGGGCGCACAACTAAGGGAAGTGGTATGGCAGGTGATTGAATGATTTGTGGTGAGTAAGTGATACTTTACGTTTATTCATAACAATCAAACTTGTACTAGTGAATGGTTAGTGGAGAGTAATGAATGGGTGATCGGAAAGGAAAGGTTCAGAGTTAGGGAATAGAGTGTCGTTGTTAGAGAAGTTTGGTGATGATGATTATAGGAATAAGGAAGATTGATTTAGAGTGAAGTGAAAGGTTGATGGTTGACGTAGAAGGAAGAAGTAGTTAGGTAGATGGTTGCCGAAGAAGTGTCGTGGTGAGGAATTAGAGGAATAAGGTAAACTAGGGATTTAGGTAAGGTGGGAGGCCACGTGTAGCTGAGGATGCATCAGGCCACCGGATGCATACTCAGCGGATTATCTAGTTGCTTGGAGGCTAGAGGAAATTATAGATAGGGTGACCGGATGTAGGTGAAAGATGAGGAAGGTGAAGTCTGGGACGTAACACCCGCCCCCCGTTAAAGGGAACATAGGGGTGCAACACCTATGTGACCAAGGAAGTATGTGTGAAACGTGGATGTAGATTAGTATGAATTAAATGATACAGATTTCCTTATTTACTAACATTACAAGAGTTATAGTTCTAGATTATGTACTAGATGAATGTAACACTTGTGTAGTGTGAATTGTGTGGTGAATGGACCAAGTAGTGTGGCATAAGCCTTTATTAGGTCCGATAGTACATATGGTAAAGTATATGATATAGCGTGATTGTGAATTATTCCTAGATCTAGAGAAGAAAAGATAGCAAGGGTAATTGAAACGTTTTCCGGTACACTCGCCCAACCAGGGTATTCCCGAAATGTACAAGACATTATTGAGCGGATGCATCGCTACATTTACGATCTTCTATGTTCTACAGGTTGCTTAATTAATAGAAATTCCTTGATATACTTGACCTAACCAGGTCATAAAATTTCCAACCTTCAAAAGTAAACTCAAGTAGTATTGAAGTTAAGGTATGTTTTAATTCTAATGATTCTACCCCTACATTAGCCTACTCTGTCTAGATCTTATATGCTTATATTCTTATTTATTTCTGTTAGAATTATTTACTTGACTATCGCACTGCCTTCAAACATTACTTCATTCGAATTATATGGGCGAGTATAATTGAAAGAGTATTATGTTATGTCAGGTTGTTATCAGTTCACAGCTGGGAGGTGTCAAGTTCAACACATGAGTTCGCTGACTCGCTAGCGAGAGCCTGTGTTGCTGCTGTGTGCATATAATTATTATACTAGTGTTCTGATGTTTGGCTTCTATTGATATTTGTTAATTCTGTGAGATTTTATAAAAAGATGGTACAAATTCTTCGGTACACTAGATTAGGATTGCTCTCGAAGTGTTTGGCACTGTCTAGTGTCCATTAACCTAGGCGATACCATTGATAGATTGCAAGAGGCATTTTCCGAACCTTATTTAAAAGAAGGTTTTAATTTCTGTGCGTTCCAACGGGTGTGTTTGGGCTAGGGTTAAAGCCAAAGGTTGCGGTTTTAGGGACTTTGTGTGTTGTATTTCCCTGGTTGTTACGGGTTCTGAGTAGATGAGCAAGGCGGGTTCTGGATCAACGCGTGTTAGTGCACACCGACACGCACCCCCACATGCAAACCCAGCCGTGTCCGTGTGAGGTAGGTGGAGGGGGGCACCCGCACAGACTGTCGTGTCCGTGTGAGGCAGATGGAGGGGGCAAGATAATTGGTCCAGAACCCGTTAGACGGTCCACCCCCTAACGGTAAAGCGCGTTTCCCGCTTTTGACTGGTTCTAATCAAGGTCACTCGTTACCCGACCCACCCCCTAACGGTGCCCCGGTACCACCCCCCGTGTCGACCCCCCTAACGGTAACTGTTCTGTTCACACTTACGCGGCAGACTTCCTTGCTTGGTCTGAAACGTCCGAAGTGAACTCCTACAAGACTAATTAAAGGGTTGCAGGTGATTTAGATGGGTATGAACGATGAACACTTCGTACTATTTAACAATATATATTTTAAAAAACACAAAGTCTTATATGTACAAAGTTTACCGAACTATTAGATTAAATTTATCGTGAGGAACTAATGGTAGTTATGAGTTGATTGGTTTTTGCTTATTTGAGTTGGAATTATTGAATTAAATTGAAATACACGAGTTGAATCGCGGAGAGCACAAGTCTTTGATTCTTGAGTTGCTTGCTAAGTGAAGACGAGATTCACGCGTGATAGACGTTGTGACACTGTCGATTTTGTCTAAAGATCTCAGTTTTATGGAAACTAGTAAATAGAAAATAGTACATAGCTCAGTAGAGAGGGAAAAGAAGTGGGTGTAAAAAACATAGGTTTTCTAATTTCCATTGGTGAATCTTATGTGTGAGAATAATAGATAGGGCGGCACGAGTTAGCCTGAAGGGCTGGCGTAACGGTACTCGTGTACCTAGGGTAGAAAACCCTTGATTCCGCGAAAGTTTGACCGTTGGCAATGGTAAAACATCTGGCTTGCAGAAGGCAGCGAAAGTTTCGTGAAGTCATAAAAATCTGGCGACCAGCGATGCGTATTTTCCAATCATAAATGTGAACATGCGAATACGTGATTTTAGTTAGTTTTTAGGGATTAACTTGAGTTTTTAAGAAGGTTCGCCTTGAAGGTTTCCTTCTTCGAAAGGAATGACTCAGACAGACAGTTGACCTTAACTTAATTGTATGCTTAGATTGTAAACTAGCTAGAAACTATCTCTCCGAAGGAACAGTAACCGTCAGACCCCCGCCCCGGCGTGACGGTCGCGATCCCCCCTCTGACCGCTGCGATCCCCCGTCTGACCGCTGCGACCCCCCTCTGACCGCTGCGATCCCCCCTCTGACCGCTGCGATTTTCCCCCACCGAAACGCCACCTAAAACTCCCCTAGCGGTTTTGTAACAATGATGCAACATACCTAGATCACTAATTTCTAATGTTACGGTTACTGGAAAAGGAATCTTTCAAAACCGAATAACGAAGAATTTTTACAGAAAAATATTTAATGTAAATATGAAAAAAGCAATTGTAACAAATCAGCCCGACAGACCAACCAATCGGACAAAGAAAATACAATTACATACGCAATCATTTAATTATTCAGAAACATTATTAAATTATTACTAAGAATATTATAATATCATCGGATTACTAATAATGAACCATGACGTGAGAAAATACAATTACATAAAGAATTACTAAATTATTAGGAAACATTATTAAATTATTACTTATAGTATATTGTAATATTGTCTGATTATTATTTACGAGCCATGACGTGGTAAGAGTAAAAACAGTCCCCCGAGACCTCGGCCTCAAGCGGCTCGGCTACTGAAAAAATTTTAAAATAATTAGAATGCAGATTCTAATTGGTGGAATATTTTCATGCATGTCGGAAAAGAATTCGTTCCGATAATGTAATATCTGAAACACTTTTATCATTCGAAATACTCAAATTAGTGTAATTGGATTATTTGAAAGCCTTTTTACCTTGCGGACAGTTTTTAAGACATCTGAGCATTATTGTCCCCCGAGGCCAACGCCTCATGCGGCACGGCTACTGAAAAATGAAAAACTTATTAGAATGCAGATTTTAATTGGTGGAATATTTTTATGCATGACAGAAAGAATTCGTTCTAATAATATAACATCTGAAACACTTTTATCATTCAAAAATACTGAAATTAGTGTGATTGGATTAATTAGGAGCCTTTTTTACCCTGCAAACAGTTTGCAGACACCTGAGTCACCGATTCCTCAAGCCTCTCGAATTTGTATAGTCCGTTCGCATCATAATTGAATTTACGGTCGGCGTCTAGATACAACTTTGCCGCCGCCATACACCGTAAACATTTATCCCATTTGACTCTCAGCAATGGGATCCCGCAATCCTCGCAAAACCAAAATTGAGGCATTGCGTTGAGGGACATAAGATAATGGCCCGCCTGAACGTCCCACGGTCCAGGATGTTTTATTACGCACTGTTCACAATAAACACCCTGTTGCGTTACATCTCGGACATAGACCGTATTGTAGCACCGAGCTTGACATCGAAACCTCTCCCAAAACTCTTTCTCCCGTTCAACCCATTCTTTTTTGTGGGTCAAACCCCACGTTTCGATAACTTGTACTAGCATTTTAACTGCTGGCGTTTGAAATAGAATCGGAATTGCTGAAATAAAAATCAGAAAATCAATAAATTAAAACTCACAGTATTCACAAAAAACACTCTCATTGTAACACGGAAAAGATTCGCAATACTCACACATTTCGATATTGGTACAGTCCGACCTCTCAATAAGAACGAAAAGCCCCCAAGGGGAAGAGTTTTTCCTAGAATTCGAGTACCCCCACCAGGCGCGCGCTCCACACTCACTAACTCTGTCTGTCTCTCTCTCTTCCTTCGGCATGCGATCTTCTCAATGAGAACCGGAGAATAAGAAGTCGGAGTGGGGGAAGTGCTCGAGCGAGAAACTGGGGAAGCGTTCTTATTGCGGGCGTTCTTATTGAGAGGTCGGACTGTAATATATTTTTTATGGAACGAACTCAACACTGTACAAGATCTAAGTCGCGAATGAGGTCAGTACGCGATCGTTCATTAGTGTGCAGACTTCCGTATGTCATATATGCAACAATAAAAAATGCAACACATACTTACCCTCGAAATCTTCGTCACCGAGACACCCATCCCGGTACCAATATTAGAGTTTGCGTGTTGTTATAACGTATTAAATATCAAATACAGTCCGGCAGCATTGCTCAAGCTGTACAACGCACCGAATATTCTAAACAATACGATAACACGTTATATTGGAGTGGTGAACCATTCTACGAACCACATTAATTTTATAGTTCAGTAGAAGACGCTAAATTATAGAGATAATGTAAAAAATAGTTAGACACATGTTGAAGATAACACTCGGATGTGGTATTTTGAGAAGAAAGTCTCAATCAATCAAGTCGAGTCAATTATTGATGTTAAATTGCCTGACGTTTCGGCAGTATTGTTCTGCCCTCATCAGAGGCTGTTTATTAAAAAAAAAACAATATACAAAATAATATAAAAGAATACAAATTGAGTCAAAATACAGTCAAAAATTAAAATATAAGAACGAATAACACGTATTGAGATTAAAAAACATAGTAGTCCATAAAATAAAAAACAGAGATTGACAATAGAAAGTAAAGGAAACAACGTCAATGTGAATAAAATTACAAACTCAAAGTGTAGGAGTTATAACAATACAGAAAAAATAAGACCAATGACTTAGTGCTTTGTGAATTAATTAATGCAGTATACGAAAAAGAAACAAACCTTGGATGTCAGTGGTAATCCATATTAACTAAGCAGATCTAACCGGCTACTGTCCTCTTGTGATTAAGAGTAGTCAATGAGACCAGGTGTGACAATTCGCATTATAAATAGACTAACAGTGGTGAGTCACTGTGTTGACATACTCAGTTAACTAGAATTGTCAACCACCCTAAAAACTACTGACGTCAACGGATGACGTCAATGAATGTTTTGGAAGTTATAGGTAAAACCAAAACATCACACAGACATTCCAGTTTCGTATAACAGCACTATCACCTGTAACTACACTTAGAATCTATGAGACACTTCTAGATCTTAACCTATGTAGCATATTAGAATAAGGTAGATGTAATTTTTTTGTGTCTTCTTTTTTATTTAAACCATTTGGTTGTAAATTAATGCGAAGCATTTCTGAGGTGATCCTTTTGGACCAAACTGATTCCCTATCTAATACTACTGGATTATCCCAATCGAAAGTGTGATTGGTTTCAACTTGATGTAAAGAAACGACAGAAAGTGTCCCTGAATCTTTTTTGATGTTGTCTCTATGCTCTTTTAGTCTAGTCTTAAGCTGGCGCTTGGTTTCACCAACATAAGACGCTGTGCAATCGTTACATTGGATCTTATAAACTACATTACATTGATCTTCTTTAACCATGCGGTCTTTGCCTTTGGTGACAACCGTGCTTAAGTTATTGTTTATACAGGAGACTGGTGTGAAGTCAAATTGCTTAAGTGATCTACTAAACTTTTCAGTGAACCCTTTAATGTAAGGTAATCTAACAAATTTGTTTTTTTGTGCGGTGTACCCCTGTAACAGTCATGATAACTGAGGTGTTTAGACTAGGGTCAGTCAACGTGATAATAATGTTATTATTGTTCCTGTGTAGCTTCTGTGAACTCAAATGTTTAATCCTATGTTTTATCAATCCTTCAAAAAAGGTATCCGGATAGTTGTTATCCCGTAGTAAGGTTTTAATTAAATTGAGATTATCAGCGTGGAATTTCGGATGAGATAAGGATATCCCTCTGTCCACTAAATTAAAAACCATCGCTCTTTTTTGGGATATAGGATGTACTGAGTCAAAGTTCAAAAATCTACCAGAAAAAGTTGGTTTTCTATACCAATTAGTAATTATCATGTTGGACTCATCCCTAATGACATAAACATCTAGGAAGCTTAACCTTCGGTCATATTCCAGTTCATGAGTAAACTGTAGTCGATCATGATAACTGTTAAAGGTATGTGACACGTGGTCAATGTTTAACTTCGGAATACACATGATAATGTCATCAACATAACGATAGTAAAAAAGTGGTTTAAAATTCAGTTTAGACAAACACTCCCGTTCTAAATCTACCATGACAATGTCAGCTAGAATAGGTGAAACCGGTGAACCCATGGGGGTGCCGAAAATTTGTTTATAATACTGATTATTAAACTGAAAATAAACATTGTCTAACAAATAAGATACTCCTGCTAGTAATTCACTTGAGGGCATAACCGTGTGTTTAGCAATAAAAGGATATCTATTAGTTAACGCGGTCTTAACTAGTTCAGCGGGTACGTTGGTAAACAGAGATGTGACATCTAAGGAGATCAAAATATGATCACCTGGAACTTGTAAATCCCTAAATTTATCAATCAAGTCCCAACTGTGTTTAATATAAGAATCAGCTTTTGGTATACTATTCGTTAACAAGTTGCTTAAAAACTTAGACATCGAATAAGTGGGACTACCTATAGCTGAGATAATCGGTCTGAACGGAGTGTCTTTTTTATGTATTTTAGGTAGACCATAACCTTTGGCTAAACTAGTGTTCGTTTGCGTTAACTCATTCCTGTGTAATTGTTTTGGAAGAAAACAGTTGGCATTCCACCTATCTAATAATCGGTGGGAAGTTTTTCGTAGTGTGACTAATGGGTTCTTATTTACTAGTCTATAAGTATTAGTGTCGGCAAATAAAGTGTTCATTTTCTGTATGTAACTGTCTTTGTTTAAAGCTACCGTGACATTACCTTTGTCTGCCGTGGTGAAAAAGATGTTATTATTATTCCTAAGGAATGAACGCGTTCCATTTAATTTCTGAGCCGCCACACGGTCTTCAATACTAATATGCTTATTACTGTGTGTGGAGTGTTCAATGTGACTAATAAGTTTTTTTCTAATATCTTTTTATGCTCATCCGATACTGAAGGTACGTTGATTGAATGTTCCACGTTTTTAATAATAATAATAATCGTGCCCTGGTCAAGGTTGGTTTGTGGTGCAAATTTCGGACCTAACGAAACAAAGTCAACGACTTCATCAGGAATGATCGTTTCTGTTAAGTTTACGAACCAACGTTCACTAGATTTGGACGCAGATGTAGATGTATCATGTTTGAGTAAACGTTCAACTATTGGTTTGTGTGACAGCTTATTGAATTTATGTGTGTAATGGTCATTAAGCTATAATAATAGTTAACCGACCGATACAGTAATTACATTTTGTATTGCTAACGGTATTAAAATCTGCACAAAACTGGATTCGTTACCGTTACCTACTATACGTGGAAGAAGGTAGAGCAGAAAATTTTTTTCAAAAAAATAAGTTTCACAATATATAGAAAACTCTTGAAATTCTGGGGGGCGGGGAGGTGGAGCACGTAGATTTGATTTCACCTCCTATAAAAACCGCATATTCCTACCGTTTTCTCACTCATTCGAGTTTTACTTGCACGAGAAGGTGTTCTAGCAAGAAAGACTTGTTGTGTCCTGTTGAAACAATTCACCTTTAAAATGGATTGTGAAAAAATAAATAAAGTTTGCCGTATGGACGACTTCTTACCTACGAAGAAGATATCGGAGCTTGAAGTTGGAAAAGATTATAAAGTCACTTCATTTAAATCTGTTACCACTAAGTTCGGTCCCAGAACCATGGTTGCGATCGAAAATACTTTTACGATGTTTCTACCGGCTAGAATATCAGAGGCTTTCAACGATGATAAGGATCAGTTGAAGCTGCATGAATCTGCTGCTGAGGAAGATCGTCTACGCCTGCGATACCTCGGTGGACAATATAACCAGTGCGAATTTCTTTACAACTAAAACCCAGTATTGAATTTCTTTATATCTAAAACCCCAGTGTTCAAAATATTTGTGATTATTTAAATCGAAAGAATTTATTCGTGTTCATAAAAGTTATCTTCCCCTGAAATTTTCATTCGTTTACTACTACGTGGGGGAATATAAACTGAGAAAATGGATACTGAAACGTGTTTGAGGTTAATAAACATTGTAGAAAGTGCTTACAAGTTGCTAGACGCCGCATCGTCTCATCAAATCCAGCGATGGGAAAAACTGTGTAATCGCAACATCAGGCTTTTGAATAAAATCTTGAGAACAGTTACTCTTTCGGTCGGGGAAAGACACAGAATTGTAACAACAGCTTCCATACTCCAATCGTTGGGTGAGAAATTTAAAAACAGACAACGAAGTGGTAAAGGTATTGGAACATCAAGAAGAAGAATAAGAGACAGAGTTCAGTGGAAGGACTTGGAATCTGTATTCAAAGGTCGAATACGCACTGGTGTCATCGTAAATCTACGCCATAAGGATATAAGATCTTTTCTGCAGGATTCGAAAAGTATAACGAACATACGATTAAAAAATTACCTAGTCAAAGCGGGCAATTTGAAAGTGAATGGTGTATTAGCTTGCAAGTTTTCTATTCTGAAGAACGGTGAAACCGTCGAAGAGACAAAATTTTTTAACACAAGAAATGAAGTTATCCTCCCTGAAACAAATATTAAAAGGTGGTTCGATGAGAGTCTGATTGATCGCTTGCTGGTGAAGGTTGAGGATTTCCAAGAGCGAGACTCAGGCTGGACGCTGATCGAAATTGTCAATCTGATGATCAACATTAATCGGTACGAGCCACTACGCGGAGGATTATCCACCTACGTGCAATTATCACCGAGTATACAGAACAAAAAAGCTGTAGTGAACATCAAGAATAGCGATGAATACTGCTTCCTGTGGGCCGTCACTGCAGCCCTTTATCCTGCGGATAACAACGTTGATCGAACTAATTCTTATCCTCATTATAGCTCGGTACTCAATTATAGGGGTATTAATTTCCCCATAACCCTAAAAGATATTTCGAAATTTGAGAAAATCAACGGTCTAGCAATAAATGTGTACGGTCTGGAACCCGTTCGGAATATGCCTGATGAAATAGTACCCCTTTATTTGAGTAAAAACGAATCAGACAAACCTACAATTCACCTTCTCGCCGTGAACAGTGAGGCAGAGACCGAACATCAGATTGTTTTCCACTTTGCTTGGATCAAAAATCTCTCTAGATTATTAGCTTCTCAAATATCAAAGCATAAAAGCACCATATTTTTGTGTGACAGATGTTTATGTCATTTCCAAACCGAAACTTCGTTCGAAAAGCATAAACTGGACTGTGCGAACATGAATAAATGTAAAGTCATCCTACCCGGGGAAAAAAAGAAAATTTTAAGTTTTCTAAATTATAGATTCAAAGAGTCTGTACCGTTTGTGGTATATGCTGATTTAGAGTCTATACTTGAGCCGACGGAGAGCGAGATCTTGTGTGAAAAGCATGTTCCGCATAGTGCAGCGTATTATTTGCATTGTAGCTTTGACAACTCTCTCTCAAAATTTGAAATAAACCGCGCCTCTGATTGCATCCACTGGTTTGTCAATGAATTAAGAAAATTGGCTGAATTGGTTGATTTTTATTTGGAAAGAAACGTACCGATGCAGCTCACCAGCGAGCAAACACAAAATTTCCATAATGCCGAAATCTGTCATATTTGCGATAAAAAGTTCACACAGACGGATGAGAAGCATCGCGATCATTGTCATTTTACAGGCAAGTACCGCGGTGCGGCGCATCCAAGTTGTAATTTAAATTATAAAGATTCGCATGTTGTTCCAGTAGTATTTCATAATCTTTCCGGTTATGATTCACACTTTTTAATCGAAGCTCTAGCGACGTTACTCGACGGTCATATGAGTATCCTTCCCGTCACCAAAGAACGGTACATTTCTTTTACAAAAAAAATCACTGGTACAAAGGTAGACTTACGATTTATCGATTCATTCCGATTCATGGCAAGCAGCTTGGACAAATTAGCCTCGTATCTGAATGATGAGGATAAAGTGATTACACGCAGACATTGTAAAAGCGCAGAGGAATTTGAGTTACTAACAAGGAAGGGGGTATTCCCTTACGAATATGTAGATAGCTGGGCAAAACTAGATGAAGCGGAGTTACCTCCGGTCGAAAATTTCCATTCAAAATTGAACAATACAAACGTTTCGGAAGAAAATTACCGCCACGCGATGAGAGTTTGGAGGACTTTCAATGTTAGTACGCTGGGTGAATATTCAGATTTATATTTAAAAACGGACGTGTTACTCCTATCGGATGTATTTGAAAATTTTCGACGCAACTGTCGCTCTGCGTATAACCTGGATCCTCTGCACTATTACACCGTCCCTGGACTCGCTTTTGACGCGATGCTCAAGTGTACGCGCGTCAAGCTCGAGCTCCTCACCGACGTAGAGATGCTCTTGTTTATCGAGAAAGGTATTAGAGGTGGTGTAGCTCAATGTTCAAACCGACATGCCATCAGCAACAATAGATACATGGGGGTAGATTTTGATCCGAGCAAAAAGGAATCTTACCTTATGTACTTTGACGTAAATAATTTGTACGGTGGAGCGATGAGTCAGTATCTACCGCGTGGATCTTTCGAGTGGGAACACGAGTCGATCGACGTCTGCAACGTCCCTAACGATTCTCCTGTAGGATATATCCCCCAAAAGCACCCCGGGTGCAAAAACCTTGCGCCAAGTACATTAAAGCGTAAAAGCTATCAACAAAAATTTCTTAAAAAAAAATAATCGAAGAAAAAGCATTTAATTATACATTTGATCTACAAAAGAATTGAAATCAATGGATGTTGCCAAGAACAATTTGGTTGGTATTTACATATAAATATACATAACATGCGTAACACATAATGACATGCGACATACGTACTCACAAGAAAAGATCAATTGAAATTAAAATTGAGAAAAAAAAACGAAAAAAAAATTTGGAGGTAGTGGTACTTGGCGGGCATTTTTGTAGAAATTACAAGAAAATATATATTGAACTATTTAAATATTCTTATAATGATTCGAACATCAGCCCGCCAAGTACCACTACCTCCAAATTTTTTTTTCGTTTTTTTTTTCTCAATTTTAATTTCAATTGATCTTTTCTTGTGAGTACGTATGTCGCATGTCATTATGTGTTACGCATGTTATGTATATTTATATGTAAATACCAACCAAATTGTTCTTGGCAACATCCATTGATTTCAATTCTTTTGTAGATCAAATGTATAATTAAATGCTTTTTCTTCGATTATTTTTTTTTAAGAAATTTTTGTTGATAGCTTTTACGCTTTAATGTACTTGGCGCAAGGTTTTTGCACCCGAGGTGCTTTTGGGGGATTTCATAACTTTTTGTACCAGTCTTGATTTTCTTAACCATTTCTGTGAAATGGTATTTTTCATGAAACGATTCATTTCTATAAATCTAACTGTTAGTTCTATTGAAAGTGTTTTACTGACAAAGTTGTGTTGTTATCGATAACTGAAAAATGAACTGTGATGAGAAGCCTCGACCCCCATTAGCATCAGGTTTTATCGTAAATATCGTAGACTTGCTTTCGATAAAAATTCAACGTCATGTTAATGTAATTATGTAATCGATAGACTAACAAGGAGAGTGTCAGATCTCGTGGTCGTAGATTTGGATCAAACTTCTAGAGGTTCTTCTTTGGATAGAAACATTAAAACCATGCTGTTCCATTCATTCTAACGAGCTTGTGTTTCCTTCTTGAGCTCAAAGTTCTGGTACTACTGAGCATTTCCTGAATTTGTCTAATAAATTGAAAAACAATTTACAACGATTTATTGTAATTTTTTGTAGCTGAATAATCGAAAAATAAAAGTGGAAACTCATCTTCAGATTATGCTATGTTGATGCCTTTTAAACGTCATCTCCAATTGGTACTGTCAAGTTTATACTCTGCAGTCAACTGTCGAAGACAAAATCATAGGCTACTTGGGGCTATAATTTCGTTATCGAAGGCTCTAATACTGATCAAATTACCTTGAACTAGCAAAATAATTACAATTACACAGAAAAATTACATTCTTATTAATTTCATTTTTATTTATTTTCCAGTCTTTAGTCCTTTATCTTGCTCATTTCATTATGATCCCCCACATTGCATCCATTGATAGCTCTTAGTGCAAAAAAACGTTTCACAGGGCACGGTGACTTAATTCACATTATTCATTATATTTGACATTGGGTCACAAATACCTCATTGAATCTTCGGTAACGATGTTATCTGCCTAGGTATTGTTATAAAATATGTCGGTACTTCATACACGATATTTGAACCATACAACATCTCTTTAGCCTGAATAACCAATCGATCGCATATTTTTCTTCATTTTGATCACGTTCAGACACATTTCCTCAAAGGCTGTGGCAAGCTCCGTAACCGATTTATTTATCTGCAGATAGGTTAATATGCAGATAGGGTTATTTTTATTCTATTGCGACAAATAATTTTTTCACATTGTAAAAAAATTGAATTTCTTGTGAGCTACTTTCTATTATCAGAGAAATTAATATTCAAACAAATATAGGTAATTTACTGCCAACCCTTTGTTCTGTATAAATCGCGATCAATCATGACAAATAATTCTCATAACCTCAAAGGCTCGATCTCGTGAGATAAATGAGAAGATAGATATGATTATTATTACATAAAATCTCGCGAACCTAACGTGAACAATGAATTTCAAATTTTTCAGAGGACATCGAGGATAATATTAAATGTCAAGTTTTATTCCGCACTTTCTCCATATTTTCCATCAATCGTATTACAAACTCATTTGACATTTGACAAAGGTTTCATGTACTCGTAATATTCTTCGCGTCTATCCCAGCTGTCATTCCACAGTCCATTCGACTATTTTGGTTATGTACACGCGCATGCGCAATAGGACTATTTCTCCCTTACACCATGAAATACACGTAACACGTAATTATAGTCGAGAGCGACAACTCCCATTATATTTTTATCCATGTCATTTTCATCTCTGCGATCACTGATCTCTATGTCTGCAATAGACTCTCTACTATGTTCGTTGCGTTCGGGTTCTGCTAACTGGTCGACGACGAAAAATTCAGTGGTCGATGACGGAGACGACGAAAGTTTATCGTAAAACTGACCCGGCCGATTTTAGAAATTATTATTTCTCAGCTGTCGGTGCACCGATCGGTCTGTTGTACGAGATGTTTGCAAACTTTCAAACCTCCTATTACGGCAAGGAACCTGAACCGTTGTTAAAGAAGAGTGAATTCCTACAGTATGCGCCCCTATTCGTCATTGACTGTTCAAAACAAAACGAGTCGCTCAAGTTCGGACCGGTCGACGTTCGTCTTGAATTTGAAGCAAAGAATAAATTCCCTGCCGAAACATCGGCCTGCTGTTTGATTTTACATGATCGCGTAGTTGAATATAACCCTATAAGCGGTGGGGTTACGGAATTAGTCTGAAACCTAACGTTACCGTTATGTTCATAAGCTGTACTTTCTAGATTTCCCTTCGATTTGAAAAAAATGTAAAAGATTTTTCTTTTTTTTGTGAACCGTTATTTTCCCATCAATTTTATAATGGTAGTCTAATTTGAGAGGGGGAAGTATGATATAAAAGTGAGTCAGAAGACTGCTGAAAATTAGTCAACTTCCAACGTTCCCGAAATCCACCTCGTCACACAATGGATATGATACTGGACGTGCAAGGTTTTCAACGATTTGACAACGAATTCATACTAAAGGAGCTCGCTGTAATTAGCGTTCAAGCGGACGAAGCAGGCAAGCCATGTCTGGTCCGCCTTCTCTTTAAACCACCGTGTGCTTGGGAAACCTTACCGGCCAAATGTAAAGCTACCAACGCCTGGTTGATCCGAAATTATCACGGAATACCCTGGAACGGTGGTGACATACCACACGACGACGTGCAGAAAGTGGTGAAAAAAGTTGTCGAGCACGCAAATTACATTTATGTAAAAGAAGAGAAAAAGAAAAAGTGGATCGAAAAAATTATCAACGATGACTCAAAACCGGTGATCGAATTGGGGGAATTGAGGTGTCCGAATCTTCACAAGCTGCAATACATCGATGTGGTTCATTGGCACGGGGATCATCACGGGAACATTCCTAGGTATCAGTGTGCTTTCTGGATCCCGTTACAAATCAATGTACACATACCTTCAAGTGGGGAGCCTGAAACGAATGAAGGCGGAGGACATCGCCTATTTGCCCAAAGATTTTATCCTCATCTACGGTAGGGACATCATGGATGAGGTGTGGGACAAGCTATCGGAGGCCATGAAGAAGGATGCAGACATCGCAGAGTGTCGAAAATGTCGAATACATTACGGTGACGAATTCAACGGACCTACCCCCATGATCAAAAACTGTTCAAAATGTCAAAATGAACCAATTTCTGTAACAACGAATTCAGAAAAATAAAAATTAATCAAAGTAATTCGTCTGTTTTATTTCATTCTCCATTCCTCTTCCTTCGTAGTAGTTAAATAGGTTTGCGTCTATCTAAATTGCTGCGATTCGCTGAATCGTACCCTACTTGTATACCCATCACGCGTTATCGCATTGTTTATGCGTTGTATAGCTTGAGCGATGTTGGTTCCAATAATTATTTTGCTTTCAAATTTATCTAACTATAAGCTATCCCCAGCGCGCTGACTTATTTAGGCTCTCCTTGACACCTAATACGCACACCCTAACGTCGTTTCTCACGCTGAGTGTTTAGGCGATGCATACTTCGAGGGTAAGTATGTACTTGAGTTTGATTTATATGTGTGACTGTTGGAAGTCTGCACACTAACGAAGAGACTCATTACTGATCTCATTCTTCAGTCAGATTTTGAACAGAACAGAGCGATTTGAAAAATGAGCGAGTAGATATGGGCGACTTTGGGCAGACACAACAAACCCCCCTCTCCCCCCTCCCCCCTCGCTTCCCCCGAGGGCAACTCTGGAGAAACTCCCCCTCTCCCCGCTCCCCCCTGCCCCTTGGGCGACTTTGGAAAAATCTAGAGATTCTAACCTAACCCTCCCCCCCTCCCCTGCCCCCCTCTGCCCTAACAGACTTCTCGGCCGGGGTGCACAATTGTTTTTCCCCCGCCCCTTCTCCCCGCCTACCCTTGCCTAATATTGGGACGGTTTGGGGGGCCGTGTGACGTTATCTGAGACTCTGCCTCTCTCCCCCGGCGCCTCCACACCGGGCCCTACCCTCTCGATCTTACATATACCTATGTGCTTGTGGAAATACATGTGTGTGGACTTGGAAAAAATTAGGTTGTGTGAGAGACCTGCTGCTTATTATGTACTTATTTTAAGAATGGGAAGGGTAGGTTTGTATAATTGAATGACACGTTAAATACGAAAAAATCCAATTATTTCATTTATTCATATAACTTATGCTAGGATAACATACAGAATCTTACCACTACGAGTACAATTTTCATATTTTCTCTGAATTGGAGTATAGGAAAACAAAATCTTATGACTATAACGGTTACAAATTACATAGGTATACGTATAATATATAATTATATAGATATATAAAATGTGTGAATACCTATTCTACAAGTCATTCTCCGATTACAATTATACATTTATTTCTTCTTATTCTTATTTTTATTTCTATTTCTATTTGAACCCGAGAGATTACATTTTTTCTTTGGCGTACAATACTGAACGCTGGTACCGTGACAAGGGCAAGCAGAATTGACGGTTTCGCTTTTAGACTCGACGGAAATTAGCCTGTTGTAGAATGATTTTACTATGTGATCGTTTTTCTCATGATTATCAGTAAATATATCGAGAAACCGGCGCAAAGACATACCAGCAGCCATATAATACACAAACATAATACAAAAGTTTCCACATACGTTTGAGGAAAAGCTCTGTAGTTGTCGATCGTTCCAGATGTATCGTCGGCAATTTCTGCGTAGACATCGTTTGTGGTGAGGGATAAGCGGGGGTAGTCCGAAGCTGTCAAAGTAGGTCCCGTGTCCGGACGATGTGACGTAAAACGCCACCCAGTGCGTGCCAGGTCTGGTGTGATCATCGGTGTTTGAGACAGCAGCTGCCGGGTGTGTCCACACCAGGGGAACCTGGTCGGCCGGGAAAACCCGCCTCAAGTTGTTCGGGAATAATGTTGACAATGCATGCTGAATCTGAAGGCTGTTCATCTTTCTCAATTTGGGAAACAGTCGTACTAGTTGTCTCTTCTGAAGAATCAGAGTCCGATGTAACTGAGAGGTCGAGCGGTTCTAGTTGACCGAATGCAGGGGTGACTTTTGCGGACTCTTTTTCCTTGCGAGGTGACTTGGTCGGACTAGGTGGCGGCGTGGGCAATAGCGTTGGAAATGACTGCGTCGTTGAATTTCTCGCAGGAATCGGCAGAGATCGCTGATGCTGTTGACGTACCCGTGATGATTCCTTGCGATCGTTTTTACTGTCGTCGGGTGTCGGATGGGTACAGCTGAGTTCCCATTTGCCACTGACTGATTCGACGTGCGCAGGATAGTCGTACTCACTGAGAAGTTTGCTCGATTTTATCCATTTTTTCAACCTGACGACGTTGTTCAGCGCACATGTATGAAATTCCTCCTTTTTAACTCCGTGAAAGAAACAATATTCTCTGGTCACGTCCAACTTGCCGAATGGTGGGCACCCAGAGTGCTCCAGATTTATAATTCTTCTCGATGTCACGGCCTCCAGATATTTTGACTTCTCATGTCCCCTCGTTAGAATGCGGTAGGCCGAGCAAGCGATCTCTTGAAGATTGCTGTGCAGCTTCTTCAGCGAGATGTCACCCTGGAACCAGTCGATTCCATGGTGGTAGCACGTCACGTAGTTGTTCGCAACGCGCTCTCCCTCGCTAAGTTCCGAAAATGCGTACGGGGCCTTGATCATCCAATGCGCGAAGAAGCGATGGTCGACGGTAGCCACAGCCACCTCTTTCGGTAGAAATTGTTTGTTCGCAGCACGAAACCCTTGGATGTCTATTACGAAGTCCATGTTTGCTCAAAATCTGGCACTTGACTGATCTTGATCGGGGACGGTGCGGTCCTTCTTATGCCAGAATATGTGTCTTACCCCTTCCAGAGTCATATGTTCCTTCCCTCCCTCGGCAGAGACGAAGGCTTGCAGGTTTCAACTTGTCGGCGTGTCGAGATATGTAAGATCGTTGGCTCCGTCCCTTCCACACCCTTGGGCACCCCCTCCACACCCTTGGGTACCCTGCGGGAGTACAAAAAAAAAAAATGACACCGTGTCTTCTTGAGATTTCGGGTATGCAGGTCTGAACTTGTTTCTTCGCCAGATGTCTGTGTATATGAGTGGTATAGGTCTTTTCGCAGCAGGGAGTCTCGCCTAGCCACCGAAATCTGTAATGACCTGTCGCGCGGCGTCTATCTCTATAAGGTTGTCGAACTCTGCGTAAACGATGCAATTTATGGTTTCTTTGAGCGCCTCGTCAAATCGTGCCTCTATCCTCAGAGTCCCGTGCTTGACGAGTGACCAGTGAGATGGACAGTTGGCTGATAGATCGGGTGTCAGGTCGAAGGCCATCAGACAGTTTCCTTTAGCGTATTGCAGTCTATTGATACCGGTTCCCTCGTTGAGAAAATGTATACCGGTTCCCGAGAAGAGCGTGTGATATGCGTCGACGTACATATGATCTTTGGAGAAATTCGGTAACAGAGGTTTCGCAGGAACTTGCACACCGTCCACGTACAACGACAGATAGTTGATCATAAAGTGTTGGAAGTTGAACGGGTTTTTCTTTCTGTCACCGTTGAAGGCTTTGTTACTGACCATTCCGAGTATCACACGTTTTGGTAGCTGTCCGAGGATCACGTTGTCTAGCATCTCCGACTGCACGCCCGCGTAAATGGTGAAGGCTTTCACCTCAACTCTCGTGACGGGATATTTAGCTGTACCTTTTGCTAGTGTTCGTGCGTGAGCTAGTAAAATGCCGGGGCTAATCTTGACGCGACGTACCAACAACGAAGTCTCGACTATGTGTAGTCCGTGCAGAGGTGTAGCTTCCAATATGCAAAAATTGTCCCTGGATCTCACCAGTCGCAGACGCAACTCAACACCATTGAGCAAAAACTTATCCTGATTGAATACGTCACAGTGTAAATGTCCAATCAGATCGCCTATTCGCCCCTTCTTCGTAATACGCTGTCGCTTGATAAATCCGTCGTTGTCGGCTGCCTCGGCGGTGGCTGTGTCGTAGACATCCGATTCTCCGTTCTCGCTGCCGTACCAAAGTCCGGCCGAAAGATGCGATTGCTTGGCATGTGGTGCATAATTCAGTAGTGTCTCTATGTAGGCTCTGTAGGCATAAGAATTGTTCGCCGGTGATACTAGCTTCTGATTAAAGAATATGTCCACCTGATTGAACATCGAGTGAAGAAGATTATTCACAGGTGCTACGGATGGCTCGGGTACAGGGCCCGCCCCGGCTACAGGAGGATTCGATACGGTTTGAAGCGGCTGAATGCGTATGCGAACACTTAGCATGGTGTGTGCCAAGTCTATGTACTCGTCACCGTGACCCGGTACAACGAATTCGATCGGTGAATCATCGGTCAAAGAGGATACTGGTTTATAGTGTATCCACTGCCCGGCTTCGATGGATGTCTGTGTGGGTGGTAGAGTGAACAGGTCTAGTTCCGACTTCATGCATTCTCCGGAGTGTGCGTGTAGAAAAGCCATTGTTATTCGGTTGCTTGGGGGTCACTAGCGAGGTCCAAAAATATCGGTGATAGCTCGTTTCTTGCCACCTTTCTTACCCTTGCCGCTCTTTCCACCCGTGGTCTTCACAGCTTTCGTAGTCTTCTTTTTGGTTTTCTTGCTTTCAGTTTTCTTCTTCTTCTTCTGGGTTTTTCTCTTGGTAACTTTCCCTCTTCCAGCGGACTGTCGAGCGGCGATGAGTCTGTTTACACGCGCGAGCAACAACTGTCGACCCCGCTCCCCCGTCACCCCTTTATAGCCGGACCCCTTCATGAGCTTGACGACTTTGTCTTTAGCCTTTTGCTGCAGGCTGCGACCCGACTCCATAGCTCGCGCTTTCAACGATTCCTTGAACGGTACGTCGCTCTGCATGTCTGATATAACGTTAGCCCCCGTACGTAAGACCTCTTTTCCAACGGCTTTGGCCCCGCTGGTCAATAGTGGCAATACCTTGCGAAATAATCCCCCCAAGAAACTTCCGATGCCGTGTCCGCGTTGGTACGGTGCCCCGCGATAAACGCTCTCGATACCGCTGCCCCCGAGCTGCGCCTCGTAATGTTCGGTGTATTGCGCCATAGTCCGTGTAAGCTTTTTTCACTTTATTGGATACGTCTGAAGTGAAGCGTAACCGTCAAGGTCCCAGACTCGAATGGTATCGGGTTCCCCAGATGATCTCTTATATTGATTTCAATGGTGCGAAAGTTTGTCAGCAAGAGCGGTATGTAGTGCGGAGGTGACAGAGTCTTCATCGCCATCTCTCCAGGAACCGAGTTCGTTTTCCCACATGCTTGAACAACACGCAACAACGGTGTGTAGACGTCTCCGACGATGCGTGGCTCTACGATATCGCAGTAAACAAACATTAGACACGGTGGAATTCTTGGAACTATCATGCTCTCCGTTTGGGTGTCTCTGGTAATTGTCGCCGTTCGAGTGATTTTATCATATTCCATTCCTGGCAAAGGTTTCGGGCCCGTATGATCCTTAGAGCTGGATTTATCCACGATGCCTTCGAACCGCAGTGACGACAACGACGGCGATGCAAAAGTTAGTGGATAATGAATCTCGGCAAGTCCTACCTCCCATTCTCCGGTCAGTTGGATCGAGCGCGGTAACTGGGTGATGTAGCAACAGGTTCGATTATCGGGGAAAAACTGCATCGAGCTGTTGCTCGGTAACGTTATGTAAAACTGGTCCTTCTCCATGACGCACGTACGTTTCGAGATGTCCCCCCGTGTGGCTCAAAAGCTAGGTGCCGACTGACTGCCCGGTGTCCGAGTGTATGAATACTGGCCGGTCCGTGCGCGCGCACAAAAATGTTACCAATCTCATAATATTCCGAGCTTCAATCTGTTTCGTATTTCCCGTTTCAATCCAGAGTGGTATTACCCTCGTCGGTTTGTCCTTCCGCTTTCTCGATTCGTTGGAGTTCAGCCTCGTAGAACACTCCGTCAATTTCTTCACCAGACATGTCCACCAATACATAGACGATAGGTGCGCGCGCGAGCACCCTATGAATCTTGAAAAGTTCCTCGCTCCAATTGGCCTCGTAACCCTTCTGGAACGTTCCCTTCGTCTTGCTGATTCGTACGATGTCATCTTTACGAAATCTCGGCTTGCCGGCGACACGCGGTGGATATCGTCTTTGCAGGTTCGCCCGTGCCTGGGCGGCATTTTCCAGTGTCACCTCGGACGGTGCCATTCCTATGCTCGAGTGACGCGCCGCATTATAGGCCTCTACGATTTGCGGCAAAACATCAACGTAGCGTTTTGTGTTTCTGTGTGTGAAGTACCGCCACAATCTCTCCTTGAGAGTGCGATTGAATCTTTCGGCGATAGCCGCTTTTATTTCAGGGTTACGTGTGACGCGATATCGTATATCATTGGTTGCGAGCAGTTTTTGAAATTCACTCCCCACGAATTCTTTTCCTTTGTCCGTTTGCAGCAGAACTGGTTTACGCTGAGTCATGCTCAACACTTGTTGAAATCCTTCGGCCGTTGTACCAGCTGTTTTACGCTTCAGAGGTACGACCCATGCGTATTTACTCAAAACGTCGATGACAACCAGTAGATAGCGATAACCGTTGTTGTGTCTTTTCATCGAACTCAGGTCGGCCAGATCGGCCTCCCAAACGTCGTCGATGTTGGAAACGTTGTATCTGGCACGTGGAAACTTTCTTCGTACGGATTTGTGCAGGGTGTAGGTATCCTGCGCCGCGAGCCATTTTCTCACCGCTTCCCCGGATTTGTCCCCGCGCGCGGCCCTCTCCAGCTTCCGTGCCCCCGCGTAACCCGCGGGATGGGACGGATCGTAGTAGATTTTTTCGAGCGTCGTCATCATTTTAGCAAGCGCAGTCTTTTCCAATTGCGTCTCTTTTCGCTGTCTTTGGCGTACGGTGTGTTTCTCAAGCTCCGTCTGTTACCCGTGAGCGGTGTACCGAGTGTACTGAGGTCCGTGTCATCGATACCGGATCTACTGCTCTCCCCGCGCGACCATTTTCCCCGACCCGAACGCGAATCGCTGATCCCCGCTGACGCCGACAGCGAGGCACTCGTTGACGCGACGTCTGCGACTTTATCGGTGTCGAACTTACGAATATTTTGCCAAAACGTCTCGTTTCCCACGCACTCGTGTGGTACGTTGATCGCGTGAAGAAATCGAGCAAATTGTAATTGTCCCGTTGGATTGAAATTTTTCCTCGAACGCGCGGTATGGTTGACCAGATCGACGATGTTTGTGCCCGGCACCGGTACACCGTCGATAGAAACTACTCCACCTCTGTCCCAGGCGAGTCGCGACGGCATCCCGGACAGCAAACGCATCAAAAGGCCGGCCTTGGTGATGAATCTGGTAGGCACGGCCGCCAATACGTTCTTCGCCTGTGACGACAACTCGCCAGTGTTCATCGCAGCCGTATCCTCGGGTTCTGCGATGCCCGTCGTTTTTTCCGTGCTTTCTACAGATTTTGCAGCGGATCCGTTGCTCCCCTCGCGAATCTCCAGTTGCAGAGGCTTTCGTGCATCGTTCGAAAAGTACAAATAACGCTGCAGTGCCTGCTGATAGAGTTTCCACTTTTCTGCGCTATCATTGGTCCCCTCGTTCAAGATGTCGCTCATTTCACGGTCGAGTCGTGAAACAGGGTCCCCGTGAACAGCATCTAGACCCGATGACGCACTTACAACGTCGCTCATCTGTCGTTGAAACCTCTTCAGACCCTCCGCAGGTATCAGTACCATTTTTTTGGCACGGTCCATCTCGACCCTCTCTCTCTGTCTCTTTGTCTCTCTCTTTTTCGGCAGTTTTCCCTTGTCCCTCGTGCGAATGCGAGTGTTTCTATGTCTAACTGCCCTGCTTACTCTCTTTCTGTACTCTACTCTTAAGTTTGTCCAATATTGTAATGGTCATAATAAAGAATATCTATCTATCTATCTATCTGTCTCTCTTCCTTTCTTCCTTTAGTTGGGGAACAGTGCCGAGGCCAGACCTCCCAGAATCGGAGCTAGTAGTAGACCCAAAAAGCCGTCCCCCCGTTGGACGAGAATCTTCTTCTTACTTTTCCAACTTCCGCGTTTACAGGCTAATTGACTGATTTGTTCAATTTGTGCAACGCGTGCAGGGCAAGGGCGTTTGTCTTACCGAACGCAGCGTGACACCCGTGACGTACCTTTCGCGGCATTACAGCGGAACTACTGGTACTCTCTGCGCAGTGCTTCGTTTTATATCCTTCTTCGGCACGTAGACGTACTGATGTCCGTCGCAGGGGAAAATGTTTGTGCGGAAACGGCAGTTTTCCGGCGTCGATTGCTTCAGATCCAACAGCAAATAACCGTGTGGAACACCAGTAGCATCATGGTATGCCTCCTGAAGAAATCGTGGATCCTCGGGATATACTTGACGCGCGAGGTGTTGTATCTGAGCGCGATCTCGCGGGTTTTTGAAGAAAACGATATAGTTCGCGTTGAGAGATATATCTCGTTGCCCGTGTCCTTGATGAAACAGATTCTGCGTAATGTAGAAAACGCTCACATTCTTGTGATGGCAGACTTTGGTAAATAGATCGACGACAACGTTACTCGACGCCTCGCGCATCAAGTCGTCAATCACCAACAGTTTCGGGGTCTTGTCGCCGTCGTAGTCGGTGGACTGCGGTAATCCTTCTCGGTACTCTATTCCTCTGCTCGATTCGTACAACGGCTGCCACTCGTCGTAGTACCAGATGACGCGAGCGAATTTCGTCTCGCACATGACGCTGCTGTACCGTAGAAATTTTTTCACAAAATTTGACTTTCCGCAACCCGACGGTCCAGCGACGATGGCGGAGAACGGGTGTTTCCAGCGCGTGTCCATCGTTGTCCTCTGCCGCAATATTCTGTCAAATATGAAAAATTGTCTCTGAATACGGTAAGCGGAGAAAGTACGCAAAGGGGTTATTTTTAGCTCTCCACTCCGATTAGCTCGTATCGGCGGCGGCGGCGGCGGCGGCGGGGTCCGGGGCGCGCTGACTACGAGCTAATATCAGCGCGCGCGCGCATGCGTGGTGACCGTTGCTACCAGCTAGTACCTCAACGGTCGCCACCCCGCGGTCGCCCTCCGGGCGAGCCGATCCCCGCGGCGAGCGTACGTAACTAGCTGGTTCGTACGCTCTGACCGACACGCTGACCGACATGAGCTCAACGTCAGCGTGTCGCGCTGCCGAGACGAGCTGCTCGGCCTGTCACGGATGTAGGCAATTTCTAGATTTTACAAAATTTCATCATTGGACTTACCTCTGTAACGAACTGAACGACGCTAACGTAGAATCGTCTTTACCGGTGCGTGCGTGTGGACGGATGGCGGGTATCTCTGCGGCTGCGCTGCGTCGGGTTGTAACGTGTCACTGCGTGAACGTTGAATCTTATACGCCAAGGTCCCAAGATCCCGAGGAGTCTTATAGTACGGCTCGTGTCAGAAAAGAGAAAGAGACGAGAGTTAGCGAAGAGTGAGAATGGAATAATAAATGTCATCATTTGACTTACTTCTGCAAACGATCCGAACGATGCTAACGTAGAATCGTCTATACTGATATGTATGCGTGTGTGTGTGTGTGTGTGGACGACTGGTCGGCGTCTCTGTAGATGTGTCGCGGTAGACTTCTTACGCCTCGTGTCAGGAGAGAGAGAGAGCGAGATAGAAAGGGGCATGAGTCAGGAGAGAGCTAGACCGGAGGAATTCAAGGGTCTCCCGTCAGGGACGTGGCCGAGCGATAGCCGTATGGTAGGGTGTCAAAACTATCGGTGCAGCATCGTCTCTTGACGAACACGGGACGACAGGTTTTTGATTCGGAGCGCGTCACCACCTCGTGCAGCTTGTTTCGTCGAATAGCGCGGTACTGAGCCGAATCGGACCCTCACCATCTACTACCATTCGGCGAATCGAATCATAGTTCACTCTGCTAGCGGCAGAGTGATTCAACGTGACCCCCTTCACTTTGCAAATTTCAACTTCGCTACCGTCCGGACGTCTAACGATGTAAGCGTAAAATTTCGCCCCTCCCGAAACAAACGCCCGAATATAACTACCGCGACCGTACGCCTCGAGCTCGTTGGTTAAATCACCCAAAAAGTTCCCCGTCGGTGGTACGTAATCCTGCGGGCGAGTCGAGTCGTGGACAAATATGACGGAGTCTGTGTCGTAATAAAGCACGCGCCGATCCAACTTCTCTAAATACTCGTACAATTTTAATCGTGCCTGCGCGGTGGTATACGCAGCTATCACAACGTTCGCCAGTGGTGAGGACGTGACACTGTGCTCGGCGTACGACTATCTTGCATACATCACTTGGTCGTTGACAGGCATCAACTCTGTCACCTCGACCTCGGGGTTGGTCAGTAGCTCCAACAGCTGTTGACGCGTCTTTACCACGGTGGTTTTAGCCATATTTTCCCGCTGTCCGAACTTACCCCAAAACGAATTGAGACAGAGCTTAGAGACCGAACGAAGTCCAGGATTTTTGGCAATTTTGGTCTTATCCAATTTTATACCCTCCACTCTCTCGTACTCTGCAAGATAGCGGTCTCGCGAGGCATCGTCAATGCACTCGCCGGGCCAACCGCTAGCCTCCTGCTTGATCTTAAGGAACGTATCTATATATGCCGCAAAGAGCCCCCCTTGACGAGTAGAGGGGTCGTACTTTGTCACCTCGTATTGCCAAATTTCCTGCACTTTGACGATCTCGTAACCCTTCTCGACCGCTTTTTTCAGTTCGCACGATACCCAGGTACCCTCGAACTGACGATCTCTCGCATCGTCGTGAGGACACTCGTGTTGTTCCAGCTGCTCGCAACAGGAACGGCACAGTACAAACATCAATTTTCCATGCATACGCAACGGAAGCACGGGATGATAAAGATTTTGCGGTGGCAGTACGCTACACTTGACCAAACCCTCAACTCGAGCGATGTCCTTACCGCTCGCACCCGTTAACGTCTTACACTCATCCCCCACGAGGACCTTTGGGTGGCCGTATGGGAAACGTGAGAGTTTACAAATATACGGATACAATGAGCAAACATCCACGAATTGAATTTTTTCGCAAACGGTCCCGTCGTCCCTTTGTCGAACCTCGTAGCAGCGCGAGGTGTTACCCGTTCGTCCGCCGTAGAACGCGTCGCGCGGATCCAACGGGGCGCTGATCCCAATGCCAGCCGTTAACGGGTGCTGCAACAAGTATTCACGCATTTCTACGTTTTGTTTAAGAAGTCGATCGAACGCACACTCCCATATCTCCGTGACGACGTAACCGGATTCTCTCATACGCGCTGTCTTCGAGCGCGTTTCTTCGGCACGCTTGTCCATAGTGTCACCGTTCACGGTACGTCTGTCGCGGTTAACACTAAAGCATTGCCTGCAACCGTGCCAGAAGCAGCCATGAAATTCGAGAATATTACGGGTTCCGTCATCCGCTACATAATACCCGTCCACAACCCGACCTGTCTCCGGAATTCGGAATTCACGAGAACGACCGGCATGCGCGATCACGACCCCCAATTCCCTCTCTTTCCAGACGAGCCACTCTATCGCCTTTCTGGACTGCCGATCAGCCAGCCTATAGCCCTCCGGTGGAATAATACCTATACGGTCAGCCTGTAGAAAATTTTTTCGAAACACCGCTGAGCAGGCTGACGCAATCGTTGTGCTCTCGGTGAAAGGACATACTTTCCCGCACTCGAGGAAGATATCTCGAAACGCGAGGCATGCACGACGTAAAATATCCACATCGGATTTACAGTAGGCCACCAATTCCGCGTCGAAATCGAACAGGTGTTTTCTTGCCACGGCGGCGTTATACCAATCGTAAAATTCCGTTCTTGCGGCGGTACTCATGGTATCTGGCGAGTAGAATTTCGCCGCGGGTAGCGGACCTATGTAACCCGTGTTCTCCGGGGTGTTAAACAAGTGCGGGAAGACTCCCTTCACCGAAGCGGCTGGCAACCCGAAGGCCTTTGGCAGGGCTGATAACGCCATCGGCATGTAAGCCAACGAATCTAAAAATCTAGTATGCCCGGTTTCTAACATGATGATTTTGCTACCGTTTAGAATGACCTGCGGTGGCTCGGTATTCTGCTCGACCAAGTGACGTAGAATAAACTGCGCGTCGAAACCTCTGGCATTATGCGCGATACAAATTATTTTGTTAAAATCGCGAAGAGGTCTCGTGGCGAACTCGATCAATTGTCTGACAGGATCTTTTCCAAACACGTACTCGCGCACGAGTCCGCAGGCCGGGCAACCGTTCGTAATGTCCAGGTCGTGCATACATTGACTGCAAACCTGATGCACCACGCACAAATTAGGGACGTGAATGTTCGTCGTCCTATCACCGGGGATCGTCACGTTTTGTTGGGTTTCGAAATCATAAAATATGAATACGTATTTTCCGTTGTTTGTTTCGCGAGTTTTAAGAGGTGCCATGAAACATTGGTGGTTATACGGTCGAAGGGTGTTACACGTCTTGCAATATCGGGTATCACACGAGTGAGCACCCAACGAGAGATTTGTGAGACGCGTGCAGTTCGTACAGATGCGAAGCGTCGCACAGACGGTACGACGCGGGCTAAAGGAGCCAACCCTACGATGCTTTTCCATGCAGGCTGCACCACGAAACGCACGTTTGCAGTCAACGCACTCCAATTCCATCGTCCGGTAGTCGCACGCAGGGGATCCCAGACACTGTGGACACCGGCCCGAGCAGCGGTGCTCATGGCTGTTTTTATATTTTTTGTTACAGGTCTCGCAAAAAAACCTACCCGCCGCAGCACCCGTAAGGTTCGTTATTGTACAATAGTGATGCTCGTCTGGAAAGTACAAAAGATTCAAACGATGAGTCACGTTTCTCCCGCTATCGGTCACCACGCTGCTCCCATTGTAAAACGTCGCATCACCAGTCCCCAATTTGCCTGCCTCGTATACCACGATTGCCATCCCCTCGTGGGCCAGATATCGTTGAAATTGTAATATTTGACGTACCCCGCAACCCGTCGCCGGTATCTCGACTCCTGCATTTTCGGTCAACCCTAGCGCCGCTGCGCGCTGTAACCGCGATCCCGATCCGCGGATCGCGTTATACGCCTCGTGTAACTCACCGCTACGGATTGTACCCCTCTCGGCGTGTGCTCTTGCAACGACAAGAGCTCGCGGTAAACAAAGACCGTCAGTGTTAATGATTTGTATAATGGATTTCTTGGCTACGCCCGCGTGCGTGATGGGGCGAACTTTTCCACGACCGGACGGCGCTTTGACGCAGTGCACCGTGACCGAGAATACCTTGTCAATCCCAAACTCCGCGGCACTCTGTGTCACACTGGAGACTAGCTTCCACAGATCTGCGTATTGAGAATCACGGACCGGTCGAAAAGATAGCCATGCGGAACCCTGATTAAAACTTTCAGCGTGAAAAACGAAACCGATATAGTCACTCGAATGACATGTGGACGTAACGTAGGTGTGCAGATCTCTAAAAGCTCCTTCCAGCCACTCCACGGGGTTGACACCCGACTCAGGTATTTTAATTTTAACATCAAGTTCTCGTGCATGAACTTCGAATCGCCGAATGTATTTCGTCGACTCTCCGAGTATCGCGAAACGGTTTCCAGGTGTCAACACCTGAGAATCATTTTCCCTGTCTGCCTCGTCCTCGCTCTCAATCTCATCGGCCGTTTGCGTCTCTCTGGAGACTAAATTACTATCGTCAGGTTCGGAATAGTCGTCGCTGTCATAGTCATATTCGTCGTTATGGATAGAGTCCACGCTAGACCCCATACGCCCGATTCCCGAGGTACCGGCACCCTCGTTTACACGTGCTATGCGTCTATGACCACCGGTCTGTACACCGGAACTACAGGCATCTCCGGTGACGCGTGGTAGTTTTCCATGTCCCCGGATGTCGAGAATCACTGGTTTCTCTGATATACGCGAAAAACGAAAGAAAAATATAGTCTATAAAATTATCGTATGTCGTTCAAGCATATTTACAAACGCACGCACGCCTGTACGAGTACCCGTGAACCCGTCCCCCCTCTAACTCTTTTTTATATGTATTTTAATATTCGGGTGATGAGACTACCTCTTCAACGCTGCTAGCCAGCGAGAATATACCGCTATCAGGCGAGGGTGGAGACGCGCTACGCTGTGACCATATGGCACTATCGGCTGAGGATAGAGTCGCGATTTCTTCTTCTTCCTCCACCTCCTCTGTCTCATACTCGTCCTCCTCATCCCCTCTTTCAATCTCATCCTCCTCCTCATCATAACTTGTCTCTTCTTCCTCCTCCTCCTCCTCCACCTCGTGCTCTTCTTCATCGTTATAATATTCACCCGTATTCACAGAAGAAACGGGCGAAATTTCTAATGAGAGATAAAATACTTAATTCTAGCGGATAAACCTAGGTCCGGGAAAGATAATCGGTAACCGCCTGCATAAAAGACTATATTTATAGACTCGAACGGGTACTCCACGGCGTGCGTATATCACGCAATACGGCAGATATTGAACATTTGCGACTTACCAACAAGGCTGCCACGTGATGTCGACGCAATCGATGGATCAGCAACCGGAAATCCATTCTCCGTAACTGGCACTGCACACTCACTATTTTCAATGATTACAACGTCACTGTCACAGGTCACACTTTTGTCACCAACATCACTGACGACTTCGAGGCAATTCTCTGCACCGTTAGGGGTAGTTTCCGTGTTCTCGGTTACTACTTCTAGCCCCTGGGTTAATTCCTCCTCGTTGCAAATCAGTATAACCTCATCGGGATCCACGACCATCAGCATGGCATCATTGACCTCGGTATCCTCCAACAGTGCGAGTAGTTCTGACACGAATGAAAAAATTCCCTGTCGATTAATCCATCACCTTTCCGGAAACTTTTGATTCACAATTTTCAACGAAAACCCTTTACTTACCACAGTGTGAGTCGTATTCCCGGATGAGCGGTGCCAATACGGCGAAATGCGACCTTCCACGTCTGATAACTGTCTCCGCAGCGATGCACAGACACTCCCGTAAATTTCGAAATGCATCGTTCGCGAACATTGAACCGATCGCACGCTCGCTGCACGCGGCGATTAAACGTCTGAATTGTCGTAGCAAATCTGCTTCCGACATACGCGTGAGCGATCTTCGCCATCGAGTATCACATTCGCGATCTATCACAGTATTGTTCTGCCTTGCGTAAAACAAAGCCTTCAACACTGCAACACGGTACAAATTCTTAACTCCCGTCATAATTACTTTAGAATTTCAGTAAGAGATGTAAAAGAGTAAAGTATTGCAAAGTGCGACGGAGCGTGAATGAGAGTACGTTATTTCACGGATCAGAGATCTACGAGAATGAGAAAATGCCTTGAGAGGTCCCACCATATATAACTTCAATACATTACCACTGTACACGCAGATTCTTACGTGTGGGTGACCGTAACGGACCTGAGAAAATCGGTGGAAGAAGGGGTGAACGAGCTGAAACTGCTGTGGGAAGACGAGTACGATTCCCACGAAATTTTCCGATTTTCGGGGAGGTGTCATCTCGCAATAACCATAATTCTGCGATAAAGCGAGTCGGTCTACTTTGTGCGAGAGTAGACTCCCGCTCTTCCCTGAGATCTCAGGGAACCGATCCACCCTCGGACAGCGTTTCTAAGGATGAGTGCAACCAGATGTGCAATGCACGGCTGTTGCAAGTCCTACAACCCGTACAGCGGCGATGGTCAAAGACCCGCTGATACGGCACCCAGGGTAGGCACCAACAGCCTCCAACGGTTTTTAGCCGTACATCCCTCTAAGTTATAGATACATACTAATCGTTAGAGCGTTCGGTCCGCATGGACCAACCACTCATCGCATTAGACTCTGTGGGAAATCGGGTATGATTCCCACGAATTTTTCTCAATTCGTGAGAAAGTGTCATCTCGCGGTAACCATAATTCCGCGATAACGGTAGCGGACCTACTCTGCGTAAGAGCATGGGGTCCGTTCTTCCCGATATCTCAGAAGGAGTCGAAGCGTACCCCCGACTATCCTTTTACGCACAAGTGCAAACAGATGTGAAATGTACGGCGGTTACAGCTCCCTCCGTTCCCACAATGGTTGTGGTCAAACCCTTGTTGGGGCACCGCGTGGGGTAGACCGCTAGGTGATGACAGGTCCCATTAGTCGTACCCCTTTAAGTCATAAATATTAATAATGACAACACTTGGTTCTCGTCAGTCAAAACACTTATCGTAAATTAGCGTAATAGCCCCAACCCATTAGCAGTACCCCCCTTTTTTTGTTTAATTCGGAACGGTGTCAAGGCGTGATACAAAGGATGCATTTTTCAAGTCCTGTTGCAACCTGTTGTAGTGACGGTTAAACTATCTAGCCGTATGATCCCTACCAAACTAGACAAAAAATGCGAGGGAAGCTGTGTGGGGGGTGTGAAAAAATTGATGGGAATTATTTTGTAACGGTCAAAATCATATTCCATGTACAAAGAGGAGATGTCGTCGTGAGACGCGTCAGTCTTCCGTTAGTCGCGCGAGAACCAGTATCTAGCAATGGCAACCACTCCCACATCAACCGGTAGAACGATGGGAAACGCGAGCAGAGTATTCAAATCGTTCGCAAGTGTAATGAAAAAGTCTGACAAAAATCTATTACTCGCCACTACATACGGATTGAATACATCGTTTACAAAGAAGATTGTCGTCGGGCTCGGTTTGCGAAATGACGAAGAATTTGAACCAGTGATCAGATTGACCGGCAATTCACCGGACGGCCTCTGTCTAGGATTGAGTGCCTGGACCGAACTGTCTAACTCATTGGAAACCATATCAGACTACTACGAGTTTGACGTGTACGCCGACGCACAATGGTATCTCGACGAAATTGAACTTGGTAGTGACTGCATCATACGATTTACAACCGCACATGGGGCGAGAGCCATCAGATTTGATGCCCAGCAGAGCGGCGTCAGATACCTCGAACCCCGACGCAGTGCGGGCAACGCAACGGAGCAAGTATTCGGCGAAGCGGACGGAAAAATTCGTGAAGATTGTGCTCCGCTCTTGAAGCGGCCGAAAATTCATAATCCGTCGGTTGTGATGCAGAAGACCACATTTGACGGATTAAAAACTGTATTTGTCTGTGTTGACGAGCAACTTCGAAGACTCCAAAGACTGGCAGCTAGTGTAAACCAGTGCAAAAAGCAATACGTCGAATACATGGTGTCAAGAATCAAGCGTTTTCCGGCCAGAGATCCTTCTCTTCAGACCATCGCGCAGATGACCAAGAACGAATACGGGACTGTTAAGGAGACCATAAAGCTACAGGTCGATCCAGTTTTCGGTGAACATTATCTCGATATTGTTCTACTCGAATTGACCAGACTATTTTCTAATTTCATCGCTGTTGAAGTCAAACAACAGCTTGAGGCCGAGCCAAGTCCCGATTTACGAACGAATTTGGAACCCACCTACACAATATTATAATTACTAATTACCACGAACAAATACGAAACTGTTGAAGAGAGGGAGATCGTTGGAAAATGTGTTCATCAAACTTCATCCAAAACCACGAGGCCCACGGACCCTACGAAGTAGGAATACCTAATGGTATGATACGCTTTCGACACAACGATATGGTGGACAGCTTGGATAATCCTCCTCCTTGGTTCAAAATAGCTTTACTTTTAATATTCGCAGTAACTGTTATTTATACAATCGGGGCATTGAGAGTGATCATGACAATGCCAACACGCCGCAATGCTACTTGCGAGGGTGTCTTAACCGAACACTTGTGAAATAAACAAACAATTTTTTATAATTATAATCATATAGTGGTAAGATTCACAAAGACAATTGAACTCCTAGTGGTAATATTCCGCATTTTATCGTAGCATAAGTTCGTTCCTTGCGTGTATTAGCGAATAAGTTATATGAATAAATGAAATAATTGGATTTTTTCGTATTTAACGTGTCATTCAATTATACAAACCTACCCTTCCCATTCTTAAAATAAGTACATAATAAGCAGCAGGTCTCTCACACAACCTAATTTTTTCCAAGTCCACACACATGTATTTCCACAAGCACATAGGTATATGTAAGATCGAGAGGGTAGGGCCCGGTGTGGAGGCGCCGGGGGAGAGAGGCAGAGTCTCAGATGACGTCACACGGCCCCCCAAACCGTCCCAATATTAGGCAAGGGTAGGCGGGGGGAAGGGGCGGGGGAAAAACACTTGTGCACCCCGGCCGAGAAGTCTGTTAGGGCAGAGGGGGGCAGGGGAGGGGGGGAGGGTTAGGTTAGAATCTCTAGATTTTTCCAAAGTCGCCCAAGGGGCAGGGGGGAGCGGGGAGAGGGGGAGTTTCTCCAGAGTTGCCCTCGGGGAGAGCGAGGGGGGAGGGGGGAGAGGGGGGTTTGTTGTGTCTGCCCAAAGTCGCCCATATCTACTTGAGCGAATTACGATTTTATTTAGAAGACGCGATTGTTTATGCCGACGAGCGCGATTCGTGGTTGTACGGTGTTAGAGAAAAAGGAGGTGAAAACCGCGAAGCCCGGCTGGACGACGCGTTCGACAGGTAGGCTGATGCCGAGCGCGATTTCGGGGTGGGGCTGGAGGACAGGGATTCGGATCTGAGTCAGGTGTCTGACTCAGATTCCGAATCGGAGCATGAGGTGTGTGGGGGTACGGGGGCGAGGTGACAGAGGGTGGGCTGCCTGAGCGTCAGAGGGCTGCAACCCCGGACCGATTGAACGTTTTACACGACAATGCGTACGCTGCCGCACAACCGGCGGCGTACAATGCGGCGGTTGCAGCCTTCCTGGTCAACGACGCAGAAAACGCAGCGTGGGGTGTGGAGGGTTTTGTGAACTTTGTCGACATGATGACTGAAGAGGACGAGGGATACGGTTCGGAGAGTGACCAGTGGGTGTAATTTTATAAGGATATAGTTTTTAGTGACATTTTTTTGTAGTTTCTGAATGACAGTTTTTCAAGTGATTATTGTCAAAATGGATTGCCTGATAGGTAAGAGTTTGCACATTCCTTTTCCAGTAACCGTAACATTAGAAATTAGTGATACATGTTGCGGGGAAAATCGCAGCGGTCAGACGGGGGATCGCAGCGGTCAGAGGGGGGATCGCGACCGTCACGTCGGGGCGGGGGTCTGACGGTTACCGTTAGGGGGGTTGACCAGGGGGTGGTCGGGGCACCGTTAGGGGGTCGGTCGGGTAACGGGTGACCTTGATTGGAACCAGTCAAAAGCGGGAAACGCGCTTTACCGTTAGGGGGTGGACCGTCTAACGGGTTCTGGACCAATTATCTTACCCCCTCCATCTGCCCCACACGGACACGACAGTCTGTGCGGGTGCCCCCCTCCACCTACCTCACACGGACACGGCTGGGTTTGCATGTGGGGGTGCGTGTCGGTGTGCACTAACACGCGTTGATCCAGAACCCGCCTTGCTCATCTACTGTTCTGTAGCAGGAAGGGGTGGTGAAAGTGTTTCCGTGGGAAAATTACGTATTGAATCTCGAGTTCTTGTATTAAAGTGTGGGTGTACTATTTCGAGCTCCATTGGCGACTTGTAAGGGGTGTTTCTGGTACGCCTGTTGTGTTTGCGTCTCTTACACGGACAAGATTTTACAATCTCAAAAATTGCACTGAACGCGGAGAATCTATATAGGAGATACACTATTCCTAACGAGCCTAGTCCTATTCCAGCGGACGCGAGGGTGCTTTTTAAACTACTTGTTTCCTGTTTATCGCGGTGGTGTGTAGAGATTTCCGTCGCTTGTTTGATTATCTTTTTTAGGGCTATCCCGTTAGCTTTCAGATCGTTCAAGTTAAGATGTGAAGGTTTATAGGTGTGAAAAATTGGGACAGATGATAGGTTAGTCGAATGGTTCTTGCTTAGGTCGCTGTAAATTTCCGTTAGATTAAGTGTAAATTCTGGAACGAATGCTCGGTATTCCGAGGAAGTGAAGGTGTTTGTTGTTGATAGTGTTAAATATTGTGAAGACGCTTTACATTGATCATTAAGGCGTAATATTCCGGTTCCTTCTAGTGTAACGCGGTCAGGGTTAGGATTCGTGCATGTTATATGCAGGATTTCGGGTTCGGCTAAGGAGTAGATCCACATGTTTGGCGTGTGTAATGCTGACCAATATGGTCCGTCAAAAGATGTTAGTCTAACGTTGCAGGTGTTTAAATCTATAGGCGGCTTATTCAGGAATAGCGCGATTTCGCAAGTTTGATGAGCGTTTGTGCGGTATGTCGGTTGGTGCTGTTCGCATATATAAATTTCCTGTGACATCTTACAGCGTGTGAGGTCTGACGCTGTTATCTGTAAGTAGGAGCTACGGTCTGAATTCATCGCGAGATAGTCTTCACTTGGTATTATGTATGCAAATTTGTTTTGTGAGTTGTCGAAGTTTTGTTTAACGGGTATCGGAAGCAAATGGTAGGGTGGAATGTGGTTCCAGTTAGGATTGGTATTGTGGGTACGTATATTATGTTAGGCTCACTGTACACGATGTTTAGTTCTGATAGTCTGATCAGCTCTTCCGCGTATCCGTTTCGTAAGGGTGTGGGGAACTGTAGGAGTGGTTTCAGGGTTTGGATATATTGTAGGCTAGTGATGAGTTGTTCAGGAATTAATAGCTTTGGGTGTAGGATTCCCTGTTTTGCGAATAGGATTGCATCTATTATGTTGTTTAAGTCTATTTCGTATTCGTTAGTCATTTTGTCCAATTTATTGAGGTGTTTCAGTAATTCTATCATTAGTAGATTTTTATCTGTTTGTGACTTTAGTGTTGCCGTTATTCCATTATAGAATTTTATCTGTTCGTCCATTTCTTCTATATGACTGTTAATATTATCTATTTCTTCCTGTTGCGTGCCTAGCATCGACTGTACAATGTGTGTCTGGTTGGCTAACAGTGTTGCTACGTGGTTCGTATCGTTAAATAATCTGTCGATTTGTTTATTGTAATATTCCCCGTCGCTGGCTGTTAGAGTTCCGTATAATGTTTTTGGTATGGATCCCGTAAAGTCGTACCAACCCCGCTTGATGCGCGTGTGTGCAAGTTGTGCTAATCTACTGTGCGTTTGATCTGTTTCTTGGTATCCTAGCAGGTTTTCAATTTGGTCTTCGTACTTTGATATGGTTATCAATCGATTGCTTGCTAGATTAACGACGTCTTGAATATCACATGCCTTCCCTACCTCGTCACAGCGTTTATTGATTAGGTTGCAGTATTTCTGTAGTTTGTCTGATTCGTCCGTGAATTTCCGTATGTTCAAGAGTTTACCAATTTCCATTTATCGGTGAATGTGCGTAAGTTTTCCTGCTGATGCCTGGGTTTTCCTTGAATCTTGAGACATCGTACGGTTTGTCGATCGCGACTGGACTCGCTAGGCCGGCCCTGTAAGTTATAGAGTTCAGTTCCTGTGGGCTGTTTTGGTGGTTCGGTGGGAACCTAACGTGGTTACGTCTCTACAGGTTTCCGATTCCTATCGCGTTAGTCGCGTTTTATCTCTCTACGCTCTGAAGCTGATTCAGCGGTTTATAATTCATCAGGGGGGGTTCGCACATCCCTGGCTTAGCGCGCGGCCGAGTCTTCACCCATTCAATGCTCGACCGTATTGTGAGTGGCATTGCTTTTGTGAGGAAGTACAAGAATTTTCAAAAAGGAAAAAAAAAAGAAGATGTCCGGGAACAAAGAAGCAGTCCGTGCGGGGGCATTAGTGGCGTCCTTCGACTGGCTGGGTGTGAGGGACATGACGCCCGTGACCTTCAAGGGGTGGTTCGAGGGGCAGTGGCGGCGGGTGTACTGCGGGAAAGGCTTCGTTCCTTTCCTCAAGACCGGGGAGGCGGTCTGTCTAGGGTGCTACCTCCAGTGGTGAGTTTGTTACCCGTCGGCGGGAGGTTAATATTGGTATTTCTTTATCTCTGTCTATTCCTTACGTTAGGGTGGCTGTCGAGTTCGTGCGCGGGATGTCTGAGGTGCACCGCACGGCGGTGCACATGGCTGGTCCCGGGACATCCTGCTATCGATGTGGCCAGCTCATCGTGGCCATGGGGCCACCCGACGATTGCGAGGAGTGCACCCGTCTCAAGGAAGTCGTGAAGTACGTCGCGGAGGCGTACTACACCGGCAAATACTAGCAGGGGAGAGGGGGACTGCCCTGTCGTTATTTCAACTAGTTTTTTTTTCTTCAGTTGGTGTAACAATATATATCGAATTTAGTTACGATAACTGTGTGTTCATTTCCCGACTCCCCCAGTTTGATGTGTAGACTATATCAGGGGTTACCGGTTTCCGCAGCCAGCTTTAGTTTGTTCAGGTGGACAAGTTTGGTTTTGTTGGGTGTTAAGTAGATCTCAGCGTTTATCCCATCAATTATTCTTTTGATTACGTACGGCCCTTTGTAGTGATCCTATATTTTATAGTAACCCCTCCCGCTTCTAAGGGTAGTGCGTGATTGTGAAACGTAAAAAGTTCTTCAGAAGTATCTACTAAATTAAATAACACCAGTCACAACTGGTGGCAGCAGAAACAAGCTCTCATCCCACCGCTGCCACCAGTTGTGATGTCCGTATGGGGTCACAACGAGAATGTTGTTGCCATATGGATAGATATTATGGGGTTCGCTCCCGCTTTACGTGCGGGCGCACAACTAAGGGAAGTGGTATGGCAGGTGATTGAATGATTTGTGGTGAGTAAGTGATACTTTACGTTTATTGATAACAATCAAACTTGTACTAGTGAATAGTTAGTGTAGAGTAATGAATGGGTGATTGGAAAGGAAAGGTTTAGAGTTAGGGAATAGAGTGTCGTTCTTGGAGAAGTTTGGTGATGATGATTAGGAATAAGGAAGATTGATTCAGAGTGAAGTGAATAGGTTGATGGTTGACGTAGAAGGAAGAAGTAGTTAGGTAGATGGTTGCCGAAGAAGTGTCGTGGTGAGGAATTAGAGGAATAAGGTAAACTAGGGATTTAGGTAAGGTGGGAGGCCACGTGTAGCTGAGGATGCATCAGGCCACCGGATGCATACTCAGCGGATTATCTAGTTGCTTGGAGGCTAGAGGAAATTATAGATAGGGTGACCGGATGTAGGTGAAAGATGAGGAAGGTGAAGTCTGGGACGTAACACGCCGTAAACAAATTAATTGTTTTAACAAATTTTGAAAAAAAAAAAAAAAATTGAAAAAAATGTGAAAGCCGAGATAAAGCCGACTATAGCCGACATGGCGCCCACATTGGTTGGCTGGGTTGGCCATATAGCGGCCGTATGGTTGCCACTTGAAATTGTTACCCGGGTATCCATAATGACTGACCCAGCTGACCTCAGCGCTAACTTGAGCGCTAGTCACGCGATGATGACATCTATGGCGGAGTGTTTTGCACTCCAAAATAGCACATTAAACATCCCTCACTTTGATGGGAAATCTATGCCATTAAAAGATTTCTTACAAGACGTACATAATGGGGCAGTATATGTGCCACCCACATCCGAGAGCACATATGTAAAAACCGTGCTAGGCAAGCTATAAGGCGCCGCACGTGATAGCACTTACGGTAGAAGATTTAACACTGTGAACGAGCTCACAAAACATCTTAAAGGACGATTCGCGTCGGGTAAGGACTTCTCTTATTATCAGCACAAAATTTCAAATGTGCGAATGAAACGAAACGAGTCGGTTAGTGATTTTTATGATCGCTTACATATTCTGCTCAGCGGAGCACGCGTTAGCTTAGAAGAAGAATACGATGTAGGCGCGGTAGACGATATGATGAAACCCGTTAAAACAAGCGCGTTCAACGCATTTCCGCAGGGATTACCTGATGAAATGGGAAAACTAGTAGATGCACGCGACTCAAAAGATCTGGAAGCAGCGAAGAAATGCGCACTAAAATTAGAAACGCGCATGCAAACCGGAATATTAGCGTCTAACGAGGTTCATAGACCTACTTTTGCGCGAGATCCATCAACTATCTATACGACCCTACGTTTTCTACCACCGAGTCAGCCGCAAGAACATAATAATTATATCGTTCACGAAGCCGCCGATGCAAACACTAACCCGAGAAACTCACCACCTAATATTGAGCAACAACCCCCTAACATAACGCATAAAGAATTTGCAATTAGTACGCGTGGTTATCCAGAACGCTCAGGGTACGATGCACGGTATCCGCCGGGACACCAGTATCCCTACCATCACCCACCCTATTCGTATTATCCACCACCGCCTTATCCATATTATCCGCCTTATGGGTATCCATATGATATGGGAAGTCACGTGCCTAGACAAGAGCACGCGGGGCATAGATATCCTTACGAGTATAGGCAGCGTTCAGCTTCACCTAAACCTAACACCGGATCACCTGGTGGCGGGAATAGACCTACGACACCTAGTGCGACCCCTAATGCACAAGTAGAACCACGAACAAGAGCACCATCACCTCACGATAAAAATCGAAATAAACCGGCTGAGTCTTTAAACGCTCATGCAGCCCGACGCACGGACGCGACGGCGGGTCATGCGGGGAACGAGCGTCAAACGACGATAAAATTCACCGAGCCGGGTCAAGAGTTTATACGTGCGGGAGAAATCGAGAATCGCCGCTAATTAAAATCAGGGCACCGGAACTTAAAACTGAATTCGGAACATTTCTATTTGATACGGGAGCAGACATAAGTTTAGTTAAAGCAAACGTGTTACATCCGGATGTATTAATCGCAGCTCACGAAAGCGCGTTAATCTCCGGTATAACCACAGATAAATTAAACACATTTGGCACCGTTGAAATCACCCTACAGGGTTAATTTAATAAATTACACGTAGTAGGTTCCGAGTTTCCTTTGCGATGCGACGGCATATTAGGTAAAGATTATCTACGCCGCGAAAAAGCCGAAATCTCATTTACCCACAATACTCTTGTGACACAATCAGAAGCAATTAGACCTTTTCGATTTATTAATGAACAAAATTCCGAAAGTTCAGATTCCGATTCTAGTACTAGACAACGCGTTTGGAAAATAAAGGCAAGGACAAGACAAGTGATAGAAGTAGACGTATTAGACTGTAATCTCAAGGAAGGATATTTACCAAAAATTCCTGTAAGCGAAGGGCTTTACATCGGCGAGGCCGCCGTCTCGATTAGCAATGGCGCCTGCCAGGTCTTAGCCATTAACACGCTAGATAGGGATATAGAGGTAGAAATTCAACCCCAGGAAGTCTTACCGTTCGAGTATCATAATTTTCCTGAAGAGTTTGGGTACGACTCAGACTCGGGAGATTCAAATGCCGAACCAGAAGCGATAGATAGACTAGAGGAAATCGAATCGAAATTACGTTTAGATCATTTAAATGATGAGGAGCGAAAACATGTACTAGACTTAATCGGAGAGTTTCCGGAAATTTTCCATTTACCGGGAGACAAATTAAAATTTACACCCGCGATTAAGCACCGTATTCCAACCACGGACGATATACCGATAAATACTAGACAATATCGTTTCCCTTCGATTCATAAATTAGAAATTGAAAAGCAAATGAAAGCCAAATTAGACAACGAAGTTACACGGAGAAAAGTTTATCGAAAACGTTCCCATACTTCGTATCGTAATCGTGGAACATACTTGCAATATGGGGATCGTTCCCATATTTATGCATTCCGCTACTATAAATATAGCAACGTGCTGGTTATATAATAAATTAATCGTTGCTATACGTGTTCTACAAATAGCAGTTCTTCCTTATCCCGTACATAATTAGAGTGCCTACAGAACTCGAGTCTTATGTGTCCCCAAATATTTATCAGAGCCCCTTGTATTTTAACGGAATATTTATTGTACAAAGAATATCGACTTTCAAGAGATTATTGTATACGAAGAGATGAGTTTTAAGATAATGCATATATTATAGTAATTGTAGCACTTTATTCCCACCGTATAGCAATTTTTACCCTACTGGCGATATTATTTTGTAGGAAACAATAGAAGGTGAGGCGATGCAACACCTATTATAACATGTTTTCGTATAAAAATTTATCACTCTGTGCCCAAAGTATTGTAATTATTCCCATACAGAAAGCAGGTAGTTTTCCACGACCCAGCAAGAAATCCGGTGCCTTGGCTACATTTATGTGGTTACGTATATGTATAGCATTGCATGAGACTTGTATAGCGAGAATTCCTATACTGTACTGGAATCGCTGATATCTTGCGGGGTATATTTTAAAACTTGTGGTGGTTTTGACTAGTTTTGCCGCTCCGGTGCGACGCAGCGCCACTTCATTTCGCAAAGGAGTGTGTCGCCAACACATTGTTACGAATCGTAAGTCTACAATTTATAGTGCGAAATATTTGTGAAGAGCAGCGGAGTTCCAGCATCAAGAATACAGGAAAAACATTGCAAAATTTCTAGTATTGATTCAACTTCATTCTAATATAATAACCTTTCATACAAGATTTCTAACAATTTATATCGAGATATTCTAAGCAACATTGTCACGTATATATAAAATAGTGGACATTGAATGTTACGATCCTACATATTTAACCTGTGGGAACATGCAAAATGCAGTAATTACATATAAAAATAACAGCAGTGACGGATTTTCGTACATGACAAAGAAATGGATATAATTTAAGTTGAAATATTTTTGTCTGAGTGAGCGGTTTTTTTTTACAGTAAATAAAAAAAATTTTATACCGTTATTGGTAATTCTTGAATACATAATTATATATATTATAACAGTGGTCCTGACCTTGGTGCTGTACTCTTAAAATTTGAATAAGGCAAGAGTCACTGATTGCAGTTCTAAATATACGACCGATTTGATTCAGTTGTATACTTTTGACCCGAATCAGTGACTCTCACTAATTTCCTTTTTTGGGAGCAAAGTACGTTCTTTTCTTTCCACTCGTCAGAAACAAACTCCTCTGAAGCATTTTGATCCGCGTTATATGGTACAGCAGAATTCTTAATATAGTAAAATGAAAATTACTATATAGTTTTGAGTATAATAAGGCATGCTGTATGGGAAAATGTGCATCACGGTGCTTGGATGAGAGTCACTACACAAGATTCGAGTGTTCACCATACTATATGGTGAAATTTCACATATCAAACTTGGACATGAATCAGTACACTTTCCCGTAATGCTTCATACGGCTGTATAGTGATATTTGCTATATTAAGGTTCAGTAGCACCGAATATACCACTACAGTGCTAGCTACTGTGCTGGTATGGCGATTTTTGGTATATTATAGTCGAGTAGGAGCAAATATACTACTATAAAACCGGCTACTATGTTAGTATTGTGATTCTTGCGATACCACGCGTATAGTAATACGTATACAGGAAAAATTCCCATACGGTATTGTAAAATCCAGCATATTGCAAGTATGTTCCACCATTACGCTACTGTATGGTACTGCTTCCTATAATTTTTGATGAACGATTCCTATAAATTTCTCTCCGTGTATAACCCTGTCAAACTCACCATATAATTCACCACTCTGGATAGTCCCAAAGAAGCCAGATTCGAAAGGGAATCCGAGGTGGAGGATTGTTATGGATTTCCGAGCACTAAACGATAAAACAATAGGCGATGCGTATCCTTTACCGAATATTACTGATACCTTAGATCACCTAGGTGGAGCAACATATTTTTCAACCTTCGATCTTGCCAGTGGTTTCCAGCAGATAGAAATAGATCCGCGAGATCGAGCGAAAACCGCATTTACAACACCAAACGGACATTACGAATTTTTACGAATGCCCGAGGGATTGAAAAACGCTCCGGCTACCTTCCAACGATTAATGGATCAGGTACTACGTGGTTTGCAGGGGACAGAGGTTTTCGTGTATCTGGATGACATCGTTGTATACGCTAAAGACTTAACTGAACATGAACAGAAAATTAAAAGATTATTCAAAAAATTAGCAGATGCGAATTTGACTTCACAACCAGATAAATGCGATTTTTTAAAAACCGAAGTAGCATACTTAGGTCACGTAATAACGAAAACGGGAGTAAAACCAGATCCTAAAAAGATTGTAGCTGTAAAGAAGTTTCCGCGACCAAAAACTCGAAAGAATATTAGACAATTTTTGGGATTAGTAGGATATTACCGTAGATTAATTAAAAATTTTGCTGCTAAAGCCAAACCTTTAACAGATTTATTAAAGAAAAACGCGCCTTTTTCTTGGAAAGAAGAACAGCGCCATAGTTTCAAAATTCTTAGAAGAGCATTATGTCAAAAGCCTATACTGCCATATACAGATTTCGAAAAGCCATTTACCTTGACCACTGACGCATCAGACTACGTCATTGGTGCGGTCCTTAGTCAAGAGGTGGACGGTTACGACATGCCTGTCGCTTATCTATCAAGAGCTTTAATAAGTGCCGAACAAAATTATTTTACAACAGAGAAAGAATGTCTTGCAGTCTTATGTGCAGTATTACATTTTCGACCTTACTTATTCGGACGTAAATTCACTTTAGTTAATGATCACGAACCATCACGCTGGATAAACTCTATCAAAGATCCAGGACAACGACTGGTGAGACGGAGGTTGAAATTGCAAAATTATGAATACACTTTTGTGCATAAACCGGGTAAACTAAACACCAATGCAGACAAGCTTTCCAGAACCCCAATAGATAGCGATCAGTCATCGGACTCTTCAAGTTCGGAAATATCGGATAGCGATAGTATGGAATCAGAAAAATCAGAACCTGTAATAACCAAATATTCAGATTATTCAAAATTAATAAGATCAACAACAATAGAGAACCCTGATGTTCAGGAAGTGCACGAAGATCTTTTTTCTAAATCAGATAATTATGCTCACACCGTCTCAGTAGACCTAAAGATGAGTGCAGGAATAGCTGCAGAGTTTAAAGAAAGATACGGAGTGCCAGATGAACTTAAAAATCAGGCGAAATTACATTCCATAGGAAAAATAAAATTAGAAGACAAAATGATCTATTATATTATGTCAAAACAAAATTTTTGGGACAAACCAACATACGAAGATATGTTTTAAGAACATTTGAGAAAAGACAAGGTAAAATCTGTTAGAATTCCGACAATCGGTTGTGGTCTCGAATTATCTTGGGGTAAAGTACGAGCAATGCTTCGTTTCATTTTCAAGGGAACCGGAATTGAAATCTATGTTTGTACCAATATCAGGATTAAAGAGCCAGAAACAACGTCTCAAACAGTCAAGGTAGTCACGTATGATCTAGAATCAGACTCGGACTTAGATTCTGATGACAACACAGACAAAGTGCCGCGTAAACTATACCCGATAACTAAACAAGGTGCGAAGCCGACGAAACCCTCAAAAATACCAGAACCACCAACACGTCGACCTGTAGGTAGACCTGCAAGTAGATCAGTTTCGGGAGTACACAGAAAAGTCGATGAAACAACTAAACTTAGACGTATATTGAAAACAATGCCAGCTTTAGATATGAGCGCCATAGCAATGAGAACACGATCTAGATTACCAACTAAAACAACACAGGTAGAAGCACCCAAAATTTTGGAACCAATAGTAGAACGGACCTTTGAGGATTCGTCCGATGACGAGTCTTCAGAACCGCCGATGTATAGGAAACAAAAAAGCGTATTACCAAGTTTAGGATTTGACGTACCATCAATAAGTAAACCTGTACAAACTGACAAACAAATAGACATAGATCAAGTAGCAGAAATCGATTCTGACCAAAACAAAATTGACCAAAGTGAAATTGCCGTAAAAATAAATCCACCAGTACAAAATACTGATACGGACGAGGACAATGACGTTTTTACATTCGAATCACCTACAGTTTTAAACCAATCGTCTCACGAACAGGAAAAATATAAAAGCAATTCCGACAGATTAACTTTCAAGCCACCAATAGATTTGAGAAGTTTACGTGAGTCATTCCAAAAACTTGATAAATCAATTCATGAACGAAGTCTAGTAGAACAAGAGGCAGACGATTTAGAAATAGTAACCCTACCTAGAGCTATATCAGTAGACAGGGATTTAAACGAAGTCACTCGTGAATTAATTACTGAACAAGATCCGTATCAAGATGAGACAGGAGATGAGGAGTTAAATTCCAGAATAGAAAGATTGCTAAAGAAATCTGAGGCAGGAGCGTCAAATAAAACTCAAGCGTGCCGAGACAGTGAGTTAAACACTTCGGGTACACCCCTTATCTCGAGTACAGCTGACCAAGACGTATCCATTATCAGCCAGCCAGTTGAGAGAGCAAGACTCCCAACACCTAGAGTAGTGCCACGTCCTATAGCACTCTCCACTCCGTACGTAGGTACAGTGCCACCAGTCGCTGAGAGTAGCGTAACAATAAAATCAAAAGTTAGTAAACCACCAAGGCGATTAGTACCGAGTCCCGCTACAGTAAGCAATCCAACTAGCATACAAATAACTGAGGCATACTACCTGACGTGGGAGCTACCTCACCACTAAATCTTCCTAGATATAGAAGTTATCGAACTAGTAACGTCAAACTAACTAGAGAAAATTTAACGTACATCAAAGATAATCATGTTCACTTTTCATCTACCGACTCAGAAGTAGCAACACCTATCAGCAGGTTGTTATCTGCAGATTTAGAAATTATAAACGTTGAAGAACAGCGCGAAGTAAAACCAAAAATTGGACAACTATTAATTACCAAACGAGGAAATAACTGCGTGTTTAGTGTAATAGTTAAGAATAAATACTTTGACAAAACTTTGGCAGAAAATGTAAAATTCGGATTAGAAAACCTTAAAATTATTTTTGAAAAACTCGAATTAAATGGTTTTAGAATTTCAAAAACAGGAGATTTTACCGACAAACTATCACCAAAACTTTGGCCAAATTTATTATCAGAAATTTTTGACGACAGTAATATTAACATTACGCTATGCACGGGAATTACGCAAGTACCGCGAGAAGAAATCCGCGAAGAAATAATATCAGAAATGCATGGTAGTTTAGTAGGAGGACATAAAGGAGTAACAAAAACATACCGCAGGGTTAGAGAACGGTTTTATTGGCCGAAAATGCGCGATGACATTGGACACTTCATTCGGAAGTGTAATAGCTGTCAAGAACACAAGCTAGTTCGCGTCAAGACACGAGAGCCCATGTTAATTACGGACACTTCATCCGAGCCGTTTGAAAAGATCGCTCTAGACACTGTAGGACCTTTACCAACCACTCCGCGAAATAATAAACATATCCTTACTATGCAGGACAATTTAACTAACTAGGAGTGTATCGCACCGCCGGACCATGGATCTTGACCAAACTTATAGGGGTGTTTCCTTGAGCCAAAATATACATTACCTGCTGAAAAACTCTCCGGACTTGGCCTTCGCTCTGTCAATTTACCTAAATGTACAATAAAAATCAGCGTCACCTGGGTTTTGCAAATTGCCATGAAATAACCAGTTTTTGTGCGGCGTTATAAGATTCTACATTGCACTGAATATTTATACATTGAATACAGTCATTATTGTACATCAGATTGTTGAAATTTAACATCCCAGCTATAGAAAATCACTTTATTCTGCGCCTACTGACACATTGCTTCTCGTCGTTTGTTACTCGTACAACATTCATTTGGTAAATCTGAAGACCTCTCTCGACTTGAAAAATATTGAATATATACTCTCAATACTCCCACTGACAGCATACGAAATCCTGTAAATTATCCCATGATATCGATTTCATCGCAATATTATATTTATTATTCCAGAAGAATATGTATATAGGTATACTTATCTCATGAAATGGCATTATGTCACAATAAATGAGGTTAAGTTGTCCGATTAAACGTTTATACCCGACAGCTCGATCTAGAAAGAAACTGCTGTAAAAAAACCTTTCCTAATACAAATTGACAATTACTCTTCACTATACCATGACTCTATAGTTATTTATTCTCGAATGTTTCCACCAGCTCTTGACTCTGGTATGTATGTATGTACTCTATATATTTGACAGATCTCGATCGATAAATGAGTGTTTGTTGTACCATTGAAGGCCGCGAAAGGTGCACCAACGTAAACTCGACGAATACTGAATTCCCATTGGTCCCTTGGTCTAATTCGTATCAGCAGCCAATGGAAATTCGACGTTCAATCTGATTGGTTGTCAGTTGACGATTCGAATTTGCGGAAAATCTTTTATTCGGTAACTCTGCGACTATTCGATTGCCCGTTGCATAATTACGAATATTGTTCATTTATTGTTATTAATTAGTTAAAATTGTTATTAGTTTTGTTATTATTGTTATTTTTTCATTGTTTTGTTATTGTTGAGTATTGTTATTGTTGTTTCTCATATCTTGAGAAAAGATGGATAGTGAGCCAAGCGCTGGCCCTGCTAATGAAGATTATGACGAATCTTCATTACAAATGCTCAGCGAAATTGTATATGCGTGCATTGAAATTCTTAGGCGTAAGGGAATAATTATCACCGAAAAAGCTGTGTCAGATATTTCTGACCAAGCTTGGCTTTTGGGTGATGAGTTGTCAAATAAATTACTAAAAATAGTTGAAGACCATCAGGTGGTCGAAGTAGAAGAGTTGTATGCGGAGGATGAATTACCAGAAGGTGTGTCTGACGATGGCCAAATTGCTGAAAGTCAAGAATGTGACCAAGGATGTTCGCAAGAATCATCTCTAACAGGTAAAAACTTAGAATGGATATTATATATTTTCTGAATATAATAAATTTCTAGAACAAGAATAACTACACCAAATTAATTAGTATTTCTTAATTAAAGCTATATAATGTATCTTTTAAATTGAAATAGACTTACTAGAGCTAAATAACTAAACAATAAAATTCACTGAATCAACTATAATCAATCCTAAATAAATTAACAATTAAATTAATTAAATAGACTATCATTAAAGCTAAACAAATAACATAATAAAAATTCGTCTCTTCGATAGAATCGTCTCCATCGACCAGCCAACCAGTTTCCAGCGAATACGAGCCAGAAGAAAAGAAATTAAAATCTGAAACTGTCGACCTGGAAAAAAAAATCAAAATAGTCAATCTTGCTCGACAACATCCCAAGTGGACATTCAAAACATTGAAAGTCAAAGGTGCTGCATGTTTATCACGGATGGACGAGCTTGCGCGATGGAAAAAAGAAATTCAAAAAGGGGGGACAAGGTTTGATAAATCCAATGCAATTAAAAAGTGGACCTACAAACGATTCTGTGAAGCTCGTAAAAAGCATTTACCTGTGACAACGAGAAATATTCAAGAGTGGGCTTTGCAGGCTGCTATGCAATACCAGTCTGAAGATTTTCATTTCGTCGCTGCAATAGCTTGGGCAAATAGATTTAAGCAAGAACACCGCATCCGACAGCGACGAGTAACCAAGCGTGTGAAATCTACGGAAAAAAGATCATTAGAAGAAGTTTTAAATTCGGCAGAGAATTTTCAGATGCAATGTAGTAATTCAATCTCTGGAATCGATCGTGACTATGTATTGAATACAGATCAGATGGGTTGCGAATATCGCTCTGATGTGCATCGAACATTAGAGCATGTTGGGCAGAAGAGTGTCGATGTATATTTAGGAGATATGAACAAGGTGACTCACACATATACTGCCCAATATACGATCACTGCGTCTGGAAAGTTGCTGCCGAAGGTGTTTGTCTGCTTGCAAGAACCTAAAGGGGCATTTGGTCCAAGAGTTGGCGAACGGGTAGAGGCACTCACCACCGAATACAAGAACGTGTATGTTACATGCTCGAAATCCGGGAAGCTGACAACAGCTTTATTCGATGCATACACCGTAAATATCTTGCAGCCATATGTAGCAGGCAATAATTTTGCCCTGGTATTGGACAGCTGGGGTGGACAATCGAATGCGAATTTGTTTAAGAAATTTGAGGACCAATCCGGAGAATCTTCTTGCAACTTGCAGATAATTCCACCTGGATGCACAGCTTACTGCCAACCATTGGATGTGTATTTTCACCGTCAAGTGAAAATTCTCATCAAAGAACTCCAGAACAGCACCTATTTGCTGCAAGAGCAACGCCAAATCAATAGTCGAGAGGATGCGATCAAAATTCAATCGCTTGTGACTAATCAACTCTGCGCCCCACTTTTCAGAGATATGATCGAGTTGGTTCGCTTGGTTCGCTGCAAAGTTGATTCCGACAAGAAACGTTTTCATGAACGTCAAGGAAGTCTGTTTCCCAGAAAAGCCATTCAGAAGTAGGTGTAAGTGCGAATTAGCTACAGGCGATTGCAGTGGGAAGTACGCTACTTTCATCAAGTGTTCTTGGTGTCGGGAATACTTGTGCTTCCATTGCTTTTACGAGTTGTATCATCCTCGTCTATGCACGAAATTTTTCATCAACGTCTAAAATCAAAAAATAGTAATAATAATGATAACAACAACAATACAATAACAACAACAACAACAATAATATAATAACGATAATATAATAATTAAAAGTGGCATTTGAATATTCCGCAAAAAACAATCAGCACTTTTCAGAGCTACCAAAATCTTTTCACAAGAACGTATCGCTCATGAGCAAGTAAGCACATGGAAAAAATCAATTTCACTGTAACGTCATTAAACTCGATGCAGCTACAGATTCACGCATCGGTTTGAGAACGCCACTTCTAGTTGCTAATTTTTGGTTACCAATTTTTTCCTATGCAAGTAGGAGGATTATTTAGAGCGTGATTTAACACTTACCATCAGCTTCTTCGTCCGTTTCATTTCTTCTTATTCTGTCATTTTTCTTCGAGCGATCTTTGGGCTCACAACTTTGGTTTCCATCTAATTTGCACATGGTGAGATTTGCTGATATAACTATAACTGTGCTAACCTCTCAAAGGTTGCGATCGAACTGCACTCGCAATCTAATTAGTCTTTGGTCTTCAGTTTTCTAAGCGAACGAGCAGACGACCCTTTCTTAACACGTGTCGAATATGCGCGACGCGCGACGATCGACATCGATACGTCAATCTATGCGGAGAGTCATTCGATCGAATATATGAAAAATAATTGAAACCGAGAAAACCCAAACAGGATTATTATAGTGAAGAGTATTTGCCAAGTCTTATTATGGAACGCTTTTTTTGTACCAGTTTGATTCTCAATGAGGCAGTAACCTATAAACGTTTAATCGGACAACTTAACCTCATTTATTGTGACATAATGCCATTTCATGAGATAAGTATACCTATATACATATTCTTCTGGAATAATAAATATAATATTGCGATGAAATCGATATCATGTGATAATTTACAGGATTTCGTATGCTGTCAGTGGGAGTATTGAGAGTATATATTCAATATTTTTCAAGTCGAGAGAGGTCTTCAGATTTACCAAATGAATGTTGTACGAGTAACAAACGACGAGAAGCAATGTGTCAGTAGGCGCAGAATAAAGTGATTTTCTATAGCTGGGATGTTAAATTTCAACAATCTGATGTACAATAATGACTGTATTCAATGTATAAATATTCAGTGCAATGTAGAATCTTATAACGCCGCACAAAAACTGGTTATTTCATGGCAATTTGCAAAACCCAGGTGACGCTGATTTTTATTGTACATTTAGGTAAATTGACAGAGCGAAGGCCAAGTCCGGAGAGTTTTTCAGCAGGTAATGTATATTTTGGCTCAAGGAAACACCCCTATAAGTTTGGTCAAGATCCATGGTCCGGCGGTGCGATACACTCCTAGTTAGTATTGCGTAGCAGTAGCAGTCCCAGATATAAAGGCCGAGACTATAGAGACCGAGCGCGGAATTTTCACTAGCGCCGTTTTAGCCCCTAGCGGCCGTAGCTTGACCAAACGACAGGGCGTTAGAGCGCGAAAACTGCGGTCTGGCCATATAATTTCAATGCCTGCTAGCCTTTGATCCACTTTTGTAATCGAAATGGAATATCAAATTATCAAGTGTGGCTTTCAAACTATTTTCTGTGAGGATCTGCCCCCATCTAGCCTAAAGAAGGGCAGAAATCTAGTTGACAGCAATCATGTTTTTAATATAACAGAGAATAAAGCCCCCACAACAGACCTTATAACAGCTTCGGTTATACGGCAAACATCTATAAACCAGCCTCCATATAAAGTTGAAATACAGGTAAGTAGTTATGAATTCTGATATCGAAATATAATAAGTAATGATATTGTATGTAATTATTATTCAATATGATTAAAATACTTTATTTTCAATGGTAGGTGGATGAGAAAAGGATTATCAAGCGCTCAACTTGCGAATGCCCAGCTGGTACCGGTGGACATTGTAAACACATCTGTGCTGTATTTTGTTACATTAATGATGCACCAATTAAATCCAAAACTGACGAACCATGCGAGTGGAAAAAACCTTCCTCGTTTTCGAAAGAGAAGTATTCCAAAGGCAAAAAATTTTCAGAACTATTTCCAAAGAACCGCAATGTCAAAATTGAAAGTGAGGTATCAGATGTTTTTTCAATTGCAAATACTGAAATAGAGTGTGATTTGAGATCAATTCTAAGAGAAGAAGTAAAATCTGAGAGCGAAAGATTTATCTATTTATACATTACCGAACTCTTAGATACTGTATTTGACACTCTTACAAAGAAAACCATTGAAAGCACCTTGGATCACATTATGGGCGATGATTGCATAGCTGAAGACGTGTACCTGAAATATGATTTAAGTCTTGAAGAAAAGGCCTTCTATGATAAATGGGTCAATCTGCCAGTATCAGAACTGAAAAAAAAGTTTGTTGATACTACTGTACAGTCAGCCTCTAAATCCTGGCATGACGAGAGACGGATCAGAATCTCAGCTAGTACAAAAGCCCATCAAATAAAAACTTTAACGAGAAAGGATCCTGTAAAATTAGCAGAAGAATTCTTGAATCCAACCAAATTATTAGGAAAAGCTGCTAGTAATGTAAAATATGGATTAGAAAATGAGGTAAAGGCCAAAGGAGTTTACGCCGAGACCTATCAGACAGATGTCTTGGACTGTGGATTAATAATTTGTCCTAAACACCCATGGTTATGCGCCAGTCCCGATGGGATTATTGTGAAGAAATCTGGAGGCCATATAAATGAACCCAGTCATATTCTGGAAATCAAATGCCCTGCATCGGCCAAAAATGAGATTGTTGACGTGAACAACAACACAACTAAATTACAATACCTAAAATGGAATGATGCAATCAAGCAATTCGAACTGAAACAAAGCCACCAGTATTACACACAGTGTCAAGTATTGTTATATGTATCGAAGCTGGATAAATTACATTTTTTTATTTACTCAGGAAAGCCACTCAATATTGAAGTGCAGAGAAATGACAGTTTCTTAGAAAAATTATTGGAAAAATTGGAAAAATTTTATTTTACGCACTATCTACCACTCTTGGTAAAAAACGTTTATTAAATAAGTTATAAAAAGTTACAATTAAATAAGTATTGAATAAGGCAAATGTATATTTGATGCAGTAGAATTTACATAATATAAATAATAAACAATATGTGGCGCCGGACCAGAAAAGGGGGTTAGTGTAAAAAAAAAACGATTTTTGACTTTTCATGGTTTCCAGTAAATTTTGAGACCCTTAATCGAATTTTCTCATCAGGAATTTAATGTCGTTAATAATTACTTTATAATTTGACTGCAGAATAAGCCCCGTGGCTCATTCGCTGAGCAGACCAGGTAGCTTCAAATGCTTCTCCTGTAAACTTGCGTACTTGGACACTAGTCCCTTATTCTCGTCCAACGCCACATATGTTGTAGCATAGACATATCATGAATATATAATATTATATCATACGTAATAATTACATATGAATATCTAATAAAAATATGTAATAACACTTAATAAACTTTTTTCAAACTCATTTTCAAGTTTTCTTGATGAGTGGGGTCATGAAATTTGCTAATACACAGACAACATGAACAATTTCATCAAGGTGTGGTAAAAACATAACAGGCAACCTGTTCTGCAGAATATGAAAAAATTTTACGCGACCAATGGCACGTTCAACATGGATACGAACGCTGGCTATATTGAAACAACTCGTTACTTCTTCCTCTGTTAAAGTGCCATCGTGTAAAAATGGAGGCATAACAATCAAGACATTATCATCAACCTTAATACCCGGAAAGCCCTTATCTGCCAAAACTATATCGTTTTTTTCTAATTTGTCTAAGATACCGCATTCGGTGGTAATTTGGACATCACTTGCCTTGCCTCCATAAATAGGAGATACAAATGAGATAACTCCGGAAGGTGTAATTCCTATCAACGCTTTAGCTGTGTACGTTCCCTTGTAATGTGAATATACATGAATTCTGTCAGATATTTTAGCAGGCTGCTGTATTTTAAACTCTGTACAGTCAATGATTACTCTACATTGCGGGTAATGAGTCTTGAAACATTTTGGCAACGTTTTAATTATAGTATCTTTACTAGGCCAATAAATGTAGTCTCTCGTAGCTTGTGCCAAATTTGCTAGAACATTAAAAAAGATTCGGGATACTGTGGTACGATGCAAAGAAAATATAACTCCAAGACTAGAAAAGGTCAAGTCAGTTTTCAATTTAATTAAAAATATTAGAAGTCTATTGGCGTTTGTGACTTTCGTTTCTTGACGTAGTCTGAGAAGTCCGAGTAAATTATTGAATACAATTTTCTTGATACCAGTTAGATCAACCAGCTGGCCATCGGTTTTTACAGAATCAAAACCATGAAAACAATCGCATTCTAAACATTTACCCGGAGTATTATTACTATCGATACTATTCGGTCCACATTTCTGATCTCTAGTTTCTTTTACAATTGATGCTTTTACCATACTAGTTTGTGTAGCTGACTCTACCGTTGCTACATTTTCTTTAAAATAGAAACAATTTGCAAAAGTTCTATCCACGACTTCATTAGTATATGATATGTCGGAGGTATCTTCTGTTTGACATCCGATTTCTTTACTAAATATCATTGGTGACTCTCCAGTACTTTGGTCTGAAACACTTTCAAAGGTCTCCTGTGTTGTTTTTTCCTTTGCGGGTTCTTCCTCAGCTAGGTTTTGTTGAGCAAGTAGCTGACGGTGTTTCCTCTGTTTTAAGCGTTGAAATCTGCCAACGTTCACAGCTTTGGATATTGATTTATGCGTTGGGAATATGGTTGGGATGTAAGCCGGATGATCAGGATGCTCAGATTTTTTCCCACCGATAAAATGTTTGCTACATATTCTTGTATTTTTAGTTGGAAGCCACGATCCACCGTCTTCCCTGAACGAAAATATGAAAATGAAATACGTGTTTTGTAAGCAGTTATATTTGTAATATCAACAAAAAGAAAATCATCTTTCAAAGATACAAATTCAAGGTTCCTCATATTCCACTTTTATTGCAGGAATTTGACATTTTTTCCACATATGTATTATTATATCATCAAAATTTGTGTATCATTTTTGGGATTTGAGCTTTTTCATTGATATCAAACTGTTTCTAGGACATTCCCTTGTACTACAGTCATAATATTACGTTAAATTATATCCAGGTTAAGTTAGATTACTTTACGTTAAGTCACAAGCAATAAATCGAATTTCACCGGATTGTTGTAGGTTTCATTTGAAAAAAAATTAGAAACATGTAAATTCAGGTAACTTACCTTTGACGTTTAACAGCATTTATCCACTTTGATCGGCGACTACGTGATATCTCGTTGTCAAGAGGGAATCTATAAAAACTAACCACTTTCTCCGTATTTTTGTAACAATTGCTGCAACCGACGACACAACAATTAGCTTTTCCCTTCCTTACACTAGGAGAGGACATTTTTTCTTTGTAATAATATCCGTTTTTTTGGGAAAGATGTTGAAAAATAGTCGACAGACCACCTGTTAACGTTCATACAGGCCCTGCCAGTAGGGACATATCTGGCCACTGAGCGGCGCTACTCGTACTCGCGCTCGGTGTCTATAGCTCATGCGTTGGTAAAGAACTTTATCTTGAAATACGGCGCACCGCGCGTAATTTTAACCGACAGAGGAACCAGTTTCGTTAATAATTTATTTTCGGAATTAGGGAAAATCTTTAAAACAAAGCATATCACTACATCGAGCTATAGACCACAGTCGAACGGAGCATTAGAGAGAAGTCATATGGTGTTAGCTGATTACATAAAACACTATATTGATGAGTTCGATGACTGGGACGAGTTAATACCATTCGCTATGTTTTCCTATAACACATCTGTTCACGAAGGAACAAATTTTACACCGTATGAGTTGGTGTTTGGCAAGCTAGCGCGAATACCGAGTTCATTCCCAACGGACGAAAACCTTTTAACGTACAACTCTTACCTGGGTGATCTAATGGCTAGGTTAAGCGAGATGCAAGACCTGGCAGCGCGACAACTAAATTTATCTAAATATAAATCCAAGGAAATTTATGATAAGAAAGTTCGCCCATTTGCAGGGAAAATTGGGGACATGGCACGCGTGCTAATAGATGTCCGCAAAGGCAAATTTGGTAAGAGATATCAAGGTCCGTATAAAATTGCGGGAATACTGGAAAATAACAATGTAATTTTACAGATGAATGATGGTAAGCGATTCGTTAAGCACATGGACAAGGTAGAACTGGCTTATTAAAAAGTCCATAATGACTGATAATCATAATGACAATAACCACAGACTGACGTAACCAAAAATAAATTCTCTAAAATACTAGACAGAACGACAGTATATAATAATACTTTGGGCTACCCCTAATCGTTCTCTCGGAACATTAAAAAAAAAAAAAAAAAAAAAAAAATTAGGAAGAAAAAAAAAAAAATGCCACAAGCCGCAATAACCTTCATAAAAGTCAATCATGACTCGACTCCATTCATTGACATTAATTCTACGGAGTCGAGCATAGTAATAAAACGTACTAAAATTTTAACTAATTGGCAAGAAGACATTATAAACTACATAATTATAAAAAGGAAATTAACCGACGGAAGATATATCTATTCAACAGAGGTTACCCAGGAAGTGTTACAAAATCCACCACCAGTTCTTGTGGGAGACGCAGCAATAATCGAAAGAGGTTTTCACGATTACGTGAAGATAACCACAGAAGCTACCGGATTACTGAGTCAGCGACTAACCATAGACGGACCGACAAGCAGCAAACTTCCAATAGCAGAATAAAACTAACATTAAAATGAAGACAATAATCGCGATACTTTTACTAAACATCTATTACATAAATTCAGAACCAAATAACTACGAAGCAACTCAACTAAACTCAAGTCCGGGATTACATTTTGAAAAACTACATAACATACGATTTAAACGAGCAGAATGGAGACTGGTGTTTCACATCAGTATAGACAAACTGATCCAGCAGGTCCCAGAAGAGACTTCAGCATATTTCGAGAAAATTAAAAATTGTATGACAGCGGACGTACCGGAAGCCTTCTGCTACTATAGGAAAGGAGAAATATCCAACTTACTAAAGGGAACAGAGGAACTACGGAATGAGATTAGGAATTTAGGGGCAGAAATATCGACCACTAACATAGACAATTTACCGCACACTATAGCAAAGCGAGGAGCTCCATTTGAATTCGTAGGTTCAGCTAGCCGTTATTTATTTGGAACACTCACCTCCGAGGACGGTGAATACTTTCTATCAGAAATAGACAAATTATATCAGGATCAAAATAAATTAACCAAAATTTTGAAAAATCAGACACATCTCATATCTGGTAAATTACACGAATTCCATGATAGATTAAACGAGCACCAGGATATGATTGAAAACCACGGTGACAAAATTAACACAGTCATTAACACTCTAAATAATTTAACTGCACAAGCAGCTAGGCAAGAATATATGAATGCTATGTGGAATTATAGCCTTAATTTGGAAAAATCTTTAGAAAACTATATTGAAACAACAGAGAAATTCATCAGAGCAATAGAGCTAGCCCGCGAAGGAAAATTAGATAGAGCCCTGTTAACCGGAAACCAGTTAAGAACAATAGTTAGGGAAATTCATGAACTAGTAAAAGTCTATGAACTACCATTGCCGCGATCCAATCTAAGGAATGAGGAATTAACTAGAATAGCGACAGTGGAAGTAGGACATCACCAGGGACAGATATTAGTATTACTTCGATTACCATTAGTAGAAAGAACAACATATCACTTATACAGAATGCATTCTTGGCCAACACCGCAACGAGTAGGAAACAAAACTATATCAGCACAAATTGTACCTCGGTCTACTCATATAGGGTTGAGCGATGACCATAGGACCTACTTTCTACCCGATGCATTTTATTTGAAGGAATGCATCATCACATGGTACTGCCATATGTGTCCACTACAACTACCCCTATTTGAGACAGCAACATCAACATCTTGCGAGGTATCACTACTATTGAGGCCTGAATTAGGAATGCTACGACAATGCGACATAAGGATAAAATCGGGATATGAACCATTCTGGACAAGACTGAATTCCATTGGGGCATGGCTATATTCATTGAAAGATTCCGAAGATATTCAAATTATATGCAAGAACATGAAGGACCAATTAGCAACGTTACAAGGATCAGGAATATTAACATTACGAGAGAAATGTATGGGAAAAACTCATCACGTCACTCTACCGGGAGTTGAAATCTTTTCGCAAGAAAAGCAATATCTCTACCAACCGAGATTAACGTTAAATATCAGCATGATCTCTCCCATGATCCACACTATACATCTTTTAGACAATAAACGGGAAAAACATCAGGTTACATCAAGGAAGAAGGAAGATTATGACCTAGGAAGATCCTTATACGAGATAGAAGAACAACTTGAAGATTTGGGAACCAGACATCGGGACCAGCAACACCAAAAACACCTAGTATACGGAAGCTACTTGGCTATTATAGGAATAGCAGTACTAGTTTCGTCATCTGTTTTCGTAAATGCCTATGGAAAGCATGCAGCTGTAAAAGGGGAATAAACCTTAAGACTAAAAGAACCAGCGTCATGAAAACACCAAATGAGTCGATTACGTTCAAAGACCTGAAAGACAAAGAAGCAGCTGACGAAGTCGCATACGTGGAGGAAAAACAGGAAAATAAACCGAGTTGTTCCAGGGAACCATCGACTCGAGTCCTACCAGATCAAAGGGCAGTAGTGAACTAATAAGGGCAAGCCAAATTGTGATTAACCGACATTTGACAAACTTTTTGACTGACTTAAGAAACATACTGAACTTTAGGCAAACATTTAATCAAAAAGACATTTGTAACAAAATTTTTCCGTTCTGTTGAAGGTGCATCCTAGCAGTGCGTAAGCACTACGGGGCAACCCTGGTCTGAGGATGCAACTATAAGAAGAGTCTGGAGGTGTCATCCTTCCTTGCCCGGAGATCCCACAGAGTGCAATCCGCGCGCCCTGATCCCCCCCCCCCCCCCCCCAGGTTGCATCCCCACCTCTAATCCTGTGACCAGAGAACCTCGACCCTGATCTGGACGAGTCCTTTGGTTTGACTGCCGCAAATAAAGAGCGTCAGTCCCATCAATCAAACAGTCCCTGATTCGGACGTATTCTCTGATTCGATTGACTAAGAAGGGCTCAAACTGATACTCAAAATCGCCCATGTAGTGAGGAGCGTCAGTCCCAACAAGAAAGCAAATTTTTCCCATAAGGTCCACGGTTACCATAAAACCCACTGTTAAAAATTCCATACCGCCAAATTCCATAAGGTCCACGGTTACCGCTATGAAACCCACTCCCCCTACGGTTCACCGTTACCATAAAACCCACTGAAAAGAGGAAAAAAAAAATTTCATACAAGACCCTCCTAAACCTTTCCTTCCAACCCTGTTGACCCATCCTACTCCTGGAAGCCAACATGGGAGACCACGGCGAGAAGATTCCATCAGCACGCCTGTTCTTGTCGAACCTGGCAGCCTATACGAAGAAGACTCATCTACTAAAGGCTTTCCAGCCTTACCATCCGGTAGGAGCAGTCGTTCTACGGAGGGCAGCAGTCACGGCCTACGTGACATTCGAATCCAGAGAAGCTGCAAGGGCAGCCTTAGACGGAACAGAGGGCGTACTCGTCATTAACAAACGAAGGGTACGGGTTTCGTATTCGGACCAATGGCACGATAGACACAGGGAGCCAAGGGCACCAACACCACCACCAGTGCCTGTACAACAACAACCCTTACCATACTACGTTCATCAATGGGCGCCCATTCTACCACCTGAATGTGTCGCCAGGATCGCTGAACATCTACCATACATCGATAGAGCGAGAATGGAGCAGGTTTCACAAACCTGGAGACACGGGAGCCTATTGTCACATCGAAGAAGATCCACCCTATCAACCGGATCTTGGGTATGGAACGAGGGGTGGCAACCTAAAACATCATCGTACAAGTTTTATTGGGCCATAAAGAGATGTGGAGGCTACCTTAAGAAACTGGACCTGACAAAGTCATCAGAAGAAATCGAAACACAAGTGATATCAATAGCAGCCAAGAACTGTTCCAAGCTAGAAGAACTTATCCTTCATCCAGTCGTTATCAGGGAGGCAGCGCTAAGAGAATTGGGACAACTATCAAAATGGAAAATATTAAAATTGGGAAATGTCCTAGGACCCGTAGATCCGGACCTAGCAACCATACTCAAAAACAACACGCAGCTACAACATCTTGAAATCATCGAAAATCCGCTGACGGGAAAGTGCCTAATACATGCAACAAACATCGAGATCTTAATCATCGTCGACTGTGCAAACCTAACCGGTACATCCATGGCGGCGTACATAGATCGTCAAGAGAGCTTGAAGATCCTAGAGCTCAGCAACTGCGCCAGCATGAAGCACAGCGAAGTCCTGCAAGCCTTAATGCGCAGCGACACCATCGATAAGACACGTCAACGATTGAAGATCCATGGCATTAACCGAGATGATGGACCAGTGGAAGACGAAGATGACGACGACTTTGATGAACGAGGAGACTACGTAGAACTAGAGTATGGAGGAATAGTCCTGCAACCAGCTTTACCAAACTCCATAACATCAGTAACGGAGTTAGAATTGACCTCCTGCGGCTGGGTGGACAGAATCTTCATCGAAAGAGTAGCAATGCACATCCCACGTATAACAACCTTAAACCTCAGTGGATGTACAAACCTCCGAGGAATATACGTACTGGATGCAATAGGACTACTGACGCATTGCGCACACCTGTGCATATGCAACATGCATCCAACCGTCGGTGGCAGCTTCCTGGAACTGATGAAGACTCTCGAAACTCTACAATGCAGAGACAATCTCGGAATGAATGACGAAGACATCTGCGGAGCTCTGCGCAACAATCCGTTGGAATACGTCAACGTTGAGGGTTGTAGTAACCTGACCAGACAAGTTGTTGTCTGTGCGACGGACGTAGTTAGACGTAGGGTTCTTAAAACTCCAAAAATACTAGATTTGTGCTTAGGTGAAACGGGAGCATACCCGACGCGTAGGGACAAGAACAACCTCTACCTAAGAATTAACTACAAGAGAACCAGTATTCGACTATTTTGAGAACAAGGGTAGAAGGAGGTACGCATATGCGGATTCTATCCTGAAGGACAGCTACTCAACAGTGCCAAGTCACTACGGGGAAACCCTAGTTGATGTGCCCCTGAAGGTATGAACCTGCAAATGCGGACCTCCGGAAAAATGACTGACAGTGTACCCAAACACTTCGAGGATTTTCCTAATCAGTCTATGCCTGTATCTCACAATAGGACGAAAGGTTCAATTGTAGCTAAATATTTTAGTCTTAGCTTTTAGCATAGTAAATCTCATTTATTCACTCATAGATACTCACTCATAAGTTGAGTATTAATCTCATTAGGAGAAGGGATTAGTCAAATAAGGTTTATACTACTACATTATCATCTTTTTTTTTATATATCCTTGATAAACAACGAGGACGTTGTCGACTCTAAGGAGGGAGGGATGTTACGTACCAACTTTCACTTTTCTTTTAAAATTTAAAAATCTATAGTAAACTAATAAATAACTCCCTTGAGTTGAAATAAGGCAGAGCGTCAGCATTGGAAAAACCCAAGCGGATACTTTTCCTTATTGGATACTTGAGAAGTCCACACGTGCGCTTTAGCCCCGGTTTTATTCTGTTATTTTGAAATATTCATTACCTCCTTAACGTCGAAAAAGTCACGTCGGGACCGATAGGGCCCCGGCATAGTAATATAATATATTTAGGTTTAACGCCTACGGCGTAGCAGTTCTAGAACTGCCAGGGTTTTGCTGACCCAGCACTTATAGTCGCATCGTTATAACTCTTGCTAATAAACTCCTAATTATCCTAATGTATACAGAGGAAACTATAAGATTTAGGAAATTCCAAATTAAGAAATTAGGGTGTGTGTCATGCATGGAATGAATGTACCTAGCTAAAATTTAAGATCTAGCCTATGTACATTTTAATTACTACGACGAACCGACTATGTGGGGGCGGACGGCTGACGCTTGCACTTCTTGGGACTTAAGTCACCCGAGTCCTGACGAACCAATCAAGAGTAACGCGGTAACCTAATTGGGTAATTAAGAGTAGAGTAGGGATCATACTTTGTTGCAGCCACGGTCGCGTGCCTGCATCTGAACTTGAAAAAGTGTCTTTCTTCTGGTAAATCGCGAGGTGCGTGGATGTATAGGCCCGTGTACTATATTAAGCCACGAGTTGTACTCAATCTTTTCTAAGTTCGGTCTCCGTCTTAATTAAGTGGTAGTGCAAAGGACTCAGTACCCGTAAACCTAGATATAATTCATAATAATCTTTTAAATACTAAATCCGGCAACAAATCAATTTAATCAAACTTCAAAATTCAATCATCGACAATTCGATATCTCAATAATATTGATTAGAGTCTTTCTTCTGTTAAATCGCGAAGTGCGTGGATGTAGAGACTCGGGTACTATTATAGAGCCGCGAGTTGTACTCAATCTTTTCTGTTAAAGTCAAGTGGTAGTGCAAAGGACTTGGTACTTGTCAATATTAATGATAACGAATTAATAAGTGTTCGTGTCAAGAACACATTTCCACCAGTTCAATTTTGCCAAGTTTTAATAACTTGTAGATTTAAATTCAGTTTTGAAGATAACTAATTAACAAATCATTTCAATCTCTTCAAATACATGCTAATAACTTTCATCGATAACTTATAGACTCTTAGACAGTTAATTCCACTTATTAAACTCTAAATTCGGTGATCAGGACATTTATTTTGGACTTGTGAACTTTCGGATCTCACATTCATTCTAAATTCAGTGATAGACATTCTCTCAAGTTCGGAACATAGTTTCCGTTTTAAATCTCGATTGAGTGGTCCAGCGACTCCTGGTTGGTTCCGATACCGTCGGTGAATTAGGATTGGCGTCGGAAGACGAGAGAGGTGAGCACCCGTTGACCTACGGTGCAAAGCGTTACCTAAGTTCCTCCATGGTCGGTTCTACCAAAGCTAAGTCACGACGAATCGTTGCCTAATTTTGTCATTTACCTTAAATTCTAAATTCTATTATAACTTGTTATCCAGTATTCGCACAAGAATACAAATTCTCACATTCATACACATATATTATATTATATGAACGCCTAAATTATCTGTTTTAAGTTGACATATAAATGGGAACCGTAATCGTCAACCCAGTATCGTAAATACTTCGGTATAATTCCTATGGTTTACTCCGGATTACAGGCCGAGCATTCTCTTAATTAAAGGACGGTAATAACCGATCTAACTATCTCTCAAGTAAATTCGTATCTGACCTGTAAACCAACGTTTCTCATTCGTCAACTATTTATATATAATTATATGCACGCAACCATATACAAATTAATATTTTATTATTTGCAATTCCAATTAATGCATGCTATGATAGCTAATATTAAGAAAGCCCACAGAGCTTGCTGACAGTCAGTGCTAAGTCACTACGGGGAAACCCTTCGCTCTACGCAAGTTCGCGACACCTCCAACTTGTCGAGGAAAGGCTTTGTAAGATCTAAGCATTAATATATAAACTATTATTAACGATAAGACAAGAAATTGAAAGCAAGAGCAAGAGTTATAAAGAGTTATAAAGATTATAAGTTTATAGAGCATTTAAGGGTTATAGAACCCACGACAAAGATCACATCATTGTTTTTACATGCGACGGTAGAGTTATTCATTATATTATTTTATCATTTGTACAAGTGTCATCGCGAGAATCGAGAAGAGGATACCTTCATGCATTATGCATTATTATCATCTATATAAAGATTTCTCTTAATGTAGGGTCTCTTCACGAACCCGCGTCGACACACACATATAAACAATTCATATTCATTGTCATATTTTATGTTCATTTGATTCAAACATTTACACAATCGTTCAAGAATATAACCTACTTTTACCAGTTAATTTTTCATATTTCATTTCATTTCATTCGACCTATTACATCCCTGACAAGATAATAAGGCCTTTAGTTTAAACAGTTAACGCGAGCCCTGTATAGGACTAGCGGTGCGGGATCCAAAAATCGATCTATTGCAAGATAGTTCAAAATTATTTTTATTAGTTATCGTTGATAACGAGCGGTTATACTTAGACGCTTCGCGGTTAGGTATAGTCGGATTCGAAACACACGTGATGTTCGTGTGTCCACGGACTTTTTGATCAGTTAATATTTAAATCGCGGATCAACACTCACGTACGTAACACGGCGAAACCCCAACCGACTTTTTACTTGATTTCCACATTTTATCCCCCGTTGCTAGCGATACACTGCCGGTATTAACCAATTCAGATTTCTCATGTTCAAAATTGGACGAACTAGATCATTACAAGTTTACTAAATTAACGAAGGAAATATGAGACGGACTCGACGAAATCGATTTCGGTACTATTACTCTCTGGGACTAGAGAAAGGAAAATTTTTTTTTATTGTTTTTATTCTTTCTGGAAGAATACAATTCAGAAATCGAACAATTTTATAATCCCCACGAAAACGGGAAGTTGAAAATAAATAGTGACGAACGAAACTACAACTACATATCCCTTTCGAGTGATCAATGTCCGGCGAGCAACGAATGCCCAAGGTGATTCACAGTCCGCCCTGCACGAGGGAAAATTTGCAAGTAATAGATATTCCGTTAGACGACATCGACACTCTTATAAACCTTGATTCTGAGCAAAATCTAGACTCAAATCCAGATCTAACGCCAAATCTAAACCCAACCGCAGAACCAGACGTGCGAATTACTAGGTCGAAAGCTAAGAGAACACAGCTATTCGCGGTAGATCTTGAAGAAAACCCCAGAGAATCTAAAAAACTGAAACGAACAGAGGTTAAAAACCCCCCTTTGGAAAATCCTGTCAGAAAAAACAGGAGAATGCCGGATCAGGAAGGTGGTGGACCTTCGGGTCAAACCCCGCGAAGTTTCATTTCAATAAAAGATGCGTTAGCAGCAGTCCCGAATTTCGACGGAAAGCCGTCGGACGTACGTAGTTTTATACAAGGTTGCAAAGATGCGCGAGATATGGTACCGCCACAGATAGAACTCAGTCTTACAAGAATAATAAGAAATAAAATAAAAGGAGAAGCTAGACGCGTACTTGAGGACGAACGATTTGATACGATAGATGAATTAACTGCACGAATCAGCGAAATATACGGTCCCACAAAATCAGTAAACCTATGTCAGGGAGAATTAGGAAATTTATTTCAGAAAAAAGACGAATCCGTAGTAACCTACGCGGCTAGGGTTCGCGAAGCAATTTCAAACGTAATTCAGGCATTTGTACAAGAACGCAGAACAGACGATTTCGAAATATTTAAAAGAAATACAGAAGCCGACGGTAAGGCAGCATTTTTTCGAGGATTAAAATCGGAGATAGAAGCCAAGATTCGTCAAATTCCGAACACATTCAAAGAGTTAGTAGATACGGCTCGAAAAATAGAGCAACAAGAAGAAATTAAAAGAAGCCTTAGACGCAAAGAGGAATCCGAAAAAATTCAAGACGCTAAGGTAAATTACGCGCGAAGTAAGCCGCCAAAATGCACAATCTGCGGGAGACAAGGTCATGAAACCCGAGATTGTCAAATTGACAAAGACGGGAATGACCGCGATCAAAGAAATAATTACAATTCGAGAAGTCAAGTTCCAAATCGGCAGCAAAGCCTGCAGCCTAGTTATCAAAATAATTCAAGGGATCAATTTTCAAATCGCCAATATGGGCAACCAACCTTTCAAGGTACTTATAATCAACGAAACCAGGGAAATTATCAACCGCGCAATAACGATTTTAACCCGCGAAGTCGGTATTCAAGCCCTCAACGGAATCAGGGAAATTTTCAATCACGCGACAATGATTTTAGTCCACGCAGTCAATACTCAAGTCCTCAACGGAATCAGGGAACTCATCAATCACGCTACAATGATTTTAGTCCGCGAAGTCAATACCCAAGTCCTCAGAGGAATCAGGGAAATTATCAGTAGATGAGCAAGGCGGGTTCTGGACCAACGCGTGTTAGTGCACACCGACACGCACCCCCACATGCAAACCCAGCCGTGTCCGTGTGAGGTAGGTGGAGGGGGGTACCCGCACAGACTGCCGTGTCCGTGTGAGGCAGATGGAGGGGGTAAGATAATTGGTCCAGACCCCGTTAGACGGTCCACCCCCTAACGGTAAAGCGCGTTTCGCGCTTTTGACTGGTTCTAATCAAGGTCACCCGTTACCCGACCCACCCCCTAACCGCGGTGCCCCGGTACCACCCCCTGGTCGACCCCCCCTAACGGTAACCGTCAGACGCCCGCCCCGACGTGACGGTCGCGATCCCCCCTCTGACCGCTGCGATCCCCCCTCTGACCGCTGCGATCCCCCCTCTGACCGCTGCGACCCCCCGTTTGACCTCTACGATCTACAATTATAGGAAGAATGTGCAGATTCTTACCTGTCAACCAATTCCTTTTTGGACGTGTGAAAAAAGTCTCCTAAAAACTACACCAACACTAAAAGTGTCTCAAACATTGAAACTAATCACTCAAAAAGTGTCACTTAAAACTATAAAAATTGTCGCTAAACTATATCCTTATAAAATTACACCCACTGATCACTCTCCGAACCGTATCCCTCGTCCTCTTCAGTCATCATATCCACAAAGTTCACAAAACCCTCCACACCCCACGCTGCCTCTTCTGCGTCGTTGGCCAGGAGGGCTGCAACCGCCGCATTGTACGCCGCCGGTCGTGCGGCAGCGTACGCATTGTCGTGTAAAACGTTCAATCGGTCCGGGGTTGCAACCCTCTGACGCTCAGGCAGCCCACCCTCTATCACCTCGCCCCCGTACCCCCCATACACCTCATGGTCCGATTCGGGATCTGAGTCACTCGGATCCGAATCCCTGTCCTCCAGCCCCACCCCGAAATCGCGCTCGGCATCAACCCACCTGCCGAACGCGGCGTCTAGCCGGGCTTCGCGGTTTTCACCTCCTTCTTCTCTAACACCGTACAGCCACAAATCGCGCTCGTCGACATAAAGAATCGCGTCTTCCAAATAAAATCGTACTTCGGTAATTTTCTTAAATCGCTCTGTTCGGTTCAAAATCTGACTGAAGAATGAGATCAGTAATGAGTCTCTTCGTTAGTGTGCAGACTTCCAACAGTCACACATATAAATCAAACTCAAGTACATACTTACCCTCGAAGTATGCATCGCCTAAACACTCAGCGTGAGAAACGACGTTAGGGTTTGCGTATTAGGTGTCAAGGAGAGCCTAAATAAGTCAGCGCGCTGGGGATAGCTTATAGTTAGATAAATTTGAAAGCAAAATAATTATTGGAACCAACATCGCTCAAGCTATACAACGCATAAACAATGCGATAACGCGTGATGGGTATACAAGTAGGGTACGATTCAGCGAATCGCAGCAATTTAGATAGACGCAAACCTATTTAACTACTACGAAGGAAGAGGAATGGAGAATGAAAAAATAAAACAGACGAATTACTTTGATTAATTTTTATTTTTCTGAATTCGTTGTTACAGAAATTGGTTCATTTTGACATTTTGAACAGTTTTTAATCATGGGGGTAGGTCCGTTGAATTCGTCACCGTAATGTATTCGACATTTTCGACACTCTGCGATGTCTGCATCCTTCTTCATGGCCTCCGATAGCTTGTCCCACACCTCATCCATGATGTCCCTACCGTAGATGAGGATAAAATCTTTGGGCAAATAGGCGATGTCCTCCGCCTTCATTCGTTTCAGGCTCCCCACTTGAAGGTATGTGTACATTGATTTGTAACGGGATCCAGAACACTCCGTCAAGTACCAAGTCTTCAAGCGTTGTACGTTTTCGAAAGCACACTGATACCTAGGAATGTTCCCGTGATGATCCCCGTGCCAATGAACCACATCGATGTACTGCAGCTTGTGAAGATTCGGACACCTCAATTCCCCCAATTCGATCACCGGTTTCGAGTCATCGTTGATAATTTTTTCGATCCACTTTTTCTTCTCCTCTCCTTTTACATAAATGTAATTTGCGTGCTCGACAACTTTTTTCACCACTTTCTGCACGTCGTCGTGTGGTATGTCACCACCGTTCCAGGGTATTCCGTGATAATTTCTAATCAACCAGGCGTTGGTAGCTTTACATTTGGCCGGTAAGGTTTCCCAAGCACACGGTGGTTTGAAGAGAAGACGGACCAGACATGGCTTGCCTGCTTCGTCCGCTTGAACGCTAATTACAGCGAGCTCCTTTAGTATGAATTCGTTGTCAAATCGTTGAAAACCTTGCACGTCCAGTATCATATCCATTGTGTGACGAGGTGGATTTCGGGAACGTTGGAAGTTGACTAATTTTCAGCAGTCTTCTGACTCACTTTTATATCATACTTCCCCCTCTCAAATCAGACTACCATTATAAAATTGATGGGAAAATAACGGTTCACAAAAAAAGAAAAATCTTTTACATTTTTTTCAAATCGAAGGGAAATCTAGAAAGTACAGCTTATGAACATAACGGTGACGGTAGGTTTCAGACTAATTTCGTAACCCCACCGCTTATAGGGTTGTATTCAACTACGCGATCATGTAAAATCAAACAGTAAGCCGATGTTTCGGCAGGAAAGTTATCCTTTGCTTCAAATTCAAGACGAACGTCGACCGGTCCGAACTTGAGCGACTCGTTTTGTTTTGAACAGTCAATGACGAATAGGGGCGCATACTGTAGAAATTCACTCTTCTTTAACAACGGTTCAGGTTCCTTGCCGTAATAGGAGGTTTGAAAGTTTGCAAACATCTCGTACAACAGACCGTATTGATTATGACTCATATCAAGATTCAGGTTCCCGTAGGGATAACATTGAGAATTCAGGAATAGTTTGACATCGGTGATATTGCAGTGATCGAAATGGCTAGCGTTCTTGTTCAGCTTATTCTTCCGACTTGTCTGGAAACCCAGTATAACGTAGCGAGGTTTCTCCAGCTGAGTCGACGTCTTAAGGGGATATTAAAGTCGCGCTGTACACCTCGAAAACGCGGCGAGCCAAAACTCCTACGCCACTCAAACAATCAGGATAAAAATTGGGCAATTGATGCCTTACTTTGGCAAAAAGTGGAGCGACTTTTTACTTTTCGAAAATTTTGAAAAAATTTTTGCAGATTGATAATCAACCACATAAACGATGGAAATTTGAACACTTGCACTGAATGAATTGCACTGTCCGGTATGATGCCACTCGGCACTGAGAAAACACAAATTTTGAGCCCACTCCCGTAAGATTTGATGCTGAAATGACAAAACGGCAGCTAATCTGATTTTCGATTACGAAGAACACCGACATCTCACTTTGGCGACATTTTGTACCGACATTATACGCATGCATCAAGGATACATCGTGGCAGCGCTGGTGATACTTTCTCAACTATTTATGATGGCACGTGCTGCCACGAACTAATTGTGTGGGGATCATGTGAACGACATCCACGATTTCAGAATTTCGTAGACGTAATTGCTTTCTGTCATCTATATTTGAAATCGCCTGATTTTTTGTCAGAAATAGGTAGAAAACCCAACCCAATTCGGAATCGTAATTGAAATAATAGCGTTGCTTTTATTTATTATACGAGAAGGCAAACCATAGTCGACATAACCGCATTCGACTGACAGCAGAAAATCAATAACAGATCGCAGACGGCGTAACCTCACCCGGCCGCTACATAACCTAGCATTTGAAGATAGGATAAATGAATTCGAATTCGGAGTTGAAAACTACGCTCAGCGTATTATTTCTACTCGTTTTATTCACAGCTGACAATTTTTCAAGAGAGTAAAAATGAATTCGAATAATCTACGCGGGTCCCAAACATAACCTACTCGACTGACAGTTAGCAGAAAATCAATAACAGATCGCAGACGGCGTAACCTCACCCGGCCGCTACATAACCTAGCATTTGAAGATAGGATAAATGAATTCGAATTCGGAGTTGAAAACTACGCTCAGCGTATTATTTCTACTCGTTTTATTCACAGCTCATAATTTTTCAAGAGAGTAAAAATGAATTCGAATAATCTACGCGGGTCCCAAACATAACCTACTCGACTGACAGTTAGCAGAAAATCAATGACAGATCGCAGATAGGCTAACCTAACTTTACTGGCCTGCTTTACATGTGTATGTGCATAGGCCGGTCGAGTTAGACCGATTTTAGGCATCATATGCAAGTAATTCCAGGACGAAAAAAAAATATATATTGACGTGTAAGGGATGATCCACTGATCATAAATCCAAGTTAAGCGCAAAAAATTAGTTTGCAAAAGAGTGCAAAAAAAAATTAAGAAAAAAAACCGTACAAAATAATGAATAATTTGCGCGCCGTTAGCTGTAACCCTGAACGCTGCGAGTACCGTGCCAGATAGACAAAAATTGTATAGGAACAATCTTGTAGTGCATAAAATTTCCCACAAAAAAGTCAGCGAGAGCATATGTCTAAAGTCAATAGCATAGGTGTGGGAGGCACCTGAAAATCTGCCCGAGAATCGTTGCAGTATACTGAACTCAAATCAGTCAGAGGTGCGTTCCGGAACAAGAGCGTAGCTATAGGATTTTCTCCAGGGGAGGGCAAAAACGAGAAAACGTGATATAAAGTACTTATTGGAAAATTGTTTGATTGAAATCAATCTAAATCTTGTTTCAGGACTAGTGTACGGAGGTTTTGGCTATGCCTTGACAAGACTTCTTTTCCAAAATTATTTGTCGCTTGACTAAATAAAAGGGGGGCCCGCACTATCGTGGCTACGCCCTTGTTCCGTACCTATGACAAATAAAATTGCGAAGTTCAAAGATTGTCCAAACTTAAAAAAACCGTGACCCAGGATTCTCGAAATCTCGAAATATCGCATGTAAATCGAAATCTCGCATGTATTTTATTCGTTTGCTGATTGGCGGTTTGAATTTTTTACTTTCAGATATGTGATCGTGTCTTCTGTTTTGAATTAATCTGTCATTCTCAGTTTAGGGAATATCGATAACTTTTCGTAGGTAATTAAATATTCTATTCTATATATAATACATTCGTGAGGAGTATTTTAGTATTGATGTATGCAGTAACATAATAAAATATGATTCAGAAAATATGATTTATATAATTATGTGTGTTGTTAACAAAACTTGTATTAATACATGGTTCATTTCACCGAGGTGACGTTAGATTCCCACAATTCAGTAGAGGAAAGCAGTGCACGGCTAACGCCGCAGTATCAATATCCATGGCAATTTTCAATCCGGTTACATCATGGACGTCAAACACTATTGATGCGGTGTTAAATTATGGAAATCAATTGTATGTACATACATTGATAGCAGAGCTTAGCGTAGGGTTGTACACAAAAATGACGACCATGATTCTTACTTGTCGGGATCGGAGTTAATAGCGAGAGTATCTATCCTGTCTGTGGAATATTGTTTTACATTCGGTGCGGTAATTTTTGGGTACCTATTCGATGACAATAACGATATTGGTATGCCAAATTCGAAGGATGGATTACTAAAAACGTGTAATAATTAAGGATCAAAAAAGGATTATTTTTATTAATTAATAAATATTATTATTATTTACCAGTTATGATTCAATAAATAATAGCATCAACAACGTTATTTGTGTACTTGCTCCTTTTTACTAATAAAAACACATTTTTCACAGTTTAATACCAATAGAAAAAATAGAAAAATGATTTTCTCATGATGAGATAGCGATCAAAAGTTGCGGTTTTTAATGTACTTTTTAGTGAATTTATTTGAAAAAAATCGGAAGATACACTAGGCGAAAAAAAATTCTACTTTGGAGGTTGTTGAAACGGAAGAGGATGAAAAATAATTTTTTTTGTGAAATACGTATGTTTTTTTTTGTCGAAAAGTAACTGAAAAAAATCGGCGTCACGAAAAAAAAAATGAATAATATAAATGAAGGTAATGGCCGCTCGGTTGTAGCTGGAATGCCCCATATATAAGTAAACAATATCCTTACAAATTTCGTCCCATACAGTGGCGCCATTATAAGAAAAACTGTATCGACCTATGTGTGCATATCTTTCATTTAGAGAAAAACTTTATCTGCCTATATCACCGTTATCGTGCACTTTAGGCAAAAAATTGTAACAACCTTTCTAGTAGGTAATTAAATTTTCTATCTTTTTGTTCAACAATTTTTTTTGTGTCACTTACCGTTCATGACTTGTGATTTATTTATTCATTTGAGACAGATCAATCGTCAATAATACAGCTGTAAAAGGATTACGAGGATAGAAGAATATACAAGACAAAGACTCTGAATCCCGGTTTTACCGCGCGCGGAGCGCGCGAATGATGTGACGCTAGTTTAAAAAATTCGACAAAATTCACAGTTTGTCTTTGCATCGTAGTGAAGATTGTCAAATTAGAAATCCAAATTTCGCCAAAAAAAAATTAGAATTTCGTCAGTGTTTCACTTGTGGTTTTGTTTTTTCGGTCCGTATTGCTTATGGTTTTTTCGTTCGTTGGTGAAATACAAAGAAATTAACGATTCTAGCAATTGTAGGTACGGGTGAAATCCACTGTGAGTTGACTAGATCTTCAGTCAATGAGTCTATAATAGTTATAATAAATGCGAATACGCCACGTGGTACGGTATTTCCCGCGCTTTAGACGAGAGCGTTCGTGAGTCGTGACAGGCGATGCCGGCTCTGGAAACACGTGCCGCGTTGTGGCGATTAGCTGTTTGTTTGTTCTTAGTGCAACGCAGGTAACATGATTACTAAAGAATTATGCGATCTTAAGTTTTTACGAAGTACAGATGTATAAGTTGACCTCGCTATTGCTATTCGTTTCGTTGAAATTATTTACGATCCTGATTGCAGCCGACTCCCGCCTAACCTCAAACAGCACAACGTGCTAGAACATGCAACGAAGCAGAGGATATAATCAATGCTTCTGATAAATCGCGGATTGTTACTTGGCATTGGACGGAACTTTGGGATATTTCGGATAATAACTTATCTCTATTCAAACAATAATTGCTCAACTTTGGGCAAAACTGTGGTTGCTTGACACGTCAATCAGTTAAGACAGGGATATCCACGGTGGGTTCGTATTATTGATTTATGAATCTACATACTTTTATAAAACTAGAATAATTTCCACAAACGTGGACTACCGCTCTGCTTCAGGGCTAGGACTTGTCGCTTTGTTTGATCCGTGATCCATAGATTTTATCCAATTTCAGATAGATTTTGTTAAAATAATTTTTCACAAACATAGACTATCCTGCTTCAGGGCAAGGATGATTGATTTTCGACAGAAGTCTTTATTGTGGATTAATTTCACTGATCCATTGATTTTATTCATTTATAGGAATCGAATGAGAAATTGAATCTTCTGGAATATGTTCTGCTTCGGGGCCAGATGTTGTAGCTCTGCTTGTTTGTAACTCGACTAATTGTCGACAGGGATCAGTGATCCATAGATTTTATTACATTTTTCATATAATGTAACGGAATATTTTGCCACAAACGTGGACCGCAGCCCTGCTTTGGGGTGAGAACTTGCAACTTCGGCTTGCTTGCCAACTTGACCTTGTGGAAATGCGAACCTTTATTTTGGATTCGCTTCATTACATTATTAATTACTCTTCAATCTCTGTATCAATTTACGAATTCTGTAGCCTTGTATAGGATGTATTTAGCGGTGAGATAAGTTTCTCGCTAGTAAGCACCGCTCTGCCAAAGAGTGAGAGACGAAAGATACTCGTCATTTCTATGGGAAATCCATAGTTTTCAATCTCTGTATTGATTTAATAATTCTATGGCCTTGTCCTAGATGTAGTAGCGGTGAGATAAGTTTCTCACTAGTAAGCACCGCTCTGACAAAGAGCGAGAGACGAAAGTTACTCGTCATTTCTATGTTTATTAATTCTGTATTTTATTAATTCTCTAGCCTTGTCTTAGATGTAATTAGCGGTGAGATAAGTTTCTCACTAGTAAGCACCGCTCTGCCAAAGAGCGAGAGACGAAAGTTACTCGTCATTTCTATGGGAAATCCATAGTTTTCAATCTCTGTATTGATTTATTAATTCTATGGCCTTGTCCTAGATGTAATAGCGGTGAGATAAGTTTCTCACTAGTAAGCACCGCTCTGACAAAGAGCGAGAGACGAAAGTTACTCGTCATTTCAATGTTTATTAATTCTGTATTTTATTAATTCTCTAGCCTTGTCTTAGATGTAATTAGCGGTGAGATAAGTTTCTCACTAGTAAGCACCGCTCTGCCAAAGAGCGAGAGACGAAAGTTACTCGTCATTTCTATGGGAAATCCATAGTTTTCAATCTCTGTATTGATTTAATAATTCTATGGCCTTGTCCTAGATGTAGTAGCGGTGAGATAAGTTTCTCACTAGTAAGCACCGCTCTGACAAAGAGCGAGAGACGAAAGTTACTCGTCATTTCTATGTTTATTAATTCTGTATTTTATTAATTCTCTAGCCTTGTCTTAGATGTAATTAGCGGTGAGATAAGTTTCTCACTAGTAAGCACCGCTCTGCCAAAGAGCGAGAGACGAAAGTTACTCGTCATTTCTATGGGAAATCCATAGTTTTCAATCTCTGTATTGATTTATTAATTCTATGGCCTTGTCCTAGATGTAATAGCGGTGAGATAAGTTTCTCACTAGTAAGCACCGCTCTGACAAAGAGCGAGAGACGGAAGTTACTCGTCATTTCAATGTTTATTAATTCTGTATTTTATTAATTCTCTAGCCTTGTCTTAGATGTAATTAGCGGTGAGATAAGTTTCTCACTAGTAAGCACCGCTCTGCCAAAGAGCGAGAGACGAAAGTTACTCGTCATTTCTATGGGAAATCCATAGTTTTCAATCTCTGTATTGATTTATTAATTCTATGGCCCTGTCCTAGATGTATTAGCGGTGAGATGAGTTTCTCACTAGTAACCACCGCTCTGTCAAAGAGCGAGAGACGAAAGTTACTCGTCAGTTGTATGGGAAATCCATACTTTCAATCTCTGTATTGATTTATGAATTCTATGGCCTTGTCCTAGATGTATTAGCGGTGAGATAAGTTTCTCACTAGTAAGCACCGCTCTGTCAAAGAGCGAGAGACGAAAGTTACTCGTCATTTCTATGGGAAATCCATAGTTTTCAATCTCTGTATTGATTTATTAATTCTATGGCCCTGTCCTAGATGTATTAGCGGTGAGATGAGTTTCTCACTAGTAAGCACCGCTCTGTCAAAGAGCGAGAGACGAAAGTTACTCGTCATTTCTATGGGAAATCCATAGTTTTCAATCTCTGTATTGATTTATTAATTCTATGGCCCTGTCCTAGATGTATTAGCGGTGAGATGAGTTTCTCACTAGTAACCACCGCTCTGTCAAAGAGCGAGAGACGAAAGTTACTCGTCAGTTGTATGGGAAATCCATACTTTCAATCTCTGTATTGATTTATGAATTCTATGGCCTTGTCCTAGATGTATTAGCGGTGAGATAAGTTTCTCACTAGTAAGCACCGCTCTGTCAAAGAGCGAGAGACGAAAGTTACTCGTCATTTCTATGGGAAATCCATAGTTTTCAATCTCTGTATTGATTTATTAATTCTATGGCCCTGTCCTAGATGTATTAGCGGTGAGATAAGTTTCTCACTAGTGAGCACCGCTCTGTCAAAGAGCGAGAGACGAAAGTTACTCGTCCGTTGTATGGGAAATCTATATTTTTCAATCTCTGTATTGATTTATGAATTCTACGGCCCTGTCCTAGATGTATTAGCGGTGAGATAAGTTTTTCACTAGTAAGCACTGCTCTGTCAAAGAGCGACAATCGAAAGTTACTCGTCAGTTGTATGGGAAATCCATAGTTTTCAATCTCTGTATTGATTTATTAATTCTATCGACTTGTCGTAGATAAAATAACAGTGAAAGAATTTTTCAGATGAAATCAAAGTTTGGTTTATTATCTATTTGACATTCGTTGAATACTGAATTAACACACATTTATGTATGTACGTAAATACTTTCCGAGGTAATCGGATCATGATTTTGTGCAATTGATTGCATACATTGCGATGCTGATGGGCATTGTCGTGAAAGACTCACGAATTTTCATAATGCGGCAAGCATCGGCTAATCAGATTTCTACTCCTGAAGTCGGTTAGCAGATGCGTGCTGCGCCACCTAGCGGTGTGCAGAGGTACCGCGGTACCGAACTCCGCGCTACCTAGCAGTGTGCGGAGGTACCTGGGTACGAAGCTCTGCATTACCGCGGAGATAGGGGCCCGCGCCGCCATTTTCTAGCGACTTTAAAAGCGCCTTAACAGTCCAAACGTGCTTTGAGGTGGTAGGCAGTACAGGATACTCGTACAATTCCCAATTGCGAAAACTCATTGAGATCGGTGCGTCTTTCTCAATGAAATTCAACAGTTGTATTTTTCGCTGATCCGAGAGCTTGACATAGGGTAACAACCATTCTACTTTATCGATCAGGATTTTAAATTCCTCGTCTTGAGTTTGTAGAACCGCGTTCGCATCGGTCTTTGAACGGGTCAAGATCAATTCGTGTTTGGCGTTGACGATTATCTTTCGGTAGTCTTCGGCGAACCCTAGCATCATCTTCAACGGTATGCAAACTTCAAAGTAACCATCGACATCCACATGGTTTGCATTAATATTGAGCCAACCGGCGTTCTCCATCATCCAATTCTGTCCGGGTCGCAGGGAAGGGTAACCTTTCATAAGACTGGTGAGACCAACGTTCTTGCTCCTATCGATCTCAATAGCGTTCATCTCGTAGCGCATTTCTTCAAACAGATGACAAACTCCGTTGTTGATCAGTGTTGTGTTAGTCGACGGAGTCCCATCAGCTGCCTTGACTATCTTTCCGTACACATGCAACGAACTCTTGCACGGTAACACGCACAGGTCTTGGTGTTGAACAGCGATACGAATCTCGTCACTGTTATTGAAACTCGATGAGGCATAAGGTTTGTGTGCGTGAACCTCGTAGTGTGCGATAGACTCGTCAAAGGCGACGGGTGTTTGAATGTCTAAGATTTCCTCCTCCATGGTCTGTAGCAGATGATGCAAAAATAAACGAATCGTAGTCTTACTTTGCGGAAATTCCTCTTCCAGAAGGTGTAACCTTGAGACCCAAGCTTTTCAGAAGCAGCACGTTCTGAGGTGTCAGCTCTTTGAGAACCGGTCGACGACTGACGTGTTCGGGGCATTTTACCTTACTAATATAACTACTTCTATTATAAACTATCCCCATTATTGAGCCTTGATATGCAACCTCACAGTTATAACCTCTCCACGGAAATTGACCAAATCGCCGTCTTGATCGACAATACGGAGTTGGATATGATCTATGGTCCTTACGGTGACTGGCAGGTAAATGACGTGAGACGGTACTTCAACGATCTTATATCCAGGCGGAACGACGGGGAAAAACTCATGAATGGTGTGTACCTTACGTTCATTGACGTAGGCACCCGTTGTAATGTTACACTCGACACGCAGTGCGTTTACTTTAAGAATAGTCACCGGCAGATCAGACTCGTGAACTTTATCAGCTTGCAGAACACGTGGCGTGAAACCCAATAGGCCACCTATAGAATCAGCTGGTTGAAAATTTACAGAGTGACTGCATTCAATTTCGCTACACAATGTATTATTATTCGGTTTGATATTGATGGTGATACCCTTACTTGATAATACACCCTGTACATAGTTCTCAATATCCTCTATTTCATAGCTACCGGTAGGTATAGTTACTATTTCTTCGTCCACGTAAATCTTGTTGTGACCAACGTCTACGTTAGGAATCGAATTAAAAGTCAGTAATTCAACGAGACCTAGGGAGTAATTCTTGAGAGGGGAAAGTTCAATAGGGGGGAAGTATTCAGTCTCAAGGACCGAGGAGTTCCCCGATACCGTCAGTGTGAATGACTCGTTCATGACTACTGCGAAAGTCAGACTGATTCCGGAGAATTACGCTGTATGTTTATATAGAAACTCGAGACACAAGTGACCGCAGTTGAACGTACCGTAGTCTTGATATCTCTCATGGTTGTATTTGACGCTACCAACACCGAGGTATCCGACGAGGTCCGACGGCGGACGAAGATTACCGAAACTGTCAAAGTAAACGACTTCGTTGCCGTTCTTGCGGTACGCGACCCAATGTGTACCAGGACCGTCTTTATCATCCAGATTGACGATCGCTGATTCACGCTTACGCGGTCCGTCCTTGGGCAAATCGTCACGCATAAAGACGCCGCGGAAATGCGGAATGTTCAGGGCCGTCGCGTACTTGAGCAGGTCCGCGTCAGTTAGCGCCCGTCGCGGTAGCGTCACTTTTAGTTTTTTGACTGCTCTTTCAGGTGGATTCCAAAACCCCTCCTATACGGTTTTAGGTGAAGCCCCTTGGCTAGAGCGATAGCTTCCATGGTCTTGTTGTGTCGTTGACTCTCTTCCAGTTGTCTCTTGGTGGAGCTTGCATCATTCACCGCTTTTGCAATACCTGCTGCACCGCCAGCTAACGCACCCGTAGCAGTTAGTCCAGCAAAAAGGGGTACGAGGAATGGTAAAAAGCCGCCAACTTTAGATGGGACAGGTAGAATCCGTGGAGAACGCACGTTGCATCTACCGCCAGCCTTTCTAACGGCGCCTCGCGCACCCTTCAATGCAGACTTGATGGCTACTTTCGCAGTTTTGCCTGGAACCATGGACCGTTTGGCGGCATCGATGATCTTCCTCAATACCACCGGCTTCCGGATTCCCATGCCAAGCTTTGTTTTCGCCTTCATCGTGTTTGCCACTGCCCAGGCGGCTGCTTTCTCACCGATATTCGCGTCCGTGGCAAGAACCCGTTTCCAGGCTCTTTCGGCTAGAATCTTATCCGCCGCACTTCTAGCTTCGAGATTCTCTCGATTCTTTGAGTAGGCGATATCGTGTTCCTTGCAGGCCGCGTCGAGAGGATTTATTCCTGGATCACCCCGTGCGAGTCTTTTCGCTAGTTTGGTACCGGGTCCGCAGTATTGATAACCGGGTATATGCAGCTCTACCGGGAGACTGTTGATGATTCTGTTGACCAAACCCCTCCCACGACGCTTACGGATGGTTGTCTTGGCTTTGTGTACGATCATATTGACGATCTGTACGCGAATGAGGAATCATCTTTATAAACTCGATATTTATAGTGTTCGGCTTCAGTCAGAGTCGAGATGAGGTTCGAGAAACAGTCCGTCAAACTACCTGTCATGAATTTCGACAAACTCGTGCAACAAGATGTCGAAATTGAAAAACGACACGGTGATTTGCTGCCAAACAGCGTTCGCGCAGTATTTTGCGGACCGTCCAACTGCGGCAAGACTAATGCACTGCTAACCCTAATAACACACCCTAACGGACTGCGATTCGAAAATATCTATATCTACTCGAAATCGTTGAATCAGCCCAAGTACAAGTTCCTGCAGCAGTTAATCGAGGGTGTAGATGGCGTCGAGTACTTTCCGTTTGACGAGCATGAACAGGTAGTTGTACCGAACGATGCTCTACCTAATTCGATCATCGTCTTTGATGACGTGGCATGCGAGAAGCAGGACAATATCAGAGCCTTCTTTTGTATGGGGAGACACAGGGATGTGGATTGTTTCTATCTTTGTCAGACCTATGCACGCATCCCCAAGCATCTAGTGCGTGACAATACCAATCTATTAGTTCTGTTCAAGCAAGACGAGATGAATTTGAGACACGTGTACGATGATCATGTAAACACTGACATGACTTACGCACAGTTCAAAGACTTGTGCTCAGCGTGTTGGAACAACGACAAATATGGATTCATCGTAATAGACAAGGACAGTGAGATGAATGAGGGCAGATATAGGAGAGGGTTTGACTGTTTTATGAGCATAAATGCAGAACATTCGGGAGAGTAGAATCAGTAGCATTTTAGATACAGCTCAGTCAACATGCAGGACACGAAAATTCACGAACAAAAAGAAGTGCTTCGTCATATCGCCAAAGCCAGCGCGGCGATTCGACGTAAACACAGAATGATAAAGTCGGGTAAAGAGATCGCCGAACAGAAGATGAGCGATGTTTTCAAACCGGTAGTAACTCCATTGAAAGAGCTGGTGAAGGTTTCTCAAACGACTGCTCAATCCATCAAAAAAGAACCGATCAAAGATGAACCCGTCAAAGCAGAGGTAACACCGTTTAAAGAAGAACCTCGATTGGATTATTCATTTCCAACAACAACAAGTGACGAGGAGGAATTGGATACGACTTTACAGCCGACGGACGAGTACTCTGAGTACTCTGAACCCGAGGTCCCCAACGACTATCTTGAATTGTTTCGAGATGAGAATATAAAAAGAAGTGATCTAGATAACGTTTACGGTGTACGCATACTCGCCAACCAGAAGTTAATGGTGGGTGACTCACCGATAAGTTTTGACAAGGATTTTGTTCACATAGGTGACATGAGTTATACAAAGACCAAAGGCTTGTTGGAATTATTATTCAAAAGGATACCCGATGAGACCTACGTGAACTCTAATGATATCCAAAATTATAGGCAAATCGTGTTTGCCACAAATGCGCATCGAAAATACTATAGAGCTGACCAACCCGTTCGGAAGGTGAATAACCCCAAGTTTACGAAATTTATCGCGCAAACGTTCACCGTGCCCCTCCCACGCACGGGTAAAGGTATGCTACCGGAGCTTATGATCGCTCAAGAAGGTAGAAGGACGGATTACGTTCACTGGGACGACCCCAACGAGCTGGTGGAACGTCTTCGTTTACTCCTGGCTTCCCAAGCGGCTGGTAATTCGAGTCACTCCAATGAAATCGTATCGATCATCGAAGAATTGCGCGAAGCTGGTATCGTTTATTAATCAACCTCTCATTGTCTCCACCGTCATTTCCACGATGAGCGTCGATGTGTTTGGACGACAGTTGGACAAGGGTGTAGCTGCAAGCAGTCGCGGTCCTCCGGGTGTTGGATTTAGATTCACCGCTGACGGACAATACGATATAGATAATAAGAGATTGTGCAACGTCGCCGATCCCGTGCAGCAAAATGACGCTGTCACCATGAGTCTTATGGGACGGGAAATCGACGCTGTGAGAGACGAAATCCGGTCAACGATAACCACCCTGGAGTCTCGTACGACGGCTGCTGCACGAAACCTGACGGGTGATATTGAATCAATAAAAGACTTGTTGATTCGCAACACCCAGGAAATTTTCGACGTGGGCAACAGATTGCTCGCATTGGAGACGAAAGCGAACGCTGCTGGTGACGGAGTTGTACAGACCGGTTAACAAAAGAATTATGGACAAGAAGGAGGCGTTGGTCGAGGAACTTCATAAGCCTGCACGAAGAAATTATCCGCGGCGTCGCGTCGTCATGCGAGGACTGGATGAGACCTGGCAGGCTGATTTAGTGGATATGAATGCTTATGCGAAATACAACAATGATCATAAATACCTACTGACGATCATCGATATTTTTTCAAAATTCGCTTGGGCAGTGGCGATCAAGACCAAGAGTGGGAAGGATGTTACGAGCGCTATGAGCTCTGTTTTCAAGAAGGGCCGCGTACCGAAAAAATTGCACGTCGACCGAGGTAAAGAATTTTACAACACCGAGTTCAAGGCTCTCATGCAACGACACGGTATAACCCTTTATTCAACGTTCAGCAATCTGAAAGCATCGATCTGCGAACGTTTCAATCGCACGCTTAAAAATAAAATGTGGAAGCAGTTCTCTCTCCGAGGAAATTACAAGTGGATAGATATCGTACCAGATTTGATGTCGACTTACAACAACACCAAACACCGTACAATTGGAATCAAACCGAAAGAGGTTACAGCTCGCAACGAGAAGACTTTGCTCCGGAATGTGTACGGTAAATTTCTGACCAATCGGACGCGGAGCAAGAAGTTCAGAGTCGGTGATAAAGTGCGCGTTAGCAAGAACAAACATACGTTTGAAAAAGGCTACACACCCAACTGGACAACTGAAATATTTACTATAAGTAAGATAGAGAATACAGATCCTGTGACGTACAAACTCGTCGACTATCAAGATCAGCCGATCGAAGGTGGCTTCTACGAGGAGGAACTCTCTAAAGTCAAACACCCTGATGTTTACCTGGTGGAGAAGGTACTGCGGAAGCGTGGAACTAAACTATTTGTAAAATGGTTAGGTTTCGATAATTCACACAACAGCTGGATTGATAAAGCGGATATGTAATTTGTTTATTCAATAAAGATACATAAAATATACATACAATAGTTTCTTTATTTATTATAACCCCATGGTACAGTATCGGTTGTGTTGGGTAAAATCACCCTTTTATCATCGCACCAACTAAGTGCTAATTTCTTTTGTAATACCGTATGAACCTCGTGCTTTTTACTCTGAATTAGGTACTGAGATTTCATCAAATCCTGGTGTTGAAAAAGACACTTTTTATAATCATCGAACGTAATTGTTCTTAATGTCGCCGCCTTGATACCTTTTGCTCGCTTAATTGTTTTCCTATCCTCACCGAAAATTTCAAAAGTGTACAGTTTTGCTCGTAATCCTACAAATTCTCTCATAATCTTCCCGTTACATTCATCCTTCATTAAGCCTAATACTTTCTTATTCGCTAATGGAATTCCATAGATGTTATCGATCGGGTAATCGGATGTATCGAATTTATGTATATCACGTTTAATGTATTCATATATATCAGGGACAGTGAAGTGATACAAAAGACTGTCCGTGTCGGTGTACATTAACTTTGATCGATCGCCAAACGTATTTTTCACGTAGTTGTAATGAAAATCATAAATGAAGATCTTGGATAGATCGAGAATGGAAAATCCAGCGTAAATTGGTTTATTAAAGTGTACCCTGACGCGATTCAGCTCAACAATCACCATGTCATTGTCAAATATGGTACAGCTGTGAAAATTTGGTTTCGCGATGAGTGCTTTTGCTCCGTACCGCCCCTCCCACTTTGTCACTAATTTAACTTCCTTCTGCTTTCTCACGTTTTCCATAGTCTTACCGAATACCGCGTTATTCATCAATTTAAAGAAATTCTTTTCAAACTCGTTGTTAGATTTTTTCCTCAAGTCGGTGTTCAGATCAATATACAATTTGAGCCACGGATCTTGTTCAAATCTTAAGATTCTATGAACTTTCGAAAATTTCATACCTAGACTCAGATACAGTTTCAAATTCTGATAGTGAACAACATACTTCTTTTTTGGCAAAAGAGTTGTCATCAATTTAGAATTTTTACCACGCGAGGGTGTATAGTGTTCGGGGCATAAGGGTAAATCTTTGTGTGTTTCGTGAAGTGTCGCAGGATACTCCAAGTCAACTTCAAGAATATATCCTACAGGAGAATCGTTAGGGACGTTGCAGACGTCGATCGACTCGTGTTCCCACTCGAAAGATCCACGCGGTAGATACCGACTCATCGCTCCACCGTACAAATTATTTACGTCAAAGTACATAAGGTAAGATTCCTCTTTGCTCGGATCAAAATCTACCCCCATGTATCTATTGTTGCTTATGGCATGTCGGTTTGAACATTGAGCTACACCACCTCGAATACCTTTCTCGATAAACAAGAGCATCTCTACGTCGGTGAGGAGCTCGAGCTTGACGCGCGTACACTTGAGCATCGCGTCAAAAGCGAGTCCAGGGACGGTGTAATAGTGCAGAGGATCCAGGTTATACGCAGAGCGACAGTTGCGTCGAAAATTTTCAAATACATCCGATAGGAGTAACACGTCCGTTTTTAAATATAAATCTGAATATTCACCCAGCGTACTAACATTGAAAGTCCTCCAAACTCTCATCGCGTGGCGGTAATTTTCTTCCGAAACGTTTGTATTGTTCAATTTTGAATGGAAATTTTCGATCGGAGGTAACTCCGCTTCATCTAGTTTTGCCCAGCTATCTACATATTCGTAAGGGAATACCCCCTTCCTTGTTAGTAACTCGAATTCCTCTGCACTTTTACAATGTCTGCGTATAATCACTTTATCCTCATCATTCAGATACGAGGCTAATTTGTCCAAGCTGCTTGCCATGAATCGGAATGAATCGATAAATCGTAAGTCTACCTTTGTACCAGTGATTTTTTTTGTAAAAGAAATGTACCGTTCTTTGTTGACGGGGAGGATACTCATATGACCGTCGAGTAACGTCGCTAGAGCTTTGATTAAAAAGTGTGAATCATAACCGGAAAGATTATGAAATACTACTGGAACAACATGCGAATCTTTATAATTTAAATTACAACTTGGATGCGCCGCACCGCGGTACTTGCCTGTAAAATGACAATGATCGCGATGCTTCTCATCCGTCTGTGTGAACTGTTTCTCGCAAATATGACAGATTTCGGCATTATGGAAATTTTGTGTTTGCTCGCTGGTGAGCTGCATCGGTACGTTTCTTTCCAAATAAAAATCAACCAATTCAGCCAACTTTCTTAATTCATTGACAAACCAGTGGATGCAATCAGAGGCGCGGTTTATTTCAAATTTTGAGAGAGAGTTGTCAAAGCTACAATGCAAATAATACGCTGCACTATGCGGAACATGCTTTTCACACAAGATCTCGCTCTCCGTCGGCTCAAGTATAGACTCTAAATCAGCATATACCACAAACGGTACAGACTCTTTGAATCTATAATTTCGAAAACTTAAAATTTTCTCTTTTTCCCCGGGTAGGATGACTTTACATTTATTCATGTTCGCACAGTCCAGTTTATGCTTTTCGAACGAAGTTTCGGTTTGGAAATGACATAAACATCTATCACACAGAAATATGGTGCTTTTATGCTTTGATATTTGAGAAGCTAGTAATCTAGAGAGATTTTTGATCCAAGCAAAGTGGAAAACAATCTGATGTTCGGTCTCTGCCTCACTGTTCACGGCGAGAAGGTGAATTGTAGGTTTGTCTGATTCGTTTTTACTCAAATAAAGGGGTACTATTTCATCAGGCATATTCCGAACGGGTTCCAGACCGTACACATTTATTGCTAGACCGTTGATTTTCTCAAATTTCGAAATATCTTTTAGGGTTATGGGGAAATTAATACCCCTATAATTGAGTACCGAGCTATAATGAGGATAAGAATTAGTTCGATCAACGTGGTTATCTGCAGGATAAAGGGCTGCAGTGACGGCCCACAGGAAGCAGTATTCATCGCTATTCTTGATGTTCACTACAGCTTTTTTGTTCTGTATACTCGGTGATAATTGCACGTAGGTGGATAATCCTCCGCGTAGTGGCTCGTACCGATTAATGTTGATCATCAGGTTGACAATTTCGATCAGCGTCCAGCCTGAGTCTCGCTCTTGGAAATCCTCAACCTTCACCAGCAAGCGATCAATCAGATTCTCATCGAACCACCTTTTAATATTTGTTTCAGGGAGGATAACTTCATTTCTTGTGTTAAAAAATTTTGTCTCTTCGACGGTTTCACCGTTCTTCAGAATAGAAAACTTGCAAGCTAATACACCATTCACTTTCAAATTGCCCGCTTTGACTAGGGAATTTTTTAATCGTATGTTCGTTATACTTTTCGAATCCTGCAGAAAAGATCTTATATCCTTATGGCGTAGATTTACGATAACACCAGTGCGTATTCGACCTTTGAATACAGATTCCAAGTCCTTCCACTGAACTCTGTCTTTTATTCTTCTTGATGTTCCAATACCTTTACCACTTCGTTGTCTGTTTTTAAATTTCTCACCCAACGATCGGAGTATAGAAGCTGTTGTTACAATTCTGTGTCTTTCCCCGACCGAAAGAGTAACTGTTCTCAAGATTTTATTCAAAAGCCTGATGTTGCGATTACACAGTTTTTTCCATCGCTCGATTTGATGAGACGATGCGACGCCTAGCAACTTGTAAGCACTTTCTACAATGTTTATTAACCTCAAACACGTTTCAGTATCCATTTTCTCAGTTTATATTCCCCCACGTAGTAGTAAACGAATGAAAATTTCAGGGGAGGATAACTTTTATGAACACGAATAAATTCTTTCGATTTAAATAATCACAAATATTTTGACCACTGGGGTTTTAGATATAAAGAAATTTAATACTAGGTTTTAGTTATAAAGAAATTCGCACTGGTTATATTGTCCGCCGAGGTATCGCAGGCGTAGACGATCTTCCGCAGCAGCAGATTCATGCAGCTTCAACTGATCCTTATCATCGTTGAAAGCCTTTGATATTCTAGCCGGTAGAAACATCGTAAAAGTATTTTCGATCGCAACCATGGTTCTGGGACCGAACTTAGTGGTAACAGATTTAAATGAAGTGACTTTATAATCTTTTCCAACTTCAAGCTCCGATATCTTCTTCGTAGGTAAGAAGTCGTCCATGCGGCAAACTTTATTTATTTTTTCACAATCCATTTTAAAGGTGAATTGTTTCAACAGGACACAACAAGTCTTTCTTGCCAGAACACCTCGTGCAAGTAAAACTCGAATGAGTGAGAAAACGGTAGGAATGTGCGGTTTTTATAGGAGGTGAAACCAAATCTACGTGCTCCACCTCCCCACCCCCCAGAATTTCAAGAGTTTTCTGTATATTGTGAAACTTATTTTTTTGAAAAAAATTTTCTGCTCTACCTTCTTTCACGTGTAGTAGGTAACGGTAACGAATCCAGTTTTGTGCAGATTTTAATACCGTTAGCAATACAAAATGTAATTACTGTATCGGTCGGTTAACTATTATTTACATTATCTCTATAATTTAGCGTCTTCTACTGAACTATAAAATTAATGTGGTTCGTAGAATCGTTCACCACTCCAATATAACGTGTTATCGTATTGTTTAGAATATTCGGTGCGTTGTACAGCTTAAGCAATGCTGCCGGACTGTATGCGATATTTAATACGTTATAACAACACGCAAACTCTGATATTGGTACCGGGGTGGGTGTCTCGATGACGAAGATTTCGAGGGTAAGTATGTGTTGCATTTTTTATTGTTGTATATATATATGACATACGGAAGTCTGCACACTAATGAACGATCGCGTACTGACCTCATTCGCGACTTAGATCTTGTACAGTGTTGAGTTCGTTCCATAAAAAATATATTACTAATATCGAAATGTGTGAGTATTGCGAATCTTTTCCGTGTTACAATGAGAGTGTTTTTTTGTGGATACTGTGAGTTTTAATTTATTGATTTTCTGATTTTTATTTCAGCAATTCCAATTCTATTTCAAACGCCGGCAGTTAAAATGCTAGTACAAGTTATCGAAACGTGGGGTTTGACCCACAAAAAAGAATGGGTTGAACGGGAGAAAGAGTTTTGGGAGAGGTTTCGATGTCAAGCTAGGTGCTACAATACGGTCTATGTCCGAGATGTAACGCAACAGGGTGTTTATTGTGAACAGTGCGTAATAAAACGTCCTGGACCGTGGGACGTTCAGGCGGACCATTATCTTATGTCCCTCAACGCAATGCCTCAATTTTGGTTTTGCGAGGATTGCGGGATCCCATTGCTGAGAGTCAAATGGGATAAATGTTTACGGTGTATGGCGGCGGGAAAGTTGTATCTAGACGCCGACCGTAAATTCAGTTATGATGCGAACGGACTATACAAATTCGAGAGGCTTGAGGAATCGGTGGCTCAGGTGTCTGCAAACTGTTTGCAGGGTAGAAAAGGCTCTTAATTAATCCAATCACACTAATTTCAGTATTTTTGAATGATAAAAGTGTTTCAGATGTTATATTATTAGAACGAATTCTTTCTGTCATGCATAAAAATATTCCACCAATTAAAATTCACATTCTAATAAGTTTTTCATTTTTCAGTAGCCGTACCGCATGAGGCGTCGGCCTCGGGGGACAATAATGCTCAGATATCTTAAAAACTGTCCGCAAGGTGACGTCATGGCTCGTAAATAATAATCATACAATATTACAATATACTATAAGTAATAATTTAATAATGTTATCTAATAATTTAGTAATTCTTTATGTAATTGTATTTTCTCACGTCATGGTTCATTATTAGTAATCCGATGATATTATAATATTCTTAGTAATAATTTAATAATGTTTCTGAATAATTTAATAATTGCGTATGTAATTGTATTTTTTTTGTCCAATTGGTTGGTCAGTCTTTGTTATTTGTTACAATTACTTTTTTCATATTTGCATTAAATATTTTTCTGTAAAAATTTTTCGTTATTTGGTTTTGAAAGATTCCTTTTCCAGTAACCGTAACATTAGAAATTAGTGATCTAGGTATGTTGCATCATTGTTACAAAACCGCTAGGGGAGTTTTAGGTGGCGTTTCGATGGGGGAAAATCGTAGAGGTCTAACGGGGGATCGCAGCGGTCAGAGGGGGGTCGCAGCGGTCAGACGGGGGATCGCAGCGGTCAGAGGGGGGATCGCGACCGTCACGTCGGGGCGGGCGTCTGACGGTTACCGTTAGGGGGGGTCGACCAGGGGGTGGTACCGGGGCACCGCGGTTAGGGGGTGGGTCGGGTAACGGGTGACCTTGATTAGAACCAGTCAAAAGCGCGAAACGCGCTTTACCGTTAGGGGGTGGACCGTGTAACGGGGTCTGGACCAATTATCTTACCCCCTCCATCTGCCTCACACGGACACGGCAGTCTGTGCGGGTACCCCCCTCCACCTACCTCACACGGACACGGCTGGGTTTGCATGTGGGGGTGCGTGTCGGTGTGCACTAACACGCGTTGGTCCAGAACCCGCCTTGCTCATCTACTATTATCAATCACGCTACGATGATTTTAATACGCGAAGTCAATCTTCAAACCCTCAACGGAGTCAGGGAAATTATCAATCACGCAATGACGACTTTAATTCACGAAATTCATATTCGAATCAACAACGAAATCAAAGAAATTATCAATCGCAAAGCAACGATTTTGATCCGCGAGACCAATATTCTAGTCAACGACGAGATCAAAATTTTAGTCCAAGAAATCAATATAATTCTGACCAGGAACGGTCCAGGGAACGCGAATCATGCCGATACTGCAAAAATTTCGGTCATTCAATAAACGAATGCCGCAAAAGAGAACGAAACGAGCAGTACAAACAAGAAATGCGTAACATTCAAACACCGGTATCGGAAAACTGGGAGAGCCCCTCGAGCAAAGGCGTGAGTTCGGAGGCCACCAGCAAACCCAATCGCGCCGTAACAATGATACAGAGTTACCCATTGGAAGACGAATAAATTTAATCGAAAGCGAATCTTATGAGAAAAACGGATCTGTAGGGATAAAAGAATCTAAAGAAAATACTTCCAGTTTTACTTCTATTGATAATAAAAAAGACGAAGTGATGAAAATAAATAATAATGAGACGAGTACTTTTAATGAAGAGATAATTAGTCAGACGAATACTACTAAACCAAATATTTCAAACGATAGTTTCGAAAATGACGAAGACGATTATGCCGTGAGCCTATTTAATAATATTTATAAAAACGACGAGATTTATTATCAGACGAATGACCCTAAGACAGAAATTTCAAGTGTTTATGAGAGCGAAGACGATGATGACGATCTCCCTATACTGCGTTCAACGAGAGAACGGTACGCTTCCGAAACCAAATGCGTCCAGTTCAGTCAGATCCCACCCAACGCCCCGCCCATTTTACACTCTCCATGCGGCCAAACGAGCTCGGCAGCTAGCCAGACCAGGCTACGATACTGAGTAATGTGTGTCACTACCCCCACCCAACCGACAGGCCGCTCGAAGCTGCGCGGAGCTGTACCGTTCTCTCGTTGAACGCAGTATAGCAATACATTTTTTCAAGATGAGTACACTATTCAAACAAATAATTCCATGACGAATATTTTTAATTCAATTTTACGCAAAGACAATGATTCTAAAGGTACGTTAAATCAAAACGATATTATTCAAGCGATTAATTCCGAAGAGAATATTTCTAATTCAATTTTACGCGAAGATAATGATTCTAAAGGTACGTTAAATCAAAACGATATTATTCAAGCGATTAATTCCGAAGAGAATATTTCTAATTCAATTTTACGCAAAGACAATGATTTCAAAGGTACGTTAAAACGAAACGTCACTATTCAAGCAAATAATTTTAAAGAGAATAATTTCAATAATGATTCACGCGAAAATAACGATCCTGAGATTAAACTAAACCAAAGCGACACTGTTCAAGCAAACTATTCCAAAGAAAATATTTCTAACTCAATTTCACGCGAAGATGATGAAGACAATTTTATAATTCAAGGAAACAATTCCGAAGGAAATATTTCTAATGTTTCTTACTTGAAGACGACAAAAACAATAATTATGCTACGCGCACATTTTCACAAGTAACTAAAGAAAAATACGTGACTACGATTCCGTCAGTAGAAATAGAGGCCGACGAGTTACAGCACACAGGCACTTTTATGTTGGATACAGGATCCGATTTAAATCTCATCCGGAAGGATTGCATAAACCCCACGAGTGAAGTAAATAAAGATAAAAAATATTGTTTAAAGGGAATTTCCGCAGGAGACGTTGTAACACTAGGGGAAGTCATTTTAGACATAGCAGGTACCCGGGGTAACTTTCAAGTAATCCCAGAGAATATACCCATACAACAGCACGGTGTGCTAGGATCCGAATTTTTCCGCGAAAATAATGCGAAAATAAATTTTGAAAAGGGACGTTTAGAATACGGAAACACTCGCATCCCGTTCTTAAAAAGGGGTTTATTATATGATAATTGTTACGAAAAAATTATAGAAACTAATACTAACGAAGGAATCTTACCATTTCCGAGCAGGGAACCTACCGTTTGTTTCGGACACGTTAACCCAAGCTTAAACTCAGCCTCTTCAATTGACAAAGCTATTAAAGAAAATTCAAAGATAGGAATAATCCGGGTTCCACCAAGAACGCGTAAAATCATTTGTATTCATCTCGAAAAAACTGATTTACGAGAAGGATATTTACCCCTCTTGATGCCAGGCCCTGAAGTTTACCTAGGTTACGCGATAGTTAAAAATCGAAATAATCAAGCCTATCTTTACGTAGTAAACGCAGCAGACGAACAAGCAATCCTAACGATACCTCCGCAAGAACTGCAAGAAATAGAAGAAATGATTGATAATTCGAAACAGGCCAAAGAGTTCGGGACAAACGAAGGGAAAATTAAAACGAAGCAAGATAACGAACTCGGTAAATTCAAAATGAGAGCTAAAAATAGAGAGGGGCGCGAAAATCAGGCAATTAACCAGGAAATCCTAAAAGACCAAGATAAATTGGCGAATAAATCAAAAGAACGCAGAAGGATCACCAAAGATAAAGAAAACGCGTGTAATAAAATTAGGAAAAATAAGAACCTATCGGTAAATAAAAGGGCAAAGATCAAAAACTTCAGAATCAATAAAAAGAAACCCACAATTACCGAAACAAAAGAATTAAATAAACTCGAAGTAAATGACGACCTTACGAATGATCAGGAATACGTGACAGAAGTAACTGTAATAGACGATACGATAAGTACGACAGATAGCGACGCCTCAGATAACGAGTCCATAACCGACGAAAAAATTTGCATGACTATTTTAGAATCACCCCAACAAATCGAAAATAGGTTAGATACCTTACGATCCCTTTTACGATTAGATCATTTGAATGAAGAAGAAAGATATGAAGTCGAGATATTAATGCAGCAAAATTCAGACGTTTTTCATTTACCAGGAGACTATCTAGGTAGCACCAACGCAATGAAACACAAAATTCTTACCACAGACGAGCAACCCATTAATACTAAACAATACCGTTACCCGCCTATACATAAAGGAGAAATTCAGAGGCAAATAGGCGAATTATCAGAATCCAATATTATTCAACCATCATCATCACCCTATAATTCACCATTATGGATAGTGCCTAAGAAGCCCGATTCTAAAGGCAATAAGAGATGGCGAATGGTAATAGACTAAAGATCATTAAACGAAAAAACATTGGGAGACGCGTATCCCCTACCCAACATTATTGATATAATAGACCAACTCGGAGGAGCTAGATATTTTTCTGTGTTCGATTCAGCATCTGGATTTCATCAAATCGAAATGGACGAAACAGATAAGGGTAAGACCGCGTTCACAACCCCACATGGATATTACGAATTCAATAGAATGCCATTTGGCCTAACAAATGCCCCGAGAACTTTTCAAAGATTGATGAATCAGGAATTATCAGGGTTACAGGGTATAGAGATGCTCGTGTATTTAGATGACATCGTTCTTTATGCAAAATCATTAGAAGAACATCGACAAAAGTTCGATAAACTGGCGAAGCGATTAAGAGAAGCCAACCTAAAACTCCAACCTGACAAATGCGAATTCTTACGAAAGGAAGTAGCATACCTAGGTCATATTATTGGGGAAAACGGAGTGCGGCCAGATCCTAAAAAATTAAAAGCCGTAGAAGCATTCCCAGTACCGAAAAATCGGAAAAACATTCAACAATTATTAGGCTTAGCCGGATATTACCGCCGCTTTATCAAAGATTTTTCTCGCATTGCGAAACCGCTCTCTAACCTATTAAAGGAAGATTCAATTTTCCTTTGGACGACAGATCAACAAGAAGCCTTTGAAACCTTAAGAACGTTATTATGTAGACAACCCATACTTCAGTATCCAAATTTCGAACGAGAATTTATAGTTACAACCGACGCTTCCTATTTTGCAATCGGGGGAATACTCAGTCAAGGAGAAATCGGTAGAGACTTACCTGTTTCATATGTTTCTAGAGTATTAAATGGAGCAGAACTTAATTATTCCACGATAGAAAAAGAATAAGTCGCTATAGTATTTTGCGTTCTGTATTTTAGACCTTACCTTTACGGAAAAAGGTTTACGCTAGTCACGGATCATAAACCACTAACCTGGCTTCATTCAATTAAGGACCCTACCTCGCGGTTAGTACGTTGGAAAATAAAATTAGCCGAATACGATTACAAGGTCGTATATAAAGCCGGAAAAACTAACGTCAACGCGGACGCGTTATCTAGAAACCCCGCGATAGACGAAGATGAAATTCCAATAGAATATTTCGGAGAAACCTTAAACGAACCGCGGGAACCAGTAAGGATACTGAAAAGACAAATAAACTCAATTACACCCCAGAATCTGCCACCTAACAATTCAACTTTGCCAAAGGCCCTCACGATCAATTATAACGATAGCCCGAAGATAGAAAACGACCCGAAATGGCGAGATAACAGCAAAATGAAAACTCGAGGTTGTGGAATAATATCAGAAATTAAAGGTAGACTATCAGAACAAGATGGAAATTGTGCATTTTTTATAACTATGAGCAACCATCCGTGTGACGAAGGTTCCAGGGATCTACAATTAAAAACCAAACTACCACAATACACAGATTTAACTATAGGTAGAGCCAGGGTGCTAGAGGTAAAAAATAAATACTATATAGGACTAGTCATCAAAGAAACAAAGAACACGCGTCTAGACCCCGAAATTTTGTCCGAAGCCTTAAAATCATTATTAGATACGTCGATCGAACTCCAATTAGAACAAATGACTTTAGCCAGAACTCCGCAGATCGACGATGTACCATGGAAGGAAATTTTCGACCTCATTATGAGAATTTTTCACGACAGTCTATGCAGAATCAGAATATGCAACGGTCTCGCTGAAAATGCTTCAGGAAAAGACGAATTAAAAACGCCTAAAAATTTAGACGAAGACCCTAATCTAATTGATAATACACAACAGGACGTTTACAAGACAGACAATGAACTCAACGAATCTAACCCAATCATAAAGGAAATACAAAATGACGATTACGATTCGGACCAATTCAAAGCACTTCAACCACTCGATGAAATACCAACCGACGAGGAAAGTGACAGAGAAGACGAAAATAATAATGAGATCGGTTTAGACTCACCGTTAAAACTTGCCGAAGATATAGGAACCCACTCCAACGTTATTGTGATTAAAGATAATATAGGGACTAAAAGAGGGGCTATAGCCTGGTTTGCACTCGAAAACGGAGAACCATTAGACTCAGGAGGCAAGATACTAGCGGATAAGCATAGAGCGGTTAAATTAGGGAAAAATAACGTATATAACGCGGGAGAAACATGGTATAGAAAACGAAAATCCAGGAGACAATTCGTAATGATTCTATCGGAAGAAGGAGATAAGATGAACCAATTAAAATCAGCAATGTTAGAACTTAAAAATTTACTAAACCAGACCCACGTTACAACATTATATTTATCAGAAAGTAGAGAAGGAGTTAACGGAATCCCATGGAAACAGATTCTTAACTTATTGCGACAAACATTTACCGAAAATGTTCTCAAAATCCTAATTTGCACTAATCAAATCATCGAGCCTCTGCGATCGGAACGCCTAACGATTATAGAGGAAGCCCACTCATCGGCTATAGGAGGACATAAGGGCGTGACGAAAACTTATAATCGAATTGAGCAACAATATTGTTGGATTAATCTAAAAGAAGAAGTCCAGAGATATATTTTGCAGTGTGTAAGCTGCCAAAAGAAAAAACCGAGGGGTAGATCACTAGGCGAAAATGGCGTACACCGATTACAATTACAGTGATTACAAATTGATTACTAAGATTACAAAGATTACAAAAGATTACGAAAGATTACAAAAGATTACAATAGATTACAAGATATTACAAGATATTACAAGAGATTACAAGAGAACACAAAGATTACAAGAGATTATAAAGATTACAAAGATTACAAGAGATTACAAGAGATTACAAAAGATTACAAAAGATTACAAAAAATTACAAGAGATTACAAAGATTACAAAGATTACAAAGATTACAAAAGATAACAAAAGATTACAAAGATTACAAGAAATTACAAGAGAATACAAGAGATTGCACAAGATTGCAAGAGATTACAAAAAATTAAAAACGAGCACTCCATTTCAGTATTAATATTTTCACTCAATCCATATTTGTATGTGCTGATTAACGATATTCAGTTCAGTTTATGGACGCAGAATATTTCCGATTCGTTTTAAGATAAATTCCAAGGGCATCCTTGGACATTGGTATAAACAAGGGTATAAATCCTCAACTAAAAATATTCCGTGAACAAAATCACAGATACTTCTTTCACCTAGAAATACGGAATATACACTCATCAAAATGAGAATAAAATATAATAATAAGAGAATGGCTCGGAGATGGTTAACGATAATCAGTAATAATATACAATGTATATATTTTCCACAAACATATGAACTGTAAAACAAAAACGCATCGCACGGGTCTCGCAGTACGCGGCCGCTAGGAGGACTGTTCTCCTTCTGTTCAACAAAAGAAGTCTTTTGCATTGTTGGGACGCCGATATCACGCCGCATCTCACGTTGCAGATCTCCAGATTTTGTTAATAGTGTATTATTGGCACGGTTGCTATCGGTTGTTATAATTACTAAGACAGTGAAATTTGAAGTGATTCAAGATCAACGTCTCTCCGGGATGGATTCTACCATGAATCATACGACGGTAAGTAGCCCTAACATTTCTTGAGATCACAGCTCATAACAAAGCATAGGTACTTAAGAATAATTCTTCTCAATAAGATTAGAATGCAAATAGTCCAGTCGAGATAGACATAAAAATAGCTCCACCTGGAAATAATTCGGTGGAGCAATTTTTTTTTTTCAAACTTCGGGGGGGGGGGGGGGGGGGGGGAGTGTAAATCTCGATTTTCGGAAAAATCTCGCCATCGCGTTCGCCGCCATCTTGATTTTAAGGTGATTTTTTTTGTTTTTTCGAAATAACTCGCTTATTTACAAGTTTAAAGCGAAAATGGTGCGATCCAAAGTTGTTGGAAATTTAATTTCCCACAAGTTTAGTCATTATAATTTTTACCCTAGGATCGATATTTGCAGAGTTATACTGCATTTCGTTTATTATCAAGTTTATCGAAAAAATGGTAATAGGTGGTCAGGTAGTGAATTTTATTTCCTTCAACTTTGGTTATTAAAATTTTTACGTACAAAAGGTACGGTAAAAATGGTGATAACCAAAGTTGAAGGAAATAAGATTCCCTACCTATTACCATTTTTTCGATAAACTTGATAATAAACGAGATGCAGTATAACTCTGCAAATATCGATCCTAGGGTAAAAATTATAATGACCAAACTTGTGGGAAATTAAATTTCCAACAACTTTAGATTCCGCCATTTTCGCTCTAAACTTGTAAATAAGCCAGTTATTTTGAAAAAACAAAAAATTCACCTTGAAATCAAGATAGCGGCGAACGTAATGGTGAGATTTTCCCGAAAATCGAGATTTACACTCCCAACCACCCCCCCGAAGTTTAAAAAAAAAAAATCGCTCCCCCGAATTATTTCCAGGTGAATGTCTATCTCGACTGGACTAAAAAAGTCGTCGCGGATGTGATGGAGAAAAGTTGAAATTTCTCGCGAAATAAGGCCAAAAGAGTCGATGGCAATTGCACTAAATTTTTTTGAATTTTCTCGGAATCGTTGATTCTTGAGAACGCAACGAACTTGAGTAAACACGTGTGGTCGACGAACAACAATCAAGTCGTGGAATTAAAACTCACGTAGTAATTTCTTGTTTATTCTACCAATTGTAAAAATGTATTGGCCTTCAGGGCAAAAAAAAATTTTTCTCCAATTAGATCAAATTGAATAACTTACGGATACAATGACATACCTCGTGATGTACTAAATACGAGGCTGTAGGTATTTCCTACGGGGTGGCGAATTAGTCATACGGGTAAATATGAGGATCAATAATATTTGAGTACATGGCCTACAGCATCTGTCCCTTGTCCGCTGCTCAATATAATTTTATAAAGTTTTATCTGAATTCATACAATGATGTAAGATTAGAGCAGGCTTATATTTTGTTTGAGTTTTTTATTTATTTATTTTTTTTATTCTCTGCGATGCATTATCAATATTACATTGCACGTTTTCTTCCTGTTTTTGGGTATAGGGTGCGAGAAATAATACAGCGGAGGACTGCAATGAAGCATGGTGGCTGAAGATCGAAGCTGATGTTGGCGCTACACTACCCACATACTTGAAGAATTTGCTATTCCTCAACGGATTTGATAATGCAGTTGCACTGAGCTCGTTGTCCGAGGAACACATTAAAATGCTGGAAAATTTTGCACGGCATGATCTAAAAGACTTCGTTGATGTTGATCAGCCACTCACAAACTATTATGGGATCTACGCAAGAAAAATAGAATCCTTCAAAATTGTCTGTGGCCATCGAGTGCTATTGCAACGCTTGTCGGGACGCTGTAAAGAACTGATGCAAGGAATCGCTGTTGGAATTAAGAAGAGACCGCAGAATAAAAACGTTCATGACACCGACACTACTACTCTCGCTACGGATGATAGCATTAAAGGCAGGAATTTATTCGAAGTCGAGAAAAAACTATTGCAAACTATTAAGACCAACATTAAAACGTTAGTGAAAGAGAAGAAAATTGAATTGAACCAGAAGAGTTCGGACGCATTAACAAATATCGTGGTACGGGCGAAGAAATCCACATCCGGCAGTGGGAAGTCTCAATTTGAAACCAAAATTCCCTGCATCTTTTGCGTCCAACAAGTCAGCAGTTACTTCGCTCAAGGAAGATGGATAATAGGGAATTACACGAGACACCTTTCTACTGTACACAGGACACGCCGATCAGTACCAATGGAGGCATTTGTAGTCGACGTAGATCCCTCTATTGTCCATCTCAATGCTCCAAGTGCTCTTGAGGACGAAAACGAAATAAAATCCGCGTATTCTGAGATTGACAACGTGACAAACGCCAAGAAGAGAAAAGTAGATCCGGCGGGCTCCAAGGCAGTCGGAGACTCGCTTCAAAATCAAGAATCGAGTACAAGCAACGGCGAACGCAACGAAGAAAATTTTTAAATGTGGAAGAGACTATTAGGGCGGATTCTCTTCCGAGTCAGAAAAAACAGTCCACCTCGCACTCTACAATAAAATCAGAAACGTCATCTCTAAAATGGAAACTTTGCAAGTATTCGAGACGAGAGAGAGATAGGAGAGCACTCAATCGGACCATTGATGGACAGACTGAAATAACTGATTATTTTCGCGTCGTAAATAATGTAGAAAAGTTACTCGCCGAAAATTCTGAACTGAAAAAAATGTTGGTATCTCACATGGACTCAACCGAGTGGGCGGATAGCAATCCCCAGTCAAAGACTTGTTTGAACCGCGGTTTGAGGTCTAGTCAATTCCTGAGAGCGTTGATGAATACTGCTGAAAAAAATTCAGGAAGGCATAAATCTGGTCACAGGTACGAGGAGACTTTGAAATTGTTTGCTTCATATTTATTTGTAATGGGTGGGCGAAGTGTATATGAAACAATAGAGCAAAATTTGCCAGGTTCTTTACCATCCAGCGCCACAGTTGGGAGGTGTTTACGGGACTTTAATGAATCTGTCTTAGAGGGTGAATTTCGTTTCGAACAATTAAGACAATACCTGGAAGAAAAATCTTTACCAAAATTAGTTTGGATAAGTGAGGACGCGACTAGAGTAACAGGTAAAATCCAATACGATGCGCGAAACAACCAGATTTCGGGATTTTCCTTACCCTTTAACAATCACGGTGTGCCAATATGTCGATCTTTTCCAGCTGAATCTAGTGAGCAGATACAAAATTATTTCGCGTCAAGTACAATTGCGAATTATGCGTACGTTATTATGGCTCAGCCATTGCACGAAGGAGTTGCAGCCTTCTGCCTTTCATTTTTTGGCTCTGATAATAAATTCAGAGCAGACCAAGTTCTTCAACGTTGGCAATGGATGAAGGAACAAGCAGCGATTCGAGGGATTAAAATTCTCGGGTTTTCATCTGACGGTGACACAAGGTTATTAAAATCTATGAAATTCGAATCTTTATCAAAAAGTCCACAAATACCTAAAATTTGGCAACCTTTTTTTATACAAGCATTAGTACAAAAAGAAATGTATGTTCAAGACACAATTCACATCTTGACTAAGCTTCGCACAAGATTTTTGAACGAAAAAATTCAACTGAAAATCGGGAATTATATTGCTTCACCTGCTAATTTACAAGACTTGATTAATAACGAGGGTAAGCAAGAACATTGCTTATGTTCCTCCGATCTAGACGCCCGTGATAAAATGAATTTTAAAGCCGCTGAAAAAATTTGCGCACCAAAAGTCATTACTCTTCTGTATAATATTCCATCGTCCAATGCCACTATATTATACCTGGAATTAATGCAAAACGTAATGGTCTCGTACTTAGATGAAAATATATCGCCAATACAGCGAGTGTATCTTATCTGGAAGAGCGTTTTTTTGTTGAGAATTTGGCGCCAATGGTTGGTTAAAAACAAACATTCTGTGACAAAAAACTTCATCACCTCAAATTGTTATACATGCATCGAGCTAAACGCACATGCAATTGTAGCTGCGATTCACTTCTGTAAACTAAATGACTGTCCAGATTTATTTTTACCCTGGCTTTTTAGCAGCCAACCCTGCGAAAAGTTTTTTCGAGCTGCTAGGTCCATGACTTCGACTTTTGCAACGGTGGTGAATTTCAGTATTTTAGAATTCGCTGGACGAATTAACAGAATTTTCTTCCAATCTCAGGTTACACAAGCATTGAATGAAAGATATGTGTTTCCTAGGATAGAAAAAAAAATGAAAACAGCTGAACAAAGGCGAGAAATCCTTCAATTACAAGTGTTACCCACGGAAGGCCAGATACTAGAGTGTTTGTTTCAAGCTTGGAAAAATGCTGTTGAAATCGCGGCTAATATAAACATAACAGATAAAAAATCAACTGAGAAGGGCCCTTGTATTCGTCCGGTCATTACACATATGAATGACATTACCTTCATTAATCAAGAGCCTGAACAAAATGAAAATGAAGACAGTGCAGACGAATCGCGGGCCGAACATATCGAGTTTTCTGATGAGGAGACTGCACGAAAAATTGATGACTTGTCGAATTCTCAATTAGTAGCGGAAATAGAAAAGGATGTAGAGCATGATTTATTATTAATGGCCGCAGCAGGGTGCGGAAATGTTGAAAACGTACCGGATCCAGATAGTCTTAAGAAGGGACCATTAACACTGTACACAGATGAAAAGGGTTCTGTCCATTTAATAAAAAAGAGTACGCTGTGTTGGATTCTAACGCAAGATAACTCGAAAATGAGCAGTGATCGTTTGCTTAGAGTACAAACGAAGGAAAAAAAGTAGATATATGTAATATGTGTATGTGTAATATGTGTATTGATATCGGACGTAATATGTTATAACCGAGATTATAACCGATATCATATATCATGCGTATATTGTGGTAGAACCGAGGGTAGAACTCAATGTAAAAGTATCCCTAACTACCCCTGAGCAATATTATAACTGTATACCATGAGTATTCGTGTCTGCGGGTCACTCGATTCAGCTAGACACAGATATTTGCATCTACGGCAATGCAAATATCTGTGTCGAGCTGAATCGAGTGAACCAGGAATGACCCGCATACACGAATACTCATGGTCTCGCTTGTCATGGTATATAAATATTAGGGTGGTCGTTAAAAATTAAATTCTTTCCGACGCCCAAAAAAATCCTTCCTTTCGACGAAAAACTGAGGGGAAAAAACTTTTTTTTGGTTTTCAAAAGTAAGAACACGTGCCGGTGGCCAATTGAAGTTTATTTTTCGATAAAATTGTAGTTTTTTGGAAATATCTCTTACAGAATTTAGTTTGGAGAAAAATTAGTGGGGACAATTTTGTAGGACATTAAATTCTCTGCAAAAAAGGTTTCTATCAATTTTTCCATAAAGTTCATATTTATCATTGATAAATCAGTTTATGAGAAATAAATTTGCACTTTTTCGTTTTGAAAATATTTTAAATAATATTAAATATAATTTGGTAGTCATTAACTTGACCTATTTAAATAAATAATTGTAGATAGAAGTTACAAAATTGTTCATATTTCCGGAAAAATAAGGTTTTTAGTGCTAAAATGACTGACATAATAAAGTTTATAAGTTTACTAATGAGAATATCTTGATAAATATGAACTTTATGGAAAAATTGATGAAAACCTTTTTTGTAGAGAATTTAATTTTCTACAAAATTGTCCCCACTAATTTTTCTCAAAACTAAATTCTGTAAGAGATATTTTCAAAAAACTACAATTTTATCGAAAAATAAACTTCAATTGGCCACCGGCACGTGTTCTTACTTTTGGAAACCAAAAAAAAGTTTTTTCCCCTCAGTTTTTCGTCAAAAGGAAGGATTTTTTTGGGCGTCGGAAAGAATTTAATTTTTAACGACCACCCTAATAAATATGTTTGATAGAGAATAAGTATGAGTATCTAAAAATATATGTTTCCGTCTCAATCGAGATCTCAATGTATCATTTGTTTTCTGTATTAAATATTACCTTCGATATTATCCATTTGTTAACGTAGCTTGTTTTATTTGCAACCACTTGAAACCTCTCTCCTGTATCAATAAATAGAGTAGTAGTGTTTAGATTGAAAATCGAACACACATATGGAGGCTTATTGAACCTGTTACATCGACAATTACCCGTTGCATTGAATTCAGCTTGCCATGCATTATAATAGGTACGTCAAGGGGTCAGTCACTGTAGGAGATGAATACATCGGTAACAATTACAGAGATTACAAGAAATTACGAAAGATTACAAAGATTACGAAAGATTACAAGAGGTCACAAGGAATACAGAAAGATTGCAAAGATTACAGAAAGATTACAAAGATTACTGCAAGATTACAAAGATTACAGCAAGATTACAAAAGATTACAAGGATTACAAAAGATTACGAAGATTACAAGGATTACAGAAAAATTGAAAAGATTACAGAAATATTACAAAAGATTACAAGAGATGACAACGATTACAGCAGGATTGCAAGAGATTACAAAAATTACAAAAGATTACAAAAATTACAAAAGATTACATGTGATTACAAATACCTTGTACACCAGATTACAACAGTGATCAACCCCTCGGAAAAAACTAGTTCGAGTAAAAACTAAACAACCGATGGTAATAACCGACACGTCAACCACCGCGTTCGACAAGGTGTCAATGGATATAGTAGGCCCGCTCCCAACGACAAAAAACGAAAATTCATTCTTATTAACCATGCAGGATAATTTAACCAGGTATTCAATAGCTGTGCCTTTAAAAAGAGCAAACGCGCAAGAAATCGCCGAAGCTTTTGTTAAAAAATTTATTTGCCAATTTGGTACCCCTAGGGCCGTACTTACTGATCAGGGACAAGCATTTATAGGAAACTTATTAAAGGCAGTAGCGAAACATTTCAAAATTCAGCAATTTAAAACTACAGCATTTCATCCACAGTCGAACGGTTCATTAGAACGATCTCACCATGTTTTAGTAGAGTATTTAAAACATTTTACTAGTGATAAACAAGATTGGGATAATTGGATAGAATTAGCTATGTTTTCTTATAACACTAGTACCCACGAAGCTACAAAATATACCCCGTACGAGTTAGTTTACGTTCGGATAGCCCGTACGCCCTCGAGTAAATTACCCGAAGACGGAGAACTTAGGTCATATAACGAATATATCTCAGAGTTACTAGACACATTCCATAGCATTAGGGCAGACGCGAAGGAAAATTTGGAAAAGGCCAAGTTAAAATACAAGGACTATTACGACAGAAAGTTAAACCCACGAGAAATACGGATAGGGCAACAGGTATACACTCTTAAAGAAAAGGAAGGAAAGTTCGGTGACCATTACAATGGCCCCTACGAAGTACTCGAAGTTCTAGACAAAGAAAACATTAGGATACAATGAGAAAAGGGTAAAACAAAGGTCATACATTTGAATCGCACCAAACTAGCCCACGTACCTGAACAATTAAGAAAAACCAATAATGTACCAGCAACGAAACAAATAAAATTCGGATCACAAATAATTGAAACCATGGGCGACCTTTTTAATACACCTTTAGAGGTAGCATTAGTTAATTGCGTACCAGCGGACCTAATTATGAACACAGGTACATACATACAAAACATTCAGGGAAAAGTTTGGGGAACTACCCAAAATAAGGCCACCAATCAACGTCGGAGTAACGATTGCGATCAGTACAAACTATAACAGGCAGATATTTTACCTAGTGTCCAGAATAACACACAATTCTACGCCTACTTACGAAGCCCTTGACAAGGCATTAAAATCTCTTCGTACAAGATGTAAGGACTTCAACGTAACTAGACTAGCTATGCCTCCATTAGATTGCGAGTCAGGCCTCGATTGGATTAAGGTGCGAAAACTAATAGAACAAAACTTTTCGGAAGAATTCAGTATAACGATATACCGATACCCGCCAGAACGAACGAGAAATTTGACCAGCGCCTATGATGATCATAATCCGCAACCATTCATCCGAATAATAATATTGGGAATTCTCGTCTACGCAATGATCGACACAGGAGCCCAACTAACGATAATGAATCAAGAAACGTTGAGAGAAATTGAAAGTCGAGCGCCGAGACCAGCATCAAGATTAGGAAACTCCGGAATAGGGATCCAAACAGCAATTAGCGGTTGTACCCAAAAATCAGGAGAAAGAGTGTTGATCACTATACACGTGGCGCATACGACAATAAAACAAGACGTGGTATTGATAGACGGCCCATCAGCCCCACTTATTCTAGGACTAGACTTTCTAGATGAGGCCGACGCGAAAATAGACCTCGAGAACGATTTATTAATATTGGGAAAACCCAATATAACAATACCGTTTGCCGATAACGGAAGGAAAGAAATGAGAATAGAACGAGACAATAGGATCCAAATGACTGAAATAAGGGATGACCTGTTTAACGCCCCACTTGACATACCGTTAGCGCACTGTGTAGCAAAAGACCTCAGGATGGGCGCAGGAATTGCTTTACAATTTAGGCAAAGGTACGGTTCTGTCGAAGAGCTTAGCAGACAAAACCCAGAAATCGGAGACGCGCTAACACTTGAGCGCGAAGGACGGTTAATATTTTATCTCATAACCAAAGAACGTAGCGACGAAAAGCCCACATATGAAACCTTAACATTAGCGTTGAAAACACTCTATAATAAACTAAACATGCGCAGAATAAACAAGTTAGCGATCCCCAAAATAGGATGTGGCCTGGACAAGCTCCGTTGGGACAGAGTAGAAGCCATTATTAAAAGAACGTTTCCAAATGACTTCGAAATATCTATATATGAATTACCCCAACCTCCCACACCTCAACATGCATGACCAGCCTGAATTCGATTACGAACAAGAACCTTATAAAATTTGCGATGAAAAATTTGACTTCAAGACTAAAACCACTTTCCAGATGAACCATTTTCAGGGACTCGACGCCGAATTCTCCGTCCGATTCCTCCGTATCTCGAATTATCCCAAGAGGGTAATTCAAAGAAGCAGATCGGACGAAACAGCATCGGTCCGATGCAGCAGGGATATCTCGCCGACTGTGGTAAAGGTGTTGACGCACCTAATCCACACCTACACATTGATTGTCGGAGGTTTCTGGTCCATTTGTTTCAAGGATCAAGTGTGCCCAAACGAGGTAAACGACCGGTTCCTCGAACATTTGGACCAGGAACAAATGTTATATATATTGGAAGGGGCGAACCGAGAAGACGTCTGGGTGCGAATCCGGACAGGCCGCTCCCAGTACCTACAGTACAAAATAAAAGAAGGAATACTGTTAAGGGCTCACGAGGATCCCCACCACCGCACCCTGACGATAAACCGCCCGACGGGGAACCCGGAAAGGCCCTTCATAAAGAAAATATTAAGTTTCGACTTGTAACCACATATTATAACCTATTATTACCATTCTTTTTTTTTACTTCTTTTTATTATTAAACCAAAAGGGAAATAAACAACGACAAAAACACCTAACGAACTGAGTGACGATTCATTACCCCACCACGATCGCTATTTGAATCCCTCAGACCATCCTTACTAACACCTCCATCGAAATAAGCCAATATAGAACCAACAACTAGGGCAGGACCAAGCAGATACCACGCCCTGGACACATCACTCCACGCCCAAAGGCCCACTACAACCTACGCTTCCAAAAGGAACGAAGGACGTGACAATAGGAACTGAGACAACATTAACAATCCATACTCCCCTACCCACGTCGCCTTATATTTTTGTGTGTTTTGATAAAACCTCCTAAGCAACAATAAACAACGCACAACAATTCGTCATTATTTCCAGATGATCGGTCCTCTTCTGATAAATGAGTTCACCCAGGTCGCGTTTAGCCGAGAACTCGACGTGACAGGAGGTTTCTCCAAGCTCATAGTAAAATTCGAACCACAGGGGGCCAAGGTGCTCCACGGCCCCAGACAATTCGACCTGACAATAAAAAATGTCCTGACGGATCTGATCCGAAGCGGGATCATTAAAGAGGGAAGATATAACAATATCTATATAATCAACGTGGACCCCGATGAAGTGAAGAACAACATGGAGGACTTCGCGCGGTTACCCAATTTAATATACCTCCTACGAGGAGAAGTGGATATTTGGGTTAGAGTAACGATCAATTCCGACCATTTCTACAGCTAATATCGGATCAACGAGGGCGAGGTCACCAGAACTGGCAACGACTACTTAACCCTAACACTTAATTTCCCCAGTGTCAACCCCGAAATCCCAGACCTGATAACTACCCTAGAATTTCCACCCCGACATCAGAATCCGCGCTCTCCCCACCACCAATTTTATTAATCCGTCACGGTTCCCATCTTCTACCACCTACCTCTCTCCTTTCCTTTTCCGTCATCATCATTGTCGCAACATTCAATCATAAATAAATATAAATAAAAATTTTTGCGTGTGTACTTACCACAACCCTACCACAACCATCCCCTCAAGCTATTCGAATAAAATACTCCAAAATTAAGTAAAGGTTTCAGCATCCTCTAGAACCGATTGCGTTATCACTTGAGAAAATACCAGAAAAATAGAAGGTAACCAATAGCCCACTCAGAATTATACGGGTCACTAGGTCACACTCATACAGACGAACTCACATACAGACAAAACGACGACAGACCCTACACTGAAGGACCTAAAGGAAAAATCTAAATCGATGTACTCGACTCATTTTACCACTTGAGAAAGGAAAATATCTAGATCATACCTAAAACATAACGCCTAATTATAAACATTAACTTCATGTTTCATAAAAATCTCCTTAAAACCAAAATCACCTATAAAATTTCTGATCTATCAAAAATTTGCAATTTTCCTTATCATACACTACATCGCCTCTTATCTTAACGAACGCATTCTGGCATTATACGACGTAAGTATAACAATATTTCAGGACCATTCGAAGCCAATGACACGAGGATTGGAAACCGACCTCGAACACCACAATGATGATGAAAATATAATAGTAGCGTGCAATAAAACTCTCTCAGCAGAAGAAAAATCTATCATAACTCACCTAATTAGATACAGTCTTTTGAAAATCGGGATAATATATTATTACAACTATTCTACCTTTCGGAGAATTACTCATCGTTCGAGACAAACCCAACAGTATTTTTGTCGAAATTAACGGCACCGAGCACAATAACATATGGGAACATCTCGACGTGATCCACGATCAAATAACCCAATATCCAATCAATAAATTCACTCTCATCAGCCACTAGAACAGGTATCCACCCTATAGACGAATTTCACTACGACATGCGGTTCCCATCAGCAGAGACGATTCACTTTCGGCTAGTGCCAACCGAAGGAACGGCACCCTTTTTCAAGATAAAAATAACCCTTCATGAGGTAGAATGCGATGGACCAATCGAGGAAATTGTTAAACAAGCGATACTTCAACAAATAATAGAAGGAGATCTGCTGTGTAAGGAATATACACTATTTCTACTCAAAGCAACCACAGAGGAGGGTTTCCTGGAAGCACGAAACCAACTTGGTAAAGAGTTTAGCCCTCCGATCGGAGATTTTATAATATTCATAATAGGAGAATTCACTCCAGGTGAAGCACACACCTATATGAAAATCGTCGATGACGACTTAGACCCTGAGGAAATAGAAGGTCTAGATCGATAAAAGATGAAATTCATCATTGACGTTCAAGGGTTCCGAGGGAACGCTAATAAATTCCTGATTGAGGAAATAGCGGTCCGGTGCAGCGACCCAACGGAAAACCAACATCTAATTTCAAGAATGGAGGGAGAAATAGGAGCACTCGCATTAAGTGCTCAGCGAACAAACAGGTGGCTAACGAAAGAATTCCACGGTCTCGAGTGGGAAGAGGAAGAAGCAGACATCGCTTCCGTAGAAAATTTGCTGCGCGGGATAGGTGCAAAATCGACCGCCGACGTCTTCGTAAAGGAAGATGAAAAGATGCAGATCTTAAAAACATTCTGCCCGAACGTTTATAACCTGGAGGACTTTGGATGCCCCCAAGTCTCGATCTTAGTAAAAGTGGTGGAAGAAACTCACCCAAGAAATTGTGCTCATTATTTGAGGCCCTGCCCACGCCATTCACAAATGGCAAGCAAGTTCCATTGCGCGTTCCGCAATGCCAGGGCTTTAGAGCTTTGGACCACGGAATTTTTTGCAAATACCACTTTCCATAATTCGCTCTCCCCAAAAACCCCAGATTTAAACCAAGACAAAAAGGAACAGGATGCTAGAGTCCTACAAATTCTGGAAGGAGTTGTAGTGGCCCTAAGCAAACTTGATAAAAAGGAATAAGCACGGGAGAAACCTTCCCCCCCTTTTCCACTATTAAATTTTCCTTCCTGATGTACATTTCGTTCCCTACTATACTATTATATATTATATATTCATTACTTACTTAGAAGAGTTAGAAAAAGGAAGAAAAACACAAAAATATAAAACTTAAAATTTTCATATCACTATACTTTCAAAATCATTAGGATAGAATATATATTACCCAAATTACTAACATTCATTAATTACTTGTAAGATTTAGAAAAAGGAAGAAATTCCTAGGATGAAGCAAAACTAGTCATTAAACCATACTAAAATAATCCACATACATATTCTACTTAAAAATGATGCAGAAAAAGGAAAGAAAATATAGAAAAAAAAATATATGTAGGATGAAATATATCATCAAAAAATTTTCTTCAAACCCATATTATAAAAATATTAATAACTCAAATCTCCTTTAAAATAAAACATACTTTCTTTGCTAAAATATATTAATCAAATTACCATTATTTCATTTCACACTACTATATAAAAAAAACCTAAAATCAGAAGATATGGAAAATGGAAAGAAAACTCGGTGCAGTCCCAGGAAACGCACGGACACACCACTACAGGCACAAAGGAGGAGGGCCCTAGAGCACCTACTACCTTGTCACACCTTCGGGACCCCTACCGATCAGAAGCGGAAGAGGCTCCCCCTACTATGCCTTACCATACCTGGGGACCCCTGCCGATCATAGGCGGAGAAGACTACCCCTACTTCCCTGCTCCGTTTTGGGACCCCTCGCACGCCTGATTATCCTATTTAAGCCTCACCAAGCTGAATCTCGCCCTCACTTCGTTACCATCGGAAAACCGCTCGCCATTGCAACTAATCTACTACGAGAACACTTCGACGATATTAAAACTTAGACTCCTTTTTCTTTGATTTTAAAAACTTAGAATATTTTTGAACTTCACTTGTACCACGACGGACTTAGACGATTCCACCACTTATTATATTTTCACTTCTTTCATTTTTACTAAACTCAATCAACGATTTCTTTTATTTCAATTTAATTTCAATTTTTAATTCAAATTTCTTATTGGTGAAAAGTGAGAGGTTGAATATAACATATTGTGAATTTGAAGGTTTAATAAATATTGTGAAATTTATCAAAGAACTCTATCAAAGTCTTACTTATTTTAAATATACCACATCTGCAACCAGCATCAGCCGCCGTTAGCAGAGCTACATTCGACAACAGCGATCAAGGTAAGAAGATTACGATTAATTATCAAGTTAATAATCCTTTCTCTATTTTCAATCCTTTCCAAGAGTTCATTTCCGATATTAATACGAAGGTAACGACGAAATTCCAACACTTCAATTTTATTCAAGTAATTCAATTTAATTCAATCAATTTAATTCGACTCAATCAATTCAATTTTAGTCGAACGATTCAATTAATTCAAGCGTGATTCAATTCAATTAATTCAAACAATTCAAACACGATTCAATTCAAATAATTCAAACAATTCAAGCGTGATTCAATTTATTTAATTCAAACAATTTAAGTGCGATTCCATGAATTCAATTATTTCAAGTAATTCCAACGATACGAGCAATTGTTAGACGAGAGACAACAGAGTTAGACGAGATCCAGAAAGGTAGACGACGACGACGAGAACATTCTCTCCAAAAACCACACGGAGAAAAATTTATGATTCAGGCTCTTATATTTGGTATAGTAATTTCGATGTATTCCGCACTTTGAGTTCCAGAGCTATGCGTATAAGATGATATCCTACAAATATTAATGTCTTTTAATTCATATCATAGCATTCAATATTCAGTATAAATGGGAATGATAGTGGTTTCAAAGATACTGAGCTGCAAACGATAGTACAGTAGTATAAGAACTGGAGTAACGTTACTGACGGAACCCATCATGACGTGAAGTTAATAGTCGAAATAACAAGTACATCATCTTACAGTCAGTACTTATATCGAGGCGAAACATAATTATTTCTTCCATTAATGTACGGTATCGTTCTACCCACAATATACAATGTAGTTATAATTTCTATGCGCCGTATTCTCTCCATTCGTATACGCGGTACGATACACAGCAAACCAATACATAACTGATACATAACCATCAGAGCACAATTATAGATCCGAGTTACATAACGGTCTTACATAAATGATACATAGCATATCTCCTAATCGTACTGTACAGTTTACATAGCATAAGATATATGAATGATACATAACATTTAGGGCACTCGCAGGGATCAGATACATATCATACACGAGATGTAACATATCTTCAATCCTGCTACGTATCATACCCATGTCTCATACCCATCAGTGGTACATAACATTAAGAGCATCAAAGATACATAACATCGTAACATACGCGAGACGTAATATATCTTCAATCCTGCAACGTATCATGTACATAATCACAGACCCGTCAGAAATACATAACATTCAGAGCATTGAAGTTATATAACATTTTTACATACGCGAAACATAACATATATTGATTTCTGTGACATATCGTGTGCATAACCATATTTGGAGCATCAGAGATAAATGACATTATTATACACGAGATGTAACACGTTCTAGCATTCATAGTGTCCTACGTGTATAAGTACATGTAATATGAAACCCATAGGTAATAGATAACATCGAAGGCATCTACAGGTCACAGGGTAACAGAACAGAGTGACATCTACGATACATGCAATATTTCTGATTTTACACAGTGTATCTATGTACTTTTATGTGTATGTATTTTCATGCGGGAATTTTGAATCTGAGGTCGAGAGTATGTAAAATTCACGTACAAATTATCAGTTCACATAATAATCACTTCGAAGCCGTCACATAACGATGGCAGTCAGCCAGATGTATGAAAATCAAATCAAATAGAAGAAAATTGCATTATTTACTACAGGATGCTTTGGCGTAGTGGTTAGAGCGTGTGAATGACATGATTCAAATCCCGGCAGAGGCAAAAAAATTGCGTTTCTCTTTGGTGAATTGAAAAAGCGTTTTAATCGATCCGTGATTAATAAGATATACATAGCACAGCATATATACACTGCATGATCCGCAGATTAGTTATAAAAACGTCTTCGTGTTTAGTTTTTAGGACAAACTAGCTAAATGTATGAAATACATCAGTGATACATCGAAGATATATCAGTGATACATATCTGTTATATTAACGATACATCTTTGATATATCAAAGATACGTCGCTGATACATGTCAGTGATTTGTAGCTGATACATACATGATATATCCAATGATGCTGACATAGTGCTATACTAGTAACGTACTTTCTCATGAGTTTGTTACATAACGTGTAACATTCGTTACATGTTATTTACGTAGATGATACATGTTTTGGTTTGCTGGGACCCAATAATATATATATAAGTCTCGTGCCGACTGTATGAGAATCGTTACTATACAAAGAATACCTATATTCGCCATGCATTTTAGTACAGCGTGCAATATATATAACAAATGCTAATATAGGTTCAACATCGTGTACCATATTGTAGAACATGAATTCTCAGATTTTGGCATAGTGGTGTGAAACGGACTCACATCTTGTTATGTCCTGTGCCATTTCAGTTGGATCTTCGTACCATTACGGTGGTATCGTGAAGTGTTTTAACGTCGTTATTCACACTAACGGAAAAAGCTGGTAACTACACGTTTATCTTATGCATACCTTATCAACGTTCTGATTCGGTTCATACCGTTTCGGACTTTTTTCAAACAAAGTAATTCTCTGGACATCGAATATTATAAATGTGAACTGCCCGATAAGTTGTGTTGCAATTCTCCAGTCAAAGAAAGTTTCGAATGTTACCGTCAAAGAAATAATTCTAATCATATATATATATATATATATATATATATATATATATATATATATATATATATATATATATATATATATATATATATATATATATATATATATATATATATATATAGAACTTAGGAAATTTTGAGGACCAAAACCATAGTGGGCCGACGATTCTACGATTTGTTATGAATTTTTGAATTTTTTGCTATGGATAAATAAATGAAATCGTAATTTTTTTTTCGTTTTATCATTTTCAATAAATAAATAAATTGAATAAAAATATACAAATCATATCGAAAAATGATTATGGTAATTCAAAGAATTGATGAATCAGAATCAATTAAAATTAATTGAAGATAATTACAGCAAGTTGATGGTGGGGGGCTCGCTGCAGCGAGTTTCTTCCGACATGGAGCAGAAGTCAAATGTTTTTGCGTTAAATTGCGCATTTTTTTCAGTATTGCCGAAGTACACTTTTGATTTTTGATTTTTTTTTTTTCAAAAAAACTTTCGGAACTTAGAAAATTTTGAGGACCAAAACCATAGTGGGCCGACAATTCTACGATTTGTGTGTTCACGAACTTGTGGTAATTATCTTCAATTAATTTTAATTGATTCTGATTCATCAATTCTTTGAATTACCATAATCATTTTTCGATATGATTTGTATATTTTTATCCAATTTATTTATTTATTGAAAATGATAAAACGAAAAAAAAAATTACAATTGCATTTATTTATCCATAGCAAAAAATTCAAAAATTCATAACAAATCGTAGAATCGTCGGCCCACTATGGTTTTGGTCCTCAAAATTTCCTAAGTTCCGAAAGTTTTTTTGAAGAAAAAAAAATCAAAAATCAAAAGTGTACTTTTTTCAAAAATCGAAATTTTATATTTATATTTTGAATCACTGCAAGTCCATTGATGCAAAAAATTCAATACAAATTTTTATGAAAAGTAGAGTTCAAATCGAACATTTCATGTTCCATATATTTTGTTCTTAAATCAAGCTAACACTAAATAAAAAAATATTGAAATTTTCAGATTTAAACAAATACCGAATTTTCGAAAATCCGTCAATAAAAAACCAAAGTTCCAATTGAAAAATGCTTTGGTATGTAGGTTTTAGTCCTGAAATAGAACAAGAAAAAAATTTTGAAAGAAAATCGGAGACCCATCGGTTGAACCGTTTTCGTTTTGACGTGGAATGCCCCATATATATATATATATATATATATATATATATATATATATATATATATATATATATATATATATATATATATATATATATATATATATATCATTGATATACTATGAGAGAACCTCTCATACTGATTATGGTACAGATAATTCCACTCCATAAAGACACACCATCATAATGGATGGATGTATCTACCTTACCGATGAATCTACGTTTGTAATAACTAGACGTTTAACTAACGCTACATTAACCTTGTAGAGATTTGCAGAAAGTATGATAACTTCAACTATACTGGTTGTTCTCGAGTTCACACCTCTCTTCAATGAAGACCATAACACAATGAAAGTTTCTTCACTATTACTTATGATTATAACTACCAAAATGTGCACCGCGATAAAGTATGAGCATGATTATCATATTTGCGGAATATATCTTTTTTAATATACCTAGTAGTAATAGTTACTATACAATTATGAGATATGTTGGTACAATTTTTTCTCCGTGCACCAGATTGATACCTTCCATTGTACTTTAGTACTTAATCGATATTGGTAACCCACTAAACTACTGAGTGTACGTCTAGGATCGTTCGAAAAGACAGGTTTATTTGCTAGTCTCTAGATTCGTCCACGAACGACCGTCCCGACGTCACACAACCCCCAATTCTACCTTACACTCCGATTGATTCCTCGACTACGAACCCCTTATCTATCCAACAACCCGCAACGCCGATAACCACGTTTGACCACGTTCCTGCGCTGGTAACCCCGAAGGAAGAACCGCTTGAGGAAGCAGACTATTATCTGGAAATCGTCTCATCAATTCTCAATAAGCTTGAAACCATCGTCTTTACCGTCTGACGACAACCAATTCCGGTGGGAAGACATTGAGCATCTGTGGGAGCAGTAACTGGGGGTTACCATACGTAAACAAGCATACCAGACTACAAGGTAAGAAACCGAGACTTAATCTAATAAGAACCTCTCTACCTTACCAAGAGTTTTTCCTCGATAAAGAAATTTTCTCCTACACTCCCTGATCCCGACACATGTGTATTTAAAGGGGGAGTCCACTTTATGGGTAACGAACGAAGTCAAGTCGTTCGACGCTAGACTACGTTTGTCGCGATCGTAAATTAATTCATTAAATTCACGTTGCTAGCGTTATTCTCTAGTTAAATTAACGACTGACCTTCACGACGTTACATCGTCATTCTGGAACATGGTTCCTTATTTTATATTTTTCCTTTATCTTTGGGTTGTTAAGAGCTAATTCTAAAATATCTTGTATGGGGTATTATTACAATTTGAATGATGAATAATCGTATTGGTGGTATCGCTGCGTAGGTGAGTAGGAGGTTGCTATTCCAAGAACATAAACTGTTTTAGTGCACCGTTCTCGTATGTTGTTATTTTGACATATGTGTCGTCGGGCAATGACTCGATCGTACTACGGCCGCGCGCTGGGTAATAGGGTTTATTATCGGTTCGCTGTATTATTCTTCGGCGGGTCGTGTATGACATATAATGATATTCCTTTGCTTTTAGTTCATTACTTTGCAATAGGTGAATCAGAACTTCCCGTTCCCATGCAGCGAGTATTTGATTAGATTCTATTACCACTGTTGTGGCTGCGCGATTCATTTTGACATTAATGATTGATTTATGGGATGCGTGGTTAAATGTGAATCTTATAGGTCTAAATTTTGACATGGTTAGTGTGGGTGTATTGTATTCATATATCTGTATAAGTTTTTCTCCCTTTTTTTTTCAACAATTGAAATATAATTAGTAGACCCTTAAGTGCTATTTCGGCCGCTACCGGGGAATTGGACTACATGTCCGTTGATCAATCTGAATTCCTCGTATACGTAAGGCGCCCTGCCAGAAATTTGGAGTGCTATGATACCACACGGGCTTTCAGCGATCACTATTCCGGCTAGTGGGTATATATCGGTTGCTTTTGTCAACACCACGTCTATATCAGCAAGTGAATGGAAGTATTCGTATAAGTATTGTCCGTCCGTTAGTTTTTGGTCCCTTATCATGTAGGTCAGGGTTTCTTTTTCGATTGTGCTGAGATTCCTGTTGCATTCTACGATTATAATGTCCGTAAACCCGCGGTTTATCATTAGGTATTTCCGTGAGTCGTGGTATTCGTCTCTAAATATGATTTCTGCGTTTTGGATCATTCTTTGGTCCCTGTTGCCGGGGATGATTTTTCTGGAAATTATAAAAGCGTGTGCCAGTGTCGTGATTGTACGGGAGTTTATACTGTTTGGAAGAGTCGGTCTGTGGAATGGTAAGGTAGCTCTAGATATCGTAGGACCTTTACCAATTACAAACACAGGCCACAGATATATCCTTACAATCCAAGATAATCTCACGAAATATTCTTTGGCAATCGCACTTAAGGAAACCTCCGCTGAAACTATTCCTAAAGCCTTTGCAGAGAACTTTATATGCCGTTTCGGGTGTCCTGAATCAATATTGACAGATCAAGGTACGAATTTTACAGGGCAAGTGATGAAAAACCTAGCTAAACTATTTAAGATCACACAATTAAAAACCACAGCTCATCATCCACAGACAAACGGGTCTCTGGAAAGGAGTCACTTAGTATTGGTAGAATATTTAAAACATTATATTGACGTCAACAGAGACTGGGACACCTGGTTGAAGTACGCTATGTTTTCTTATAATACTTCTGTACACGAGTCAACCGGATTTACACCTCACGAATTAGTCTTTGGTCAATGGTCATACCGCTAGAATTCCTTCGAGTTTCGCTAAAGAAAGTACAGCTTTGACATATGCCAACTATACAGGGTGATTCCGTTTGACCGGGCCATTTTAACTGGGTGGACTCCTCGCGAAATTCTAAGACTAAATTTCCTTTACTAAAAATTCGAGGGACTAATAATTTACGAGCTACGGAAGATCTTAGTTGACCAATCACAGAGCCTACAGCTGCTCGAGTTAGTGCCGGGTCAAAAGTATAAAATAAGCAGTGCCCGTAGCGAATCGAATTTCATTAAAATGAAAATAAATTTTTGAAACATTACTAAAATTTTTCGTGCTTCGTGGTTTTCGTCCTCCAGGGCCACTGCTACGCAGTTCTCGTCGTCCAGGTCCACCGCTTTGTAGTTTTGGTCCTCCAGGTCTACCGCTACATAGTTCTCATCGTCCCGGTCGTCCGCTTCGTGATTTTCGTCCTCCAGGTCCACTGCTACGTAGTTTTCGTCGTCCAGGTCCTCCGCTTCGTGATTTTCGTCCTCCAGGTCCTCGGCTTCGTGATTTTCGTCCTCCAGGTTCTCCGGTTCCTGGTTCTCGTCCTCCAGGTCCACCGCTGCGCAGTTCTCGTCGTTCAGGTGTACTGCTTTGTAGTTTTCGTCCTCCAAGTCCACCGCTACGTAGTTTTAGTCGTCCCGGTCGTTCGCTTCGTGATTTTCGTTCTCCAGGTCCACCTCTACGTAGTTTTCGTCGTCCAGGTCCTCCGCTACGTGGACGATGAGAACTACGTAGCGGTGGACCAGGAGGACGAAAACTACAGAGCAGTAAACCTGGACGACGAGAACTGCGCAGCGGTGGACCTGGAGGACGAAAACCAGGAAGCAGAGAAGCGGGACGATGAGAACTACGAAGCGGAGGACCTAGGGGACGAAAATCACGAAGCGGAGGACCTGGACGACGAAAATTACGTAGCAGTGGACCTGGAGGACGAAAATCACGAAGCGGATGACCGGGACGATGAGAACTACGTAGCGGTGGACCTGGAGGACCAAAACTACAAAGCGGTGGACCTGGACGACGAGAACTGCGTAGCAGTGGACCTGGAGGACGAAAATCACGAAGCGGATGACCGGGACGACGAGAACTACATAGCGGTGGACCTGGAGGACCAAAACTACAAAGCGGTGGACCTGGACGACGAGAACTGCGTAGCAGTGGACCTGGAGGACGAAAACCACGAAGCACGAAAAATTTTAGTAGTTTCAAAAATTTATTTCCATTTTAATGAAAATCAATTCGCTACGGGCACTGCTTATTTTATACTTTTGACCCGGCACTAACTCGAGCAGCTGTAGGCTCTGTGATTGGTCAACTAAGATCTTCCGTAGCTCGTAAATTATTAGTCCCTCGAATTTTTAGTAAAGGAAATTTAGTCTTAGAATTTCGCGAGGAGTCCACCCAGCTAAAATGGCCCGGTCAAACTGAATCACCCTGTATAGGAGATTTTGTGCAGAAAATTAGGGAAACACAATCAAATGCTGCTGCAAATTTGGATCAAGCTAAATTTAAATCAAAAGAGTACTATGACAGAAATGTTAGTAGAAAGGAATTTATTCCAGGCGATTGGGTTTTCTTACTTAATGAATTGAAGAAAAATAAACTTGATCCCAACTATTTGGGCCCCTACGAGATTGGCAAAATTCTAGGCCATGAAAACGCACAAATCAAATTGACTCCTTACCGGACGAAAATAGTACACATGAACAGGCTAAAACCTGCCCATTTTATGGGATAAACGACGAAAACTACCAGTAATAATATTATAATAGTGAGAAGTAGACATAGTATACTATACTTGTACGATAAGTTGATTAAGTATAATTGAGGTTAGGGTGAATTAACTGTTCTCATAATACAGATAATTTCACCCACCCATCCTATTAAACCTTACACTTCTGTAATAAATGTTTAAGCTTGTAACTGATAACAATATACCACACCATGCGACGTATTATTTGACCATTTTGCAATTCACAAAATGTAATAAAATTCGTCTTTGTCACAAGCCGAATTTTCTTTTAGGGGGAAGGTGTTACGTCGCAGCTAGTAGCCTAGTACTTTTGATAAATGTCACTACTTCGTAATTGCGCTAAAATTTAAATGATAGTCCAATCAGTTATATTCAAATGATATATAATAACGCATACAATAAATCTATAAACATCCGAACGATTCCCATGGACCTTTGTTTATTATAATATTTACAGAACCTCTTCAAAAGGATATAATAAATTTGGCTGTTGAGAAACAGAAAACTCAGAACATAAATTAGCTTGAAATATAAATAAGACCCAACTTCGTCTGTTTATTCTCTCGCGAAATAAAGCGAAGATCGAAACCGAGTGGGCTACACCTCTCAAGTGGATAGATGCTAGCTTACATAAAGCATACCACGCCAATACGCTCTAGCCGAGCGTAACGCGTGGGACCGAGAGTAGTACCAAGAAGGGGCAAGGCCCAACCTCCCTACATGGAAGGGGGCTGTGACGTACGCCGCCTCCCCTAGCATGGATGTATGTAGAGTATAAGACTATATGTAAAATTGTGTGAGAAATATATGTAAGAACGAACGCATGAGTATGTGTGAATATACCGAGGGGGTCTCCAGCCCTGGAGCCTCCCTAGTTTTAGTCACTTCTATCTTAGCGCTCGACCAGATTGGTAGCTCTCTTTCTCAAATATTCAAATTTAATAATTCTCATAATAAATCTAATTTCTCCTTAATCATTGCAATAGTTATTTTATACCTTAAGTCATTCCACCTCCGTAATCTTGATTAATAAACTATAAACAAACTTGAATTTAATTGAAATGTCCATTTGGACTTTGGCGGTAAAACTTATCCACGGTTCAGGCGATAGATAACAAGGTGGCGCCTTGCGTGGTCTCCCTAGATCCACTCAGGACGTCACAGAAGTAGATTTTTGGTTTGGATTTTATGCTCTTGATTTTTAAATCTTATGTGTGTTCGTGCTCATTATCTGAGTCGATATTTTATATGTGTTGGTGAATTTCGTTCCTATCTGTGCGTACGTGTGCGTTCCATGGGTGCCATTCAAGACGGCGCGTTTGTGATTCAGCGTGCCGTCTTTCGTTTACTATTCCTAATGAGTGGGTCCTAGTTGCTCTATGTGTGAGTATTATTGAGGTGATTATGTTTCTTCGTCGGACATCCGATCTGGAAGCTGTCTTCGTGATCTTTAAATGTGTGTCCGAACCGATACGTGATTTCGGACGGTGACTGACCCTTATTCTCAATTCGTCTCGGGTCGAGCAGACATCAGGATCTCTGACAAGGAAAAGGAAAACTTAAGAAATAGAGGCTCTTCAACTGCGATTGGGTAAGTTTCATCATGAGTTTTCTGAATCGTGTGTCATCTGATTTTGACTCGTTTTTTTTTTTTTTTTTTTATATATTTTTTGATTTTAGTGTGGTTGCCTAATCTCCCGTTGAATGATACCACGTTGGAGGTTTTGACATGTGTCGAGAGGACACATGTCAAAACCTCATTATGAACGTTGCGTGGATCGGGAGAGAGCCCTTCGGGTCCGGTATGCGGGCCTGGTGTGCCGTCTCTACTCGGCGTGGGTGGGTCTGAATGACTTCTTCCACCTGTGCCTAGGGTGTGTTTATAGTCGGCCGCTCCCCCCGACTATCAAGAAAACCCATCGGCTATGTGCCCTAGAGGACGCTTTTCCGGAGGTCTGCCCGAGGTGTCTGAAGGATCTCACCATTTTGGTACCAGTGAAGTGTGGTGCCCACAACACGGAATTTGAACGATACCTCAGGGCGGACCGTGAGTGGCATTACGACGGAGATGGTTTCGTTCTGCCGGATGGGGGCTGGGGGGGTCCTGTGTAACTTGTTCGGAATCAATCGAGTGCCCTTTCAGTGGCGTGATTGGGACAGAGGTGTCATTTAAACAGGAGTGTAGTTTAAGTGTATATTTCTATTGTTGAGTGCATAAGAGGGACAGGAGGGTAGATTTATTAAATGTGCGTAGAAGGGACATGAGTGTAGGTTTATTAAATGTGCGTAATAGGGACAGGGGTGTAGGTTTATTATTGTGGTTTTAGTGTTTAAGAAGGACAGGAGTGTAGTTTTAATTGTCGGCGTTTCAGTCTGAAAAACAAAAGGTGCTGGCTGGTCTGAATATAACCTACTTTTATCAGTTAATTTTCCTATTTCATTTTATTTCATTCAACCTATTACATCCCTGGCAAGATAATGAGGCCCTCAGTTTAGACAGTTAACGCGGGCCCTGTCTAGCTAGCGGTGAGGATTCCAAAAATCGATCTATTGAAAGATAGGTCAAAATTATTTTCATTAGTTATCGTTGATAACGAGCGGTTATACTTAGACGCTTCGCAGTTAGGTATAGTCAAATTTGAAAAACACATGTGACGTTCATGCGCTCGCGGACTCTTTGATTATTTCCACCTTCCCACACTCTTTCGAATTTAGTCAATATTCGGATCGCGAATCAATGCTCGCGTTCGTCACACCTGACTACTCAATATTATAAGATCATGTTATAAAAAATATTATTAAAAAAGTATTGTAGTTTTATGTAAGAAGTAAGAATCATCTTGCTGATGTTGAATACGTAAATGTCTAAGCCTCTGAAATTTCGGTAATTCATCATATGCCTGACTACTTAAGATTATACGATCATGTATTTGTTGCGTAAATAATCGCAATAGGTCGTTTATTGATATACTTACATATCAAAAATAATCATTCATATCTAATGCATATATATTGATTTATAAAAAATTTGTGAAATACATTACGCTAATTTGCCTACTTTTCAGCAGTTGTTATATAATCATTGTTTCTTAAGAATCAATCCCTACTACCTACTCCTATACGAATTGTAACTACTTACATCGATTCATATAGCTCACCGCATAATGCTCACTGGCGATGAGGGTGACAACACAACATTTGCCAATTCTAAGGCGATATTTTCAATTTCCGACAATTGCACAACGTGCAATCAATTCAGAGTTCATTTTCGGTATCTTGAAAATGACGAATTTCTAGTTTTTATTGTTATCGCAAACAAGCAATATGATGTGTTAAGTAGAGATTCCGGTGAAATTTGGATAAAAACAATTTTTTTCGTTTTTTAAATTGCTGAAAAGATCTAATAACAAGTTCCTTCCAGCAGGATTTGTATTATGGCAGTATGTGTATTGAAAAAAAATCTCAATCTTCTGCAGTGAAAGTATATATGCAAGGAATTTTTGGCAGTGGTACGCAGGAAATGTTCTGCGAAAGGTTCCTCACACATACACTTTCATCGCAGAAGATTGAAATATTTTTCGATACATATGTACAACCATAAACTAAATTTTGCTGGAAGGAATCTGTTAGGTTTTTTTTTCAGTAATTTTGAAAATAGAAAATCGTTCTTATCGAAATCTCGGCGGAGTATCTCCTTGAATATGTGGAACAATTCTCAATATTTTCATCAACTTGTATCAGTGCTGAGGGACCTATTCTGTGTAGTTGTCCGATCTATTTTTAGATTCAATACACAATTATATTTTGGTGATGCTACTATATTTTCACAGTATTTCAAAACAGCTGCCTGTTGCATCAACATAGCATGACGTTAAGCTGACAATCTCATGCGATTCAAAGAACTATAGAAGATTGTGACAATAACTCATCACATAATATGCGTGCTATATTTTTCAGCGTCTGCAATTATAGAGTTAGCTTATTCGAAATTCCTCTATCAGTTATCATAACTATTTGCACGATCAATACAACTTCACGATTACGTAGAAGTATTGCAAAAATGATTATTTTGGATAGTAAAACTGCTTCAATGTAAATGTTGATTCAACTATTTTGCCTCGTTACATGACGATTCAGATTTGTTTCATCGTATCAATTTGTGCAATGAATGTGACTATTCAATCAAGTGGAATTGACGACACACACCATAATTGAAACTACAAAAAAGTACTATTATTGCTATTATTCATTGAGTATTGAAAACTATAATAATACATTTAAGATAACTATACAGGGTGTCCCATCTGAAACAGTACGGTTGAATATTTCGAAAAGTAATGGTTGTAGAGAAAATCGTTTCAGATAAAATTTGTTGGGTTCCAAAGGGGACAGATATTGGAATGGCCTTGAGGAAGCTTTTAGAAGAGACGGTGGACAGCTGTGACCGTGTTGTAGGGGTTAGAATTATATTCCAGGGTGTGTAAAGTTAATTCGAGGGTATGTGCTGTCATATGAAGGGTGCGTAACGTCAAATTTAGGGTGTGTGACGACATTGTTGCGGGTTATCACAAGGGTCAGTAACAGGGATCTGCGAGTATGCCGTCATCCTATCGCCAGATCCTCCTCCGCCACCCTCACACGGACACGAGGAGGCATGCGTGTATGTGTACGCGTGTACGTGTGCGCTAGCATGGGTTGGTTCAGAACCCGCCTCGCCTATCTACTTATGGAGCATGCAGAGGAGCAGAACTTTGTAATGTTAGAATGAATGATGTCACAGATCTTGGATCAACGCTGCAAATGGAAATTCCTGATACAAAAGCACATCTTCCACGGTAGTTTGTGATTCAAGGTGAATCCTGAACGATTGTTAAAAAATACGTGGCAATAGGACCAAAATAGGCAAAATCGTCAAGATTCTTTTTAAATTTCAGATCTTTTTTATATACTCAAGTACATGAAAAATGAAATCTTTTAAATATACAGTTTTCATCATCTTTTTTGTTTTAGACACAATAAATGCTCAAAGTTTCATCCACTTTTCGGATGGGTACAGTGGTGTACCGCTTGATAAATAATTTTCTACAACAGTGGAGCGAAACCAGCGAGTTTCCATCCGCAAACGAGGATAGAAACCAGTGCTATCGACTGCTTCCCATCCTCGCTTGCGGATGGAAACTCGCTTTCGCACCGCTATTGAAGAAATTAGTATGTTCACCTCGGAGAAAACGGTCGTTAGCGCCGCGTATAAAGTTGAGAGCACCTCGGTTTCGCCTCGGTGCTCAACTTTATACTCGGCGCGGAAACGACCGTTTTCCCGCTCGGTAAACAATGTACTATTTTATGAAAATCATATGGTCATTTTGATTTGATTGTTCCATCCAACTATTCTTGTGACATGAGCTCATGAAATGGTATTTGTATCACTATACTCTTCGGTTTCTGGACCTTATACTATATTTTTCATTAGACTTCAAAAGATATTTTATAAAGTAATCACTGGGAAATTTCATGAAACTTTGAGACTCAGAGGTATCTCGCAGTAAATGTATTATTCTCGGCAGTATCATTGACAATTTGTCTGTATGCGCAATGAACGCGCCATAGCACGGTCTCTCTTGCGCAGTGTCCAAAATGATCGAAATTCCAACCTACGCCAATCCACGAATGTGCCCAGATATATCGAACTTGCTTTTATATACGAACCATTGATCGAAAAGATATTGGATTGCCCGAAAAAATAATGTTTAGCACGGAATGTTATATTATTATTATCACTTTTATTCAAGATCACTGATTTTGTTTGCAGAACTCTATTACCCAATCAATTTCCTCCGAGTGTTTTGTTCTGCCGAACCGTCATGAATATTTTGCCGTCGATGATTCCGATTAAAATGACAATTTTCCGAGCCATGGTTGGTACGTTGTTTACCAATTTGGTATGGTATAGCTTCTTGAATCCGGCTGATGAGTAGTTTGAAACGACTGATAAACAGTTTTGAAATACCATTGGATCGGAATATATATTTTGTAATCAATACGACTATTTTAGGCATTAGTCATTGTGGCTGAAAGTTTGGAGCTAGTTGTTAACTCAAATATCTTCAACCTCGAAAAAAATTTCCGCTTACTAGAATTCCTTGTTATAATGAATGTTGATCAAAGATATTGGGGTAATTCTGAAATCCATCAATTACCTAGTACAAAGGGGTTAGTGAATCAGTTCAGCAGCTTTTGGGCGTTGACCTTGAAATGTGAATATATAGTTCGGTTATAAACCAAATTCTGATTCGAAGTCTGAATAATAGTGAGCTACGCTAGCTACTTACTCAGACTGGATCTGAAATCTCATTATTGGAATTAACCGTCCCAATATGTTGATTAGGTTAGCTACAGGTTCAAATGTCACATTTATTATCAAGTCTAAACTACAAAATCGAAAGGCGGATTAGTTCGAATGTAAAGACTTCTGTTAGAACTGATGAATCGATAGTAATTAGGACTAAATACTCTATATCCTTGACCTAAATATATAAATCAAATCATACATCCCAATTTAAAATCTTATTGAGGAGTTGGGAAAAACAAGGGCCTCACTTGAATTGTATTCATTTTCCAAAGGTTAGCTGAATGACATATTTTCGGTGAAGCCAATATTAACCATGTTAATATCGCGAAAATAGCAATTTTTACCCTGGCCCTCGTTCCATCCAATCCTTTAATTTTAATTTTCAAACGTCTATTACTGAACCGATTTCTACAAATAGGTTGATATAAGCTAAGCTCAATTTAAACCCTAGACACTAATTCTATTTAAATTCAAACTCACAGTTCAAATACAAAGTTTCAATTCCGAAGTACAGCGCTTCACCTCTAATCGAATTCTATAGATTTATAATATAACAAAGTGTTAATCATCTAACTATCATCTACTCTTCTATTTATTGTATTCATTGTTTGTTCGTTATTCATACATGTTCATGTTCTTGAACTTATATCCTACTCTTATTTACTATACTTTGCATACATTTCACATATTTTCAACAATTCTTCTCTGTTATTTGTACGATTTAAAAAAATGTTCGTCAGCCTCTATTCTTCTGTGTATTTTTTTTTTTTCCTTTTCTCTTTTCTTTTTTTTCATTTGATTATGCTTGTTTCTTGTTAATTTTTTAGCTATTTTTTTTTTTTCTAAATGATTTTTTCTATTTTTGTTTTTATCTCTTCCTTCTTTATTTATAAGGCGAATTTGGACGAGAAAAATATTCTTATCTTTACATAATTTAGGACATCAGACAAGTCTCGAGTTCTAACTCTCATCGCCGCTTTGAGTTCAAATTTGAATACAAAATGTTCATGTTTGAATCCGAATAATCAGTGTCAAACATATTCGTAGCGATATGTCTTGCCTCTGAGCAACGAAGGAAATATAAATAGTATTCAAGTTTGAAACTTTACATATACATAGATTAGTAAAAACTACTCCTATCAATCTTCACCTTAGTTACATGTCCGTAATTCTATATTCAAGTGACGATTTACACGATTTAAACGTGTAGCACATGAGCTGCTGATGAAGTTTGCATCGATTGAAAGAGTTTTAGTACCTTCTTTGCAGCATCCATTGCATGAAGTGCGACAGCCATAAGGTACGGCTGTAAGTATGGCTTGCAGATACGGTGATCAGTGGAGATCTGACTCGAGAATTCTGTAGAGTGAAAGACTTCAGATCGTCTGGATGATCGGAGATTACTTGAATTATCTTCATTTCGGGAATTTAGACATTTTTCTATAAGGTAAAGTAGTGTCTACGGTAGCATATTTGAGATACTGTTTCACCGAAATCGCACATTCGTTATTAGGCAGTTGAGGTTCGATGCTTGGGTAAGTATGAGACACCGATAAATATAAGTCTTGAGCGCATCACATCTTTGCAAGACTCAAAATCGATGTCAAGACGTGCCAAGAGTCAACTAACTGCGTCTCTCTCTTGACAATTCGACGATAGCAGTTGCTAATGATCATAGCTTCGTTGAAAAAATGGAGTCGCAGGACAATATCAACTGGAGCTAATTCTTATCAGGATTGTGAAAAGGACACATATGAACCAGATTCGGAATTATAGCGTCTTCTTGATCATCCAGTAAGTAATCGATGTCAAGCAGTAAGGATTGCGATTGGATTCAGAGAGGTCTGATGCCGTACGTGCATAATAAACATAGAGGATGTGCATTCGACTTAGAGATGAGGAGAAATTCAGTTCCCGCCTTGAGTGATCTCATGAATTGCAATTGCTCGGCAATTTGAGACTCCAAATTATTCTCTCTTCAGACAAGATTCTGTAATTGTTTTCAACTCATATGAAGTCGTTTATAGAAAGACATCCCTTGATTCATTTTTCTCGAGTACCATCGAAAACTTTTAATCTAGCGGTGAGGTTTTACCTTGGAATGGTCTTCGGAAATGAGCTCTCCGTTGCAGAGGAGTTGGTGGGCACTCGATGGAATTTTTCCGTTTCTCGATGGCGTACGTACATGCTGTATCCAGGATAAGAAGTGCATTCAAGGTCGTGACGTTGGAAATATCGAAAACAACAGTGGAGCTGGTCGTTATCTGAAGAATTCCAAAATGCCAAGCTAAAGACTTTCAGCAATAACTTCAGAGGTGAGATGAAATCCAGTTCCCGTCTCGACTGACCTCATGAATTACAATTGCTCGGCAATTCAAGACTCCACATTCTTCTCTCTGCAGATAAGATCCTGTGATAGTTTCCAACTCATTTGAAGTCGTTCATTGAAAGACATCCCTTGAGTCATTTTTCTTGAGTACCATCGAAAACTCTTAATCTAGTAGTGAGTTTTCGTCTTGAAATGGCTTTGAAAATTGAGCTTTCCGTTGCAAATGAGTTGGTGGGCAGCCGTTAAACTGTTGTGCCTTTCGTGGAAGCGTTGATTCTGTAAGTACAATCACCCGAATCTGGATAGTACGCAGTAACCTCATGTGACACGTGTACCGATTGTGTAAATCGTGAAAGGTTACATTGATGCAGACACTGTAGATGAAGCTACCTAAACGAATATTATCTCGTAAATTATATCAAGATGTATAACCTAGATATGTGAAATGTTCGATTATGAAGTAATAGTATCAATTATTCTTGTGTTTTTTATAACGTATTTAGTCTCATCAAAAACGTAGAAGCCGCAGATTCTATATAATTACTTCGTATTCGAACATCCTAAGCCTATGTTGAAGTATAATTACCTCTAATATTCAAATTTCATTGTCAACAAGCATGCCTGGAAGGTCATATACCCATATTTCTCCGACCAAAATTCATTTTAAATGTATTGTATATTGATTATCATGGCAGAGTTTAACTCGACGATACACGCATACAACTAAACCAAAGCAGCTCTCAATGACAAAAGACGTAGTTTGATATTCAAACTTTCTAGAGGATAAATTTAGGATCCTTTGTCCTGAGTTTTGCCCACTCGCGGGATCATTTCAACCCGAAAACATTCCGCTATACCAAAGAGGTGTTACGTACCAACTTTTTGCTATTTCTTTGAAATTTTTAAAACCTATGATAAACTAATAAATAATTCTCTTGAGTTGAAATGAGGCAGAGCGTCAGCATTTTGGAAAAACCCAAGCTGATACTTTTCTTTTTGGATACTTGAGAAGGAAGTCCACACGTGCGCTTTAGCCACGGTTCTGTTTTGTTATTTTGAAATACTTATTACCTCCTTAACGTCGGAAAAGTCACGTCGAGACCGATAGGGCTCCGGCGTAGTAATATAATATATTTAGGTTTAACGCCTACGTCGTAGCAGTTTCTAGCACTGCCAGGGTTTGCTGACCTAGCACCTATAGTCGCATCGTTATAACTCTTGCTAATAAATCCTAATTATCTCATAAGATTCAGGAAAATCTAAATTAAGGAATTAGGGTGTGTGTAATGCATGGAATGAATGAACCTAGCTAAAATTTGAGATCTAGCCTATGTACATTTTAATTACTACGGTGAACTGACTATGCGGGGGCGGACGGCTGACGGTTGCACTTCTTGGGACTTAAGTCACCCGAGTCATGACAAACGAATTAGGAGTAACGCAGTAACCTAATTGGTTAATTAGGAGTAGAGTCGGGATCATACTTTGTTGCAGCCACGGTCGCGTGCCTGCATCTGAACTTGAAAAAGTGTAATTCTTCTGGTAAATCGCGAAGTGCGTGGATGTAGAGACTCGGGTACTATTATAGAGCCGCGAGTTGTACTCCATCTTTTCTTTTGAAGTCAAGTGGTAGTCCAAAGGACTTGGTACTAGTCAATATTAACATTAATAAATTAATAAGTGTTTATGTCAAAAACACATTTCAAACAGTTCAGTTTTGCCAAGTTTGATAACTTGTATATTAAATTCAGTTACAAAGAAAATAACTAAAACTCATTTCAATCTTTTCAATTTCGTGACAATAACATTCATTGATAATTTACAGGGGCGGTCCAGAAATGTTGTATGGGGGGGGGGGGGGGAAATACTTACTATGATATAGATATTATATCTTATAGCATGTAATAAAGAAAAAAGCGAGAAGTTATTAGTTATTATTATTTCAACGATTTACTCTCTAAAATCCGCATTATTACGATTTAATCATTAATCATAGTGCACCTTCAAAAAGCAGAATCTCTTCAAATTTTCAAGCCGATGGGGGGGGGGGGGGGGGGGCAGTTGCACCTAGTGCACCCCCCTTGGATCTGCCGCTGAATTTATCAGACTCTCAGACAGTTAATTCCACTTTATATGTATATTCTAAATTCAGTGATCAGGACATTCAATTTGGACTAGTGAACTTTCGAATCTCACGTTCACTCTAAATTCAGTGATAGACATTTTCTCAAGTTCAGGATTTCTCTTCAGTTTTAAATCTCGATTCAGCGATCAAGCGTATCTTAGTTGGTTCCAAGACCGCTCCGATTCCGTCGGCGAATTAGGATTAGCGTCGGAAGACGAAAGAGGTGAGCACCCGTTAACTTACGATGCAGACAGTTATCTAAGCTCCTCCATGGTCGGTTCTACCGAAGCTAAGTCACGACAATCATTACCAAATTTTATCGTTCATATTAAATTCTGAATTTCATTATAACTTGTTAACTAGCTATTGCATATGGCTGACGAAGACGCGTGGAAGGTGGTCGTGTGAAGGTGAAGTTAGCTGTGGCTGAAAAAGGTGGTTGAGACGTAATTATAACGTGACGTGTGAAGGTGCAGAAGAATATAACGAAGGCGATTAAGGGGGGGCTGCTCTCCAAAATTGACCCGACTTAATATCGGGCGCAGAGAGCTGCCGATTTATTTGCTGGCTATGTTTCTCGATAGAAATATCCACCTGAAACGAGGAATCGATTGCATCATTTTTAGACTTGTTGCAAAATGTTTATTTTTGAAAAATGAAGGTATCGAAAATCCAATACGATTGATTGTTTGAAACCGTCTTCTGAACATGTAAAAAAATCGGCAACTCTTAATCTTCAAAATTGTGGGAGGAGATGCATTTTTAATTATTTTTTTTTCAGCTGTTATATGTATAACTGTATCGCTAATTCAAAAAATTTGTGGTATGCAGATGTTGAGTGAATGGAATATGTTTGAATTTGTGCTTCAAACTTTGGAGTTTTCGAAATTTTGACCTTTCGTATTCCTTATAAAATCTTATATACTTACTGTATTAAGAAACATATATTAATCCCTCATATAAATTCTTTCATAAAGTGCGCGTGGGGTACATTTGTACCCCAGTTTACCGTTGGAAGAAACTTATCGTGCGGTGGAACCAATTTTACGTTCTTGAATTATTTGAGTATAAACTGATATTTTTCATCATTGTAAAGATTCGTAAGAACATAATTATTATTTTTAAGTGAAACTCGAGGGAAAATTGAAAGTTTCTCTATGTTGCTTCTAGTATTAGAACTACGGAAGCTGAGGAAGTCCTGGACAACAGTTTTTTTTTCAATTCATGGAATTTTTCATTTATACACTGTATTCTGATGGGTTTTGATGAAAAAGATAATAAAGAGCGTTTACCAAGCCATGGGGAATTTTTTGAAACCATTTTTATTTACTCCGACCAATTTACTAAATTTTCGAAATTTCCAACTTTCACTGAGCGGAATAAGTGTACTTTTTGAGTCGAATCAAAAATCCATTTTCTACCAATTCTAGAGAATTTATTCACGTTCCAGAATCTTTTTGACTTTTTGAATTTGGTCACAAATTCGCGAAGTTACGTTAAATTTTGTAAAAAGACTCCATTTTATCGATTTTCAATTTTTTTTTCTGTTCAACTCAATTTTTCACCCACTTAATGGATTTTTTGACATTTTTGAATGGTACCATCGGCTTCCTCATTAAAAAACGAAGAAAATAATGTGCTTCCAAAAATTTTATTCACTATTTAGGACCGCGATAATCGGGTTCCAACGCGTGGGGTACAATTGTACCCCAGTTTACCGCTAGAAGACAAAAAAAATAAGTGTAGCATTCTAGGGTTAACTATCAATCATTCTTATAAAATATTTACTCAGAATTTATTATCAATATCAATATATGTATATGTATATTCAAATTTTAGCAACTATCTTTTCAACAAACCGCAACCGTGAGATTGAACACCTTATGAATAATCAATATGCAATTGCATACTTCAAATATTCAAACGTTCGAATTATTAAGGTATTGAATATCATGGTGCCCACTGATTGAGCAATAACCGTAAATCAACTATACTTTATAAAACCAAGACCGATAAGTAACGAAAAATAATCATTGAACAGTCGATAAAGACGACGAAACTAGGCGATGCCTAGAAATCGCTTTGTAAAATAAACACTCTCACGAGTGTCAGGCTTTCAAAATACGGTCCGTATATAATAACTTACGATCAGCCATTTTGCCGGCTGCACAAAGACTCTTAGTCAAATTCATCATTTGACATATAATTAAAATAACTGAATTCAGTAAAATAATATAACTCATGTAACCACATCTATACCTGTATACCTACTAGTAGGTTCAAACTCTCACTTAGAACCTTTAAAAATCAGATTCTCAAAGGCTAAGATCATAAAAGAATTATAGAAATGGTTTCACAAAAACGACAAGAACAATGAACAATATTCAAGAAACGAAGGCATGAAGTACCAAGCAAATCTGAACCAGATTTTTACGATGACAACAAACCTATTTTACCCGAAAAGTCAAACGAAGTAATAGGGGAAAAATGCAATGACCAAACGACAAATATTCGAGAACCTATTTCGACACTCTCCGGACACGTGCCAACACACCGGGCAGTCAAAGAGAAAGAAGTAGCTACGAAGGAAGAGGATGGGTACAGTTTTAAGAAATGCACCGATGCACTGATACATGCACAAAGGAGGCAGCCCCTAGGACACCTACACCATTTTGAGTCCCCGAACATCGATGGGACCCCCGCCGATCATAGGCGGAGAAGACTACCCCTACTGCCCTGCTGCACTTTGGGACCCCTCGCACCTCTGATCATCCTATTTGAGCCCCACCAAGCTGAATCCAGCAGTTCACTTTGGACAATTGGAAAACCACTCGCCATTACAACAAATCTACTCGACGAAAATACTTCGACGATTTTAAATACTTAGATTCTTTTTCAATTTTCAAACTTGAAGTATTTTTAACTTCACTTTTGTTACGACGGACTTAGACGATTTCACCATAACTCATACTTTCATTCAATTCAATTCAACTTCAATTTTTAAATTCTCATTTCTATCGGCAAAAAGTGAGAGTTTGTGTGTAACCTGTTGTGAAATTATGAAATACTAAATTTCAATAAATATTGCCATGAAATCATAAAAAGTACTTTATTAAAGCCCAAACTTATTTTAATTTAATCATCACCTGCAACTAGCATCAATCAGCCGCAGTTAGCAGAGTTTTGCTTCGATAACACCAATCAAGGTAGGAAGATCACGATTATTTATCAGGCTTAATAATCCTTTCTCTGCCTTATTCCTTTCCAAGAGTTTTCACGATTACGTGAAGATAATCATAGAAACTAACGGATTACTGAGACAACGACTAACCATAGACGGACCGACAAGTAGCAAGTTTCCAATACCAGAATAAAACTCAATACTAGAACACCGAACTAAAATGAAGACAATATTCGCGATACTTCTATTAAACATCTATTTCATAAATTCAGAACCAAATAACTACGAAGCAACTCAACTAAACTCAAGTCCGGGATTATATTTTTTAAAACTACATAATATACGATTTAAGCGAGCTGAATGGAGACTGGTGTTTCACATCAGTATAGTGTGACGTCCGGAGACCTCGCGGTCCCTGGCTAGCACGTATTTCTGATGGCGAGCGGGGACTGCCCAGCCCGTGGAAACTGCAACTAAGCAGTTTCCAGATTTGTGGAGGGGAAGCCGCCGCTCGCCTAAAGATAGCTACCAGTGCTATAAAAACATCAGAGTAACAAGAACCAGAGTTTTGTGTAATAGAAAATAAAGGCTTGTGTAGTTCCCTATAAACAAGGTGTCTATAATTCATTTCAATAAACAATCTCCTCCTCGGGCCGGGGATCCTGAACATCGGGGTACGGACCAGATTTGGACAAGGTAAGCAGTGCCTATCCAATGACGCAGGGGGATCAGTAACGCCGATGTCACATAAAGTGGTGAACAGCGGTGCGATACGACCCAAACCTAGATCGTTACGAAACCCTGAAACAAAATGACAGGACGAAACTTGCGTTCGAACCAAGCAAGCAGGGATCAAAATCCTCCCCTTACCGAAGACGAAATAGCGTGCGCGAGCGAACATTTAGATAGACGGGCAGCCCAGTTGGAGCTAGAAAGGGCTAAATTCCTGGAAGAAAGTAGAGGAAGCGCAGCAAAAATATCATAATTGCAGAATCGCATCAAGGAACTAGAGGGTATAATCCTATTAAGTAAAGAACCCGAAATTGAACAAACGGAAAAAGATAGTTTAATCCAAAGGAATTCAATATTAGAGAATCAGCTTACACGATTGCAGGGAAAAATTTCAAATGATCAAAATGAACTCGCTAAAAAAATTAACGCTCTAGAAGCCACAGCCGCGCGACTACGCCTCGAGAGAGACGAGCTCCGACAAACGGTTAAAAATTTGGAAGATCGCATCAAGACTACAATAGGCGCGACGCTATCCTCAGAAAAGCTTCAAAAAAAAAAAATAGAATCAATGGATCGCGATCGCGGCAGACAATCGACCGAAATTCAGAAAGAGCGCGACATAAATTTACGATTAAACAGGCGAATACAAGACTTAGAAAACCAACTTACTGATATGAGGGCACCTAGCGACATGCCACTATACGTCGCAGAGCGATCAAGAGGGGGGCTCAATCTCCAGAAGTGCCGACAGAAGTTTATGATCAAATAACCGAGCTTAGGGATCAGATACGTGCCCTAGCAAACCCCGACCGGCCGTACACCGTGCGGGACTCAGAATCGATGGGAGCCATACGAGATGCTGTCAAGGTAGTACCGACTTACGACGGAAAAGAGATCCCAGCATCACAATTCGTTAAGGCTTGCAAACGCGCTAAGGAAATGTCACCCCATGGGTTTGAACTACAACTTACCAGACTTATAAAGGGTAAGCTTGAAGGGCGCGCTTACGATGTGATTGAAGACGAGAATTTCACGTCACTGTCACCCCTATTGGACCGATTGACGGAAATATTCGGCCCTTCTGAATCAGCCAATTGGCACCGCGGCGAATTAGGGAGACTATACAAAGGGCCGAACGAACACATAATAGATTTTATTAGACGGACGAAAGATATTCACGCCGCTATCTTGGACTGTGAACGTCGAACGCGCGGGTATACGGACTACGCGGCAGAAGACGATATAGAAGCCGAGGTTATCGACGGTTTTTTAGAAGGACTAAGTTCGGAATATAGAATGGGGCTCCAATTAGAGGGCTACAAATCACTAAGCGAAGCATTTCAAAAAGCGATAGAACTCGGAAAAACCTTTGACAAAGAAAAAGAAAGGGCACGACTTAGCAGAGCGAGTAACGGGGTAAGGAGATGTTCATTTTGTAAGATACCAGGACACATAGCTAAAGACTGTTACAAGCGAAGGCCGATGCGAAATTCCAATAGCAATTCGAACTCCGAGCGCGATGAAAGAAACGTGAACGCGGTAACAAGCGACCGGCAACACCGCAGGAACGATAACGGTAACCCAGGCCGAGGTGATAATCGGCAAAGTAATCGGCCATATAATCGCGATAACCCATCGTCCGACCGCCCCAATAAATTCCCAAGAAATCGAGATCGCGATAACCGATCGAACGATCAGCGTCCTAGGTGCGCCAACTGCCAAATTCCGGGGCACACCATAGATCAGTGTTATAGGCGTCAACGCGTAGGAGGGGATCGACCCCTGCCAACAGATGGACCGGGCCCTTTTATGTGACGTCGGGGTTACTGATCCCCCTGCGTCACTGAATAGCCACTGCTTACCTTGTCCAAATCTTGTCCGTACCACGATGTTCAGGATCCCCGGGCCGGGAAGGAGATTGTTTATTGAAATGAATTATAGACACCTTGTTTATAGGGAACTACACAAGCCTTTATTTTCTATTACACAACACTCTGGTTCTTGTTACTCTGATGTTTTTTATAGCACTAATGTGCATCTACAGGCGAGCGGCGGCTTCCCCTCCACAAATCTGGAAACTGCTTAGTTGCAGTTCCCACGGGCTGGGCAGTCCCCGCTCGCCATCAGGAATACATGCGAGCCGGGGAACGTGAGGTCACCGGACGTCACAATATAAAGCCGGAAAAACTAACGTCAACGCGGACGCGTTATCTAGAAACCGCGTGATAGACGAAGATGAAATTCCAATAGAATATTTCGGAGAAACCTTAAACGAACCGCCGGAACCAGTAAGGATACTGAAAAGACAAATAAACTCAATTACACCCCAGAATCTGCCACCTAACAATTCAACTTTGCCAAAGGCCCTCACGATCAATTATAACGATAGCCCGAAGATAGAAAACGACCCGAAATGGCGAGATAACAGCAAAATGAAAACTCGAGGTTGTGGAATAATATCAGAAATTAAAGGTAGACTATCAGAACAAGATGGAAATTGTGCATTTTTTATAACTATAAACAACCATCCGTGTGACGAAGGTTCTAGGGATCTACAATTAAAAACCAAACTACCACAATACACAGATTTAACTCTAGGTAGAGCCAGGGTGCTGGAGGTAAAAAATAAATACTATATAGGACTAGTCATCAAAGAAACAAAGAACACACGTCTAGACCCCGAAATTTTGTCCGAAGCCTTAAAATCATTATTAGATACGTCGATCGAACTCCAATTAGAACAAATGACTTTAGCCAGAACTCCGCAGATCGACGATGTACTATGGAAGGAAATTTTCGACCTCATTATGAGAATTTTTCACGACAGTCTATGCAGAATCAGAATATGCAACGGTCTCGCTGAAAATGCTTCGGGAAAAGACGAATTAAAAACGCCTAAAAATTTAGACGAAGACCCTAATCTAATTGATAATACACAACAGGACGTTTACAAGACAGACAATGAACTCAACGAATCTAACCCAATCATAAAGGAAATACAAAATGACGATTACGATTCGGACCAATTCAAAGCACTTGAACCACTCGATGAAATACCAACCGACGAGGAAAGTGACAGAGAAGACGAAAATAATAATGAGATCGGTTTAGACTCACCGTTAAAACTTGCCGAAGATATAGGAACCCACTCCAACGTTATTGTGATTAAAGATAATATAGGGACTAAAAGAGGGGCTATAGCCTGGTTTGCACTCGAAAACGGAGAACCATTAGACTCAGGAGGCAAGATACTAGCGGATAAGCATAGAGCGGTTAAATTAGGGAAAAATAACGTATATAACGCGGGAGAAACATGGTATAGAAAACGAAAATCCAGGAGACAATTCGTAATGATTCTATCGGAAGAAGGAGATAAGATGAACCAATTAAAATCAGCAATGTTAGAACTTAAAACTTTACTAAACCAGACCCACGTTACAACATTATATTTATCAGAGAGTAGAGAAGGAGTTAACGAAATCCCATGGAAACAGATTCTTAACTTATTGCGACAAACATTTACCGAAAATGTTCTCAAAATCTTAATTTGCACTAATCAAATCATCGAGCCTCTGCGATCGGAACGCCTAACGATTATAGAGGAAGCCCACTCATCGGCTATAGGAGGACATAAGGGCGTGACAAAAACTTATAATCGGATTAAACAACAATATTGTTGGATTAATCTAAAAGAAGAAGTCCAGAGATATATTTTGCAATGTGTAAGCTGCCAAAAGAAAAAACTAGTTCGAGTAAAAACTAAACAACCGATGGTAATAACCGACACGTCAACTACCGCGTTCGACAAGGTGTCAATGGATATAGTAGGCCCGCTCCCAACGACAAAAAACGAAAATTCATTCTTTTTAACCATGCAGGATAATTTAACCAGGTATTCAATAGCTGTGCCTTTAAAAAGAGCAAACGCGCAAGAAATCGCCGAAGCTTTTGTTAGAAAATTTATTTGCCAATTTGGTACTCATAGGGCCGTACTTACTGATCAGGGACAAGCATTTATAGGAAACTTATTAAAGGCAGTAGCGAAACATTTCAAAATTCAGCAATTTAAAATTACAGCATTTCATCCACAGTCGAACGGTTCATTAGAACGATCTCACCATGTTTTAGTAGAGTATTTAAAACATTTTACTAGTCATAAACAAGATTGGGATACTTGGATAGAATTAGCTATGTTTTCTTATAACACTAGTACCCACGAAGCTACAAGATATACCCCGTACGAGTTAGTTTACGGTCGGATAGCCCGTACGCCCTCGAGTAAATTACCCGAAGACGGAGAACTTAGGTCATATAACGAATATATCTCAGAGTTACTAGACACATTCCATAGCATTAGGGCAGACGCGAAGGAAAATTTGGAAAAGGCCAAGTTAAAATACAAGGACTATTACGACAGAAAGTTAAACCCACGAGAAATACGGATAGGGCAACAGGTATACACTCCTAAAGAAAAGGAAGGAAAGTTCGGTGACCATTACAATGGCCCCTACGAAGTACTCGAAGTTCTAGACAAAGAAAACATCAGGATACAATTAGAAAAGGGTAAAACAAAGGTCATACATTTGAATCGCACCAAACTAGCCCACGTACCTGAACAATTAAGAAAAACCAATAATGTACCAGCAACGAAACAAATAAAATTCGGACCACAAATAATTGAAACCATGGGCGACCTTTTTAATACACCTTTAGAGGTAGCATTAGTTAATTGCGTACCAGCGGACCTAATTATGAACACAGGTACATACAAAACATTCAGGGAAAAGTTTGGGGAACTACCCAAAATAAGGCCACCAATCAACGTCGGAGTAACAATTGCAATCAGTACAAGCTATAACAGGCAGGTATTTTACCTAGTGTCCAGAATAACACACAATTCTACGCCTACTTACGAAGCCCTTGACAAGGCATTAGAATCTCTTCGTACAAGATGTAAGGACTTCAACGTAACTAGACTAGCTATGCCTCCATTAGATTGCGAGTCAGGCCTCGATTGGATTAAGGTGCGAAAACTAATAGAACAAAACTTTTCGGAAGAATTCAGTATAACGATATACCGATACCCGCCAGAACGAACGATAAATTTGACCAGCGCCTATGATGATCATAATCCGCAACCATTCATCCGAATAATAATATTGGGAATTCTCGTCTACGCAATGATCGACACAGGAGCCCAACTAACGATAATGAATCAAGAAACATTGAGAGAAATTGAAAGTCGAGCGCCGAGACCAGCACCAAGATTAGGAAACTCCGGAATAGGGATCCAAACAGCAATTAGCGGTTGTACCCAAAAATCCGGAGAAAGAGTGTTGATCACTATACACGTGGCGCATACGACAATAAAACAAGACGTGGTATTGATAGACGGCCTATCAGCCCCACTTATTCTAGGACTAGACTTTCTAGATAAGGCCGCCGCGAAAATAGACCTCGAGAACGATTTATTAATATTGGGAAAACCCAATAGAACAATACCGTTTGCCGAGAACGGAAGGAAAGAAATGAGAATAGAACGAGACAATAGGATCCAAATGACTGAAATAAGGGATGACCTGTTTAACGCCCCACTTGACATACCGTTAGCGCACTGTGTAGCAAAAGACCTCAGGATGGGCGCAGGAATTGCTTTACAATTTAGGCAAAGGTACGGTTCTGTCGAAGAGCTTAGCAGACAAAACCCAGAAATCGGAGACGCGCTAACACTTGAGCGCGAAGGACGGTTGATATTTTATCTCATAACCAAAGAACGTAGCGACGAAGAGCCCACATATGAAACTATAATGTACTCTATAATAAACTAAACATGCGCAGAATAAACAAGTTAGCGATCCCCAAAATAGGATGTGGCCTGGACAAGCTCCGTTGGGACAGAGTAGAAGCCATTATTAAAAGAACGTTTCCAAATGACTTCGAAATATCTATATATGAATTACCCCAACCTCCCACACCTCAACATGCATGACCAGCCTGAATTCGATTACGAACAAGAACCTTATAAAATTTGCGATGAAAAATTTGACTTCAAGACTAAAACCACTTTCCAGATGAACCATTCTCAGGGACTCGACGCCGAATTCTCCGTCCGATTCCTCCGTATCCCGAATTATCCCAAGAGGGTAATTCAAAGAAGCAGATCGGACGAAACAGCATCGGTCCGATGCAGCAGGGATATCTCGCCGACTGTGGTAAAGGTGTTGACGCACCTAATCCACACCTACACATTGATTGTCGGAGGTTTCTGGTCCATTTGTTTTAAGGATCAAGTGTGCCCAAACGAGGTAAACGACCGGTTCCTCGAACATTTGGACCAGGAACAAATGTTATATATATTGGAAGGGGCGAACCGAGAAGACGTCTGGGTGCGAATCCGGACAGGCCGCTCCCAGTACCTACAGTACAAAATAAAAGAAGGAATACTGTTAAGGGCTCACGAGGATCCCCACCACCGCACCCTGACGATAAACCGCCCGACGGGGAACCCGGAAAGGCCCTTCATAAAGAAAATATTAAGTTTCGACTTGTAACCACATATTATAACCTATTATTACCATTCTTTTTTTTTACTTCTTTTTATTATTAAACCAAAAGGGAAATAAACAACGACAAAAACACCTAACGAACTGAGTGACGATTCATTACCCCACCACGATCGCTATTTGAATCCCTCAGACCATCCTTACTAACACCTCCATCGAAATAAGCCAATATAGAACCAACAACTAGGGCAGGACCAAGCAGATACCACGCCCTGAACACATCACTCCACGCCCAAAGGCCCACTACAACCTACGCTCCCAAAAGGAACGAAGGACGTGACAATAGGAACTGAGACAACATTAACAATCCATACTCCCCTACCCACGTCGCCTTATATTTTTGTGTGTTTTGATAAAACCTCCTAAGCAACAATAAACAACGCACAACAATTCGTCATTATTTCCAGATGATCGGTCCTCTTCTGATAAATGAGTTCACCCAGGTCGCGTTTAGCCGAGAACTCGACGTGACAGGAGGTTTCTCCAAGCTCGTAGTAAAATTCGAACCACAGGGGGCCAAGGTGCTCCACGGCCCCAGACAATTCGACCTGACAATAAAAAATGTCCTGACGGATCTGATCCGAAGCGGGATCATTAAAGAGGGAAGATATAACAATATCTATATAATCAACGTGGACCCCGATGAAGTGAAGAACAACATGGAGGACTTCGCGCGGTTACCCAATTTAATATACCTCCTACGAGGAGAAGTGGATATTTGGGTTAGAGTAACGATCAATTCCGACCATTTCTACACCCAATATCGGATCAACGAGGGCGAGGTCACCAGAACTGGCAACGACTACTTAACCCTAACACTTAATTTCCCCAGTGTCAACCCCGAAATCCCAGACCTGATAACTACCCTAGAATTTCCACCCCGACATCAGAATCCGCGCTCTCCCCACCACCAAATTTATTAATCCGTCACGGTTCCCATCTTCCACCACCTACCTCTCTTCTTTCCTTTTTCGTCATCATCATTGTCGCAACATTCAATCATAAATAAATATAAATAAAAATTTTTGCGTGTGTACTTACCACAACCCTACCACAACCATCCCCTCAAGCTATTCGAATAAAATACTCAAAAATTAAGTAAAGGTTTCAGCATCCTCTAGAACCGATTGCGTTATCACCTGAGAAAATACCAGAAAAATAGAAGATAACCAATAGCCCACTCAGAATTATACGGGTCACTAGGTCACACTCATACAGACGAACTCACATACAGACAAAACGACGACAGACCCTACACTGAAGGACCTAAAGGAAAAATCTAAACCGATGTACTCGACTCATTTTACCACTTGAGAAAGGAAAATATCTAGATCATACCTAAAACATAACGCCTAATTATAAACATTAACTTCATGTTTCATAAAAATCTCCTTAAAACCAAAATCACCTATAAAATTTCTGGTCTATCAAAAATTTGCAATTTTCCTTATCATACACTACATCGCCTCTTATCTTAACGAACGCATTCTGGCATTATACGACGTAAGTATAACAATATTTCAGGACCATTCGAAGCCAATGACACGAGGATTGGAAACCGACCTCGAACACCACAATGATGATGAACGAACGCCCATCGAAACAAAGTTTTTACACCCAAATATAATAGTAGCGTGCAATAAAACTCTCTCAGCAGAAGAAAAATCTATCATAACTCACCTAATTAGATACAGTCTTTTGAAAATCGGGATAATATATTATTACAACTATTCTACCTTTCGGAGAATTACTCATCGTTCGAGACAAACCCAACAGTATTTTTGTCGAAATTAACGGCACCGAGCACAATAACATATGGGAACACCTCGACGTGATCCACGATCAAATAACCCAATATCCAATCAATAAATTCACTCTCATCAGCCACTAGAACAGGTATCCACCCTATAGACGAATTTCACTACGACATGCGGTTCCCATCAGCAGAGACGATTCACTTTCGGCTAGTGCCAACCGAAGGAACGGCACCCTTTTTCAAGATAAAAATAACCCTTCATGAGGTAGAATGCGATGGACCAATCGAGGAAATTGTTAAACAAGCAATACTTCAACAAATAATAGAAGGAGATCTGCTGTGTAAGGAATATACACTATTTCTACTCAAAGCAACCACAGAGGAGGGTTTCCTGGAAGCACGAAACCAACTTGGTAAAGAGTTTAGCCCTCCGATCGGAGATTTTATAATATTCATAATAGGAGAATTCACTCCAGGTGAAGCACACACCTATATGAAAATCGTCGATGACGACTTAGACCCTGAGGAAATAGAAGGTCTAGATCGATAAAAAGTAACTATTCATATAACAAAACACACCCATAAGAACCACCAAGAACTCATCCCGCAAGCCATCCTAAGATCACTCCAGAATCCAACTGCACCTGACTCCAAGACTATCCGTGCCCCAATGTCCAACCTAAGAAACAACAAATGGAAAACTTAAAAATGGAAAATTTTATTACAGATGAAATTCATCATTGACGTTCAAGGGTTCCGAGGGAACGCTAATAAATTCCTGATTAAGGAAATAGCGGTCCGGTGCAGCGACCGAACGGAAAACCAACATCTGATTTCAAGAATGGAGGGAGAAATAGGAGCACTCGCATTAAGTGCTCAGCGAACAAACAGGTGGCTAACGAAAGAATTCCACGGTCTCGAGTGGGAAGAGGGAGAAGCAGACATCGCTTCCGTAGAAAATTTGCTGCGCGGGATAGGTGCAAAATCGACCGCCGACGTCCTCGTAAAGGGAGATGAAAAGATGCAGATCTTAAAAACATTCTGCCCGAACGTTTATAACCTGGAGGACTTTGGATGCCCCCAAGTCTCGACCTTAGTAAAAGTGGTGGAAGAAACTCACCCAAGAAATTGTGCTCATTATTTGAGGCCCTGCCCACGCCATTTACAAATGGCAAGCAAGTTCCATTGCGCGTTCCGCAATGCCAGGGCTTTAGAGCTTTGGACCACGGAATTTTTTGCAAATACCACTTTCCATAATTCGCTCTCCCCAAAAACCCCAGATTTAAACCAAGACAAAAAGGAACAGGATGCTAGAGTCCTACAAATTCTGGAAGGAGTTGTAGTGGCCCTAAGCAAACTTAATAAAAAGGAATAAGCACGGGAGAAACCTTCCTCCCCTTTTCCACTATTAAATTTTCTTTCCTGATGTACATTTCGTTCCCTACTATACTATTATATATTATATATTCGTTACTTACTTGAAAGATTTAGAAAAAGGAAGAAAACCACAAAAACATAAAACATTAAACTTTCATATTACAATACCTTTAAAACATTAGGATAGAATATATTACCCAAATTACTAATATTCATTAATCACTTGCAAAATTTAGGAAAAGGAAGAAATTCCTAGGATGAGGCAAAACTAGTCACTAATCCATACTAAAATAATTTACACACATATTCTACTCAAAACGGATGCAGAAAAAGGAAAGAAAAATACAAAAACATGAAAGCATCGACTTAAATGCTAAAATCTTTAAAATAAGGTATATTACAAGGATCAAATTTAGTTTACATGTGTTAATCAACTTTAAAAATATCTATTGTAACGGTTCAGGCTGGCTGGTTATTACAAAAAAAATTCAAGCTCAATCACACGACAATAGGCCGAGGGATTAAGCTAATCCCCTAGCTACGTTAGACGCGAAAATGAAGGGGATAAACGCAATATAAGGAATCGTCGCGTCGGCCAGCAGCGGCAGCGATTCACGGTAAAGCACCTGATCGACTCACAATCTAACTTCTCTTGGAGCGATTCACGGTAAAGCACCTGATCGACTCACAATCTAACTTCTCTTGGAGCGATTCATGGTATAGCACCTGATCGACTCATTATCTAAGTCAATTCATTTATTCGAATCATAACGATATAGAATCAAAGACTAGACGAATTATAGCAATTTGATCATAGCAAAGAAAAAGCATATAAATTTAAAAGCAAAGCGCTTTAAACTTTATTTCAAAGATATCAAATAGTATTGTGTCGCACAAACATACTAAACAGAAAAGGCTAAGATAGCTAATACTCAGTAACACAAAGGTTTAAAGGCCAACATAGAATAAGAATAGATTTAAGGATCACTGTCAACACTCGATTTATTTTTCTTTATTTTGTAACCTTTCGGCAAATTCATATTATTAAATCTCATAATCTAAGATTAACCCAGATTCTTTTCATTTTGAGATTTCGTCTGACCTAATAAACTGCCAACAAGCCAATTATTAGGGAACAGATTAGGGAGTGCATTGCACAGTGCGGACGGCATTGGTTTACCCGTGTCCGAGGGCCAAGCTGCAATCCCGAATCTGGCAGACAGTCTTGGAATCATCGCATTCCCGGATCTGAGGTAGCGATTCAAAAAGATAGGGATAACAGGCACGACAGGCTTGGTTCGCCCGGCTCTGTGGAGGGACGGCGGCCTTGGGAAGTTTACCCCGGGTCCGTAGTCTAGAGACGGCATTGGTTTTTCCCGTGTCCGTATAGCAGCTAATAAAATACACAACACGCTAGGTGGCTTTGAATGGCAGACCCATTATTTCCCCACCAACAATCATTCTTATAAGAGGAGTCCCAAAAATCACTAATATTCTAAATTACTAACTAAAAGCAGTTAATTAGACAAAGAACTCACGCGGACGTCGGCATTGGCTAGTTCTTTAACCCGCCAATACCGCGGCACGTTCCACTATATAATCGTACGAGTTTAGATTAAGCAAAGTATCTACACCCTATTCTTGAAAATTTAACTCTCGGCATAGTCAACTCACTAATCAACACTATTAATTAAGACCAATATAAAATACATATATATTTCTTATTCTTTGAGACCAATAATTCTCGGCATGGCACATATAATAATCACTATATACACTTTGTTAATCAACTTATTAATTAAAATATGCTAATCAAGATACATTATATTAATCAAACTCCGACATTACGAATATAAGGCGAGGCGAATACTATACTCAACCTATTAACCAATATGTATTTCGAGTAAGATCTATTATTAATTAAGTTCAATATTACATTAATCATACACATTTACTCCTCTTTAAATTTAAGTTCACGGTGAGGCAAACGTTATCAACCCATATAACTGTTACATTTAAGTAAAACATATTAGTTAGTCCTAATGCTACGCGCTAGACTAGGAAAACCACATATATTCCTTATTCTTAAAATCAAGTCCCAATATAAACTAAGTAAAACCATTATACCTATAGATATATTGAGCAAAAACATATATACTTATACTTTATTCTTAAGAGATAAAATCTTCAAAATACGTCAATCAATTCAAATTAGGAAGTAAAATTTTAGTTAAAATGTATTTCTCAAAAGCAACGTTCATGAACTCTAGATTAAGTAAAACATATATTCACTATATATTAAAAAAAATGGAATCTTGGCACAAGCGACTATAATCAATTCGAATTAAGGTACATTATAATCAATTCAAGTATTTTAATCAATACATTTAATAATATAATCAATTTAACTTTAGAATTGAGTCAATTACGTACAATTCGTTCTTAAATTTTCAAAATAAGCTACCATGATATATGTTAATCAACTAATCACACTTTACTCTTAAACTTTCAAGATAAGCTGTCATGTTAGTCAAAACTTTAATCCATGTACTACTACAAACAAAATACGTTAATCAACTCATTAACTCACATATAAATATTTATACTTATAAGCAAAAATGTCGATCAATATCGAACGTTATATATATATATATATATACATATACTCATCAACGAATAATCCAGTAAACTTAGAATCAAATCCTATGTACAATAATTCAGGGTGCATACTTAAATCACCATATAACACAAAACAATAGAATACTGGATATGCCTGTGCATACTTTATGTATACATATATGATGTATAGGTTGACATACCATACCTTACGATACCAAATAATGCAAACACTAGTATACATATACATTTTTATATGCACAAACAAAATATACATATATTTTATAAATTACCTATAAAATTATACACTTAGTTTTCTCAAAACATTAACCCAAATCAAAGCATTCCTACACATCCATCCGATTCAAACTTCATTATCAAAACTAGAGACTTAAGAGAAAGGATTATTACTGAACTAATGATCGTACTAAAATTGAATTCGATCGAATTTTTTGTTTAAATAGGAACCATCCGGGATGGATCTCAAAATAATTATCATATTGCGACTCGTTTGGATGACGAACGCCTTGATTGGATACGACTGCGGATCAAATATGATGAATCTAACAACCGTATCTCTGTTAAAAGTAGAATCTTGCGACTTACAAAATATTGAACCAATAGCAACTAGTCTTGATATTCAGTTATTACAATTCAGTGTTGCGCATATTTGTAATTAGCTAATTACAAATTACTAATTACATTTGTAATCTGTAATTAGGAGAAATTCAATTACTAATTACATTTGTAATTTGTAATTATGAAAAATTAAATTGCTAATTACAATTGTAATTTGTAATTATGAAAAATTCAATTGCTAATTACAATTGTAATTTGTAATTAGGAAAAATTCAATTGCTAATTACATTTTTAATTTGTAATTAGAAAAAATTCAATTCCTAATTACATTTGTAATTTGTAATTAGGAAAAATTTAGTTACTAATTACATTTTTCATTTGTAATTAGGAAAAATTCAATTGCTAATTACATTTGTGATTTGTAATTAGGAGAAATTCAATTGCTAATTACATTTTCAATTTGTAATTAGGAAAAATTCAGTTACTAATTACATTTGTAATTTGTAATTAGAACAAATCTAATTACTAATTACATTTGTAATTAGTATTTATTTTCCACATGTTGAAGGTAACACTCGGGTGTGGTATTTTGAGAAGAAGGTCTCAATCAATCAAGTCGAGTCAATTATTGATGTTAAATTGCCTGACGTTTCGGCAGTATTGTTCTGCCCTCATCAGAGGCTGTTTATTAAAAAAACAATATACAAAATAATATAAAAGCATACAAATTAAGTCAAAATACAGTCAAAAATTAAAATATAAGAACGAATAACACATATTGTGATTAAAAAACATAGTGGTCCATAAAATAAAAAACAGAGATTGACGATAGAAAGTAGAGGAAACAACGTCAATGTGAATAAAATTACAAACTCAAAGTATAGGAGTTATAACAATACAGAAAAAATAAGACCAATGACTTAGAGCTTTGTGAATTAATTAATGCAGTATACGAAAAAGAAACAAACCTTGGATGTCAGTGGTAATCCATATTAACTAAGCGGATCTAACCGGCTACTGTCCTCTTGTGATTAAGAGTAGTCAATGAGACCAGGTGTGACAATTCGCATTATAAATAGACTAACAGTGGTGAGTCACCGTGTTGACATACTCAGTTAACTAGGATTGTCAACCACCCTAAAAACTACTGACGTCAACGGATGACGTCAATGAATGTTTTGGAAGTTGTAGGTAAAACCAAAACATCACACAGACATTCCAGTTTCGTATAACAGCACTACCACTTGTAACTACACTTAGAATCTATGAGACACTTCTAGATCTTAACCTGTGTAGCATATTAGAATAAGGTAGATGTAATTTTTTTGTGTCTTCTTTTTTATTTAAACCATTTGGTTGTAAATTAATACGAAGCATTTCTGAGGTGATCCTTTTGGACCAAACTGATTCCCTATCTAATACTACTGGATTATCCCAATCGAAAGTGTGATTGGTTTCAACTTGATGTAAAGAAACGACAGAAAGTGTCCCTGAATCTTTTTTTATGTTATCTCTATGCTCTTTTAGTCTAGTCTTAAGCTGGCGCTTGGTTTCACCAACATAAGACGCTGTGCAATCGTTACATTGGATCTTATAAACTACATTACATTGGTCTTCTTTAACCATGCGGTCTTTGCCTTTGATGACAACCGTGCTTAAGTTATTGTTAATACAGGAGACTGGTGTGAAGTCAAATTGCTTGAGTGATCTACTAAACTTTTCAGTGAACCCTTTAATGTAAGGTAATCTAACAAATTTGTTTTTTGTGCGGTGTACCCCTGTAACAGTCATGATAACTGAGGTGTTTAGACTAGGGTCAGTCAACGTGATAATAATGTTATTATTGTTCCTGTGTAGCTTCTGTGAACTCAAATGTTTAATCCTATGTTTTATCAATCCTTCAAAAAAGGTATCCGGATAGTTGTTATCCCGTAGTAAGGTTTTAATTAAATTGAGATTATCAGCGTGGAATTTCGGATGAGATAAGGATATCCCTCTATCCACCAAATTAAAAACCATCGCTCTTTTTTGGGATATAGGATGTACTGAGTCAAAGTTCAAAAATCTACCAGAAAACGCGAGAATTTTTAATCACAATATGTGTTATTCGTTCCTATATTTTAATTTTTGACTGTATTTTGACTTAATTTGTATGCTTTTATATTATTTTGTATATTGTTTTTTTAATAAACAGCCTCTGATGAGGGCAGAACAATACTGCCGAAACGTCAGGCAATTTAACATCAATAATTGACTCGATTGATTGAGACCTTCTTCTCAAAGTATTTATTTTCATCGTAATTACATTTGCAGAAAGTAATTAGTAGTTATTTTCCTTCTAATTACAAATTTTCAAAGTAAGTAGAAGAATTATTCAATCCAATTACAATTGTCAAATGTAATTAGAGTGATCATACACGAGTAAATTATCGGTACATACGGAAATATGTACAAGTTATCTTTGGGTAAATAAAGGTTATAATACATACCGTGAGATTTCGAGGTATATAGGCCTATAATGGGTATATATAAGAGCGAATAAATGTATATAGGATACATATCCGATATATATCCTATATACCTTAATTCGCTCTTATATATACATTATAGGCCTATATATACCTCGAAATCTCACGGTATGTATTATAACCTTTATTTACCCAAAGATAACTTGTACATACATATTCCCGTATGTATCGATAATTTACTCGTGTATGATCACTCCAATTACATTTGACAATTGTAATTAGATTGAATAATTCTTCTAATTACTTTGAAAAATTGTAATTAGAAGGAAAATAACTACTAATTACTTTCTGCGAATGTAATTAGGATGAAAATAAATACTAATTACAAATGTAATTAGTAATTAGATTTGTTCTAATTACAAATTACAAATGTAATTAGTAACTGAATTTTTCCTAATTACAAATTACAAATGTAATTAGTAACTGAATTTTTCCTAATTACAAATTAAAAATGTAATTAGCAATTAAATTTCTCCTAATTACAAATTACAAATGTGATTAGCAATTGAATTTTTCCTAATTACAAATTACAAATGTAATTAGTAACTAAATTTTTCCTAATTACAAATTACAAATGTAATTAGGAACTAAATTTTTTCTAATTACAAATTAAGAATGTAATTAGCAATTGAATTTTTCCTAATTACAAATTACAATTGTAATTAGCAATTGAATTTTTCCTAATTACAAATTACAAATGTAATTAGTAATTCAACTTTTCCTAATTACAGATTACAAATGTAATTAGTAATTTCAATGTAATTAATTACAATTTGTAATTAGTGATGCCCAACACTGTTACAATTATCAGATTATTCCGATGTAAAAGTTACTCAATGTAAAGTAGAAATCCACCGAACTATATTTTACTGCGGGATGCATTCCCACGTTTCAATAGTAACAAATGGTCAAACAGAATATATTCACTCAGTCTCGAAAGATGAATGCATATCGATGCATCTTTATAGATCATGGAAATTTGGAACTTACGGTGTCATAAGCTCATTAGTACCAAACAACACAATTACTCAGCCAATAGATTTAGGAGGAACAACTAGCATAGACGGCTCTTGCAAAGGAACAACCTATAAAGACGAGTACGGAAGTTGGAACAATGTAGTCGTACAGGGAATAATAAAAATAACGTTAACTGATTATATGGCGCAAACGAACTTAAATTCAAATAAAATCGTACTTAGATCAGGAACTACGAGCGACTTTAGCGTGGGACATATCTTAGATATCGAGGGAGGAAACACATTTTGGGAAACAGTACCAAAAGATTCATGTCACTTAAATCAATACGACGTTTTATACGAAGGAAAAGCTACTAAAATTCAAGACAATAACGAAATACGAGAAGAACTCTACACGCTGACTACACAAGACGTTACATTTGCACTGACCAAACGTGGACACATACAGATATGCGGACATACAATAGTTAAAACAGAGCACCCGAAATTGTTAATCGTGGAAAATGCAAAGAACAACGCATTCATCACCAAAAAACCTATATCTACAAACAACCTGGACATCTTCACTTACGTAAATTCAAAATTCGTTTACGTAGAAAGACACTTGAGATCACAAATTACAACATTGTATCGAGACGTACTAACACAAAAATGTGAACTGGAACAAAGGGTCCTACGAAATGCATCATCACTCGCAGCAATTACGTCGGATGAATTCGCCTATCATTTGATGAAGGGACCAGGATACATGGCAGCAGTCGCAGGAGAAGTCATTCACATCATCAAATGCATACCAGTAGAAGTTAAAATCAGGAAAACCGAAGAATGTTATCAACAACTACCAATTTATAGAAGCAATGCCAGCCTATTCTTATCACCTAAAAGCCATATGCTATACAAAACAGGAACGCAAGTAGATTGCAACCCTTTTATACCTACAATGTATTATTTAAACGAAAAATGGTACAAGATGTTACCATTACCGACGGAAACCGTTGAACCAGCAGCAATCCAACCGTTAACCGCACCAACCTGGAAATATGTGAACCCAAACGAATAAGCAACAAGTGGAATTTACTCATCGGAGGATTTGGAACGATTACGCGACCATATAATGTTCCCAGCAGAAAGACCGGGGCTACTCAACGACATGGCCAGAGGAATGACAGGACAATCAATAGCTAATCAAAAGATGTCAATCATGAGTTTCTTAGACGAAGAGGCTATGCAAAAAATAGTCGATAGCACATGGACGAAGATGTGGGGTTGGTTCACTAGTTTCGGGACAGCCAGCGCAGGAATAATAGGATTATGGATCACCTTTAAAACAGCTAAATTTCTTATTGACACATTTATACATGGATACGCCCTACAAGACGCTTATGGATGGAGCCTTCACATACTAGGTGCCATATGGGACTCATTGACAAATCTATTATTGCATTTAGCGAAGCAGGAGAAAAAGGAAACAACGAAACCACAACCATCAGAACAATCACCACCATTACTCCAACCACCACGAGTACCCCAAATACCACAAGCACCGCCTTTGGAACAAACTCATCGAAATCCGAATCTATACCCAGGGTTGAATATGCAAATGGGACACATAAACTTCAATAGCCCTGTACCAATTTACGCCACACCTGTAACCAGAACGGTATCAACAACAGCCAACTTACCAACAGCAACCAACTTACCTACAACGACTAACGCACCTACAGGAAATTTGAAAAATGCATCATTCAGAAATAATGACGACGATAGCGAATGATCGAGCAACAGGCTCGACATTCTCAATTAAGGGGGGAGGTGTAACGTCCGACCGGACGTATATTCCCTATTTTGCTTATAACTATATAATATTACTAGATCTAACTAACTCCATAGAATATGAGAACTTCGTTATGATGTATGTACATTCTGAGCATTTTGTCCAACCTCCAACTCACTAGGAGTTGTCCAACTAAAAGATTCCTATCTCACCAACATTAGAGAACTCAGACCTTACCGACATTACCCAACGAAATTCTCTTATCCTCAATAGATATTACCTTAAGAACTAATATGATCCATCTTACCATGCAAGTATTACATACCAACAATCATACCATATTATTCACTCTTAAGATATTAATCATTATAAACTAACATTAAAAATTTATAACCATTATATTATCCACTATATCATGTACTCATTATTACCTTTCTTCCAGAATTACCAACTACGAAGTTAGCACACCAATTACTACATTTATACAAAATAACTACACTAATTATTGTCTTTAACATTAATTAAGTTATAAATGTTATATGTTATAATACAACTTTGGATTCAGCTTTAAACACCTGATGTACACCTATTCAAACTCACACAGAAAATATTCTTCTAAGAAACACACACACACGCATACGTACACTCTACTCGCCGGCACACTTAGGCTACGCCCAGACCTTATTTTACGATACGTAAAAACCCTAAAAATTACATTACAATGCACATTAATAATGAGTTCATTCCCTTACTAGATTATAACCATTAAAATAACTAATTACACTATATCGATATGTACTAATACCATTATACTTACATTATCGACGAATTACCTCAATATGTACACGTACACACCAAACTAGTACCATATTAACATCATGTTCTAGCTTCTAAGCTATTCTAGATATAAGATATGTATATATAATCCATTATGAAAAATATTATACTTAACCTACACGTATCATATTCATATCTCAAGCTATTTCCCATAAAATCTTATATGTTAAAGATATTATTAATCACAAGTACTCTATATTATAATCAACCTTTGGATATTCATGTTATTAACTATCTTTATTAATCTTCAAATATTAATCCCTCATATAAATTCCTTTTATACTATTCAACCAATTTCTACATTATGCTATGACATTATAATGAATTATTAATTATTCTTATAAAATATGTACTCAGAATTTATCATCAATACTATAATCAATATATATATTCAAATTTTAGCAACTATCTTTTTAACAAACTGCAACCGTGAGATTGAACACCTTATAAATAATTAATATGGGATTGCATATTTCAAATATTTAAACATTCGAATTATTAAGGTGTTGAATATCACAATGCCCACTGATCGAGCAATGACCGTAAATCAACGATAGTTTATAAAACTAAGACCGATAACTAACGAAAAACAATCATTCAACAGTCGATAAAAACAACGAAGCTAGGCGATACCTAGAAATCGCCTTGAAAAATAAATACTCTCGCGAGTGTCAGACTCTCAAAATACGGTCCGTATATAATAACTTGCGATCAGCCATCTTGCCGGCTGAACAAAGGCTCTCAGTCTAATCCATTATTTGACATATAATTAAAATAACTAAATTAAATCAAATAATATAACTCATGTAACCACATCTATACCTGTATACCTATGTTCAAACTCTCACTTGGAACCTTTAAAAATCAAACCCTTGGAAGTAAAAATCATAGAAGAGTTGTAAAAACAGTTTTACAACAATGACAGGAATAACGAACAATACCCGAGAAACGCAGGCATGAAATACCGAGCAAATCCGAACCAGATTCTTTACGACAACAACAAACATATTTTACCCAAAAAGTCAAATGGGTAATAAAGGAAAACGGTGACCAAATGTCAAATATCCGAGAACCTATTTCAACACTGCACGTGCCAACGTGCTGGACAGCCAAGGACAAAGAAGTAGCTACGGAAGAAAAGGATGGGTGCAGTCCCAGGAAACGCACGGACACACCACTGCAGGCACAAAGGAGGAGGGCCCTAGAGCACCTACTACCTTGTCACACCTTCGGGACCCCTGCCGATCATAGGCGGAGAAGACTACCCCTACTTCCCTGCTCCATTTTGGGACCCCTCGCACCCCTGATTATCCTATTTAAGCCTCACCAAGCTGAATCTCGTCCTCACTTCGTTACCATCGGAAAACTGCTCGCCATTGCAACTAATCTACTACGAGAACACTTCGACGATATTAAAACTTAGACTCCATTTTTTTCGATTTTAAGAACTTAGAATATTTTTTAACTTCACTTGTACCACGACGGACTTAGACGATTTCATCACTTATTATATTTTCACTTCTTTCATTTTTGCTAAACTCAATTAACGATTTCTTTTATTCCAATTTAATTTCAATTTTTAACTCAAATTTCTTATTGGTGAAAAGTGAGAGGTTGCATATAACATATTGTGAATTTCAACAGGGTGTCTAGCCCAGCCTTATGATAAAATTCTCGCATTTTTCCCGCTTTTTTTCCGACGATTTTTCATAAATTTCCCGATATAATTAACCCAGATTACCATGATATTTTTATTATACAATAGCAATCACTATAGATAACAGAAAAAAAAATAAAACTAGCGCATATGAATTTCAAATTTTATTTATCAATAATAATATCTATTGATTATTTACATCGATCTTATCATCTCATTTTTTAATTTTTTCTCATTTTCCTATCGATTAGCGGTATGTGAATTGAAACTGCAGCGTTTCGTAAATCAATTTTGTTATTTTTGTAAATCCTACAAAAATTCCCGATTTTGAACAAAAATCGCGTCGTTTACCCGCTTTTTCCCGCTACCAAAAAATTCCCGCTGTTTTCCCGCTTTTTCCCGATTTCCTGGTGGCTAGACACCCTGTTTAAAGGTTTAATAAATATTGTGAAATTTATCAAAGAACTCTATCAAAGTCCTTTCCAAGAGTTCATTTCCGATATTAATACGAAGGTAACGACGAAATTCCAACACTTCAATTTCATTGAAGTAATTCAATTTATTTCAATCAATTTAATTCAACTCAATCAATTCAATTTTAGTCGAACGATTCAATTAACTCAAGCGTGATTCAATTTATTTAATTCAAACAATTTAAGTGCGATTCCATGAATTCAAATATTTCAAGTGATTCCAATAATACGAGCAATTGTTAGACGAGAGCCAACAGAGTTAAACGAGATCCAGAAAGATAGACGACGAAGACGAGAATATTCTCTCCAAAAACCACTAGATTGATACCTTCCATTGTACCTTAGTACTTAATCGATATTGGTAACCCACTAAACTACTGAGTGTACGTCTAGGATCGTTCGAAAAAACAGGTTCAGTTGCTAGTTTTTAGACTTGTCCACGAACGACCGTCCCGACGTCACAATAGGACGAAAGGTTCGATTGAATCTAAACATTTTATTGATTTTTAGTATAGTAAATTTCATTTATATTATCTGACCTCCATTCATTAGTTGGGTATTAGTCTCAATAGGAGAGAGGATTAGTCTACCAAATGTGGCTTATATTACTTTATAGTTTTACATCTTTTCTTATATCCTTGATAAACAACGAGGACGTTGTCGACTTTAAGGAGGGAGGGATGTTACGTACCAACTTTTGCGTTTTCCTAAAATTTGCAAACCTATATAAACTAATAAATAACTCTAAAGAGGGTCAGCATTCGGGAAAACCCAAGCTGATACTTTTCTTTTTGGATACTTGAGAAGGAGAGTCCACACGTGTGCTTTAGCCACGGTTCTGTTTTGTTATTTTGGAATATTTATTACCTCCTTAACGTCGAAAAAGTCACGTCGGGACCGATAGGGCCCCGGCATAGTAATATAATATATTTAGGTTCAACGCCTACGGCGTAGCAGATTCTAGAACTGCCAGGGTTTTGCTGACCTAGCACCTATAGTCGCATCGTTATAAGTCTTGCTAATAAAATCCTAATTATCCTAGTATATATAAGGAAAACTATAAGATTTAGGGAAATCTAAATTAAGGAATTAAGGTGTGTGCTATGCATGGAATGAATGTACCTAGTTAAAATTAAAGATCTAGCCTATGTCCATTTTAATTACTACGGTGAATCGACTATGCGGGGGCGGATGGCTGACGCTTTCACTTCTTGGGACTCAAGGGAACATTAAAGACGCCCATCGTCTGGAAAACGCAGAGAGTCAAAACTCCTGCATCACTCGATTGATCGGAATGAAATTTTGGGGATCGGTGTATTATCTTTGCAGAAAGTGGAGCGATTTTTTACTTTTTCAAAATTTGAGGATTTTCCGAATGTTTTTTTCCGAAAATTTAAAAAAGTAAAATATTGCTCCACTTTTTGCAACGATAATACATCGATCCTCAAAAGCTCATTACGATCGGTCAAGTGATGTAGGAGTTTTAGCTCCCCGCGTTTTCCAGGCGATGAGCGTCTTTATTAATGGCACCTGAAGTCACCCGAGTCTTGACGAGCTAATCAGGAGTAGCGCAGTAACCTAATTGGTTAATTAGGAGCGGGGTAGGGATCATACTTTGTTGGAGCCACGGTCGCGTGCCTGCGCGACCGTGGCTGGACTTGAAAAGGTGTCTTTCTTCTGGTAAATCACGAGGTGCGTGGTTATATATATAGGCGCATGTACTAATTTGAGCCGCGAGTTGCATGCAATCTTTTCTAAGTTCGATCTTCGTCTTAAATAAGTGGTAGTGTAATAATTCTTTTTCAACTTCGGATATTAAATCAAACCTAATTTCAAAAAATCAATTATTACTCTATTCGGTATTCTAAATAATATTACTAACTAAGTTTTGTGATAGAGACACATTTCAAACAGTTCGGTTTTGCCAAGTTTATTAACTTGTAGTTTCAATTCGGCTTCAAAGATAAATAATCAAAATACAAATTCAATCTTTTCAGTTTCGTGATAAATCACATTAATTTGACTTTGATCAAGCTCTCAGATAATTTCAATCCCACGTTAAATATTCTAAATTCAGATTTCAAAACTTTTATTTTGGACTTGTGAACTTTTAATTCTCACATATATTTTAAATTCAGTGATAGACATTTTCTCAAGTTCAGGACATTATATTATTTTCATCAAACATTAAAAATTCGAGTCGGTGGATAAACGATTCCTGATTGGTCAATAAAAAATCCAACTCTCATCAAGTACAAAATTGGTGTCAAAAGATCTCGAAGGTGAGGACCCGCCTTCAGAAATCAGCGGAGCGACGCAAACAGCCAGTCCCTCCATGGTCGGTTCTACGAAAGTTAAGTGCCGTTATCGATACATTATCTGCATTCATACTAAATTCCTTTTTCTCAAAAATTCAAGATTGTGTTCCAGTATTCCCACAAGAATACTAGCTATATCTATATATATTATATTTTATCGGAAGTTGATGTAAGAATCGGAAACGTAGTTGTTAAGCCAGTATCATAAATACTTCGGGTGTTTCCCTAGGATTAACTCTGTATTACAGGTTGAGCAAAATCGAAGTATAGGACGGTAATAACCCGATCAACCTGGAATACTATACGATTCCTATTCATCAATTATATTATGCTACGTATATCTTTATCAATGCTTGGTATAGTAGATAAGTTAAGAAAGCCTATACAGATCTTGAATAGAGCCAGTAATTGAAACACTACGGGGCAACCCTTAGCTTAACGCAAGTTGGCGACACCTCCAACTTGTTGAGGATTGGCTTTATAGTTTTAAGAAATACAATATTAATAATACTTATATAAGACTAGGAACTTGAAAGCAAGAATTATAAAGAGTTATAAGGGTATGAAACCCGCAGAGAATTATCAAACCAATAATTAAAATCAAGCGACATAAATTTATTCATTATATTATTTTTATCATTTTACGAAGTGTCAACGCGAGAATCGAGAAGAGGATTATTCTGTTATTATCTATATATGTATAAAGATTTCTCTTAAAGTGAGTTCCCTTCACGAACCCGGGTCGACACGTATATTATTACCTTTGTATTATGTTCAATCATTTATAATTGTTTTGTTGGATTATACATAGCCCAATGTAGAGAATTGTGACTGTATACACTAGAGTTTCAAAACCTAATCGACGCGTAGAGTATCGGATTTAATATAAACATAAACAATCGTTCCATAGGGATAAGAACATGGGTTTCTTTCTATTATGGTAACTAATATTCTTTTAACTATTTGTAATTAGCAGTCAGTCTCTAAGAGAGCTCCATATACACTAGACTCTCGATATAAGAAACACGCCGGGGGTTTGTTTCCTATATCCAGAGGCATATATATATATAGATATAGTGCTTTGAACTTGACGCGTTTGGAACAGAGCCGTATGTAAAATTTATAATAGGCTGGTCAACAGACCTTTAATCAGAAGTTTTTTGTATATTCACCAAAAATTAGGAAGCAAGGTGTCATTTGATTCGGAAAGGCATTCAGAAACTCTCCGGAAGGGTCCCAAAAAGGGCCGAAAAAAATTGCAAAAGTTATAAACAGTTAAGTAAAAAAAAAAGGGGGGGGGTTCGGTTTTTTTTCGAATATCTCAACAACTATTAGAGATATTCGAAATCGCAAAAAAGATTCTAAAAGAGCAGAAAATTTCCTACACAAAAGTCCTACCTCCCCAAACTCTACAACCAATATTTATAATTTTAATTGTGCGGTGAAAAAGGACTAAAAACGCGCGCGCGGCTGGCGCATAACCCGTTTTTAGTTCTTTTTTCACCGCACAATTAAAATTATAAATATTGGTTATAGAGTTTGGGGAGGCAGGACTTTTTTGTGGGAAATTTTCTGCTCTTTTAGGATCTTTTTTGCGATTTCGAATATCTCAGATAGTTTTTGAGATATTCGCAAAAAACCGACCCCCGCCCCTTTTTTTTACTTAACTGTTTATAACTTTTGCAATTTTCTTCGGCCCTTCTTGGGATCCTTCCGAAAAGTTTCTAAATGCTTTTCCGAACAAAATAAAACCTTGCTCATAATTTTTGGTGAATATACCGAAATTTCTTTCAATGTACAATGTAAACAACACGCGTACGCTCCTGAGTTTTTCTCGGAACGGAGCGCGTCGAGCCCCGGCCGCGCGATTTGTTTCTTATATCCAGAGTTCTTACATCGAGAGTCTAGTGTAGTACAGACGTTCTTCCTCGTGCGAATAAAATAAAAATATACAATTAATACTTTTTCTCAGATTACATTTAAAGTTATTACAAAAACCCTCAACCCAATATGTTTCAAATCGTTCAAGAATATAATTCCTTTTTGCCAGTTAAATTTCCTTTTTTTGTTTTATATTTTCATTCGAGTGATTACATCCCTGACAAGATAATAAGGCCCTTCAGTTTGAACAATTAATGCGAGACCTGTATAGGACTAGACAGCGTACGATCCAAAAATCGATCTATTAAAAGATAGGTCAAAATTATTTGTATTAGTTATCGTTGATAACGGGCGTTTATACTTAGACGCTTCGCGGTTAGGTATAGTCGGATATAACACATGTGACGTTTGTCTCATCGCGGACTTCGATTATTTCTTTTCCTTTGAATTAGTTAACGGATCGCGAATCGACACTAACGTTCGTCACAGATTCATGCCTTTATTATACCGTAAGCATGAGATAATAATTTACATTATATCAATGCACATATATTAATGCCATACCTACGTTATCCACGGATTTCTTCAATCTATACATACACACCAAATGAATATGAGTCATTCCACGTCAAGCGGGACACCGTTTTGACCTCATGTGCTTGAAAGTTATCGATTTTTTTTACATATTCTCTGGGTAAAATAAAGAGAAGAAACAATTTTTTTTTTTTTTTTTTACTCAAATGGTTTAGAAGCTACAGGGGGTTGAATTTTCGAAAAAAGCACCAAAAATCGGAATCGCGCTCTCCTTTGAACTTTAATATCTCCGATTCCCTTTGACGTACAGACGTCTCCGAAAGCTTATTCTAAAGCTCTTGGATTGGACTTCCATGTTATTATTTTTCATTTTATCCAATAAACAATCTTCCATTTGTTAAGAACAATTGTATTTTTTAAACGCGATTTTCGAGATGTTCACACCCTTCAAAAATTCTAAAAAAAAAGAGCGTGTTCCTTGATTCATTCTCTACGAAATATGTGAAACTTAGGACGGAGTTCCGATATACAGTATATTTAAAGAGCAGTTGATTCAAGCAGGACGTCGCGCGCGGCCGTGGCCACGGGCGGGGCGGCGAAACTCTGTTCGCGCGCCGTTCGGTACTTGGATTTCAACGTACACGGCCGCGCGCGACGTCCCGCGTGAATCAACCGCTCTTTAAGTATACTGTTTATCGGAACTCCCTCCTGAATTTTCACATATTTCGTAGAGAATGAATCAAGGAACACGCTCGTATTTTTGTTAGAATTTTTGAAGGGTGTGAACATCTCGAAAATCGCGTCTAAAAAATTAATTGTTCTTAACAAATGGAAGATTGTTTATTCGATAAATTAAAAAATAATAACATGAAAGTACAATTCAAGAGCTGTAAAATAAGTTTTTGCAGACGTCTGTACGTCAGAGGGAATCGGAGATATTCAAGTTCAAAGGAGAGCGCGATTTCGATTTTTGGTGCTTTTTTCGAAAATTCAACCCCTTGTAGCTTCTAAACCATTTGAGTGAAAAAAAAAAAAAAAAAAATTGTTTCTTATGTTCATTTTACCTAGGAAATATGTAAAAAAAAAAAGAATCAGAAACATCGAGGAATATTTTTAGCCAAATCCGTCCCGCTTGACGTGGAATGACTCATATCATAATTAACTGAAAACATCAAGTTTCAACTTTTAAGCTATATAAGATATAAGTATGTATAATTCATTTATAAAACACCTATATAAACATAATATACACCAAATATTATACACATATAATAAGCTATACAATATACTCTTTAATTCACGCATGCTTGAAGAATTACGCATTCACGTATACTACTATATCAATAATCAGAAAACTAGTTCCTATACTTTTTACAAACGATTGATGCTATTAAGATACCATTATATTATTTATCAAGTACTCTATATCATAACTTTTTTTTTATCATTATCTTTTATAACTGCAACAAGTAAGAAAAATCACGATTATTCATATATGAGTGTATAAACAAAAAGCAACCTTGCTTATCTCGTAGTCCAAAGAGATATAATGAGTCTAGAAATCTCATGCCGGAGCTCTACCGATACAGTTTACATAATACTGTTTATATTATAGTTCCAAGGATAAGGGACGCATTCTGTATGCAGAATGCATATACCGGAGTCTTTTGGAAGAATCATTCCTGTTGCATGAGCAAAGTAAAGAAGACGCGCCATTTCGCGTATTCTTATTTGATACCCCAAAGACCATGAATATGCTGCGTAAAAATTTCAGCCCAATCAATTTGGGCACTCTTCTGTAACAAATGATTCGCGCCCATTACCTATGAAAACCACACTTTAGCGGTGATTGAAAAATGTGAAAAAATAAATTTTTCAAATCTCAGAAAAACTACAACACTTTTGCATCCGGACTTTTTGATAGTGTACCCAGATTTCGAGTTTCGTTAAGGCGAAGTGTAACGTTTGAACACATCGAAAACGGGAATGGCGAATTCTCCGAAAGTACTGGATGAATCGCAATGAAATTTTGGGGGATTACGCATTATTCTATTAGAAAGGGCCTGATTATTTTACTTTTTCGAAATTGTACAAATTTGTTTGTTTTTTTATTTTTAATTTTTGTAAAATTTCGAAAAAGTAAAATAATCAGGCTCTTTCAACTAGAATAATGTGTAATCCCCCGAAATTTCATTGCGATTCATCCAGTGGTTTCGGAGAATTCAACATTCTCGTTTTCGAGGCCCTGAAACGTTACACTTCGCCTTAACCCGAAAAATCGACCATTTGTGAGAATCTGATGATTACGACGATAGGTGTCGCGAAAGAAAAGTGATTCCAAAGAATCTAGAAAAAATCCGGTTCAATTCTCTCACTAGATACTTGAATTGGGTAAAGCGTGGAAAAACCGGAAGCCAAGGAAATCGATCGCTTGATTTGATATGGAATGCGCCATAAGTTACCATGATTATTGAAGTAGATATTCATACCCTATAATTCAAAAAATTGTATTGTACATGTATGAATATTGCTTGCAACTGCGGGTTGATATAAACCGCTTTTCTACAGCTTATTCGCTTGTAATCGCCGTAACACGCCGTAACTGTCGCAAAGCAGAATATATAACACAGAGAACGGCACGGACAGATAGAATGGATAGATACGAAATTCAAATCATGCGACTTGCCAACTCTGCAGACGATGATTTCTTCACCCACATCCAACATTCAGGCTGAGGTAATGATTGGCCTCTTTATGTCTCCGGTCTGGAAGAGGTGAGATTCACAGCACTGCCGTTGCTTTTAATTTCAAAATAGTAGTAGGTGGTTTATCACTTCGTGAAACGATTTTCAGTTCTTACTTAAATGTAGAGTAACTCAAGTATAGTGTGCGGAACAAAACGTGATGATTATGTTAACGTTTTATGAATTTGCGCGTGATGTTTCATTTCAGTTTCAAATACAGTGTTCGCATAGAAATTACGAGTTCATTAAATATCACTTTTTATTCTAAAACCTGATATGCAGATATCGTAAGAAGTAACAAACAATGAATTGCTGTTAAAAGAAACTCAAGACGAAGGCGTTCGTTGGTTTAAAGTAATTGTATCTTATAACGACATACGGCACTGATGAAAACTTATAATTTCGGCAATGTCAAATCGCGTTTGGACGGAGCGTCGCGGTCGTCCGCACACTAACTTCGTCGGCTGAATCCCAACGCACACTGTTGTAAACGCTCTTCCTCGACGGGCGAACGACTGACCCTAATCGAAGTGGGGGTAAGGCCTCTAAACGGGGGTAACGCGTCTTATTGTTGGCGGGAACGGTGGGGCCAACAGGGACTCCCTTTGTCCGTGGAAACTTGCTGACGCGGAGTAGGGGAGAACGTCTGGTCAATCTCACTATACGCTGAGGGTATTATTATTTACGTTACTTCGACTATATCAAGAATCTTAATGATATGAAATTAGGATTGAAGCTATGATGGCGATAATACATATAACGAATTTTACAATTTACCGTCATAGTTTTAATTAAAAGGGAACATCTATTGTCGGCATTCCGACACACCGATACGGTTTGAAATTAAATAAAATAATGTCAGCGCGTCACCAGCGTCCCGCAATAGACATGAGAATTATTATTGTTTTGTTCTACTGATCACACTAGTAGAGATCGGTTCCGTTCAAGGTTTTGAAATTTGTAATGTAGCAGAGCCTAGGTAACGTACTCCTCTTTGTTGCCTAAGAGATTTACTTTCGCATATATTTTTTTCTGAACGATTTTCAAAGAGTCTTAAACTTAACAAGGCCATGGGCGAGCCGAATTAGCGACCAGTATACCCGCCTAGTATGCACTCGTCATCATAAATATAATAGTGAGCTAAAGCTACGAAGCAGAAATATTCAGAGGTTAGTCGTTGGGGCTGACGCAACTAGCACTTCTTAGTATTGTGTTACGTGTATGCCTCGCACTCACGGATGAAGGAACAAAGTATATAATCTATATTGCTTGAGGTATAATGTATCACAAGGCGACAAAGTCTCAGATATAATACTAGGAACGGTAAAAAAAATAATGTACGAGGCGGAAAATAATCACAAGAATGAAATTATAAAAAATCTACTGATCAATAATGCGATAGGATTGAATGAATGATAGCACGACTCTGGTAAGGAATTTCGGCGGACAGAGTTATACCAAGTCATGTCATTATGTCATGTAACCTCTACTTCATCATTTCTACAAATCACTAGGGTCCAATATTAACAATTAAATTAGAAAAAAACCAACGGATCGTTTGAATAAAGAAATTAGAAAACAAGATATCTACTAGATCATATTATTGGAGAAAACGGATTTCGTCCAGATCCTAAGGAATTGGAAGCCGTAGCAGCATTTCCAGTACCGATAAATCGGAAAAATATTCAACAATTTTTAGTTTTAGCCGGATATTACTGCCACTTTATCATCGATTTTTCTCGCATTGCAAAAGCGCTCTCTAATTTATTGGAGAAAAATTCGACTTTTATTTGGACAACAGATCGACAAGGATCCTTTGAAACTTTAAGAACGTTATTACGCAGACAACTCATACCTCAATATCCGAACTTCGATCGAGAATTTATAGTTACGACCGACACTTCTTATTTTACTATCAGAGGAATACTTAGCCAGGGAGAGATCGGTAGGAACCTGCCTATCTAGTACGTTTCTAGAGTATTAAATGAAACTAAGATTAACTACTCGACAATAGAAAGGGAATTAGTCGCTATACAGGGTGTCACAGAAAACATGCCGAGGCTCTCGCATAGTAAATCTTGATCATAAATGGGATCGAAATTTCCTTAGCCGTTTTTTCCTGAGATGCATAGATTTCCCGTTATAATTATTTTAATTTCAGCCAATCACGCGCCGCCTATGATCGGGCAGTATGTCGGTGTGCCTCCCGCTCGCTTGTGTGCACTCGAAATACAATCGCGCGGGAGGCACACTGACATATGGCCCGGTCATAGGCCGTGCGTCATTGGCTACAATTGAAATAATTATAACGGAAAATCTATGCATCTCAGGAAAAAACGGCTAAGTAAATTTCGATCCCATTTATGATCAAGATTTACCATGCGAGAGCCTCGGCATGTTTTCTGTGACACCCTGTAGTATATTGCGTTCTATATTTCGGACTTTATCTTGACGGGAAAAGATTTACGCTGGTTACAGACCACAAACCCCTAACCTGTCTTCATTCAATTAAAGATCTCAGTACTAGTCTCAGGCTAGTACGTTGAAAAATAAAATTAGCGAGTAATTAGCCAGGTAGTGAGTCACTTTTCTCACTATCAGTCACTTTTTTGAAACTAAGTCACTTTTTCCGACTTTTTCCAGGAAATAGTCACTTAAGTCACTTTTTTCATCTCAATGGAATTTCGAGCTTCATAAAATGACTCTTCAATACAAAAAAAAAAAATGTTATTTTGTATCCGTTGTTACGTCCTAGGCTGAAAGCCGGATAAGCAATCTCTCGGTACAGTAGATACCATACTTAATACTATAGGTATAACTGCCGACTTGCAAATATCATCAGAGTCTTGATAATACATCTCTTGATGTAATTCCATTTATAATTTTTTCTTTTATTCTTTTATATTATTTTACTTTAGTTATAAATGCATACTTCTAGAAAAGCAATCTCAACTAATATAAACAATTTCCTCTTCTTTTCTCACGAAACGAATACGTCTGGAAACACTTGGAAGACTATAAAATCCGAAATTCGAAATCTTAAGTAAACTTTGAAAAGCTGAAAAATCAGTTTATTCAGGAAACTTAAATCTTTAGGATCCTTCAAATTTTAAGACCAAATGTGGAGAGTTTAAAAGGCCGTTTTTCCAGGAAAAATCGATGAACGTTTCAATTGTTTATAACGGTTACAATTTGCAATTTTTTTGAAACTTGAAAAACTATGCCAAAGAGAGTATTCCTTTACCTTCAAAATGAGTCATAGATCATCTCTCTACGATTAATAGAACGAGAGATATTAATTTCTAAAGCCGACCGCGCGGGAGTTTCGCGACAAAATACAATAGTTTATAACTTTCGTAAAAAACATTTTTCGGTCGAATGCCGAAAAACGTGTCGACTGTTTTTGCATTCTTTACACACAAAAAAATTTTTACACGATTTAAAAAATACGACGTCAAAAAACACGCAAATCCGGCCGATTTTAGGTGGAATTGCCCTTATGTCAACTACGCATAGTAGTGACTGATAGAACCCATTACCTCAACAGATACGAGCTAAATGTCGATCAGCAGAACTAGTAATTCAAAACTCGGTAAGAAACATAGAACTCTACCAATCCAAATTCAGAACCACAACGTCTCTAACTAGTTATTCTCGGGTTATTATAAACCTCAATCCAGTAGCGGGATTCTGTACACTACTATCGTTAGCTAGCGATGTCGTTAGTGAGCGACAGTTTTCGCTTGCGTATCGATAGGTGCGATTCTGTACACGACCTCTAACGAGACTTATCGTTGCACGTTTTGGTTAACGATATTCGTTAAAATTGTAAGGAAAACTGGCAACGTTGCACAACCTTGCCAACACAATACTAGTTATTTTGTTAGTAAAAATCGCTCCAACGGCTGTATTTCAAAATACGCATGCCCGTGAGTCTAGCTTATAATATCCACGGCCTAAATTTGATTGTTCAAACTTTAAAAGTCACATCACAAGCCAACAAGCCAACGAGGACAATAGGCCAAGTTGTATAGTTGACACTTTTCGAATTCGACAATGACCACATTATCACGTGAGTATGATTCTCACAAACAAATAATATGTATTCAAATAACCAACGCTTATTATCTATATAGAAATATGTAATATAATGAAATGATTCAGATTCAAAGAAAGTGAGAAGTGGGCGAGTGTCCGACACTCAAATAAGAGCGATGATCGATTACATGGAACTTGATAAAAGTTTAGTAACCGGAAAATTCCCCGGAATTAACGGAAGGGATACCTTACGGAAAAAATGGGATGATCTGAGTATTCATTTGAACACTATGAAAGGTGCTCAAAAAAATAGTACACAGTGGCAAGTGGTACGAATTATTTTGTGTATCGGGAGATTTTCTTGAAAGGACATTGTCCGAAGCGCAATGTGGTTTTGTAAAATTTTTCAGACATGGAGAGATTTAAAAAGTCGAACCTCCAAAAAAATCAGAAATATTCGAATTGGTAGAGCTGCCACAGGAAATAACGTGATTGCCGAAGAGGAAATAACATCACTTGACGAGCGCATTGTTGGTTTAATCGGACATACCTACATCGAGGGAAGTGATGAATGCCCCGACAGTTTTCCCGAAGAACAAGTAAGTATATTATTTATATTTATATTTATATAATTACTTAATACACAATTTTCAATAGGAATCGATCGATCGCCTTGTTGCTGGGGATGATACGGTATTAGATGAACCACCAAATATATCGACGATATTTTCTACAAATAATAAACCGACAATTAGCAACGATGGTCCATGTGTATCACGAGCTGCAACAACCGAAGCAGCAGCCACTTTCCAAGAAACGAGCGATGCGATTGATTGCAATGAAGAATGCGAGATTTCATTTTCAAAAAAGCGGGCTGTAGCTGCACAAAGTTTGACTTCACAAATAAAGCGACCTTGTATGTATAAAAATGTATTATATTGATTGCCAATGTATTATATTATTATATTATATTATATATTAAAATGTATTATGTGGATTGCCACTAATATAAATCACTAAACTTCGATAGGTAATAGGGAAAGGCTCAGCACACAATTACACCGATCAAAAAAAGAGTTTGTGGAAATTTCTGACAAGCACGCCAATGCGATGATGGTACATTCTTTTTTCTTTACTTATGTGTGTGAACGTGAATTTAATAAAGTTTATCCATTATCTAATGTCACATATGATTGATTCTAGACTTTAGCTGAGGCAATGAAAATGCAGGCTGAAGCATCATTGACTGCTGCTAATGCAGCGCAACGCCAAGCAGATGCTGCAGTGCAGCAAGCTGCAAATGACGCATCGAGGATCACAGTATTTGAAAAACTGACCGATGTCTTATCGCAACTATTGCCTCAATATAATTAAAAGTAATATGACAGTGTATTAATTTTTTTAAATAGTTATAGGATAATATCCACATTTTTAGTCTTCTGGTAGATTCATTGTCTTAATGTAAGCATATACCATAATGTTCTCTGGATATTGCAGAGAACGACTTAGATAAATGCGAGTCAGAGCTTATGGGATCTCCGACAGTCCGAGAGAGAAAGGTTTTCTATTCCGCCCGTAATCTCTTACTTGCACTCATCTGAGTCATTATCCGCAATCTCCAGAGAATATTACGGTATAATATAATAGTCCGGGAGGTAGTGCCAAATTTTGTCGGGCTATTTTACCCAAGCTCATTTTTATAATACAGATTGTTGTTTTGTTTTTTGTTTGTCACCTGGTTCAAAAACATGGCGTACGATGATAAGAGGCTATGAAACTCGTTAAAAACAAGTGTTTTTCGCGTCATTTGAAACCAATTTCAAACTTTGCTGAAATCACTTGATTTTTCGTATTTTTAATACATTTTCGTTGAAAATAATAATAATAACAATAATAATATTAGCAGTAATAATAAGGTACTGAAGGATATAGTAACACTACATGTGATATAATTATACGTTGTTGAATATACACATATTTTTATTGAATTAAAAATGTTATAAAATTATTGAATACATAAGGTATTGATAATACAATTTGTGATGATTACTAAGGCTTCTTTGTTATTACATAAACTTAAAATACATCTGATGAATAAATACAGCTTGAATACCAAAGGGTAAAATTGATTACTAAACATTGTCAATACCAATTATGCGTTCCGTATAATATTTACAATTTCAGGATGATTCTCAAATCATATTTCCGTACAACAACGTAACTGAGTTTATTGGGCACGACGTGATAAGATAGCTCCTTCACGATCAAACACCGTACCTTTGCCTAATCAATCGATCTTGAATACGGCGTGCAACAGCCAGTGGACGAATATCATCATCATCATCATCATCATGTACGAATGGCTGGTTGTTACCTGCCACTTCGACTTCATCAATCATTTCCATTTGCATTCCGTTTTGAATACGCATGTTGTGTAAAACTGCACAAGCATTTACAATTTTTCCTGCCATACCAGGCTCATACTGCAAAACTCTGTGCCTTGACAAACATCTCCAAGTGGATTTAATAGCCCCAAATACACGTTCCACACAATTTCTTGCACTGCAAAAGTCTTGATTATATAAAAATCTAGGTGTTCCAATTGGTTCATTTGGCAGAGGAGTCATCAGCCATGGTTCGAGTGGATAACCCTGATCACCTGTGACAAAAGGAAGATTGCAATAATATTTTAATCATTTATTAAGTATTTGATAAATCACTAACCATAAAATTTAATAAATGAAAAAAGAAATTCGTAGTACCCTCGTTCATAATTTAAAAAAATATAATGATGCATATTGAAATGATACTACTAGCAATTGAAATTAGTTTTGAGTATAAACTTCTTCACAATTAATTATAGCAGGGGGCGATTACTATTATATTTTTGTTAGATGAGTCCAGTATTTAATCTATACACATCCAATATTTTTGTATTGCATATGAACCAACCAATAAGAAATGTCCCACGTTCACCACGATCATAAAACTGCTGCATTATGCGACGTACTGGAGACGCACTCCAAATATATGAATCATTTCGTGCTCCAGGATACCGTGCATTAACATTAAGGATCTTTAAATTTGGATCACATATCTGAAAAAAAAGAGCTATTATAATATAAATATAATAAAACATTGTACAATTTTAGAATATTTAGACATAAAGCTTGTTTACCATTTGCACATTTAGCGAATGATAACCATGGTGATTCACATAACTTTCTTCATGTTCTCTTGGAGCAAGTATGGCTATATGTGAACAATCAATCGCTCCAATTGCACCTTCAAAAGGCTGATTAGCAGTCTGGAATTCTTGTCGTGCGATCTGTCTCTCCATCTCGGACACTGGAAACCTTATCCAGGGTCGTAAGAGTAAGTGGTTAATTGCATTTGTAACACTTCGTATGGAGCGTGAGATAGACGACTGGCTCATAGATATTCCCCATTGCTCACCAACTGGTCGCTGATAACATCCCGTAGCATAAAATCTGACTGCTGCCAAAACCTATATCAATAACATACTCATTATAATTAAAACTTGTTACAATAACAAGTACATGACAAAATTATAAAATTTACATACTTGTTTCTCTACAGAGAGTCCTGTAGATCTGTCACGCTGTAGTCGGGGATATAACATATCGATTAAATCAGATAACATCTCCCGAGATAGGCGATATAATTCTCGAAACGCATTATCTGGAAGCTCAAACGGATCTTCTATTTCACGTAATTCTTTCCGCTCCAGTCTTCTCTCGACATTGCGCACACGAACCTCCAAATTTTGAACATTCCAAGCAAGAAACCCCTCTGCCATTCTGCACTATCAAGAGGATTACAGAATATACAATCGGCGATTTTTTTAATAAATAATCATATGGGGAATATTATACAAGATTTAAAAAATAATATCATATGCTACAATTCAATAATAAAACATTTCAGAGTACATAACCTACGAAAGATGCATATTTCCGCATGTACAACAAAATAATTAATTCGATAATTAACAAAAATATAGATAGATAGATAGATCGTTTATTACAATATCGTACTTACTTCAAGAAAATATTACATATACTAATAATTTCAAAAGATCACAAATATGCGTTTGAGACTTGAGATATAACCATACACTTGTTAAATTGTCGCACACGCATATGCGTATCGAGCGTCGCTAAGCACTATCGAGACCTCCGAGACCCCTCGATAAGTTAACTATACTTTTCGCTAAGTAACGATACTCTCTAGCGACAAGCGTCGCTAACTTTTACCTACAGAATCGCTCGTAGCGACACTCGTCGTTAATTGCGGTTAACGATATCGTTAGCTAACGAATTTCGTGTACAGAATCCCGCTACAGGACGTAACACTGTCCATAAAATAGTATGTTAAATGTTAATATACCCATGTACTATCGGATTGAAAAGTATAGACCCCTGACTTTGAGGATGCACAGTATCAACAAAAAGAAAAAGATAAAAATATGAGGCTAGTCTCATTTTATTCCTGCATTATTCCTGCGTTCCTCAAAGAAGTTTCAAATTTTTTTAAACAATCGTTTCCATGTTACGGCAAGGAATGTTTAAAAATATGGCCTTTTTTGGGGTACTTCAGAGAATAGTCATCTTTGATCGTTGATCATTTTATTCCGAATGGTGGGAAAAAATCGCCATTTTTGTCCGTCATTCTTGCAACCTCGGAGAAGACGTTCGTGCAAGAATTAATTTTTTTCAAGACTTTGTTCACTTGTTATTAATCAATAAGCGACGCCCCAATATCTTCGATTCTACGCATCTCATTGACTTCGTATAACCACCTAAAAATGAAGGAAAAAAAACTTTGATAATCTCTTGGAAGGTATTTCGCAATGAGCCCCCTATTATTTGTTATAAATAAAAATATTTTCCTGCGGTGTCAAAGGGCCGCCGCGAGAGTCAGGCACTGATCACTTGTAGGGAAAAATCCCAGTGGCGTAGGCAGAGTGAGTTAGTATTCAAACCACAGTTTTGGGTTCACAATAGGTCAACGACGTCTGTCAACTGACAATGAAGATTCCAAACGTTTTCGTTCTTCAATTTGAAGCAATCATCGATTTTTCCGCGATTTGTTTTGCGAACTTAACACGTTACCTTCTCCACCGTATAATGTGTGCAATAAATTCATTGGCATTGGAATAATACATTTCTGCCAAGTATTTTTAATTCTTATTATAATTTTTTCGAAGTCATTTACCGCTGCCTTTCGATAGAAAGTAAATTTCAGGTACTCCATCAGGTCAGCAACACATGCTGACCATATGAACGTACAGCTGGGCAATAAAGTTCATCAAGGGTAGAAATTCAGGCTCGAGCATTTCAGTGTCTACGCTGTTGAGCAGGCCCTCGCTCCGCATACCCCTCTCCCTGAGCCTATCGATGCGTTATTGTGGATATTTCAGAAAATAATTTTTATTTCTTTTTCGGAAGTATTTCGTACTTTACTTTGAGCAGGTAGTCTGCCCGATTTGCCTTCTCGCCTACCGACTCGTTATACGTCGTCGATAAATATACGTATAATATATCGTCACTTGATCTCAAATTTCTTTATTTTAGTGAAAAATAGTTAAATTTGAACTCGATTTTGATATTCTACCGAATTAACTTACGTAATTAGTTTCCTAATTGCTGTTGTCCATTTTATTTTTTTCTCATTATCTACTATTGAGTTCTGATTTTGGATTTTTGATTTCTTAGTTAATAAAAATTTTCTATGTTATCCAAATTTATAAACGACCAACTGAGTATGTTATCTTAATTCTTCTCCCTTTGCCTCAAGTCTCCATTTTTTAATTCAACGTAGATACATACATTTAGAAAACTTAAATAAATAATAACTATAAGAAATTAGGAATTCACTGTTATCAAAAATTTAGTAGATCACTGCTGAATCTGAAATGCGAATTCCGATCAGTTGGGCATCACATTTTTAAATAAAATTTTTCCGAACTAATGACATAAGTTAATTCTCTATAATATCAAAATTGAGTTCAAATTTTACTGTTTTTCAGCAAAATAATGAAATTTGAGATCAGGTAACGATATATTATTATACGTATATTTATCGACGACGTATGACGAGTCAGTAGGCGAGAAGGCAAATCCGGCAGACTACCTGCTCGAAGTAAAGTACGAAATACTTCCGAAAAAGAAATAAAAATTTATTTCCGAAATATCCACAATAACGCATCGATGGGCTCAGGGAGAGGGGTCTGTGGAGCAAGGGGCCTGCTCAACAGCGTAGACACTGAAATGCTTGGGCCTGAATTTCTACCCTTGATGAACTTTATTGCCCAGCTGTACCTGGACGCCCACCTCCGGGAATATATTTACAGCAGCTCACGATCCTTGTTCTCATATTTTGGAAAACTTTTTATACTTCTTTACCGCTATTCACAATTTCCTCTTGCCTTCGCTCTGGTCACTTCGGGTTGTCCCCGTCAGTTCTAAGTGAGTTTCCACGTTTGTATGATGTCTTCTTGAAATTTTCGTTTCGCATATCCATAATTCTATTCGTGCCGTGATGATGCCAAGTTTTGTGAAAATAAATAATCCATCACTGACAACTCGATGGTTTCAAATCGTGGACGCGGGTGGAGCAGGAGACTGTCTCTTCAAATGAAAGTGAAAAAATTCGGAGACAACTTGTGTCATACGTGCTTCAGAATTGGAATCACTATAGTGAGCAAATTCTATACGATTTGAGGGCAAAAAATCAAACGACATATTCTCAGCTTATGGGGAACAAAGGCGAATACGGATCAATGACAGAGTGCCGTGCCGCAGCAGAATCGTATAAGAAAAATATCATTGTGATTCGGAAGCTTCCCCATTGTGGCCATTTCATCATGAATTTCGGGTTTTTCGACCGCGTAGACACTATTTATTTACTATTTACAGGCAATCATAAAGAAAGAAGCAAAGATGGCCATTTCCAGTTATTGATTCCCCTTCCAGATAGTGACTTCGAGCACAGCGGAAATGTTTCATCTTCACTCCAAACAAATGTTCATTTTTGGGAACTTGAAGATAACGAAAATCAAAACAACGCTCATTCAGGGTTTTCGATGGATTCAAACAACGTTGATGTGTTTCCAAGTGCCGAAGAAAACTGTAGTCTCCATCAAGCATCAAGCCCTGCTAACAGTTCAATTAGTTCTAATGATACGATGGACAATTCAGGTGTGTGTGCAGAAGAAAATTATAGTTTTGACCATTATTATAGTTTTGAAAGTTCAGGTAGTGATAGCGAAGATAAAGGAGCGAACAATTCATTTGAAGCCAACAGAGAGTGTAAGAGACCGATAGAAAATATAAGGCACAAGGAAAAGACGCAGAACTGTGAGTAATTGTTACGATGTTAGAAAATATTTAACCGATGAAGAGAAAGAACTCATCAAACGTGCCAGAAGTTACTTTCAAAGTGAAAAAGATCGCGGTGAAAAATATGATGTCGCCAAAGTAGTGCACAGAACAGCGGAATGTTTAAAATTCTCGGAAAAGACAGTTAAATGTGTTACAAGGGAATGGAGACAGAATCATAAATTTTCTGTTGCATCGGAAGTCGGGCGACCTTCAATAGAATGTGATGAATTCTTGCAAGGTCTCATAAAGCGAACTATCGATGATTTTTACGCTTTCAAATCCTATCCGACTATCAAGCAGGTCTATGCGAAATTACAGCAAGAAGTAGACGATCTGCCAGATTTCAAAATATCGTCTCTCAGAAAATGGATGGGAGATATGAACTTTTCATACACAAAACTAAATACAAAACCTGTGTTGATGGAGAGTGAAAGGATTGTTGCTCAAAGATCCGAATATTTAAGATTAATTAAATCATACCGTGAATTAGGATATCAAATTTATCATACAGATGAAACGTGGTGTGGTGCCAACCATACTCGAAAGTATTCATGGATTGAGAAATTGACATCACGTGAACGCGATAACTTCGATTACTACAGAACAAGAGTGCAAGAAATTAATGGATATCGTGGCGGATTTCTTACACCATCTGGGGCTGGGCAACGCGTGATAATTCTACACATTGGCAGTAAGGATGGGTTCCTTCCAGGATGTATGGATTGTTTCATTGGAAGTAAAAGCGGTGACTATCACCAAGAGATGAATGCCATGCATTATGAAGAGTGGTTCCGGAAAGTACTCGGTTTATTGCCACGAAAATCAGTAGTAGTGTTGGATCGAGCGCCTTATCATACGATTCTTGATCCTGAATTTCGTAAGCCTACTTCACAATGGCGGGAGGCAAAAATAATTGAATGGCTGATTACGCGTCAAGTGCCCTTGCCGTCTTTAGCAAAGGATTTTGACGAGCTAACCAAACCAGCATTACTGCAGTTATCATTACCGTATCGTTACCAAAAGAAATATTTACTTGACAGAATTGCTCCAGATCTCCGTCAGGGAGAGGTGAAATTATTATGGTTACCAGTCGCTCACTGCGAATATAATCCAATCGAGTTGATATGGGCTTATGTGGAAAACTATGTGGCAAAACATAACAACACTTTTAAAATTCGCGATGTTGAAGCATTATGCATAAAAGTAATGCAAGAACTTCTTCCAACACTATGGGCTAATTGTGTACGACATGCTGAAGGTGAGGAAGAGCGTTCAAGACGATTCTCCCCGAAAATAGCAGATGCAATCGGTGAAATAATCATAAATTTATCACCAGAATCCAGTGACAGTGACAACAATAGCTGTAATGAATAAAAAAAAATCATTGTGCAATATACCTTCTGTAAAAACAGGGTGTCTAGCCCAGCCTTACGATAAAATTCCCGCATTTTTCCCGCTTTTTCCCGACGATTTCTCATAAATTTCCCGATATAATTAACCCAGATTACCATGATATTTTTATTATACAATAGCAATAACTATAGATAACAGAAAAAAAATAAAACTAGCGCATATGAATTTCAAATTTTATTTATCAATAATAATATCTATCGATTATTTACATCGATCTTATCATCTCATTTTTTAATTTTTTCTTATTTTCCTATCGATTAGCGGTATGTGAATTGAAACTGCAGCGTTTCGTAAATTTTTGCAAATCCTACAAAAATTCCCGATTTTGAACAAAAATCCCGTCGTTTTCCCGCTTTTTCCCGCTACCAAAAAATTCCCGCTGTTTTCCCGCTTTTTCCCGATTCCCCGGTGGCTAGACACCCTGTTAGAGTAAGAATCAAATTTATGAATACTAAGAAACTATCTTTTTCTGCAAAATATCATCTCCATTCACTCTCAAACTGTCGATAGATTAACAACAAACCTTTTATCAATGCTTGTTATATTCTATTATTTTTTTCTATTTTACAAAAATTATATTTACTGACTTTTTAATTTACTATATCGATAGTGTTTAAAGAATTTATGAATTGGCGAAAAAGAACTGTTGTTACTATATTTTTATGTTTTTAAGCCTGTGATTCTGAATTATTTCATAAAATAAGATAAAAGATTTTAAACAGTTTCAAGAAAACGTTTCGCTTGACGCCACTGTCATCTCAAGAGCCTTTATGAGCGTGGGCATTATTTTTCGAAACATTTTCCTTCCCTGCACAAGACATTTCCCTGGTATTTCCTCAACACTACGCTTATGCTCCACAGCCCTCTTGTCAGATCACATTTCAATTCCCGTGGCGAGGGAGGCGGCAAGCCTTTGTGACAGAAAAAAAAGAAAATATTTATAACAAATAATAGGGAGCTCATTGCAAAATATCTTCCAATAGATTATCACACTTTTTTTTATCTTCATTTGTAGGTTGTTATATGAGGTCAATAAAATGAGTAGAATCGAAGATATTGGGGCGTCACTTATTGATTTATAACAAGTGACAAAGTCTTGAAAAAAATTAATTCTTGCACAAATGTCTTCTCCGAGGTTGCAAGAATGAGGGACAAAAATGGCGATTTTTCGCACAATCCGGAATAAAATGATCAACGATCAAAGATGACTATTCTCTGAAGTACCCCAAAAAAGGGTATATTTTTAAACATTCCTTGCCATAACATAGAAACAATTGTTTAAAAAAATTTGAAACTTCTTTGAGGAACGCAGTAATAATGCGGGAATAAAATGAGGCTAGCCTCAAATTTTTATCTTTTTTTCTTGTTCATACTGTGCATCCTCAAAGTCAGGGGTCTATACTTTTCAATCCGATAGTAGTAATGTTTTGTATCGCGGTGATCAGGTTAGTACGGCAACGACGCTGCTGAACTACTTTGTTGTGCCCAATGGTTCAACTCGTCTAGACGTGTTGCGAATATTAAAATGTAAATTTTCCAAATTATTTTCATGACTCACTCAATTATTTGTTGACGAAATCATCCTTTCGGTTTTTCAAAGATTGATCCAAGAAATGAATAAATTAAATAGTAAATATGATTAAACGTAATTTTTAGAATTTCACACGTTATCATATGCTAACCTCGTTTTACGAGTGGAGTGTATTTATGGCTGAAAGCATGTTTTTCCCAGTTCGCAAAACAGCATACGCGATTATTTCACTAGTTGTGTAGCTGACAACAAAGAATACAATAAATACATAAATTAATCTTCATTTAAGATGTAACAAGACTTAAGATAAATATGGGGAAGTGCAGAGTTCGTGGCGACTGGTTTACTAAGGATGATACCCAGGGTCGAAAAGTTTCAGAGTGGGCCCGGAAATACACTGATCATGAAATATTTTCTACGGTATGTTCGTGCACAATTGGGTTTGGAACCAACGGATTTCAAGCCATTCCACAACATGCTTCTATGTCAAAGCATCAGTAAGAATGTCGGACCAAATTAGGAGCTACACAACTTCACCTATGTGGTGTAGCTTCTGATAGACAATCGAATCAGCCAGAAGGAAAATCTCTAAAAATTTATGATGTGAACAATAGAAGAATCTCCGCTGAGCTTCTATGGATAATGAAATTCATTACAAGTAATTACTCAGCCGCATCATGTGATCGGATTACTGCTGTATTCGAAGCGATGTTCCTAACTGCTGTGCCAAAAGAATTTATCCTGAGTGGAACGAAGTTCTGATACTTGGCAACTGATGCTCTAGGGCCTTACTTTCAAGAACGCCTAACAGATGACTTGAGTGGAGCATACTACACTCTAAGATACGATGAAACTACGAAAGCAAGTGGTAAAAGAGAACTCCAAATTTTAGCACGGTACTGGTCAGGTAATTAGAATCGTGTTATTGCTGAACATTTACAAACCTTTTTCATTGGTCAAGCAACCGCTGTAAACATTCAAGAAAAGCTTAATGCCGCTATCGATACTGCTAATTTGCCTCGTAAAAAATTATTAATGTTAGGTAGTGAGGGACCTAACGTTAATAAAAAAAAGTTGCAGACTTGTCAATGAGGAAGTTATCGGTATTCGTCAGAAAGGTCTGATTGAAATGGGAACCTGCAATATACACATTGTTCATAATGCTTATTCAAAGGGACTAAGTCACCTTGGAGAAAATGCTTCCGAATTGGTTCTTGCAGTTTATTATTTCTTTAAAGGATGGCCAGTTAGGTCGGAGGATTTCATTGACATACAGCGGCAAAAAAGACTCCCTAATAATCATTTCATCAAACATGTACCTTCAAGGTGGTTTCCTTTGAGAAATTCTGCTGAACGTTTGTAAATTCACAAAGGAAATATTAGACGGACTTGACGAAATCGATTTCGATATTATTGATTTCGAGAACTAGAGAATTGTTTTTTTTATCAACCTTTCTAACAATTCACTATTCTTTCTGAAAAAATTAATTGACGGCTCGTGAACATTTTTCAGATATTGAACGGAATTTATAATTTACGCGGAAAACGCGAAGTTAAAAATAGACGGTGATAACTTGAATTGCAGATTATTAAATTTAAATGACCAATGTTTAATAGTCCGCCCCGTACGAAGGATATATAGTTCGCAACTAGTAGATACTTCGACAGACAACACCGACACTCTTATAAACCTTGGTTCTGAGCGGAATCTCAACTCAAACCCAGATCTAAGGCCACATTTAAACCCAACTGCAGAAGTAGACGTGCGAATTACTAGGTCGAAAGCTAAGGGAACACAGCTATTCGCGGTAGATCTTGAGGAAAACCCCAGAGAATCTAAAAAACCGAAACGAACAGAGAAAATGGACGAAAAAGATAAAGGTAAGACCGCGTTCACAACACCACTGCACAGGGACATTACGAATTCAATAGAATGCCATTTGACCTAACAAATGCCCCAAGAACTTTTCAAAGATTAATGGATCAGGTGTTATCAGGGTTACAGGGAATAGAAATGCTCGTGTATTTAGATGATATCGTTCTTTATGCAAAATCATTAGAAGAACATCGATGAAAGTTCGATAAACTGGCAAAGCGATTAAGTGAATCAAACCCAAAACTCCAACCGGACAAATGCGAATTCTTACGGAAAGAAGTAGCATACCTAGGTCATATTATTGGAGAAAACGAAATTCGACCAGAACCTGAAAAATTAAAAGCCGTAGAAGCATTTTCAGTACCAAAAAATCGGAAAAATACTGAACAATTTCTAGGCTTAGTCGGATGTTAGCGCCGTTTTATCAAGGATTTTTCTCGCATTGCAAAACCGCTCTCTAACTTGTTAAAGAAAGACTCGATTTTTCTTTGGACGACAGATCAACAAGAAGCCTTTGAAACTTTAAGAACGTTATTATGTAGACAACCCATACTTCAATATCCGAATTTCGAACGAGAATTTATAGTTACAACCGACGCTTCTTATTTTGCCATCGGGGGAATACTCACTAGGAGTGTCCCAGGGCTCCGGAGCACGGATTTTGTTCAAATTCGGAGAGGTGTTTCCTTGACCCAAAATACTAGCCCTCTGATCTTCGATTCCATCTCATAGGCCTTTCTTCTCCGAAAAATATTGTTATCATGCACTTTATTGGTCTTGCCATGGCTTCGGATTTATGCAGCGAACTTGAATATATCACTGAAACTTTGTCATTCGAGCATGAAAATGAATATTCAACGCATTAATTTACCATATCTTTTTTTTTTGCTTTTTTTTTTTTTTTTATTGATTTTTTTTCTTAATAACGAAAAAAAAAAAAAAACAGAAAAAAAGATATGGTAAATTAATGCGTTAAATATTCATTTTCATGCTCGAATGACAAAGTTTCAGTGACATATTCAAATTCACTGCAAAAATCTAAAGCCATGGCGAAGGACCTATAAATTGTACGATGACAATATTTTTTAGGAGAAGAAAGACCTATGAGATGGAATTGAAGATCAGAGGGCTAGTATTTTGGACCAAGGAAGCACCTCTCCAAATTTTAACAATATCCGTGCTCCGGAACCCTGGGACACTCCTAGTCGTGTATGTATACAACATTCGTTACAGCGAATGAAGACAGATGGCGCAGACAACAATTATCATGCTTACGTAGTATCAGCGTATGAGTAATTTCGCTGGTCTAGCCACGAATATAACAGTCTGCGGCCGTTGTGTAAACATTTCGTCTGCGTGATATGATTTCAATTTTTAAACTATAGGTTTTTGTACCGGCGAAATTTTATTTACTTATTTGTTATTACAACGCCTGAAAATGAAAACGCAAAATTTTTATCAAGTAGCCCCATTTTCTCCTGCAATGAAATTTTTACTTTTCAGGTTATGAAGAGACACTGTCAAACTGTCAGATGCGTGTTGTACATACATACATAATATGTATAAATCGGATATTATGTACCTTTTAGGATGCGTGAGCCGTAGTACGAGTTTTTATGTTTCAGCTACTAACTATCATGCGATCATAAAGCAACAGGAAGTAAATAGTAGCATGACACAAACAAATAGTCGACAAAGATTTGTGCGAATATAGGTATACTTTGAATGAGGACTACGCGCAGCACCTAATATTTGAAACTCGGAAAATGCAACTTTCTACAGTAACATGTGGGACTGTATAACCTTTGAAGATATGTGAATTATCTGTTGCATCGATCATGATTATTGATAGCAGTATTTACGTAATATACTATTTTCATAGACTGTTTTTAATCTTGATCTTTACAATTATCTCCCACTTCATTGAGTGCGTTGTCAATAACATCTTGCCATCAAATTATCTTACATAACTACAGTAGAGAAGCACATTGTGATTATCGACTTATAATAAAATCAAGTAATATTGACTAAAAATGTACAAAAAATGATATCCCCTCTACCCTTCCCTCCTCGTTACCATCACAGATGCAAAAATCTTTGGCGAGTACAGTAATTTTCAAACTATTGCCTCTTTAATCTGTATATGTCTCAAAGAAAATGTTTGTCCATGTCTGGAGATCCCTGTAACTACTGTAATGTTTGTTGCAAAAGTTTATTTTCTATGTACGATGTTAATTGAGATTCACTGCCTATCTGAATTCAATACGTCATAGATAAACTGGAGCATCCAAATTTATTCATTTTATTATTCAACTTGATTCAACTTGACCTTTCATGGAAAAACCACGATGGATTTCCATCGTGACTACTTCTTCAAAACTGGCCCGGCAAGTACTACTTTGAATTTTTTCTTTGACAACATGATTGTCGTCATCTATTGTTAACCATTACACTTATAAGAAGTATGAAGTGAGGGTATAACACGAATTGTGTATTTGGAATTTCGACTTTGAACTTTGTCAATTGACCCAGCCACGTTGGGTGTTAATCCGTAACGGATTCTCCCAGAGATGACTTGTTGTCAAACTGGAGGTCCTATGTCAACCGTCTTATATTTATAATTTGTCTGACTTTGGAATCGTAACATAGGTATGTATAGCACAAACTTATCTGAAAGTGAAAGAAAAAGAAGAAATCAAGCACCGGAATACCGGATTCATTATCAAGATGGACAAGTCACTCATACATCAAATTCGGTAGACTCATCAGACAATGTAAGTATTTTATAATCAGCATTGACTTTTCTTGTACTAATTATGCAGAATCAACTATATATTATAAATTTCTCAGATGTCAGACATGAATTTGGATTTACCCAATGTGGTTTTCCCTCCACTGTAAAGGGTTGAGACGAAGTTGCAATCTTTGAGAGTTGGGCAGCCAGCTCATAGTGTAGCTTCGTCTCGTGAGTATTGAAAATAGTATTATACGTAATTTTCAGCTTTGAAAAAGATACTTATAGGTATAATTACACTAGTTTACATGGTTCATATACCTTCGTCGAAACATGTAATTTCTCCTAATTTATGGGTGCTAAGTACGGGAAAAATATTTTTTAAATTCTGTCTCGTCACATTAAGAAAAAATATTTATTCAATAAGAAATTTAAAAACAATGGCCTAACAAGCAAAACAAATATAAAAAATGATTAATTTTACTCTTCTTTTTGTAACTTTCTGGAATATTTTTCCTCGGAGCGCTCTGAGACATTTTATAAAAAACTAGACCACTTGCTAATATGTAAATTTTACAATATTGAACTTTGAATTCAAATAATCAGCGCGGGTAGACGAATAAGCAGTGACATTTGTAGTAGAAAAATGTGACGCGATAGAAAATGTTGAACTATTGTTTCATATTAGCAGAAGATAATTGAATAAGAAAATATGGGTTTCATCTAAGGTATATAAAAAATGTTGAAATTTGTAAACTAGTGTTATCGATGTTTCAAAATTCCCAGAAGTTACATCACAGCTTAGACCAGAGCTTTCTCCACGCACTTTAGCAACACCACCAGCTTCACAGATGCTGCGAGCCCTCAGCTCTGCCGCAAGTCCCGCCAAGACAGCAGCAAAATCGAGGCCAAGACATAGAACCTCACCACGGTATGGTTGGAAATATTATTTACTAATTTACCTTATTCTACTTTGACCTAATATCTTACTGTCTCTACAGCTCGTCCATATGAAAGCTGGTGAGCTCTATGCATAAATGAAGCAAAGTTTTATAACACTCACTGTCGCATGAGAATATAAATCGTTTCTCTTGTTTGTTTTCAAATAGTGTAAAGAAGCCTTGAGTTAGCTATAGGTTTGTTCTTCTTAGATACACTTTCTACACTTTTCTTACACTTTCCTTACACTTTTTAAACTCGCCCAATAGGAGGTGTAAATTTCTAGTGGAAAGTGTAAAATCTGGTAAAAGTGTAGGAAGCGTAGCTAAGAAGAACAAACCTTATATTAGTCAAATTAAACTAGTACATGTTCCCATCTCAAATTGTAACGCAAATAGTTGGCTTGAAATCATTTATTGATAGCATCGAATGGTTAAATTTCTAGAGGAACTGCCACCCCAAGTCCCGGAGGATTGCTTCCCACAGCTTCCAGGCAATCAGGAACAGGATATCAGGGAAGGAAACCCTCTAGATCGTGGTATGTATTCAAATAAATACTGTAATCTCAGTTCTATTTACAATCAACACGTTTTGTTCTCTTGCATTATGTTTTTGTTAGTCACTTTCTTTTACATGTCGACATATCAATCCGAACCATCTAATCTATCAAGCTAGACCAGACCTTTGGATATGTCTTCGTACTAGTAACGTTACGATCAACTCATTTTGCTCACATTCTTTAAATATTTACCTATTACTTGATAACTTTTAAATGATATTAATCGTCCCTAATGATCTCAATCAAGCTTCTCAGTTACAAGCTGTGTAACCTAAGTTCCCTATAATATTTTGGGAAATGATTATGAGACCTGATTATTTTCAGCATATCGTGGACGGCGCCATCAAAGAGCTGATCGCAATAGGCAAGCTAATAACCAACTAAATTTAATAGGTCTGCTATACCAAATAGCTAATTATCAGACCAACCATGGTGGTAGATGCAGAAATCAAAGACCAGGGCGAGGGAGACTAGGCAATGGCAATGGCAACGGTGGCGGTCGAAGCGGAGGGAATGGCTATCATCCATATTAGTTTAAAAATAAAATGATTTCATTCAACTTCCATCTAAATTTACTTTATTAACTAGACTTATCTAAACTGAATTAATTAACTAAAGTCACAGCAATATTACACTCAGAGAAAGGACTATTTACATGAACGCAATGCAGTGAAATAAAAAATAAATCACTTTTATGAACCCAGGGTTATCTTTACTATGTTTATTCTTCATATCTGAATTATTCATTACTATACAAATAACTGCAGAACTATCTCTCAATTAACGTTGATTACCAAATGAATTCTTGCATCCACAATTGTTCAATAGTAATTTAAATTCAAGTACTATAATATAATGTATATGATGTATAACAATTATTGTTATTATTGTAACGTGTCACACGCGGACACCGTCTTTATGTGACTGGTTGAGGAGATTTTATTATTTAGTGAATGTGAAATGATTATAGAAATTATATTACGGCTGTTTAGTTAAACTTTCATATATTTTTAATAACACTTACAACTGAATACAAGATTAAGCAAAGAAGAATTGTTAAAGTTAATCGGATTTGCGACAGTGGAAGATTATGTTCGTGGTTATAAGAGTTTACAGTTTAATATAAGATTTCAGTGTTTCTTTTTTTTTTTTTGTATAATTTCGAGATACAACTTAAGACCTGGTTAGTGTTTAGTTGCTTCCCTTTCGACTTCTTGGACTAGACTAAATTTTTGTTAAAGGCAAATTGCAGAGGTTGTTTTTTAGGCGATGGAGTGGGAGTTATTATTAATTTTCTTATTGGCCGAATTTTCCTATTGGTTGAAGATTTTTTGGGAGCGGAGTTGTACATGACCTTTCTAGGAATCGGTATGTATTCAAAAACAATGACGGAGAAACTCTCCGAAAGTCACGTAGGCCTATCATAAAAAGGATTCGGACTTTCCCTCGTTTATGGTTGCACATTTGGTGACCAAATGTGCAGTACTGGAAATTAGAAAATATTCTAACAAAACTTAAATTACTTTATGGCCTTGTTTTTCGGGTGAGTCTCGGGTCTCCCCTATGCTCGTTCCCGGTCTTATCCGTTGCTTTGAATAAAATATCTAACTGTCTTATTAACTTATTGAATAAAGGAATCTTAATTAAATTAAGCGGGACATGGCACGCAACAATTATTACCTTTTTCACTATTGAATTTTCCATTTGCTTATTACACCGGATAGAATTTTTTTTTGAATATATTGTAAATTGTAAATTGTTTGGTATAACTATGAGAGTTTTGAGTTGGACTAACCGGGTCGAAATCCTTGTCCGCCGTTAGAATGAGTCGGAACTACTGAAGTAGATAGACAATCTGACTATGGCTGCTGTCCCATGTAGAGCTGGAACGGAAAAACGGAACGGAATCTAGTGACTTTAGCTATGTATTGCGTGTATGTATTAACGTACACATGCGATGTTCCGTTCCGGCTCTACATGGGACTGCAGCCTATGCCGAGCTATTTTCGTCCCGTCATGGTCATTTCTATTCACTCGCATCCATTTTGTGGCTCATTTCCGTTTTGCATCTTTACGACTATAGACGGGATTCACCTCTTTTCTTTGACGAACTTTCTTTTTTCGTTAGCATTCTTGCATTTGTCAAGTCAAGTGTTACATGTGTGGTGAATTTAACATAGATTAGCTTAATTCAGGTAAGGATACGTGAGGTTAGTTTAGGTTTCGATACGATCGGCGTTATTTGAAGATATCTTCAGTCAACGCGTTAGGTTATTTTATAATTTTTTATATACAGCATCTGTAAATTTTGCTAGTTATAGCAACAAGAAAAGGCTGCAGTGCGCCGTATAATTTTCACTGGCTGCTGTGCGCCTGACAATATAAGTTAAGTTACATTACATTATTTAAGGTCACATCAGGTTTTTATTATTTTAGGCTACGTTAGACTGGGCTAGGTTTTTTTTCCAGGGATCAGGCTGATGTGCGCCATCATAGTAAAACACCGTTTTCCGTTTTATCGAAATAAAACACGTCAATAACTATATCTTTCATTGATATCCAACATCATGCTACCAATTTTGCAGGATAGGTTCATGCAGATAATAAGAAATAATGAGTGGTTGTACGATGACCTTATGGATCATTTTGCGTTACTCGTAAAACACTATACTGCATATGCACCTCAAGAAACATGGCGGGTAGACTTGCCTGATACAATCAAAGCCGTATTACCAACTGTAAAGCATGTACAAATACTGCATAGTGGTTATACGGAGAGCGATAAGCACTGGGTGTGCGCTTACTTCGATACGAAATCGATATTTATATATGACTAGCTGATTTTTGTGCTCGTTCGCTCGCTACGCTCGCTCACTCGATTGGTTGTTCTTTGTGCTCGTTTGCTCGCTACGCTCGCTCACTCGATTGGTTATTTTTTGTGCTCGTTCGCTCGCTACGCTCGCTCACTCGATTGGTTGATTGTTGTGCTCGTTCGTATACCCATCCTTCTGCGACATCTGGAAATCCGGACATCTGGAAATCCGGAAATCCGATCACGGACTTTACTATATGAGATTCTTTGATTCCAAGAAGCTTCATGAACGACATGAAATATATTTGAGGCAATTTTTTCCTTTTTGATCCATTTGATAAAGTCCATAGAATTTTCCACAGTTCAACGGCAACCCAATTCGTTCGACTGTTCGCGTCTTTGCTATTGCCTTTGCGATCTCGCTTATAAGTGGATACAAGCCAGAAAAAATTATTTATGACACCTCGCTCATGCGAACACATCTTTTGAAAATTTTTGAAAATAATGAAATTGAAAACTTTCCACGTATTGATACAGTGCAAGAAATTATTCCCCAAAAGAATGTCGCTTCTATCCGACAACAACATTCACTACAAAGTGAAATGAAAATATGGGCAAAAATTGTTCAACAACAGTCACAAACAAGAAGCAACCCACAGCCAAGATCCGGGAAAAATATAACAAGAATGCAGAAAGTCACCGGCCCTATTGTTTCATCTGGGTGTAATCGAGAATCGGCTATAAATCATGAGATTGTTCAGAAACTTTCAGAAAAAAATTGTACAAAGGCTATATTATCAGATATTCACAATAGCAAAGCATCTTATGAAATTCCAGTAGGAGTTTCCTGTGTAGATACAATTGATACTGAAATACAATTCATAGAGACCTATCAAGAGAATCATCAGATGGTAGGTAACTTAGATGGAATAAAAACCTGTAACATATTCGCAGATATAGCATCTGCGGTGGCTGACAAACAATCACGGTGGCGCAAACGCCGAAATGCTCGCCCAATTTTGAGCGATGTATCTATAAATATAATTAAATCAGGTGGGTGGTTGACCGATCTTCATTTCGAACAATTCATTTACCTCGTAAAAAGCTGCTCCGAATTTTCACCTCGTGAGACGTGGCGGCTACAAATGGTAGAAACAATCGAACCAGTTTGTCCTAACGTAAAACACGTTCAAATACTGCATAACGGTGTAAATCATTGGGTATGCGCTTATTTCGATACTAGATCGATTTTTATATATGATTCATTGAATACAAAGAGGCTCGATAAAAATTACGAGAAGTTTTTAAGAAAATTGTTTCCATTTTATCAGTTTGACACGAAGCGTATAAAATTTCCGACGGTGCAATGGCAACAGAACTTATCAGATTGTGGAGTATTTGCTATAGCTTTTGCAATATCACTTATAAATGGACACAAACCAGATAAAATAACATATAACGTTTCTCTCATGCGATCACATCTATCGAAACTGTTCAGAGACAACATGATCGCTGAGATTCCATACATTACAACTATGCGGAGCATGACTCCAAGACTTGCTTACCGTAAACGTCGATTGTCTTCTGAAAGGTTATAGCAACCGTACTCTGAACAAAGTGGAAAGAAGCTGTGTCATAAATCACAGAAAAAACAGTTTGTAATTATTGCAAACAAAGTAGATGAAGCGACTCTACATTTGACATCGGAGATAAATATTACAGATCTGTCAGGACGCTCGAGTTCCAGAAAATCTACTGGGACAACATCCATCAGCTCAGATAATCAAGAATCTCGCGAAATAAGACAAAATGGTTCGATCGATACCGATCAACACTCAACTGATCATATTACATTAGGGTGATTTTTTTTCGACTATTTTTATTTTTTCAATCCCCACCTCAAATTTTGTTGGACATGTCGAACAAAAAATTCCGTGAAAGTTATAGCCCTTAATATTATTATTAAGTACTTCCCCAGAGCGTGAAAAGATTTTCCATCTAAAATACACGTAAAGCAAAATTTTTTTTTTTTTCAAAATTCTATAACTCAGCGGCATTTTATGCTATCACATTGGTCTTGGTCTCAATTTACGCAGAATTAAACGATCTTCAAAAGTGTCCGTGACGGCGTAAGTGCAACTTACACTGGTGAGATGGTACGGGTCACTAAAGTTGATTTTTACCCAAAATTCTCGTTTTTCGCTGTTATCTCCGAAATGATTAATTTTCCCGAAAAAATGTAGAGGATAATTTTGTTGGAAATTCAATTTCCTACAAAAAAGGTCCTCTAGACCTAAATGCTCAGATTAATATTTCTTGAGATATTGAACTTCGACTTACTTGATATAAAATTATACCTTAACTTGGTATAAAATTTTTATGGTTTATTATTTACATAATTATGATAAATATCATAAATATGATATGATATCATAAATTATGATATGGAATATCAACAATTTGAAACGTTTGATTCAATAAACCATAAAAATTTTATTTACCATAAGTAAGTCGAAGTTCAATATCTCAAGAAATATTAATCTGAGCATTTAGGTCTAGAGGACCTTTTTTGTAGGAAATTAAATTTCCAACAAAATTATCCTCTACATTTTTTCGGTAAAGTTAATCATTTCGGAGATAACAGCGAAAAACGAGAATTTTGGGTAAAAATCAACTTTAGTGACCCGTACCATCTCACCAGTGTAAGTTGCACTTACGCCGTTATAGGCACTTTTGAAGATCGTTCAATTCTGCGTAAATTGAGACCAAGACCAATGTGATAGCATAAAATGCCGCTGAGTTATAGAATTTTGGAAAAAAAAAAAATTTTTGCTTTACGTGTATTTTAAATGGAAAATCTTTTCACGCTCTGGGAAAGTACTTAATATTAATATTAAGGGCTATAACTTTCAGGGAATTTTTTGTTCGACATGTCCAACAAAAGTTTAGGTGGGGAGTGGAAAATAAAAATAGTCGAAAAAAAAATCACCCTAATATTACATGTCATATGAACAAGAGTGAACGTGTACCAACCAGGAGTGTAAATTCCCGTTGGGCATAGCAATACCAAAATGGAACCCGTCGAAGTGAAAGAAAAGAATACATACTTTGAATAAAACAAAGTGTAATACAGAATCGAATGCTGACAAGCTGCGAGCTCGAGCGCGTAAGCTATATCATTTAAATGCTGAGAAAAAACGAGCTCGAAAACGCGAGTTTTATCATTCGAACGCTGAAAAGCAGCGAGCTCGACGCCGCAAATTTTCTAATTTGAACGCCGAACAGGAGCGAATTCAACGGAGCGACCTATACCATTCCAACGCTGAACAACAACGAGCTATGGCCAGAGGACGCTATTTGCTAAATACAGAAAAGGAACGAGCAAGAAAACAAAAATTTCGTCTTTTGAACATTGAAAAGGAACGAGCCCGAGATCATGAAATCTATAGGGCAAATAAAAATCGGCGAAAGAAACAATGTATTAGTTACTTTTCGAAGTCCAAAAATATATACAATCAAAAACAGAACCAATATCGGCAAAAGCAAGATAAAGAGATGGCAAGGCAAAAAAAAAATGCCGTTAAAAAAATTATCACGAAGTATCGACATTTCCATACTGCTAACACTATAAAATTGCTACACTCAAAGGAAAAATATGTAACAAAGATCTTACCAATGATTAACGAGCAATCCGAAATCAAAAGAAGAATGAAAGCCGAGTCGATTGTCAAATGGTGCATTCATGATAGAGATTTGAAAATAACACAGGTTGCCGAATGCTCTAATGATAGGATTGAAGATACATTGAAAGTTCTATGTGGTTCCTCGAGACACGTTGCTTCAGCTGAACCGTACTTTGCAGAAGCTGTGTATGAAAACAATCAATTTTCAGAATCAATTGTCAGTAATTCAGCAGGGCAGGCTATTAATATTTTGCCGTTAGTAAAGAGAATGAACAAGAGTGGTAAAAGCGATCACAAAAGTCCTCATAAGAGTTGGGTTTGCAGTGATACGTGTAAAACAAAGAATACAGCGTTACTGGAGAAATACGTTGAATTTTTTAATATTATATCCACATTCACGTTGAAAAATATTTATAAATTTATAATTCAATTGGAGTGCACAGCAAAACACGCAAACGGTAAGCTTGGTCATTCGCAGATTTGTTACATGGGCGACGCCACCTGCAAGTCTATTTTCTTACCCGTTCAAATTTTATCTCCACATTTTCCAGCTGTTCGGTATATACAGAGGCTTGTATACGTATTAATGAATTGCTGTATAAGAATTTCCATAATCGATCAGGCCTTAAACGATAGTGATCTTGGCAAATTACAAGAAATATCACAAGTTGTCCAGCAAAATGTTAATACCATCGCTCTTAATTTCGTCACTGGCATTAATGTGAATGAAAATGAAATCATGGATTAGTATAAAAATGCTTTCTATGCTTTCACAAAACGTTCAATGGATACTCCCCATCGCACATGCATTTCATGCGAAAAACTTTGTTTCGAAAAAGATATTACACTCATTGAAAAAATTAGAAAACCAATGACGTCAAAAATTTGGAGAGATTTGATGAAGCATGTAGAATCTGAAGGTAATGATTGCGAATTTGTATGCAACTATTGCCTTCCTAAGCTACGCCAAAATATCATGCCACCTAGGTGCATTTTAAATGAACTCATTACTGAACCAGTGCCCGGAATTATATCATCGTTGAATGACTACGAACGTATTTTAATTCAAAGAGCTAAGCATTCCAAACTGTTCAGAGAATGGGCACAGTAGCAAAAAAAAATTTACCTCGCAGAGAGATGGTACAAAAAATAATAGGCAGGACGTTTCATTTGCCCCTTCCTATGGAAGAAACGTTGAAAAAAATTTGTCCACAAACAGATCCAATTAATCTTGATCACGAACTATACATATTAGATCGTGGTATTCCAACGAAGTCAAAATTGGTGTGGGAACAATTGGTCGATATGAATAAAGTACGGGCCGCATTAGTATGGCTCAAGACTAACAATCCACTATATCCCGAAATCAAGTTGCCAGCGACGTGTCGGCTGACGATTGGTTGGCCGATATGAAAGATATTGAATTCGAAATACAAAGCACAGACATTGAAATTGAAGATAATGAGGAAAATAATTCCAGAGAACGTGAACTTTGTGATGATACTGAGACAGCGACGTCGTTATTAATATAAATTATAATAAGGAAGTCGCCACCTGACGCGGCCGTGGTCCGTCGGCTGACAGGGCTCTAACGATTAATTTGAAATTTTATTGGGCGCCAATTGGTTAGAGGAACCAATACCTTTATTTTATTTTTAGTCTAATTATTCGACTAGCTTAATAGAAATAGAATGAGACAATCACAGGTGGATTCAGTTGGAGGACCAGAGAAAAGAAATATTGCAAGACAATAGCATGAATAAAGGCAAAGATATATAAATTTATTACTCACTCTTGTCGATCCAAATTATATAATTCACATTCACGACACCAAATAACAATATGACAAGATAATAAATAATTGACAAATTAAATATTGACGAAATGCTTTTTACTTAATAGGGTTAATAATATAACGTGAGACTCCCCGAGAGCAGACTTAATTCGACGACAGACGGACGAACAGTCCTGTTTCGACCACAGACGGACGAACAGTGAGTTCTTACCGTCTTCACGTTAGACGTGTGTCTTTTTCGCACCGTTTGTATTGTCTATGTATCTCTATCGCACTATAGCTTAGGCTAAACTGTTGCCTTGCAAGTCAAAACAAGCGACGCTGAATAATATGAGAGTCAGTCTCGGTGAATTCCGACGAATGATAATAAATGGCCAAATAAGCTTATAACTATGTTAGTTATTTAACACAAATAGGGATTATTAAATCAGGGAAATCTCGATTTGCGCTCGAGGAGTCCATTCGAGTAATGACGTCGAGGAAGAATTTAGTTTTCCTGTTACAATACACATGTCAATGAGCGTGCAGCATTGCTGACTCAAGTTTCACAATCGGATGAACTTTATGAACAATTCACTATACATCCGATGTACGAAAAGAGGCCAAATGAAACTGCGACAGATCTCTATCAAATGCTAAAAATTCATGACGTGCCATTAGATAACCGTCACAAAATTTTAGATCTGCTATGCTTCCCGCATTTGTATCCATATGGTTGTAATGGCAGCAGGCGGATAGACGCCTCACACATGCTGAATTCATTAAATTTATACTCATGTCAAAGCATTCACAATTTAGGCAAGATCTGCAATACCTTTTCTACCTATTGAATGATGCCAACAATCGCCAATTGAATAGTGGGATATATTATAAATTGAATATAACGAATCCAAGTGAATTATTCACCGCAGCCAGTTATTTGAAAAAACTGTCGAGGGAAGAATTGGAGGGAAATTTGAATGCAATATTTTCGAGGCTCCGCAATACTCCACAATATTGGCGTCGGCCGAGAAATGATATAGCTTGCATGATACACAATTACGGTCCGGCCACATGGTTTCTTACCCTAAGTCCGAGCGAATGGTTATGGTCAGATCTGACGGAAAACCTTCGCAAGGTAGGTGGATCTTTGGCCGCTAAGATGTGTCCAAGTCAACTCATTGCTGCAGACCCTGTGTCTGCATCTCGTTTTATTGAAAACAAGTTTGAAGCTATGCTTGATTTCATATCGACGGCTGAGCGGAACAACATCGTATCTCTGTGTATAAGATATAGGAGATACGATGTTCTTGGACCAAATTTTGAGATACGATGTTTTTGGCGCAAATTCTGAGATACGATGTTTTTGGAACAAATTCTGAGATACGATATTGTTGAACCAAATTCTGAGATACGATGTTGTTCCGCTCAGCCGTCGATATGTTCTCCAGATAATCCCATCGGAGAGGTAACTCATTATTTCTGGAGGCGTGAGTACCAAGGCCGGGGAATGCAACATTTCCATTTATTAATTTGGATTAAAGATGCTCCGGTTTTAGGGAAATCTTCGAATGAAGCAGTTGCAAGTTTAATTTTAAAATATGCAACATGTCAAATGCTATCGAAAACTGTTTCACCTGACTTGTATCGTCGAGTTAATACACATCAGCGGCACAAACATAATTCATATTGTTTACGGAATAAACAAACTGTGAAAGGTGGTTCAACTGGAGTGTGTCGATTTGGGTTTCTTCGTCCGATCACCGATAACAATGTTGTTCGAGATGTGGCTGTTTCAATAGCTGGTAGGCTTAATCTCAAGTCAAGAAGTCGATTATACGATCTTCCTCGCACCCAAGAGGTTGCGAATATAAATGTTTATAATCCAGTAATTCTTACTGCTTGGGAAGGTAATATGGACATACAGTTCGTTGGCGAAGACTACTCTATTGAGCATATATGTCACAAAGTACATATCAAAAGCTGAGAAAAGCAACACAGATAAAGACATTTTAGATAAAATCAGTGCAACAAAATCACTTTGTAGTCGTTTACGGAGTTATGCTCAACGCATGTTGAATTACAGAGAATGTGGAGCACTGAAGGCTGCTGATACCCCAATAGGAATTCCATTGTACGGCACAGACCCACAGACTACGATCAAATGGATTGATGTAAATATAATTAGAAACAGGAAAGTCAAAACTCGTAAGGAAATTCAGGCTTTCGATGCAGAATCTACAGACATTTTCTGTGATTCCGTGGTTGATACGCATTATCCAGCTCGACCAAAGGAATTAGAATCTACCAATCTTTACGACTTTGTTAAATGGTACGAAGTGACAAAGGTGGAGCCTAAAGCAAAAGATGTTGAATATTACCAGTTGGAGAAACCTTTGTACTTAAAGAAGAGGAAACGCGGGTGCCTCATTAATCACTATAAAAATAACGATTTGAGATTTCTTGACCTTGGAGTTTAACATAGGAGAGGATTTTTCTTCGGAGACAGGTCAATTAAAACAGACGATTTTGGTTTCGACGTTTCGGCTGGGCCCAGCCAGCCATCTTCAGACTACAATTTATTAATAATACTGAATTATGATTTTTATACATGTGTATATGAATTATGTATAGTATTTGCACTTAGTGCTAACCACAATTGTATCAAATGATTTTATAATTAATGTATCTACTGTGTACATGGAAACTGCTATATAGGACAATCATCTCAACATTTAAAAAACCGATTAAATTAACACAAACATGATATCAAATCAGGTGATCCAGATAAATCGGCATTAGTGTCACACGCTCTTACGAATGCACATAAATTCGATTTTGATAACACAACAATAATAGATTCTGAAAACAATATGTTTAAAAGACTTATAAAAGAAATGATACACATTTCCAAACATAACACCGTCAACCGAAGAACGGACATACAAAATCTCAGTCACCTTTTCTCAGACATCATTTGAATACACGCGGTTGAATTCAAACCAACATAGTATCGATTCTTGACACAACATAACCTAAACACACATATCGATCTATCGTAGATCTATTGCAAATGTATTTCTGATCACTTCCTCTCTACGAGCCTTACTATGAACATCTAAAGCGCTAAGGATAGTCACTAATAGTAAGTAATTAGGATACAAAACATCATACTCGCTTTAGTTTATTGTTTCTTTCAACGCATAATTTAAAATCTACTATTTAATCGTAGAATTTCCAAATAACTATCTATTAAAATTTTTAAAAATTATAAAATAAACTTAACCTCCTTCTGTGCCACGTGCACACGTGATCTAGTCACATCATAATTTTTCATGTACACAGTAGATACATTAATTATGAAATCATTTAATACAATTGTGGTTAGCACTAAGTGCAAATACTATACATAATTCATATACACATGTATAAAAATCATAATTCAGTATTATTAATAAATTGTAGCCTGAAGATGGCTGGCTGGGCCCAGCCGAAACGTCGAAACCAAAATCGTCTGTTTTTATTGACCTGTCTCCGAAGAAAAATCCTCTCCTATATAAAAATAACGTAAATATTTAACCTGAACGCTATTACTTTGCGCTATTGCTACTTTTCAAACCATGGAGGGATACAGATGAGCTCAAAAACGGACGTGATACTTACGCAGAGTCGTTTCATTCGCTTCAGTCAGAGCTTACGGATGCGTTACAGTATTACGAACGCATCACAGAATTACAAAAGGGCATTGAGCACGTCTAAGAATTAATTAAGAAACGTATGGCAGAAATAGCTAGATCGCAACAGAGCGATACTTTGGATGCAGCCCCGTTAGGTTGTGAGCCTCTCGAAGTTGAAGGTGCGATGAAAGAATTTCAAGCAGGTGTACAGAAAATTGATGCAGTAAATGGTCCTCAAAAGATCGCTAATTTGAATGCCGATAAAAATCGAGTATTTCATAAAAGTACGAGTGGCGTAAGTTCGAATGACATAATTCTTCGACATTATGTTAGTGGAGAGGGTGGAACTGGTGAGAGTCATCTTATCGAAGCACTGGTGTGGTGGGTGAAGCAGTATACTGGTAAAGATACTGCCGTAACAGCACCAACTGGAATAGCAGCATTCAATATTAATGGTTTGACTATTCACAGATTGTTTCAACTGCCTGTTGAACACGGGCGCACTCCTAAATACAAACAACTTTCTGATGCTGCATTGAAAGCCATACGGGATCAGCTTAAAAATATCATGCCCGTTATCATTGACGAGGTCTCGATGATTTCCAACGTGACACTCATGTATATACATCTCAGATTAACTGAAATATTTAATACCGCTGACAGCGGAGATGGTTGGTTCGGTAAAAAACATATTCTTCTGTTCGGCGATTTGTTGCAACTCCCCCCCGTTCATGAGGAACCCGCATTTATCAAACTATCAAATGTCAAGGCCGATAAACTTCTAGGCTCGATAGGAAGTGTTGATTTGTGGGGTAATCTATTCAGTTACGACGAATTGTCGATTAACATGAGGCAGAAAAATGATCAATCGTATCGCGAAATACTATCACGAATACGTCTTGGGGTTGTTACTGATTCAGATACAGAGATCCTGGCGTCAAGAAAACTTCATTTCACGACATCACACTTTAGTGACAGGATACGAGAAATATGTAATTACATAAATAATTTATCAACTGACGTTGTCTGTCTGCTTCCCACTTGTCAGATGTGTGATGTTCTCAATGAAGCTATGTTGAGTGAAATACGAAGTGACGAAATACAACTGTTGGCTCATGATACGGTTGGCTGTCCCCCCTATTTAAAAAAAAAGATTAATAAAATGTTGAGCAAGGATGACGAGGATAGTTCTAGAACTGCGGGTCTTGCCAAGATAATTGTCATAAAAATTGAGGCCAAAATAATGATCAGACGAAATATCGATGTTACCTTAGGTCTCGTGAACGGTACAATTGGTAGAATAAAGTCGGTATCCCGAGCTATTAATTGTACTGATGACATCGAATCAGTACGGGTTGTCTTAGTGACAGGCGTAGAGCACGATATAGAACGTGTTAGCGTGAAGTTTGAAGCAATGGAAGGGGCTTTCGTTATTCGCAAGCAGTTTCCGGTTTGCCTGAGTTATGGAATTACAATTCACAAAAGTCAGGGTCTGAGTTTAAATAATGCCGTCATAGATGCGGGCAATTCTGTATTTTCATGCGGTCAAGTGTATGTTGCACTGTCACGGGTGACTTCATTAGAAGGATTACATTTGATTAACTACGATCTTAATGTTATATTAGCTGATGAATCTGCTATATTAGAGTACAACGGATTGAGAAAACAGTATCGTCTGGACCTTATGATGATGGCTGTCACGGCGAAACGTGCACGAAAAGTACAAGACCGGAAGTGGTCTATTCCAAGAATGTTTTCAACATGTCAGGAACCGGAAGAAGAAAAAACCTCAGTTGAAATGTGGCGAATAAAAGGCTTTCACAACTCTGATGGTGTTTCATGTTACGCTAATGCTACGATCCAGTGTAAGTTTCACTGTACTTCCATTAGAAATTATTTCTTAGCTCTTAAAAATACTGACGTGATGAAAATGCTCATTGATAGTTACAAAAGCTTAAAAGTTCCAGGAAATATTCTCAGCGCTAGGAAACTTTTAGGTGAACAATTCACTTCGAAAGTACAGCCAGATGCGCCAGAATTTTTAACCGGTCTTCTGTGGAAATACGATGATTTACGGAAGATCGTAGAACACGAGTTAACCTCAACAGTTTATTGCAAGGACTATGGTTATACCAACACGACGACCGAAGTAGGTTACATTTTGTTACTTCCATTGCCCTTATCTTGTAAGAGAGCTCCAAGTTTGTCAGAGATAATTACCCAAAATTTTTCGCACTGGAAAACCGTCGAAGGATTTTCCTGCCAAAATTGTAGGTCAGAAAATATAATTATAAAAACTGATGTATCATCGACGAGTAATTATTTACTCATACAGCTCATATTAACTTCGGCACGTGATGCGCAGGCCACAAAGATAAATAATTATCGTATAAAAGCTGTTCCTACGAATAAACCCTCGTTTTGTGCCAAGAAATACAAAGTCAATAGTGCAATATTCCATCATGGTCTGAGCGTGCGAAAAGGCCATTATACTTGTATGCTCCGAGATGGAACTTCGGCCTGGTTACATGCTGATGATCATAAAGTCAGAAAGCAGAACTGGATCAAAAATGCTAAAGATGCATACAAATTCTTCTTACAGCAAATATAACTATAGTAACCAAAATTAGTAAGCCATTATTTATTTATTAATTTATTTATTGATTTATTTGTTTATTAATTTATTAATGTATTTACTTATTGATTTAACTATTTATTTATTTAATTATATATTCATTTATTTATGTATGTATGTATGTATGTATTGCTCACGGGGTCGCTCCCTTTACACAAATGATTAGTTGAAACCTAATCAAAATAAAACTAAAAATATTATACATTATAATTTATAAACGATGTTTGAAAAATGTTACAACGAGCAGCGACTATAACCCTGTGTGCAAGTAACTCCGCCATTGTCGGTCCCAAGCCCGAACGAAAAAGGAGGAGGGTTGCACGGAGGGTTAACGTTGCAGGTATAATAGCTCGTGAACCAGATTGCATTATTTTAAATATTGTTTGTGAATTATCGATACAGAATCAAATTCACGATTTTTAATGCAATTCAAGTGTGTTACAATTGACTTCTTTTATCGAAGCAGTTGATGAATCCCAAAAAGTATGTCCTAGTACCCTACCGATTCATTATTATTGTTGTAACTCTACTTTTCTAGTCAATTTACAAATAAGGCATACATACATATCCAAAAGAGAGATAAAAAATCGCGTACTGTTGACAAATAAGCTAAGAGACAGAGAACACAATAGGGCATTTTTGTAGAAATTACAAGAAAATATAAGTGCCCGCCAAGTACCACTACCTCCAAATTTTTTTTTTTTTCTTTTCTTTGTTTTTTCCTAATTTTAATTTTAATTGATCTTATTTTATGAGTTCAATGTAATTCTTTTTAATGTACTTGCCGCGGGACTCTACCAAGTATCTTGATATTGACTAGATTTATTTTGATTATACATCGCGAGGCAAAAATGCCATATAGAAAGTATGTTAACGCCTAATTGTTTATTCAAATTGAAGTGAATTTGATGCACTTATCTGTAGCTTCTTATTTCAGACATTTTTTTTAACGAGGTGGTATCAGTATGTATGGAATATAGATAACGATACAATCTAACAATTCTACCTTGAGTTTTAAAACCATAGTCGACATAAATCGCGAGGCATGTACTTGGCAATAGTTAGTGATTTACATACATTTTAGGTGAACGATTAATTTTTTTGATTCTAACGAATAAGTAACTTTTGCATGGTAAAATAATTGTATATATTTTTTGGCAGGAGGATTTTTTTGTGGGAAATATTACATTGAGGTACTTGGCGAAAGGTTTTTGCACCATAAATACTATATAGGCTAAGTCATCAAAGGAAAATTACATACACGTCTAGACCCCGAAATTTTGTCCGAAGCCTTAAAATCATTATTAGATACGTCGATCGAACTCCAATTAGAACAAATAATTTTAGCCAGAACTCCGCGGATCGACGATGTACCGTGGAAGGAAATTTTTGACCTCATTATGAAAATTTTTCATGACAGTCTATGCAGAATAAGAATATGCAACAGTCTTGCTGAAGATATTTGTAAAAAAGACGAATTAAAAATGACGAAAAATTTAGACGAAGACCCTAATGAAGTTATTAATACGCAACCTGACGTTTACAAGACAGACAATGAATTTGACAAATTGTACCCAATCATAGAAGAAATACAAAATGATTAAATGAAAATTACGATTCAGACCAATTCGAAACACTTGAACCACTCGACGAAATACCAACCGACGAGAAAAGTGACAAAGAAGACGAAAATAATAACGAGATCGGTTAGATCGGTTTAGACCCACCCTTAAACCTTGCCGAAGGTATAGGAACCCGCTCCAACGTTATTGCAATTCAAGATAATAAATGGGACTAAAAGAGGAATTATAGCCTGGTTTGCACTCGAAAATGGAGAACCATTGGACTCAGGAGGCAAGATACTAGCAGAAGGACACAGAGCGGTTAAATTAGGGAAGAATAACGTATAGTATAACGCAGGGGGGACATGGTATAGAAAACGAAAATCTAGGAGACAATTCGTGATGATTTTATCGGAAGAAGGAGATAAGATGAACCAATTCAAATCAGTAATGTTAGAACTTAAAACTTTACTAAATCAAACCCACGTTACGATATGATATTTATCAGAAAGTAGGGAAGGTGTTAACGGAATCCCATGGAAACAGATTCTTAACTTGTTGCGACAAATGTTTGCTGAAAATATTCTCAAGATCTTGATTTGCATCAAATCATCGAGCCTCTGCGATCGGAACGCCTAACAATTATAGTAGAAGCCCAAGCGTCGGCTATAGGAGGACATAAGGGCGTGACGAAAACTTATAATCGAATTGAGCAACAATATTGTTGGATTAATCTAAAAGAAGAAGTGCAGAGATATATTTTGCAATGTGTAAGCTGCCAAAAGAAAAAACTAGTTCGAGTGAAAACTAAACAACCGATGGTAATAACCGGTACGTCGACCACCGCCTTCGACAAGTTGTCAATGGATATGGTAGGCCCGCTCCAAACAACAAAAAACAAAAATTCATTCTTATTACCATGCAGGATAATTTAACCTAGTATTCAATAGCTGTGCCTTTAAAAAAGGCAAACGCGCAAGAAATCGCCGAAGCTTTCGTAAAAAAAATTATTTGCCAATTTGGTACCCTTAGGGCTGTACTTACTGATCAGGGACAAGCATTTGTGGGAAACCTATTGAAGGCAGTCGCGAAACATTTCAAAATTCAGCAATTTAAAACTACAGCATTTCATCCGCAGTCAAACGGTTCGTTAGAACGATCTCACTGTGTCTTAGTAGAATATTTGAAACATTTTAGTGGTGACAAACAGGATTGGGATAATTGGATAGAATTAGCTATGTTTTCTTATAACACTGCAGTGCCCACGGAGCTACAAAATATACCCCGTACGAGTTAGTTTAGGTATAGTCGGATAGCCCGTACACCCTCGAGTAAAATACCCGAAGACGGAGAACTCAGGTCATATAACGAATATATCTCAGAGTTACTAGACACATTCCATAGCATTCGAGCAGACGCAAAGGAAAATTTGGAAAAAGCCAAGTTAAAATACAAGGACTATTACGACAAAAAAATAAACCCACAAGAAATACGGATAGGGCAACAAGTGTACACTCTTATAGAAAAGGAAGGAAAGTTCGGTGACCATTATAATGGCCCCTACGAAGTACTCGAAATTTTAGACAAAGAAAACATCAGGATACAATTAGAAAAGGGTAAAACAAAGGTCATACATTTGAACCGCACTAAACTAGCCCACGTACAGCTGGGCAATAAAGTTCATCAAGGGTAGAAATTCAGGCCCAAGCATTTCAGTGTCTACGCTGTTGAGCAGGCCCCTTGCTCCGCAGACCCCTCTCCCTGAGCCCATCGATGCGTTATTGTGGATATTTCGGAAATAAATTCTTATTTCTTTTTCGGAAGTATTCCGTACTTTACTTCGAGCAGGTAGTCTGCCGGATTTGCCTTCTCGCCTACTGACTCGTCATACGTCGTCGATAAATATACGTATAATAATATATCGTTACCTGATCTCAAATTTCATTATTTTGCTGAAAAACAGTAAAATTTGAACTCGATTTTGATATTATAGAGAATTAACTTATGTAATTAGTTCGGAAAAATTTTATTTAAAAATGTGATGCCCAACTGATCGGAATTCGCATTTCAGATTCAGCAGTGATCTACTAAATTTTTGATAACAGTGAATTCCTAATTTCTTATAGTTATCATTTATTTAAGTTTTCTAAATGTATGTATCTACGTTGAATTAAAAAATGGAGACTTGAGGCAAAGGGAGAAGAATTAAGATAACATACTCAGTTGGTCGTTTATAAATTTGGATAACATATAAAATTTTTATTAACTAAGAAATCAAAAATCCAAAATCAGAACTCAATAGTAGATAATGAGAAAAAAATAAAATGGACAACAGCAATTAGGAAACTAATTACATAAGTTAATTCGGTAGAATATCAAATTCGAGTTCAAATCTAACTATTTTTCACTAAAATAAAGAAATTTGAGATCAAGTGACGATATATTATACGTATATTTATCGACGACGTATAACGAGTCGGTAGGCGAGAAGGCAAATCGGGCAGACTACCTGCTCAAAGTAAAGTACGAAATACTTCCGAAAAAGAAATACAAATTATTTTCTGAAATATCCACAATAACGCACCGATAGGCTCAGGGAGAGGGGTATGCGGAGCGAGGGCCTGCTCAATAGCGTAGACACTGAAATGCTCGAGCCTGAATTTCTACCCGTGATGAACTTTATTGCCCAGCCGTACATACCTGAAAAGGTACGGGAAAAAGCAAAGCCGCCGGTCATGAAACAAGAATTGGGTCAATCTCAATTAAATGAACTACCTGAACGATTAGGAAAAACCGATAATGTACCAGTAACGAAACAAATAAAATTCGGACAACAAATAATTGAAACCATTATAGCTGTGACCCTTTTAGCACACCTTTAGAGGTAGCATTGGCTAATTGCATACCAGCAGATTTAATTATAAATACAGGTACATACAAAACCTTCGAAGAAAAGTTTGGGGCACTACCCAAAATAGGACCGCAAATCAATGTCGGAGTAGTAATTGCAATTAGCACGAACTACAATAGGCAGGTATTTTACCCAGTGTCCAGGAAAACGCATAAATCCACACCCACCTATGAAGCCGTCGACAAGGCATTAAAATCTCTTTATCCAAGATGCAAGGACTTCAACATAACTAGACTAGCTATGCCTTCATTAGTTTGCGGATTAGGCCTTGATTGGATTAAGGTACGGAAATTAATAGAACGAAATTTTTCGGGAGAATTTAGTATAACGATATATCGATCCGATACCGATATCCACCGGAGCGAACAATGAACTTGACCAGCGCATACGACGAACATAACCCACAACCATTTATCCGAATAATAGTATTGGGAATCTTCGTCTACGCAATGATTGACACAGGAGCCCAATTAACGATAATGAATCAGGAAACGTTGAGAGAAATTGAAACTCAAGCACCAAGACCCGCACCGAGATTAGGAAACTCCGGAATAGGGATTCAAACAGCGATTAGCGATTGTACCCGGAAATCGAGAGAAAGAGTGTTGATCACTATACATGTGGCTCACACGACGATGAAACAGGATGTTGTATTAACAGACAACTTGTCAGCACCCCTTATTCTAGGCCTAAACTTCCTAGACAAGGCTGACGGAAAGATAGACCTCGGGAACGATTTATTAATATTGGGAAAACCAAATATAACGATACCATTCGCAGACAACGGAAGAAAAGAAATGAGATTAAAACGAGACAATACGATCCGAATAACCGAAGTGAAAGATGATCTATTTAACGCCCCACTTGACATGCCATTAGCACACTGCGTAGCAAAGGACCTTAGGGTGGGCGCAGGAATCGCATTACAATTTAGACCAAAATATGGTTCTTTCGAGGAGTTGAGAGGACAAAACCCAGAGATCGGAGACGCGCTAACATTTGAGCGCGAACGACGGCTAATATTCTACCTTATAACTAAAGAGCATAGCGACGAAAAGCACACATACGAAACCTTAACACTAGCGCTAAAAACACTTTACAATAAACTAAACAGACGCAGAATAAACAAGTCAGCAATCCCCAAAATAGGATGCGGTCTGGAAAAGCTCCGTTGGGACAAAGTAGAGGCAATTATTAAAAGAATGTTTTCAAACGACTTCGAAATATCCATATATGAATCACCTCAACCTCCCACACCTCAACATGCATAACAAACCTGAATTCGATTACGAACCAAATTTTTATAAAGTTTGCAAGGAAATATCTGACACTGAGAATAAAACCGTTATTCCAGTTAAACTATTCCCAGGAAACTGATGACGAGTTCCAAGTCTCATTTTACCGAATCCCGACTACCCTCAAATGGTAGTCGAAATCAACATATCGGACGACGGAGCATCGGTCAGGTGTAGAAAAAACATCGCTCCGACCGTGGTAAAGGTGCTGACGCACCTAATAAAGACCGCTATACTGACCGTTGGAGGATTTTGGTCCATATGCCATAGAAACAAAGTATGCCCCAATGAGGTGTATCACCGTTTTCACGAACACCAGGACACGGACAGGATGGTATATATATTAGAAGGGACCAACGAAGAAGATATCTGGATGAGGATTCACTCACTCGGATTCCAATTCCTTCAGTATAAAATAAAAGGAGGTTCGATCGAGAGGATCGAAAATGACCTCTACCACCGGACCCTGACCGTTACCAGTCCCACGGGCCACCCAAGGGTACCATTTCTCAAGAGGACCCTAAGATTCACTATTTAACTTACATAAATATATTAAGAGACGCGGTAGCCTCTCGCGCCAAGTACATGAAAGAGCGCGACTCGCCCGAGTCTCTTTACCGTAGAGGCAACTTTGAGCGGAGTGGGGGGAGAACGTTTTCATATATTACACCGAACTGGTAATATACCAGGGATCGATGTTTTATTTTATGATAAGGGTCGAAAGAACTTTCATTTAAGACCAAAATCAAGGCAATCGGTGTACCGACAGCTGAGAAATAATAATTTCTAAAATCAGATGTGTCAATTTCACGGTGAATGAATTTTCTCCGTCGACCACTTTTATTTTCTCCGTCGACCACCTTTATTTCCTCCGTCGACCACCTTTATTTTCTCCGTCGACCACCCAACAGAACCTAAACGCAACAAGCAGCATAGAAAGTCCATCGCAGACATAGAGATCAGTGATGGCAGAGTTGAAAATTACATGGGTAAAAATATAGTGAGGGTTGTCGCTCTCGACTATATTTACGCGTCGCTTGTATTTCATGGTGTAAGGAAAAAATACCCCTACTGCGCATGCGCGTGCACATAACCGAAATAGTTAAACGCACTGTTGAATGACAGCTGAGATAGATGAGAAGAATATTACGAGTGGCTGAAAACCTTGTTAAATGATTTCTTATTACGCTTGATGAAAAATATGGAAAAAGTGCGGAATCAAAAATTGTCATTCAATATTAGCCTCGGTGCCCTCTGAAAAATATCAATTTCATCGTTCGTGTTAAGTGCTCGAGATTTTAAGGTTATAAGAGGTGATGTCAGGTTGCTGAGGTGATCGAGATTGAGGTTATGAGAGATCTACATAATTGTCACGTCGATCGTAATTATCGAAACTAGTCATTCGTAGGATATTTTATATTTGTAAAATTTGGATGTATATCACTAATTTTTGAAATTATTATACGAAGCTGATAAAGAAATTATGATTATTTATTTACATTATGCGGTCCTAGATAGATCATTAAAATTAGATGACATTTTTTCATAAATAATTTTTCAAAACCGGGATTATAAATGTGTTGGAATTTTAATAATACCAATAGCCAATAAGATTTTGGATTTTTATTTCCATGAGCTCAATTATTACCGTTTTAATGAACAATTAATGAATTTCAGTGATTGAATTATCGTAGCCGAATACTAGATTGATATTGATGGGCCACTAGGACTATGACCCTACTCGGATCATGTATATTTCTCACTACGTGATATCCTTGGGTAAAAATATGAGCTTTCATTCTCTTCTTGAGTTTAAAGATCTGGTACTACCGAGCAATTCTTGAAGTTGTCTGAAATTGATGAAAAAAGGAGTTTGAGCCATTAAAAAAACGAAAGATGTAATTTTGCCGTGTAATTGTGATCATTTCACTAGTTCAACGTCATCTGATCAGCATTTAAGTCTTCGTTGATAAAATAATAGTCCTTCGTGGCCTATGAAAAGTTGACCGTAGAGTATAAACTTGTCAGTACTAATTTGAAATGACGTTGAAAAAGCATCGACATAAGGCAATCTGAAGAACAGTTTCCACTTTTTGTTTGATTATTCAGCAACTGAAAATTATAATGAATTGTTTGAAAGTTTGTTCGAATTGAATTCTCTAAAATTCTCTTCGTGAATGTTTTTTTCATCATTCTTCCAACGTCGTTCTGTCAGTTTGAAGCTCTGTGGACAACTCTAGGCAAGCAGCGAACGTTTCAAAGCCAAAATCATAAGCTACGGAGGACTATAATTTCATTATCGGTGGCTCGAATGGTGATCAAACTTGAATTAATAAAATAATCACAATTAGGTAGCCAAATCATAACTTCAACTCCTTCAGAACTTGAATTTGTTTTTTTTTTCAATATTATCAGACGAAATCAGGAATTGCTCGTTAGGATCAGCACTTTGAGCTCAAAAAGAAAAAGAGAGCTCGCATTAGAATGAATGGAATGGCACGGGTTTCATGGTTTTAACCGAAAAAATACCTCTAGAAGTTTGATCTAAATCTATGAATCGGATGTCTGATACTCTCCCTATTAGGCTGTCGAATATAGGTATAATTACATTAACATGATTTTGAATTTGTATGGAAAGTAAATCTATGATATATACGATGAAAACTAACGCTAATGGGGGTCGAGGCTTCTTATTACAGTTCATTGTTCAGTCATCGGTCACAACACAACTCATAACAGTGAGATTTATAATAACACCACGAGGAAAAAAAACATCTCACAGAAACAGTCAAGCAAATCAAAATGTGTACAAAAAGTAATGAAATCCCCCAAAAGCACCCAGGTGCAAAAACCTTGCGCCAAGTACATTAAAACGTAGCAACTATCAACAAAAATTTGTTAACAAAATATTCGAAAAAGTAGCATTTGATCTACAAAAGTATTGAAATCAATGGACGTTGCCAAGTATAATTAAATTCGCTTCCAATTAATTTACGAATGTGACCTGGTCTTAGTTTTCGCTATGTATTTACATTTCAATATACATAACATGCATAACACGTTATAACATCCAACATACGCACTCATACCTATAGAGAACAATCAATTAAAAATAAAATTACGAAAAAACAAAGAAAAGAAAAAAAAAAATTTGGAGGTAGTGGTACTTGGCGGGCATTTTTGTAAATAGTACAAGAAAATATAAATTGAATTATTTCAATATTCTGATAAGAATTCAAACATCAGCCCGCCAAGTACCACGTACTCCAAATTTTTTTTTCTTTCCTTTGTTTTTTCGTAATTTTATTTTTAATTGATTGTTCTCTATAGGTATGAGTGCGTATGTTGGATGTTATAACGTGTTATGCATGTTATGTATATTGAAATGTAAATACCTAGCGAAAACTAAGACCAGGTCACATTCGTAAATTAATTGGAAGCGAATTTAATTATACTTGGCAACGTCCATTGATTTCAATACTTTTGTAGATCAAATGCTACTTTTTCGAATATTTTGTTAACAAATTTTTGTTGATAGTTGCTACGTTTTAATGTACTTTGCGCAAGGTTTTTGCACCTGGGTGCTTTTGGGGGATAAATATATACATATATACCGTGAGGATCTCTTGAAACTATAAGGCCGAGAAGCATGGGCGCAGAATAATACGTGAATAATACGAATTTTATGGGGACAGCCAACTCGTCACACTAAAAAATCCCTAGGGTATTCGGGTGGCTAGACCAGCAGTGACTCTAGCGAGATTTTCGGCGAGTTGGCTATCCCCATAAAATTTGTATTATTCTGCGCCCATGCTTTTCAGTCTTATAGTTTCAAGAGATCCTCACGGTATATATATTAAACAAAGACAGTGAATAAATCAATCTAAATCTACTAGTGTTGCCATCATTATGATTAAATACCCCACCCCTACGATCCCCAAACATCTATTTCTAAATCATCCTTATATTCAAACAATAACTTCGAGAGATAACACCGCAAGGGAAAGCCCAACAATACTCTTGATAGCAATTAACGAGATTCGAATTCACCACCTTTCCAGATGATCTTTCCTGATGGACCTAATTATGTCTTCCCAATAAGGCATACCCTTATCAACGATCTGACAGGAGGGGCTGCCAGATTAGAGATTAGAAAAACAGACGCCGAGGTGACGATCGCTTGTAATCGAGCGATGTATGATACCCTTCAAGAACTGTTGACGGACCTCATTCGAACAAGGCTCTTAGCGACAGAGGGGGAATACCACCTGTACTACCAAGGAGACGTGAACCCCAGGGAGGTACAGCGATTCCTAGACGATCATCCAAGCCCAGACAGGGCAGTATTTTTATTGGAAGACACCGAGAAAGAAACCATGAGTCAGGATCATGACGAATGTCCGAAATTACTTTACACAATATAAAGTAAGAGAGGACGGGGTTGTGAGGTACCCACGCAACCCGCACTATTACAACCTAATTGTAAGGCTACCAACGAGCCTCTCGGGAGTCCCGTTCGTGGAGAGAGCGTTATTTTTCCACTGAGAAACCTGTGACGCCGAAGAACAAATAAAAATTTAAAAACCCATAATTAACTTGATGATGACTTATTGCCTTACCATGACCACCACGATTGCATCCCTTGAACCATCCCCGCGACTCCCAAAATAACATTCATCTATAACCGATTGCACTGTGATCTAGAAACGATGTCTTCATTTTCAGCAAAAGACATTTAAACAATACCGAATGAAAACAGCATAACTTCATAAGTCAATATAAAACCAACAACCTGGGGACAGGACAAGGCGGATACCACGCCCAGGACGTGTTGTGCCACGCCCAAAGGTCTGCCGCAACAATACCTCAAAGGGACTAGTGATGCGACGATTAGGAAACTGAAACTGCAGTATTAATTCGTATTTTTCTTCCCTATCCACGTTATCACTTCTTATTGTTTAATTTTTTTTTATTATTTTGGCAAAACCCCTAAATCAACTATGTCCAACACGCAACGATTCGCCATTATTTCTAGATGATCGGCCCTCTTTTAATAAACGAGTTTACCCAAATCGCGTTTAGCCGAGAACTCGGCGTGACAGGAGGTTTCTCCAGACTTGAGGTAAGATTTGAAACGCAGGGGGTCAGAGTGATTCACGGACCCAGGCAATTCAATCCAACTATAAAAAATGTCCTGACGGATTCAATCCGGAGCGGGATCATTGAGGAAGGAAAGTATATTAACATCTACATAATCAACGTGGACCCCAATGAAGTGAAAGGAAACATGGAGGATTTTACACGGATACCCAATCTAATATACCTCCTTCAAGGAGAAGAAACCATTTGGGTTAGGGTAACGCACGACTGGGACCATTTCTATACCCAATACCTGTTCGACGGGGAGGAAATCGTTCGAACCAGCAGAGACCCCGGTTACTCAACGCTAGCCGTCATCCCTCCCACTATTAACCCCGCGATTTTACCTTCAGTAGAGACCTTAGAGTTCCCACCAAGATCCCAAGAACCCCAAGCTCGCATTCCACTATTTTATTAACCCCTACCCCCATTCTTTTTTTTTCTTATTCTCTCTCTCCTATTTTTCTCGTCGTTATTCCCCCACTCTTCTTCTTTTCACCATATCACAACAACCAAAATATTAAAATTTCCGATCATTGATCTATTTTGAATCATATTCATGTTTTTTAATAAATGATAGACCCAAAAACTTCTCGTGTATTTACCGTCACCCTATCACAATTATTTCCCAAAAGATTCAAACAAGGATATTCAAAATAACAGAAAGGTTTCGGTATCCTCTAACGCCAATGTGTTACCACTTAAGAAAATACCGGAAAACTAGAAGATAGTCAATAGCCCACTTAAAGTTATATATGGGTCACTAGGTCACACTCATGCAGACGAACTCACATACAGACAAAAACTACGACAGACCCTATGCTAAAAGGACCTAAGAAAAACCTGACCCGACGTACTCGACTCATCTTATTATTAAAAAGGGAAAATACCTATAGATCATATCTAAACGTCACGCCTAATTATAAGAACCAATAATTCAATACTCCGTAAAAATTCTTCCAAAATCAGAATCACATGAAAATTAATCTGGTGCATCGGCCGGGAAATCACCAAACGTTAAGATCGCGAATAGCTTACCTTGTGACGCGTGTAACGATCGATGGATAGGTAAAGATGAAGTGTTAAAAATCGAAATTTTTTTTTTTTTGTTCCGAGAAATAGATTATTGATACAATAGGTAGCATATTTTGTATTAAATGGTCAGCGTTACAGGAAAATCAAACATCGAACTTTTTAGAAATTCATTTATTAGAACGAAATCAGATTCAAGCGAGTTATTCAGACCCTCTCATTTATAAAATCATCGAAATTAAGCGCCTTGGTATTATTTCAGGAAAGTAAGCATTCGTTTCATTCGCCTCAGATCCCGAGTTTTTCTCAAACTTACGTATATTAATTAAAATTAAGTGCACGAAAAATCGAGGTACACCGATTACCCGAGTTCTACCGATTACAGATGGAAAGGGTGCGCTTACTGCTTCTTCAGAAAGAAGTCGTGGAGCTAGTAGCACTGGCTATCCGAACATTGGAAACAAAAAGTAGAAAGAGTTGGCTCGATACTATAATTTTAAGTGCACGAGTATAAGTTCACCCCACGGCATCTGAAACAATCAAAACGACTTGCAAAAAAAATCATTAGAATGAATCATCTTTAAAATCGCTACTCAGGCCGTTCGCGACGAGACCTCAATCGATCTCAACCCCGATTTTTATGCTTTAGTTCATCCTAAAACCAAGGAAACGCCGGTCTAAGCTATCACCGAAATAGTTAGTAACGAAAGCTCAAGCAATTTTTATCCAAATTTTCATACTTTAATTCAACCAGAAATCAAGGAAACGCCAGCTCAAATCAATAGCGAAACAGTTTGCAACGAAATCTCGAATAATTCTTGTCCGGATTTTCATACTTCAATTCAACCGGAAATCAAGGAAACACCGGCTCGAACCGTGACCGAGTTACTTTACGGCGAAACCCCAACCGACTTTTTACTCGATTTTCATACTTTAGTCCAACTCGATCTCGAGGAAGCACCATTTCAAATCACTACGCAGCCGATTCGCGATGAAACCTCAAACGATTTACACTCAGATTCACATACTCCAGTACCATTTGACATTAAGGAAACGCCATTAACTCCTTCCTTACGCCCCACGGCAACAGCTAAATTACCGCGAGCCCAAGCTACCCCGTTAGATCTTCCTTCACCCCCCGTTGCTAACGATACATTGCCGGTATTAACCGATTCAGATTTCATATGTTCAAAGAAAATAAAAGTCAAAATTCGTAAAATTCCGAATACATCCAAAAAATTAGTAGATACGGCTCGATAGATAGAGCAACAAGAAGAAATTAAAAGAAACCTTAGACGCAAAGGAGATCCCGAAAAAATTCAAGACGCTAAGGTAAATTACGCGCAAAGTAAACTGCCAAAATGTACAATCTGCGAGAGAAAAAGTCATGAGACCCAAGATTGTCAACTTAATACAGACGGCAATAACCACGAACAAAGAGATGAAATGCTAAATAATTTGTAACGGTCCAGTCGTGCTCTACCGATTTACAATAAAAATTATCTCATTTTAATGCTAATCCTTCGTCGATAATAGCACTGGTTCATCTCTTGGACTCGAGAAAGAATTGGGTTAGTATAGGTATTCAAATACCTCTTTGTGTACCTTTACGTGTTGGGTGCGGTGTTTATTACACACACAATCTTATGATGTGTAGGTCCTTGTACACCTGCTGTTGGCCTAGTCTGCGTGTCGTGTGAGTTACTGTTTGTGAATATTAGGCAGGAAAGGGAAACAAATTCCTCTTACGACTTCTTGTCCTCGCATTGAGTAAAGAAGTGAAGTTGAATTTGGAGGGATGTTAGTAGTTTTTCTTACCATTGACAGTATAGCTACAATTTCTATTCTTGCATTAAGAGTTCGAAGTGAGTATAACTACAATGGGTCAGTAGAATCTCTACTATCCCTTTATCACGTATTGGATATCGGGATGAGCGATTTCTGAGTGACTTCTCTGTTTCTACTAAGACGCGTTGCAGGACGGGTACCTTCTTTGCATTAAAGAATCGTACCGCCTCCAAGATGTCTAGTTTCAGCTGATCCCTTTTTATTGTTAGTTCGTAAACACACACTAAACAATTAATTCACCACTCTCATTCACTTTGAGCAATAATCGATTTATTTTACACACGTGATTGTTTTCTTTTTTTATAAATGAAATTGAAACAAATAGTATCCTTCACTAATTTGTACTATAAAAGAAAAATAATATTTGCACTTTATGCTTTGTGTTTTATAAATGAAAAATACTACTACTAATTGTATGACTAACCGAAAAATGATATTAATCACACTTTATACAAAATATCTTTAATTGTTGTAATTTTTGGTTTTAAATGATGTTAGTTTTATAACACTATATCTATACTTTGATTTTGAATATGTTGCTTCAACGTATTCAGGAGTTTAATTTATATCACCGATCTTATCGGTTTGAGTGATTCGCGGAAACTGCACTCTCGAGCCTTCTGTTGCTCTCCTTTTATACAAATCATGATCCTCCTAATTACGTCTTGATTTTTCTAGATTGTTCTATGATTTTCTCTGAAATGTTCTATGATAATTAAACTATTACTTATTATTCTACTTGTATGGAAGTTGGTAGAATTTCTGCTGAGCTATAAATTTTATATTATTTTATATTAATGTTGATATGCTATTATATATTTGTTCAGTGTGATTATCGTCAGTCCTCGATATCGCGCATCAGTGGTATCGAGGATTGATTCGAATGTTCTATAAAGTTCTACGAGCTTCCAGACGCTTCTATTAGCTTCGGTCGGTTCTTTGACCTTCTATGAGCTTCTATTCAAAATATAAATGTTCTAGAACATTCTAAATTCTATAATCTATGTTTCATGACACATGACTCTCAGTCATGGCTTCACAAATTATAATTCGAGAAGTTAAGTTCCAAATCGGCAGCAAGGACTGCAGGCCAGTTATCAGAATAATTCAAAGGACCAATTTTCAAATCGCCAATACGGGCAGCCAAATTTTTAAAGCAATTATAATCAACGATATCAAGGGAATTATCAACCGCGCAACAATAATTCTAATCCGCGAAGTCAATACCCAAGTCCTAAACGAAATCAGGGGAATTATCAATCACGTAATAACGATTTGAATCCGCGAAGCCAATACCCAAGTCCTCAACGGAGTCAGGGAAATTATCAATCACGCAATGGCGATTTTAATTCACGAAATCCATATTTGAATCAACAACGAAGTCAAAGAAATTATCAATCGCGAAGCAACGACTCTGATCCGCGAAATCGATATTCCAATCAACGACGAGATCAAATTTTTAATCCAAGAAAACAACATAATTCTGACCCAAGACGGTCCATGGAACGTGAATCGTGCCGATACTGCAAAAATTTCGGTCATTCAATAACCGAATGTCGCGAAAGAGAAAGAAAGGAGCAATACAAACAAGAAATGCTCGGAGGCCACCAGCAGACCCAATCGCGCCGTTACAATGATACAGAGTTACCCATTGGAAGACGAATAAATTTAATCGAAAGCGAATTTTATGAAAAAAACGGAGCTATCGGGACTAGAGAATTTAAAGAAAATGACAATTGTAAGCTTTATTTTTCACGATAGGCTTTAATATTTGACCTAATACAAGATGATTTAATACAAGATACAATAATAGAGCTAGTTAAGGTATAGGTTCTTCGTGTAGCAGTAAATCTTTGGAAGTAGGTCAGGAAAAAATCAATCACAACAATTTTGTTAAGTGACGTGACGTATCGACCCTGATGAGGGCCCTCTTCTTTACTGAATCAGAGAAAAGGAATATAGCTAGCAATAATAGTGTACCCGCAAGAGCTTATGGTCTGCCTAAAATTCATAAACAAGGAATACCTTTGAGAATTATTGTTTCTTTCATCAACAGCCCAACATACTCTCTCGCTAAATTATTAAATCTTTGGATCAAGTCTAACGTTAGACCCCCGAGTTCTCGGGTGAAAGATAGTTTCACTCTAGTAGACCGTATCGAAGGTTTCCAATTACCCCAAGACTTTATTCTTGTGTCACTCGACGTGATTTCTTTGTTTACTAATGTACCTAAACATCTGGCTTTAGCCTCTGTTAAAAAACGTTGGCTGACTTGAAAGACAAGATCCCGGTCCCTCTAGATGAACTAATCATAGCGTTAAATCTATGTTTTGATGCGGCTATATTCAAGTTTCATAACATTTCTTATGCTCAAAGCTTCGGGCTACCAATGGGTTCTCCTCTTTCACTTATCCTCTCTGATTTAGTCATGGATGATTTAGAATCGTATTGTTTGAATAAGTTAGACTTTAAACCACCCTTTTATGTCCGTTACGTTGATGACATCTTAACAGCAGTTCCAAAAGATAAGGCGGGGGTGATCTTGTCTGTTTTCAATCAATTCCACCCGAGACTACAATTCACGCTTGAAAAAGAGGTAGATCAAAAAATTAGTTTCTTAGATGTACTATTAATCAATTCTCCTACTGGGATTAAAACCGATTGGTTCCATGAAAATACCTTCTCACCACCCAATGTCATACAAGATTGGTACCATTAGGAACTTAGTTAACAGAGGTTTGAAATTATCTAACCAAGAATTTCATAAAAAGAATCTAGACCTTATATTTGATACTTTACGATCCAATGGTTATCCATCCGGTTTTTTGACTAAACACATAGATATGAGAGAGAAAGCCCTGGAACGCTCTAACAATGTACGGTCCCTTGAGTTAAACTTGACATCTCAAAGATCGTTCATCTCTATTCCTTATGTTGCGGAACTTTTTGAGTCTTTGAACCGTATGTTCAAGAAATTCAATATTCAATTTGTAGGGAAAACTGATCGTGATTTGAGTGTGTTTTTTGACTCAGGTAAAGACCGTCTTCCTAAGGAAAAAAGATCTAATGCAGTGTATAGCATACCATGCAGAGATTGTAACCAGGTTTACATAGGTCAAACCAGCAGACACTTGCACACACTTGTCAATGAACACAAAAAAAACATTAACGAAAGTCACGATCGCTACACAGCTGTCACCCAACATATGGTCAGTTCGGATCATTTGTTTTATTACAATCATGTTAACATTTTGAAAGAGGAACCCCATTTGGGCAAAAGAATGATTTTGGAGATGTGCAATATTGTAGGCCATTCAAATTCGGTAAACCTTAGACAAGACGTACAAAAACTGAGTGACGTATATAAAGCTGTAATTAATTCTAGCTAGTGACAATTGGCGTGCCGATCAACTAGGATTGATATCACATAACTAAGTGGATTACAGCTCTACTATCTATTTGTTTTGGTTTGACTTTTCGTCACTCTTCCTGCTTCACCTAGATACGTCAAGTCATTGTTTGCTGTTGAGGTTTTAAAATTCAGAGATTTGGGATGGAGAAATGGGAAATAAGAAACTGTTTGTAGTTTACAATTGTTGTTGTTTTTCTACTGGTCCTACACCCTATGCGTTCATACGGTATTTTCTACGATTATGGTTAGTTGCATTTTATTTATGTTTAAATCTACGTTTATTGTTTCCTTAACGATCTGTACTTAACCTTGTTGGTTCTAAGCGGACATATTATATAAGTTAATCTCCTATCACGTACCTACTGTTGATACTTAGTAGTAAGATATACTGTTGTTCTGCAGATTGAATAAAAATAAAACTTTCGGCTGAAGAGGGCCCTCATCAGGGTCGAAACGTCACGTCACTTAACAAAATTGTTGTTATTGATTTTTTCCTGACCTACTTCCAAAGATTTACTGCTACATACTTCTGAGGTCAAGAATACTGATACATAGGTTCTTCGTCCGTTCGCGGCTAGACCGAGAATGCCCCTCCAGGCAGCCCAGCCCCCTCAGTGCATCCCTGCACTTCAGGCCCTATCCTCAGGTCCTGGCTCATGTCAGTTGACACATGCGTCAAGTGGTGGAGTTCGCTGGTATAGCCAGGACCCGGCGCCACGGTGTCGGGCCACAAGTAGGACTAGCTTTCACAATATTTATAAAAACGACGAGATTTATTATCAGACGAATGATCCTAAAACAGAAATTTCGAGTGTTTTTGAGAGCGAAGACGATGAAGACGACTGCCCTAACAATACATTTTTTCAAGATGACTACACATTTTCAACAAGCTATTCCACAAAGAAAATTCCAAATTCAATTTTACGCAAAGACAATGATTCCGAAGGTACGTTAAGTCAAAACGTTACTATTCAAGCAAGTAATTTTGAAGAGAATAATTCCAATGATAATTTACGCAAAGACAACGATTCTAAGATTATTCTAAATCAAAGCGATACTGTTCAAGCAAGCTATTTCAAAGAGAATATTTCTAATTCAATTTTACACGAAGATAATGACTCTGAAATTGCACTGAATCGAAACGATACCAATCGAGCAGATAATTTCAAAGAGAATGTTTCTAATCCAATTTTACGCGAAGACGACGATTCTAAAAATACATTATATCAAAGCAATCCAATTCAAGCAAGTTGTTCCAAAAAGAATATTTCTAATTCGATTTCACGCAAAAATGATGAAGACACGACTTTATAATTCGAGTAAACAATTCTGAAGAAAATATTTCTGATGTTTCATTATGTGAAGACGATGCAAACGATAATTATGCCACGCGCACATTTTCACAAGTGACCAAAGTAAATTACCCGGGGTAACTTTCAAGTAATCCCAGGAAATCTACCCACACAACAGCACGGTGTGCTAGGATCCGAATTTTTCCGCGAAAATAACGCGAAAATAAATTTTGAAAAGGGACGTTGGGAATACGGAACAACGCATATCCCGTTTTTAAAAAGAGGTTTATTATATAATAACTGTTACAAAAAGATTATAGACACTAATAGTAACGAAGAAATCCATTTCCGAGCAGGGAGCCTACCGTTTGTTTCAGATACGTTAAGGATGTTCCAGCCGTACAATAGTATACAAAAGTTTGAGGCCTGTCGGTACAGATCGAACGCGGGAACACATGCTCGTTCGAGTGAAAGTTGCTGCTGTTACTGTACACACATACCCTCATGCCATGTGTACGTATACACTCACACTAGCACAGGCTCGGCCGCCTTCTCTTTCAGCATTGCCACGTCTATCGAACTATAGCTCTTCGACTATCGAGTCAATGAAAAGACGATAACTTTACATTCACTTTTCTCGGAAACGATACGGTAAATTTTTTTCAGATTGGTAGACAATCATTGTCATATACTTATAAACCTAAGTCTAGTTTTTGAAGTAGATGTCAAGAACCGTTTGCGAGAAAATAAACAAAAACTACTCTTTTAGCTACCGCGCCCTATGCTTTACATGTTAATTTTTTGATTTTCAAACTTGAATGTCTCCGGTTCCGTACGGTAAAATAAGCTGAAATTTAAACCACAAGTAGGTTTTGTCATAACAAATCGATAGCACAAATTATTTTCCGATTTTCAAGAAATCGAAAATTGGCTGAAACATCCTTAACCTAAGCTTAAAGTCAGCATCTGTAGTTGATAAAACTTGTAGGGAAAATCGAAAGCTAGGAATAATCCAGGTTCCACCTAGAACGCGAAAAACTATTTGTATTGATCTCGAAAAAACTGATCTACGCGAGGGATATTTACCTATTTTGATAACAGGCCCTAAGGTTTACCCAGGTAACGCGATAGTTACAAATCGAAATAATAAAGCTTATCTTTACGTAATAAACGCAGCAGACAAACAAGCCATTCTAGCAATACCTCCGCAAGAAGTTCAAGAAATAGAAGAAATGATCAGTAATTCAGAACAAGTCAGAGAATTCATAACAAGCGAAAGGGAAATTGAAACAAAACAAGATAGCGAAATCGGTAAATTCAAAATGAGAGCTAAAAATAAAGAGAGGCTCGAAAATCAGGCAATTAACCGGGAAATCTTGAAGGACTAAGATAATTTGACAAATAAATTAAAAGAACGCAGAAGGATTACCAAAGATAAGGAAAACACTTGTAATAAAACTAGAAAAAATAAAAGTTCATCAGCAAATAAAAAGACAAAGATTAAAAATTTAAGCATCAATAAAAAGAAACCTACGATTACCGAAGCAAAAGAATTAAATGAATTCGAAGTAAACGACGACCTTATGAATGATCAGGAATATATGACAGATATAACTATAATAGATGGTACGATAAGCACAAGAGACAGCGACACTTCAGATAAGGAATCCGTAATCGACGAAAAAATTTGCATGACTATTTTAGATTCATCCCAACAAATCGAAAATAGGTTAGATATTTTGAGATCCCTTTTACGATTAGATCATTTAAATGAGGAAGAAAAGCAAAAAGTCGAAATGTTAATGCAACAAAATTCAGACGATTTTCATTTGCCAGGAGATTATGTATGTAGCACTAACGCGATAAAACTGAATTCTTACAATGGACGAGCAACCAATTAATACTAAACAATAATACCGTTATCCGCCTATACATAAAGAAGAAATTCAGAGGCAAATAGGCGAATTATTAGAATCCAATATTATTCAACCATCATCGCCCTATAATTCTCCATTATGGATAGTGCCTAAGAAACCCGATTCTAAAGGCAACAAGAGATGGCGAATGGTAATAATGACTATATAAATCATTAAACGAAAAAACATTGGGAGACGCGTATCTTCTACCCAACATTATCAATATAATAGACCAACTCGGAAGAGCTGGATACTTTTCTGTGTTTGATTCAGCGTCCGGATTTCATCAAATCGAAATGGACGAAACAGATAAAGGTAAGACCGCTTTCACAACACCACACGGACATTACAAAGTCAATAGAATGCCCTTTTGCCTAACAAATGCCCCAAGAACTTTTCAAAGATTAATAGATCAGTTATTATCAGGGTTACAGGGAATAGAAATATGCTCGTGTATCTAGATGATATCGTTCTTTATGCAAAATCATTAGAAGAACACCGACGAAAGTTTAATAAGCTGGCAAGGCGATTAAGAAGAGCAAACCTAAAACTCCAACCAGACAATTCCTAATGAAACAATTTTCAATGAAAGGTATGAACGAAATCAAATATTTCTTAGGAATAAATGTTGAACGTAAGGGAAATAAAATTACGTTAGATCAAAGTACATATCTAAAAACAGGTCTTAAAAGGTTCAATGTGGGTGACTGTAAACATGTTAAGATTCCTTTACCTACTAAATTAAACTACGCAGAATTAGACTCAGACGAATATATTATGATACACCATGTAAGAATCTAATTGGCTGTCTAATGTATGCAATGTTGTGTACACGTCCTGATTTATGCGTAGCTCTTAATCGATTGAGCAGGTATCAAAAGAAAAATAATAAAGAACTGTGGCAAAATTTGAAAAGAATTCTAAGATACGTTAAAGGGACATTAACACTTCGACTGATTTATGAGAAAATTGATTATAGAGACTTATTAACTGGTTATGTAGATGCTGACTGGGCAAGCAATAAGCTTGATAGGAAAAGCACTATCCCCCCAAAAGCACCTCAGGTGCAAAAACCTCGCGCCAAGCACATTAAAACGTTGTAACTAACAACAAAACTATCAACAAGACTTTGTTACCAGAATATTTGATGAAGTAGCATTTCGTCTACAAAAGTACTGAAATCAATAGACATTGCCAAGTACAATTTATTTTTTCACAATAAATTCCTGATTGTGACCTAGTACCTATTAGTGTTTGGTTGGTATTCACATATGAATATTCATGACATGCGTAACACTTTATGATATGTGACATATGTACTCATGAGAAAAGATTAATCCAAATTAAAATTGAGAAAAAAAAAAAAAAAAATTTGGAGTACGTGGTACTTGGCGGGCATTTTTGTAGATTGAAGATATATTACGTCTCGCGTATGTTACGATGTTATGTATCTTTGATGCTCCTAATGTTATGTACCACCGATGGGTCCAGGATTATGTACATGATACGTAGCAGGATTGAATATATGTTACGTCTCGCGTATGTTACCATGTGATGTATTTTTGATGCTCCTAATGTTATGTACCACTGATGGATATGAGACTATGTACATGATACGTAGCAGGATTGAAGATATGTTACATCTCGTGTATGATATGTATCTGATCCCTGCGAGTGCCCTAAATGCTATGTATCATTCATATATCTTATGCTATGTAAACTGTATAGTACGATTAGGAGATATGCTATGTATCATTTATGTAATACCGTTATGTAACTCGGATCTCTAATTGTGCTCTGATGGTTATGTATCAGTTATGCATTGGTTTGCTGATATTAATCTGGTATCTGGCCACTAGAATACAATCACTGAAATTGATCAATCGTTCATGAAGACGGTAATAATTGAGCTCATAGAAATAAGAATTTAGAATCTTATTAGCTGTTGGTATTATTAGAATTCTAGTACAATTATATTCCCAGACTTCAGAAAGTATTTATGAAAAACTGTCATCTAATTTTAATGATCTACCTAGGACGGCATAACGTAAATAAATCATAAACATTTCTTCATCAGCTTCGTAGGTATAATAATTTCCAAAATTAGTAATATACAGGCTGAGTTTTCTCCGGGGTCTGATCTGGGAGGAGCTTGAACGTGCTGAAGCTTTGCGAGTGTGCTATACGTGTGGATGTAAACAAATTTGGAGATAAAGATATCTGCTTTATAATCACACACTATTATTCTGAATCGAACAAGTATGAATAGAAGAAGGCGGAGCTTTAGCACGTTGAAGCTCCTCCCAGATCAGACCCCGGAGAAAACTCACCCTGTATATCCAAATTTTACAAATATAAAATATGCTATGAATGAATAGCTTCGATAATCACGATCGACGTGACATTATGTAAATCTCTCATAACTTCAATCTCGATAACCCCAGCAACCTGACATCTACTCTTATAACCTCAAAAACTCGAGAACCTAACGTGAACGATAAAATGGATATTTTTTAGAGGGCATCGAGGCTGATATCAAATGACAATTTTCTATTCCGCACTTTTTACATATTTTGTAGTATAAGCGTAATGAGAAATCATTTGACAAGGTTTTCAACTACTTGTAATTGATACATATTTCTTCTTATTCATCCGAACTGTCATTCGACGGTGCTCTCGTCTGTTATGTGCACACGCATGCGCAATAGGAGTGTTTTTTCCTTACACCATGAAGTATATGCACCACGTAATTATAGTCGAGAGCGACAACCCTCACTATATTTTTATCCATTTATTTTCCTCGCTGCCATCACTGAACTCTATGTCTGCGATGAGCTTTCTATGTTGCTTGCTGCGTTTAGGTCCTGTTGGGTGGTCGACGACGGACGAAATAAGTGGTCGACGACGGAGAAAATTTCATCGTAAATCTGCCCCATCCGATTTTAGAAGTTATTGTATCTCAGCTGTCGGTGCACCGATTGCCTTGGTTTTGGTCTCAAATAAAAGCTCTTTTGACCCTTGTCACAAGAATAAAACGTCGAGCCCGAGTATATTACCAATTCGGTGTAATATATGAAAATATTTCCCCCCACTCCGCTCAGAGCTGCCTCTCCGGTAAAGAGACTCGGGCGAGTCGCGCTTGGAAAAAACCTTTTTCTAATGTACTTGGCGCGAGACTCTACCGAGTCTCTTGATCGGTTATTTATTTAAATTATTTGATAAAAACACAATATGTTGGAATACAAAAAGGCAGAACTCAGTGGCTACGTCAACTACAGAAGCTGAATATATGGCACTTTATGAGGGTATTAAAGAAGCTTCTTGGTTAAAATCTCTGTTATCTAGTATAAAATTGGAAACGACTCAAAGAATAATTAGTTATGAAGATAACAATGGGTGCATCGCAATAGCTAATAATTCAACTGACCATAAACGTTCAAAACACATTGATATTAAATATCATTTTTCAAGAGAGAAAGTTGAACAAAAAGAAGTAAAAATTAAATATCTTCCTACAGGTAAACAACTGGCGGATGCATTCACAAAACCATTGCCTGCTATACAACTCTTGAACATCCGAAAACAGATTGGCCTGGAAGAATATTAACTTCTTGATATAAAATCAATACTTCCTTGATTTTCGATTGACTCTAATGTAATCTAAGAAACAAAAACAATATTTTTCTTATAAACACATGTGATGTCCGTATGGGGTCACAACGAGAATGTTGTTGCCGTATGGATAGATATTAAGGGGTTCGCTCCCGCTTTACGTGCGGGCGCACAACTAAGGGAAGTGGTATGGCAGGTGATTGAATGATTTGTAGTAAGTGAATGATACTTTATGTTCATTGATGACAAATAAACTCGTACTAGTGAATGGTTAGTGAAGAGTAATAAATGGGTGATTGGAAAGGAAGGGTTTTGAGTTAGGAAATAGAGTGTCGTTCTTGGAGAAGTTTGGTGATGATGATTAGGAATAAGGAAGATTGGTTTAGAGTGAAGAGTGAAGTGAATAGGTTGATGGTTGACGTAGAAGGAAGAAGTATCGTGGTGAGGAATTAGAGGAACAAGGTAAACTAGGGATTTAGGTAAGGTGGGAGGCCACGTGTAGCTGAGGATGCATCAGGCCACCGGATGCATACAATGTACAGAGAATTCAGCAAGTAGTGCCAAAACATAATACTCAGCTAGAAATTTTTTGACGGCTTAGTCCGATGCCCAGGAACATAGCCCTTGATTATCTACAAGATTCAGTGACGGATTTGGCAGTAAAAAATTATTAAAAATTGAAATCGTCCAATTTCGAAGCTATATTTTTATTTATCAAGTTTAGAGAAAAAAGTTTAAGACAAAAGTTATAGATCTCATCGTCTTTTACAAAATTGGATCTATGCAAAAATCATGTAGCGTTGTTGGTTTAGCCTTAAATTGCAACAAAAAATTGAACTCGATTCTTTTGTTTATTGCATCCAGGTCAGTGAATTATCAACGCCCACTATCGAAACTCACCGGAAATGTAGAATCATCCTTCCTTAAGAGAAATCCGCAAAGTTGACCAAGCTGTGTCGTATAGTTTAACAACAATGAATTTTCCCCCGAAATCCGTGCTTCCTCCATGGAATTAGTCACAGCCACCTGACAGATTGCGAAAAAATCGTGGTGGTAGTGTTTACCACCCCCTGTCAGAATCTGATAATAAAAATTGATTTTTTTGCAAAAAACCACGTTTTTCGCAAAAATAAAATTTTCGCTTATAAACAAATGGAAATATCTTCGTCAATTTCCGAACTACCGGCAATATTCTAAAAGGATCTGATAGGTCTTTTCGAGACGCTATTTAAAAAAAAAAATCATCCCTTAATCCTTATTAGAACCGTAGATACAGACATGTTTACCTATTAATCCGTAATTGTTGACCTAAGCAACATTTTCGGATGATTAAAGATCGTACGTGTTCTTGAAACATTTGCGTATCATCTACGATTTGTCTCATATGTCCCCGGAGTATTGATTTCATCGATACGACAGGTTGAATGCAGTCGCGCGGCACAATCGCGCTCGACGCCACACCGCTTGGTTAACAATTGGAATATCTCCCTTGAAAATTATCGTAGAAGCTTTGTTTTGTTTTCAAATTGGACTACTTTTTTCTTACGAATTAATAGGTAAACATGTCTGTATCTACGGTTCTAATAAAAATTAAGGGATGATTTTTTTTTTTAAATAGCGTCTCGAAAAGACCTATCAGATCCTTTTAGAATATTGCCGGTAGTTCGGAAATTGACGAAGATATTTCCATTTGTTTATAAGCGAAAATTTTATTTTTGCGAAAAACGTGGTTTTTTGCAAAAAAATCAATTTTTATTATCAGATTCTGACAGGGGGTGGTAAACACTACCACCACGATTTTTTCGCAATCTGTCAGGTGGCTGTGACTAATTCCATGGAGGAAGCACGGATTTCGGGGGAAAATTCATTGTTGTTAAACTATACGACACAGCTTGGTCAACTTTGCGGATTTCTCTTGAGGAAGGATGATTCTACATTTTCGGTGAGTTTCGATAATGTGCGTTGATAATTCACTGACCTGGATGCCATAAACAAAAGAATCGAGTTCAATTTTTCGTTGCAATTTAAGGCTAAACCAACAACGCTACGTGATTTTTGCACAGATCCAATTTTGTAAAGGACGATGAGATCTATAACTTTTGTCTGAAACTTTTTTGTCTCAACTTGATAAACAAAAATATTGCTTCGAAATTGGACGATTTCAATTTTTAATAATTTTTTACTGCCAAATCCGTCACTGAAGCTTGTAGATAATCAAGGGCCATGTTCGTGGGCATCGGACTGAGCCGTCAAAAAATTTCTAGCTGAGTATTATGTTTTGGCACTACTCATGTACATTCCGACTGGACGAGGAAATTATAGATAGGGTGACCGGATGTAGGTGAAAGATGAGGAAGGTGAAGTCTCGGACGTAACACCCCCCCGTTAAAGGGAACATAGGGGTGCAACACCTATGTGACCAAGGAAGTACGTGTGAAACGTGGATGTAGATTAGTATGAATTAAATGATACAGATTTCCTTATTTACTAACATTACAAGAGTTATAGTTCTAGATTATGTACTAGATGAATGTAACACTTGTGTAGCGTGAATTGTGTAGTGAATGGACCAAGTAGTGTGGCATAAGCCTTTATTAGGTCCGATAGTACATATGGTAAAGTGTATGATATGGCGTGATTGTGAATTATTCCGAAATCTAGAGGAGAAAAGGTAACAAGAGTAATTGAAAGGTTTTCCGGTACACTCGCCCAACCAGGGTATTCCCGAAATGTACAAGACATTATTGAGCGGGTGCATCGCTACATTTACGATCTTCTATGTTCTAAAGGTTACTTAATTAATAGAAATTCCTTGATATACTTGACCTAACCAAATTCGAACTTTTAAAAGTAGACTTAAATAATATTGAAGTTAAAGGTATGTTTTAATTCTATCTTCTAAGTTATCTATCGTTCTATCGTTTAAGTCTATTTCGTATTCGTTAGTCATTTTGTCCAATTTATTGAGGTGTTTCAGTAATTCTATCATTAGTAGATTTTTATCTGTTTGTGACTTTAGTGTTGCCGTTATTCCATTATAGAATTTTATCTGTTCGTCCATTTCTTCTATATGACTGTTAATATTATCTATTTCTTCCTGTTGCGTGCCTAGCATCGACTGTACAATGTGTGTCTGGTTGGCTAACAGTGTTGCTACGTGGTTCGTATCGTTAAATAACCTGTCAATTTGTTTATTGTAATATTCCCCGTCGCTGGCTGTTAGAGTTCCGTATAATGTTTTTTGTATGGATCCCGTAAAGTCGTACCAACCCCGCTTGGTGCGCGTGTGTGCAAGTCGTGCTAATCTACTGTGTGTTTGATCTGTTTCTTGGTATCCTAACAGGTTTTCAATTTGGTCTTCGTACTTCGATATGGTTATCAATCGGTTGCTTGCTAGATTAACGACGTCTCGAACATCACATGCTTTCCCTACCTCGTTACAGCGTTTATTGATTAGGTTGCAGTATTTCTGTAGTTTGTCCGATTCGTCCGTGAATTTCCGTATGTTCAAGAAGTTTACCAATTTCCATTTATCGGTGAATGTGCGTAAGTTTTCCTGCTACTCGTAATAGATGCCTGGGTTTCCCTTGAACCTTGAGACATCGTACGGTTTGTCGGTCGCGGCTGGACTCGCTAGGCCGGCCCTGTAAGTTATAGAGTTCAGTTCCCGTGGGCTGTTTTGGCGGTTCGGTGGGGACCTAACGCGGTTACGTCTCTACAGGTTTCCGATTCCTTTCGCGTTAATCGCGTTTTTATCGCTCTACGCTCTGAAGCTGATTCAGCGGTTTATAAACGATGAGGGCGTTCGCACGTCCCTGGCTTAGCGCGCAGCCGAGTCTTCACTCATTCGATGTTCGACCTTATTGCAAGTGGGGCTGCTTTGTAAAGAAGAACGAAAAGTTTCGAAAAGAAATGTCCGGGAACGATGAAGCAGTCCGCGTGGGGGTGTTAGTGGCGTCTTTCGACTGGCTGGGTGTGAGGGACATGACGCCCGACGCCTTCAAGGGGTGGTTCGAGGGGCAGTGGCGGCGGGTATACTGTGGGAAAGGGTTCGTTCCCTTCCTCGGGTCTGGGGAGGCGGTCTGCCCGGGGTGCTACTTCCAGTGGTGAGTTAGTTACCCGTCGGCGGGAGGTTAATATTGGTACTTCTTTATCTCTGTCTATTTCTTACGTTAGGATGGCTATCGAGTTTGTGCCCGGGATGTCTGAGGTGCACCGCACGGCGGTGCACATGGCTGGTCCCAAGACCTCCTGTTATCGATGTGGCCAACTTATCGTAGTCGTAGGGCCACCGGACGATTGTGAAGAGTGTACCCGGCTGAAGGAAGTTGTGAAGTACGTCGCGGAGGCGTACTACTCAGGCAAATATTAGCAGGGGAGAGAGAGAGACTGCCATGCCGTTATTCTAATTAGTTCTTTATTTGGTGTAACAATATATATCGAATCTAGTTACGATAACTGTGTGTTCATTTCCCGATTCCCTCAGTTTGATGTGTAATCTATATCAGGGGTTACCGGTTTCCGCAGCCAGCTTTAGTTTGTTCAGGTGGACAAGCTTGGTTTTGTTGGGTGTTAAGTAGATCTCAGCGTTTATCCCATCGATTATTCTTTTGATTACGTACGGCCCTTTATAGTGGTCCTCGAATTTTGTGCGGCCTTCATTTAGTAAGAATACTTTCTGTCCGGCTTCGAATAGATGTTTGCTGAGTTTAGTATCGTAATATATTTTCGATTTCATCTTCGCGTCTTCTAGGTTCCGAGCTGCCCGTTTACGTATGTCCGTTAGGTTTGTTAGTAGGTCGAGGATGAACGAGTCATATGTGTTGGTTCCGTGTATGTGTGTGTAGTGGGTGTGTGTATCGGTAGGTTTGCGAGTTTTCACTTATATACCTCCAGTATAAATTGATTTTCTGTGATTTGCGTTTCTATTCTGTTTCGTAGTTTTTCTATTGGGTCATGCAAGTGTGAGGTCTTACGAATGTGTGTGTCTTGACGCAGCTTCTTGCATGCTTTTATATGTATGTTTATTTCGTCTCTTCTTACAAGTTCTTTGCATTTGTAGCATTTTAATTGTGTATCTGTCGTTTTTGATGGTGTGTTTGGTGTGGTGGGTTTCTTAGTTTTGTATGTTAGTATTTGTGGTGTGAATATTTTTGGAGTTGGGAGTAGTGGATGTCGTTTTGTTGTGATTAATTTCGTCTGTGTTTGTGTCTCTATCCCGTTTGGTCCATATCTGTGTTTGTGTGCTGGTAGTCCAGGTGTTTGAAGTAAAGGTATGCGTTTGTCGTTTCGTATGGGTTTTTCCCTTAGCGCGCGGTTACTTGAGGATTCTGTCAATGTTTTTCCTGTTTTCCGTAATTTGGTAGGTATAGGATTCGTAGGATGGTCGGTATTTTGTCGAGCGCGCCGTAGGAATTGATGCGATAGTTCTTTGTATTTGTTTATAATTGTAGGTGTTCCGAAAAGTATTCTCCTATTGTAATCGGACGCTCTCCTCTGATACGGGACGTCGCAGCGTCCATGCGACGTTCCGGTAGCTCGTTTAAATTACCGACTAATTCTGTCTTTTTTTCTACCACGAGACCTATTTGTGCGTTATCGGTTAATGTATTCTGTCTGTAGTCTAAGTCTGCGTCGTTAGGGGATTGTTGTTGGGGATCGTATTATTATGGAAAACTATTAATTTATATTATATTATTGTAATTATATAATAGAAATAAGTGAAAGAAATGAGTAAAATATATAATCAAATATGTTTGATATGGTTTGATTGGGTTTTATTTGGGGTTTTCCCAATCCATAGCAACAAATGTCGGACCAATATTATTATCCCCAAAATGGCACAAATAAAATAAGACGAATGGCTATTAAATTGAATACTTTTGAGTGGGAGTATTGAAATATACAAAATGAATCACCCAATATCATATATCATATATTTCTAAACTGTTTAGTCTGAGACGTATTTCTCTGTATACTCTCTATACACTTCATTTGTATATATTACCTTCAGATAAGCCATATTGGAGGGCCTGTGGTCCTCCGGGACCAGAGTCCTTGTCTTTTATCCAAGTCAGTCTTTCTCCCGACTCGAACAAGACAAGTCTTAATAAATTGTGCTATATTAAATATAACACCCGATTTAATTCATTTAGTCAACCTTGCCAATTCCCATATTTCCAAAAGTTAGGAAAAACATTTGGGACCATTTCGGAAATTTACCCATCGTTCGGGATAAAACCAACAGTATTTTTGTCGAAATTAACAGGACCGAACACAATAACATATAGGAACACCGAGACGTGATCCACGATCAGATAACCCAATAACCAATCAATAAAATCCAACAATACCCCAAATTCCAGTCGCAAAAAATTAAAAATGTATTTGATACCTTTGTTCGAATCAATGACATATCACAAATGTAATTGAAATGTTTATTTCGAATCAATTACAAATTACAAATGTAATTGATAGCTTTTTTCGAATCAATTACAAATTACAAATGTAATTAACACCTTTTTTGAATCAATTACAAACTATAAATGTCATTGATAGCTTTTTTTTAGAAGAAATTACAATTTCTAAACGGCATCTATACATAATTCCGATAAAACATGGGTGATTTTGAAAATGCCGATTAGATTCGATTATAAATGGACGAGTCTGCAATTTTTGATTTTTTTTCAAAATGCCGTTTAGAAATTGTAATTGATTCGAGAAAAGCTATCAATTACAATACTAACTTATACTTGATTCGAAAAAAGGTGTCAATTACTGTTGAGAAATAGTAAATTTAATTCAAATGAAAGAATGTATGTTGCATGACGAAATACGAAGTAAGCACAACGGTCCAGTAAAGAATGCGGTTAAGCCGAGGGAAGAGCAGTATAAAAGGTGTCAGTTGTGGACACCCGAGAGCACTCACTAGGAGATGGTCGTACCTCCGGATCACAGATCCTGCTTCCATTATCTGGGGTGTTTCCTGGTGCCAAAATATGAAATACCTGCTATATAACTTCCGTGATTGGCCCTTCGTTCTTCCAATTTGCTAAATATACTGTACCGATGACCATTGAATGAATCTGGCTAATTACCCTAGCATAATTAATCGAGGTTTTGCGTTATGAGATTCCACATCAGAGTGAATATTTGTACATTAAATTATGTAATTTTTGCACACTAAATTTTAAAAATTTATCATCCTAGGTGGGTCATTCCATCTCAAATCGACCAATGGTTGGAATCGACCACTTTCGATTTGGATAAATTTTTGTCAGAAGTTTTTTTTTATCATAAAACGAAGTTCTGCCAAAGGTAACAAATTAAAAATTTTTCTCACGCAAGTTATGCGAAATTGAAATGTCATAACTCTTCGCATAACTTGCGTAAGAAAAATTTTTAATTTATTTTCTTTGTCAGGACTTCGTTTTATGATAACAGAAAACTTCTGACAAAAATTCATCCAAATCGAAAGCAGTCGATTCCAACCATTGGTCGATTTGAGATGGAATGACCCACCTAGGATGATAAATTTTTTAAATTTGGTGTGCAATTTGGTAATTAGCCAGATTCATTTGATGGTCATCGGTACAGTATATTTAGCAAATTGGAAGAACGAAGGGCCAATCACGGAAGTTATATAGCAGGTATTTCATATTTTGGCACCAGAAAACACCCCAGATAATGGAAGCAAGATCTGTGATCTGACGGTACGACCATCTCCTAGTCAGTTCGTAAGAATGTAGCCGTCATAATGACAGTGTGTGTAATCGTCGTTGTAACTTAGAATCAATTTCACTAATAAATATGATCTAAAATAAAACCAAATTAATAACCGAACCCATTATTTTAACAATTACATTTGTAACTTGTAATTGATTTGAAAAAAAGGTGTCAATTACATTTTCAATTTGTAATTGATTCGAAAAAAGATGTCAACTACATTTGTAATTTGTAATTGATTCGAAAAAAGATGTCAACTACATTTGTAATTTGTAATTGATTCGAAATAAACATTTTAATTATATTTGTAATTTGTAATTGATTCGAAAAAACGTTGCTATTACGTTTGGAATTTGTAATTGATTCGAGAAAACATTCCAATTACATTTGTTATTTGTAATTGATTTGACTGTCAATTACAAACTACGATTGTAATTTGTAATTTAAATGTAATTGGATGCTGCCCAACACTGCTTACGATTAGCCATCTTACCGGCTGAACAAAAGCTCTTGGTCGATTTCATATTTGACATATGGTTAAAATAACTAAATTAAGTAAAATAATGTAGCTCATGTAATCATATCTATATACCTATATACCTATGTTCAAACTCTCACTTGGAACCTTTAAAAATCAGATTCTCAAAAGTGAGTCATAAGAGAGTTATAAAAATAGTTTTACAAAAACGACAAGAACAATGAACAATACTCGAGAAACGCGGGTATGAAGTACCGAGCAAATCCGAAACAGATTATTACGACGAAAACAAACATATTTTACCCAAACAGTCAAACGGGTAATAAGGGAAAAAAACAATGACCAAACGACAAATATTCGAGAACCTATTTCAACACTTTCCGGACACATGCCAACGCGCTGGGCAGTCAAAGACAAAGAAGTAGCTACCTAAGAAAAAGATGGGTGCAATTTCAAGAAATGCACCGATGCACTACTACGTGCACAAAGGAGGGAGGCCCTAGGACACCTGCACCACTTTGAGTCCCCAAACATCGATGGGACCCCCACCGATCATAGGCGAAGAAGACTACTCCTATACTACCTTACTCCGCTTTGGGACACCCGCACCTCTGATTATCCTATTTAAGCCCCTGCAAGCTGAATGTCGCCTTCACATTGTTACAATTGGAAACCCACTTATTATTATAACAAACCTACTCAACGAAAACGCTTCGATGAAATTATTCTACGATTTAAAAGACTTAGACGTTTTTTGATGTTCCATTCTAACAATTCTACAAACTTAGAAAATTTTCCATAACTTCATTTAACTTCGACTACGGACGAAGACATTTTCTTTCATAAATTCATTTTTTTTACTTTTGACATTTTCAGTCAATTCCAATTTCAATTCAATTTAAATTTCAACTTTGATTCTTATTTTAACGGTTCCCACAGGTGAGAGTTGCGTGCAAACAGTTTGTGAATTTATATCAGTTTGAAATTCAATAAATATTGTTATAAAACTAGAAAAAGAACTTTATTGAGTCTAAACCTATTCTAATTCAACGACCACCTGCAACCAGCCACAGTCAGCCGCAGTTAGCAGAGCTTTACTTCAACAACAACAACAACAACTAAGGTAGGAAAAGTTTCGATTATTTATCAGAGTTAATGATCCTTTCTCTACCTTCATTCCTTTCCAAGAGTTTCATTTCCAATTAATAATAGGAAGGTAACGACGAAATTCAAACAATTTAATTTTATTCAAACAATTCATTTTAATTCAAACAATTCAATTTTATTTCAACAGTTCAATTAATTCAAACAATTCAAGCGTGATTCAATTTATTTAATTCAAACAATTTGAGTACGATTCCATAAATTTAAATATTTTAAGCGATTCCTATAATACGAGCAATTGTTAGACGAGAGCCAACAGAGTTAGACGAGATCCAGAAAGATAGACGACGACGACGACGAGAATATTCTCTCCTAAAAATCACTAGATTGATACCTTCCATTATACTTTAGTACTTAATCGATATTGGTAACCCACGAAACTACTGAGTGTACGTCTAGGTTCGGTCGAAAAGATAAATCCAGTTGCTAGTCTCTAGATTTGTCCACGAACGTCCGTCCCGACGTCACAAAGGCCTCAAGACACGACTTGAGGCCTAACTATGAATACCGCCCTTTATACAATTTGCAGCTTAGTGTGAAATTTACAGATAAAATTTGGCATTGGAAACGACATGCTGTATTAGATTTCCCCATACTGATGTGTGAGTGTATAAACGAAAAGCAGCCTTGCTTATTTCGTAGTCCAAAGAGATATAATGAGTCTAGAAATCTCATGCCGGCGAGCTCCACCGATACAGTTTATATGATACTGTTTATATTATAATTATAAAGATAAGTTTAGGGGACGCATTCCGTATGCAGATGCATACCAGAGTTTCTTAAAAGAATCAATCCTGTTGCAGGAGCAACGTGAACTAGAAGATGTGCCGTTTCGCGTATTCTTATTTCATACCCCAAAAACCATGAATATGCTGCGTAAAAGTTTCAGCCCATCAATTTGGGCACTCTTCTGTAACAAATGATTCACGCTCATAACCTATGAAAACCACACTTAAGCGGTGATTAAAAAATGTGAAAAAATAAGTTTTAAAAATTTCAGAAAAACTACAACACTTCTGCATTTGGACTTTGTTCATAGGGTACCCAGATTTCAAGTTTCGTTGACCCGAAAAATCGATCATTCGTGAGAATCTGATAATTACGACGAGTGTCGCTGAAGGAAAGTGATTCCGAAAAATCTAGAAAAATTTAGGTTTAATTCTCTCAGTAGGTACTTGAATTGGGTAAAGCGTGAGAAAACCGGAGGACGCCAAAGAAATCGGTGCTCGATTTGATATGAAACGCCCCATAAGTTACCATAATTAATGAAGTAGATATTTATACCCTATAATTTGGAAAATTGTATTCATGAGTTAACTGATAGAATTCGTTTCATACGACCGCGTTTCGAATCAAACGGTTTGAATAATAACAATCCTGTTTTATCAGAACATGTATGAATATTGCAACTGCGGGTTGATATAAACCGCTCTTGTTGGAGTTTATTCGCTTGTGATCGACGTAACACGCCGTTACTGTCGCAAAGCAGAATATATAACACGGAGAACGGCACGGACAGATAGAATGGATAGATACGAAATTCAAAGCATGCGACTTGCCAACTCTGCGGACCATGATTTCTTCATCCACATCCAGCATTCAGTCTGAGGTCATGATTAGCCTCTTTATGTCTCCGGTCTGGAAGAGGTGAGATTCACAGCACTGTCGTTGCTTGTAATTTGAAAACAGTAGTAGGTGGAAATTGTTTATCACTTCGTCAACCAATCTGTAGCTCTTATGTAAGTGTGGAGTAAGTTGAGTATAGTGTGCGAACTAAACGTGATAATTATGTTAATGTTTTATGAATTTCTGCGTGATGTTTCATTTCATTTTCGAATTCAGTGTTTCGCAGAGAAATTACGAGTTTATTAAATATCACATTTTATTCTAGAAACTGATGTGCAGATATCGTAAGAAGTAACAAACAATGAATTGCTGTTGAAAAAAACTCAAGACGAAGGCGTTCGCTGGTTGAAAGTAATTGTATCCTATAACGACATTCGGCTCGGATAAGAACTTATAATTTCGTCAATGTCAACTCGCGTTTGGACGGAGCGTCGTTCGCGCACTAACTTCCTAGATTGAATCTCGACGCACACTGCTGCCTCGACAGGCGAACGGGTAACCCCAATGTGAAAACTTGGCGATGCGGCGTAGAGGACAACGTCTGGTCAATCTCACTACATGCTCAGGGTATTATTATTTTCATTACTTCGACTATATTGTTACGAAATGGGGGTTTGAGTACTTCGTATTTAAAGAAGTGGGTCTCTGAGAGTATTAACAAAGTGAATAGTCGAATAAATGATGCTTAGAAATTGGTATTTTGAAGTAAGTTTGGTTGTATTAGAAATACGTGTGTTCAGTTTAAGGTCTAGAACAAGACTGTTATCACAATAATATCGTTGAGATAAGCAACGGTAGACAAAAGATATCTGTGAACATCTTCTATTTAAGATGACTACTAGATCATATGTGAACTACATATGAGGGGTGATACCACCTTCGTAACAATATCAACGATCTTGATTATATGGAATTAGGATTGAAGCTATGATGCTAAGGATACATTTAACGAATTTTACAATCTATGGTCATGGTTTTGAATAAAAAGAGAACATTTATCATCGGCAATCCAACACACCGATACGGTTTGAAATAAAATAAAATAATGTCAGCGCGTCCCCAACGTCCCGCAATAGACATAAGAATTATTATTCTTTTGGTCTGCTGATCACACAAGTAGATCGGGTCGATGTGAGATTGTGAAATTTCTAATGTAGCCGAGGCTATAGACAAGGTACCCCTCTTCGTGTTCTAAGAGATTCACTTCTGCATATGTTGAGTTTCACCACACTGACGTGTGAGTAATATACAGAAAGCAACCTCTTATCTTATAACAGATGTAAAGTTAACACTCGAACTGTCATTTATCGGGAAGGGATTAAATAAATCCAGTCGAGTCAATTGAATAAAATTCAGAATAAAAATCAGTGTTGAATGAACTTGTGCTAAAAGTCATAACTGATGAAATATCAGAAAATCCGAACAAGGAATGGCACGAGGCTGAAAGAATTGCTAAAACTGTCATATAGTTGAATATCTATCGGATTCTTTCTTGGGTTTCGCGAAAGCTGAATATACTACAAAGGAAGTTTTGCAGAATTAAGTTGTGATATACGAACGTAAGAGTCTTGCTACGCAATTAGCGTTAAGAAAGAAGTTGCTTGTTTTAAGGCTTCAGGCTGAGACATCTTCAATGAAACATTTTACCATATTTGATGACCTGATAACTGAACTATTAGCGGCAGGTGCTCAGTTGGAAAAAACAGACAAAGTGTCGCATTTGTTGTTGACTCTTCCTACTACATATGACGGAGTGATAACTGCGATTGAAACTTGATCAGAAGATAATTTAACTCTGGCCTTTGTGAAAACGAGACTTTTAAAAATAATGGCAAAAACAAGCACACAGAAAGAAACAAAAATACGGAAGAAAACAAAACAGCTCAAACTGTTCAAGATAATTATGGTTTTGCTTTTCTGACCGGGGAATATCATTCAGAAATCGTCAATAAAAACAAAATTACATTTGTTCTGGACTCCGGTGCATCAGACCACCTGATCAACAGGAAGGATTTATTTGATAGTTGTGTGGAATTGAAGAACCCAATGCAAATATCCGTTGCGAAAAATGGTGTCTTCATAAGTGCAACTAAGAGGGGCATAATTAAAGGGATCAGCAATATGGGAGTTCAAAGAATCATAGAAGATGTTCTGTACTGCCCGGAAATCCCGTATAATTTGCTGTCTGTGAGGAAAATGCAACACGCTAGAATGACAATCATCTTCCATGACAAAGGTGTTGAAATTAAAAGTTGTGGTAAGACCATTATGAAAAGTAAGCCTTTGAACAATTTAATTGGTATCGATTTTATAGTAAATACCAATACGGTAAACTCTATTAGTAGTACCAAGATTGGTCATTATGAATTTTGGCGTCAAAGTTTGGGTCACATTGGCAGGTTTAAATTCTTAGAATTGAAGAATAGAAATATGATTGATGACCAAGAGCAAATAAATAGAGTAATACCGAATGACAATTTGTGCGAAGCTTGTATAAACGGTAAACAAGCACGATTACCATTTGAAAAAGTTAAAGACAAAGGTCATATTAAAAGACCGTTATTTGTTATACATTCTGATGTTTATGGTCCAATCACTCCTTCGACACTAAATAACAAAATTATTTTGTATTATTTGTTGATGAATATAGTCATTATTGTGTCACATACCTGATAACGTATAAATCAGATGTCTTTCCATGTTTTCAAGATTTTGTTGCAAAAAGTAAGGCTCGCTTTGGTTCAAAAATCGTTAATTTATACATCGATAATGGTAGAGAATATTTGTCTAATGAGATGACAGATTATTGTTTGGGAAAAGGCATTAGTTATCATTTAACAGTTCCACGAACCCCTCAATTAAATGGTGTATCAGAACGTATGATCAGAACAATAACTGGAAAAGCTCGTGCAATGATGATCGTGAATGACTTCAACTAAAGCTCTGAAAAAACCTAAAACTCCATATGAATTGTGGCATGATAGGAAGCCAAAATTAAAATATCTGAAGGTTTTTGATTCTACTGTTTATGTACATAATAAAACCAGAAAAACTAAATTTGAAGAAAAGTCTTGGAAAGGTATTTTGATTGGGTATGAACCGAATGGATATAAAGTGTGGGATGTGGAAACTGCTGAATTTGTTATAGTGAGAGATGTCATAGTTGATGAGGCAAACTTTTTAGTATCTAGGCCTGTAGTAAAGACTGTTGGGGTTAATGTTGAGAACCGCCATGATGAAACTGATGCATCTGACGTATGGTCAAAATCAGTAGAAAGGTCTAGAAAATCTGATAGTATTAAATCATATGATGATGGAACTGGTGCATCTGACCTATGGTCAAAATTAGTAGTCGAGTCTCATAAATCTGATAATAGTAAATCAGATAGATTAATAGGAACACCTCGCAAAAATGCCGAATTAGATAAAAAATCTAAGGAATCTGTTATTGAAGCAGGTATACCCAATGAGCGTTCATCTCAAAATAATCAAAATAAAAAACAAAAATCACCTAAGCCAAGAAGGAGTGATAGGATTAAAATTCGTCCCACTATTTCTTATAATGAAGATAATGTAGATGATTATTATCTCTTGTTTATGAAATCCCTAGTTCTTATCAAGAAATTGCAAATAGGGATGATAGAGCTCAGTGGAAAGAAGCTGTAAAAGATGGAATCAATTCTCTTTTATTCAATTGTACATGGACTTTGGTATCAAAACCTGAGCGGCAAGATATTATTGATTGTAAATGGGTATTTGGTATCAAAAATAATGAATTTGGAAACCCATCAAAATATAAAGCTCGACTTGTTGCTCGAGGTTTTAGTCAAGAATATCTGAAAGATTATGATGAGACTTTTGCACCAGTTGCTAGAATTTCAAGTTTTAGATTCATTATGGCATTTGCTAATCAAATAAATCTGTGAGTTCATCGTATGGATGTAAAAACAGCTTATCTCAATGGAATATTACAAGAGGAAATTTACATGAAGGTACCCGAAGGTGTGATAAGTGAAGAAAATCAAGTCTGTAAGTTAAATCCCCCCAAAAGCACCTCAGGTGCAAAAACCTTGCGCCAAGCACATTAAAACGTTGTAACTATCAACAAAACTTTGTTACCAGAATATTTGATGAAGTAGCATTCGATCTACAAAAGTACTGAAATCAATAGACATTGCCAAGTACAATTTATTTTTTCACAATTAATTCCTGATTGTGACCTAGTACCCATTAGTGTTTGGTTGGTATTCACATATGAATATACATGACATGCGTAACACCTTATGATATGTGACATAGGTACTTATGAGAAAAGATTAATCCAAATTAAAATTGAGAAAAAAAAAAATTTGGAGGTAGTGGTACTTGGCGGGCATTTTTGTAGAAATTACAAGAAAATATAAATTGAACTATTTCAATATTCTTGTAATAATTCACCCAACAGCCCGCCAAGTACCACTACCTCCAAATTTTTTCTTTTTTCTCAATTTTAATTTGGATTAATCTTTTGTCATAAGTACATATGTCACATATCATAAGGTGTTACGCATGTCATGTATATTCATATGTGAATACCAACCAAACACTAATGGGCACTAGGTCACAATCAGGAATTAATTGTGAAAAAATAAATTGTACTTGGCAATGTCTATTGATTTCAGTACTTTTATAGATCAAATGCTACTTCATCAAATATTCTGGTAACAAAGTTCTGTTGATAGTTTTGTTGATAGTTTTGTTGATAGTTTTGTTGATAGTTACAATGTTTTAATGTGCTTGGCACAAGGTTTTTGCACCTGAGGTGTAATGCTAACTACTTAAACGGTGTAACTATTACTGAATCAAGAGAATTATTTCCACCGGTTTATGTTCATTTCCTCGTTCGCGAATTTCTACAACGAAATTAGCATTGCAAATGTATTGCGCAATTGGGTAGGCTATAATCACAGCATTTGAAGCAAAAAACAATTTCCTCAATACTTACTCAATAATAAATAATAATCTTATTGGTCGACTGATAATTCTTAATATCTGTAGTATACTATATGTGGGAAAATTTGATTGTACTTGGTAACGTCTATTGATTTCAATACTTTTGTAGATCAGCTGCTACTTCGTTGAATATTTTAGTAACGAATTTTTGTTGATATTTACGTTTTAATGTACTAGGCGCAAGGTTTTTGCACCTGAGGTGCTTTTGGGGGATTTCATTACTTTTTGTAGACGTTTTGATTTTCTTGGCTGTTTCTGTTAGATGTTATTTCTCTCATGATGTTATTCCAAATCTAACTGTTATGAGTTCTATTGAAAGAGTTCTACTGATGAGGCTGTGTTGTTATCGATGACTGAAAAATGAACTGCAATAAGAAGCCTTGACCCCTATTAGCATTACTTTTACTGTAGATATCATAGACTTACTTTCGATATAAATTCAAAGTCATGTTAACGTAATTATGTATTCGGTAGACTAACAAGGAGAATATCAGACCTCCAAGTTATAGATTTGAATCAAACTTCTGGGGGTGTTTTTTCTAATGAAACCATGAAACCAGTGCTGTTCCATTCATTCCAATGAACTCTTGTTTTCTTCAGCTCAAAGTTCTGGCCTTACTGAGCAATTCTTGAATTTGTCTGAAAATATTTGAAAAAATAAAAGAATTCAGCACCTAAAGAGTTGAAGATGTAATTGGGCTACCTAATTGTGATTATTTTGGTAATTCAAGCTTGATCAGCATTCGAGCCACGGATGATAAAATTATAGACCTTTGTACCCACACAGCACAAGATATCCGCGGGATATCCTAATCATGTCCTGCATATCCCACAGATATCTCAAATATCATGGGGACATCCATGGGATATCGCATAAGACTTTACACCGCATCGGACGTCCTCGACACGTCCTACAATATCTCAAATATCCTCACTGATATTTAAAACGTCCTATGGATATCGTAAGATATCGCAACCTTCTAGACACGTCCTACGATATCTCAAATATCCCCAGTGATATTCAGGACATCCCACAAATATCGTAAGATATCACATACAATTTGTATCGCAAAATATTGTGCATACTAATTACACAGGTCTGCAATGAAATCCTCCTCCAGAACAAAAAAAAAAAATGAATATGAAGATTTTAATGCACCAAATCCATATCTGCTTTCCGTTTTTTGCTATCACATGTAGATTTTGTGATATGATTTTTTGTATATTATTCAATATTTAGAATTTTTCGTGTTTTGTTTTTGCATTTACACTACTTTGATATTTTTGAATAATATCTGTACATACAAAACCAGTTTGAGCTAATAGCTATCAGCTCAAACTGGTTTTGTATGTACAGATATTATTTAAACCTATTTTACCTGTGTACTATGAAAAAGAAGAAAACTACAAAGTAGCTAGAATTATACTGTCAGATAGCTTTACTGACAACTATTATGTTCAAACTTTTTAACTTTATAACTTTTTTGTAATTATTGTCGCTATCATAAGTATTTGCTTATAATTTGTAAGTAAAAATAGCATTCCATTAAAAAAAAAAAAAAAAAAAAACATTACATGAAGTGTATATGTGGTACATATTTTTTTTTTTTTGCTATATTTCCATTCAAGAGCATCAAATGTAATATTATCATGCATGAAAATAATAAGGAGAAGAAAATTTTTTTCTATTGCAGACCAGTGTTATTCAATACAAATCGATTTTAAGAACTGTTTCACGTTTTTTGCAACCTTTTGCGAATTGTAGTCAGCCCATTATGAGACATAATTTATTTTTTGATGTCTTATGATATCTTGGATATTCAAAGATTTCCAGTATAGTGCACCGATATTGTTCATAATAACCACCAGGTGGCGACCAGACCGAATTTCTCTCGCTACAAGATCGCCCTTACCATTTAGTATGCTCGAGTCATGAGCCACTTTATCATACATATTTTTATATTTCATATATATCATGCTATAGCCAAAGTTTGCATAAACACGGTTCCCTCACGGAGTCTTATGAAGGTTACGTCCTTTACTTCGCTAGCAGCGGATAAATTAGGAAATATCGAAATGATATCGGGCATACATCCTGGGATATGCAGATGATATCCTGCATGTATCGAGCGATATCCAGATGATATCCACCGGATAGCTCTATGCTGCGTAAGATGTACTGACAACGTCATTGAGAGTTCCTGAGGAGATCGTGAGATATCGCACAAAGACATCCTCGGGATATTGTGGGACCGGCCCTTTGTACATCCTAGGGATATCCATAAAATATCTAATGTATATCACGGGATAATCCATGGACATCCGGTAGTTTCTGAAGTGATATCCTGAGTATATTCTCAGGATGTCTCTGTGCTGTGTGGGTAGCTTATGATTCTGACTTTGAAAGGATCACTGCTTACCAAGAATTGTCGACAGAGCTTCGAACTGACAGAATAAAGTTGAGAGAATGTTGAAAAAACATCCACAAAGAAAATTGTGGAAAATCCAATTTAAAAAAAATTTCACATAATATACTGTAATATTCAGTTGTTGAATAATCATACAGAAAAGTGGACACTATTCTTCAGATTGTGTCACATTGATGCTTTTTTTAACATCATTTCGAATTAGTACTGTCAAGTTACACTCAGTCAACTTTTGTTATATGCAGCGAACCTTTCGAAGACAAAATCATGGATTACGGAGGACTATAAGTTCACCATTGCAGGGTCGAATGCTGATCAAATTAACTTGAACTAGTAAAATGATCACAATTACATAGCAAATTACATCTTCAGTCTTTTCAAGTGCTCGAACATTTTTTCCTCATTATTTTCAGACAACTTGAGAAATTGCTCGGTGGTACCAGAACTTTGAGCTCAGAAAAAGAACGCGAGCTCATTAGAATGAATCGTACAGCATGGGTTTCAAATTTTTACCCAAGGATACTGCGTAGTGAGAAGTACATAATCCAAATAGCGTCATAGTGCTAGTGGCCAACCAATATTAATCTAGTATCTGGCCACGACAATTCAATCACTGAAATTGATCAATCGTGCATGAAGACGGTAATAATTGAGCTCATGGAAATAAGAATGTAGAATCTTATTAGCTGTTGGTGATATTAGAATTTTAGTACAATTATACTCCCAGATTTCAGAAAGTATTTATGAAAAAATGTCATCTAATTTTAATGATCTACCTAGGACCGCATAACGTAAATAGATCATAAACATTTCTTCATCAGCTTCGTTGGTATAATAATTTGAAAAATTAGTAATATATATCCAAATTTTACAAGTATAAAATATGCTACGAATGAATAGCTTCGATAATCACGATCGACGTGACATTATGTAAATCTCTCATAACCTCAATCTCGATAACCTCAGCAACCTGACATCTACTCTTATAACCCCGAAATCTGGAGAACCTAACGTGAACGATTGAATGGATATCTTTCAGAGGACATCGAGACCAATATTAAATGACAATTTTTTACTTCGCACTTTTTCCATATTCTCCAGCAAGCGTAATAAGAAATCATTTGATGGTTCGAAAACGTTTTCAGCTACTCGTAATATTTTTCTCATCTATCCAAGCAGTCAGCTGTCATTCAAGAGTGCGTATAACTATTTCGGTTATGTGCACGCGCATGCGCTGTAGGAGTGTTTTTCGTTACACCATAAAACATATGCAACTTGTAATTATAGTATAGAGCGACGGCTCCTACTATATTTTTATCCATGTAATTTTCATCCCGGTGATGGACTTTCTATGTTGATTATTGCGTTCTGCCGACGGAGAAAAATAAAGTGGTCGACGTCGGAGGAGACGAAAAATTATCGTGAAACTGACCCATCCGATTTCGGAAATTATTATTTCTTAGCTGTTGGTGGACCGATTGCCTGGATGTTGGTCACAAATGGTAGTTCTTTCGACCCTTATTACGAAAATAAAACGTTAATCCCCGGTATATTACCAATATGGTGTAATGTATAAAAACATTATCCCCCCACTCCGCTCAGAGCTGCCTCCACGGTAAAGAGACTCGGGCGAGTCGCGCTTTTTAACTTCCCGTTTCTCTGATATCAGAGAAAAGAGGAAGTTATTGTATTCACCCCGGAAATGAAAAGTTGAGTTTTCACGAGATGTCGACGTTTTGAAGTTTGGAGAATCATCTCCGATCATTTTCAGATGGACGTCTGTGCGTGTGTATGTATGCATGTATGCATGTATGCATGTTTGCATGTATGCATGTATGCATGCATGCATGTATGCATGCATGCATGTATGCATGTATGCATGTATGCATGTATGCATGTATGCATGTATGCATGTATGCATGTATGCATGTATGCATGTATGCATGTATGCATGTATGCATGTATGCATGTATGTATGTATGTATGTATGTATGTATGTGATCAATTTTTTTGGCCGACGATATCTCGAAAATGAGTAGTTCGATTTTGATCAATTTGGTCTCAATCGACGCGCCTCTTCGAAACTTAGAACTGATTAGATTTTGGTTTCGATCGGTTTAGTGGTTTTCGAATTATTTAAACAACATAATTCTGAAAAAAAAAATAAAAATCATGATATCTTGAGAATGGATGAATGGATTCGAATGAAAACTGGTATCACAAGGTTGTTCGGGGCGCTGATTACGAATCTGAAATCAATTTTTTTTTTTTTTTTTTCTTTTTTTTCGCCTCACCTATGAATATTTCGGTCTACTTTGACCGGTTGTCGTAAAGATTTGGGAGTATCGTTGGACCGATTCGAAAGTTTTTGGCCCTCAACTTTTGAGAATCGAAGCCTCTATCAGGTGAACACAGAACTTGAAAAATTAGAAAAATTTCAGTCAAAACCGAATAAGTCTGGCAATTTTCGTAATATCTAAAAAGTTCTATGTTCAACTGATAGAAGCATCTCTTCTGAAAAATTGAGGACCAAAAATTCCAGAATCGGTCCAACGGTGAACCTGATTCTTTACGACAACCGAGTAATTTTGTATTTTTATTATATATTCAGTGTAACTTCTATTAAACTCAAAGTAATATTCAATGTTAAATATGGACAATGAGGATCGAACTCTCCCCCAACTCCATGATTTTTTTGGATTTGATCAGACTCAAATTCGCTGTAAAATATCAATCACTTCCTTATAAAATATTGACCCATGTAAAGGTGTAGATACCCCCTTAACTATTCATACCTTCAAGACAATGTTTTTGTGCAATGACTTTCACAAATTTTATGTCATTCTTGAAAGCTTCTGCGTTTCTATTCATTAGTAATACTTCATTATTATTTATTGGATCAATGTCAAATACATCAGCTGATATATGAGATCGAATTTGATCGTTTAATCGATTACATATTACGCGTAACGTTACTGACGCTCGGCCGTCACGCTCTCAGCATTTCACTCCCCATACCGAGGCGCCCCATAAGAAGTTTCAATTCAAAAACGGGTATTGCCGTGGGACATCCGGTAATACCGAAGTTCCTTATGTTATTTTTTGCCAAATATTAATTTTAAATTTTGGTCAAGGTATATTGTAGAAACATACATACCGGTATATACTCGAATGTACCCTATATAACGACATATCCTCGAATATACCCTATATATATACTCGGATATACCCGACATACCGATTTATACTCGAATACACCCTATATAGCAACGTATACTCGAATACATCCTATACATCAACATTTACTCGAATACACCCTAGATACCGAAAGTATCACACGTTAATATTGAATACTGCGTTAACTTCACGTCATGACAGAATCATTGTTTTGTTTTTTTAATATTTTTTTTATTCCTTAATCGCGCGTTGGTATTCGATTCAACGCTAACATCACGTCACGGCATAATCGGCGAGTTTTGTCCTGCGTTCGTTAAGGATAGTTTTCGTTCCAAACCACCCCAGTGTATAATTTCTCACTCAAAATAATAACGCACGTTTCAAGACAAATGTTTATTAACTAGTGGTTAACTAGTGGTTAACTGGTGGTAACACAGGAGAAAGAGCAGAAGTGAGTATTGCGATAATTAAAAATTTCAGATAATGATGTGACGGTTTGAGTATAGCGAGAAATAAGCGCGTCGCTTTATTTCATTTTTTTTTTTCATTTCAGAAACAGTTCACAGTAACAACAGCATAAAACACTATTTGTGATAAAAAAAAAACACACGAGCCCTACTTCTGCTCGAACATTATGAGTAATCATTTCCGTCTACATAAAACGAGTAAATCGCACAATTCATAGATACTTTAGACAATTTTATCTACGAAAATAGTAATGCGAGGCAGGCTGTTACGGTTGTTTACATAAACCTGAACTGATGAAATTTGTGATAATAATAATTAAATAATAATAATCGAATTAATTATTACCTGACATAATCTTGAAATAATTCGGCAGGGAGCCTGATGAACGGCTTAATTATCAATGAAGTAGAGTAATAACATTTATACTATAGTGAAAATAGCGGAAATTAAGAAATGAAAAGGAATGTGCTCAGTGTAGCGTTAGGTTTCGTAATTATCCTTTCAGACCAAAATTACGTGAGTGAGAATACCGAAGGATCTAAAAAAATACAAGTGAAACAACATATGCATAGTAAAACTTCAAGTTTATAGCAACTATAAATATTCCTCAATTCATGAGTGAACAGACTGAACAACAAGTTAGATAAAGCGAATAAAGGTAATGAACAATCTGAATGACAACGACTGCATAAAACACGCGCTGCGACTGATATGTTCGGATAGATTCTTCAGGATCTACGAGCTCGTCTTCTATTCGATGTCCAAATCTAAACATTTATACTTATTTGTTTGTTTCTTTGTACTTCATTTGATTCACTTAACGATTATAATTCAAAATGAAAACGAAAAAGAAATCGCAAAAAACAATTAACGAGAAAAAAAAGGATCGTCGGAAGATTAGTAAAGTTGTCAAGGTCGAAAACAAAATTGTTACTGAAAATAAAAAAATTAAAAAAAAAAAACAAGAGAGAAAAAAAAATCACAAGAAATTGATGAAAAGAATCCGTTCATATGATAATTATAAAACTTTAGAAAATAAAGGAAACATTGAAAGAATTAGAAATTTGAGAGAAAATGAAGAGTATAAGGCCAAAGAGAAAAATCAAAATATTGATAGAATTAGGAAGTCGAGAGAAAATGAAGAGTATAAAGTTAAAGAAAACGAACAAAATATTCATAGAATTAGAAAGTCGAGAGAAAATGAGGAGTATAGAGTTGAAGAAAACGAACAAAATATTGATAGAATTAGGAAGTCGAGAGAAAATGAAGAGTATAAAGTTAAAGAAAACAAACAAAATATTGATAGAGTTAGGAAGTCGAGAAAAAATAAAGAGTATAAAGTTAAAGAAAACGAAAAAAATATTGATCGAATTAGGATGTCGAGGGAAAATGAAGAGTATAAAGTTGAAGAAAACGAACAAAATATTGTTAGAATTAGGAAGTTGAGGGAAAATGAAGAGTATAGAGTTAAAGAAAACGAACAAAATATTGATAGAATTAGGAAGTTGAGAGAAAATGAGAAATACCAAGAAAACGAAAACGAAAACAACATAATGAAGAACCGAACTTTGCGACAAGATGATGAGTATAAAATGAATGAAATTAAGAAAAATATCGAAAGAAATAAAATTTTGCGACAAAATGAAGATTATAAAGAAACAGAACAACAAAATGATACAAGAAATAAGCAATTAAATAGGAATATAGATTTATTGCGATGTCGAGAAAATTTCTCTAACAATCTGAGGAAATATATGAATGACAACCCATTAGCGAAATTAAAATCGATATTTATTGATGAACGTGCTGCAACACCATCATTCATTTGTTGTTGCTGCGAAGGTTTATTTTTTCGTCGTTCCGTAGTGAAATTGAATATTGAAAAAATAGTGGAAAAAATCGACGAGAATGCGTTAAAAGAAATAATCAACTACACATCTGGTTTCATTTGCAATACTTGTAGAGATTATATTTATAGGAAGAAAAAGATACCACTATTATGAACGAGTAGTGGTTTACGATTCACGGATATTCCAAATTGTCTCAAACAATTAACAGATTTAGAAGAAAGAATGGTTGCTCCGATATTAAACTTCATGCAAATTAGAGCTTTAAAACCATACGCATTAAATCCTCAACTAGGTTTAAAATGCAGCGTAGTCAATATTTTAGTAGAAATAAATGATATGCTACAAATATTACCGAGAAAATTTGATGAGATGAACACAATACAGGTGAAATTGAAAAGAAACATTGACCATAAGAGTCATTATATGTTCGAATCTATTAGGCCGGGATTGATATGTGAAGCATTGAAACATTTAGCTGCAACTCCGTTATACATGAAACATAAAATTGAAATCGATCGAGAATATTTAGAACGTTATGAGAATAGTGTTGACAAAAAAATTGATTGTGAGATAGGTTTCATGGATATGAAGGTCAGAAAGAAAAAAGTCACTAGTAATGTAACGTTTCGGCCCAAGTTGAGGGCCCTCCTCAGACAGAAGTTTTATTCACTGTTAAATAAACACAAATTACGATAGTATAAACAACTCCAACAGTTCACTTGAAAAAAATTTTTTTTTTGATACATATAAAGCGAAGAAACAAACCTTAAAAATACGTGTAAAACAAAAGTGTGCATAGTGACAATTGCACTGGGATACGCAACTCCCAACTGAACATCTTTAAGATTAAAAATTTAAAGAGACAGAAACAAAGCAACGGATGAGTAATCTAATCCTCGACGCTCGGTGCGAAACTGACTGTAGACAAACCTATTATAAGATAGTACCCACACAGCACACAGTCGTCCACGGGATGTCCTACGGATGTATTTTACGTCCGTGGCAGATATCCCGTGAATATCCTGATAAGTTCCATCGACATACACGGGATGTTTTGCGGACATCCAGATGTCCGCTTTTCTGATATCCGTAGGATTGTATTATGGGATAGCCTGTGGATAATTGTGAACGTCCTACGGACCGCGGTCGTACGTTATGCGAATATTTACCTGTATCCTAGGCTCATCCATATGGCGTTCATCGGATGTCAGGTTTTTATATTCAATCGATTACAAATACATAGTAGGAACGAAGAGGGGAAGGTATTTTGATCAAAAAGGTTGACGAGGTTTGCATTAAACACAGTGCTCTAGTCTTTGTTGGTCATAGACCCTTCGTAATACAAGTGTACGTCAAGTAGACTTGAAAGGAGTCTTTCTTATTAAAAGCCAGTTTCATTTCTGAAGCTACTATTATATTAAATAAGCCCAGCCTAATCAAGTAACAAAGTTACTTTGCTTGCGAGAGAGGTTTCGAGCGGGCGCCGCGCCGCGGTGCTCAGCCGCGGCCGTCTGACTCTGACCGCACGCAAGGGGCTATGGCATATACGGGGTGAGTTTTTTAAAGTGTTACAAGCCAATATCTCGAAAACTGATCACGATACGAACAAATATTTCGGATGAAATTTGTAGGTTAACGAGAGAGAAAGAACATAGTGTAGCAAGATCTTCATTAGGTGGAGACGCCAAGGCCGGGAGAAGGTCAACTTGGTTTCATTTTTTATGGAAACCCATATTTTGAAATGCCTAAGTTTGTTCTACTTGAAAAATCAAACAACTTTTGTGGAAAATATTTTTTTGTGAGACACCAATTTCTTATGATATTTAGCTGAACAACTAGAGATCTTTGAACTTTTAAAGATGTTTTAACTTTAAACTTCACGATACGACCATATGATATCGACGTAGCGCGTGTACTCTAACTAGCTACTGATGATTTTGACGAAACGTATGTATTCGAGATATCTCAGAGATGTTGTGTACGGCCGAGTGAAATGGTAGGATATCCTACGGATGTTTCAATGATCCTGGACAAATATGGGATATTTGTAGGATATCCGATAGGTCCTGGATATACGTGGGCTGTATAAGACTTAAATAGGACATCCTGTAGATGTTCTGTGCTGTGTGGGTATATGTAAGACAAGAACCAGGCAAACAGAGAAGGACATCGAGCAAACAAGAGAGACCTTCGTAATCATATGATATATAATAGGTGAAGGTAGACAAATATGAACTAGACGATAGAGAAAGAAATACAGATAGCAGCTAATTCACATTCTTTAAAAGAAGATTGTAGGTGTTACTGAGATGTTCTACATCCTGTCTTCGATTAACTGAGTTATTATGTCCCACAATATTACACATCTCAAGCAGTAGACGTTTGTAGTACTTAGACTCTTCGCAAAGAATGCTGGTACTACCAAAATCAAAAAGGTGGTCGTGAGTCAACATATGAGATGTTAGCGCGGTGTGTCTATCTGTATCCTCCTTGTAATTGTTTTTATGTTCTAAAATACGAGTCCGAAGGTGTCTGCTTGTTTGCCCTATGTATACAGAATTACAATCTCTACATGGAATTCGATACACTACGTTCGAACGCTTATCAGACGGTAACCGGTCTTTACCTGAATCAAACAAAAACCTTAGATCGAAAGAATTTTTTCCCACCAACCGTATATTATACTTGCTAAAAAGTCTGTTCAATGACTCGAAGAGCCCTTGGACATAAGGGATAGAGATAAAAGTCCTCGGGGAGACTAGACTAAGATTTCCCGAGGTGCTTTTATTATCCAAATTAGTCGACAAAATACGTTTGTGTCTCAAATCAATATGTTTCTCTAAAAACCATGACGGGTAGGCGTTCGACCGTAATGCATCGAAAATGATACCAAGATTCTTGGTGTGAAATTCTTCGTTCGCTAATTTAATACCTCTATCAACCAGGTTACTAATAGTTCCAATTTTGTATGACTTGGGATGGTGGGAGTCATAATTCAAAAACCTCTGAGACCAAGTAGGCTTGTGATACCAATCAGTCTTAAGGCGCTTTTAAAGTCGCTAGAAAATGGCGGCGCGGGCCCCTATCTCCGCGGTAATGCAGAGCTTCGTACCGAGGTACCTCCGCACACTGCTAGGTAGCGCGGAGTTCGGTACCGCGGTACCTCTGCACACCGCTAGGTGGCGCAGCACGCATCTGCTAACCGACTTCAGGAGTAGAAATCTGATTAGCCGATGCTTGCCGCATTATGAAAATTCGTGAGTCTTTCACGACAATGCCCATCAGCATCGCAATGTATGCAATCAATTGCACAAAATCATGATCCGATTACCTCGGAAAGTATTTACGTACATACATAAATGTGTGTTGATTCAGTATTCAACGAATGTCAAATAGATAATGAACCAAACTTTGATTTCATCTGAAAAATTCTTTCACTGTTATTTTATCTACGACAAGTCGATAGAATTAATAAATCAATACAGAGATTGAAAACTACGGATTTCCCATACAACTGACGAGTAACTTTCGTTTGTCGCTCTTTGACAGAGCAGTGCTTACTAGTGAAAAACTTATCTCACCGCTAATACATCTAGGACAGGGCCGTAGAATTCATAAATCAATACAGAGATTGAAAAATATAGATTTCCCATACAACGGACGGGTAACTTTCGTCTCTCGCTCTTTGACAGAGCGGTGCTTACTAGTGAGAAACTTATCTCACCGCTAATACATCTAGGACAGGGCCATAGAATTAATAAATCAATACAGAGATTGAAAACTATGGATTTCCCATAGAAATGACGAGTAACTTTCGTCTCTCGCTCTTTGACAGAGCGGTGCTTACTAGTGAGAAACTTATCTCACCGCCAATACTTCTAGGACAGGGCCATAGAATTCATAAATCAATACAGAGATTGAAAGTATGGATTTCCCATACAACTGACGAGTAACTTTCGTCTCTCGCTCTTTGACCGAGCGGTGCTTACTAGTGAGAAACTTATCTCACCGCTAATACATCTAGGACAAGGCCATAGAATTCATAAATCAATACAGAGATTGAAAGTATGGATTTCCCATACAACTGACGAGTAACTTTCGTATCTCGCTCTTTGACAGAGCGGTGCTCACTAGTGAGAAACGTATCTCACCGCTAATACATCTAGGACAAGGCCATAGAATTCATAAATCAATACAGACATTGAAAGTATGGATTTCCCATACAACTGACGAGTAACTTTCGTCTCTCGCTCTTTGACAGAGCGGTGCTTACTAGTGAGAAACTTATCTCACCGCTAATACATCTAGGACAGGGCCATAGAATTAATAAATCAATACAGAGATTGAAAACTATGGATTTCCCATAGAAATGACGAGTAACTTTCGTCTCTCGCTCTTTGACAGAGCGGTGCTTACTAGTGAGAAACTTATCTCACCGCTAAATACATCTAAGACAAGGCTAGAGAATTAATAAAATACAGAATTAATAAACATAGAAATGACGAATAACTTTCGTCTCTCGCTCTTTGTCAGAGCGGTGCTTACTAGTGAGAAACTTATCTCACCGCTATTACATCTAGGACACGGCCATAGAATTAATAAATCAATACAGAGATTGAAAACTATGGATTTCCCATAGAAATGACGAGTAACTTTCGTCTCTCGCTCTTTGGCAGAGCGGTGCTTACTAGTGAGAAACTTATCTCACCGCTAAATACATCTAAGACAAGGCTAGAGAATTAATGAAATACAGAATTAATAAACATAGAAATGACGAGTAACTTTCGTCTCTCACTCTTTGGCAGAGCGGTGCTTACTAGCGAGAAACTTATCTCACCGCTAATACATCTAGGACAAGGCCATAGAATTAATAAATCAATACAGAGATTGAAAACTATGGATTTCCCATAGAAATGACGAGTAACTTTCGTCTCTCGCTCTTTGGCAGAGCGGTGCTTACTAGTGAGAAACTTATCTCACCGCTAATTACATCTAAGACAAGGCTAGAGAATTAATAAAATACAGAATTAATAAACACAGAAATGACGAGTAACTACGTCTCTCGCTCTTTTACAGAGCGGTGCTTACTAGTGAGAAACTTATCTCACCGCTAAATACATCCTATACAAGGCTACAGAATTCGTAAATTGATACAGAGATTGAAGAGTAATTAATAATGTAATGAAGCGAATCCAAAATAAAGGTTCGCATTTCCACAAGGTCAAGTTGGCAAGCAAGCCGAAGTTGCAAGTTCTCACCCCAAAGCAGGGCTGCGGTCCACGTTTGTGGCAAAATATTCCGTTACATTATATGAAAAATGTAATAAAATCTATGGATCACTGATCCCTGTCGACAATTAGTCGAGTTACAAACAAGCAGAGCTACAACATCTGGCCCCGAAGCAGAACATATTCCAGAAGATTCAATTTCTCATTCGATTCCTATAAATGAATAAAATCAATGGATCAGTGAAATTAATCCACAATAAAGACTTCTGTCGAAAATCAATCATCCTTGCCCTGAAGCAGGATAGTCTATGTTTGTGAAAAATTATTTTAACAAAATCTATCTGAAATTGGATAAAATCTATGGATCACGGATCAAACAAAGCGACAAGTCCTAGCCCTGAAGCAGAGCGGTAGTCCACGTTTGTGGAAATTATTCTAGTTTTATAAAAGTATGTAGATTCATAAATCAATAATACGAACCCACCGTGGATATCCCTGTCTTAACTGATTGACGTGTCAAGCAACCACAGTTTTGCCCAAAGTTGAGCAATTATTGTTTGAATAGAGATAAGTTATTATCCGAAATATCCCAAAGTTCCGTCCAATGCCAAGTAACAATCCGCGATTTATCAGAAGCATTGATTATATCCTCTGCTTCGTTGCATGTTCTAGCACGTTGTGCTGTTTGAGGTTAGGCGGGAGTCGGCTGCAATCAGGATCGTAAATAATTTCAACGAAACGAATAGCAATAGCGAGGTCAACTTATACATCTGTACTTCGTAAAAACTTAAGATCGCATAATTCTTTAGTAATCATGTTACCTGCGTTGCACTAAGAACAAACAAACAGCTAATCGCCACAACGCGGCACGTGTTTCCAGAGCCGGCATCGCCTGTCACGACTCACGAACGCTCTCGTCTAAAGCGCGGGAAATACCGTACCACGTGGCGTATTCGCATTTATTATAACTATTATAGACTCATTGACTGAAGATCTAGTCAACTCACAGTGGATTTCACCCGTACCTACAATTGCTAGAATCGTTAATTTCTTTGTATTTCACCAACGAACGAAAAAACCATAAGCAATACGGACCGAAAAAACAAAACCACAAGTGAAACACTGACGAAATTCTAATTTTTTTTTGGCGAAATTTGGATTTCTAATTTGACAATCTTCACTACGATGCAAAGACAAACTGTGAATTTTGTCGAATTTTTTAAACTAGCGTCACATCATTCGCGCGCTCCGCGCGCGGTAAAACCGGGATTCAGAGTCTTTGTCTTGTATATTCTTCTATCCTCGTAATCCTTTTACAGCTGTATTATTGACGATTGATCTGTCTCAAATGAATAAATAAATCACAAGTCATGAACGGTAAGTGACACAAAAAAAATTGTTGAACAAAAAGATAGAAAATTTAATTACCTACTAGAAAGGTTGTTACAATTTTTTGCCTAAAGTGCACGATAACGGTGATATAGGCAGATAAAGTTTTTCTCTAAATGAAAGATATGCACACATAGGTCGATACAGTTTTTCTTATAATGGCGCCACTGTATGGGACGAAATTTGTAAGGATATTGTTTACTTATATATGGGGCATTCCAGCTACAACCGAGCGGCCATTACCTTCATTTATATTATTCATTTTTTTTTTCGTGACGCCGATTTTTTTCAGTTACTTTTCGACAAAAAAAAACATACGTATTTCACAAAAAAAATTATTTTTCATCCTCTTCCGTTTCAACAACCTCCAAAGTAGAATTTTTTTTCGCCTAGTGTATCTTCCGATTTTTTTCAAATAAATTCACTAAAAAGTACATTAAAAACCGCAACTTTTGATCGCTATCTCATCATGAGAAAATCATTTTTCTATTTTTTCTATTGGTATTAAACTGTGAAAAATGTGTTTTTATTAGTAAAAAGGAGCAAGTACACAAATAACGTTGTTGATGCTATTATTTATTGAATCATAACTGGTAAATAATAATAATATTTATTAATTAATAAAAATAATCCTTTTTTGATCCTTAATTATTACACGTTTTTAGTAATCCATCCTTCGAATTTGGCATACCAATATCGTTATTGTCATCGAATAGGTACCCAAAAATTACCGCACCGAATGTAAAACAATATTCCACAGACAGGATAGATACTCTCGCTATTAACTCCGATCCCGACAAGTAAGAATCATGGTCGTCATTTTTGTGTACAACCCTACGCTAAGCTCTGCTATCAATGTATGTACATACAATTGATTTCCATAATTTAACACCGCATCAATAGTGTTTGACGTCCATGATGTAACCGGATTGAAAATTGCCATGGATATTGATACTGCGGCGTTAGCCGTGCACTGCTTTCCTCTACTGAATTGTGGGAATCTAACGTCACCTCGGTGAAATGAACCATGTATTAATACAAGTTTTGTTAACAACACACATAATTATATAAATCATATTTTCTGAATCATATTTTATTATGTTACTGCATACATCAATACTAAAATACTCCTCACGAATGTATTATATATAGAATAGAATATTTAATTACCTACGAAAAGTTATCGATATTCCCTAAACTGAGAATGACAGATTAATTCAAAACAGAAGACACGATCACATATCTGAAAGTAAAAAATTCAAACCGCCAATCAGCAAACGAATAAAATACATGCGAGATTTCGATTTACATGCGATATTTCGAGATTTCGAGAATCCTGGGTCACGGTTTTTTTAAGTTTGGACAATCTTTGAACTTCGCAATTTTATTTGTCATAGGTACGGAACAAGGGCGTAGCCACGATAGTGCGGGCCCCCCTTTTATTTAGTCAAGCGACAAATAATTTTGGAAAAGAAGTCTTGTCAAGGCATAGCCAAAACCTCCGTACACTAGTCCTGAAACAAGATTTAGATTGATTTCAATCAAACAATTTTCCAATAAGTACTTTATATCACGTTTTCTCGTTTTTGCCCTCCCCTGGAGAAAATCCTATAGCTACGCTCTTGTTCCGGAACGCACCTCTGACTGATTTGAGTTCAGTATACTGCAACGATTCTCGGGCAGATTTTCAGGTGCCTCCCACACCTATGCTATTGACTTTAGACATATGCTCTCGCTGACTTTTTTGTGGGAAATTTTATGCACTACAAGATTGTTCCTATACAATTTTTGTCTATCTGGCACGGTACTCGCAGCGTTCAGGGTTACAGCTAACGGCGCGCAAATTATTCATTATTTTGTACGGTTTTTTTTCTTAATTTTTTTTTGCACTCTTTTGCAAACTAATTTTTTGCGCTTAACTTGGATTTATGATCAGTGGATCATCCCTTACACGTCAATATATATTTTTTTTTCGTCCTGGAATTACTTGCATATGATGCCTAAAATCGGTCTAACTCGACCGGCCTATGCACATACACATGTAAAGCAGGCCAGTAAAGTTAGGTTAGCCTATCTGCGATCTGTCATTGATTTTCTGCTAACTGTCAGTCGAGTAGGTTATGTTTGGGACCCGCGTAGATTATTCGAATTCATTTTTACTCTCTTGAAAAATTGTCAGCTATGAATAAAACGAGTAGAAATAATACGCTGAGCGTAGTTTTCAACTCCGAATTCGAATTCATTTATCCTATCTTCAAATGCTAGGTTATGTAGCGGCCGGGTGAGGTTACGCCGTCTGCGATCTGTTATTGATTTTCTGCTAACTGTCAGTCGAGTAGGTTATGTTTGGGACCCGCGTCGATTATTCGAATTCTTTTTTGCTCTCTTGAAAAATTGTCAGCTATGAATAAAACGAGTCGAAATAATACGCTGAGCGTAGTTTTCAACTCCAAATTCGAATTCATTTATCCTATCTTCAAATTCTAGGTTATGTGACGGCCTGGTTATGCTACGCCGTCTGCTGTTGATTTTCTGCTGTCAGTCGAATGCGGTTATGTCGACTATGGTTTGCCTTCTCGTATAATAAATAAAAGCAACGCTATTATTTCAATTACGATTCCGAATTGGGTCGGGTTTTCTACCTATTTCTGACAAAAAATCAGGCATTTTCAAATATAGATGACAGAAAGCAATTATGTCTACGAAATTCTGAAATCGTGGTTGTAGTTCACATGATCCCCACACAATTAGTTTGTGGCAGCACGTGCCATCATAAATAGTTGAGAAAGTATCACCAGCGCTGCCACGATGTATCCTTGATGCATGCGTATAATGTCGGTACAAAATGTCGCCAAAGTGAGATGTCGGTGTTCTTCGTAATCGAAAATCAGATTAGCTGCCGTTTTGTCATTTCAGCATCAAATCTTACGGGAGTGGGCTCAAAATTTGTGTTTTCTCAGTGCCGAGTGGCATCATACCGGACAGTGCGATTCATTCAGTGCAAGTGTTCAAATTTCCATCGTTTATGTGGTTGATTATCAATCTGCAAAAATTTTTTCAAAATTTTCGAAAAGTAAAAAGTCGCTCCACTTTTTGCCAAAGTAAGGCATCAATTGCCCAATTTTTATTCTGATTGTTTGAGTGGCGTAGGAGTTTTGGCTCGCCGCGTTTTCGAGGTGTACAGCGCGACTTTAATATCCCCTTAATGCCTGACGCTCCGTTAATAACAACCACATCAAGGAAGTTAATGACATTGTTGTTTTCCTTTTCAAGAGTGAATTGAAGTCTAGGATGGTAATTGTTGAAAACTTGCAATATCAAATCAATTTTGTCACGAGGAATGGCAGTTAGAATGTCATCAACATAGCGGAAGTAGAACGGAAGGTCAAAATCAAGTTGGTCAATGCAGTGTCCCTCAAGGTCATCCATCACCAAGTCAGCTAAAATCGGGGAAAGTGGAGATCCCATCGGTAAACCAAAACATTGTGAGTAAGTCACATTGCTGAATTTGAAAATTGAGGCCTCGATACATAGATTTAAGGCAGAAACCAACTCATCAAAAGGAATCGGAATCGTGTTAGGTTGCCTAGACAATCTAGACTTAATAGCTGACAGTGCCAAATCACGGGGTACATTTGAAAACAATGACACTACGTCCAAAGAAACCAAAATGTAGTTCGCAGGTAACACAGTGCCTCTAATCAAGTTCACCAACGCGAAACTATCCTTTACCCTAGATGTCGGCGGGTTCACATTAGATTTAATCCAGTAATTCAAAGTTTTGGCTAACGAGTAAGTTGGGCTGTTAATAAAGGAAACAATGATCCAAAAAAAATTGATTTCATTGTTGAGGATGAAGATAATATTAACCCGGCAAAAACATTGCAAATGTCAAAAATTACCGCCAAGTACAAAAATAGTTTCACCGTCCAAAAATTCGAAATCATCAGTCTCTTTATTTCAGCGACAGATCACAAACATCACTTTTTCATATAAAACAGTACAAAAACCTTGTACGTGAAATCAGACAACAAAGCCAAGCACTCCCATGGTTAATTTCCATATTTCGAAGTCTGTTTTTCCAATGTTATTCAATGGCAATGGATGGAAAACCAATAGATCAATCGTTACCTTTGACAAAACAGCATATCGGCGACGGGAAATATTGCTGAAGGAAGTTATCTCGGATGACGATACAAACTTGGCGGGCATAGATTGTTCTGAAAATGATCAATTGCTCTCGTTTTCTGGTCTGTCCTTTCTAGCCACTCTGTGATGATCACACCGACGACACTGTTCGGCAGATGATCAAAGACTGTTTGAACTTTTATCACACTGACAATATGTATTAACTGAAACTGGAATATATTGAAATTAGACTAATAAATAATCAGTTGAATATTGGTGACAAATTAGACATACGCATCGTGCCAATACTTTCACATAACGTAACGCCTTTCACAGCCAGAACTAATAAGTTCATGAACGGTGGGCTTGGCAATCGGAGTTTTGAAGTGAAACTTCTTTTCAGCCGGTTGGTAGGGTAAGCGAAGCGCGAGCGTAACGAAAAATGCAACGGAAGCGGGGTCCAGGGGCGAAGCCCCGGGGGGGGGGGGGGGGGGGGGCAGAGCCCCCCCAATAAGAAAAGAATTTGTTTTTTTTTTGTTAGTATGCATGAAATTCCAAAATGATAGGTATATATATTTATGTATATATACAGGTATATATAGGTATATGTATGTATATATAAGTACATATAGATATATAAAGGTATATATAGGTATGTATAGGTATATTATCCCTCTATCTGTGAAGTTTTTTATCTTAAAGAATGGTTCAATTCCAAATCAGCATAACTTAATTGCACCATCGCAGTCAAGAATTATGCATCTATCGTCTACCAGATTTCACCTATAGTTACATTATGCCAAAATATAAAAATATCAAACCCCTGAAATACATATCCTGGCCCAATCCATTATTGGTACAATGGGCTATTGATTTTTCTAACGTCTCCTTGAATGTTTTAACTGCAGTAAATATAGATCAAATTGCATCGATTTTTTTGTTAGACAATAACGAAGAGAGTAAAGGGTATTCTCTATCCAAAGATACACTGATTTCTGATTTTATCCCACACTGCAGGAATTGATCATTTTCAGAACAATCTATGCCCGCCAAGTTTGTATCGTCATCCGAGATAACTTCCTTCAGCAATATTTCCCGTCGCCGATATGCTGTTTTGTCAAAGGTAACGATTGATCTATTGGTTTTCCATCCATTGCCATTGAATAACATTGGAAAAACAGACTTCGAAATATGGAAATTAACCATGGGAGTGCTTGGCTTTGTTGTCTGATTTCACGTACAAGGTTTTTGTACTGTTTTATATGAAAAAGTGATGTTTGTGATCTGTCGCTGAAATAGAGAGACTGATGATTTCGAATTTTTGGACGGTGAAACTATTTTTGTACTTGGCGGTAATTTTTGACATTTGCAATGTTTTTGCCGGGTATTTCATTACTTTTTGTATTTTACAAGATATACAACACTGAATTCTGCGTACAGACATATGCATAGACAACTATTACTAATAAGACACACACACCTATATTTGACACATACGAAAATTCCGCAATTTCTGCAATGAATGACTCTGCTTTGATCACATTTTAAAACTTTCAAATCAAGTATATAGTTTAAGAATTTGTTTAAATCTACATAAATTATGCGCGCAAAACCATACTTTCTATGACAATATTGACGATATTTCGAAGATTTGGCTAGTAGTCTAGTATCGTGTCCGATGCTTCGTACAATCCGAACCGGATCCATTCATTCGTTTGTGAAATATCGTACCTGCTAGGTTTTTTTTTTTCTATCATTTTGGGGGGGGGGGGGGGGGGGGGTACATGCTACGAAGAGAAAAATTTTAGCAAAGTGGTAAATTTTGTAGCATCACTCTAAGTGCTCTCTCATTATTGTTTTTATCAAATATTTCATTAATGTTAGAACCCTGAAAATTATTTCGCTTCTTGTAGAATAACATAACTACCGCAATGGCACGATGAACAATTCGTGCTGACTATGCTTCTGTGTTTGATAGTTGTTAGGGCTCAGTAGAAAGAATATAACTATAGTGTTCGTTCGTTAAACTGGTGAATGAGCAGGTGACGGTTAGACAGCTCATGAAAAATTCAGATTCAAAACACTTATAAATAAAGCTTCTTTGCTTCTTGGTTTTCTCGGGATATTTATGGTCTTATTTTTCATGGCGATTGCAGTACTTATCGAAATATTCATGTAGTAATAATAATTATAAAAAGCAAACGAAACTTCGGGTCTCATTAGATAAAATATTTAAAAAATTTATGATGAACCACTTGAAGTCGAATCAAAAATTCGAACCTTCGCTAGAAGTTTTCTCTTTATGAAAACTAACTTTTAAGCAGGTAATGTCAGTGAAAAAAAAAAAAACATGAATGAAAAACAATACTACGCACCGTGCACGTATGTGCGATTTCATCATGAGAAACTTGGGAATAAACGAAGGAAAAATAAATAAATAATAATAATAATAATAATGATAATATCAATAATATATAACAACAATAATAATAATAATGATAATAATAATGATAATGATAATGATAATGATAATGATAATAATGATGATAGTAATAATAATAATAATGATAATAATAATAATAATAATAATAATAATTATCTCCAGATATCGTGGTCCCGAGACACATGCATGTATCTATGTGCATACGTATATAAAATAATTAATATATTGTTAATAACTTTGGTATGCGTGGTCGATTATTGCTCAAAAACAATAGGGGGCGAGATTTCGGTGTCACGAACACCCCCTCCAAATTGCAAGTTCATAAATGCAACGGTTCGATAGATATCGTGGTCTCAAGGAACGCGTTCTGCAAGGAAGAAGAAGAAGAAGAAGAAGAAGAAGAAGAAGAAGAAGAAGAAGAAGAAGATTGTGTTTTTCGATCAACTTTGACGGTCAATATCTCAGGAACCGCTTGATCGATTTCGTGCAACTTTCGCCAGCACGGTCAAGTGGGGTTGACCTTGGGCCTCTATAAATTTGATGACAAAATAATCAGTGGTTCAAAAGATATGACACATTTTTTACAAGAACAAGAGCTTGCTCGGGTAAATGATTCGGGGCTGCCGCGCCGGCCTACGGGTACTTGGCGGCGATTCGCTGCCGCGAATCTTGATTCACGAATCCAATGTGGACAATAATGAAAATAACATTGGAAACAATATTAATAATTATCAAGAAATGTCCAACGACGCAATTATCAACCCATTTGAAAAAATCTATCATCGTTTAGACCACCAGACTCAATCTGGTAAATCAACTGATGAATTTGACTTTGATCAAATAAATAACGATGAAGTATTATTAATGAATAGAAACGCAGAAGCTTCCAAGAATGACACAAATTTTGTAAAAGTTATTGCACCCAGCCAAAATAAAATTCCTTTGCCCTGGCATAAAATGGATGATTTAGATGAGCTTTGTTTTCCAAAGATTTTCGTGGGTCACTCGTTCAACGTCCCCAAATGTGTGTCGTACACAAATCGTATAAAATCGGAAGCCAGACGTCATGATCGTAGATCGTGTATACCAGCAAGAATATTATTTATGGCAAAGAAGAAATTGGAAATGACTTGTTTGGCTAATGTAAATGTATGTTTGAGAAGAACAAGGAAAAACCACTCGTATTACTGCCAATAATGCATTAAATGATAATTTCATGAATAATTTAATAAAATTCGACGATGGTTACAAAGTGTTAAAATTAATTAGATCTTCACCATCATATTGGGAAAGTAAAAAACCAATAAATTCATGTTTTTCTTAAAGCAAGAGAATAGTATCTTTGGCGAATATACGGTTGAAGATAGCTACGAACGTGTTGAATTCCAACAGCGTGGCAGTCCACATGAACATATTCTGTTATGGTTAAAAAATGCACCAGAATATGATCAGAATGATCTAACAAAACAACAGGAATATATTAATTTTATAGATCAATTTATTACCTGTAAATACAACGCAGATGATCCGTATATTGATTTTCAAGTTCACAAACATAGTCACACGTGTTACAAAGGGAATAAGGAAAAACAATGTAGATTCAATATTCCGTATCCAGTGATGAAACAAACTATGATATTGGAACCCTTGCAAGAAGGAGAAGTGGCACCAAAATCGTACAGCGAGATTAGAAATTTAATGAATTATTTTTACAAAGAAAGAGACGTATTAATGAGTTTCGGTGAAGTTCTAACTGAATTGAATATGAATGAAGATGAATATATTATGGCAATCCGCAGTACTTTGAAAAGAAAACAGATATTTTTAAAACGATCCAGTTTAGAAGTTGGTATTAATGCCTATAATAAAGCTATCTTACACTTGTTTGAAGCAAATACAGATTTACAACCTGTACTCGATCAATACGCTTTAATAACCTACGTGACCAATTATCTTACGAAAATTGATGCTGGATTGTCAAAATTATTAAGAGAAGCCGCAACAGATTCTAAAAACGGTAATCAATCGATAAGAGATAAATTTCGAAAAATAACGAATGTTTTCCTCAATAGCAATTTAATGTCTTCGCAGGAAGCTGCTTATCACGTACTATCTCTTCCCTTGTCAAAGAAAAGTCGAAAAGCAATATTTATTAATTAAGTCCAATCGCTGAACGAGTTTCAATGCTAAAATCAATCGCTGACTTGAAGGCCTTGAAGGAGCTGGAACCCGATTCAACTGAGATTTTTCTCGACGATATATTCAAAAAATACAGTGAAAGAGAAGGAAAATTGGAAAATATTCGTCTTGCAGATTTTGCAACAAATTATACCAAAATTCCGAAGAAAGCCAAACAAGATGACAAAAATGATGATGAAGATCCTGCGGACAACATATATCGGAATAGACAACAAACAGCCATTCTTAGGTTCAGACGGTATAAGTTAATTCAAGATTCTGCTGATTATTTTCGGGAGCAAATATTATTATTCATGCCTTGGAGAAATGAGATAAAGGATGTAGAAAATGTTGACTCTCAGGTGATATATGAGGAACATAAGAATATTATAGAATCCAACCGAGCACCATTTTCAATAATAAATGATGAAGAATTTGATGATGTTTTAGAACAAGTTCAAAATGATATGCAGGAAAAAGAAAATGTAGAAGCTGATGACTTTATTGCTGAAAAAATTCCGTCAGATCAAAACATTGATATTTTTCAACAAGGTGGTGAGGAAATGACCAATAACGAAAAAAATAAAAATAATAATATTAACAAATACGTATGTCCACCAAGAATATCTGACGAACAGCTGCAGGATATGTTTGTGAAATTAAATGCCGAATTTGCTATGCATGTATTGAATTGCATAAAAATCAATAAAAATTTACCATTCAGAATATTTTTGAATGGTTCAGCTGGTGTCGGCAAAAGTTTTTTAATAAATTGACTGTATCAATTGATAACTAATTTTTACGACAATTTACCTGGTGGAGATTTAGATAAACTAATCGTGTTATCATGCGCTCCATCAGGAAAAGCTGCTTTTTTAATTAACGGAATAACATTACACACAGCTTTTGCGTTGCCGCTCAATCAATTTGGAGGCCAGATGTCAGAATTATCAAACGATACAGCTAACCAAATTCGTGAGAAATTGATAAAAATTAAAGTAATAATAATAGATGAAGTTTCTATGGTAGGTTCGAAGACATTAGGTCAAATAGATACACGCTTAAGACAAATTATGGGAAACGACAGATCTTTTGGTGATCTATCCGTGATTTTTGTTGGCGATTTCATGCAATTACCACCGGTAATGGATCGACCAGTATATCAAGTTCTAAAAAATAATGAAATGGCTGTATTTTTCACTATGGGATGAATTTGAAATCTTTGAACTAACAGAAATAATGCGGCAAAAAGATGACTTGGAGTTCATACTTGCCCTTAATAATTTAGCAATCGGACAAATGCGTGAAAAAGACATCGATTTAATCAAATGACGGGAGGTTAACAATGTTGGTCATGTCCCTGATACAGCAATACGAGTATATGCAACAAATTCTGAAGTCAATACTTATAATAAGTTGAAAATTTTCCAATGTCCTGGTGAAGCAATTATTGCTTATATTGATAAGCGGATATAAATCACCGGAAACAACGAAAGTAACGTTTAAAAAAACATTTCAAAAAATCATTCAACTAATTCCAAGCAGTAAGAATGATATAATTCTTATCGGTGACTTCAATTATAACATTTTGAATAGTGATAATAATCATGACAATAGCTATTTGGTACAATACCTAAAAACGTATAACTTGTGATCTAAGTTGCCGAATGATAGTGTAACTACAAATTTAAATACACAAATAGATGTGATATTTGCAAATATTCCTAATATTGAATGCGGAATTTATGAAACGTATTTCAGTTATCACAAGCCGATATATATTATTCTTTATGATCATGTAATTGATAAAAATAATATAAACAATAACTTTCCAAAAACCTACGAAAATATCGATAGCATCACGCAGAACAATCAAATTTCATTAAATAAATATGATAACAACATTCCTGATGGAGGATTTTCAAACCTAGATGATAATGAAACTAATAAAAAAAGTACTACTAAACATAATAACAATATTAACAATATGGGAATAATGAGCGACGCTAACCTACATTATACTCATAATCTAAATTCGTATCTTGACCGCTTATACATTCGTTTCATAAGAGTATGAGTTTCGAAGAGAATGATCACGGCCAACACTCTGATTCTTTTTGCGAAACCGAACTCATTAATTCCTTCTCAAAAAATCTAAGTTTTGAAACAAATCATAGCGTTCGGGATCTTAATTCGTACTGTAGGGCCCTACTATCGAACGAATATTTCAATTTTCGAATAATAACAGAAATGAACATAATATAATGGAAAAATTCCATTCTAGACAAGAAAATCATCACGATTTAACCTCGGATTTGTCTGGAAGAAATAAGTCTCCTAGAAAGAGACCGTTTTCTCAGAAAAGTAATTTCAAAAACGGAACAATTAAAGTTCCGAAAATTGTAATAATTGAACAAGGTACTTCAATAAGCGTTGAAATGCTTTTATTACAAGTCACTCAGTGTACAATACTAAAAGAAATTCAAGATATCTGGCACAAAGAATCTCAATTTATTTCGGCAATTGTAACGGAGATTAACTCCCGAGAACCCAAGTATGCAAATCCCATTGGCCCACGGCCGGCCCAGGCCCGGTGCCGATACTCCCAACCCTTGGCCAGAAATTGGCGGCCAGCACTGGCACAGTGCTGGAATGATAACAATGTCTACGGCTCGGGCCGATGGTCATGCCCGAGCCCCGGTGACCAGGCTGTCCCCATCGCTGGCCCAATGGTCATGCCAAGTGTCAAATTATTCGCTTCGGGTATTCGTTATTAGAAATAAAATAAACCACATGAGGAAAATATAAATATGCATTTTGTACTTTATTTTTATTAAAAATAATTAATACATTGCCTCGCGATGCCCTGACTAGACTTTATTCTCGTGGCTCGACTGGTGTGTGTGTGTGTGTGTAAAAGGAACCCTGTGTAGATGTTTGCATAGATAAGAAAATATATGGTACGAAAAAACTGCGAAATAAAAACGTTCGAATGAAGATGTAACGATCCCACTCACCGAAATAACACGGAAGTGTTCGAATTTACCTATTAATGACACCAATTATTCAGTAACATTACTTCACTCGCGGGATTAGTAAAATTGGTCAGAAACTTGTAGACTAAGACAAAATTTGGTAGTATTGGTTCAATTTCCGATAATTTTACGTTCCTCATACAGTATATATTGTCGAATCTATGAGAACAAGCGCTACATACGTTACTACCGTAGTACTAAGCCCATGTAAATTAGTAATAAGATAAATTGTAACTACAAGAACTTGAGCAATAGAGCTTATATAACCAAGTGGATCCAGTATAAAAACGTTTAAGAATAATTATACCTATTATATTTCGACGACACACCACGACATCGTAATTATTATACCTATTCCCAATCTCCCAAATCATGATAAGAGCTATAGACCTAGCAGCCGAAATCAGCAGCCAAACGTTTTCAACTTCTATTAAACAAAGATCATGCAGTGCAGATTTATGTCTCCGTGTAATCTTATGAAAGTAAGAGCTTTCAATAAAGTTTCAGGAAATTTGGATTCCTTCGCTTCGCTGCTTCATTTCCACCACAGTTGAAATGTTGGAAAATCAATTTTTCAACTGCCAGTATTTCTGTTTTCGGAGAAAAAGGGAGTTATTGTAATCACTAGATTTCACTAGATCTCTACGCTTTGAAGTCTGGAAAATTACCTCCAAGCATTTTCAAATGGACGTCTGTGTGTGTGTGTGTGTGTGTGTGTGTGTATGTATACATGTACGTATGTGATCAGTTTTTTGTCCGACGATATGTCGAAAACGAATGATCGGATTTTTATAAATTTGATATCAATAGACGCGGATTCTCCGAACTCAGAACTGATTAGATTCTGGATTGATCGGTCCCGTAGTTTTTGAGATATTCGAAGAACAAAATTTTGAAAAAAATAATTTAATCGACGATATCTCGAGAAAGAATCGACGGATTCCATTGAAAATTGGTATCTCAAGGTTTTCTGGACCGTTGATCACGAATACAAGGACAGATGTTTTTAACCTCTCTCATGTGAAAATTGCCTACCAATAATTATTTCAGGAAATCTTCATACATGTGTTTTTTTGTTTCCTTGAACGATTTGAGCGGGAAGTTTTAGGTCTGGCCCATCGTGGTCAGCCGATTTACCTGCTTGTTTTTTAATGTACTTGACGCGAGACGCTACCGCGTCTCTTGATAAAGCTTTATATGGATTGAAACAAGCCGCAAGATGCTGGTTTGAGTTTTTTAATCAAGCTCTTAAAGACAAAGGTTTTCAAAATTCATCTGTTGATAGATGTAAACATATTTTAGATAGAGGAGATGTCTCTAAAAATATCTATGTGGTACTTTATGTGGATGATCTTGTAATTGCCACGGCTCATATTAAAACAATGAACAGATTCGAAGATTATTTGGAGCATGAATTTTCTATGAAAGATTTGAAAGAAATTAAACTGTTCTTGGGGATTAGAATTGAAAAAAGTGACAGTAAAATCATCTTGGATCAAAGTGCATACATCAAGACAATTTTGGAAAAATTTAATATGTATGATTGTAAAGCAGTTAGTACACCTCTTGAAAGTAAATTGGACTATGTAGCTTTGAATTCCGATGAAAGTTATGATGCTCCGTGTCGAAATCTTATCGGATGTTTAATTTACGTGATGTTATGTACACAACCAGATCTAAGCACTGCTGTCAATATTTTGAGCAGATATTTGACTAAGAGAAAAAAAAAACTCTGGAAGTATCTGGAAACGGTACTAAGATATCTTAAAGGTTCTATTGATATTAAATTACCTTATATCCAAGGTGTTTATAACAATCTTATAAGTGGTTACGTAGATTCCGATTGGGGGGGTAATGATACTAGTGATAGAAAAAGCACAACGGTTTATTTATTCAAATTGTTTGAGCGATGCACAATCTGCTGGAATACCAAAAGACGGGTATCTGTAGCAGCCTCGTCTACTGAAGCTGAATATATATATGTCAGATACGGTAATACGCTCGGGTAAAACTCACTATGTTCGTCAGGACCGAGAAGCCCAAGCGTACGTCACGTATCTGATCGGTAAAATAACTAGACTATTAATTAACTCACTGACTGCCGCAGTGACACAGCTTACAAGACGTTCTGTTTATTACGTTAGAAAGATACAATAAAAATAATGGTTTTCGTTGTAATTAACAATAACCCGACGGCAATGGCAGTGGGGTGTATCACGCAGAGCCTTTTAAAAAAGATACGTGTTGCTACTTTCAATGCTCAAAAAGGAATGCCCCGAGAACCCTCCTTCTCCACTTGACTAAGTCTAGGCCTCTACGTGATACAACGCACTCGTGGTACTTGCACCACCCATTACCACCGGGGTAGATTCTTCTCAGGGGCCTTCTTGGCGCCACGTCCCCGGCTGGCCCCGATCATTTGACACTTGCCACTTAAGGCTCCATAAATATCGGCCGAATACCGAGAGCGCTGTGTCCAACCCTCAATATCCACGGCGACGCGACACGGCCATACTGACTAGCACGCGTCTCGAGTGCCAAATGTCAGTCCATCTAACTTACTTCTGAAACAATCAAACAAACATCGAACGAACACACATTAGTTCACGTTCGGCTTTCCTGACCATACAGGTCTGCCACCATTCTTTGGCAAAATCTCAGTTATCCCTGCACCATGTGTGCAATCACGTGTATCACTCTATCTTTACTCTCGGTACTTCACAGTCGCACTGTAAGTTTCAATGTATCTAACAATTAGTGAATTTCAACAAATTCTACAACCTAGGCACCAATAGCTCTGTGGGCACGCCTCACACATCCTCACAAGTTCTAACCATTGACCTTTCCCGACAATAGCTCTGCAGGCATGCCCTACGCATCCGTACACGTTCTAACCATTGTCCTACACTGATGATAGCTCTGTAGGTATGCCTCACGCACCCATACAAGTTCTAACTATCGTTCCTGTCACTAACCATGGCTCTGCAGGCATGTCTTACACATCCATACATCTTCTAACCATAGCCGTGAACTCGCAATAGCTCTGTAGGCATGCTCTTTGCATCCATACACGTTCTAACTATTACCTCATACTCGCGATAGCTCTGCAGGCATGCCCTTTGCATCCACACACGTTCTAACCATCGCCTCTTCCTACAATAGCTCTGTAGGCATGCCCCTTTGCATCCGTACACATTCTAACCATTGCCTCATACTCACAATAGCTCTGTAGGCATGCCCCTTTGCATCCATACACGTTCTAACCATTGCGACTTGCTGAATCATTCTCAAGTTACATTTAGACTTTGGGTTCGAAGATTCTGGGTGATCAAGTCCAGCGAGCTTCGAGAGCCAAAGTCGCACTCTTGAATCGAAACAACGATAATCAACACAGAGTCCTCTGCTCTCTTCGGATTTCTCTATTAAATCCGGCTCAACCAATCAACAGAGTCCCATGCTCTCTTCGGATTTCTCTATTAAATCCGGCTTGACCAGAACCACATGTTCTCTACGAATTCTCAACAGAATTCGGACACCAACAGAACCAGACAGCGTCGGTTCACCAACTACCTGCCCCAACCCACGTGGGCACAATATCTCGGCAAAACCCCATGTTTGCACTCATGACCACAAATCACTACGATTTCCCAAACCAAATCGCCCAAATCGCAGCGCGATTCTAATTCTCATCTTCTTCGCTCTCCGCGACACAGCTATCCTGACTTGCGTCAGCTCCTGGAGCTGCGATCAGCTTATCATGAGCTACCTTGATACTATTACGGCCTCTCAAACCAGAGCCTACTCTTTTAACCAGATACCTATCGTTCGGTAGCACCGCAACGACTTCCATGGGACCGCGATATTTTGCGTCCAGCTTTGTTTTTATCCTGTCATTATTCCTCACCATTACAAAATCTCCAATTTCGAATGGCTTAACCGGTCTGTTCTTTCTATCGAACCTTTCCTTCTCTTTCACGGCTTTTGCCGTAATATTACCTACAGCCTCTGCCCTCAGCTCACTCAAATCAACACTATCAGTCTTTGCGCTATCATGCTTCACGCGTTCGATTTCAATTGAATTTATTTTCGTACCAAACAAAACTTCCGCGGGACTTTTCCCTATCGTTTTCTGAACAGTCGAGTTAATCGCAAGCTGTACTCTGCCTAACTCATTTTGCCATTTTTTCCCCTGAGCTTTGCTTATAGACAACATATTTCTCATGGTCGACATGACCCTCTCAACTTGACCGTTAGCTCTCGGCGTTCCCGAAGCTATAAGGTGAATCTGAATATTCTTTTCATCGCAAAATTTCTTAAATCGCGCATTCGTAAAGCCTGCGCCTTGATCACAAATAATTCGTCTTGGAACTCCAAACGTAAACGAATGTCTCTCTACCTGATTAATCGCTGTTTCTGTGTCTAAACGATTTATCCAATTCAATGTTACGAATTTCGTGAATCCGTCTATAATTACGAAAACGTATTCTTTTCTGTCAGAGGGACCTGATAATTTCCCGGATATGTCTATGTGAATCGTATGCCATGGAGTATCAACCTTGTCTATCGGATGCAGCTGTGCTTGCGTCGGTCTTGATACCGATTTGCAGGTTTGACATAAGATACAGTTCTCTACAAATTTCTTAACCCGCTTTGACATCTGAGGAAACCAATACAGTTCGTACAATTTATCTAGAGTCTTTTCCCAGCCCAAGTGGCAGATATTTGTGTGTACGTGATGTATGAGCGACCATATCATCAGTCGCGGCACTATAGGTAGTGTGATTTGTTTCGATTTTCTTTCTATTGTCCGCATCAAAATTTTGTCTTTTATTGAGTACGTCTTTGCTTTTTCCGATCCGTCCAGTACTTCGCGGTACAAAGTTTTTATTTCGTCGTCTTTTTGTTGAGCTACAATTAGCCAGTCATCGGTTAACTCGATTATCTTATTCGCGTCGTCTTTTACTATCTTCAGTACATTCTTTTCTGTAACCGGATTTCTCGATAGAAAATCCGCATGTTTCATTCGTTCACCCGCGCGATATTCTATTTCAAATTCAAATGATTGTAAAAATGCCCACCAACGATAAACTCGTGGCGTTAGATCTTTCTTGAGGCTCGCGGCCTTTAGGGAGTTACAATCCGTCACGACTAAGAATTTACGTCCCACCAAGTACTGTCTGAAGTGTTTTATTGCGTTTACAACAGCAAGGGTCTCAAGTTCGTACGAATGGTAACGAGTTTCAGCATCTATGGTACGTTTACTGTAATAAGCGATCGGATGTTTTTCTTTGTCAACTCTCTGAAGCAATACTGCGCCATACCCGAGGGCACTAGCGTCAGTATGCAGTTCGATAGGAAGATTAGGGTCGAATATTCGCAGCAAAGGTTCCGATGTTAAACATTCAACGAGCTTGTTTCTAGCGTCGGTATGTTCGTCAGTCCATGTTATCGTCTTGGTACTACCTGCGGTGAGTTTATAAAGAGGAGCTGCTATCTGTGAAAATCGCGGTATGAATCTACGAAAATATGATGCCAATCCCAACAATTGCCTTACCTGGGTCTGCGTTCGGGGGATGGGCGATTGCACCAGGGCTTCGATTTTTCGAAGGTTGGGCCTCAGCTCTCCATGCGATACAGTGTACCCCAGGTAATCAATCTCGGTTTTCAAAAATTTACACTTCTTCAAATTAAACGAGAATCCATTCTCGGCTAGTTTCGACATTACGATTTTTAATCTCTCCAGAGCCTCTTGCTCAGTTCTGCCAGGTATAAGAACATCATCTAAGTAAACAATCGCGAACGAAAATCTCAATTCTCCCAACGCGTTATTAATGGCTCTCTGATACACAGAGGGTGCATTCATCAACCCAAATGGCATTGTTAAAAACTCAAACTGTCCGTCAGGTGTAATAAACGCAAGCTTCTCGACCGTATTCTTTTCAACGGGTATCTGATGGAACCCAGCCGTCATATCCAATGACGAAAAATAGTATGCACCGGACAAACGATCTAACTGATCTTGAATCAGCGGCAATGGATAACGGTCTGCTACCGTGTTCGAATTCAATTCCCGAAAATCTACACACAATCTATCCGATCCATCCTTTTTCTTAACCAAGATGATTGGACTAGAAAACGGGCTTCTACTTTCCCGAACGATTCCTGCCTCGAGCATTTTATTAACCAAACCTCTTACGGTCTCTCGTTCTACCATGCCTAGCTTGTAAGGCCTTCTCTGCACTATTTTATTCTCGTCCTTTAACCGAATCTCAAAACTTCCAGATGTTACTCGGACCTTCGGAGCCTCAACGCTCATATGCTTCGCATACAGTTTCAACAACTCTACCAGTGGTTCTCTCATCGCAACCGAGTCACAATCAACAGCGTTGATATCCACTTCTACATTACATGAGCCAACAAATTTGTCTACCTTTACAAATTTAACCATGGTTCCGTCCAACGTGACTGAGACACCATTTGCTAACAATTCTTTACCTAGAATCAACTTCGCAGGCAAACTATCGTCCGGTACCACATACAAATCAATTTCAACATTTATGCCATCTAACTCGGCAAACAAAGAGATCTGCTCACGGCAATCTACATAACCATTCCCAATACCTCTCAACCGCTCAGAAATCAATTTCCTTTTACCAGGTAACCTTTCTACCAGACTCTCTGCTGCAAGAGAGCAGTCTGAACCAGAATCAAAAATAAATTTCAACACCTTACCATCAGCCAGTTTCAGAGTATTCTCTGTAGAGGTCAAATTACAAAGCCTCACTACCTTCTCATTCTTCTTGGGGCAGTTAGGGGCAATGTGCCCTTCCTCCCTGCAGCTGTAGCAGGTCACCGGCTTGCTCGGATCCGAACGCCTGTGGTTGTCCGAACCCTTGGACTCTCGTGCCTGCCTGCTCCCTCCTGACCGCGGGGCTGCCCGACAATCGGCCTTCCGATGTCCCCTCTTGCCGCAATTGAAGCACTCGACGTCCGTACGGTGCGACCTACCATCTCGCGGCGCCGAAGTCTTGGTATGAGGACCAGGGGCTCCGGAGGATGCACGCTGACGATGGTGGTCGGTCGTCCGTCCGTCGAGAAATGCCATCGCCTCCTGCAAGCTTTTCGGCGACTCACGCACGAAAATATTTCGGACGAATCTGTTTTCCGCCGAATACGACAATCCTGCCAATTGTGCAGCGATCTCGTCCATATTCTTCCGCTCGCCGAGCCACGCCTTCAACTTTCTCCCTCTCTTCATGAAGTTTTCTAGCGTAAACTCGGCGCCTTCGGACCAGATGGTGTGCAGCTCGGATGCGACGTTTTTGTTTTTAGCGTAAACGCTCAAAAATTCGGCCCGGATCTCAACCCAGCTCTTACCCGAAGGGTCCATACCCGTGAACCATTGCGCCGCCTCGTCCTTGAAGGCTTTAGCCAGATGCTGGACCACTTCCCAGTCATCAGGATTGTAGCGACGAATCTATTCATCGACCATCTTCGCCCAACCAGTCGCATCGGTAGTTTTCGGATCGAATTGCACGAGATTCATCGAGACCCGTTCTCGTCTAGAGAGCAACGCCAAAAGTCGAAGATTCTCCTCCTCTAATTTCGACCTGCGTCTTCTCCGTAGATTTTTTCTGTCTACTGATTCATCAGAATCGTAATCAGATTCCGATATTGAAGGGGATCTCCTTCTCCTTCTACTTCGGGATCTCACACTCGCCGTTTCACGATCCGTCACATCGACACTCTTCTCAGCGACTTTCGCCACCACACTTGCGCTCTCAGCGTCTATCGCCACCACGGGCACACTATTCTCACCAATACTTTCCATAGTTATATCAAAACTTATTCACTAACACAATACAACAATAATAACTTCTACTACACGAATCACAGTCGATTAAACGTTCTGTATCCCACTTCTGATGTCAGATACGGTAATACGCTCGGGTAAAACTCACTATGTTCGTCAGGACCGAGAAGCCCAAGCGTACGTCACGTATCTGATCGGTAAAATAACTAGACTATTAATTAACTCACTGACTGCCGCAGTGACACAGCTTACAAGACGTTCTGTTTATTACGTTAGAAAGATACAATAAAAATAATGGTTTTCGTTGTAATTAACAATAACCCGACGGCAATGGCAGTGGGGTGTATCACGCAGAGCCTTTTAAAAAAGATACGTGTTGCTACTTTCAATGCTCAAAAAGGAATGCCCCGAGAACCCTCCTTCTCCACTTGACTAAGTCTAGGCCTCTACGTGATACAACGCACTCGTGGTACTTGCACCACCCATTACCACCGGGGTAGATTCTTCTCAGGGGCCTTCTTGGCGCCACGTCCCCGGCTGGCCCCGATCATTTGACACTTGCCACTTAAGGCTCCATAAATATCGGCCGAATACCGAGAGCGCTGTGTCCAACCCTCAATATCCACGGCGACGCGACATATATAAGAGCCATATATGGCTCTTTTTGAAGCTGTAAGAGAGGCAATGTGGTTAAAATCATTACCAGCCAGTATAGATATGAAAATTTCAGATCCGATTATCATTTATGAAGATAATAATGGTTGTATTAGTATTGCGAATAACCCGGCCAACCACAAAAGATCGAAGCATATTGATATAAAGTATCATTGCTCTAGAAAGCAGATCGAGAAACACCTAATCAAATGAAAATATATTCCTTTAGGTAATCAGCTGGCAGATATATTGACAAAGCCATTACTAGCAGCTAAATTATTGGAATTGAGAAAAGGAATGGGTTTGGAATAGCCTGATGTTAAAAATCACTGATTGTATTCTTATGCTAAGGAAAATGATCTGATTAGGTTTTTCTGGGTTTCCCTAATCTTAGCAACAAATATTGGACCATATGTATATATACGTAATTTAGGGTGGCCCTTATTTTTGGTAATTTCGAATTTTACTGCTTGCACCGGCCAAAAAGGTTACTAATGTATATCAAAAAAAGTACGTGAAAGGCGCAGCCTGTGAGGTAATTTTAAAGGGTGCCTCCAAAGGAGTGAATTTTTCGAATTCAATTAACATGGGCGTATGGACCATTTGCGGTATATTTTTTTTGTCTGATTTAATATTGCTCTGAAAAATTTGAAACTTACTGAGTGTCTCTATTATAGTTATAGGTATGTACTTCAGAAAAAAATAAGAGATTTTTAGCGACACAAGTTTTGTACACACCGTCCCGTTGAACTTTTCGTGGAAATCACTTATTGTACTCTTTCGTCAGAGAGTCGAGGAATCGCGGGCTTGGTAAATTCTCTGTAGTGCTACGCGCTACTGAGAATTCAATGGTAGGAGAAATGTTTTGTTTTCACATGCGCTCACTCCTCAGTAAAGCACGCAATGAGAGCAGGAAGACTGGTTTTCGTTTGTGAGTTGTGCAGTTGTTTGAAAAAGTTGATCATCTAATGGCATAAACATGAAGTCTCAACGAATATTACGTCAAGATTTATATTTAATTGGCAATATTTCATTTCAAATTCTTGGAAATCAATTGCCGTCGAAATCACAAGTTTTGAAAGTTTTCTTTTTTCATATGCGGGTTTTGAAATCAATTGCGCGAGAAAGTGCGGAAATAACATTGACTGGAGTTAGTGTTCTTTGGAAAAAAACTGGTTTGCCTACACAAGCAAAACACCACTGCATTGACAAAATATTAAAGTTATACAGTGAATATCGCGTTTTACAAAAAAACAAGGCGAAACCAAGTAATCGCAAAAAAGAGCAGGATTTTGTTTCGTCCTTGAAAAATCTGCTCGATATTGCTCACGCGAATGTTTTTGGCATGATTGATTCAAATAAAAAAGACTTTCTACTGAATCAAAGAAAAGATGGAAGGATTGGATATATTGCCAACATCGAAGTCGACTACGACGAAGAGGGGAAAGAAATCCAAGTTTATCCGATTCCAGATATGATAACACGTTTTGGTATAATTTGCTCACATCAATTACGGTAGGCCAGGGCTTGAAGATGCGTAAAAAAAATTTAGATAATATGGAAAATAAAATTGAAAGTTTTATAAATAACGCGGTTTAATATTTGTAATATTTTATCACAGACTATTTTTCATTTCATCATCATCAACGTCAATGACAGAAATGATTAATTATGTATCTCAGTTATTGTTAATATCTACGTTTTTCTTATAATATGCCCTGAGTAACATTTGGTTTTTTTCGTTCGACAATAACTCAAAAACACGGTATAATTTTCGATTTTTAGTGGAAATGAAGCTGGTAAAACGTTGAATGCATATAATATTCCGACAGATCTTTTTTTTCTTCTTGTTTTCCTTATATTGTATAGCGAAACATTTTTGAACTGCAGTCGACTATTTCAGTTTGTAGTTGAATTAAAAAATGTTCTTACTTGACGTTTAAGGAGACGTTCATGAGGTGGTTTCAAGTGATGTAAGCGAAGAAATTCCTTTGAGCCAAACATTTAAAAAAAGTTAGCCGTTTCATTCCAATTTCTCTGACGAATTGGAGTTCAAACAAACGGCAGAAGATGAACAAGAGGCTGGACCATCAAACCCAAAACGACCACGTGGCCAGAGACAGATCTTAAATGCAGGATTGGTGGCAACATTAGACCGTTGTAAAATAAGTAACGGAAACGCGGTTTATATAATATCTGCTGTTGCTGCAGCTCTCGATTTTGACGTGAGTTCGTTGGTGTTGAATAGATCTTCAATCCGTCGCTATCGTCAACAGATGCGAAAAAATAAAATCGAAAATATGAAACGGGTTTTCAAAGATATTAAGTGGGAAGCGCGAGTTTTGCATTGGGACGAGGAATTGCTTCAAAATACGTAAAATCACAAAATGACAAAGAGATTAACTGTCATTATAAGTGATGGCAATGTTGAAAAAATATTAGGTGTTCCAGAATTGGATGATGGAAAAGGTTCATCTCAGCTGACGTCTGCTCTTTTTGAAGTAATTTGTGATTGCGGATTTTCCGATTACATTAAGGCAATCTGTTGTGACACCACGGCATCCAATTTAGGCCGGTCCCGTGGTGCTGCGCCTCTACTGGAACAATTCCTTGCGAAAAATCTGTTGTACCTGCCATGCAGATACCACATATTCGAATTTATTCTGAGAGCTGTTTTTGACGAAAAAATCCTTTCACCACAGCTCCCAACGTCCCTTTATTCAAACGTTTTCAAGTAAATTGGTTAAATCCCAATGAGCACCGATTCGTATATTTTACGAGTATTACATGTATATTCAGTTTATTTTTAGTATCAGTATATGACAAATCCAATATTGCACGTTTCTGAAATTCGTTTGGCACCCAACGTCAAAACACCGTATATAATTCACGATTTTTATACGAATAAACTCTTTCATCAATGCATATTATACGTTGTGATTCCGGATAGTGATAACGTATAATTTGCACTCGATTTATAGGTCTGATCGATCGAAAACGCATACGTATATTGAAGGTCTTTTAACAACGATGTCCGTACCGATTATAATACCCCAATAATGAACGCTTATCAAACGGATGCATGATACGTGTATGTAACACGTTCTTTTTACGTTGTTCTTACCATTCTGTATTCGCGTATTACACGTATCTGATGGATGTAAAGATATCCCAGACAGCATTAAGATATCATAAAGAACGCTTAAAGAAGCCTGGTCAAAGAGTTGGACTTCTTAAAGTAGCTTACGAAAGAAAACATAAAGAGTTCAGAAAGAACTCCAATGCGCCACCATCGGAAATAAATAAGACTTCTTCATAATGATGTCAAAAAGACAACATTTCTGAGTCAACTTCTTTCGGACGTCAGAAAGCTCTCTTCTTGCAGGGTTCTTATTAGGGATGTCCCGAGGACATCTCTTTCATGACTTCCCGCATAAGATATCTGAGAGTTATCTCTTATGAGAACTATAGTAATGGCCGGTTTCACGAACGACGAATAACTTTGATCCGTTGAATAACTTTATTCACTGATTTAGGAATTGCATTTTTACATTGAAAACGTACTTTCATCGGAAAATAGAAGGACATTTCCGGTTTCAAAATGCAATTTCTAAATCAGTAAATAATAAGTTATTCAACGAATCAAATTTATTCGTCATTGGTGAAACTATAATTTGAAAGTGACAATAAAACTTTTTCAATGTCTTATTTTGAAAAATAGCCTTAAACTTCAGTAAGACCGTTTGTAAAACATATCTCGAAGACGGAAATTTATAAGAGATTACCATTTTAAAAGACGTTAAACAAGCTTTATAATCAATTTCAATATAATATCTCAGATTGACCTACTGGCAATAAAAAATTTTGAATGATGATGATTCATTGATGATTTAATAATACAGTACACAGTAGTACACATGACGAGGTAATTCTAACTGAAAGACACATATATATTTTCGTTATTCTGGAAAGGAAAGAGTATTTGAAAATAAAATCGATATCATAAAAATACTGATATTTTATTTTAATCCAGGAGTAATACATTTGATCAAGCTTGAGGACAGCAATAATGTCAATATAATACCAATATAAAGAAGAACACGAACCGATGGATAGGTCTATAAATTCTTTGTTTTTAACCATAACGGTTTTTTTTCGGCCTGTCCATGACAACTTATAGGCAACGTTGACATCTAAAACGTCTCTCAATACGTTACGTACATGTTTCTTATAATTTTGACCACCGGTAATTTTAACCATCTTTTTCTGTGAATTGGAGAAATACATCTTGAGTTTCCAATCTCTTTGGTCGTACAAAAATTCAAAGCAATTATTTTCAAAAATATTTCTCGAAATGCTGTAACTAAACGACTCACATATTATAAACGAGCTGTCTTATCTTCCTCGAGTAATGTTTCCAAATTTTCCTTTTGCAATGATTAATACAACCATAACCTTTCTTGAGCGAAAACATCAATCTTTTCGTTGTGTCAAACTAATTTTTCAAAGGCATTCATTAATTATTCATCAACGAGCAAGCAACTGATTATGTTTAATTATTAGAATCGTCACTTACCTAGCGAAAGATGTGATTATTATCGTATAAAAAATTAACTTGGCTATAATATTCACTGTTATACATATGATAATCACAGCCATTATGATCATAAAGCAAAAATAAACGTAACTACGCATGTGCGGACTATAAGTAATCAAGACATTGAAAAGACATCTCTCTCATGTCTTCAAAAAGACGACTTTCTGATACCAAATAAATGAGATTCGTGAGATATCTCATAAAAGATATCTTGTGGATTTCTTATTCAAGAAAATTCCGAAAAATGATGCCTTTCTGACTTCTTGGAACAGGCTTCTTAACAAAGATATCTTAAAGATGTCTTTTTCATCATTCCGAAAGTGATCCTTTGCGAGAATTCTTGCGGATATCTTTATGATTTTCATGCTGTCTGGGTAACGTTCATTCTATGTATGTATGTTATACGTTTTTATTTTGAATAATATTAACGTATAATATGTACCCGTGTGGAAATTGCCCCTTTATTCCTACTTTGAATGTAGGCTATAACTAGGCCCCACGTAGGTGAGCCTACATCGGAAACCTATCCTGGCCCTCGCAGGGGCCCGGCTTGTTTTTTCCCTCAAGAAAAGTTTACAAGTTCCAAAAATTAATTTTCTCAAAGTACGTATGCTCTCGCAAAGAATAATCTTGTGAAGTTGTCAAACGCCGAAGAAAGCTTTTCTGACATGAACATGATCACACTATTTGAAAGAGTCCAAATGTCGTAGAATAAGAGCGAACATTAAAGAAAATATATACTTTCAGATATATATGCTACGGAAAAATTTGGAGCAAATTTCGTTAGATTATTTCTTTTTATATTATGCACATGTATATAAAAGTTTTTTAAATAGCGATTTCTGTACCATGAATGCTACCTCAATAATGAACGCTTATCAAACGGACGCATAACACGTGATTTATACGTTGTTATGTATTACACTGCCGAAATTACTATCCTCAAAACAACTTTAAGGTAATGCATCGTTGAAGCGTACATAGTTGAAGGAAATTCAAAATATAGTTTTGCTCACTATATAAAACCAAAAGGATGTATGATTGTTTCAACGTTAAAAATATCGTAAAATAAATTAGTTACGGTAATTAGATTCTTCTTTGATAGCGAAGACTATGAGTTTATCGCTGGCCTTACATGTTTCATTGCGTTAGACCAAACGTATATTGTGACATGTCATACAAATATTGCAAAGCTGCTGCAACACATAGAATCCATGATATATACAGATAGTTACGTCTACAATAATTACTGCACAAAACGTCAACGTTACATTCTACAGTTGTGTGAACCTGCGTGAAATAGTTACGCGAACTAATATCAATGTTGATCAACTATAAGGGTAACAGTCGTCTTCATTATGAAGAATAGATATGTATTTCCGTTTCATACGAAACGTCAACGTTATATTTTGTAGTCGAGAGAATCTACGTGAAATGGTAACGCTAATTACGAATATTGATTTCACTCAACTCCGGTAATAGTTGCCCTGACTTTAAAGAATAGATTGATATATTTATTGATAATAATAATTTAATAATTAAAATTATCACGAAAGTGATATAATTTGGGTGAAATAATATTTGATCGTCAAAATTGGTAACATAAATTCCAAAAATATAAAATCAAAATTAATATCACACTATTTATATTAGAATTTTTGTAATATCACTTATCGCAAAAAATCTACAATATTTTGGTGACATTGGAAGATTTCGAGTATCAATTCGATAATTCAACAGGTCCTGAACAGAAGTAGATAAACCTTGAATGATGTACCATGCGATAGTTTGGCGTAATGGTTATAGGCGTGGGACTATAAATTAGTGATGCGAGCGGACATGGGTTCAAATCCTGGTTAGGACAAAAATTGCGGCGATTTTCTTAGTTAGCTTACGGTGCGTTTTAATCGATATATATATGTAAATACGATCAATTGTAAGCAGTTAGGAGGTTCATATTAATTTTTTTTTTCCACGTACATCAAAATAATGAAACGTTCTTGAACCGCGGTGGGAGATTTGGTGAATATCTGTTGATTAAACGTTGCTTGTTTAGAAATATTAAACGTGTAGGATATACGTTTCTTGGATATGTTGAATACACGCTTAACTGAGGAACATTTTGACTCAGTATAAACGTAGAGTATATGCCTTTTTTATACGTATTTTCTACGAACCAGTGCTTATCTGGATATTAACAAGAATCAGTTTAAAACTGGCCTTGAAAACGAGTACATTCGTGGTATTATTTCCGGTCACGTCGATGATATCAACGAATTCGTAAAAAATCAATTAGAAATCAGTCTACCCAGAGATGACTATACAGAACTTTTACTCTTGGTCCAAATATTCTTCGGAAAAATGTCTCCCCATATGGTTAAATTTAGATAACCAGGTGCTTTTCACCACGCACGATAGATGTCAAAGGCTATACATATATGTGTTGAAAATATTTCTATTCCATCAGCAGTTCAAGCTAACGCAAAGCCAGCTTGAAAAAAAACAGAAGATATCTCAATGAAACGAGTTATGTGTAGCTGAAAAATACCAGAGTACCGTAGGATTAGCCGCATGTTTTGGATGAGTTTGCCGGAGCCTTGGACGTTGGTGAACAGGTTCGATGGACGGGGGATTCGTGTAAGGCTTTTAGAACTAGGTTTTTCGTGCCTCGGCGGGCTCCGCCCCCCGAACCCCCCGCCGGGGCTTCGCCGCAGACCCCACCGGGGGGCTTCGCCCCCTGGACCCCCGGAGAGATGCCAAAGCCTCCGTCTGTGTCATTTTGTGTGTTTTCATTGGATGTGGTGATGGCGGGTGTGTTCTGACCTCGTCCAATAGATTGAATCTCGCGCGAAACGTCTGGAAAACATAATTTCGAGGGACGCTATTCGTTGAAGATAAAAAAGAAAGCAAATGGACAAAGAGATAGGCTACTTTACGAAGAGAGACGCTTCGTGGTCGACATAACTAACATGATTAGAGGTCGGACACGTTAGCCGCAAGGGGTGTCCATACGCGTGATTAATTAATTGTGTAATAGGTGAATAAATGAAGAAATGAAAGAATTATCGAACAAGGACGAGTCATAGTCGCTGTTGCGATTAATTTTGAAATGTTGGACAAGTTGGGCCGACGTTTTGTTGTGGGACGCACCTCTAGAAAACTTCCACCCATGTACGAATCTTTCTTGACATGTTTACTTAGCGCAGCGTATTGTTGTTGTTTTTCTGATGTATGGAACTTGTTTAGGCGGATAATTTATGACATATACATATTAGGGTGGTCCTTATTCTCGATATTTTTGATTTTTTTTCCACGATCCCCCTAAATCGGTTCTAAATAAATAAAAAGAAATTCCTGCCAAATTGGAGCTCGATATTTCAATTTTAACCTGGCCCCCCCGGCAGTCAAAGTTTTAAACGGGAAAATACGTGTATTTTAGACTGTCAATTGTTTGAACATTTTTCCAACCTAGTGAAAATTAATATAAAAATTCGAGATAAGGCACAAATATTCCTCATAGTATAAGGTATGATTGAAGTAGTATATCAAATTTTTACATCCGTAATTTCTGGAGTTATGATCAATATAAATATCGATTTGATATTCATAAAAAAATGAATAAATAGAAGACAAAAAATTTGATATACTTCTACAACTATACCTTATACTATGGGGAATATTTGTGCAAAATTTCAAATTTTTGTATCAATTTTTACTAGGTTGGAAAAATGTTCAAACAATTGACAGTCTAAAATACACGTATTTTCCCGTTTAAAACTTTGACTGCCGGGGGGGCCAGGTTAAAATTGAAATATCGAGCTCTAATTTGGCAGGAATTTCTTTTTATTTATTTAGAACCGATTTAGGGGGATCGTGGAAGAAAAATCCAAAATATCCAAAATAAGGACCACCCTAATACATATGTATATGGTTAGAAGGTGCCTAGGAGGTACGAAGTGCAGTTTCAGTGATTTTGTAAACTTTAAATAAGTACTGTGAATGAATTAATAACTAGGGACGTCCTTGTCGCCCTTGGCTGACGAAAGAGCCTATCTTAATTTACTATGCGAATACATGATTAGGTAATTAATTTTTTTTTTTTTTTTAAATATATAACTCGATGATATAATATATTATTTATTTTCAAAACATTTCTTTGATATAATAGTATACGTTATACAACGCGTAGGACTTTCTATTCGGACTCGTCGTCTGCCCGCTCCCCGGCTTCCGGGTCATACTCGGGTTTCTCCCCGTTTCCGCCGCTTCGTCTCCGTTCTCCTCCTCCTCCTGTACCGGTTGTTCTGGAACGGGCTCCACCGGCGGTTCGTCTTCGCGCGACGCGATCAGGGCCATAAGTTCAGCCTCATCCCGTAATCTATCACTCTCATAACGGTAATACGGAAACGACATGTGGAAACTCCCGTAGCTCACGTATATCCGGTTCGTCTCCTCATCAATAAACCCATGACTTTCTTGTTCGGACTCCTGCTCGGAAGACGACCTGTCGGCTTCGTCGTCCTCTAACTGTCTTTTAACGCCCCTCGGATCCTCCGGTTGCGGACATAAATTTATTTATTAATTCAAAATTACATCCACTTACACGTCGCTTCGCGCGTTTGTCGATCTATACGTCGATTCGACCGCAGACTCGGCGCGGTTAACCTCACAAACATGGAACGCGACGTATCGGTGACAACGACGCGTACCTACATGTCAGATTGATTATCGGTCTCGCGACCCACCTCTTTCTTTCCACTCATGTTCTCTTGCAAGATATTCCAAAAAACAAAATACGAAAGTCGTTGAAAGTATCCAAGACACGTGCGCGATCTAATACGCCAAATTAAAAATTGACACACGGCGCGAGCACGTAGCAACGTTACGTAGATGTGCGTATTTCGTCATGCCCATGTCGGCCCAACTTGTCCAACATTCGGAAAATAATCACAACAGCGACTACGACTCGTATCTGTTCGATAATTCGTTCATTTGTTCATTTATTTACCTATTGAATCATTTATTTATCATGCGCACGGACACACCTATCTGCTAACTTGTCCAACCTCGGATAACGTTATTTATCGTTGACCACGACGCGTCTCTGTTCGTTTTTAAATGATATCATTAGCATATTATTATCCATCATATGTATGACCATCAATCTAACATTATCACAAAGCTAAAACCATGTTTTAGCTATTATTAGGACATTATTACTTCTGATATGTATTATTATCATCCTACAACTATGTTCACAAAAATAAAACCATATATTTGCTATCATTGAAATATTATTACTTACAATATGTACTACTATCAATTTAATATTATTCTCACAAAGACAAAACCAAGTTTTTGCCATCATTGGGATATAAAGACTCTAAATATGCATTACCATCAATTTTACATTATTTTCTTGAATATAAAACCAAGTTTTTGTGATTATTTGGATACTATGACTCTAAATAATAATTACCATCAATTTTACATTATTTTCTTTAATAAAAAACCAAGTTTTTGCCATTATTGCGATACTATGACTCTAAATATGTATTACCATCAATTTTACATTATTTTCTGGAATACAAAACCAAGTTTTAACCATGATTGGGATATTAAGACTCTACATATGTATTACTATCAATTTTACATTATTTTCACAAAGATAAAACCATTTTTTCGCCATTATTAAGATATTATTACCTTTAATATGTTGTGGCGGATGTACACTAAACGGCGGCCAACTCGTCCGACGTTGATAAATTTATAATATCGCCGACAACGATGCGTCTTCGTTCGCAAAGTAGCTTTTTTCTCCCTACGTTCGTTCATATATTTATCTATTAATCACGCAGACGGTCATACCTCGTGGACTTGTCCGACTTTGAATAATCGAGCACGCAGGTGGAAGAAATAGCTCTTAGGTTAGCTTTCAACTTATTTATTAGGTAGTACATGTATTTTTAACGATGATTAACATCTTTATCTATCATTTTTATGTAATTTCGATATACGGTGACTATTCGTCCTCCTTATCTGCCTCGTCGCCCGAATCGGGGCGCTCCTCTACGACGGGTCGGAGCGGCGTCTCCTGAACGGGCTCGGGGGCCTCCTCGTTCTCCGGCTGATGGTACAGCTCACCCGTATCAGCGTACATATATCCAGCCATCGGGCATTTGCTCGTCCACCAGCCGCAACTCCGCCCCCTCTGCCGTCAGAAAACCGTCCGCTGCGGTTCTGAGGGATCGGGCATCCTCCACGTTGATTAGCCCGTGTCCATCGCCCACCTCTGGTCCCCCCTCAACGCGGTGATACAAGAACCGATCGGGACCGATGGCCAATCTCGGCTCGTTCGCTTCCGGTCCCTCTGGCACCTCTTCCACTATGACCTCGTCGTCGTCGTCGGACCCCCACTCGGTCACCGTGTCCGATAGATCTTCCTCCAACTTCCTCTTGGTACTAGTCGGGTCCACCATCTGTGAACACAACACCTACGTGAGCAACGGACGGTACAGTAACGTACAAGAAACACGCCAAAATCGGCCACGACACGCGGAGCCACCGCACGGTATGATAAATAGGCTAGGTTAGTTTTTTATAACTCAATAACCTATAATAAATACACCAAAACAAAGCAGACGGTACATACAACCCTCCGCCAACCTGAAAATGTCCAACTCTAGCTTTATTATTAACAACAAACCCCCAAAAACCGCCCATGACTCGCGGCGGTATCGCAGTGTCCGATAAGTATGTTAGGTTCAGTTCACATACCTTCGGTACCTGCGTGTATTCGCCGAAAACTTCAAAGACCGCTACCCAGCAGCTCCAAGTAATCTAAAAATGTATGACAATCGTTACATTAACAAACAAATCGACGATAAAAACACCCACGACACGTGCACCACGCGCCAAGTGCGACAACGAGGCTACGTGACATTCACTCAGCCGCAGTACGTATTTAAAGTATACAAAATCACCGATACTGCACCTCGCACCTCTACGGTACCTTCAAAACACCAATGTCTCTTTAATTACTCACCTATTGATATTAAATCTCCGAAAAAGACGTTACAAATGCGAGACGCCAAGCGTACATGTGATGGGGGATCTCGACGCATGGGGCACAGCTACCGAGAGAAGCAGACTATAGTAAAATGTCGGCCCGACTTGTCCAACGATGGAAAATTAATACAAACAGCGACTACAACTCGTCTCTGTTCGATAATTCGTTCATTTATTCATTTATTTATCTATTAAATCATTTGTTTACTACGCGTACGGACACACCTCGCGGCTAACTTGTCCAACCTCGGATGACGTTATTTATCGTTGACCACGAGGCGTCTCTGTTCGTTTTTAAATAATATCATTAGCATATTATTACCCATCATATGTATTACCATCAATCTAACATATTAACACAAAAATGAAACCATATATTAGGTACCCATTATTAGGATATTCATACCCTCAACACGTATTACTATCAATTTAACATTGTTTTCCCAAAGATAAAACCAAGTTTTTGCCATTATTATTGGGATACTATTACTCTAAATATGTATTACTATCAATTTTACATTATTTTAACTAAGAGAAGACCAAGTTTTTGCTATTATTAGGATATTATCACTCTAAATATGCATCACTATCAATTTTACTTCATCTTCACAAATGAGACAAATGAGACAATGATGAGACCCATAGGGCGCCCTATTATATGCAATCCATAGTACAAGTACGCTCTGTGCCATGAAAAACAAAGAAAATTGTGACGTTTAACTCTCAAATGTCTTTGTTTTTGAGGTAACAGGGCTTACTTGTACTACGAATCGCATATAATAGGGCGCCCTATGGGTCTCATCCACGACAAGATGTCATTCCGGTGTATTTGATATTTCTCGGATCTTATTAACCCCGATTTGTATTACCATCATCCTAACATATTATCACAAAGCTAAAACCATGTTTTAGCTATTATTAGGACATTATTACTTCAAATATGTATTATTATCATTCTACAACTATTTTCACAAAGATAAGACCATGTATTTGCTATCATTAGGATATTATTAGGTACTCTGAACATGTATTACCATATAGATCGATTACTTTTATTACAAAGATAAAACCATATATTTGCTATTATCCACACCCGCCATCACCACATCCAACGAAAACACACAAAAGCACGCAGACGGCGGCTTTGGCACCCATGGGGGGTCCGGGGCACGACGAACCTAGTTCCAAAAGCCTTAAACGAATCCGCCGTACATCGAACCTGGTCACCAACGTCTCAGGCTCCGGCAAACTCACCCAAAACATGCGGCTAGTCCTACGGTACTTGGATAACTATATTTTTTCACACAGGCAAGAAAACAATATTCTTTTCACACGGTATTTTATCATATTTCACAGCATATCACTCGCTCACAGAGTCCTTTTTTATTTTTTGGAATATATTATTCGTTTGATTCATATTTTATTTTTTTTCAAGAATATCTCACTCGATTACAGAATGTTTTATTTTCATTTCACAATAAAAAAATATATAACTGATATTTTTGGATATTTTTCATATATTACAAGTTACATGGGTATATTACATATCTTGACAGTATGTTATTTGATCAAAGATAATTTCTTTTGTCAATAATAAAGGTTAGTCGGACTCGCAGTCCGCCTCTTTCCCGGACTCTGGGTCATCCTTGTCGCGATTATTGCCGATGTCCACCACGTTCCTATTCGCCTCCTCCTCTTCCTCCTCTAACCGTTCATCCTCAACGGGCTCGTCGGGCGGTTCGACCTCGGGGTCCTCCGCCGCCTGAAACGCCGGTTCATAGTCCGACTTTTCATCATCGGAACTAGGTGGATCTTGGACCGACCAGGTCACACCCGACCACCTCACGGTCATGCGGTCTGAATCGGATTGTCTCTCCACCGGATAAAACAGGTCCTCGTCCTCGTCCTCGGCGATCAAGTCGGGCGAATCCTCCTCGAACTTCCCCTTTACACCCCTCGGATCTAGCAGCTCCGGACATGAATTTGTTTGATCATTCAAAATTACATCCACTTACACGTCGTCGATTTATTCATCGATTCAGCCGCACACTTGGCGCGGTTAACCTCAGAAACATGGAACGTGACGTATCGGTGACAACGACGCGTACATGTCAGGTTAATACACTCATGTTCCTTTGTAAGATATTTGACAAAAACAAAATGCAAAAGTTGAAACTATCTAAGACACGTGCGCAATGTAACAAGCTAAGTGAGCAAGTGACACGCGGCTCGAGCACGTAGTAACGTTACGTAGACGTGCGTAGTTCGTCGAAATGTCGGCCCAACTTGTCCAACAGTTCAAAATTAATCACAACAGCGACCACGACTCGTCTCTGTTCGATAATTCGTTGATTTGTTCATTTATTCACTTATTAAACCATTTATATTCATGACGCGTATGGACACATCTCGCGGCTAACTTGTCCAACCTCCGATGACGTTATTTATCGTCGACCACGACGCGTCTCTGTTCGTTTTTAAATAATATTATTAGGATATTATTACCCAACCGTTTTTGCTATTATTAGGATGTTATCACTCTGAATATGTATTGCTATTAATTTTACATTATTTTCTTGAATAGAAAACCAAGTTTTTACCATCATTGGGATATTAAGACTCTAAGACATATGTATTACTATCAATTTTACATTATTTTCACAAAGATGAAACCATGTTTTTGCCATTATTAGGATATTATCACCTTCAATATGTTTAGCGGATATACACAAAATGGCGGCCAACTCGTCCGACGTTGATAAATTTATAATATCGCCGACAACGACGCGTCTCCGCTCAAAAACTAGCTCATTTCTCCCTACGTTTGTTCATATATTTATCTATTAATCACGCAAACGGCCATACCTCGCGGACTTGTCCGACTTTAAATAATCGAGCATGCAGGTGGAAAAAATAGCTCTCAGGTTAGCTTTTAACTTATTCATTTATGTAATACATATGAGGCATTCCACGCCGAACCGACCTACGTCTGACCCTCACCATCGGCGATTTTTTTCATTTTTGAGTATTGTGTAGAGTATACGAACAAAACATCTTTCACCAAGTTGTAGATTTTTTGCACCACGGGTTTGATTCCCACTGCTCCCGAAAACCCAAAATTTCGACGAATAGATAGCCCGAATCGATTCGCTTCAAATTGTTTTAAGAGTAGGAATCTTTGTAATTTTTTTCAAAAAAATCGAGACCGTCATAAGTGGTCAAACCTCAATGTTTTTGTTATTTTTCCGAAGTTCTCACGTTTTAGGCATCAGAAAGCGAGAATAAAAATATGGAAAAAAATTATTCTGAGGGTCGACCAAAAAACGAAAATTTTCTTTTTTTACTCATGGAAATCGATGAAAAAGAACGAGAGTTATGCATTAAAAACCAAAAAAAGAGAAAAAAAATCATATAGACCATCGGCTGTCATCCGAAAATTCTGAAAAAATTCAGGAAATATTTTTTTATACTCCTTCATCACCAGAAAAATCGGCGTCAGTTTTTGAAGAGGTGAGGGTCAACGATTGGTTCACTTCGCATGGAATACCTCATATTTAATTCGATTTTTCTTATTTATTCAATAACTTGTTTCGCCTGTAGCTTCCAAACCAAAAGCTTGCCCACTTTCATGTTGGTATCAAAATTTTTGTTTTTCAACAAAGAATTCATGATAAAAATTTGAAGCGAATCGATTCGGGCTATCTTTTCGTCGAAATTTTGGGTTTTCGGGAGCAGTAGGAATCAAACCCGTGGTCCAAAAAATCTGAAACTTGGTGAAAGATGTTTTTTTCGTATACTCTACGCAATACTCAAAAATGAAAAAAATCGCCGATGGTGAGGGTCAGACGTAGGTCGGTTCGGCGTGGAATGCCTCATATATTTTTAACGATTATCAACATCTTCATATATATTTTTTATGTTATTGCAATATACGGTGACTCTATTCGTCCTCCGCGTCTCCCTCGTCGCCCGAATCGGGGCGCTCCTCTAGGACGGGTCGGGGAGGCGTCTGCTGAACGGGCTCGGGGGCCCACTCATTCTCCCGCTGGTGGTACAGCTCGCCTGTGTCAGTGTATATCCACCCTTCGGGTATTATCTCGTCCACCACCCTCAACTCAGCCCCCTCTGCCATCAGAAAACGGTCCACGACGGTTTTTAGGGAGCTGGAATCCTCGACGTCGATCAGTCCGTCTACATCGCCCACCACTGATCCCCTCTCAACGCGGCGATACCATACATGTATAATTGGGCGCCAATTGGTTTGAGGAACCAATACCTAATTTTCATCTACATAATTTGACGATTAATAATAAATAAATAAATAAATAAAGAATTCGGCTAGCTCGATTATTAGGAATAGAAGAGACAACACAGGGAGGATACGTGAAAGACCATAAGTAATTGTAAGACAATAGAAAAGCGTATAGGTGAAGATATATAAATTTATTCACTTCCTTCTTGATTATATATCAGGTGAAATATCCTTCACAATAATTGACAAATTGATTCAACACAAGTTACTAATCGACAACATACGGTCGACATACAGCGTTGCAGTCTTTCCTCGTAGAGCGCGGCACTTGGTATAATCTGTAGATTGACAATATGAATTTCAATTATGTTTTATTAATTTTCTATCTACAGGGCGACGGGTCCTAAGGAGACAGACGTACTTCAGCCGACAATCTAGAATGGACGTAACTCGGCAGGTCGGCTAGAACGGACGTATCTCGGTGGGCCGGCTAGAACGGACGTATCTCGGCGGGCCGGCCAGGTAGAACGGACGTACTTCGCCGGGCCGGCTAGAAAGGACGTACTTCGCCGGGCCGGCTAGAACAGACGTACCTGGGTGGGCAGGATAGAACCGATCTATTTCAATTACGTCCGACGGTGATTTGTTACAAAGACGGAACCTTCCGAATAATTATATAAGACTTACGTCTTATAAAATCCCCGAAAATGCGGGTACTGATTAATAAACCAAAATCAAAACAAATGAAATTGTACCAAAGAAGTACTCAGCCGCTCGGAGATTTACTTTTTAAAAATTATAAAAAACCGAACACCCGAGCCTTTGGCATCCGGGTGTCCGTAATACACCCATAAAAATTTCGATAAAATCGAAAATTCGAATTATTATTCCCGTACGTTATGACGGAGAATGCCCCTACAATAACTGCCTCTTTTCTCTGAAAACAGAGAAGCGGGAAGTTAATAATAATATCAGAAAGTTTACAACGCATGAATCCAGTTATATTAAAACAATTCTCTTTTTCCTCCCATTGACATATTGTTATACTATCAATTGACAGTCTGAATTCAATGATAGCGTTTCCATCCGATCTTGGATAGGTTTGATTTGATTTGTTTTGGTTTTTTAATTTGTCCCCTCATTCTCGGGGATATCCTGACGCAAGTCTTATATAATTATTCGGAAGGTTCCATCTTTGTAACAAATCACCGTCGGACGTAATTGAAATAGATCAGATCTATCCTGCCGTCCCACACAGCACACAGTCATCCACGGGATGTCCTACGGATGTATTTTACGTCCGTAGCAGATATCCCGTGAATATCCTGATAAGTTCCATCGACATACACAGGATGTTTTGCGGACATCCTGTGTATGTCGTCATCATATGGGATAGCCTGTGGATAATTGTGAACGTCCTACGGACCGTGGTCGTACGTTATGCGGATATTTACCTGTATCCTAAGCTCATCCATATGGCGTTCATCGGATGTCAGGTTTTTATATACAATCGATTACAAATACATAGTAGGAACGAAGAGGGGAAGGTATTTTGATCAAAAAGGTTGACGAGGTTTGCGTTAAACACAGTGCTCTAGGGTGCGATTCTGTAACTTTTGCGCTAACTTAGTACATGTGCTAAATTTTTTCCCCGATTCTACGCCAATGCACGTCCCCGCTAGCACCCGTTCACCCCCGGTAGCGCCCATAAGTTCCGTTTTCGGGTGTAAACAAGCGGAGGTCGCCATGCAACTGCACGAGGATCAACAATCGAACCAAAGGAAAGACTGGTTATGTGATAAAACTCGGGCGATCGAGTGCTATCTAAATGAATTTTTATCACCTGCCGTAACGCAACTCTCAGAGGCTTCGCTAACTATAGCGATCGGGTGCTATCGAAAAGAATTTTCAGCGCCTGTCGTTGAGGGGGTACATACACCTTTAAAATAATTTTTTTTAAATCACTGGTACACTGTCATAAAACATTTTATTGACTTAATTTTCATACAGAAGATTACTAGTATTCTGAACTATAATTGAGGCATATAAAAGAATATCTGGATTTTGGCTTTATGTACTTCTCATCCACCGATGAAAAAGCAGTTGTCGTAGCATACAGGTCGCATCGTTGATTGAATCTTTTTGAAATTTGGAGGGAATATTCTACATTGATGTAATTCCGGACCAAACCAATAATATTATATAAATATTAATTTTAAACCTGAAATTTTTTTATTTTAAGATATTTTTTCAACAAAGATGAAAAAAAAAGTGTGTTACCCAGTTTTAATGATAGAAGACGAATCTTATTTTTAGATATTATTGGTTTGGTCCGAAATTACATCATCGCAGAAAATTCTCACCAAATTTCAGAAAGTTTCGATGAACGATGCGACCTGTACCCTACGACAACGACCAGAAAATGTAGTTAGCGGGAAATCAAGTTTTAAGATTTTTATTAGGGTTTCATACACTGGGTCCATATCTGCACTTGTACTTATGTGTTGCTAGTAGAGTCTATACAGATATTCAACGTGGAGGTCCGTGGCGAATATCGGCTCATTCCATCCAGCAGTGGTGCGCAGCGAAGCTGTCGAACAAAAATATATCACTTGCAAAAATCGGATAAAATTTTATCAAAGAATAAAAAATCATAAAGTGTTAGGATTTCCAAGATTTTGAAAATTCAGAACATTCCAACAAATTTCTTTCTTATGGACAGAAAATATTTTCATCTTTCATCATAAATTTCTCATCTTGATCTTTTATCCTTGCATCAAAATATTCGAAGAATTATATTAGAAAAATACCTAATTTTTGAAAGATCCAGCGTGCACTTCTGGCATCGATTTAAAATTCCCCTGCAGCGTACATTGATGATGTGCCTTCGCCAGGGTCCTGATCTTCTGCCTCCCCAAGTCGCTTGCGCCTTTTAGCTGTACGAGCTTCTAGGCTTGCCTCTGTAGCTCGTCTTTCAGCTGCTCGGATCCTCAGCTCATCCATAGCCTCGATCCCTTGTACAGCAAAGGTTCCTGGGATGATTTCTAAGGCCTCCATGATGCGAAGCAGTCCTACCCCGCCATCGTTGAAGGTCACAGCAGCTATGTTCAGTGCTATTCTCAAGGTGTTCAGCCCACTGAAACCAGCTTTTGGGCATAGCTTCCAAACCTTGCTGTTGAAGCTCTCATTAGTGTTCTGCGTTCTACCTCCAAGGCAACGGTGGAGCAGTTCTGGCTTCGTCAGATCTTCGAAAACTGGTTTGATTGTATCCATCACAGCTTCTGGAAGGGATTCTGTGTGATGGATTCTAGCAGTATCCCCGTTGGCTTTGGCCTTCTGCCATTCACACCAACTTCCCTTGCCCTCGGGGCAGTAGTGGTGCTGTGGGGTTGCATCACTCGAACGCTTATGATGCCAAATTGCCCAGATTGCTCGGTGCATGTCCGATTGCGATTGGCTATGCCTCCTAATCGCATTGCCATAGTAGCTGGTGATCTGGTTTATGGCAACGTCCGTCAGTCTCCCTCTTCCGCCCAAGCCTTTGCCATCTGCTAACTTTTTTCCTGCCATCGTGGCTTTCATCTTACGCAATCTCGATCCCATACGCTTCTGCACATGTCCGGTGCATTCGACCTTCTTCACAGGCACATTCCCATATGGCCTTGCCTTGACGATTGTGAGATGAGTTTTGGAATCTCCATCACCAATGTACGAGGTATATCTCATACCTTTCTCTTCTGAACGTCGAAAGATTCTCACCATTCCTTCAACTTCCATCTTTCCAGCACTGCCGACATGGTTTGCGGTGCAGACTGGATCGTGCTGGATTTTCCACGCCGTATGTTGAGGTGTGCCAATCTTGTCCTCCCATTTTTCACAACCTTTGCAATAAGACGATAGTGCCTCGACATCCAGCACTTTGCCCGTTTCCGCTCCTATGACGCTACAGATGCCATGGAGAGATGAAAAGCCTCGCTTCCTCCAGGACCCATCTCCAGATACTGTGATAGCACCGGCTCCTTCTTGTGAGTGGCTATCTTCTGTTGCGTCAAGCTCCTCACCTGCTGCCGTTATCATCGAACGAGCAGCTACCTCTTCCGATACGATCATCAATCGCTCAGTCATTTTGTCTAGCGTTGGCTGTTGTACGGGCTGTGGTAGATCCATCACTGCGCAGAATGTACGCAGCCCTGCTCCGCCTTGTCCAATCATACGCATCGCTAGAACACTTCGTCGATTTACCTCATAAACATTTTTATTACTCCCAACCATTCTACAAGTATTTATAGCTCCTATCTTATTACAATTTGAACAAATGACATTTAGTAGTGAACCAAGACCTCTGACACTTGTCTCATTGATACTTATCTGCCCAGCACAAGTCGCACATCGAACCAACTTGGATAAGGCGTTGAACACCAAATCTAAGTCAATGATTCGATGCCCATTGTGTGGTTGATAGTGGTCTCGGGGTGTGCTGGCATCACTGACTCTGGAACTCGAAATTTTTCGTTTTGATGCACTTTTGGAGCGTCATCCGCCCGCGATGTTGTAGGCCTCTCGTTGCCATGAAAGACTCGTTTACGAGGTCTTCCAGTCGAGCGTTTCGTATCAGCTTTCGCGCTGCGCGGACGCATCGCGTTCATGATTTTGCACCAGGTAAATAACTCAAATAAGCGTAGCAGTTTTTCAAAGAACTCACGTTTACTCTAGAATTACTTCTGTGCAAATATTTTATTTTAGTAATGAAAATTACTGTTGATAAATCGTAATAAACACGAATATTGACAAACAAAGTGAACACCTAACCTCAAAAAGATCTGAATCGGAGCCGGTTGTTTTGTCAATGGCGGGTCTTTTCCCGGCAAAACATCGCGCCAATTTATACCATAGAATAATTCATGAAGTGTTGGATGGGAACCTGAGCTGTTCAAAGAGGTTCTTAGTTCACAAGCTAGTCACAAGAGTTCGTTATAATGAGAAGAGTATTACAATTCACAAAAATTTTGAAAATAAAAAATATGTGTAAAAATATTGACAAAAATTTTCGAAATTTCGAAATGAAATAAAAAGTCAAAAAAGTGAGGCACTGTTGTTGACGGTGTTATACAATATTTATAAGACCAATATGAAGATCCGCGCGCCGCGTGGCAGCGCCTTTTCGCACCTTGACAGTGTCATGGCTCTAACTTTTCGAATCCTTCAGATTTTCGAACGCTGATTTTTTTGGAGGTAGAATAGGTCACTAGCATTCCAAATAAATTATAAAAAAAAAAAACGATTTTTTGAAAATTCAAAGGTGTATGTACCCCCTTAACGAGACTCTATAATATATTCCTTATTTTTTATCGAATATGCATCGTATAAAAATGTTATCATTTTTTATTAAATTGATATTTCAATTACTTTTCAGGAAAATTAAAATTAAAATTCTATGAGATAAATGTTTATCGAGTTTACGTGTATCCTGTAACTTCCCGTATAAATAACGTACTTTTTAAATGTTCGCGTATGTTATGGGCATACGTATGGGGAATTATACGCAAGATTTTCTATGGTGGTAGGTACTACCTCTGAAACAATCTCATAATTTTTATGGAATGGTTTTTCGAATAATTTTTGCGTTACAAAAATATTCTTTATTGGGATACCCTTTCGGTACGTGCGTCGCGCAACTCGACACGAATTGTCATTTTCTATGATGAATATTTTGCTCTTTGAAGACAAGTAATAACCAAACCTTTTGAGGTAAGTGTCGATTTTTTATCACGTACAAATGTTTCAATAGCTTTTCATTTTTTAAATAATTTTACAGCAAATAAAGGGTGACAGTTATTTTGACTTTTTTTTGAAATTTTTCGCTCAGAGTGGATAAAACGTTTTCAAATCAATAAAAAAAAATTTTCCCGAAGTTCGAAATTTTTATTTTAATATTTGATGGTGCCACCGGGCCCTTGAAATTGACGTTCAAATAACGTGGGGTTTTCCGAAGTTTCAATTTTCTGTCCCTCATCGTCCGCAATTATTCGTTTAAAAATCTGAAACTCTAGAGAAATGTTTACAATGGAAGCACCTGAGAATCAGAATTTTTTCAGAATTTTTGTAGTATTTCTTGAGCATTTTTACCGGTATGTGAGCACCTTAAAATGAGAATTTCTTCGGAATTTTTTGAGAATTTTTTGAGCATTTTCACCCCAGCAGCATACATACACTGACGATTTGCATCACGAACATTTTTTGTTCATCGAATACAACAATCTTTGAACGAGAAACGCTCATCAAAAAGCAAATCAAAGACGTCCACACAGTTTGATTGAATTATAAAAATTGCGAGTGTACGAAAAGCCTATTAGGAGAACTCGACCCACCATGGGACTTGCATTAAAAGATTCTAAATTTCACACTGAATTCTTGAGAATTTTATAAGATTTTACAAAGCGGCAGAAATGTTCAAAGTTATGGACCATCATAACTTTTGGAGTATGTATTTGCTGTAAAATTATTTAAAAAATGAAAAACTATTGAAACATTTGTACGTGATAAAAAATCGACACTTACCTCAAAAGGTTTGGTTATTACTTGTCTTCAAAGAGCAAAATATTCATCATAGAAAATGACAATTCGTGTTGAGTTGCGCGACGCACGTACCGAAAGGGTATTCCAATAAAGAATATTTTTGTAACGCAAAAATTATTCGAAAAACCATTCTATAAAAATTATGAGATTGTTTCAGAGGTAGTACCTACCACCATAGAAGATCTTGCGTATAATGCCCCATACGTATGCCCATGACATACGCGAACATTTAAAAAGTACGTTATTTATACGGGGAGTTACAGGATACACGTAAACTCGATAAACATTTATCTCATAGAAGTTTAATTTTAATTTTCATGAAAAGTAGTTGAGATATCAATTTAATAAAAAATGAGAACATTTTTATACGATGCATATTCGATAAGAACTAAGGAATATATTATAGAGTCTCGTTAACGGCAGGCGCTGAAAATTCTTTTCGATAGCACCCGATCGCTATAGTTAGCGGAGCCTCTGAGAGTTGCGTTACGGCAGGTGATAAAAATTCATTTAGCTAGCACTCGATCGCCCGAGTTTTATCACATAACCAGTCTTTCCTTTGGTTCGATTGTTGATCCTCGTGCAGTTGCATGGCGACCTCCGCTTGTTTACACCCGAAAACGGAGCTTATGGGCGCTACCGGGGGTGAACTGGTGCTAGCGGGGACGTGCATTGGCGTAGAATCGGGGAAAAAAGTTAGCACATGTGCTAAGTTAGCGCAAAAGTTACAGAATCGCACCCCTAGTCTTTATTGGTCATAGACCCTTCGTAATACAAGTGTACGTCAAGTAGACTTGAGAGGAGTCTTTCTTATTAAAAGTCAGTTTCATTTCTGAAGCTACTATTATATTAAATGAGGCCAGCCTCATCAAGTAACAAAGTTACTTTGCTTGCGAGAGAGGTTTAGAGCGGGCGCCGCGCCGCGGTGACTCTGACCGCACGCAAGGGGCTATGGCATATACGGGTTGAGTTTCTTAAAGTGTTACAAGCCAATATCTCGAAAACTGATCACGATACGAGAAAATATTTCGGATGAAATTTGTAGGTTATCGAGAGAGAAAGAACATGGTGTAGCAAGATCTTCATTAGGTGGAGACGCCAAGGCCGGGAAGAGGTCAACTTGGTTTCATTTTTTATGGAAACCCATATTTTTAAATGCCTAAGTTTGTTCTACTTGAAAAATCAAACAACTTTTGTGGAAAATATTTTTTTGTGAGACACCAATTTCTTATGATATTTAGCTAAACAACTAGAGATCTTTGAACTTTTAAAGATGTTTTACCTTTAAACTTCACGATACGACCATATGATATCGACGTAGCGAGAATTTAAGTCAGATAGAATCACCCAACGAACGAAAGGTACAACAGATTCACAAACAACTTAATAAAATCCAGTGGGTGTACCCGTTTAACAAGCAAAACTGATCAAAATACATACACAGGGTGGGCAAAAAAAAAAAAACCGGACCGATTCAAAACGTGAAAAAAATCCGAACGCGTCGACCGATTTTCAAAAACTTTATTTCGAACTAGAAGAAGAAGCCTTTCGTTTCGCGTTTCAAAATCCGAAAAACCTGTATTCCTTGCTGAGATACACGGTTTTGAAAAACGGGTTTTGAAAAAGTCGCTGGGAGGATAAAAAAAATTAATATTAAAGAATGTTCAACTTAATTTCCATCTACAATTATGATTCAAACACTCATTTATGTTGATTCAATAATGTCAAAAAATTCACAACAACGTGTGTTTTTCTATTATTCTTTTCATTTTTCATATTTCAAAATTTTCTAATAATTCACAATAATTCAACGCGATCGACGAAAAAGTAAATGTGATGCTCTAGAGGTAATTCGCCAATATTAAAATAGTCAGCCGTAATGCCGTTTCGAAAAATCTCGGAAATGTTCATTTTATCTGCCACCATGGTCGGTCGTTCCTGATTGAATTCTGATTAACTGTTGGCTGAAGTATTTAGATCATTTACTAGACGCATATCACTTTTGGTGAAGTTCTCGACATCATTTACAGCCCACTTTTTAGTTAGTGGACTTTCTTGATGATGTCCCGGAAACAGAATTTTAATTTCAACGCGCATGTTCTGACGCTAATATTACAAGAGACGTTACACGTCATGCGAATAGAATGTTAAAATAAACTTCAAATCACAATTTGAGATAGAAATTAAGTTGAACATTCTTTAATATTAAATTTTTTCATCCTCCCAACGACTTTTTCAAATCCGTTTTTCAAAAGCGTGTACCTCAGCAAGGAATAAAGATTTTTCGGATTTTCAAATGGGAAACAAAAGGTTCATTTTTCTAGTTTCGAACAAAATAAATTTTCCAAAATTAGGTTGACGCGTTCGGATTTTATTCACATTTAAAATCAGCCCTGTTTTTATTGGCTGACCCTGTATATAAAACGAGCACTAGCATGCCTCACAAACTACCTATATGTTGTGACGTGGTAATAGAAAAATATCAGTCACAAGGCGCGAACTACCGTATGGCGATGAGTTGTGGTCCAGAGGGATATTCCAGGCTTTATTTAAGAATTTAGGGAAATACTATATGTAGTTAACTAATTCCTGTTATTTTTGTCATTTCTATGTAATTTATGTAACTACGATCTCGATACGCAACGAGAAATCTGCCGTCGAGGGATCCTCCCGAAGAATTTCCGAACATTCTGGGCTATAACGTCTCGATCAAGGTGACCTACGTATCGCTACGACGTGCAACTCTTCGATTCGCCAGGGAAGCGTCGAAGAATAGCGTCAACTCTCGGTCTGGGGATCTGCCTGCCTCTACTTCCGGATAGACGGCGTACAGGGATGTGCGAGAAGCACGACAAAATCCTCCCGTCATCCGACGAACCTACCGTTATCGCTATTTGTCCAAATGCTGGGGAATCGGCATACAGGGCCGCGCGAGAAGCGCACTTCACAGCCTCCCGGTTCTTCAACTTATCGGCCTGAAGCCGAATTAGATCCAACTACATCTACTGTCTCGGAAACCGTTATCGCGGCCGTGGTTGGTCCAGAAAACCCCCGGTACAGCGTTCCGACCTGCGAACTTCCTATCGTGAGCGAGGTCCCTAGTGCTCCCAGCACGATGCTATCGTCTCGAATTTCAATGGATTGACCTCTGTTGTAAGGCCTTGAAATATCGTTTCCTAGTTCTGGTGAGCAAGATTTGAATTGAATCCAGCGCCAGAGGGATATTCAAAGGAAGGCGGCAGGATGAGGATCATACAGCACGCCACGTTGCAGCAATGTCTCAGCAACATTGCTAAGTCTCATTTTCATTGCATTGCACTGCAATGTTGCTGCAAGATTTCTGCAATACAATTATTGCAACATTGCATTCGCAATGTTACCGCGAGATTTCTGCAATATAACTTTGTTATATAGGTATATTAGAATGATTCAATTAATGAATTAAAGAATCGATAAATTGCATCATTCATTGGGAATTGGTACATTTTCGGCTTCTAACGCAATTAAATACATGAAATTGTTGAAATATAGGCAGCTCTGAATATATAGGAAAACATTAGAATAATTATCATCGGATAGTTTGGCGTAGTAGCTAGTAAGAATCAGACGGTCAAGGCACGGCAGGTACCCCTACACGTCCCACTACCAAATCAACGTACGGCGAAATTACCAGCACCTGACAGCCAATTACCGACGAGAATCAAAACCAACGATTCTACATCTATCGTCACGTGACCTCCCAGCAAGCACAGTTATATTACATCTGCATAACGGCAGTGCTACATGGTAAACCATGTAACATAACATCAGTATCACACCTGCGTAACATGGGAGTTAGAATTTCCCACTCACCAGTAGTATTGTTTGTTGTTACACTACAAGTTATCGCTGTTATATAACAGCAATACATTCGTTACACCAAAATTGATGTGGCTTTCATATAGTCTGCTGTGAAACTTTCATTATTCACGTGAGGTATTTCAATTGAATGGAACTATTTGGACCTTAAGAGTCGTTGGAAAAAAAAATGTACACATCTCCACCGTCTAGAGGGCTCGCCGTCCTGTATACATGAAAACGCCTTCTCATTTCGCTACTAAAAACGCCAACGGTTTTTTTTTTTTTTGCCCTGATCGAGATTTGAACTCACGCCCGGTCGCATCACTAGTCGCACGCTCTATCCACTATGCCAAACTACCCGATAATGACTGCATCAATGTTTCCGTATTTATTTCGACTCTATATATTAACAACTTTATGTATTCAATTAAAGCCGAAAATTCACTAAATTCTAATAAATGATACAATTTGAATCGGTGAGATCCGCTCATATATAGTTTGTGCTGTCTGCAGGGCAGCAATACTGTAAGTATACTCGATTCCCACAAAAATAGTTTGCAGCCATTTAATCTACAAAAGTATTGAAACCAATGGACGTTACCAAGTACAAATAAATTTGCTCCCAATTAATTTCTGAATGTGATCCAATCTTAGTTTTCGGTAGGAATTTACGATTCGATATATATAATGTGGGTAACACGTAATAAAATGCGACATACGAACTCACAAGAAAAGATCAATCAAAATTAAAATTAGGAAAAAACAAAGAAAAGAAAAAAAAAATTGGAGGTAGTGGTACTTGGCGGGCATTTATATTTTCTTCTAATTTTTATAAAAATGCCCGCCAAGTACCACTACCTCCAAATTTTTTTTTCTTTTCTTTGTTTTTTCCTAATTTTAATTTTGATTGATCTTTTCTTGTGAGTTCGTATGTCGCATTTTATTACGTGTTCCCCACATTATATATATATCGAATCGTAAATTCCTACCGAAAACTAAGATTGGATCACATTCAGAAATTAATTGGGAGCAAATTTATTTGTACTTGGTAACGTCCATTGGTTTCAATACTTTTGTAGATTAAATGGCTGCAAACTATTTTTGTGGGAAGTATCACATTAATGTACTTGGCGAACGGTTGTTGCACCAGAGGTGCTTTTGGGGGGGATTTCATTACTTTTTGTACCATCTCGATTCGTACTTAGTCTTGTTCATGATGAATTGTATACATTTTGATCCTCTGAAAATTGGTTCAAGGTTTAAAAAAGGTTTGTGGCACTTGATAAGAGTACGTATGAATTTTTATGGATTTTTATTAACAAACGTTCAGATGTTAGCAGCTGATCCGATATATGCGGAAATCGACAATATCCGTGTTTCAATTTAGCATAACTCGAAAACTATACATCTCACAAAAAATGTTAGGTATAAAAAAGTTTCAGTTTGAAGTGATGACTAGGCGATGACAGACAAAAAAATATGGGGGTTCCGGAAAGTTGAAAGAAAATTATAATTATATATAAAATTAGTTTTGAAAATTTCTCAACAACCATACCTTTTTATTGCTCAAAATTTCAGAGAGTATTCCTTTATAGTGTAAAAAAAATGGGTATAAATTTTATCGTGGTGCTAGATTTCGTCTAGGAGATATGAATTTTTTACCGAATTCATTTCGAACTAAAAATACAACTTTTTCAGCACTCTGCGAAATTGAAGGAATGAAAGTACAGATTATAAAGTTCTGTTTATTTAACGGTTTTTAAAGATTTTATCAGTCGATACGAAGTCCTTGTGATACAAAGTTTTTGTTGTTGGTTTTTTTTCGAAATAAATTCAGTAAAAGATTCATATCTTCTAAGCTAAATCTGGCTCCATAATAAAATTTATGCACGTGCTTCTTACACTAAGGTACCGAAGAGTAATCAGGCCTAGAGTATAATGAAGCCTATCTCAAAAATACTGGACTTACAATAGTGTGAATGTATTAGTTATTAAAGGGAACATAAAAAATGAAAATTCACAGCTAACACCAATCCAGTATAAACTATATCCTTAATACTTCTTATTACATTATTATTAGAAAAGTGCGGATAACAAGGCCTATGTGCATCGCATAGTAAAGCCTGTTCCTTCTTCAAAGTCAATCTTGTTTGGAAATATCATTCTTGTACAAATGATATACCTAATATAAGTATAAATTGATGAGTGCTTACACTTTAAATCTAATTAGAAAATTATTCATAATGGTTTCATGGTTTTCCGAAAAGATGAAAAAGGCTTAGGCCTTGAGAAACAACCCAGGCCTTGTTAAGCATTATTTTTTTTATATTATAATCAAAATTACGAGGCATAAAGACATATTATTCATTGAAATGTATGTTTGAAATTATAAGAAGCAACACTTGCCACCTTCATGAGATAATTATCTTTAAGTAAAAATGATATAAAGCAATTTGAAATAAGGTGGGCCTTATATGCCCCAAGTGCATTAAATAGAAGAATATTCTCTGAAACTTTTAACCCCAAAAGACGTGGTTATTGAGAAATTTTTAACACTAATTGTAGTATAATTTTTTTTTCAACTTTACGGAACCGCCAATATTTTTTGTATGTCATCACTTTGAAGTTTACTTCAGGCTGAAACTTTTTTATACTCCGCATTTTTTTGTATGATGTATATAGTTTTCGAGTTATACTCAATTAAAACTCGATCCACGACGCTCGCTGTTTGAAACGTACAAATTTCCTCATTCATCTATGGGAAATCCATGGGAAATTTCGCTATAATCTTTTCTCCGTGTAAAATCGCCACATAGGCCGTAGAGCTCTCATGCGGGTATAGAGACTCGACCGAATCCCGCGCCGCGCGTTAAAAATTCTTCTTAATGTACTTGGCGCGAGACTCTTGATTTAAAAATTTCCCGCCTGATAGGCTACTTCGGGGTTATACGCGCGCCACGGCGTGGCTACTTCGTTCCGAGCGGTACTGGCAACACTGCTGGATGGCGACGACGACGACGATGGAGACGGAGAGGACGAAAATTCTTGATCGAATTGAGCATTTCGGTAAATCGGAATATTATATCTCAGCTCTCCGTCCACCGATTGCATAAAAATTGGGCTTAAATGAAAGCTATTTGAAGCCATATTCGGAGATAAATATTTGAATCTCGTGTGTAACTCGAGTCAGAAAATATAAGGATAATACAATCGCCGTATAGGCTGTAGAGCTCTCATGCGGGTATAGAGACTCGGGTCGAGTCTCGCGCCGTGCGTTAAAAATTCTTTTTAATGTACTTGGCGCGAGACTCTACCGAGTCTCTTGATGTATATATTTATTACAAATTTACAAAAAATTACTAATTGTCACAATAATTCTGACGCAGTGTAAAAATTTTTTAATATCGATCACTTGTTTAAAATGCATTCGTTTTACACTTGAAACGTCAGTCCTTTTATGGCACTTGGTATCATATTAATTAACATTAACGGGTCAAGCTTTACAGGAATTTTTTTGAGTTAATCAAATGATTTCTTCTTCTTTTAGATAAAATATGGGCATTTCGAATATAGTATTATATTTATATAGTAATTTCGAAGTCGCCTATATAAGGTGGTGACACGAGCATATTCAGCCTACTTCTTCGCATTTTGGCCGCAGCTTATCGCCTACGTCTCGTCATCTCGTATCGAGTATCTTTGTAAAATTGTGTTGGTGAAAAGTATCTTGTGTTATATCGCCGAAAATCTACTAAAAGGTAAGGTCTTGATCTTTCGTGAAGACACGGAGTTTCTTGAGTTATCTTTCTGGTTTCTTAATTTGTTTTTGAGCTAAGGAGCTCGTTTATCGTTAATCAACAAGCAACCTCGTGCCTGTCTGAGTTACGTAGACCTTTCTAGTATTCTTTTCGCTATCTTTATCTTATTCTCTTAATTATCGCTTATCTTATACTATTTTGCTATTTTATTCTATTTTATATTTCATTTTGTTATATTGTATATCTTGTGCATGCTATCGTAAAAAAGTATCCTGGAATATCCCTAGCGAAAGTAGCCGCGGTTTACGTTAGGCACCGCGTTACAGCGTAAATTTTGTCTAAGTTAAATATCGTATAAATTATTATCTGTTGCGTTGAATTATATTTTGTTAAGTCAAAGCACTACCGTATGTTCTATTTTTCATGTAAACGCAAATTCCGTATCTTAATTATCGTTAAATCCGTATTTTCGATTTAATTCAGTATCTTTGATATAATTCAGTTTCTTCAATTTGCTTCATTGTCTTTGATATCGTAAACTCAGTATCTGTAATTTTGGATTCAGTATCTTAAATATCGCTAATTCAGTAATAATTATTGTGCATCACTAAATTGATTAATGCCAATACAGTTTGTTATTGATTTTCTTTCGTGAGATACCTGTCGTAAGTCGCGTTATGATTTAATTTTGCTTTTGGGTACGAAGTATCGCTCTGTGATACCGAGTCTGGAGTATAGTCAATTTGTATTATATCGAGTCACCTCTGACGCCGGCTCATTACTTGTATCGTCTGTAAACTGCGTCAAATCTATTTTTGTCCGACCCCCCTTGAAAACTTGACTTTCGGCCCGCTTTACCGGGTGGAAAGTGGCACTTTCCAGACCGACGATTTGAGCGGGCGAACATGAACTTTCCGCCCGCTAAAAGTGGGCGAACATGAACTTTCCGCCCGCTTCGCCTGACGAGCATGTATTTCTTGAATAATAATTAATTTTTTTTTTAATTATTTTTAAAAAATTTTTTTTTAATCAAAAAAAAAAATAAATCATCAAACTCTATTCACTTATTAGTCATGAATTTATGAGTTGATGATCTCAATTTTGAGGTAATATTTATTAGATCTTTGATATGAATTTGTAATTAAAATTTATATTCAAATTATATATGATTATACTATAGGTATGTATAATTAAATTTCGTATATGATATTATATGATACTCAATTTGGATCGATTCAATGATAGTTACTGTTAGTGACTGATTCTTTTCATTCAGAATATTCGGTAATGTATCATGATATAGTTTAAGAGATTATTGCTTGTTTAATGATTATAAAGATTATAGAGACACACTAAATATTTATACTAAGCATGAACGGAAATTGAACTTGAAATTTTTATTTTTATGTTTTTCTTATCGGGGGGCTCCGCCCCCCGAACCCGCCGCCGGCGCTTCGCCCCTGGACCCCCCCTCTTTCTCGGAAAGTCGCGTTTTCAAAGAGAGTCGGACAAAAAGTATCGTGTGCATCATGGGCGGAAGGCGATCCCTCGCTCGTGCGGAGTTTGCATTCCTCGCCTACGACTTGTACTGCAAACTCCACACTCGCGGTCAGGAATCGCCTACTTTCCGCCCTAGATACACAATGTACTATTTCCCGCTAAATTTCTATAGCAACAACATTTTACTCTATCTCTGTCATACTGAATGCGTTTAATTCATCTTATTACTGATAATCTGTTCTTTAATCTTTTCTTCAACATTTCTTGCACTATATCGTCTATGTTATCTGATTATTTTCTTGTAATTATTCTGTCTATTTTCTTGCGATTATTCTGTAAATCTGTCTATGGTTGATGTTACCTAGTTTCTGATACTATCTTTCGCTAACTAAATAATCTCCTGATAATTGTGCTTTCACATTACTATCGCTTATAAAATTTGTTAATATATCTCGCTACCAATACTTGTTCTGAACAGAATATATGGCCTAACAGGCACATTGAAGGAAATTATATTTGTCTAATGGTGTACCCTGCCCCTTTACTTTAAGTACCGTATGTTATCTGAGCTAGTTGAGTTGTCGATCGTCGCGATCTCGTATGTTTTATGTTTTCTTGAGTATCGTATCTTATTTTGTTAAATAATTGACGCACTAGCGTCTGGCGCCCAACATTAGTTTTTGGCTCATAGTTCATCTTATACACGGGAAAGCGCCGAATTGTGCTGGACCAGGGTTTTATCCTCCCCGTAGATATTTCACGTCACAATGTATAGTATTACCTAATAACTAAATCACAATAGTTTATACTTTAAAATTGACAAGAAAAACAAAAAAAAAAAGAAGGCCAAACAGCCACACCACGCGGCCATCATCAAACGACCCGACGAACCGGTCACTTTCCGTATAAGTCAGAAAGCCGATGACGGACCCGCGTTCGTAGTCTGGGTCCATAGCCACGGTGGCTGCCGGTGTCCTCGACGAGTCTCGCAGAGATCAAATTATCGGATGAAGCGGTGCAACTTTGGCTGTCTGTTCGCTGACGGCGACAGAAGGCCCGTCATAGAGGACGGTCCCGCAGTTTCTTGGCCGCCAGGCGCGATTATCATTGTCTTCTCCACGGATTGGTACCGCGGCACATCGAACAGTTCCACGTAAAGAACAAGCTATGGCGACACGACCATCTCCGAAAGATCGTACGACACAATCGCCCATACAGCACCGAGACATTGCAGCAACGTTGCAGCAACATAATTCCGCAATATTGGCAATGTTGCGGTTATGCTGCGCAATGTTGCTGCAACGCCCCTGCAATGTTTCTGCAATGTCTCAATGTCCGCTATTCATTGCATAACATTGCAACATTTCTGCAATATTGCCAAATAATCTGCAATGTTGAAAAAGTTCCTGCATTTTTTGTATTCCAATTCAATGGAACTATTGAAATTAAAAAATCAAAAACATAAATTTTATACGTTTTGACATTCAGTCCACTGTCTTAAAGAATGCTCCTCATAATATGTACAATGAAAACACGCTTTGTAATTTCCCTACGAAAAACGCCACCGATTTGTGTTTCTCCTAATCGAGATTTTAACCCACGTCCGCTCGATTACTAGTCGAACGCTCTACCTACTACGCCAAACTATCCGATGATAATTACTCTAATGTTTTCCTATATATTCAGAGCTGCCTATATTTTAACAATTTTATGTATTTAATTGCGTTAGAAGCCGAAAATGTACCAATTCCTAATCAATGATGCAATTTATCGATTCTTTAATTCATTAATTAAATCATTCTAATATATATAACGAAGTTATATTGCAGAAATCTTGCGGTAACATTGCGAATGCAATGTTGCGAACATTGTATTGCAGAAATGTTGCAGCAACATTGCAGTGCAATGCAATGAAAATGAGACTTAGCAATGTTGCTGAGACATTGCTGCAATGTGGCGTGCTGTATGGGTCATTGACATGACCTCCTCGTCGATCGTGATCCTCAGCCTCGCAGTCGGTGGCTCGGACAGTAGATGAACAACTGTTGAGATAAACACGGGTTGAATAAGACAAAATTAGTGCAGAAAACGTACAAGCGAATACAAAATTGTAACACCGTGGAACTCACCCTGCATCCTTTTGCATAAATTGTATTTCCAGAAATGTAAACAGAACATATAAATTAATTGAATTACTGTCACACAGCGTATTTAAGCTTTGACCTGCACTCGCTTCTTCGTAATAGCAGCGTTCACATTATCCTTCACGCGTATTCATAGCTTTACCGTGATTCATCAATAGGAATTATTTTTCTATTCCATTCAATCTCTTGTCCGTAAAATAACTTCAACAGAGTCCTAACTTCTGTAAATTGAGCGATGACACATGTATCGATGTTATTAGCAATTTATTTGTAATTGTTGCTGCCATTTTGACGTATAGTTTTACAAATAAATAATGAAGAAGTAGTTGTTCGGAAATCAACTTGTTTACCTGTCATTTGATCGAACGACTCGAAGTTGTGAGCGCATACACTTATAAATTTCGCGAACGAGGCGTCCGCCTGTCGACTAGTGATCTGTGGTGCGATTCGAGTCCGCGCTACACGATTTATATGTTCAGAGTAAAACGATTCATGCAGGTCTGTACATAGACTATGATAATAATAGAGGCTCAAAACACTAGAGCACGTATCGAAAACAGTAAGGCATAACGGTAAAATACATTTACGAAGAATAAAATTGGTTATGATAATTATACAGATTAAAATTGCAAAACGATCAGATTGGATCGGTCAAAATTGTAGTTGTCTATCCGCGTATGCGGAGCATCGCACGATATTCATAGCGAAAATTCAATTCGCACACGAAATATTACACCTACAAAATCAGAAGCAACGACAAAAATTGGATCTGCCATCTCAGTTCTCACGCATCCCCCCCCCCGGCACAGGCGGCGGCCTAACAACCACATAAAAAAATGTACTAAGGTAATAAAGAAATCCAAAATAGCGAAAGAATATTATCAGAATAATCAAGATTGATAATACACGCACGGCCGCAACGGCCAACGGAGATTATAACCTCATCCGGAACAGTTGGAGGCTACAATTTATGACTCGGAAGAAGACATATACCTACCGAAACTTACGCAAACCTATTTCGAGAATACAACCGAAAAATTCAACGTCACGCTATTCCGAAAGAGATAAGATCAGGCTACTAGAGCGGCAGGGCCGAATTTAGAGGTGTGGAGGCCCTGGGGCAATGAATGAGTGAAGGCCCCTAATTATTTTTCAAATAGGTATTCAACAATTTTTTTCTTTTAAGTGTTTCAATAATTTATTGCAGAAATTTGTAATTTTTGGAAAACTCAAAAAAGAGAAAAGTACATGAAGAAGGAAATAAGCACGAATAATTGACAAGTCCTTTCCTCCTTTACAATTCGATTGGTGAAAATCAATAGTAATCTACTGCAGAATTAATAGTTCGCACGTCGTAAATAACATGCAGAAATTACAACATTGAAAATAGGTATAGAAACATATGGAACCACAAAAATAGATTCATTCAATTCACAGAAAAAAATGAAACAACAGTGTAATCGAATTAAGCTGATGTGAAGAAACGTCTCCTGTCCTCACCGGTATTTTTTCATTCAATCGTTTGGAGTTTCGGAAATGTTTCTGGCAGCAGCTAATTTCGGTACGATATAATATTTTCCCATTATTCAACGAGGATAAATTCATTTCTTTAGTGTGTAATCGTGTGATGATTTACTCTGTAATTGGTTTTCGCACATACATGATTAATTTATCGGATCGAAAATTAATATCAACCATATTAATTTTGAGAAAAATACGAAACGCGCCTTGGAATGTTTAAAACGAAAAGTGACTTATGAAAGTGTGATAACTGCTCTTTCGTTGTCAGAACTTGGATGTTGTTGTTTTATTTTTTTGTTGTTCTTTTTTTCAAATATAATTTCGCATATTATTCGGTATTCGTTAGAAAATTTTACCGAAAAATTTCTATTGTGGGGGCCCCTCTCTTGCGGAGGCCTCAGGGTTGTAGCCCCGGTTGCCCTCCCCTAAATCCGGCGCTGTAGAGCGGGAGATGATAAAACAAAAAACCGTGTAATTTTTTACAGTTCTGGAACCCGAACCCATCCAGGAAAATCGTTTTACGCAAATCCCAAAATCAACGTCTTTCTGTCAGTATGGCTGCTGTTTCCGCCCGTCGAAACGGTATGGCATGGTGTTTTTTTTATTCTTTTTTTTAATCACTACTTAAAAATGATGAGCTGAATAAAAATCATCCTGTAAAAAATCATTTCGCAGTGTGTGAAAAAACTAACATCAGTATGGCGGGCTATTTGCCCCACGGGATCTATATGGTAACTCGTTTGCGCCAATTTTTTTTTAACTACAAAAAGAAACAAGAATTTTTCAGTAAAAAATTGTTCCAAATCCTAAGTATTTTCGACAAATTTTATTAATCGTCCTTTAAATATGCTCCAGCGTCGGGCTGCCATACCGGTAGTATTGTTTTTTTTTCGACATAAAATTGATTGTTTATAGGAGTTCCTGGACTGGAGAAAATGACACGGTTTTTTGTGTCAACATGCCCCGGTCGATACGGACCCCTCTATAATTACGGTAGTATCGTTAATCATCAGCCGACACTATAATATAATTAAATCGAAAAGAGGAACACTAAATTTGCAGTTGACGAACTCAAATATTGTAAAGTTGAAAAGAATAGCTTGGAAACAGTTGACCGATGTAAATCAAAGAAAATTCCTATGGCTGAAAATGTCAGTCCGGTTTTCATTTTCACTAAAAAAATTAGGAGCCTCTGTTCTTTTGTTATTGTAGATCTTGGCGATGGGTCTTCAGTTTTAGATAATAAAAAATTAAAGTTCTGGCAGTTCACTCCAGCAATATCTAATAAATGTTTATCAGTCTTAATCGATGGAAAACCACAGAAACTACGCTGTTTCCTATTTTGTTCAACTACAGCCTCATTAAAACCAACCGACCTATCTACTAAATCTGTTAACGATGCGCCACATTGTACATACCTTTTCATCTTTCATTTTTTTCCTATTCACAATAGTTTTGAGAATGGCGATTTCCGGTATTTCAGTTTGAACTTCAGCATCGCAGTAATTAGTCATGTAAATATATCTGTTACAAGTGAAAGTTCTTGTTTGTTCAATACCAGAACTTAAAAAATCGACTTGACACTCTTGATCAGTTTTCAAAATTTTTTCGGCACTTACATCCATAGGTTCACTTCCACTATTTTTGACAAAATTATTAGAGTCGTCATTAACTTGGTTTTCAGTATCACAATTCTTTCTGATGTTCTGCTTCTTAAGAGTCTTTGTTCGATTAATGAGTCGATTGTACCTGAAATTAATGGATAGATATGCTATTATATAAATATAAAGGTACATTTTATTTAATTTTGTAATTGTTTTTTACTCTTCGTATATTTACCTGCTCAAAGCCGCTCTTTCGTTTACTTGCTTCGCATGATAAACAGGAGGGAATAGAGTTGGCGCGTAGCTTGGACTCGCGGGATCATCTGATTTTTTTTTGCTAATGAAATGAGCATTACATATTACGTTATGAGATTTTGGAGTCCACTTTGAACCATCAGGACTGAAAAAAACAATAACTTTTATGTATTTATATAGTGTTTCATACAGCTAGCATAACAGTTCACCTATTGATATAGTTAGCTTGATTTCAAAAATATAGAAAACTGAGGCATCAAAAGTAAGGTTACGTTTACTTACTTTCTTCTTTTCACAGCAGCAACCCATTTTTGCCTTTGACGTGTTTTATGTAATGCGGTAGGAAATTTGTAAAATATACAATCACGGGTTTTACCATTATTCTTGCAGTTAACAACACAACAGGTGTAATTCCACATACTGTCTATTGTTCACTATTGTTTCTTATACAAAATGCTATCGCAACACACGCTGGCTCAACTCACTATTCGCCACCCCGCGCGCTAGGATCGTTTCGCAACTCCCCTCCAACTAGCGGCTCACAGCCATATACAGACTCGATCGAGTCCCGCGCCGTGCGTTCAAAATTCTTCTTCATGTACTTGGCGCGAGACGCTTGATTTAAAAATTTCCCACCTTATTATAGGCTACGTCGGGGTACACGCGCGTCACGGCAAGGCTACTTCGTTCGGAAAGGTACTGGCAACACTGCTGAGTGACGACGACGGAGGCGGAGACGAGGACGAAAATTTTTGATCGACTTGAGCATTTCGGTAAATCGGAAATATTATATCTCAGCTCTCCGTGCACCGATCGCATAAAAATTGGGCTTAAATGAAAGCTATTCGAACCCATATTCTGACATGAATATTTGAATCTAGTGTATAACTCGAGTCGGAAAAAATAAGGATAAATACAATCGTCGTATAGGCTGTAGAGCTCTCATGCGGGTATAGAGACTCGGGTCGAGTCTCACGCCGCACAGTGGGAGAAAATTGAGTTTTGCGGTCAAAAATCTATAAAAACCGAACCGAAGTATAGATTTTCTCGAAACTTGGTTTGCGAAGGTTTTTGGGGTCGCTGATTCCAAATTTGGGGTCAAATTTGAAAAATCCAAAATGGCGGATGAAATACGTACGAAAAAAAATTAGAAAGTATGGAATTCAACCTCGGAACTTGGTTTTCGAGGATTTTGAGGTCGCTGATTGTGAATTCAAGGTAAGATTTTCATCATTCAAAACTGCGAACCCGATGTAACAGTCCCAAACCAAGAAGCTGCCCGATTTCGCTCCAGCTTAGAGTACAGGGGTCTTAAAGATTGGCAACTCTCAATTTGTGTTCGAACATCCAAATAAACTAATAATCTAGCGATTTACATAATCTTTGACCAGTGAGGTATGTTATATGGTGCTGGAAATGTTGGAAATACCAAAATTCAGACATTTATCCCGATTTTTCGACTTGTTAGACGCCGACCGACGGGCCCCTATACGCATGAGAATGTTCTCCAAAGTGTCACTAAAAACATGGCCAAAGACCCGTCTGCCTATTTTTGCCCATTCTTAAACTACAGACCTGTAAAAAGTTTGAAGACGCGGAAAATGCTTCAAAATTCATGTTTATAGTTATACTTAAGTATATACTTAAGTATACAGGGTGAGGTACCTAAAGTGTTACAAGCTGTTTTCTCCGAAGCTATCGAAGGTACGGAAAAATATTTCAGTCCAAAGTTGTATGGTTTGGAGAGGGAAAGAAGTGAGCGTTGTTAGATTGTTTAGTGGTGGTGCTGCTGAGGTCAGGGGAAGGTCAACTTTGTTTTTCTAAATGGAAACCCATATTTTTCATTATGTAATTTTGTTCTACTTGAAAAATCAAACGACTTTGCTATGAAACATTTTTTTGTGAAACGTCAATTTTTTATGATATTCAACTGAACAACTAGAATTTTTACAACTTTTAAAGACATTTCACCTCTAAAATATCAAGTTGGGAGAAAAATTTCAGGAGACAAAAAGTGCGTAATTTTATGCGAAGATTCTTAGACAATAATGGCAGATTTTTTGTTAACAAATTTTAATTTTTTCTGAACAACTGAAGGAGCTGCAATCAAAAATTGTTGAAAAAATCTGCGATTATTCTCCAAGAATCTTTTCAAGAAATTACGCACCTTTTGTCTCTTGAAATTTTCCTCCAAACTCGATATTTTAGAGGTGAAATGTTCTTAAAAATTGAGAAAACTCTAGTTGTTCCGTTGAATATCATACAAAATCGATGTCTCACAAAAGAATGTTTCATAGCAAAGTCGTTTGATTTTTCAAGTAGAACAAAATCACATACATAATGAAAAATATGGGTTTCCATTTAGAAAGACAAGGTTGACCTTCCCCTGACCTCAGCGACACCACCACTAAACAATCCAACAACGCCAACTTCTTTCTCTCTCTAAAGCATACAACTTTGGTCTGAAATATTTTTCCGTACCTTCGATAGCTTCGGAGAAAACAGCTTGTAACACTTTAGGTGCCTCACCCTGTATAGGTTCATTTATGTTTTATATTATGCATAATCATGTAACAACGTTTCGAGAATGGTGAAATTAGGTAATTTCATGAGGTGAAATTTGGAATATAATTTAAATACACGTGTCGCGTCGTTTAGTTTTATTCATCTATTTATTTGTTTGTACAGCTTATCGCAGATGTTGATAATATATTTTCCGTTAGAATATCGTTTGTATATATCTTTTTCACATACGTAACTTGTTATAATACAAAAACCTAGATAAATTCTGTAAATTTATGTTTAAACATGAATTTTGAAGCATTTTCCGCGTCTTCAAACTTTTTACAGGTCTGTAGTTTAAGAATGGGCAAAAATAGGCAGACGGGTCTTTGGCCATGTTTTTAGTGACACTTTGGAGAACATTTTCATGCGTATAGGGGCCCGTCGGTCGGCGTCTAACTAGTCGAAAAATCGGGATGAATGTCTGAATTTCGGTATTTCCAACGTTTCCAGCACCATATAACATACCTACCTGGTCGAAGTTTGTGTAAATCGCTAGATTATTAGTTCATTTGGATGTTCGAACACAAATTCAGAGTTGCCAATCTTTAAGACCCCTATACTCTAAGCTGGAGCGAAATCGGACAGCTTTTTGGTTTGGGACTGTTACATCGGGTTCGCAGTTTTGGATGATGAAAATCTTACCTGGAATTCACAATCAGCGACCCCAAAATCCTCGTAAACCAAGTTCTGAGGTTGAATTCCATACTTTCTAATTTTTTTTCGTACGTATTTCATCCGCTATTTTGGAATTTTCAAATTTGACCCCAAATTTGGAATCAGCGACCCCAAAAACCTTCGGAAACCAAGTTTCGAGAAAATCTATACTTCGGTTCGGTTTTTATAGATTTTTGATCGCGAAACTCAATTTTCTCCCACTATGCGCCGTGCGTTAAAAATTCTTTTTAATGTACTTGGCGCAAGACTCTACCGAGTCTCTTGATAAGCAAGATAGAGAGCGTCCCTTCTTTTCTTGGTCACTGGAAAAGAGTAACCGTGCATACTAACACACTCTAGTAAAGTGGACTTGTGTTGACGTGTATGTATACAACATTCGTTACAGCAAATAAAGACAGATGGCGCAGACAACAATTATCATGCTACGTAGTATCACCGTATGAGTAATTTCGCTGGTCTAGCCACGAATATAACGGTTCGTGGCCGTTGTGTAAACATTTCGTCTGCGTGATATGATTTCAATTTTTAAACTATCGGCCCAGATAACAAAGTGTGACTGTGCAAACAGTCCGTTACACTTGCTGCAAATTTTGCTGTCATTTTGTCAACTTCTTGCTGAAAATACTTTTCATAGACGAGACTTTGCAGCAAATGTACAGCAATAACTGCTGTCCTTTATTATGTCAGCAAATTTTGCTGAAATATGCTAGCAAGTACAGCAAACCTTGCTTGCATGTTACTGACAATTTTTGGTCAACAGTTATTGCTCTCATTTTTACAGCAATAGAGGACACATTTGCTCTGATATTGCTTTTGCATTTCGCTGTGAAATTTGCACGCACGTTGTTATCTGGGGGTAGTCGTACTACCTGAGTTTTAGCTGTCAAACTTTGTTTCGGCGGCTAAGCGGTTGATTTGGATTTTTGAGGCTAGAATCGCGAATAATTGAAGTCGTGATTCGAGAATGCTTGGAAAGCTTTCAGTGTTGAATTTGAAACTCGATTTTAGAGAGAATTGTTGAAATTTATTCGCAATACTGCCTTGCTTTGATGCAATGTATCGGTTTTTTCGAGAATTCGTTTTATTTAACCAAGATTGAAAACTTTTTCTTTGAATGATGGGTACTCTGTAAAAATAAAGCAGGTAGGTGAAACCAGTTCATCCAATCATTTTAATTTGTTACAGTCAAAATAACACCTGTACCTGTAATTAAATAAACAAATAAACCAATAAACAACAACCCAAATTCTTTCTATCTACAGGAAATATTGTTAAATGACTGCTGATTAGTTGGCTACTCCTAGAATACATCTGCAACGCCCAATGTCATCGCATCTTTGCCATTCATCGAAACCTCCTATTCAGTTTCATGACATGTAGCGACCATCACCACTTTTGTCGGCTGATGACCGAACTCGTAGATCTTACGTCGTAGGTTTTTCTACGGTCTAGGTCTTTCTCATAATGGCTTTTTCAGTTTCAAATCAATGAGTGAAATGTATCCTCGAAATACATTTCTTGCTTTCTCATAATGTCAGAGGTAAATTAAGTTTCATAAGTTCTGAAAATGAAGAATAAAAGCGAAGAGGCGGAGAGACCATCATGAAATTCTTGATTTTCAACTTGTGCCGATGGATAAATCCTGTCTTTCAGGTTCTATTTTTGATCTCAGAGTGAGATTTTATTTGATTCAAACAGTGCGAACATGAAACCCAGGAATAAACTCGATAGAGATTTACGAACCTTCAGGCGTTAGGGAGACGTTACTGAAATTTTGACGAAACGATTTTTTCATTTTTAAAATTACTAAATAGAATGTAATTGAAAATTCGTTACTACAAAAGTTGAAGTATGTTAGCATGTATCCTGAGAAAAAAAAATTAAGGTTCTGCGATGAAAGGTTATGCGTAAGGAATTTTTAATAGCCATGCGCAGGGAATTTTCTGCGAAAGGTTCCCTGCGCATACACTTTCATCGCAGAATCTTAATTTTTTTTTTTCAAGATACATGTTAACGTACTTCAACTTTTGTAGAAATTAATTTTTGATTACATTTGTATTAATAATTTTAAATACGAAAAAATCACTTTTGTCAAAGTTTTAGTAGCGTCTCTACTTAAGGGGACCAGTACAGCTTGGTTTTGGAAATTCGGTGTACTCCAAAATGCATTTATTTCTCAGCCAAAGTTTATTTCACATCAAATAAAAAATTTTCTTCGAAAACCTTTGTCGTAAGGTTTCAGGCACATCGTTGTTCCGATCAAGGTCGTTAAGGGCTCATTTTGTTCAGAAGAGAAATCCTCATCGTGTGAACGAGGGAATTTTTTTACAATTTCGTTTTGGCCAAGTTATTTTCAAATTAGTAGCCTAAATATTTGAAATTTTTGATAATTGGCCGTAACTTTTCACATGAATTTTTTTTCACCAATCCCTACGTTCATACGATGTAGAATTGCTGTCTGAAGAAAGCAAGACTTTGAGAGGTTGAATTGGACCAACGATGTGCCTGAAGCCTTACGACAAAGTTTTTCGAGGAAGATTTTTTTTCGATGTGAAATAAACTTTGGTTGACGAATAAATAAATTTTGGAGTACTCCAAATCTCCCAAACCAAGCTGTACTGGTCCCCTTAAGAGTGGTAAAGTGAGTATGGCGTTCATCTTTATACTGAATAATTTTTTTGATTCTTTGTTACTAAGTAATTTTCTTTCTCATTTCATGTTCATCGACACTGATTACTGGTTTTCGAAGCACTGCACTGTGACGACGAATGTACTGGGTTTCAACGATTAATTTATTTTTTATTTCATGTGAATAAAGAATCTTTTTACGATAAACGTTTTCTTTTATCAACCTGCCTAGGTTTATCCAGACCGCCACTCGATAATGACACAGGATTTAATTTTAGATTTTTTCTTTCAATAAATAATTCTCAGCTAATTATTTCTAACAAATGATTTTAGTTTTTTCAAGAAATCTATTATTGCGTTAATTTAATTATCTTCCGATATCAACCTCGTTATTACAAACTGCCGGTTGATGCTATTTTTCTTTCATAATTTACGATGAACTAAAATAAATAACGTAACCTCAACTCGCTATTTTGCGCGCGCGAGTTTGACAGCTCTCGCCCAATTTTATGCAAGTTGGCTCCCCTGCCTCACAGGGTAAAATATCGCCGCAGGATGATCCCGCCGACCAATCACGTCGAATTATTTGACACGTGCGCTGTCGACCGTACAGTTTCAAGAAAACATCTCGGTATAAATCAGATATAGTGTACCATTTAGGATGCGTGAGCCGTGGTACGAGTTTCTATGTTTCAGCTACTAATTGTCATGCCATCATACAGCAATAGGAGGCAAATAGTAGTACGATACGAACAAATAATTGACTGAGATTCATGCGAATATAGGTATACTTTGAATCTTGATTGAAGACTACGCATAGCACCTAATATTTGAAAGTCTAAAAATGCAACCTTCCACAGTAACATGTGTGAGTCTGTATGTATAACCGTTGAAGTTGCTGTATGATCATCAATAACATACATTTTTCAAGTCCCGCTTGAGGTGAACACTATTTTCACAGACTGTATATTTATATATTTATTTGAAGACTATAAATATATTTGTTGTAGCAGAATTTTCCCCAATTTATAAGATAGCTTGATGATCTATAGAAATTGAGCTTCACACAAAATGTAATTGAGTTGCGATAGGAATGTTAAAATCTTCAAATTAAAGAAACACTATTTTCAGACAGTAAATTTGAGCTTAGTGATGCTCAGTCTGAAATAAGTTCAGATTTCTGTGGATTTATATTGATCATTCTCTCGTTTTCACTGCACGTTTTCTGTAATTTTTCAGTAACTGAATTCTAGACTCGTTGTAGTCCACTTTGCCTTCCAACCAATGGGTCAGTCAATAAACACTGCGCTTGTAACTGCTGACTTTACAAATATATTGTCCCTTCACAAGTCACAACTCAGAACTCATGAGTGAATGAGGAAGCAGAAGATAATACCGTTTGATCCCTTTACAATCGGATCACTTTGTACTATTATTAAAACATCACCATGCTAGGAAAACCGTTCATATCCAGTGACAAGAATAGTTTATAGGAATCCAAAAATGTGAATTATGATCCGATAATACGACAAGATAGAAGGTTCTACGGGCTACCCTAGATAACAAAAAAATCGCACAGTGCGCGCACGGTGCATGCATCGCGTGCGAAAAATCGTCATGCGTGCCATTCATATGCGTCGCATATGTGTCCTCATATGCGTCGCATATGTAACGCACGCGTGATTGCGCACGTGATTATTCACGTGATTATTCACGTGATCATTCACTGCATATAGGGACTTCCGGTGTTGACAAGACGTGAATAAGTCGTGTCAAGTGAGCGTGTCGAAAAGACAAGAGAAGAAGAAAAAAGGACAGAAAAGTAAAGGTGAAGGGCAGTGAAGAGTGAGAAAGACAGTGAAGTGTCGGAAGGTAGTTGCGGGAGGAGAAAAAGAGCTATAGGCGAATAGCCTAGGCTATTTCACTATAGCGGAGGACCATTTGCAGGTTCGTCAAAAAGTCAAAAGCTGGTTAAACAACGTACAAACTAGTATATCGATCATGATTTGACAGTAAGATTTGATCCAAGTTTCATTTGGAATGCTCTGATTTATTTTTTAATCATTCTCATACAACTTAATTAACTTTACTATTGCGTACCCACAAATAGTCTATTTCAATTATTTTCAATTCTCACGCCACTCTTTAGGAACAGGAAACCATGATTGTGCTTCGCATATGCGAAGTAAAATTACATATAAGCCATATTTTTCAGTGTATATTAGCATATAGATATAATGAACACTTCGAGGTTAGGATTGATATTTGTATAAACTATGAAGAAAATGGTAACCTTTCACTATTGATTCCAACGCCAATGTTTATTGTAGGAAAATATGAGAATGCAGCACGTTTTTTCAACACTTGTAATGCGGAAACACACGGGCAGAAAGTAGTACGTGTACTCGATCACCGACTCGTTTATATAGATTGTAGTGGATGACGTACGATATATCATCATGGGCGCGAGTGCGCATCATTACGCTATGTATACGTTTGGGACGTATAATTAATAATTGATAGGGTGGATTGATAATGAGAAAGAACCTTGGATTCCAAATTAATATCAGGCAGAGAAGTAGCAAATCAGGCCCCGAAAAATATAATTAATTTGAAGCAGAACAGATATATACAAGCGCGTTGACTGATGTCATAATATATAATGTTAGTTAAACTTAGGTATAAATTATAACGGCCGGTCAAAATTTATTCAGTTGAAATTTCTCAGGGTTAGTCGTTCGTTGCCAGGATGCTGAAATGCACAAAAAATTGAGGCTTATAATGACAGCCTTTATAGGTATAACTCATCTGCTTTCTTAAATAGTTGGAAAATTTGGAACTAAAGAAAAAAATCATGCGTGATTGGACAGTGTTCACTCTGTGTGTGCAAACTTTGTGAATTCACACTGCCAGCACCATGAATGCACGTGGCTGATAATCATTTCGTGAGGGATAGAGCACGGCATTTTCGCACTCACGCATGATTATCACGTCGTGACGGTGACGTGCGGGCGCACGTTTTGTTATCTGGGTACCTGAGTGCTATTTATTTCCATTGAAGCCGGCGATCAACTGTCTTCTGTATTTAATATTTTGACTTAGGAAATATCAAAAATATAGATAATTTTTCATTGTTACCAGTAAACCAAGATTCATGATCGAATTTGTAAACACTATTTACCTCATTATAATTTCTGATTTGGTAGAATCGTCGTCATAGTTTCTTCAAATGTTTCCTGCGTCACAGTTACAGAGTGATTGACTCTACCTGGATTCCGAATCCACAGAGTTCAGAAGTATAGTGTATGGTGCAAAAACCTTTCGCCAAGTACATTAATGTGATATTTGCCACAAAAACAGTTTTGTAGCCCTTTAATCTACAAAAGTATTGAAATCAATGGACGTTGCCAAGTACAAATAAATTTGCTCCCCATTAATTTCTGAATGTAATCCAGTCTTAGTTTTCAGTGGGAATTTACATTTCGATGAGTATAATGTGCGTAATACGTAATAACATGGAACATACGAACTCATAAGAAAAGATCAATTAAAATTAAAATTAGGAAAAATCAAAGACAAGAAAAAAAAATTTGGAGGTAGTGGTACTTGGCGGGCATTTTTAATTTTTAATTTCAATTTTTACTAAAATGCCCGCCAAGTACCACTACCTCCAAATTTTTTTTTCTTGTCTTTATTTTTTCCTAATTTTAATTTTAATTGATCTTTTCTTATGAGTTCGTATGTTCCATGTTATTACGTGTTACGCACATTATACATATCGAAATGTAAATTCACATTGAAAACTAAGACTGGATTACATTCAGAAATTTATGGGGAGCAAATTTATTTGTACTTGGCAACGTCCATTGATTTCAATACTTTTGTAGATTAAAGGGCTACAAAACTGTTTTTGTGGGAAATATCACATTAATGTACTTGGCGAAAGGTTTTTGCACCATACACTATACTTCTGAACTCTGCGGATTCGGATTCCAGGTAGAGTCAATTACTCTGTAACTGTGACGCAGGGAATATCTGGACATCAGCCTTACATGAATGTAGAATTGAAACGAAATTTGACCGAAGATTAGTTTTGACATGAGGAAACTACAGCGACGATTCTATCAAATCAGATATTATAATGTGGTACGGAGTGTTTATGAATTCACTTATGAATCTTAGTCTACTGATAACAATTAAAATGTATCTATATTTTGAATATTCATTGCGTTAAAACATTATAGACAAAATAGTTGAATGTTGATCGCTGGCTACAATGGAAATAAATAGCACTCAGGTAGCCCCTAGAACCTTATACCTTGTCATACTATCGGTCATAATTCACATTTTTCGATTCTTATAGACGATTCTTGTCACTGGATATAAGCGGTTCGCCTAGCACGGTGATATTAAAATAACCTGAAAGCAACAGTCAATCACCCTTTAACTGTACGCAGAAGATAATTGAGAATGAATTTTGCATGAGTTTAGATAATTTAACAATTTGATTATAGCTCATTGTACTGAATCAAAATTTGAGCCAAAAGTATTAGTTTCCACATGAAAAAAATACTGCGGTAATTCTATAAAAACAAAAATTATAATATAGCAAATAGTATTTGTAGTTTCCCAAGGAAGATATCTATAAGTTTACTCATGAAACTTGGTCTACTAGTGACAATAAAAATTGTCTCTCTTTCATATTTATTGTATTAAATGTTAGAGATAAAATGATATTCATCGTTGACTTAAGGGAGTATACCCACCTGGAGAATATTTTTTTTTCAAATTACTGCTACGGTCTGAGAAAACATGTTTTTGACTCAGTTTTTTTTACAGTTGATTAGTACTATTCTGATACATAGTTCATGATATTTCAAGATTTTGTGGTCTTCGCTGCACATAGATTTAGTCCATCAAAGAAAAATTGGTTGTCGTAAGGTACAGGTTGCTGTGATGCATGAAATTTCTTCAAATTTGGAGGGAATATTCCATAAGATAATGTAATTTAGGGCCAATCAAATAATAATTCATGAATTCAATTTTTGGACATAAAAATCTGTGATTGTGAGACTTTTTTTTCCATTGTTTTTAAAAAAGTGTCTTATAATAAAAAAATTCTCATGTTTAAAAGTTAAATTCATGAAATCTTATTGGCTTAACCCTAAATTCCATTCATATAGAACATCCTATCGAAATTTGAAGAAATTTCATGCAACGCAGCAACCTGTACCCTACGACAACCACTTTTTCTTCAATGAACTAAATTTATGTTCAGCGAAGGCTACAAAATTTCACAAAATCATGAACTATTTATCAAAATAGCACTCATCAACTGTAAAAAAACTGAGTTATAAGACACTAGAGTTGATTCATCTTTTTTTGAAGTATATTGAACTTTTTAATTATTAGATCGAACTTTATTCAAAGGTCTATTCAAACTAGATTTAGATATGACCGTAAGCCTGAAATGAGATATAATACTTTATGACATATAAAATGAACTAAATATGCATAAGTTTTAGATGACAGTCTCTAATGACTTCCATTGCTCCTGATGCAATATGTTTTGTACTTTTTGAAAATTTTTACCTCACGTGCTTCTGCGTAGGGGCATTACTTTAATAACGTTTGCTACAGTTTATATAGTTCATATAGTTGTAAGTAATGTGACTGCACAAAATATAGCAATTTTATCTCCTGCTTCCTCATTTTCTTATGCTAGCCGAGAGGGAATATTATTACGGGTATTCACATAACCTCAAAGACTCGAGCTTGTGAGGTAAACAATAAATCACATGGGTGAATATTCATTGTTGTTTAAGGGGACCAGTAGGGGAGAGTGGGGGCATCCCGGTCAGTGGGTAACCCCGGTCACCCTAATTTTAATAAATATACAAGTCAATAAATATTGGCTTCAGCACTATACTTTTGTATATGGAGACTACATCTAAATTAATGTGTTAAAATAGTAATATCCTTGATAAATAATAAATAATTGAAGATGAAAATATTCAACTGTCTCCGATCTAAAAAACCACGATACTCTAATAAGGTATGTATGATTTTACACGTAACAAATATTACACTTCGTTAGGATTCAATTAGTAATGTAGGTACATTAGGATTTGGAAATAATCCAATTTTTTTTATCTATCTCAATACAGTTATTGATATTTAATAATTTTATGACTGATGAACTCGGGGGTCGTACCAGTCAAAACTTGCGGGGCGCCGCGGTCAGGCACGCCTGCTAACTACGCTACGTGTGATCTACTATTGAGGTTAGGATACATCGATGGGCCGCGCCGTCCAACGTTCTAGTCAAGGTAACGTCGATTGTTTACAAGTAGATAGTATGAAACGACGAGACAGTAGTTTCTTTCGCGTCATACTTTTTCGAATCACAAATATTACGTGTCGTGTTTGTTGGTAATATTCTAAAAAACAGTGAACTCTGTTTTAGTTGTTAATGAAAGATGTGTAGGTTATGGTGAGGTTTCATGCATCTAATTGAGTATCAACGATCGACTGTTTTCATTATAGATGCCTCGTATTAGAAAAAGAATAACTGACAAAGGAAAATGGACAAAAGAAAACTTGAAAGAAGCACTTAAACAGATCAACGAAGGAATGTCGATCCGAGGTGCCCAGAAATCTTTTGGAATTCCGTTTAGCACACTACAGGAGCGATCAAAAACTGGAAACATTTCTCAGCCGAAACTAGGAGGAAAGGCCGTTTTTACACCTGAACAAGAGAGGCAAATGGTCAAAACAATTACAGATTTGGCACAGGCTTTTTATGGCTTGACGCCTCTACAGATCAGGCACGCAGCATATAGATTCGCAGAGGACAATAATATCCCTCACACCTTTAACAAAGAGAAGAAGTGCGCGGGCATAGATTGGTTTCGCAGTTTTATCAAACGCAATTCCACGATTTCTGTCCGTAAGCCTGAGGCAACAAGTATGAACCGCGTCCTAGCTTTTAACAAATCAGATGTTCAAGAATTTTTTGATAACTTAGAAGTAATAAATCAGAGGTACAACTTCCCACCAGAGCGAATATGGAACATGGACGAAACGGGAATTTCTAACGTGCAACAACCAGAAAAAGTTGTGGCTGAAAAAGGTCAGAAACGAATCGGTGCAATAACAAGTGGAGAGAGAGGTAAGAATGTTACCCTAATTTGTGCAATGAGTGCTGTAGGTAGCTTTGTCCCGCCAATGTTCGTTTTTCCTCGAAAAAGAATGGCATCCGAATTATGTAAAAATGGTCCAGCCGGTGCAGTTTATCATTGCTCTCACAACGGGTGGTCAAATTCAGAATTGTTTCTCGTGTGGCTCCGTCACTTCCAACAGCATTTGAAATGTAGTGTAGACGAACCAGTTTTACTAATACTAGATAATCATATCAGTCACATCTCCTTCGATGCTTTTAATTTTTGTCGTGAGAAAGGTATCGTAATGCTTTCACTTGTGCCACACTGTTCTCACAGACTTCAGCCTTTGGATGTTAGTTTTTTCGGTCCATTCAAGAAAGCTTATCGTAGAGAATGTGATTTGTTTATGAAGAAGAAAGCTCTTCAACAAATCGAACATTCTGATCTAGCTGGAATAGTCAGTCAAGCGTATGGCTCAGTAGCTTCGATAGAAAAAGGTTGCTCTGGTTTTGCTTCTACAGGGATATATCCCTTCAGGCGAGATATTTTTTCTGACAAAGATTTTGTGGCTGCTGATCAATTACAACGCCCACTTAGTATTTCAGCTGGGAATGTAACTGATATTGATAGCATACCAATACGTGTAGTTGATTCAACGGTTATCACCAGCAGCGCAGATTTAATCATCTCACCGATAAGCAGGGACTGTACCGCCGAAGAACTGGCCATACCTTCGTCGATCACTAACTACCATCCAGAGCAAGAACTTCCAACTTCAACAAGCACACAACCTTCTACCGAAGATCTCGCTAAGCCTCCTACTGAAGATCAACCTCCTACTGAAGATCTAGCTACGTCTTCGAACAGCAAATTATCTACGTCTAAAGATATAGTCAGACCTTTAACAGGGAATAGATCTATTGCTAAAGCGGTAACCTTGCCTGCGGCGAGCAAGACGTCTTCATCTGAAGATATAGTTAAACCTTCGACAAGGAGGAAACGTACTGCTAGAGCCTTACATGCGGTAAGCAAAACAACTTCATCTGAAGACCTAGTCAGACCTTTAGTTTTGACAGGCCAAAGATATACTATTGAAGCTGTAGCCTTGTCTGCAGCGAGCAAAACATCTACATTTAAAGATCTAGTCACCCCTCTGACAGACAAAAAATCTACCGCTAAAGCATTAGCTCCAACAAATACTAAAACGACTCTCGGAAAGAAACAAAAATCTGTGATTTTGACTGACAGCCCCATAAAGAAGCAGCTGGAGGAAAGACAAAAAAGACTAGAAGACAAACAAAAAAAAGAACAGGAGAAACTCAATAAGTTCAGAACTAAGCTAGAATTTACTACTGATTTGCCTCAAAGTAGAATAATTAAAAAAAAGAAACAAGACCCTCCAATCAAAAATCAAGTGGAGAAGAAAGAGAGGAAACGCAAGAGTAGAATAGAACCAATGAATGTTTCTGAAATTAAACCAAATGAACAAGAGAACGTAGACCCTTCAATTAAAACTATACGGTAAGAATTGACTCATAGCTGCACCATATAAATTATTAACGTCAAAATACATGAGGTACGATTCTTCCTGACGCGGATCGAATGCCGATCCCATATATCTGTTATTAGCTTTAGCGTATCTGTTCGAGCATTGGGCAACTCCGCCTCGAATTCCTCGTTCTATAAACAATAACATATCAACGTCGATAAGAAGCTCGAGCTCAACACCCGTGCACTTGAGCATCGCGTCGAACGATAAACCCGGCGCCGTATAATAATGTAACGGATCTAAATTATAAGTGGACCAACAATCATTCCTGAAATTTTGAAAAATATCCGCTAAAAGAAGCACATCCGTTTGTAAATACAAATCTGAATATTGACCCAAAGTTTTGATTTGGAAAGTCTGCCAAACGTTACACGCGTGCAAATAGTCATCCTCCGAAATATCTGAATCGTTTAATTTTGAATGAAATTTTTCTTTTGGTGGTAACTGTACTTCTTCAAGGCTTTCCCAACTGTTTACATACTCGTATGGAAATACACCTTTCCTCGTCAATAACTGAAATTTTTCTAGACTGCCCGGCATGAACCGGAACGAATCAATGAACCTAAAATGTATAGATGTTCCCTTTACACTTTTTGTAAAAGATATATATTTGTCTTTGTTAAGCGGTAAGAGAGTGACGGGTCCTTCGAAAGCTGTTGCTAATGTTTTAATCAAAAAGTGTGAGTCATAGCCCGATAAGTTATGAAAGACCACCGGAATGATGTGCGAATCCTTGTAATTTAAATTGCAACCTTCATGCGCTGCACCACGATACTTGCCTGTGAAGTGGCAATGATCGCGATGTTTCACGTCTTGAGGTGCGAACGGTTTTTCACAAATATGACAAATCTTAGCTGAATCGAACGCTTGTTTTTGTTCATGACTCAAAGATTCCATCGGGATCACACACTTGAAATAAGGTTCTAAAGCATGAGCCAAACTCTCCAACTCGCTTACAAACCATTCTATACAATCCTTTCCACGGTTGACTCTAAATTTGGAAACTGAATTGTTGAAGGTACAATGTAAATAGTAAGCGATACTATACGGGTCATGTTTTTCATATACCCTTCTATTCTCAGATGTATCGTCAACCGGTTGCAAGAGACATTCGAGATCGGCGTAAATACAAAACGGAACATTTTCTTTATATTTAAAGTTTTTGAATTTCAAGATTTTATCCTTTTCGTCCGGTAATATTACTTTGCATTTATTTAAATTCGCGCAATCAAGCTTGTGTTTGACTAAACAATTTTCAGACCGAAATTGACTCAAACATCTATCACACAATCAGCTACGATGATCATGCTTTGAGATTTGTGAGCTTAATAGTCGAGATAAATTTTTGATCCATGTAAAATGATATATTGTATTGTTAGCGTCATCAGATCCGTTTGACCCGACATTAGATTCTAACATAGGGAGATGTATGGTAGACTTGTCTGATTTTTCTCGACTTGAATAAACGGGTACTATTTCGTGGTCGTCTATACCGTAAACGTTAATCGACAAACCGTTCAATTTTTCAAATTTTGAAATTTTATCAAGACTCATGGGAAAATTCAAACCTTCATACCTCAGCACTGAGCTAAAATGTGGGTAAGAAGTCGTTCTACTGACATGGCTACTTGCCGGGAAAAGGGCTGCTGTGACTGACCAGAGAAAACAGTACCGATCGTCGTTCATAATATTCACCACCGCCTTCTTATCTTGCATATACTTGGGTAACGGTGTGTAAGTAGATATGCCTCCTCGCAGTGGTACATATTTGTTGATATTCACAGTCAGATTTATAATTTCAGACAAAGACCATCCCGAATCTTTTTCCTGGAAGTCTTCTATCTTGACTAATAATTTCTCCCTGACATTTTCGTCGAACCATTCATCCATGTTCGTCGCTGGTAGAATAGCTTCGTTTTTGGTATTGAAGAACTTCATCTCTTCGATAATTTCACCGCTTTTCAGAGTATTGAATTTACAGGACAAAACTACATTGACTTTCAAGTTGCTTTGTTTGCGGAGAGTATTCTTCAATCTGGAGATAATTAGTTTTTTTGAGTCATCCAGAAAATGTTTCAGATCTTTGTGTTGCAGATTCGTTATGACTCCCGTTCTTATTCTTCCATCGAAAGCTGACTCCAGATCTTCCCACTTTACCCTGTCACTTCTCCGCAATCTCCTTACACCTTCCCCTCTTTTTCGACACTGCTCAAAACGTGCTTTCAATGACTTGAGGATTCCGATTGTCGTCAAAATTCTTGTTTTTTCGCCGACTGTTGAAGCCGATTTTCGTAAAATTTTTTTCAAAAGCCTGATATTCTGAGTTCCGAATCTTATCCATTTTTGTACTTCGGTAGTTGTTGATTTCTTTTTCAAAATTTCATAAGCATTTTGCATAATGCTAATAAGTTTAAGACATTTAGCTGCATCCATTTCTTGGTGTTCACTAATAACAATTGTATGCTGAGAGAGTTTAAACTTGAATGATGAGTTAACACTGCGGGGTGGTCATTTTATAGGCCAACTTCACTGATGAATTCCAAGAATCTTGTAATGTAAAACCTACACTTTGTTAGCGTGAGAAACCTTTTTACCTGATTTTTTAAAACCAAGACTTACAGCAAGTAAAGTGATAACAGAAGCAACGGTAGAATTTGTTTCCTCCGAATAACTCTTTTTCGCAAGTTAACAAGTTTGTCATTATACCTACATTTATTCGAAAATTTTCTTAAAAGATATTCTAGAATATTCGTGAAGAGAAACTTGGTTCATGATTCAACTACCATAGAAGTTTCCAGTGCCTATTTGCTATCGTATTAGTTACATCGATCAGTATGTGAGAACGTTCGAGAGTTTTGCGCTACGGTATTTAGTTACATCTACAATTCTTGTGAGTAGGACCGAAATCGTTCGCGGAATTGCACGTGGCTCATGCTATCTTATTCACGATTTTAACCCTAAACATGAGGGGTATATATGAAGAGCCTAATCCATGTACCAGCACGTCAGTCTTGCTCTGAAAATTAAACGGTCAACAGCAGCAACCTTTGGTAACAGTTTTAAGTGAAAAAGTGCGTGGAAATAACAAAGGTGGGTGTAACATATCGACGGCTGAGCGGAACAACATCGTATCTCAGAATTTGGTTCAACAATATCGTATCTCAGAATTTGTTCCAAAAACATCGTATCTCAGAATTTGCTCCAAAAACATCGTATCTCAAAATTTGGTTCAAGAACATCGTATCTCTGTGTATAAGATATAGGAGATACGATGTTGTTGGACCAAATTTTGAGATACGATGTTTTTGGAGCAAATTCTGAGATACGATGTTTTTGGAACAAATTCTGAGATACGATATTGTTGAACCAAATTCTGAGATACGATGTTGTTCCGCTCAGCCGTCGATATTGTGATTAATAACGAAAAGTTAATAATTTTGTTTCAAGTTGTGATAGTTGTAATACTCGATTTATTTGTGTCTTTTTTCTGTTCGATTCATGAATTTTTTTAAATTTTTCTCGAAAGTTTGATGCAGGTTAGGCAAATTGATTCAAGTCTGTCTTTGCATTTCTTTCAGAAATGTCGGAGTTCACGGTGCAGACTCCTACGGAATGGACAACCGGGTTGTCGAACGAAGAGCTGGAAGAGTTGATGACTTCAATTAGAGTAATGCTTAACATCAGCCAAAATCAACCACCGAATACACTATGTATGATGGAGTATAGAGGTACGATGGCGGAGTTACTCCGGCGGGCGGATGGGAGCTGGTGGTTCCGAAGAATTTAAACTTTTCAAATATTGAGATAAAAAAGTTTTAAATAAACATTATTAATTATTATATCCAAGAAAAAGGAGAATTCATTCAGAATATAAATAATGGATAAGAGATAAAAGAGATGAAAGAACCTGCATACACCTGTTTATAAAATAAAAGTTATGTACTGATAATTATACTTTCAATCTGTTATTGCAATGCATGTTATGTACCCTACTCTAACCAAAATCCTATTCCTTGTCGTATTTATAGCATAATTTAAAAAATCTGAATAAGTATATTAGTCTTCAGGTAAGTATATGTGATTATTTACATCTACTGAGGTAGTGTTCGATTTGAATAATGAACACGTAGTTTATTAATAATTTGTTTTATCAAATCATACTCAAATACATATAGGTATATCACATTGATATAGGTGTATCATATAGGTATATCATATATAGGTTTATAAAGGTATAGGTGTATCATATAGGTACATCATATATCAGATATCACGACGTGTGTGTGTGTGTGTGTGTGTGTTTATATGTAGTTGAATTCGACTTGATTATATTGGCCGCCAAGGTACTTCATATGTAAGCGGTTCTCATCAGCAGCATCTCTCATCTTGTGCAGCAAGTCGTCGTCATCCTTTAGAATCTTTGCCATTCGAGCCGGTAAGAAGATGCAAAATCTGTTGTCTACATCCACCACTATCCTGATCCCAAATTTGGTTTGAACTGTCCGAAGATCGGTAATGGGATAGTTCTCGAACACCTGCAGCTCACTCAGCTTCTTCGTTGGGAGGAATTCCTCCAAACGGCCCAATTTGTTAATTGCAGAGAGATCCATGTTTTTTTAGTCAAATCTTTATTGCTTCTAGTTTCTTCGTAAGACGGTTGATTTCTGATCTTGTCTGGATCAAGCTTTTCACCTCGTTGATGTTCTTTATGAGCAGCTCAAGTCGCACTTTCAATTCACGACGTCTGAGAGTGGTTTGAACCATTCGAGAAATGATTGTAGAATGAGATGTCCCATAGCAAATTTTTACCCTTTTATAGCTAACAACCCCTCCACTAATTCCTAAACATCTAGAACCTTCCACAGTCTTGCCGAGAACTAATTTTCTGAGAATCTTATCATAATTTTGTATTTTAACACGCAAAGTAACTCGATCCCTCAAAAACTTCCAACAGGGTGCCGAAAAATTCCGAGAACCGTTTGTTTCCACGAATCATTAGCTAGGACTTGCATCTGCAGGTTTTTGCGCAGGGGTATCAAATCTCACAGGGTGCCGAAAAATTCCAGGAACTTGGCCTTGAGGAAGCTTCTGGAAGCAAGGGTTAGAATCAGGGCGCGTGACGTCATATCATAGGTATGTGCCGTCAAATCAAGGGTATGTGCCGTCAAATTAAGGGTGTGTGACGTCATATTGAGGGAGTGTGCCGCCATTTTTAGGGTACGTGCCGCCATTTTTAAGGGTGTGTGACGTTATACTAAGGGTGCGTGACGTCATTTTGACAGGTCTGAACAAGCCAGCAGGCATCAGCGAGCATGACGTCATCCTATCAACCCCCTCCACCACCCTCACACGGACACGGCGGAGGCATGCATGTGTGTGTGTGCGTGTACGTGTGCACTAACACGCGTTGGTCCAGAACCGGCCTAGCCTATCTACTCCCCTTGGCCATTCTGAGCTCCGAGGAAGGTGACCTGGTGGTGCAGGCGTTGTGCGCAGCGATGGACTCCATCCCGGAAGGGAGTCCCCCGCTTCGAGCGATACCAGTACGACCAGGGCATCCTGGGGGTAACCTGCTCGGACGAGGAGGCGCTGGTCTGGCTGAGGATGACAGTACCTTCCTTGAGGCCCTGGGAGGGGGCCTCTCTCCAACTACTGGAGAAGGGGCAGCTTCCCAGGACCATCAGGATGTACGCATCCTTCCCCGGGTTACCGGAGAAGAATGAGGTCATCCTCAGGAGGCTGAAGCGCCAAAACCAGGGACTACAGACCCACCTATGGAGGGTCTTTGGTAGAAAAGAGGGGCCGAGGACGGTCCTCCTGGTGGTGGGCGTGGACGCCGCGTCGGGGGCAGCGCTGAGGGCCGGGGGACTCATGGCTCACTACGGCCTCGGGAGGGTCTCCTTCAGGGAGGACTCCAAGGGGCCAAAAGTGGGACAAGAGGCTCCCATCCCCACGGTGCAGAGCCCCATGGACGCGGAGGCTACGGCCGCCCCAGCGGAAGCGGCTCCGTCTCCAGCAACGGAGACGGGGCTCCCTGCAGGGGAGAACGACGCGGTTAGCACGGTGGACTCGGCGGCCGAAGGGCAAGGCTCAGCGACCTTGGGGAAACAGGAGGCGACTCCTGGGGACCCTGGTAAGCCGGGCCCATCCAGAAGCCGAGGGGGAGGATCAAGCAGGACCAGGGGACGTCCCTCAAGGGCTTGCGAGATCGTTAGGGCGGGCCTGGACAGCGTGCAGGCTGGGGTCCAGAGGACCCTACCTAGCGTGGCTGCGGGCACCATGAAGGCTACTCAGGAGCTTCCTGGAAAGGGGGCTCCTGGGGTAACAGAGGAGGGGCAGTTGGGGTACCCCTCCCCTGCGAAGGGGGTGGCTGGGCAACGTACAGCCTCATGGCTGCGGACGGGCTCACCATCTCGCAAATTAACTTGCAACACTGCAAAGCGGGCTCAGCTATTCATAGCCGGGACCTGGCGGTGGAGAAAACAGATATATCACTAATTCAAGAACCCTGGGTAGCCGGGGGGCTCATTAGAGGTATAGACCTAGGTCTCGGGACCATTGCCTGCGTAGAAGGGGGGGTCGGCCCTAGAGCATGTGTCTTTATTAGCAAAAGACACAGTGCAGTGAGGCTGAGCCGATTCTGCTGCAGGGACCTGGCGGCAGTATCCATCAGGGTGAAGCTGGCCAGAGGCGGTACGATTGACGTGGTCGTCTGCTCGGCCTATCTCCCCTATGACTCTGAGGACTCGCCACCCACGGCGGAACTCAGGGCTCTAACGGAATACTGTCGAAGCAAAGGGCTTAACCTACTGGTGGGGTGCGACGCTAATGCACACCACGAGGTCTGGGGCAGCTCAAATACGAACAGTAGAGGCTCAGCGCTGCTGGAATACCTCTCGTCGGCGGGGCTCGAGATTCTTAATAGAGGATCGAGACCCACTTTCGTCACCCCTCACAGGCAGGAGGTGATCGACATTACCATATGCACTCCTGGACTAGCCAACCTCATCAAGGGGTGGCGGGTAAGGAAGGAAGACACCCTCTCAGATCACAGACGTATGTCGTTCGAGTTGGACGGGAATGCGGCCTGGGTGACGACTGAAACATACAGGACAACTGACTGGACCTCCTTCAGGGAGGAGCTGGACGAGAGGCTCAGGGGGCCCTGTGCCCGTCTAAGGACGACAGGCATGGTGGAAAGGGAGGTAGCTACCTTGCAATCTACCATCATCCAAGCCTACGAGGCCTCATGTCCCGTGAAGCGGAGACAAACGAACAAGAAGGTGCCCTGGTGGAGCAAAGAGCTGGACCGGCACAGGGCTAGCTCACGTAAATTGCCCAACAGGGCTCTCAGGACGGAACAGGAGTCAGACTGGGCGGCCTACAAGGCTGCCCAGAAGGACTACAAAAAGGCCATTAAAAGGTCAAAAAACGAGGCCTGGAGAGGCTTTTGCGAGGAGACTGTGGCTCTACCCGTAGTGGCCAAGCTCCGCAAAATTTTCACCTCGGATCCTCCGATCAAACTCGACAGCCTACTACTCCCCGACGGCAGCATGGCAGAGAGCCAGGCGGACATTCTGTCGCACATGCTTTGTACCCACTTCCCGGGCTTCAAGCCTTCAGCCCAGGGGCTGCCTCCAGTGGCGGACCGAGGCAGGACGGGTCCGAGGGACTGGGGGACGGCGGCGGAGATGTTCACGCCAGAGAGGATAAGGTGGGCCATCGACACTTTCGACGGGTACAAGAGCCCGGGCACAGACGGTATATTCCCGGCCCTTCTCCAGAGGGGGGGGGGGGGATATCCTTGTCAACAAACTTAACGCGATCTTCAGGGCCTGTCTAGCTCTATGCTACATACCCAGGAACTGGAGAGAAGTCAAGGTGGTCTTTATATCGAAACCGGGCAAGGGCTGCTACGACCGCGCTAAGTCATGGAGACCGATCAGCCTAATGTCTTTCATGCTGAAAACCATGGAGAGACTGGTTGACAGGTACATCAGGGACCGCGTGCTGGTTGTTAAACCACTCTCGCGGGCTCAGCATGCATACCAAGCTGGCAAGTCTACGGAGACGGCGCTCCACCACCTCGTGCGCGAGGTGGAGGGGCCACTTCTACGACAGAAGGCAGCGTTATGCGTGTTCATGGACGTTGAAGGGGCGTTTGACAACACATCCTTCGACACGATTTGCGACGCCGCCACCAGGTTCGGCGTTACCAGGGTGGTGGTCGACTGGATCGGGCAAATGCTGCGGTCCAGAACGGTGACCGCGGAGCTTGGTGGGACAACGGCCAGGGTCCAGGTCGACAGAGGCTGCCCGCAGGGGGGGGTACTCTCACCCCTGCTGTGGACTCTTGTCGTAGATGGGCTTCTGGTCAGTCTCGAGGAGTTAAGGGTGACCACCGTGGGCTACGCTAACGACGTGGCTCTGGTGGTCGCGGGGGATCACCCCCAGTACATGACGAGTAGGATGCAGAAGGCTCTTAATCTCGTACAGGACTGGTGCACATCGCAGGCGCTGAGGATTAACCCCAGCAAAACTGAGATGGTAGTTTTCACCAGGAAAAGACACTTCGAGGTGGGACCCATTGAAGTCTTCGGCTCGAGGTTAGAACGCTCCAACGTAGTGCGTTACCTAGGGATTTCCCTGGATAGCAAACTAACGTGGAGGGAGCATGTCACTAAGCAGGCTCAAAAGGCTACGGCCACGTACTGGGCCTGCAAAAGGATGATAGGCCACACATGGGGGCTCAAGCCAAGGGTGGTGAATTGGATTTACACAGCCATCCTGCTGCCCCAAATTACGTACGCCTTAGTAGTGTGGTGGCTCGCGATGGGCAAGTCCACACTCCGTAGGTTGTTGGATAGGGTCTACAGGCTAGCGGGCCTGGGAATAACGGGGGCGTTCAGCACCTCGCCTACGCTTGCTATTGGAGCTCTCCTGTACCTTCCGCCCCCACACCTCGTGGTGGAGGCGGAGGCCTGGAGGGCTGCTCTCCGCCTGTGGCACCTAGGACACTGGAGAAAAACTGGTGTGGGGCATACAGTGGTACTACTGAAGGATGGGGCACCGCAAGTGGACCTATCACAAGGTGGGGGTCGCTGTCCAAACCACTACCAGTTTGATCTCCCGTACAAGGTAGCTTTCCCGGACAGACAGTCCTGGGCGGACGACCGGGCCAGGCTACTCTCACCTCAGGGGCTCATCTGGTACACGGACGGGTCCAAAACCAGCACAGGTACCGGCGCCGGAGTCTGGAGCGGGGGACCGAAAACGAGTATTTCACTCGCTCTCGGGCCCACAGCTTCGGTTCTCCAGACCGAGGTGTTTGCCATACTGTCCTGCGCCAATGAAATCCTGGCGCGAAGACCCATGGGCAAACACATCTACATCTGTAGTGACAGTCGGGCGGCGCTCAGAGCTCTGTACGCTTGCATCATTAGATCCGGGCTCGTCAAGGACTGTTCGGAGGTACTCTCCCAGATTGCAAAGGACAATTATGTCAAACTACTCTGGGTGCCGGGTCACAGCGGCATACAGGGGAACGAGGAGGCGCACCGCCTGGCCAAGGCAGGGGCTCTGCGCAGCAAGGCCGATGAAGGTTGCCTGATAGGGCTACCTTCGGCTTATAGCAGGGGTCTGGCGAAGGGGTGGATCGATCGCTGCTTCGCTGACCGCTGGTCTCAGGCACCAGGAATGGCGCACACGAGGGCTCTCTTCCAAGAGCCCTCCCGCGAACTGGGTGACACACTTGGCAACTTGGATAGGGCCAGTTTAAGGGTTCTGGTAGGTTTGGTCACCGGCCACTGGTTCACAGGAAAGCACATGGCACGGATGGGGCTCGGCAACGGGCCACAATGCACCAGGTGTGGGGCGGAAGAGGAAACCCCACTCCACCTCATCACACGTTGTACGGGCCTAGAGGGCCCCCGTCGGGAGGCCCTTGGTGGGACCGGCAACGGTGATATGTACATCGAGGGCATGGGGGTCGGCGGGCTGCTGCATTTTGCAAAGCTGGCTCACCTATCCTCATGTCCTTTCAGCTAGGTGCCCACAAGGGCTCGGACACAATGGTCCGAATGGACTGAGCGCCCGGTCAAATCCTCAGATATATATATATATATATATATATATATATATATATATATATATATATATATATATATATATATATATATATATATATATATATATATATATATATATATATATATATATATATATATATATATATATATATATATATATATATATATATATATATATATCCGATGGTTCGATAGCTTTAATATTTGGCTATAAGTACGTATTTAAAAAAAAAAAAAAAACACTAACGAAAAAAATCATTATCAATTTCAGCTGATAAGTACTCCTCCAAGACAGATGGGGCAAGAGCTGAAAACGAAACAAAGCAAGCCGAGAAGAAAGAGCAAGTCCAAGAACGGTTACGACGAAAATTGGAAGCAAAAAAATTAAACCCAAATCAAGAGGCCGGATCCAGTGGGACCGCGGGGGCGCGGAAGCCTCCGAGCCAGCCGCCGAGAGCTACCGAGCCATGGAAGGTAAAGAATTGAAGAATAGTTTTCGAGTTTTATTCAAAATTTCCAAAATTGAACACAAAAATTGACAAGGTGAAGGTTAAAGGTCGTATCCGCCATTTTTTTATTTTTGAAAACTTCGAATAAGACTCGGAATTTCGATTTCTCTATGCGTTTCAGGGGATTTTAAGAGTATTCGTAAAAAAAGAGGAAAAAAAAATTGACATGCCCTTTCACCTTATATTGGCGCATACGACCTTATACTATTACACACGCAAATATGATATTTTATTTATTAAGCTGTTGTATTTTTATGTAACAAATAAGTACTCGGATTTATTATTCGGTACACGAACGCAATATTTTTTTCTCACACCTTTATGTACCGAATAATAAATCAGAGTATTTATTAAATATAATAAATCAGAGTATTTATTACATAAAAAATTTTTCGACGCCATCTTTGTTCAAGTTTGAAGGGAATTATTATATATATTTATATATATTAATTTCAGACTTACTCCGGGGACAGCAGCACAAGGATAGAACGGGAGAAGGACCCGTGGGGAGGAAAGTAACTTGACCCCCGGAGTCAACCCCTCCTGTTAGATGTTTAGGTTTGAATGTATGTAGTAATTAGGAATTAAGTTTTGTTTGAGAATATATGGGGCATTCCACGTCAACTCGACCTGGTTTTTACCCTTGACCTCTCGGATTGGGCCCGCGATTTTTTGTATGATTGTTCTCACTTTGAAAGGCACTCAGTTTTTTTTTTAGATTTTTTCAAATCGATTTGAATTTTCTACAATTTTTGAAATCGACCATATTGATCGACACAATTTAAAAATCTGAAAAAATTCTGAAAAATCGTGTGTCAGGTATCAAAATTTTTAAGCTTAGAGCCGAAGTGGGGAGATTTTTCCTTCCTACCGTTTTCAAGCTTTTTCCAACAGAAAAACCATAAAAAATTAGAAACGGGAGTTATTTTACCATGGATGGTCGCTGAAACATTTTCATATGTTACACCGGATTTTTTTAAATTTTTTCAGATTTTTCCGCAAATTTTTTTTTTTTTATTTTTCCGAAAAAATCTTTTGGGAAAAATCTGGAAAAATTTTCAAGAATCCCGTGTAACATATGAAAATGTTTCAGCGACCATCCATAGTAAAATCACTCCCGCTTCAAATTTTTTTATTGTTTGTTTTTCGGAAGAAGCTTGAAAACAATAAGAAGGAAAAATCTCCCCACTCCGGCTTTAAGCTTCAAAATTTTGATATCTGACACACGATTTTTCAGAATTTTTTCAGATTTTTAAAATGTGTCGATCAATATGGTCGTTTTTAAAAATTGTAGAAAATTCAAATCGATTTGAAAAAATCTGAAACAAAAACTGAGTGCCTTTCAAAGTGAGAACAATCATACAAAAAATCGCGGGCTCAATCCGAGAGGTCAAGGGTAAAAACCAGGTCGAGTTGACGTGGAATGCCCCATATATAATGTGTGGGTTTCATATGCCCGTCGTATTTCTTTACATATATTTCAGTTATTTGGATATTCGCCGTCTGTACTTAAAATTATTCCCCCCTATACCGCAACCTCCACATTTTATTTAAGTCGATGAAAATGCTTTTCAATTTTTAATCATTTGTAATCAATTATTGTTATCAACTTTTATCGGGACCCGTAAAAAGTTATTAGAATAAATATTTCGCGAAAAGGTTCATTTTTTTTTCAAGTCAAAGCTGGGATTTCAATCTTCAAAATCATATTTTGTTCATATTTTTCACTACACTTACCCGGGGGAGGGTCGATCCTACAGAAAAAAGTTCTACAGAATACAAGTTCTACATAAACTATTCTCTAACTAACTATTCTACATGAACTATTCTACATTCCTTTTCTACAGACAAATTATCCTACACGTCCCGGTTCTACAGAATGAATGGGGCGTAATAAATACCGCAGGTCTGTTTCTACAGAAAAAATATTTCACATCGGCCGGTTCTACAGTATCATTTGAGGGAGGGTCGATTCTACATAAACAAGTTCTACAGAACACAAATCCTACAGAACACAAGTTCTACAGAAGACAAGTTCTACAGAACACAAGTTCTACAGAATACAAGTTCTAGAGAAGCGAGTTCTACAGAAACAAGTTCTACAGTATACAAGTTCTACAGAAACGAGTTTTACACAAACAAGTTCTACAGAATACGAATACTACAGAAACGAGTTCTACAGAAACGAGTTCTACAGAACGCAAGTTCTACGGAACACAAATTTTATGAAATACGATATTCTGCAAAGCCCAATTCTACAGAATAATCATTTAACATCGCCCAATCCTATAGACAATGCATTTCGAGACCTTCTCTGCATCGTACAACGTCGATACCAGATAGGAAGAATCCGTAGTAATGATCCCACGGCCGTGTTCAAGTATTTTTCGTTTTCGTTTTTTTTTCTGTTACACGCGTACCCTTATGACATAATGCACCCGCGAAATATTTTATTTTTCCGAATCTGAGGAGATTGAGTTTCAGAAATACGGTACGAAAATAAATTCGGGTGCATTGCCAGAGTCAATTTTCTAATCAACAACGCAAGGCATCGGAGTAGTTCATTCAAGAATAACGCATTCAGGGGAGAAATGTCAAATGCGAGGGGCTATTCACTTGGTGAAATCGCGAACCACTTTTGAAAGCAATCGCTATGAAATCAATTAGAAAAATCTTGAAAAATCGCTTGAAATCGCCTTTGGGAAATCAGTTAAAATCGTCCGAAACGCTTGAAATCGCGTGAAATCAGTTAAAATCGCTTGAAATCGTTCGAGTAATCACTTGCAATCGCATGTGTTTTCACTTGTAATCACTTGAAATCATGTGAAATCACTTCGGAAATCCCTTCAAACTGCTCTAAGGAAATCGCATGCAATCGAATGAAATCGCATACAATCGAATGAAATCATTGAAATCGTTTAAAATATTGCAATCGCTCGTCATCTACGCTATGAGTGAATAGCCCCTCGGTCAAATGGGTTTGCCTTGTGATTTGCTTCTGGAGATATACTCGTTTTGATAATACTGATCAAAAACTATATATATGTATATCTCAAGCAATAATATGGACGATTACTGATTTAGGTCGTAAATAACTTTCAAAATATAAGAGACATTCCACACCCCTTCGTTCTGGGTCGGGCCTTCAACCTCTGATTCAGCCCACGATATTTTATATGATTGTTCTGATTCTCAAATCCCAGGGCTGCAAGTGGCATCGTGATAGAAAAAATGTGATTATATGACTTGAAATTTTGAAAAATGTGACCAATATATGACCAAAATATGACCGCAAATTACCCTGAATACAACGAAAAATTGGCAGATATGAAAAAAATTAGGATACAACTTGGCTTATAACTTTCATAATATATTATATTGCAACGTTCTATAAGTCTCAATTATATGTAGGAACAATCAAAAACAGTACGATATAAGGAAACTTACAAATAACTCTTTATAACAAAAGGATTTTTTTTTTATATCGCTATAAGGTATGTTTGCTGGCTTATTAAACTCCACTAGATATTCATGTATGTAAGAAATACTTGAAGCTCGGATTTAATATTTAATAAAGTATATTCTAGATATAAACGAATACAAGGGTGATTGTAAAGAAGGTTAGGTGTTGCCAGTTTAAGTCCTCGAATACGAATCCCTGGCTACTCCTTGGTAGCCGTCGTCCAGGCCCATCCTTGGTCCTTGTAAGGGTGGGGGTGGGGCCCCACCAGAGACCCTCCGTAGGGCAGTCCCGTGACGTCAGGATATTGCCTAGTGGCGGGCGTCCGCCTATACTGTATCTTATTCTACAGTCGGCCGTCCTGACGTTATTCGCGACCCCGCGGATGATGTTTTAGTTGGACTTCCCCTGGGCGGCCATACTCCTAGTTATTCTACGTGGTTCTGTGAACACATAAAAGATTTTATTATTTTGTTTAAGGATAGATCTTTCATGTCACCATGCTTCAGGCTTTCCATCCCTTCGTTTCTCATGCTTTATCTCATGCTTTGTGGAATATAGCTTGCAATTTCAAAAATCTTGCTTGCAAAATCAAGTTCTCATGCCTGACTACTTATAGCAGTCCCTTCACCGTTGTCGTCGAGTCAACCTACAAGTTTTTGCTACCCTGTTACCCTGGTCTTGGTCATTCGTGAGTCATATGAACCACCGCCAAATTTAATTAGCGTTGATTGAATTTTCAATCTTCGCAGTTCTATCTATGACTCGTTTACAACTCATGTAAGCCACCGCCAAATTTAATTAGCGTTGATTGATTTTTCAATCTTCGCAGCTTCTTTCCATGATTGTTTGACCAAGCCGTGAGTTATCGGGATCTTGGGTTTCATTCTACCCGTGGCACCTAGGTTAACCCATGACATTACGGTTTCACTTACGCGTTTGCATGCTATCTGGGCTTAATTTTCGGCCCGCGTCGTTCTCATCTCCTTCAGTGTCGGAGTCACTGACTGCAGTATGCCAGTGTTTCAGCTTATCGCCGGGGACTACGCCCTGGTAGGGTTTTTGCGTCCTCTCGGCTCCCTTGACATCTTCGATCACATAACGACCGTGGCCTAATACTTTGGTAACTTGATATGGCCCAGCGTACTTTGGTGTTAGCTTTTTGCTATTTCCATCGTTGTAACTAACAACACGCCTAACTACTACTAGGTCTCCAGTTTTAAACTGCTTTGGAGGAGCTCTCTTCTGATTGTACCTCTTTTCTTGATCGGCCTGATTCCGACGTATACTTTCCGAAGCATCTCTACGTAATTTTTCTCGATCGATTTCCTCTACCGATTCCCCTAAACTATTTAGAACTTTTGATTCGGCACCATTCCTTGGTTTATACCCAAACATGAGTTGCGATGGAATTTTTCCTGTCGATTTATTAATCGTATTGTTCATTCCCCAAGTAACTTTTGATAATTTTTGGTCCCATTTGGTTTCATCCTCTAGCGTTGCCGTCAACGTGTCGAGGATCGTCCTATTATATCGTTCTACTTGGCCATTGGCTCTTGGAGTCGCTACAGCGGTCATTACGTGCTTAATGCCGTTTTTTTCGCAAAATTCCCTGAACTTGTGACTGGTGAATGCACTTCCTCGGTCACTAATAATGCGTTTGGGAAACCCGAAGGTATCGCTAATCGAGGTGAGAAACCTCTCGACATACAGTGTCTTTGTACTTTTGACGGCTTTGGCGAAAACAAATTTAGTAAATGCGTCAACCATCACAACTAACTGCGTGTTCCCTACTGTGCTTTTAATAAAGGGGCCTACGTGGTCTATGTGCACTGTATGCAAGGGCTCTGCAACCTTCTCAATAGGGTGCAAACGACCTGGTCTCTTACCGCTAGGTTTTTTACTATAGAGACACTCGAGGCACGCGGCGACGTACCGTTTGACGTATTGCCTCATCGATGCAAACCAGTAATCGGCCTGCACCTTGGTTAGTGTTTTCTCGGTTCCTACATGACCTATCTCATCGTGGCACAACTTTACGATTTGACGGCGCGCTGACCGCGGGACAGCCCACCTGGGACCATCTTTGGTATGACGAAATACCCGATTGTCTTTTAGTGTGAAATCACGCTTAATATCCTGTTCTTCTTTGTCCTTAGCGTCTCTACCTAATACTTCGTGTACGTATGCAAGACGCCTGTCTTGCAACTGTGCTGTTAATAACCAATCACCTAATTCGATATGCAATAAGCCTACTTCTTCTATACTCGCTTGACTTTCGGTTCCCTCAATTGGATTTCGACTCAACGCATCGACGTGTGGCATTTTGGTTCCCGCTCTATACTCTATCGTGCAGTCATACTCTTGCAGCTGGATCCACCAGCGCGCTACGCGCGGCAGCAGATCGCGCTTAACAAAAGTTGCCCGTAATGCACTGCAATCGCTGATTATTTTAAACTTAATTCCCAATACATAGACTCGAAAACGTTGGAGGCTACTGACAACGGCAAGAGTTTCTAGCTCATATGAATGGTATCTTTGTTCTTCTTTTGACGTTTGACGACTGAAGTAAACTACGGGTTTCAGAGAATTATCCTCTTGTTTTTGCAGCAAGATACCGCCTAACCCGATCTTGCTAGCATCCGTGTGAATCTCGGTTTCCGCGTGTGGGTTATATAGCGCAAGCACAGGTCTCGAGACTAACCTTTGCTTTATACTTTCGAAAGCCTCTTGCTGTGCTTCGCCCCAATGCCACGTTTCTGTTTTCTTTGTTAATTGTGTGAGAGGTCTAGCAATGACCGCAAAATCTTTGACAAATTTTCTAAAGTAACTGGCCAAACCGATAAACTGTCTTATACCTGTTACGTCTTTAGGTACTTGAAAATTCGAAACAGCCTCGATCTTGTGTTGACCTGGCCGCACCCCCTGCTGCGTTACTTCATACCCCAGATAATCGATTTTCCTTTCGAGAAAGGCGCACTTTGGGAGTTTCAATGTTAACTGAGCTTGACTCAATTCCTTTAAAACAAGTTCCAATGCCTCTAGTCCGGTGTCTATATCAATTGACGGGATGAGAATGTCGTCCATGTAAGCCAGCACGCCTACCCGTCCTCTCAGTGGGCTCAAAATTTTATTTACCATGCGTTGGAATACCGCCGGGGCATTTGCAAGCCCAAACGGCATCCTGAGGAACTCATACTGCCCATCTGGGGTGACGAATGCTGTCTTCTCTATGGATTCTTCCTCAACCGGGATCTGATAATATCCCGATGCTAAATCTAGGCTCGTAAAATATGAGCAACCCTGAAGACCGTTCAATTGATCTTCGATTAGCGGCAATGGATGTCTATCCTTCTTTGTAACGGCGTTGAGGGCGCGATAATCAATACACATCCTAGTTTCCCCGTTTTTCTTTTTCACGAGCAAAATCGGACTAGCAAATGGTGAGTTTGATTCTCGAATTATATCATTTGATTTCAGATCTTCGATTATTCCGCGAACCGTTTCGCGTTCGGGATACGACAACCGATATGGCCTGTAGGTTACGACTGCGTCATTAATTAAATCTATTCGAATCTTTGCGACGTTTGTCTTTCCCAATTCTGCTGTATTCAAAGCAAAACATCCCCTATATCTATCTAATAACTTATATAATTTCTCCTTATGTGTCTCGCTAACGCTCGAATCTACTGTAATTTCTGCTCGTGGTAATTTTTCTTTAGCTGATTGTTTAATAGTTCTGATTTCTAATATTCTCTGCCTACATTTTTCATCAGCAAGAGTTTCCGCCCTAGCTGTTTCAGCTCTTGCAATTATCATACCCTTTTTAATCGTTAAGGAATGATCTGATAAATTAACAATTGGTACTCGGCCATTCCCTGCATTTATTACGCAGCGTGGAATGCAATGTTCTTTCGATTCTTCACCTCGTACGCTAAGCTCAATATACAAGTCACCTTTATAGTCGCTTCTCGCATCTACCTGAATATCCCCGGCTTGTTGTGGGGGGATGACGGTCGTCTCCATCGTCCATACGGGCACCTTCTGGGGTGGCAATTTCTCGACTTCTGGCAGCCTTGCCAGGGCGTTGTCAAACAGCCGTAGTCGACCATCCCGTCGCACCGTCGTGACGCCAGGCAGATCTAAGAAGGGCTGTCCAACGATGAGTGGGGCCTCCTGCCGTTCGTTGGGGACCACGTAAATTTCCACCAGTCCCTCAGCCAGGTCGACTCCAAGGGTTGCCTTTGCCATTCCGATGGGTTGAACCATTCCCCCGCCGTAGCCTCGCAGAACCGTTCGAGTGGGTTGTAAATTAAGCTGCATCCTGTCAGCTTCGTCCTGCCTAAGTGTGATGCACTCACTCCCACTATCGATGTAGGCCCGCAACGGTTTGCCGTTCAACATGGCCTCGTAAAATTGAGTCGTCTCGGGTTTCGGCGACGTTGTCCCGATGCTTTGGACCTTCTTCTCTTTGTCTTCGATTTTTGTCCGGTCCTTTGTATAGGTAGAGTGACATTTGCTTGCCACATGTCCTCTACGGCCACATCGATAGCAGTCCAGGTCTGCAATTTTTCTAAAGTTTTCGGAAGAGTCGCTTGCCTTTCTCTTCCCTTTGTCCTCCGAGGCAGGCTTGGACGGCGCCTGAAACTTTCCCCTGGGATGGTGACTGCTACCCCGCTCCCCAGGCTTCTTATGTCCACTTTTATCGACACGTGTTTCGAACGTCCCCTGCATCTTATTCAGGTATACCCTTAGCTCTTCTGGGCTCTGGAAATTGTTACCCTTGATGGCTGTTTTCAAGGTAAAGCTTGGGATCCCGTGTGAAATACAAGCGGCAGCGTCTCTCCCGGTAATTCCGCATCCATTTACTAATGCTGCCTTATCAAAATAATACTTCATCATCGTCTCGTCTTTAGATTTTGTACGAGCGAGCATGATGGTTAGGCGTTCAGGTAGCTCTGTATGATCAGTGAACGCGTCTAAGAGCATCGCTTTCCACTCCGTCCAGTTGTAGGCCACGGATGGTAGCCCATTGTACCACGTTTTCGCATCACCCGCGAGGTGCTCGAGTGCATGCATCGCAACTGTGGTGTCATCCCATCTATAAATTTTTCTCAGCTCCTCGACTTTATGAATCCATATATGGATGGTTTGGTTTTTCGTCGAGGGGTCGAATGTGGGGATTGATTTCTTCCCTTCATACGCTCCTCTTCTGTCAGTTTCCGACCGTGGTTCTGACGGTATTGGTGGCGGTTGTAGCAATTGAATCGGCCTCTCTACCGCAACCTGCATTGTTTCGATCAATCTTGAGATCGTTGATTGCCATTCTGAAGGCGCGCTGTTGCTGGATGAGCGCCGCCGTTCATGTGATCGTTGCCGCTCGTATGATCGTCGTCCGTACCTACGACAAGTCGAGAGTGGTGGCGTATAACGCGAACGTGAACGCGACCGACGACGACGTGATCGTGAGCGAGATCTCTGATGGTTTCTGCTAGACATATTGTTCACTCGGTTACACCAAACTGTCCGAATTCACCGATCAACACGATCACACTTCACGATCACACCGATCACACTTATTTGCGCGAACTCACTGTCACAACTTCCACTCGTGAGCGAACAAAATAACTACGATCTAATTCAGATCCCACTTCTGAACTGTAAGAAATACTTGAAGCTCGGATTTAATATTTAATAAAGTATATTCTAGATATAAACGAATACAAGGGTGATTGTAAAGAAGGTTAGGTGTTGCCAGTTTAAGTCCTCGAATACGAATCCCTGGCTACTCCTTGGTAGCCGTCGTCCAGGCCCATCCTTGGTCCTTGTAAGGGTGGGGGTGGGGCCCCACCAGAGACCCTCCGTAGGGCAGTCCCGTGACGTCAGGATATTGCCTAGTGGCGGGCGTCCGCCTATACTGTATCTTATTCTACATGTATTTTTGATCTGACTGATAATGAACTGGGCGCATTCTTACTTGCTTGAAAAAAGTCATTTGTAGGCTCATTCGATCTTTTTTCTTAAAAATTACGATATAAAACGAAATTTCAATAAATCTTTACAACAAAAGAATTTTTTTTTTACACTATAAGGTACGTTTGGTTGATGGCAAGGTGAACCATATGTTTTTTATATCACTTATGATGAATTATAGGCTTATTCTTACTAGCTTTGGAAAAAAAATCATTTATAAGCTTATTCGTTCTTTTTTCTACAGTTTTTTCGATGTGACTAGCTTCCTTACTCTGTTCCTCAGCATCCTTTCGCACTTCACTTACTCCTTGCAGCATCGCATGAGCAAGATTTACTTCTTCCATATTCTTTTTTTCGATTGCTAGCTTCAATCTTTTATGAGCTTCAGTGAAGAGCTTATCTGCAGTCTTTCTCTTTGCACTTTCTTCAGTGCGCAATATTTTCAGTTTTCCCTTCTCTTCATCGAGCCTTTTTTTCTCCTTCTCCAGTTCATCAGCTCGAGCTTTTTCTGAAACTCTCCTTTGGACTTCATCGTTTTCCTTCTGTAATGCTTTCAATTGTTTTGTTTTCTCCTCTTCCAAATGGACCTTATATTTGCTATGAGCATTATGTGTACTTGCTAGCAGTTCTCTCGTCATGGACTAGATGAGGACGGTTTTTGTATACTTGCATCACACTTTTGACCGTCATGTAAGAATCCAGAGTTCTTTCAGACATTGAAGTTCTATCATCGGTCAATGTTCGACCCGATGAAGAAAACCCGCGTTCCACATCAGCTTGTCCATGTGAGAGGCAAAGAACAGCTTTAACTATGGCAGACACTGTAGGGTATTTATCCATTCCAGTCATACTTTTCATAGAAAAAAATTGCGACCAATATGAATCTATGCGGGTATTTTCGCCTAATTTCTCATCCTTTTCACTTTGTAATAACTTCCATTCATCGAGTAGACAATCCATCGCAACCTCCATCGGTAGAGCACGTGCCAAGACAGCAATATCGTTACAGCTACGTGTCGATGTTCTCTCATTAGGGTGAAGACAACGACAGTGCTCAATGAAAGATATAGATGAAGAACTCAAGGCTGATTTTTTTAGTATATGCGAGCAAGCATTTAAATAATGAGTTTGCACCTGTTTACGGAAGTATAGCTTTTCTTTGTCTGTTGCCTGCAATCCAGAAACACGTATGTACAAATTGAAACCAATTATTGAGAAAAGGAATATGCGGCAATGTGAGAAAAATACTGCGCAGAAATATTTTACCTTCACAAGTGCTTTTGAAGCCTCATCTCCACACTCAATCTCTGCGAGAGGCAAAAGATTTTCCGATTCCAGAGTTTTAATTGACGCACCGTGAGTCTTGATTCCTGACGACTTACAGATTCTCCTCATCAAAACTTTGAAGAGAGAATCGAGTTCGCTGTGCAACAGATGAATCATAGGTTCGTTCTTTTGGAAAGTTGCAGTGAAGCGGGTAAATATCGATGCACTACCACAGACGAAATATAGTTCTGCTTTCATTGTCGAGGTCTTGATGAGGCGAACAATTTTGAGATAAGACTGCTTAGTTGAAAGGGGTGTCTTTTTATTTGGCAGAAACTTTAAGAAATATTCATTGACCGCCTCCCACTGTTCCAACAGCCTTTTCGCAGCACCCTCCAAAGTCAACCATCTGGATGCACAGTGTTTGATGAAAGAGTGTTGTGGCACTCTCAACTTTCTCTGTATGACTTGATAATCTTCAACGCGTGACGGCCAGCCATTGAAAAAATAATAAATTGCTATAATGAGATCTGAGGCATTGTCACCAAGTGCGTCCAATCCCTTCAGAAAGGCATTGTGCAAAATATGAATATTACATGTCCCAAGTTCAAGTAGAGATTTTCCTCGGCATTTGATTAAATCATCATTCAGAAGACGGAACACTTTTTGGTTCGTGGTTGGACCATCGCATCCCAACATAAGAATTTTCGTACGAGGTAAGGAGTAAGCATTAAGTGCATCAGTGAGTTTTTTGAAGAGTACTTCTGCAGTTGCACTGCCGATGAATACCGTTCGTAAGTGAGCATTGATAACTTGCTGATGAGATGCTGACCAATACCTCACAGTCACTTGAAGTTCTTTGTGCCCACCACTATTAGTTGTCTCGTCGAAACAAACTGTATAATAGGTGCCAGTCATATCTTTCTCGAGTTCTTTTTGAAAGAACGGAACAATTCCATAGTTCAGAAGATATGTAAACTTTGTTCTGCTTAAGGTAAAGCCTTTCGGAACGCCGTCTCCAAACATGGACCTGAAGAGGACCTCAATTCCCTCACAGGCGTTTGCAGGAATGTTCGACACACAACATTTCAAAATCCAGTATATTTCCGCCATTGCTGCTTTATCACGTACGGAATAGAGTTGGACTGAGGCATTGCCTGGTTTAGTTGATCTCACTGACGTTTCGTTCGAATTAGATAAAGAATCAGTAGCGAGCCTCAACTGAGTACTGTGTAGTTTTAATCTGCACTGCTCTTTGTGCCTTACTGTTGAAGCGTGATGCATGATATATTGGAATCCACCAGATATGGAGATACTTGCTGGGCATACAGTGCAGAATAATTTGGCATTACTTTCCTTTCTACCCCAATCTTTGATGGCATACCCATTGTTGTCTTTTTTTTCCAACCAGGCAGAATTGAAGTTATACTTCCCCATGTCGATTATCGTTTATTATGGATTATTTCAGAATCAACGATCTGAAAATAATTATATAACCGGAACACTATACATACGTTGATAATTAGGCTTAGTATTCTTTATGAAGGACAAAAACCCAGCTCTCAATAAAATAAATCGAAGAATGTTGATGAATATATCCTATTTTCAAACGCAATTCAGTACCAAAACGCGAGATTGATAACAATATTTTGATTGACAGCTGACAATACTACAATTATGCTATGGAGGTAAACGAATATTTTTTTCTAGGAAAAGCAAAAATTAAAATTCAATAACGACAGGAGCATAGCAGTGGCCGTAAAATACATTTTTTTAGATTCATTATAAGAATATATTTCGTAACAATAAATACGAAACATTTTCATAATTCAACTCATGTGAGAGAGACAATCGCTCGAGGCCTTTCAAACTCGTAAATTTATTTCGAGGTTTGGTGTGCAAGAATGCATAGAAACATATCTATATACATACATACATATTGTATAGTCACCGCCCGTTTGTCACTACAAACTTGCATTTGCCGGTTCGATTCATGACATAAAATGATATTTCGTGAAATCGAACAAATTTTTGTATTTTATTTTGTTATACTATTCAACAAAAAACTACGATATTTTATCTGGATAAATGTTCTCAAAATTCTTAATTTACTGATTATAACCATTATCGGTAGCCAAGCATGTTCGTGCCTGTTGATATGTTGTGTCATAGTCTTTTGCAGGCACTGAAAGGCTATGGGAAGAGCAAAAATAGGGGTGACCAAATTCAGGAAGATAAGCGCTTTAGTACTTACCAAAAAGTCATCACTTATCATACGTGCAAAATTCCCTTCTTTACTTAAGCTGTCGGCACACTCTGATACACGCGCTCGCGCGCGCACTTTGTTTTTCTTTTTTCGCGCTGCGACGATCGCTTTGGGCATACGCGTCTCCAAGTCCCGACTCAGATACTCGGGTTTGGCTGGCCGAAGCCCGACCACTCACGAAAACAGGCGACCGACATCAGCCGACCTAACTTGTGAGTTGTCAATCGTACATGCTGAGTACTTAATAACCAGCAAAAGGTGAAAAAAAAGCGGTTGCTTCAAAAAATATGACAAATATGACAAGCGTAATACAAATATGAGAAAATATGATATGATTAGGAAAATATGACCAATCCTACAAAAAGTGACCGACTTGCAGCCCTGAAATCCACTAAGTTTTTCTTGTCTTTTTTTTTTATTCTTCAATCGATTTTAATTGACTTCAATTTTTCAAAACAAACATATTTATCGACACAATTTTAAATTTTGAACAAATTCTCAATAATTTCTGTGGTTAATAACAAAAATTTTCAGCCTGGACCCAGAGTGGGCCGGCGTTTGCTTTTATTTTTTTCAACGTTTATTTTTTATAAATCTCGATGTGAAAAAAAAAACCACAGAAGCGAACTCCGGCCCACTCGGTCTAAGCTGAAGAAATTTGTTATCTGCAACAGCATTTTTGAGAGTGTCTGAGATTTTCGAATTGTAACGATCGATATGTCTGTTCGAAAAAATTGTAGATAGTTCAGATCGATTTGAAAAAAATTCGAAGATAGTTCAGATCGATTTGAAAAAAATTCGAAACGAATTGGTTTCTCTGAGAGTCAGAACAATCATGTAAGAAATTCCGGGCCCAATTTGAGACGTCAAGATCCAGGTTCAAGTGGTATGGAGTGTCCCACAAACAGATGGCTAATTATGGGCAAGCGAAGTAATTGTTCGCATGAATGGGCCCACATGTTTCTCATACAATTGTGGTAGAGAAGCCTAATAGAGATGGAGATACAATTCTGTAGATTTTTTAGATGGAAGGTGTAGTTTGCTTAAAACCGTGTCAGTGAGAAAATATTGGGAAGATTATAGAAACAAAAGCATAGAATTATAATTGTTGTAACATCGTCTATTTTTTATAGCATGAATTGTTTTTGTTTGAACGACATCAATTCTTGTTATGAATATTATAAACTTTTCTCATACATTATAATAACTGAGATTACACTGGTAAAAACATCTTGAATTTTCAAGTAAGTTTTCAAAATTTCTATGGACAAAAATAATTAAAAAATTACTATGTCAAATGCCTATCTTTTATCTTGAAAAACAAATACAACAAATGATTCAAAATTCATGGTATGTACGTGATTAGTTAAAAACTGCCAACACATTACATTGAATTTAAGGCGGAAATTTTAGCAATGTAGCTCCATAACAACAAGTTACAGTTAAAAATATAAGTATAATATAATATAATATATAGAATAACATAATATAATTTAATAAAATATAATATATAAAATAATATAATATAATATAATAAGTATAATTCGCTAATAGTATAGGCCCTGGTTAGGATACGGCCCATTTTCTGAATAGACAAATGTTTACATTCATCCACTGTGTCGAAAAGCGTATATCGTGGTTGAGGCACGCATGTTTAGGTATTTGATCTGATTCGATAAACCCCGAAATATTCGTCCCGACACAAAGGACAGCGCAGCAGCAGAGATGCCCGCATGGAACAAATGCATGTGTCGCAGGTTCAGTTAGACAGACGCAACATGAACCTGCAGGGTTTACGACGTCGTTAACCCTATCTTCGTCCGGTAATAGTTCCGCTCGATCGACGGGTACAGGATTTTCGGGCATCGCAGCTTGCACAAAGTTGTCATCAGGTAAGCGGAGATCATCTTAAATTTCGAAAATAGGATATATGAACAAGAAGACAGGCGTTAAGGCGAATTTGCACATAAGTCTGTGATGGGTATTAGGGGAGCCTGCACTGCCTTGCTCCGGCTCCGGAAATTTTCAAAATAACGTTTGAAAATTTCAATTACACCAAAAAATACTCATATACTTACTTTCTGAATTGTCATTGCCTTCGAAATAAATTCTTATTAGATTTGGAAATTGAAGTTCAGATGAAAAAGCATACGAATTTTAACTTTAAATCAGTATTAAAATTTTTTCTAATAAAAACAAATCACAAACGTATCGGTAATTAGTTATTTCAATGTCTTCAATTGCAGATTACTATTGTGGTCCCCTAATTTAAATAAAATTGTATCCATCATTTAGTATTTCTATGATGATTTCACCGTTAGCTTGCCCTTCAACTCCTTCCAACTGGGGCTGCTCTATGGGCACGATCGGGAGTTCTTCATCTCTGGGCTGCCTATTTTGCTCTGATTGCCGGCACCACGGACCCCTTGACGAACACCGCGTCCTCGTCCCCGTCCCCGTCCTCGACCCCGGCCAGAATTTTCGACATTTTGCCCCGGTGGTATTGCAGCAGGGTCAGCTGCTACGAGCTCCACCTCCGCATTGTCACGTCCTTGTGGATTGACGCCACCTCTATTTCTGGCCTGAACACCGCGACCTGGTCTATTAGGGCCCTGTGGAACTACAAACAATTGGCATCATTAACTTATGCTAGAAATTCGTGAACAATCGATGGCGTAGTTCAACAAAAACATCGCAATCAACATGACGATAGAGAAGATAACTACCTGGCTCATCAAGTCTCGGTTCCCCAATAGCCATGCTCAACCAGGTCTTCTTCTTGCTCTCCTGTGGCATACGAATAGTTACGCTGAAGGCGTGTTCGACCTTGCAGAACGCTATTTGTAATCATTGTTGTCATACCACTTACCATCATCTTCCACGTTGTGGCGTTCTAGATCGACTCGACCAGCTGAAGCGACTCGGGTTGCGCAACGCTCCAAAAACTCGATTAACGTAAATCTACGAAAAATAATACGGATTAGGTTTCATTAGATATAATTGGGGAAAAATTTCACTGAACGAATCATCAAGTTCCACATTATCACAGGTTCATCGGGACCGCAATGAGTGTGAATATATTCACAAATTTTTCGAGGCCTGTGTATGAGTTTTCTATGACATTACCTGCCGACACTGAGAGCATGTTGAGCATCTCGTATCAGTGTGTCCCTGGCCATATGACAAATGCTGCGCGCTCGTCTGGCTCGCTCGCCTCTAAGCAATCGTGCAAGGTCGATTTCCTGATTCACGATCAGTTTCCTTAAATGTTCTACACATTCAGAAATAAGTGGCGTTACAGAAGTGTCACTAGCCTCAGCTGGTATTGTCAAACAAGCGTACTATTTTTTCGCACAATCAAGCCTGCTCGGTACAAGTCACCTACATTTCAGAGTTCAACCAATAGCAAGCTAAAGCTCAAAGAACTTGTCACGTTCAAAATGATTACGTACCGATAAATTTCCAAATATTGGGATAGAGGCCCCCGAGCTTGCGTTTTGCTTCGTTGTGGAAAGATTCCACCAGATTATTCGTCCGTGACGGACAGCCGTATACGCTATCCACATTCGCAAGTGGACCCCATTGCCTTCTAAGGTACAACATGAATTGTAGCACTGCTGGGTAATCTGCTGCAATTTGGTCGGCTATTTCAGCCAACAATCCCAGCCCCTCGTTGAAGCGATCGGAGGGAGCTAATGGTAGCGCCATAGACATGGCTAGGACAGAAGTTCGAGCATCGGAGAGGCCCAAGCGTCTCCAACGCCGTACCAGGGCCTTAGAGTAAGAGAAGTGTCAAGGAATGAAGAGCACCGTTGTAATCCACATAGTACAAATATGTTCAAGATGTACACTATGAATAATAATTATTGTATGTTTTACCTGCGTAAAATGAAACCAACACCCATGATGGTGCGCTTCGGGAAACACCTCCCTCAATGCACTCATTGCGGAGCGCTCATAGTCTCCCATTATGAAACGCAAGTTTTCCGCGACACCCGGTGCTAAGTCAATGATTTTACGGAAGATCGCAGAATATAATGCCCTAGTTCTCGCATTACACAAAACGTACACGGCTGCTATTCCCTGAAAAGTTTATTACACGTCATGCTGGCATTTTCATTTTGAATTGCAACACATCACCAGAAAAAAATACAATTAAGGAAAGGACGTACGGTATCCATGACACGTATGTGCACGGTGTATAGTTGGGCAATTGGTGGATGGGACGGTGCCACCTGGAAATAATTGCAATCAATTAGAATACTGAACATAATTTTTCTAAGGCGATGCCCAGGTTCGTGCAATACAATGAATCCACCTCGCCAAACTAACAAGGAGAGGATATCAAATCTCCGGAACAGGGATTTCGTACAGGTTGCTAGAGATACGTGCTTCTCTGGACCAAGAAATTAAACCATTGCTATTTCATTGAAGGGCTATAGCAGTTTGAGAATGAAAAAAAAACGATTTTTTTTAAATACTATATTACATTTAAGCAGTTCAACATTGTGGAATTCCGAAAATTACGAAAGATAGAGCGAAAAATGTTCATGAATGCATAGAGTGCGCATATCCGTACTTAAAACTTTGAAGCTCATTTTCTCGGAACTACGTTTTACTGCCCGGCGGGCATGATTACTCACGAACTAAGGTACTGAAAGGGCTGAGATTTTTACAGGACTTTTAAAATACCTTTACCCATCATGTTTACCACGCCCAATACGGTTAAAATTATGTAATGAATTCTATAGATCAGATAGACCCGCTTTTTTGGGAAAAAGATTTTTTTTTTGCAATTTTTCACAAAAAAACGGTCCCTTTTGGTTTATTGAATCCGTTACAGAGTTTTTACCGTATTGGGCACCACGTGATGGGGAAGGGTGTTTTGAAGGTCTCAAAATTTCAGCCCTTTCAGTATCTTGGTTCGTGAGTAATCATGCCGGCCGTGCGCTAAAACGTAGTTCCGACAAAATCAGTTTTAAAGTTTTAAGTATGGATATGTGCGCTCTATGCATTCATGCACATGTTTCGCTCTATCTTTCGTAAGTGTCGGGATTTCACAACGTTTGACTGCTTATAATGTATAGGTATCAGACGGGGCTATGATAATATAGTATAAAAAGATCGTTTTTTTTTTTTTTTTAATTTTAAACTCTTAGACCCACTTAATTCTAATAGGCTTTCTTTTTTTTTGTGTGCCCTAATTCATGACAACTCGATAACGACCGATTATGAACACGGTATATAGTGCACTTATAGGTTTGGTCAATCTTACCTTGAATGTTCCGTCTACATAAATTTCTCCACTAGTGCCAAGAGCTTCCAGCAGGCCGTCACTAACAAATATGAGTGCAATCCCGCCATCATCTGCCTCGACAAGGCCTCGGTAAATTTGTTCTGTGGGCGCATAAGTTTCCAAGACACGTCCTAATTCGTGCAAGTTTTCGGGGATGGGCGGTTTCACGTTTCTACGCGCCTATTGCATCGCACGTCTTATTTTGGGATATGACAACTTCGGTGCAACAATGGGATTTCTGTAATCGGATTCAGATCTTCGTATGCTATAACTATAGGTGGGGCATTCTCAACACTCAACTACCCTCCAGACTCAACCTCCTCGAATGTTTTCCAACCTTTTTTCGTACTGCTCTCTCGGTCCAAATCAGAACCTGTATTCTATCCGATTTTTTGCAGAAAATTCGTATACATGATTTTCATCGGAAATTTCCTGAATTTTCAGAAATAAAATTCGATTTTCAAAAAACGATGGAGAACACGGTGAAATTTACATTTTGAGTCCTATTTTTTGAATTTCGCGCCGAAAATGACAAGTGAAAGAAAAATGAGCATCATTTTCGAGAAATTCAAAAAATTTCCGATCAAACACCATGTTTTGAATTTTTTTTTAAGGCACTTTTCGAACCGTTCAATTAGAATGAAAAGTTTCGAAGCAAAATCTATAATTATTACGAAAACCCCTATTAATTGAAGTCAGAGATCTTTCATACTCGAGAAATCTCTTTGATGACACCTAAATAATGTGAAAGAAACATAAAAAATTTGGAGGCCGGATTTGCGTACACCCAGAAAAATAATTTGTTTTGGACAACAAAATCGGTTTGTTGTCCATTTTTAGGTTGACTCAACTAAATTTTGATTGACTCGACCGAAATGCTTGTCAAGTTTACCAAATCCGTTATTTTTCTTTTGTTTTGAGTAACAAATAATTTTGTTAATCATTTCTTGTTACGTCAACAGTATTTTTTGTTGGATTTGCCTCGCGAACTAAATACTTGGTACAGTCAAACAAACTTTTGTTACCTATACCAAATGCGATCCACTGTACTTACGCGCATGCGCAGTAACTATGCGTGATCGACTTTTTCACACGGCAGAACGTGTGCCAGCACTCGTTTTCACGTTTTGCAATTCAAGTGCAAGTTCTTCGCAATAGATAGTGAAACACAAACCTTTGTCAAGTCGTGTGGGCTGGGAGAGCTTATTGAAAAATTTAAAGATATAAAGTAATAAGTTTCTCATACTGTAAGATAATGCGAACACAGTTCTGTGACTGGGATTACGTGCATGTATAGGTTATGAACGCTGATCTTACAATCAAAGTACACGCACCCATCTCATTTCTTTGCCGAACAATATTTAGCAGCCTATTTCACATGCATCTCTCTTGTATTCATGTATTCTCACTGTTATTTATATTAGCATCAATAAACAAAGAAAAAACTTTGTTACTGATAATTTGTATTGAAGACAAAACATTTGGTTACAACTGGAAATAAGCATTTTGTTAACAATACCATTGCTTCAGTACTGTGAACAAAATTACACTAGTTCCGTTAACAAAACATGGTAACAAAATTATTTTGTCACATCAACCAAATATTTGTTTGACCGTATAATAACAAACGATTTTTGTTGGAGCAACAAAATTTTTGTTGTGTGAACTAGACATTTTTCTGAGTGTACAGGATTTGGTGGAATGGCTCATATATATCATCGACAAAATAAAAAAAAAAAAACCTTCTGCACACGGCGTCGAAGATTTCTTTTAGTGGATCGTTTGTATCCTTAGCGAGGCGCAACATCTCGGATCGCATGAGCGATTCCTCAACCACGGTCATATTGGGTTCATGACCTTCGTGTGGTTGGAAAACGTGAACTTCGTTAAGTTGTTCGTCGACTTCAGCTGCACCTCGGCATCCCGTAGTAGTTCGTGTCGAGCAACGATAGATATGGGGAGATGTAGTATCAATATGATACTCATATCCTTCATAAACATAGCGACAGCTATTTGCACGCTTTCCAGGTATCTCTTGCATCTAGATTTCCAGAATGAATGATGGTAGAAATGTATTTGCAATCAATGAACGAATGTTTGCACGATCAAGGTAATGCAGTATAATTATAAGAACTCATTGTGATGATCAGATGCAAATTTTTTTCTTGAAAAGTGTACATCATGAGAAGCATACTCAATTTTTTCACATTTTTTACACCCCGAGATCCGACCATACGATTATCCAAAGTTTAGAATATTGAGGAAAATGTAATTATTTAAACGGCGGTAACAGAAAAAAGTGTTGAGCGTATTAAAAAAAATTAAGAGATCAAGAATGTTGCTTCAGTAAGATAAGTCCCGAAAATGAATGAAAAAAAATGATTTTCTGGAAATAACCCATCTGTTTGTAAAAATTGAATAAGCAATTGAAAAACCAAATTTTTGAAAAAGTACCCGACGTATTCACAATGAAGCGATTTTTGCCGACAGTTTTCATAGAAGTTACTTCGGGGATCTTGCAGTGCACACTGCATATGAAAGTGTATCCGGCGCCCCGATTAATGTGTTTATTATTATTTTTATGTATAATAAACTAATTCGGCAAACCTTATATTTCAAAATTTTGTCGTAAAGTAGAAGCCTTAAGCATGACACATGAATTTTTTCAGATTCTTAGGAGGCCGTTTTTAAGTATTTTAAAGCATAAAGAATTCGAAAATGATCAGATAAAATATTCTCAATTAGTACTACAAGGTGTCGAATCGAAGGAAATCTGAGATGATGAAGAGGGAGAAGGTGATTGACTCGAGGTAGAAATGAAAAACCTACAGGGTGACTTTTTTTTATCGCCCCAGGCCGATATCTCGAGAACTAACCACAATATGAAAAAATTCTTCGAATGAAACTTGTAGGATATCAAAGGGAACAAAACATGGTGCAGCATTATTTTCAGTAGGTGGTGATGCCAAGGCCGGGGGAAAGTCAGGTTTGTTTCTTTTTAATGGAAACCCATATTTTTCATAACGTAATTTTGTTTTACTTGAAAACTGAAACGACGTTTTTATGAAACATTTTCTTGTATGACATCAATTTTTTATGCTATTCCGCTGGACAACTAGAGATTTTTGAACCTATGAGAACATTTCACCTCTAAACTATCAAATTTGGAGAAAAATTGTGAGAGACAAAAAGTGCGTAATTTCGTGCGAAGATTCTTGGAGATTAATTACAGTATTTTTCTCCCGAAAACTTTTTATTGCGGCCTCTTCAATTAGGTAAAAAAAAAAAATCAAAAATTGTTAGAAAAAATTCTGCAATTATTCTTCAAGAATCTTCGCATGAAATTATGCACTTTTTGTCTCTTACAATGTTTCTCCAAAGTTGATAGTTTAGAGGCGAAATATTCTCAAAAGTTCAGAAGTCTCTAGTTGTTCAGCTGGATAGCACGACAAATTGATGTTTCACAAAAAATGTTTCATACAAAAGTCATTTGAGTTTTCAAATAGAAAAAAATTACGTTATGAAAAATATAGGTTTCTATTTAAAAAAGCAAACCTGACCTTACCCCGGCCTTGGCATCACCACCTACTGAAATAATGCTGCACCATGTTCTTTTCTCTTCGATATCCTACGAGTTTCATCCAAAGTATTTTTTCGTAATGTGATTAGATCTCGAGACACCGGCCTGGGGCGATTCAAAAAAATCACCTTGTATATTTACCTTGCCGCAGACCGAAGAGCTCCTACACGGCTAATTTTCACTGACGAATCTCGAACAGTAAGTTGTCTTGTTTAGCCCTTAAAAGGGCTGTTTTAGAAGAAAAAAAAGTACAAGAAACAGGGTAGATCGAAAAGATACGGAAAATATAGACAGAAATCTAAACAACAGTTAGGATGAAATTATAGAGAAGAAATCATAGACAATAACAGTGTGAAAAGAAAGATACCAGTTTAACTAAAAGCGTAATGAAATCAACTGATTGTGAAATATGAGGTAATTATATATATATATATATATATATATATATATATATATATATATATATATATATATATATATATATATATATATATATATATATATATATATATATATATATATATATATATATATATATATATATATATATATATATATATATATATATATATATATATATATATATATATATATATATATATATATATATATATATATATATATATATTTCAACCAAATCCAGGGGTAAAAGGAGAGGAGAGGGGTAAAAGGGGCTCCTATAAGCTAAACTAGAGTTTTCTCCTTATTTCCTTATTATCAATATGAAGTATGCAACCAATGAGATTTGACGACATGAACCCCATTTTTTAGAAAAGTTTTATACATATAAAAGGGCGGCACAGCAGAAATATAGTAGTAGAAAAAACAATCGGGGGAGAGCTTTTGGACCATAGTTCTAATTCATCAATCAGTCACAGATTCTCCAGTTAATTAACAGTCAGCTGCTTAGATTCAACAACAGTTTTGAGTGAGTTAATTCATACTCACGGTTTAGAAAAAATAACTTAAACTCATTCTCTCTTAAAGGTCGTAAGTTCTCATAATGGTTAGGTACACGGGTACTTATAATAATAATCATAAATAAGCGTAAATGTGTAAATCGATAAATTGAATAAATCATTCATTCAATAAGAAACAAACGAGCCTCATTATTCTCTATCGTAAGTAACTCATAACTCTCCCACTTACTAACGATTTACTCATTCAACAAATTCTATTAACTTATTAACGTTCCAAACCTCAAGCCTTCAGCCTTGACACCTAGAGACAATATCTCTGGTCACGGGGTAAATATCTAGGACAACATCCTGGATTGCACCTTAAGCTGTCACCTGAAGTGCACCAATTCTTTCCTTTCCCTTTCATAATAACCCAAGTCGCTAATGCCTAAAAATCGTCAGTGACTGGAGGAGGAATAAACAAAAAACCAAGAAAAATTGGATTACCTATACAGGTAAAGAAAACTCTACATCAACTCCTCACCGGATTGGAAACTGCTTCGCAAACAATTAACCAATCAATTCAGTTTACTAGGAAATCTTTTCCCACCTTGTCAACCAATTCTAGAACAGACAGAACTCCTATAGTACTAGTACCGAAAACCTTACCTTCATCCCAATCCGGAGTTTCGCGGGTGATAACCGAATTTCCGCCGCTCAATAGACCTCATTCTTTGAGTCTAACACTAATCCCTCAGGTCTTTCCTCCAGATCCAAGTTCATTTTCCGAAACTGTTCAAGTTCCTATTGAAACGGTTGACTCTACTGTTCAATTTCCTACCATAAACAAAGATCAAATAGATAATCCCCTGCAAACTAAACCGCGAAACCAACCCGCTACGCCCTTGATACCGACCACCCGTTTAACATTAATCCCATTGAACAAAATCCTCTCCCTCTAATTCCTAATTTACTTTTTCCTAAACCAGAAAATCCTGACACAGATCCTAACCCTTGTTCCTATAAACAGGAACCGTTCGACACTTATTCGTCTCCAGTTGTTCCTGAACAATTACCCCTCGAAGACGTTGATTATTACTTGAGTCCATACTCAACCCTAAATATATACTGCCGATACTTACTGACGAGATCCTGCACGTGTTGGACCATTGTGACGAACAGCAACCAACATCCTCAATAGAGTAACTCTGAACATTTAAGGTAAGCAAAAGTAACTTTAACTCGTTGAAGTTCCCTACTGTATCATTTGTTTTTCTCGATAAAGATTTTTTCTCCAATACTCCCTGTATCCCGATACATGTGTATTTAAGAGGAAGTCTCCTTTATCGGTAACGCGCGAAGTAAGGTCCAGGCCAGTAAAAATAGCACTTTAACCTCGCACTAAATTGCCGATCCAATTTTTTTTTTTTATAATGTTTGGGGTCACTTACTAAGTATAAAAACACAAAATGCTGACAGATTCAGGTGGAGCTTCAGGCGCAATCTCGAAAAAACGTTTTTAGTCGATATCTCGGAAACTATGCACTTCAGGGCAAAAGTTGTGAAGACCATTATTGTAGAGAATAACATTTCGCATCTTTTGTTGCTGGAGATTTTTTTTGTAAAACTTACCGTTTACGATTTATGGCTCGCTGAATGAACGAGATTTTCTATCTCGGCCGATAACTCTTATAATATTGGATTCATAAATAAAATGCTTCTATACATTTTTGAAGATCAATGTATTCCCCACAACTTTTGTTTCAAACTTTTTTTTTTAATGTCCATACTTTTTGAGCTATAGGGCGTTTAATGTTGAACTACCGGGTGCAAGGTCAAAAATTCAGGGCTCATAGGTTGTCACTTTTATCACTTTTAGTCACTTTTTTTTTCAAAAATCACTTTTTGGTCACCCAATTAACAAAGGTCACTCTTTCAAACTATTTTGGGTTGAAAAAGCGTTCTTAAATTTTTTTTAATTCATTCCATGATCAACTTGAATTTGTGGAAAGCTGAAAACGATTGTAGTTTGGGAAAATAAAAAAGCTTACCTATTGTCTCAATGCGAAAAATCAAAGTCAAACTTAAACTAGTGTACAAGAGTGCTGAATTCTGTCATTTATTGTAAGAGAAACCGTACTTTCAGTACCTTCAATCATGATATTAACTACTAATATATTTTCTCAATTTTATATAATAAATATCATACATATTTATATCATTATATTGTTACCGAATGTAATATAGTGAGTATTCATTGTTATACGTATGTTCGTTCCTCTATATTTATATCACCTATGCAAATATGTGTTAGTGATATTTTTCGTTAATTTCTGTGAAAACTATATGACATTCTATGATATTCTCTGAAGTCTACTTTTATGAATCGAAACTTCGTAAAAACATTATTCGTGGTTGATTTACCGTCACTTTTGAGTCACTATTCAGTAACTATTTGAAAAATTTTTGTCACTTTTTTCACTTTTTTTGACTACCTTGATGACTATGAGCCCTGAAAATTTTAAGGTATGGTAGAGTGTAATGGTAAAAATGCAACAAATAAATTTGAAAACATATCCCGAGTGTTGATGTACTTAACCATCAAAAGTTTCTCTCCTTACCTGAAATATTAACGATTTCGTTTCTTTTATTTCATTATGGTTCGTACAATTAAAAAATATTTTTTTTTTTTTTTGATCCTGGATTATTGAGTAATTATTATTATAATTATTATTATTAAATTATAATTATTATTAATTATTCAATAATCCAGGATCTAAAAGAAACAAAATCGTTAATATTTCAGGTAAGGAGAGGAACTTTTGATTGTTAAGTACATGGGTACAGTACATTTGTTGCATTTTTACCATTACACTCTACCATACCTTAAAATTTTTGACCTTGCACCCGGTAGTTCAACATTAAACGCCCTATAGCTCGAAAAGTATGGACATTAAAAAAAAAAGTTTGAAACAAAAGTTGTGGGGAATCCATTGATCTTCAAAAATGTATAGAAGCATTTTATTTATTATTCCAATATTATAAGAGTTATCGGCCGAGATAGAAAAACTCGTTCATTCAGCAAGCCATAAATCGTAAACGGTGAGTTTTACAAAAAAATCCTCAGGAAACAAAAGATACAAAATGTTATACTCTACAATAATGGTTTCTACAACTTTTGCCCTAAAGTGCATAGTTTCCGAGATATCTACAAAAAACGTTTTTTCGAGATTGCGCCTGAAGCTCTACCTGAATCTGTCAGCATTTTGTGTTTTTATACTCAGTAAGTGACCCCAAACATTATAAAAAAAAAAAATTGGATCGGCAATTTAGTGCGAGGTTGAGCCCAAAAAACGTCTATTTTTACTGGCCTAGTCGCTATACACTGGGTAGTAGGTTTGGCGTGACTCATGAATTAGTTAGTTCACGCTATAAACTTTATTTACCAGTTTAATAAGCGATTGACAGTAGATATGGGCGACTTTGGGCAGACACAACAAACCCCCCTCTTCCCCCTCCCCCCTCGCTCCCCCCTAGGGCCACTCTGGAGAAACTCCCCCTCTCCCCGCTCGCCCCTGCCCATTGGGCGACTTTAGAAAAATCTAGAGATTCTAACCTAACCTTCCCCCCTCCCCTGCCCCCTCTGCCCTAACAGACTTCTCGGCCGGGGTGCACAAGTGTTTTTCCCCCGCCCCTCCCCCCTGCCTACCCTTGCCTAATATTGGGACGGTTTGGGGCCGTGTGACGTCATCTGAGACTCTGCCTCTCTCCCCGCTGCCGCCACACCGGGCCCTACCCTCTCGATATTACATATACCTATGTGCTTGTGGAAATACATGTGTTGTGTGGACTTGGAAAAAAATTAGGTTGTGTGGGAGACCTGCTGCTTATTATGTACTTATTTTAAGAATGGGAAGGGTAGGGTTGTATAATTGAATGACACGTTAAATACGAAAAAATCCAATTATTTCATCTATTCATATAACTTATTCGCTAATACACGCAAGGAACGAACTTATGCTACGATAAAATGCAGAATATCACCACTAGGAGTTCAATTGTCTTTGTGAATCTTACCACTATATGATTATAATTATACAAAATTGTTTATTTATTTCACAAGTGTTCGGTTAACACACCCTCGCAAGTAGCATTGCGGCGTGTTGGCATTGTCATGATCACTCTCAATGCCCCGATTGTATAAATAACAGTTACTGCGAATATTAAAAGTAAAGCTATTTTGAACCAAGGAGGAGGATTATCCAAGCTGTCCACCATATCGTTGTGTCGAAAGGGTATCATACCATTAGGTATTCCTACTTCGTAGGGTCCGTGGGCCTCGTGGTCTTGGATGAAGTTTGATGAACACATTTTCCAACGATCTCCCTCTCTTCAACAGTTTGGTATTTGTTCGTGGTAATTAGTAATTATAATATTGTGAAGGTGGGCTCTAAATTCGTTCGTAAATCGGGACTTGGCTCGGCCTCAAGTTGTTGTTTGACTTCAACAGCGATGAAATTAGAAAATAGTCTGGTCAATTCGAGTAGAACAATATCGAGATAATGTTCACCGAAAACTGGATCGACCTGTAGCTTTATGGTCTCCTTAACAGTCCCGTATTCGTTCTTGGTCATCTGCGCGATGGTCTGAAGAGAAGGATCTCTGGCCGGAAAACGCTTGATTCTTGACACCATGTATTCGACGTATTGCTTTTTGCACTGGTTTACACTAGCTGCCAGTCTTTGGAGTCTTCGAAGTTGCTCGTCAACACAGACAAATACAGTTTTTAATCCGTCAAATGTGGTCTTTTGCATCACAACCGACAGATTATGAATTTTCGGCCGCTTCAAGAGCGGAGCACAATCTTCACGAATTTTTCCGTCCGCTTCGCCGAATACTTGCTCCGTTGCGTTGCCCACACTGCGTCGGGGTTCGAGGTATCTGAGGCCGCTCTGCTGGGCATCAAATCTGATGGCTCTCGCCCCATGTGCGGTTGTAAATCGTATAATGCAGTCACTACCAAGTTCAATTTCGTCGAGATACCATTGTGCGTCGGCGTACACGTCAAACTCGTAGTAGTCTGATACGGTTTCCAATGAGTTAGACAGTTCGGTCCAGGCACTCAATCCTAGACAGAGGCCGTCCGGTGAATTGCCGGTCAATCTGATCACTGGTTCAAATTCTTCGTCATTTCGCAAACCGAGCCCGACGACAATCTTCTTTGTAAACGATGTATTCAATCCGTATGTAGTGGCGAGTACTAGATTTTTGTCAGACTTTTTGATTACACTTGCGAACGATTTGAATACTCTGCTCGCGTTTCCCATCGTTCTACCGGTTGATGTGGGAGTGGTTACCATTGCTAGATACTGGTTCTCGCGCGACTAACGGAAGACTGACGCGTCTCACGACGACATCTCCTCTTTGTACATGGAATATGATTTTGACCGTTACAAAATAATTCCCATCAATTTTTTCACACCCCCCACACAGCTTCCCTCGCATTTTTTGTCTAGTTTGGTAGGGATCATACGGCCAGATAGTTTAACCGTCACTACAACAGGTTGCAACAGGACTTGAAAAATGCATCCTTTGTATCACGCCTTGACGCCGTTCCGAATTAAACCAAAAAAGGAGGGGGGGGGGGGGGGGGGGGTACTGCTAATGGGTTGGGGGCTATTACGCTAATTTACGATAAGTGTTTTGACTGACGAGAACCAAGTGTTGTCATTATTAATATTTATGACTTAAAGGGGTACGACTAATGGAACCTGTCAGCACCCAGCGGTCTACTCCACGCGGTGCCCCAACAAGGGTTTGACCACAACCATTGTGGGAACGGAGAGAGCTGTAACCGCCGTACATTTCACATCTGTTTGCACTTGTGCATAAAAGGATAGTCGGGGGTACGCTTCGACTCCTTCTGAGATATCGGGAAGAACGGACCCCCTGTTCTTACGCAGAGTAGGTCCGCTACCGTTATCGCGGAATTATGGGTACCGCGAGATGACACTTTCTCACGAATTGAGAAAAATTCGTGGGAATCATACCCGATTTCCCACAGAGTCTATTGCGATAAGTGGTTGGTCCATGCGGACCGAACGCTTCAACGATTAGTATGTATCTATAACTTAGAGGGATGTACGGCTAAAAAGCGTTGGAGGCTGTTGGTGCCTACCCTGGGTGCCGTATCAGCGGGTCTTTGACCATCGCCGCTGTACGGGTTGTAGGACTTGCAACAGCCGTGCATTGCACATCTGGTTGCACTCATCCTTAAAAACGCTGTCCGAGGGTGGATCGGTTCCCTGAGATCTCAGGGAAGAGCGGGAGTCTACTCTCGCACAAAGTAGACCGACTAGCGTTATCGCAGAATTATGGTTATTGCGAGATGACACCTCCCCGAAAATCGGAAAATTTCGTGGGAATCGTACTCGTCTTCCCACAGCAGTCTCAGCTCGTTCGCCCCTTCATCCACCGATTTTCTCAGGTCCGTTACGGTCACCCACACGTAAGAATCTGCGTGTACAGTGGTAATATATTGAAGTTATATATGGTGGGTCTTCTCAACGCATTTTCTCATTCTCGTAGATCTCTGATCCGTGAAATAACGTACTCTCATTCACGCTCCGTCGCACTTTGCAATACTTTACTCTTTTACATCTCTTACTGATATTTTAAAGTAATTATGACGGGAGTTAAGAATTTGTACCGTGTTGCAGTGTTGAAGGCTTTGTTTTACGCAAGGCAGAACAATACTGTGATAGATCGCGAATGTGATACTCGATGGCGAAGATCGCTCACGCGTATGTCGGAAGCAGATTTGCTACGACAATTCAGACGTTTAATCGCCGCGTGCAGCGAGCGTGCGATCGGTTCAATGTTCGCGAACGATGCGTTTCGAAATTTACGGGAGTGTCTGTGCATCGCTGCGGAGACAGTTATCAGACGTGGAAGGTCGCATTTCGCCGTATTGGCACCGCTCATCCGGGAATACGACTCACACTGTGGTAAGTAAAGGGTTTTCGTTGAAAATTGTGGATCAAAAGTATCCGAAAAAGGTGATGGATTAATCGACGGGGAATTTTTTCATTCGTGTCAGAACTACTCGCACTGTTGGAGGATACCGAGGTCAACAATGCCATGCTGATGGTCGTGGATCCCGATGAGGTTATACTGATTTGCAACGAGGAGGAATTAACCCAGGGGCTAGAAGTAGTAACCGACAACACAGAAACTACCCCTAACGGTGCAGAAAATTGCCTCGAAGTCCTCAGTGATGTTGGTGACAAAAGTGTGATCTGTGACAGTGACGTTATAATCATTGAAAATAGTGAGCGTGCAGTGCCAGTTACGGAGAATGGATTTTCGGTTGCTGATCCATCGATTGCGTCGACATCACGTGGCAGCCTTGTTGGTAAGTCGCAAATGTTCAATATCTGCCGTATTGCGTGATATACGCACGCCGTGGAGTACCCGTTCGAGTCTATAAATATAGTCTTTTATGCAGGCGGTTACCGATTATCTTTCCCGGACCTAGGTTTATTCGCTAGAATTAAGTATTTTATCTCTCATTAGAAATTGCGTCCGTTTCTTGTGTGAATACGGGTGAATATTATAACGATGAAGAAGAGCACGAGGTGGAGGAGGAGGAAGAAGAGACGAGTTATGATGAGGAGGAGGATGAGATTGAAAGTGGTGATGAGGAGGACGAGTATGAGACAGAGGAGGTGGAGGAAGAAGAAATCGCGACTCTATCCTCAGCCGATAGTGCCGTATGTTCACAGCGTAGCGCGTCTCCACCCTCGCCTGATAGCGGTATATTCTCGCTGGCTAGCAGCGTTGAAGAGGTGGTCTCATCACCCGAATATTAAAATACATATGAAAAAGAGTTAGAGGAGAGGACGGGTTCACGGGTACTCGTACAGGCGTGCGTGCGTTTGTAAATATGCTTGAACGACATACGATAATTTTATAGACTATATTTTTCTTTCGTTTTTCGCGTATATCAGAGAAACCAGTGATTCTCGACATCCGGGGACATGGAAAACTACCACGCGTCACCGGAGATGCCTGTAGTTCCGGTGTACAGACCGGTGGTCATAGACGCATAGCACGTGTAAACGAGGGTGCCGGTACCTCGGGAATCGGGCGTATGGGGTCTAGCGTGGACTCTATCCATAACGACGAATATGACTATGACAGCGACGACTATTCCGAACCTGACGATAGTAATTCAGTCTCCATAGAGACGCAAACGGCCGATGAGATTGAGAGCGAGGAAGAGGCAGACAGGGAAAAGGATTCTCAGGTGTTGACGCCTGGAAACCGTTTCGCGATACTTGGAGAGTCGACGAAATACATTCGGCGATTCGAAGTTCATGCACGAGAACTTGATGTTAAAATTAAAATACCTGAGTCGGGTGTCAACCCCGTGGAGTGGTTGGAAGGAGCTTTTAGAGATCTGCACACCTACGTTACGTCCACATGTCATTCGAGTGACTACATCGGTTTCGTTTTGCACGCTGAAAGTTTTAATCAGGGTTCCGCATGGCTATCTTTTCGACCGGTCCGTGATTCTTAATACGCAGATCTGTGGAAGCTAGTCTCCAGTGTGACACAGAGTGCCGCGGAGTTTGGGATTGACAAGGTATACTCGGTCACGGTGCATTGCGTCAAAGCGCCGTCCGGTCGTGGACAAGTTCGCCCTATCACGCACGCGGGCGTAGCCAAGAAATCCATTATACAAATCATTAACACTGACGGTCTTTGTTTACCGCGAGCTCTTGTCGTTGCAAGAGCACACGCCGAGAGGGGTACAATCCGTAGCGGTGAGTTACACGAGGCGTATAACGCGATCCGCGGATCGGGATCGTGGTTACAGGGCGAAGCGGCGCGAGGGTTGACCGAAAATGCAGGAGTCGAGATACCGGCGACGGGTTGCAGGGTACGTCAAATATTACAATTTCAACGATATCTGGCCCACGAGGGGATGGCAATCGTGGTATACGAGGCGGGAAAATTGGGGACTGGTGATGCGATGTTTTACAATGGGAGCAGCGTGGTAACCGATAGCGGGAGAAACGTGACTCATCGTTTGAATCTTTTGTACTTTCCAGACGAGCGTCACTATTGTACAATAACGAACCTTACGGGTGCTGCGGCGAGTAGGTTTTTTTGCGAGACCTGCAACAAAAAATATAAAAACAGCCATGAGCACCGCTGCTAAACGAGACGTTTTGGCAAAATATTCGTAAGTTCGACACCGATGAAGTCGCAGACGTCGCGTCAACGAGTGCCTCACTGTCGGCGTCAGCGGGGCTCAGCGATTCGCGTTCGGGTCGGGGAAAATGGTCGCGCGGGGAGAGTAGTAGATCCGGTATCGATGACACGGACCTCAGTACACTCGGTACACCGCTCACGGGTAACAGACGGAGCTTGAGAAACACAGCGTACGCCAAAGACAGCGAGGGAACCGGTATCAATAGACTGCAATACGCTAAAGGAAACTGTCTGATGGCCTTCGACCTGACACCCGATCTATCAGCCAACTGTCCGTCTCACTGCTCACTCGTCAAGCACGGGACTCTGAGGATAGAGGCACGATTTGACGAGGCGCTCAAAGAAACCATAAATTGCATCGTTTACGCAAAGTTCGACAACCTTATAGAGACAGACGCCGCGCGACAGGTCATTACAGATTTCGGTGGCTAGGCGAGACTCCCTGCTGCGAAAAGACCTATACCACTCATGTACACAGACATCTGGCGAAGAAACAAGTTCAGACCTGCATACCCGAAATCTCAAGAGGACTCGGTGTCATTTTTTTTTGTACTCCCGCAGGGTACCCGAGGGTGTGGAAGGGACGGAGCCAACGATCTTACATATCTCGACACGCCGACAAGTTGGAACCTGCAAGCCTTCGTCTCTGCCGAGGGAGGGAAGGAACATATGACTCTGGAAGGGGTAAGACACATATTCTGGCATAAGAAGGACCGCACCGTCCCCGATCAGGATCAGTCAAGTGCCAGATTTTGAGCAAACATGGACTTTGTAATAGACATCCAAGGGTTTCGTGCTGCGAACAAACAATTTCTACCGAAAGAGGTGGCTGACCATCGCTTCTTCGCGCATTGGATGATCAAGGCTCCGTACGCATTTTCGGAACTTAGCGAGGGAGAGCGTGTTGCGAACAACTACGTGACGTGCTACCACCATGGAATCGACTGGTTCCAGGGTGACATCTTGCTGAAGAAGCTGCACAGCAATCTTCAAGAGATCGCTTGCTCGGCCTACCGCATTTTAACGAGGGGACATGAGAAGTCAAAATATCTGGAGGCCGTGACATCGAGAAAAATTATAAATCTGGAGCACTCTGGGTGCCCACCATTCGACAAGTTGGACGTGACCAGAGAATATTGTTTCTTTCACGGAGTTAAAAAAGAGGAATTTTATACATGCGCGCTGAACAACGTCGTCAGGTTGAAAAAATGGATAAAATCGAGCAAACTTCTCAGTGAGTACGACTATCCTGCGCACGTCGAATCAGTCAGTGGCAAATGGGAACTCAGCTGTACCCATCCGACACCCGACGACAGTAAAAACGATCGCAAGGAATCATCACGGGTACGTCAACAGCATCAGCGATCGCTGCCGATTCCTGCGAGAAATTCAACGACGCAGTCATTTTCAACGCTATTGCCCACGCCGCCACCTAGTCCGACCAAGTCACCTCGCAAGGAAAAAGAGTCCGCAAAAGTCACCCCTGCATTCGGTCAACTAGAACCGGTCGACTTCTCAGTTACATCGGACTCTGATTCTTCAGAAGAGACAACTAGTACGACTGTTTCCCAAATCGAGAAAGATGAACAGCCTTCAGATTCAGCATGCGTTGTCAACATTATTCCCGAACAACTTGAGGCGGGTTTTCCCGGCCGACCAGGTTCCCCTGGTGTGGACACACCCGGCAGCTGCTGTCTCAAACACCGATGATCACACCAGACCTGGCACGCACTGGGTGGCGTTTTACGTCACATCGTTCGGACACGGGACCTACTTTGACAACTTCGGACTACCCCCGCTTATCCCTCACCACAAACGATGTCTACGCAGAAATTGCCGACGATACATCTGGAACGATCGACAACTACAGAGCTTTTCCTCAAACGTATGTGGACACTTTTGTATTATGTTTGTGTATTATATGGCTGCTGGTATGTCTTTGCGCCGGTTTCTCGATATATTTACTGATAATCATGAGAAAAACATAGTAAAATTATTCTACAACAGGCTAATTTCCGTCGAGTCTAAAAGCGGAACCACCAATTCTGCTTGCCCTTGTCACGGTACCAGCGTTCAGTATTGTACACCAAAGAAAAAATGTAATCTCTCGGGTTCAAATAGAAATAGAAATAAAAATAAGAATAAGAAATAAATGTATAATTTTAATCGGAGAATGACTTGTAGAATAGGTACATATGTAATCACTTTTTTCATTTTCCCATTGATTCTACACGTTTTAAATATTCACATATTTTATATATCTATATAATTATATATTATGCGTATACCTATGTAATTTGTAACCGTTATAGCCATAAGATTTTGTTTTCCTATACTCCAATTCAGAGAAAATATGAAAATTGTACTCGTACTGGTAAGATTTTGTATGTTATCCTAGTATAAGTTATATGAATAAATGAAATAATTGGATTTTTTCGTATTTAACGTGTCATTCAATTATACAACCCTACCCTTCCCATTCTTAAAATAAGTACATAATAAGCAGCAGGTCTCCTACACAACCTAATTTTTTTTTGTCCGACCCCCTTGAAAACTTGACTTTCGGCCCGCTTTACCGGGTGGAAAGTGGCACTTTTCAGACCAACGATTTGAGCGGGCAAACATGAACTTTCCGCCCGCCTTAGCGGCCGAACATGAACTTTCCGCCCGCTATAGCGGGCGCACATGAACTTTCCGCCCGCCTTAAGCGGGCAAACATGAACTTTCCGCCCGCTTCGCCTGACGTGCATGTATTTCTTGAATAATAATTAATTTTTTTTTTAATTATTTTTTTTAATTTTATTTTATTTAAAAAAAAAAATAAATTATCAAACTCTATTCACTTATTAGTCATGAATTTATGAGTTGATGATCCTCAGTTCGAGGTAATATTCATTAGATCTTTGATATAAATTTGTAATTAAAATTTATATTCAAATTATATATGATTATATACTATATGTATAATTAAATTTCGTATATGACTGAATCCAAATGAAATCATGCAGGCCAGCGGACGTGATGTTCCAGAATCGATCGGCGTTCAAATATGTTATTTCTCATACAAAATGAGCCGACACGTATTTTGTTGTTTACCCCAAAAAAATTATCCAAGCCCGATATCGATTTTTTAAGATTTGAAGGCGAAAAACTTTCTTCGCCAATTTGAGGAACCAATTATTCGAAAAATAGCCGCCAAATCCGTAATTCTCGAGCTTTTTTGACGACTCTTATTTTATGTGATCCGGAATTTCGTACTCCATCGCGAAAAACAAAAAAATCCCCAAAATTTTGAAAATTTCCAACAATATCGATGTTTTTTGGAAAACATAAGAATTCACTTTTCTCAAAAACCCCATTTTTTTTTTTTCTCAAAATTTGATATGTTTTTCGGGGTAATATTGACTACTTACCCTATTGATGGCGACTGGTATTTTTTCTTGCTTTCCGAGTAATTGACTATTTTATTTTCTGAATTACTGCAGGGCCGTATTTTCACTGTTTTCATGTTATATACTCGCGAGCTTGTATTTTCTGTAGAATCCCATTTGTAATTGTTCGGGCTGCCGAATATCTTGTTGTTTAATTTTCTACGCGGTGTTTCTCTTACACAATACTTCAAATTACTTGTATCATGAACAAAAAGTAATGAAATCCCCCCCCCAAAAAGCACCTCTGGTGCAAAAACCTTTCGCCAAGTAGGTACATTAATGCGATATTTTCCACAAAAATAGATTTGCAGCCATTCAATCTACAAAAGTATTGAAATTAATGGACGTTATCAAGTACAAATAAATTTGCTCCCAATTAATTGCCTAATGTGATCCAGTTTTAGATTTTGGTAGCAGTTTACATTTCGATGTATACCTATAATGTGCGTAACACGTAATAACATGCGACATACGAACTCATAAGAGAAGATCAGTTGAAGTTAAAATGAGGAAAAAACAAAGAAAAGAAAAAAAAAAATTGGAGGTAGTGGTACTTGGCGGGCATTTTTGTAAAAATTACAAGAAAATATAAATGCCCGCCAAGTACCACTACCTCCAAATTTTTTTTTCTTTTCTTTGTTTTTTCCTAATTTTAATTTTAATTGATCTTTTCTTATGAGTTCGTATGTCGCATGTTATTACATGTTACCCACATTATAGGTATACATCGAAATGTAAATTGCCACCAAAATCTAAAACTGGATCACGTTAAGAAATTAATTGGGAGCAAATTTATTTGTACTTGGTAACGTCCATTAATTGCAATACTTTTGAAGATTAAATGGCTGCAAAACTATTTTTGTGGGAAATATCGCATCAATGTACTTGGCGAAAGGTTTTTGCACCAGAGGTGCTTTTTGGGGGGGATTTCATTACTTTTTGTTCATGATACAAGTAATTTGAAGTATTGTGTAAGCGAAACACCGAGTAGAAAATTGAACAACAAGATATTCGGTAGCCCGAACAATATACAAATGGGATTCTACAGAAAATACAAGCTCGCGAGTATATAGCATGGAAACAGTGAAAATACGGCCGTGCAGGAATTCAGAGAATAAAATAGTCAATTACTCGGAAGGCAAGAAAAAATACCAGTCGCCATTCATAGGGTAAGTAGTCGATATCACCCCGAAAAACATATCAAATTTTGAGAAAAAAAAAAAAATGGGGTTTTTGAGAAAAGTGAATTCTTATGTTTTCCAAAAAACATCGATATTGTTGGAAATTTTCAAATTTTTTCGGATTTTTTTGTTTTTCTCGATGGAGTACGAAATTCCGAATCACATAAAACAAGAATCGTCGAAAAAGCTCGAGAATTATGGATTTGGCGGCTATTTTTCGAATATTTGGTTCCTGAAATTGGCGAAGAAAGTTTTTTGCCTTTAAATCTTAAAAAATCGATATCGGGCTTGGATAATTTTTCTGGGGTAAACAACAAAATACGTGTCGGCTCATTTTGTATGAGGAACAACATATTTGAACGCCGATCGATTCTGGAACATCACGTCCGCTGGCCTGCATGATTTCATTTGGATTCAGTCATATGATATTATATGATACTCAATTTGGATCGATTCAATGATAGTTACTGTTAGTGACTAATTCTTTTCTTTCAGAATATTCGGTAATGCATCATGATATAGTTTAAGAGATCATTGCTTGTTTAATGATTATAAAGATTATATAGATACACTAAATATTTATACTAAGCATGAACGGAAATTGAACTTGAAATTTCTATTTTTATGTTTTTCTTATCGGGGGGCTCCGCCCCCCGAACCCCCCGCCGGGGCTTCGCACCTGGGCCCCACCGGGGCTGCGCCCCTGGACCCCCCCTCTTTCCCGGAAAGTCGCGTTTTCAAAGAGAGTCGGACAAAAAGTATCGTGTGCATCATGGGCGGAAGGCGATCCCTCGCTCGTGCGGAGTTTGCAGTCCTCGCCTACGACTCGTACTGCAAACTCCACACTCGCGGTCAGGAATCGCCTACTTTCCGCCCTAGATACACAATGTACTATTATTTATTCCAAGTCCACAACACATGTATTTCCGCAAGCACATAGGTATATGTATGAGATCGAGAGGGTAGGGCCCGGTGTGGAGGCGGCGGGGAGAGAGGCAGAGTCTCAGATGACGTCACACGGCCCCAAACCGTCCCAATATTAGGCAAGGGTAGGCAGGGGGGAGGGGCGGGGGGAAAACACTTGTGCACCCCGGCCGAGAAGTCTGTTAGGGCAGAGGGGGCAGGGGAGGGGGGAAGGTTAGGTTAGAATCTCTAGATTTTTCCAAAGTCGCCCAAGGGGCAGGGGGGAGCGCGGAGAGGGGGAGTTTCTCCAGAATTGCCCTAGGGAGGAGCGAGGGGGGAGGGGGGGAGAGGGGGGTTTGTTGTGTCTGCCCAAAGTCGCCCATATCTACTATTGACTCGTCAAGACGTTACACTACCCCCGTAGGCTGTAGAACAGTGAGTCAAAAGTCCATCAGGTGATGCTCCGACAAGTATTTTTACAGTGTTCCTATTCTTGTACGTACTGAAAGTTGCTTGTTGGGCTACTGGATTTGTCGGCTTAACAATTGGAATCTCTGTTGCATCTACAATGATACGAGTCGTCGGATACTGTTTTTTGAAACTTTTTGGCATATAGAAATCTACAAGTTCTCTAGAAGGCCACGTATCTAGTAAAGACCACAGTTGATACGTAAAATTTATCCAGGTATGAAAAATATTAGAAACAAGAGTTTTGTTTATTGCAAACAAACGACTGAGCTCGTGGTTATACTTGTTTTGTCGTAATTTGATAAGGGTGATGAAAAACATATCTTCTGGCGTTACACGTACAACTTTGCTCTGCTTGAACCTTAATTGGTCAACGTAAGGGCTCAAGGTTTGAAAAACTAGCATGAAATTAGCATAACTTTCCAGCCCTGTATAAAAATGCACCCCTTTCTTGTTATTAGAAAACATGCTAATAGTGTAATATCCGAACTGATTTTATTGGGATCAGGCCACCTTTTGTTGCTTGGACTTGAACAGAAGCATCTTTGCTTTTAACATTTTTTTCACTATCTCCAACTTTTATCATGCCTGTCCCTTCAGCACTGGGATTATTTTTAAATTCGTATACATTTTTTGATAGTAATTCTAAATTATGCATCTCTGCTGGTAATTGAACATTATGACTATCAGGTATTTCAGCATACTTATTTCTCAAATTACCATCATCAAGAACCCCAGAGCTGTGATTTTGATCAGCCACTTCAGAAACGGCTTCGCCAAGCATAAAACCTTTTCTGATAACGATATTCGTAACCTTTGGTATGCTTGAACAAGACGGCGATGAATGCCTAGGATCTACTCCGAACAATTTTTTGTGAATTTTCCTAATTCTTGATTCTGTTCCTTTTTGCATTGACAACCTTTGCGTAGGAGCAATCGTTCAACGAAACAAACGTTGGAAGAAAATAGTTCGGATTTTTGCGCTCAATTAGTCCAACGATGGTGCTGCCACCAAGCTTGGAAAGTTGGCAGTGTGGTCCCTCATTCATGGGCTATTTAGTATGTAGTTCATCAAGGGTAGAAATTCAGGCTCGAGCATTTCAGTGTCTACGCTGTTGAGCAGGTCCCTCGCTCCGCATACCCCTCTCATCGATGCATTATTGTGGATATTTCAGAAAATAATTTTTATTTCTTTTTCGGAAGTATTTCGTACTTTACTTTGAGCAGGTAGTCTGCCCGATTTGCCTTCTCGCCTACCGACTCGTTATACGTCGTCGATAAATATACGTATAATATATCGTCACTTGATCTCAAATTTCTTTATTTTAGTGAAAAATAGTTAAATTTGAAATCGATTTTGATATTCTACCGAATTAACTTATGTAATTAGTTTCCTAATTGCTGTTGTTCATCTTATTTTTTTCTTATTATCAACTATTGAGTTCTGATTTTGGATTTTTGATTTCTCAGTTAATAAAAATTTTAAATGTTATCCAAATTTATAAACGACCAACTGAGTATGTTATCTTAATTCTTCTCCCTGTGCCTCAATTCTTCATTTTTTCATTCAACGTAGATACATACATTTAGAAAACTTATATAAAATAATAACTATAAGAAATTAGGAATTCACTGTTATCAAAAAATTTAGTAGATCACTGCTGAATCTGAATTGCGAATTCCGATCAGTTGAGCATCACATTTTTACATAAAATTTTTTCGAACTAATTAGGTACATAAGTTAATTCTGTATAATATCAAAATCGAGTTCAAATTTCACTGTTTTTCACTAAAATAATGAAATTTGAGATCAGGTAACGATATATTATACGTATATTTATCGACGACGTATGACGAGTCAGTAGGCGAGAAGGCAAATCCAGCAGACTACCTGCTCGAAGTAAAGTACGAAATACTTCCGAAAAAGAAATAAAAATTTATTTCCGAACTATCCACAATAACGCATCGATAGGCTCAGTGAGAGGGGTCTGCGGAGCAAGGGGCCTGCTCAACAGCGTAGACACTGAAATGCTTGAGCCTGAATTTCTACCCTTGATGAACTTTATTGCCCAGCTGTACAGTAGTGTTCAATGATGGGGTCCCAATGACTCACTATTTTTTCTGGACCAAAACTAAAACGAGCTTCCACTCTCACGAATTTCATGTACCTATTGGCAACAAAACAGTAGCCAAAAAACAATCGGGATCAATTGTTTGTCAGCTACTGCTCCGTTGGGCATAGGCACATGAAATTCGCGAAAGTCGAAACTCGTTATCGTTTTGATCCTGAAAAAATAGTGAGCCACTGGGACCCCATCATTGAACTACACTTGGCGAGGTTGATTCTGGGACGGAAGTGTTAAATCAAAAAAGTTACCAGGCTAGTAGTTACTAGGCAAGTAGTGAGACAGTCGCCGCGCTCGAGTCGTCTGCTAAGTTTCAAAAAGCATGACAGATAATCTAACCTCGAAACGTTACCAAGTGACTCGGTGTTTGTGATTATCCCAGAAATTATGTGATCATAGGAGCCGTGTGCTGAATTAAAAGCCAAGAGTTGCATTCAATCTTTTCTTTCTTGAAAGTCAAGTGGTAGTGTAAAGGACTTGGCACCCGTTAACAAAACTCAAATTAATCGTTTACATTTTCATTTGCATTTTTAAATATAGTTCCGTTAATAAAAGCTTCTTCTTCTGGTGAATCGCGAGGTGCGTGGACGTAGGAAGCCAAGTGCAATATCGAGCCGCGAGTTGTGTCCAATCTTTTCTCTGTTTAAAGTCACGTAGTGATAGTTGATACAACGGACTCTGTACCCGTTATAAACGCGATTAAAGCTTCAGTTAGTGATCGCTTATCGATTTTAGATTCAGTGCAAAGACACATATTTAGTTCAGTTACCTAATTTTGATTGATCTTCTTTATTTTATTCCATTTACGCCCTAAGCCCTTTCTGGATCTAGGTACACTTGAAGACAGTGTGTATAAAACGGACTCTTCCAAACTCACTCAATAATATATAAGATCATTTCGTTTCGGCTTAATAATTAGTGCTAATAAGACATTTTAAGAACAATATTCGGCCATGAGACTTGAAAATTTTAACTTTATTCTCATTTTGATGTCAAACAATCATTTTTGTTCGGGCTACTAGACAGTGCTATTTCCTATTTTAAGTACAATAATCTAATTCCAACCAGTGAACTTCAGTTTAAATAACGTTATTTCGTACCGGTTAATCTCCACTCACTAATAAAAAATATGCTGTGAGGTTCCTGCGAAGGTGAGAACGGCTGCTATTATCCAACACCCCCAAGCGTCCCATGTCACGCCAGGTCAACAAAAAGCTAAGTTCCTACGTTTTGCTCACTAAATTGCTCATTCAGATTATTTATACATAAATATTGTTAGCATCGTTTTCCAGAATTCCTTTGATTTTAATTACTTGCGCTTTTCTTTGTTTATATGTCTATCCAAGAAGAGGGAATATCGTCGGGTTAATACAATTGTATTTTGAGTAAATTCCCTTGACCTGAACGAGACCACCCTTAACGTTTTGTTCACTCCTAAACTTCAGAAAGAGGTTATTTATATTATTACTTAATAATTTCTGTTTTATTTAACAAGTGGATCGAGATCGGTATCTGTCCGAGTTCAATAACCTCACTGGGAGAATTCTTTTGGATTTCGGGCTTTTCCCCTAATCCCAGCTAGGGTTATTTTAGCTTCTAACGTGAAAGGTCAATGATTATTAGTAAATAGCACCGATCTTGATCAACGATTATCTATTGTAATGTTTCATTTGATAACTACGGTTTCATATACGGAGAGAGAGTTCCAATTTCTGATATTCTTTTATAATAATTTCATGCCAAATAATACTTTTATCAACACAGACGTGTGAATCGTGAATAGGCATTACTGTTTCTTTGTCAGATTATTAAATCTTTTTCTAAGTAACAAGCCTCCACGATCGCCACGTCTGTGACCTATCGATTGTTATTATATTTATTTCACTTTGTTGAACTGGTATTTCATCCTTATTGTTTGTAGCAGATCATTTATTATTCAAAACGCTTAAGAATATATTATCGTTTTTACCAGTCAATTTTTATACATCATGTGTATCACTCATAACCAGCCCTTTATTTTTCCTGATTAGCCTCAACAATAGTTTAAGTAATTCAATTGAGACCTGTATAGGACTAGACGGCATCGATCCCATTCACCGGTCTACCGAAAGGTAGATCTTTGATTATTTCATATAATCTATAAATTATAATTTTATTCTACACAGTCTGTGACGGGACTTTCTTTTGTTAATGACTTCATTTATTAATCAACCGCTCAGGTTAATAACCATACTCCTTCCGTCAGACGAGAAGGGCCCCCACTTGGGCCGAAACGTTAACTAAAACACGTTGTCTGACCTTCATTTCCAAGAAAAACAAATTTAAAGGTTAACCTATTATACGGTCTCTAAGGTTTCCAAATAGTCGAGCAAGGGCTATTGCGTGTAGAATCATAAAATTACACTTAATAAAGTAATCTTTGTTATTGTAAAAGATCTTGAGTTATTGAGTAATATCTCATATTAAAAACCCAAGCCTATCCTTCACGCCGATCCTGTGTAATAACTATCTGTTATTTCGATCATCGTGATTGGCGGCGCAACACACCGCCAACGTTAGTAATTTTTTACTCGGAAAACGAGGCAAAACACGTCTTCGAAATTGATTCATAGGCTGTAGTGTAGTTCAGAGTGGATGTCAATATAATTTAAAGAAGAAAATTTCGTATGTGTAGCCGAGTATTTTAAAAATCTTCGAAAGCTTAATTGTTAAATAAACATTTCGTTAGCTCGGTAGATTTCAGCAGTTTTGTTTTTAACGTATAACATTTTGCCAAGTTCTGATCTAATTGGAAGACGCAAATAGTGCTTCCAACACGAGCCGTCACCACTGGTAATCGCACACGTCATCCTCTTTAATTACGATTAAAATAACAATTTTCCTAGCTGCGGTTGGTGCGTTTACAGATTGATATGGTAGAGTTTCTTGAACCCATCCAATGAATAGTTCGAGACCATCGATAAACTGTGTTCAAACAGAGTTAAATCGATATACCTATGTTCTTCAATGTATGCAACTACTATAATCATTGTGGCTATAGAAGCCTGCGGCTAGTTAATGATTCAAATGTCTTCAACCTAGAAGAAAATGCTAGATGTCTAGAATTCCTCGTTATACTGAGTATTGATCAAAGGTATTTAAGAAATTCCATTAATTTATCAACTAATATAAAAGAGTTCGCGAATCAGTTCTAAAGTTTTAACCGTAGTCCCCCGCACTATTTTTTGAGACACGTAAATTATGCACACGGGTCACCCGCGTCCGTAATATTTTTCATTGGCTTAACGTGTTCCGAAAAATCTGTAAAAATTCTGAACCATTCTACTTTGTGTAACGAGCAATATTTTTTATGGAATCTTTTTTTATCGTGTCATTAAAATGGTACGAATGGTCGGAAAAACGCTGTTCGCGCATGAAAATATGAATTTCAGGGAGACACGAGTGACCCATGTGCGTGGGGCTAGGGGTGAAGTGTCGACCTTAAAATATGAATATGAAATTCAGTGATAATTGAAATTTTAATTGTATGTTAGACTGAACTACGCGGGGTTTGTATTCAGACTGAATCTGAAATCCCGATTCTTCAGAAAATTCGTCTCAACATATTCATTAACTCGAGTACGGTTTCAAATTTCAGATACAATTTGGAAATACAAAATCATAACCCTGACTAGTATGTACGCAAAAACTTCAGTTAGAAGTACCGAATCGATATTTATGGGTCAGAAATTATGACTAGATTATACTCTACAATGTAGAGTCTACATTTTTGATATAAAAATTGAATCATAAATTCAAACTTAAGGTCTAATTGAAGAGTTAGAAGGAACGAGGAACAGCTCAATGAGATTCGTTTTCTAAACATCAGCTAGACGACATATTTCAAGCAGAAACGCATCTCAACCATTTTAATGTTGTAAAAATAACATTTTTGCCTCAGGCCCTCGTTCTATCCAATCTTTTGATTCTAATTTCCAAATATTCAGTACTGGATCGATCCCGATAGATGGATACTTGATATGAGCTAACCCAAATTTTTAACCATAGACAGTGAAGTTATTTGAATTGAAACTGAAAGTTGAATACGAAGTTTCAATTTTTGAGTATGGGTACTTCACTCATAGACCAATCTCTGTAGATTTATACTATTACGGAGTGTTGATCCTGTCTATCATCTATCTATTATCTGTTCTTCTATTCTTGACTATTATTCATTCCATTAACAGGAAAAATCTTCAACCTGTTTTTCTTTTTTTTTTGTTCTCTGGTGTTCTATTTTTTTCTCTTCTTTCATTTCGTTTTTGTTTTTTATTTATTTTTTCCATTTTTTTTTTTTGTGTTTTCCTCCTTTTTTTTTTTATTTATGAGGTGTACTTTGGCTTGCACAATATTTTTATTCTTCACATAATTTAGCACACCATCGTAGTTTCAAGTTCTAACTCTGGTTGAGGGTTTAAGTTCAAACTGCAAACTCCTGCGAGTATGATACTAAATTTGAATACAAAATGTCAATTTTCAAATACGAGTAATCAGTGTAAAACGCATTCGCAGTTATATATCTTGTATCTGATCATCGAGAAAAAATAGGACTTGTATTAAAACTTAAAGCTATACAAATACGTACGTCAGTAAAAACTACTCCTATCAATCTGAACATAAGTTATGTTTCCGAAATTTTATATTCAGGTAACGATTCACACAATCGCCACGTGTAGCACATGAGCTGCTATTAAATTTTCCATTGCTTTGAAGAGATTTAGTACTTTCTTTACAACATCTACTTCACGGAGCGCGGTAGCCGTGAAGTGTAGTCAGGTCACTGAGGTATTGCTTGCGGATTCGGTTGTGGCTGTGAATACGTCTTGGAAAATGCTTGAAGCGAAGGACTTCATATCACCTGGATGATCGAAGATTAGTTAGAGCAACTTAATGACGAGAATTCCCGTTCAAGATACTTTTTCACCCAAATCGCATATTTGTTAGTAGTCAGTTGAGAGTCGATGCTTAGAGTAGGTGTAAGCCATCGACAAATATAGTTCTTGGGTGCACTCCATCTTGGCAAGATCCACAATTGACACCAAGACGTGCATCCCCGTCTTGACCATTCGGAGATAGCAGCAGTTGGTGATCATGACTTCGTTGAGGAGAGCGAGTTGCAGGATAATATGAACTGGAGCTTCTAATGAAGATGATGACGAAGGACACGTTTGAGACGGCTTTCAAATGGTAGCATTTTCTCGGTCATCTAGTAATCGATGCTTTCCAGAGAGGATTTCGATTAAGTCCAGAAACGTCTAATGCTGCACTACATAATTTACCCAGAACAAGAAGTTCATTCAAAATCGCCAATATTTAACGTCAAAAATGCGCCTGAAACCGTAGTAGGGCTGGTTGTATCCAAAGAGTTCCGAAACACCAAGCAGAAGACTCTTGGCAATCGCTTCAGAGATGAGCAGAAATCCACTTCTCGCTTTGAGGGACTTTATGAGCTGCGATTGGTTTACAATCTAAGACTCCACATTATTTTCAGACCAAATCTTGTAATTGTTTCAAATCCATATGAAGTCAGTCGGCGGAAGACATTCCCTTGACTTGTTTTTCATATGTTACACGTCGGAAACTCTTGATTGAGTAGTGAGTCCGTTTCAGGAAATGAGCCCTCCATTGCAGATGTGTTGCTGAGCAGTTGTTGGATTTTCTGTTCTTCCCACGGAAGTGGGAAGAAAAACTCATGTGGCACGCGTAACGATTATGTAAATCACGAAAAGTTAGAGTGGAACGAAAACTATTTGTAAATAAATATTTGATAGATATTAATAGATTTAATAGATACTTTAGGTATGTTAAATATAGATATCTAGACATGTAAAATGTTTGATTGCGAAGTAATCCTGTCAATTATTCCTGTTTCCTTTATGACATGAGTACGTCTTTCAAATACGTACGAGCCTGAGGTAATAAATGTATAATTACTTCGTACTCGAACATCTTTTACCTGTGTAAAAGTATAATTACATATAATATTCAAATTTTATTGTCAACAAGCCCAGAACAACGTTATACCTCGAGGATCATATGTGCACATTTCTTTGATCAATACTCATTATAAATGTAGTAGTTCAAGAGTTCAGAGCCAAAAAAAGGATGTAAGATGAAAAAAGGCTAGTTTTTTCTATTATTTGATTATAGTAGTGGTGTACATGAACATGCTATGGTCATATACTGATTACGTACGTTAAGACGGGGTTAGTCAACCCTAAGTATGTATGAAAAATAAAAAAAGTGAAACTGATTTGTAGGATCTACAAAATTTTGTAGAGGTAGTTCATATAATCTAAAACACAAAAAAATAGTCACTCAACCATCTGATAGGACACCGCTCGTCAGTCAGTGAACAAATGGTGAAAATATCACGCGTGCGATCGGCACAGCGGGAGACGCTCACTCTTGTCTTCGTTGTTATTTATTCTTTTTTTTTTCACGTTTAATATATATAATATACTCACTAACTTAAATTTAAAATTAATTGATTTATAATAATATATATGGGGAATTCTATGCCAACTCGGCAAACATTTATCCCCGACCATTTTTGATTGGGGTGATATATTTTTTTTTTCAGCTTTTTGCATTCATTGAAAGTGACCTCCGTGATTTTTTCAGACTTTCATCACAATTTGTTTTCTTGATATGAATTTTTGAAAAAAAAACCTCGTCTCTAAAAATTTCAAATGCATAAAACTCAGCGAAAAAAAAATGATATTGACAAAAATAAGGGCATTATTTCCTTTGTCTTAACTGCACTTTTATCAAAAAATATTGACAAAATTATTAAACATGCTTTTGATAGATTTTTTTCACTTCAATGCAAATAATAAGTTTCTTCTCAAAGTGAAACACCTTTGATTTTTCTGAATAAAAATTGTAAAATTCTAGAGTCCAGGCTTGAATTTTTCAGATCCTAACGATCATGTTCTTCCAATTCTTCCTTTTTTTTATCAGCGACGGAAGTTCAAAAATCTATTATTCAATAAACTAACATATCTATAATCTCCTCTAATGGCAGGTTTTAGTTGAGCGATACGGATGGGAGTAAACAAAAAATATTCATTGAGTTACAGCTTGAATATTCCTGTTATTAAAAGAAGAAAATTCACCATATATTTGAATTCACAAAAGTCCATTATTTTCTCATCGTCCCCGTTTTGCCTGTCCCCGCCGTAAATAAGAAATGACTCGAAAAATTAACTTTATAAAATGCTTATTGATTGCACATTGGTTACATAAATATCGTTGCTTATGTTTTTATTGATTAGAAAAAAATCACAGTAGAATCAGATGAACACGAGATGTAGACCCATTGTTCAATTTAAAACTGATCTGTCAATTGGTTGCATAGTGCATAACTGAACGCCAGAGGGAAAACTAATCATGCGAAAAAAATCACTTGTGATTAACGCACAAGTGTAAAAAGGTGCTAGGGAACATAATAAATGGCGTTTCAACGCGAAAATCATTTAAGCGAGAAACGTATAATGTAAAAAACGAGAGTTTTTTACATTATAGACTCTAGGTAGGAATCACCGGGACCAAGGGAATTGTATATACAGGGTGTCTTTCAATTAGTCATACAAAACTATATAGGGCGATTCCTTGCTTGAAAAGAAAACGATTCTCTTTCTGCCAAATTTTTATCAGTACAATAGTTTCACAGCAATAGCAACAAATAGTCAGCCAATCAGCAGCCACTTTTAGCGTGTATAAAAAGGTTCTGAGTTTGAAAATCACCCCGTTTGCCCCCGCGCCGAAGCCGGCCTACAACAACGAGCGAGGCGGGAATCGCGTTCGTCTTTTTTTTCTCGCCTCGCTCGTTGTTGTAGGTCGGCTGCGGCGCGGGGGCGAACGGGGTGATTTTCAAACTCAGCACCTTCCTATACACGATAAAAGTGGCTGCTGATTGGCTGACTATTTGTTGCTATTGCTGTAAAACTATTGTACTGATAAAAATTTGGCAGCGGAAAACCGTTTTCTTTTCAAGCAAGGAATCGCCCTATATAGGTTTGTATGACTAATTGAAAGACACCCTGTATATAAATGACAAAACGTACAAGTGTAAAACAAATAAACGAAGTTTCACTGTATGATAAAAATTTTCTTCACAAATTTATGTAATCCGTAATCCGATCCCAAACACGATATATATATATATATATATATATATATATATATATATATATATATATATATATATATATATATATATATATATATATATATATATATATATATATATATATATATATACACACAAAGGTATGTACAAGTTCTTACATTTAAAAAAAAAACTTTTCATCACTCTAACCTCAAAATCGCAACTTTGTTGCGATTACTCGGCTTTTGGGATGAAAAATAATGATCGTAACTTGAAGTAGAGGCTTTTTGACGAAACTCGTTACAGCACTCGCCTTCGGCTCGTGCCGTAAACCTCTCGTTTCGCCAAAAAAGCCTTTCCATACTCGTACTGAAGTGTACTATTTTGAAACACGATGCGCAAAACTCGACTTTTTGTGCCTGTTTAGCGTGCGCTTTTTCGATTTCGATTCTCGCACCAGTGTACAAAGTGAATTCTTTGCACACTAGTGCGAAAAATAGGCACTTTGCGCACGTTAAAGCACGAAAAGTCCAATTCTCACACCGTTTCAAAAAATAGTATACGATACAAGTGCGCGTACGCGATCCTTGCACGAGTGTAGGTTGTCGCCCGAGCGAAGCGATTCATGCATGTGTTATAAAAGATATTGTATGCGACTTGTGCGAAAAAGTTCACTTTACGCCCCATTGCATAAACTACTATGAAGCGTGTTTTTTTCAAAATACTACTTTTGAAAACCGTAAACGTCATAACTCGACAACCGTTTGATCGATTCTGCAAAGTCTTAATACATTCTATTCTTTGAAGTATTTTTGAGATACTGAACCTCAGACGCAAACGAAAAATCGTTATTATTTTTATTTTTCACGTGTTTAAGGGCGTAAAGAAGGGCGTTTATTCACCTTTTTTCTGAAGCATAGTGCCATTTTTGTATTTTAGGGACTCTTTTATGTAGAGGTTCAGTACCTAAATTTATGTGTCCTCTTGCGAATGCTTTTTTTTCTGTTTACGACGTTCCCGACTGGCGCTACGATGTCAACCATTTTTTGGAAATTTTTTGATACGCCGCCTAAGCGTCCGGTTGAAGAAAAAATATCAATTTTTTTAATAAAAATCTTTTTTTGTATAGTTAAGAATATGATAACAATATGTGTAAAATTTTATCATTATATTGAATGAAGTTTCTGAGATACAAGATCCTGAAAAAATCTCTATATTTGGTCCAACAAATTCGAATGACCCCCAAAGGAATTATGAATTTCCTCACATTCCAGGAGTGACAGTTGAGTATGGGTATTTCCTTTTGTCATGATGGGTGGTGGAGAAAGGGGACTTTGCTGGTTCGTTATTGGTCAGTCTAAATCTTAGGGGTGTGGCTTGCAGTTGTAGGTTTGATATGAAGATGTCTGTTTTGGGCTGGGGTTGTCATTTTGCGACTTTTGCCAAAAGTACGTTTTTGTTTGAGAGTGAGAGAAAGGGCAGGAAGCAAACTCTTTAGAAAAAATGGATTTCGAAAGAATTGGTCGTCCAATTGCTATCGTGTTTGAAGAAATTATAGTTATTGAAATATACAAAATGAATCACCCAATATCATATATCATATATTTCTAAACTGTTTAGTCTGAGACGTATTTCTCTGTATACTCTCTATACACTTCATTTGTATATAATAACTTCAGATAAGCCATATTGAAGGGCCTGTGGTCCTCCGGGACCGGAGTCCTTGTCTTTTATCCAAGTCAGTCTTTCTCCCGACTCGAACAGGACAAGTCTTAATAAATTGTGCTATATTAAATATAACACCCGATTTAATTCATTTAGTCAACCTTGCCAATTCCCATATTTCCAAAAATAGTAAGTACTGGTTTTCAAATCAATTTCAGATTTTTCTAATTTTCGTTGCGATCTCAAATTAATTTTATTAAAAATATAGAATATCATATACCTACATCAGAAGGATGGGATTGTTAGGGATCATCAAATGAGAAACCATTTATAGGCCATAAAACTTCATCTGCAACTCTTCGACCGCAAGTTAAATTCATAGAGAAAGATGAAGTGTTGTCAAAAGATCAGACATTATTGGAATTAAGGACTTGGATATCCAAATCCGGACAAGATCCCGAAACAGGAAGTATAATTGATATTAATCTTTCTTCGGTCATAGATACTGTACTGAGGTTATACACTACAACAGAGGCGGATATAATAAAGCCATTTGCAGCTGCTTAAACATCAGGCACCATACAACATCACTTGAGAGCTTCATCTTTCAGAGAAGCGATAATGCCAAATGTATTAACAAATATTTATCAAAGAGTTGAGGGGGATTCGAATACACATAAAAGAATAAGTAATCATCCAGGACATTACTTAGTGAATTATCTACACATTTTTTGTCACACTATTTCCTTGGCATTATTTGATCTAAACTTTCGTCCGACTACAAGTAGTCCAGATATAATATGAGCTGTTACAACACGATGTGAATACTGTAATTCTATGATTAATGAGACACCTCTAGTATGTGATACCAGCGAATTACCGAATCCAAAAGATGCATAGTTGATGTCAGCTAAAATAGGAAGACAGGCATTAAGAATTCTTAAGGATTCTATGAAAATTTTCAGGACAAAAGATTTTGCTGATATTAAGTATGATGGAAATATTAAATATTGGATAATACGGCTAGCGATAAAAGAAAATTGGAAGCTCGATATACTCAACATCACTTTACTTCAGAAGGACAAGATACACTTACTGCTTTACCTAATAAAGGACAATCAAACTGTTGAGAAATAGTAAATTTAGGTCAAATGAAAGAATGTATGTTGCATGACGAAATGCAAAGTAAGCACAACGTTGCAGTAAAGAATGCAAGGGAAGAGCAGTATCAAAGGTGTCAGTTGTGGACGCCAGTGGGCACTCAGTTCATAAGAATGTAGCCGTCATAATGACAGTGTGTGTAATCGTCGTTCTAACAGTTAATCAATTTCACTAATAAATATTATCTAAAATAAAACCAAATTAATAACCGAACCCATTATTTTAACATGGTAGCAGAGCGTGGTTACGATCATCGTGGTTGTTAGGAAAACGGTTTTATGAAATGTTTACATTCTGTTGAAAGTTGGTGATTTCCAAGGCAAACTCGTGTAAGTACGAAGGAACACTTACATACGAGTAGTGAACAAAGGTCAAAGAAATTAGAAATGAAAAGTGCATCAGTGAAATTGAGTTACTAATGAGTTTGGAAGACAAGTACTGTTTTTTGAAAGATAAAACACCAGGATGTGTGTACACGGTCACTAAAGGAGAATTAATTGAATTTTTAGGAATACTTGAATCACCACAAGTACTGAAACAGTTGCCAATTGAAGAATTAAGGAGATTGTGAAGAAGTACAGACGAGAAAGAGTGTGCAATAGGGCGGTTCAAAAAAACGCTTTATTTTTTCTCAGCATTGCTCATCGATATTTTTGTTCCGGTTCAGAAACAAATGGCTTTCGCCCAAGCAGAGGCTCGCACGATTTTTTTTACCACTGCCGCATCGATGTTGAAATATCGAGAAAATGCCGTTTTTGGCAATTTCAAAGTTAAGATATCGAGGTGCTCTTCGAGGGTCTCGTTCGTCTCAACATGTAAAGAAATTCTGTGGAAGCGGGGATCTATCGGACAATATTCGATACTGCCGCATTGATATTGAAATTTGAAAAATCGTAAAATTAAGTTTGTTAATAACTAAGTTGCACAGCAGCTCATTGAATCCCTCGTTGACTTTGCCTCAAATACGTGTCACGTGAAAGCGGAGAGTTTTCAGACAATGTTTATAGCTGCCGCATCTACACAGAAAAATTTTTTTTTTCCGCTGGAGATAAATATTCTTGATTCAAGAAAATAGTTAGGAAGCTCGCAATCATTCCTGACGGAGTAAAAAATTTTCTTGAATTAAGGAAATTCCTTGGTTCAAGAAAATACTTACTTCGTCATGGATAATTTTGATTTTCCTAATCACTTTCTTGGTTCAAGTTAACTTTTTTTTCTGTGTATGACAAAGTTTCTGAAGTTTCATCCAGTATATGTTGCTATTAAAATATCTTATAGCTCATCGATTGTATGGTTCCTCCTACGCAAAAAATCGAACACACGAAATTTGGAGGTCGTACAATATCATTCAATACTGCCGCATGGATTGAAACGTTTGTTTCTTAGGCAAAAAAAATTGAAATCGATATAGAGAGAATGTAACAAGAAATAGAATCAGATCGACAGCTCTGCTTTTTATAAATATATTCTGCTCAAACAATTGTCATTTGCTTTATAAAAAAAAAAAATAAAAAAAGTACAGTGATAAAATTCTTTCCAACCCCTATCGACTGTATATCTGTATTTTATCCATGCAAATCTTCGGCTCAAGCTGATCGATGTGCTATTTCCAACGATGAGCTTTCAATAAATTATTTTCCGATTTTGGGAGTTTTCAATCCATGCGGCAGTATTGAACGATATCGTACGACCTCCAAATTTCGCGTGTTCGATTTTTTCCGTGGGAGGAACCATACAATCGATGAGCTATAAGATATTTTAATAGCAACATATACTGGATGAATTTGAAACTTTAAGAACTTTGTCATAGATGCGGCAGTAATAAACATTGTCTGACAACTCTCCGCTTTTACGTGACACATACTTGAAGCAAAGTCAACGAAAGATTCAACGAGCTGCTGTGCAACTTAGTTGTTAACAAAATTAATTTCACGATTTTTCAAATTTCAATATCAATGCGGCAGTATCGAATATTGTCCGATAGATCCCCGCTTCCACAGAATTTCTTTACATGTTGAGACGAACGAGACCCTCGAAGAGCACCTCGATATCTTAACTTTGAAATTGCCAAAAACGGCATTTTCTCGATATTTCAACATCGATGCGGCAGTAGTAAAAAAAATCGTGCAAGCCTCAGCTTGTGCGAAAGCCATATTTATATGAACCGGAACAAAAATATCGATGAGCAATGCTGAGAAAAAATAAAGCGTTTTTTTGAACCGCCCTAGTGTGCAAACGTCGCGACAAAAGAAGAATTAATCAATATCTTGTCAAATTATCGAAGAATAGATCTGTATAAGTTAATAAAATTAGATGATCTAAGAAAAGTAGCTAAACGAACAATAGAAAGCGCTCAAGAAAATGAACAAGAAGAAGTAGAAGAAATAAGTGATACAAATTTGGAAAGAAAACGAAAAGAAGAAGAAGAAGCAGAAGAAATGGCAAATAACGACGATATAAAGTTACAAGTGTTCGACGGAAAAAATTACAACCTATGGAAAAAGAGAATTCTGTTGCATTTAAAATTTAAAAAATGTCTAGAACCAGCAACGAGGGAAAAGCTGAACACAGAAGAGGCAGCAGCATGGGGAGAAAAAGATCTGAAGGCGATAAACTACATTTATAGCAGTATTTCAAACGATCAATTAGAGTTTGTGACTGAAAAAAATACGGCTCTCGAAGTGATGAAGAAATTTGATGAATTGTACTTAAAAGAATCATCGGCTCTACAGATATGCATAAGAAATAAACTAGATAACATGGAGTTGAAAGATTTTGAAGATTCAAGCTCATTTTTCATAGAATTTGAAAAATTAATAAATGATTTGAAGTACGCAGGTGGAAAAGTTGATGAGAGAGAAAAATTGAACTACATGTTAAGAACCTTGCCAGATTCATTAAGCTATATAGGAGACTTAGTGGATGCTTTACCAGAAAAAGACAGAAGCTGTGAATTTCTAAAGAATCAAATAACCATGTGGGCAAGCCGAAGTGACAGTGGAAGAAAGAAAGCTAGTGCATTTTCGGCGGAGAAAAATTGCTTCGGGTGCGGAAAAGCAGGACATTTTAAAAAAGACTGCAGAAATATATGGCGTGGAGGAAACGCAAGGAGAGGTGCAACGCACTGGCAAGGAGGTGCATGAGAGACACAACAGCAACAACAGACGCAGCAGTTTCGAGGCCGAGGAGGCAGAGGTGTTCAACGAGGTTTCAATAGAAGAGGCAGAGGAGGCTACCAACGCAACGATTCAGCGAGGCAACACGACGCAAGATATAGCAGCAATGAAGCCGGCAGCGATCAGGTTACCAACACATTTATAACAGAGGTAAAATGCCAGAATATGAACGGTATAGAAACTTTTATTTGCGATACGAATAATGTAGAGTGGATCCTAGAAAGCGGTTGTACGGATCACATAATAAATAATGAATTATATTTTTACGAATCGATCTTATTAAAGCAGCCGATAAATGTTAAAGTTGGTGACGGTAGGATCTTGAAAGGCACAAAGGTCGGAACAGTTGTAACATATTTTGATGCAAACGGGATTAGAAATAAAATAAAATTAAACAATGTTTTCTATGTGCAAGAAATGGATGAAAATTTGTTGAGTTATGCGAAAGTAACAAGGGAAAATAAAATTATTTCAATCGGAAATACATCAAAAATTTATGATAAACTAAATAATCTTATCGCGATAGCTTACAAAGAAAATGGTCTATACAAAATGAATAGCTTCATTAATGATAGAGAATGTTATTCAATTGAGAAAAATGATAAAATTATTACGCAAAAAGAAAGATACCATAGAATTTTGGGCCATGTAAATTTTAAATATTTAGATAATATGTGCACAAATAAATTAGTTGACGGTACGCCGGATGAGTTAGAGTCAGAAATTTTGAAATGCGGTACATGTATCCGAAATAAAATGCATAATTTACCTTTTGAAAATGAAAGAACGAAAGCAACTGAAATTTTAGAGTTAATAAATACGGATTTGAATGGGCCACATGCAACTACAGGTTTTGATGGTTCAAAATATTTTTTGACATTCATAGATGATTATAGTAAATGCGCGTTAGTTTTTACAATAAAGTCAAAGTCGGAAGTTTGTGAATGTTTTATTGACTATATTAATAAAGTTGAAAATCTGACCGGTAAAAGAATTAGGAAAATGAGGTGCGATAATGGTACAGAATATTTAAACAAAGAAATTGACAAATTAATAAGAGATAAAGGAATTTTCCTAGAACCTTGTCCTCCATATGTACACGAATTAAATGGAACGGCCGAAAGATATAATAGAACAATTATGAATTCAGCAAGATGCTTATTTTATGAGTCAAAAGTAAATAACAGATATTGGCCAGAAGTAGTTAAAGCAGCAGTTTGTTTAAAAAATAGAACACTTGCTAATACAATTGAAAATAAAACACCTTTTGAAATTTTATTTAAAAAGAAACCTAACATCAGTAATGTGAAATTATACGGTAGTAAAGTTTTTGTAAGAGTGCCAGAAATAAAAAGAAATACGAAATGGGATAGAAAAGCTGATGTAGGAATTCTATTGCGATATGATCATGTTGGCTATAGAGTGTTGATAAATAATAAAATAGTCAGAGCCAGACATGTTGACATAATTGAAAATGATGAAAACTTCATGGGTTACAAAGGTGATGAAAATAGTGTCGTTGATGAAAAGTTTGATGATGATAAGAATTTAGATGACGAAAGTGAGGAAATCGTAAACGAAAAAGTTGAAAGAAATGAAAATAAGAAATCGAATGATGATGTTGCAAAATCCTTAAGAAGGTCAGAACGGGAAAAGAGAAAGCCCGATAGATATAATGCAAGCTTTGCAAATTCAAATTATATTTATGTAAATAATGTAAGTGCAGATAGTCCTTCAACCTACGAAGAAGCTATAAACAGTAATGAAAATGATTTATGGCAAGAGGCTATGAATAAAGAAATAGATTGCTTGCATAAAAATAATACATGGAAATTAGTTGAGAGACCTAAAAACAAGAAAATAATAAACCTAAAATGGGTATTTACAAATAAATCTAATAATAGAAAGAAAGCAAGACTTGTTGTGAGAGGTTTTCAACAAACTGAAGTACTGGAAGATTTGTACTCACCAGTAGCTAGATTACAAACCTTAAAATTATTATTGGCTTATTGTTGTCAAAATGGTTTAATGATTCTGCAAATGGATGTAGAAATAGCATTTTTAAATGGTTATGTAAAATCAGAAGTGTATGTTAAACAGCCAATAGGCTATAATGATGGATCGGATAAAGTTTATAAATCACAAAAGGCTTTGTATGGTTTAAGAGAAAGCCCAAGGGCTTGGTATGAATGCTTTGATGATTACATTAAAACATTGAATTTTCGCAGGAGTGAGAATGACTACTGTTTATATATTAAGAATAAAAATGAGAATGAAATAATGTTAATTTTATTTGTTGATGATTTATTAATTTGTGGAAAAGACAAGATAAGAATTGATGAAGTTAAAATTGAATTATCGAAGAGATTTGCAATGAAAGATTTGGGTGAAATAAATACTTATCTAGGTATAAATATTGAATATAATTATAAAAAGCGTGAAATGACACTGGGCCAAAGTGACTATCACTGGCTATAAAATATAATATTGTAGAAGCGAAACTATATAGTACACCAATGGAACAAAATTTGAGTTTAGAACCCGCACAGCCAGCATCAAATGATATAAAATATAGAAATTTGATTGGAGCATTATTGTATATTAGCACCGGCACAAGAGTCGATATAAGTTTCAGCGTTAATTATTTAAGCAGATTCCAAAACAGCTACAATGAAACTCACTATAAATACGCGTTAAGAATTCTAAAGTACTTATATTCAACGAAAGAATTAAAACTAACGTACAGAAGCAATTTAAAGGCTGATATAATAGATTGCTTTGTTGATGCTGACTGGGCAGGAGACAGAACAGATAGAAAATCTACTACAGGATTTATTATAAGATTTTATGAAAATGTGATTTATTGGAAATCCAGAAAACAAAGTAGCGTTTCCAAATCTTCGACAGCTTCTGAATATGTAGCCTTGTCAGAAGCAGTGAGTGAGGTAAAAGTTATTATAAGTTTATTAAAAGACTTAAATATCAACATTGAGAAGCCAATAAATATCTACGAAGATAACTCGGGTGCAATTGCGATTGCAAAATACGGAAATATGACGAAGAACTCTAAATACTGTGACGTCGTATTAGAAAAATACCAGTCACAAGGCGCGAAATACCGTATGGCGATGAGTTGTGGTCCAGAGGGATATTCCAGGCTTTAGTTAAGAATTTAGGGAAAAATTATATTTAACTAATTCTTGTTATTTTTATCATTTCTATGTAATTTATGTAACTACGATCTCGATACGCAACGAGAAATCTACCGTCGAGGGATCCTCCCGAAGAACTTCCGAACATTCTGGTCTATAACGTCTCGATCAAGGTGGCCTACGTATCGTTACGACGTGCAACTCTTCGATTCGCCAGGGAAGCGTCGAAGAATAGCGTCAGCTCTCGGTCTGGGGATCTGCCTGTCTCTACTTCCGGATAGACGGCGTACAGGGATGTGCGAGAAGCACGATAAAATCCTCCCGTCATCTGACGAACCTACCGTCATCGCTATTTGTCTGAATGCTGGAGAATCGGCGTACAGGGCCGCGCGAGAAGCGCACTTCACAGCCTCCCGGTTCTTCAACTTATCGGCCTGGAGCCGAATTAGATCCAACTACATCTACTGTCTCGGAAACCGTTATCGCGGCCGTGGTTGGTCCAGAAAACCCCCGGTACAGCGTTCCGACCTGCGAACTTCCTATCGTGAGCGAGGTTCCTAGTGCTCCCAGCACGATGCTATCGTCTCGAATTTCCATGGATTGACCTCTGTTGTAAGGCCTTGAAATATCGTTTCCTAGTTCTGGCGAGCGAGGTTACATGTTAACCCAGCGTCAGGGGAAATTCAAAGGAAGGCGGCAGGATGAGGGGTAAGAATGAGACGGTCAAGGCACGGCAGGTACCCCTACACATCCCACTACCAGATCAACGTACGGCGAAATTACCAGCACCTGACAACCAATTACCGACGAGAATCAAAACCAACGATTCTACATCTATCGTCACGTGACCTCTCGCTAGCCGGAATGTTCTGGAAGTCAAGAAGTCGCCTATATAAGGGGGTGACACGAGCTATTCAGCCTACTTCTTCGCATTTTTGGCCACGGCTCATCGCCAACGCATATCGTATCGAGTATCCATAAAATTGTGTTAGTGAAAAGTGTATCATATCGTTGAATCTCTACTAAAAGGTAAGGTCTTGATCTTTTGTGAAGACACGGAGTTGCTTGAGTTATCTTTCTGGTTTATTAATTTGTTTGTGAGCTAAGAAGCTCGTTTTATTATCGTTAATTAACAAGCAACCTCGTGCCTGTCTGAGTTACGTAGACCTTTCTAGTATTCTTTTTCGCTATCTTTACCTTATTCTCTTGATTATCGCTTATCTTATACTATTTTGCTATTTTATTCTATTTCATATTTCATTTTTGTTATATTGTATATCTTGTGCATGCTATCGTAGAAAAGTATCCTGGAATATCCCTAGCGAAAGTAGCCGCGGTTTGCGTTAGGCACCGCGTTACAGCGTAATTTTGTTTAAGTTAAATATCGTATAAATTATTATTTATTGCGTAAATTATATTTTGTTCAGGCAAAGCACTACCGTATGTTCTATTTTTCATGTTAAAGTAAATTCAGTATCTTAATTATCGTAAAATCCGTATTTTCAATTTAATGCAGTATCTTCGATTAAATTCAGTATCTTTGATGTAATTCAGTTTCTTTAATTTGCTTCCTTATCTTTGATATCGTAAATTCAGTATCTCTAATTTTGGATTCAGTATCTTAACTATCGTTAATTCAGTATTAATTATTGTTCATCACTAAATTATTTAACACCAATACAGTTTGTTATTTATTTTCTTTCGTGAGATACCTGTCGTAAGTCGCGTTATGATTTAACTTTGCTTTTGGGTACGAAGTATCGCTCTGTGATACCAAGTCTGGAGTATAGTCAATTTGTATTATATCGAGTCACCTCTGACGCCGGCTTATTACTTGTATCGTCTGTAAACTGCGTAAAATCTATCCCCATAAAAAGCACCTCTGGTGCAAAAACCTTTCGCCTAGTTATATAAATGTGATACCCACAAAAAATACATTCCCATGCCAAACAAACATCATACAATATTTTACACAAAAATTCCTTCCTCGTAAAAAAAAAGATCCGAAATCAGATGCTACTGCCTAGTATCTATACCTACATCACGTTGACTTTTTCCGAATTGGCAATTAGGTTTTCCATAACATGGTATTGACAGCCTTCTTATCTTGCCACGTAGAACCATAAATATAACGCTAGGCAATTGACGCCTGCATTGGTTCAAACAGAAATAATTAAAAAAAAATTTTTAAATAAAATTTGGAGTACGTGGTACTAGGCGGGCCAATATTTTCTATCACTATATTAGGATTATTGACATGGTTCAATTGCCGTTTCCTCCTACTTGTCTACAAAAGGCCCGCCTAGTACCACGTACTCCAAATTTTATTTAAAAATTTTTTTTTTAATTATTTCTGTTTGAACCAATGCAGGCGTCAATTGCCTAGCGTTATATTTATGGTTCTACGTGGCAAGATAAGAAGGCTGTCAATACCATGTTATGGAAAACCTAATTGCCAATTCGGAAAAAGTCAACGTGATGTAGGTATAGATACTAGGCAGTAGCATCTGATTTCGGATCTTTTTTTTTACGAGGAAGGAATTTTTGTGTAAAATATTGTATGATGTTTGTTTGGCATGGGAATGTATTTTTTGTGGGTATCACATTTATATAACTAGGCGGAAGGTTTTTGCACCAGAGGTGCTTTTTATGGGGATTTCAGAACTTTTTGTAGAATTTGATTTATTAATCATTCTTGTTCGTAATGAATTGTGTAAATTGTCGACCACTCTCGATGTGGAAGGTATACATCGATTTCCGTGCCACTTCTGCTGTGCAATAATTATTTAACCGTGTAGTTTATGAAAACACCTATAATCATATAATAATAGCTCACCCATGTATTTTGAAAAAATATATCTAACCACACTGAAAATCATCGTGGGCTGAATTATATAACATTTGAATTTATCGACATGATAAATCATAGCCTGAATTATTAGATATGATACCGTATACTGTAGTTATGAAAAATGAAGACATTGTTGGAGAATTACTACAGCCCTTACTATAGTTATAAAAACTGCAATATTATTTTACGATCTGATATGGGAAATTGTGGGAAATATTATCGCTTAACTCTTATTGCCTTTGCGGTCAAAGAAACTGTCGAATCTGGCGCCGGACTTTAAAAAAGAAAAATGATGCTTGACATGACTCCGCGTGGTAGAAGTGAAACTTCAATTCGATCTGGGTATATTTACAATTTTGTTTTATCATTGGCGAGGAATGCCCTATATATTGATATGTATTTCATACAGTGCATTTCATTCTAATCCAATCTGGGTATATTTACAATTTTTTGTGTGTCATTAGCAAGAAACGCGCTATATATTAACAAACGATAATTTTATACAGTGCATTTCATTCGAATTCGATCTGGGTATATTTACATTTTTTTGTTCGTCATTGACAAGGAACGCCCTATATATTGGCAAACGACAATTTTATCCAGTGCATTTCATTCCAATTCGATCTGGGTATGTTAACATTTTTTTGTCTGTCATTGACAAGGAACGCCCTATATATTGGCAAACGACAATTTTATCCAGTGCATTTCATTCCAATTCGATCTGGGTACACTGACAATTTTTTGTTTGTCATTGGCGAGGAACGCTCTATATATTGACAAACGACAATTTTTATATTCGGGGCATTCCATTCCAACAATTCGATCTGGGTATATTAACAATTTTTTATTTGTCATTGGCGAGGAATGCCCTATATATTGATAAACAACAATATTATACAATGCATTTCATCACAATTCGATCTGGGTATATTTACAATTTTTTCTTGTCATTGGCAAGGAACGCCATATATAATATATACATATATTCATAAATAAGTTCTCCTGTCGCATTTTCGTTACATCCGAGTTTCATTTTACGTCTACCGCGCAATATGAAGTTTCACTTCAAAAGTTTTTTAATTTTTATTTGCAATTAATTTTTGATCGTACGTTTGAAATCGGCAGCATGCTAGCGAATAGAATATCTTCAATCAACGCTAGTGCCAACCGATGCGCCATCAAACAACTGACGCCCGTACTTGGTAGGTCTCTACATAGCCTAGCGAAAGCCACTCTATACTGTTTATACGCATAGATTTAGTGCCAAGCGATCTGACTGAAGAAGGTGAACAAAAATTCGTGATGAAAACGGGTATTCTAAAACGTTAAATAATCATATCTCAGCTCTCCGTTCATCGATTTCATTGTGAAAGGGCTCAAATGAAAGCTTTTCTTGGCCACAACCTGCGATAAATATTACAATTCCGTATATATAGCGAGGCGGAAGAAATTAACGATCATAAATTGCCGTATAGGCAGTTTAGCTCTCGTTCGGGTATATAGACTCGGTCGAGTCTCGCGCAGGGCATATAAAATTTTTTTTTTTTTTTTTTTTTTTATATAACTAGGCGCGAGACTTTACCGAGTCTCTTGATTCTTCCTGTCAAATTTCTATCGTAACAAACTTTTATTCTATTTTCTGTCATACTGAATGCGTTGAATTTATCTTACTACTGATAATCTGTTCTTTAATCTTTTCTTCAACATTTCTTGTACTATATCGCTTATATTATCTGATTGTTTCCTGTAATTAATCTGATTATTTTCTTGTAATTATGCTGATTATTTTCTTGCGATTATTTTGTAAACTTGCCTATGGTTGATGTTACCTAATTTTTGATACTATCTTTCGCTAACTAAATAATCTCCTAATAATTGTGCTTTCACATTGCTATCGCTTATAACCTTTGTTAATATATTTCGTTACCATACTTGTTTTAAACAGAATATATGGCCTAACAGGCACATTGAAGGAAATTATATTTGTCTAATGGTGTACCCTGCCCCTCTACTTTAAGTACCGTATGTTATCTGAGCTAGTTGAGTTGTCGATCGTCGCGATCTCGTATGTTTTATGTTTTCTTGAATATCGTATCTTATTTTGTTAATTACTTGACGCACTAGCGTCTGGCGCCCAACATTAGTTTTTGGCTCGTATCTTATCTTAACCACGGGAAAGCGCCGAATTGTGCTGGACCAGGGTTTTTTCCTCCCCGTAGATAGTTCACGTCACAATACATTGAAACGCATTATCACTTTGTAAATGAATGCTACGAACAGAAAATCATAAACATAAGTAAGGTAGATTCAGATAAAAACCTTGCAGACATTTTAACAAGGCCTTAGGGCGCATAAAATATGAACAATTTCGAAAAGAATTAAGAATTGTATAATAAGCATTTGAAGCATAAATTTAAGGAGGTGTGTTGAGAAATAGTAAATTTAGGTCAAATGAAAGAATGTATGTTGCATGACGAAATGCAAAGTAAGCACAACGTTGCAGTAAAGAATGCAAGAGAAGAGCAGTATAAAAGGTGTCAGTTGTGGACGCCAGTGGGCACTCAGTTCATAAGAATGTAGCCGTCATAATGACAGTGTGTGTAATCGTCGTTGTAACAGTTAATCAATTTCACTAATAAATATTATCTAAAATGAAACCAAATTAATAACCGAACCCATTATTTTAACACAAACATAACCAATGCAATAGATATTAAATACCTAAGTATATACGATATATGTAGTGGTTTTATCTGGAGTATATATAACGAGATAAGTAGAATTTATCCAAATGCAACAGAGAGTGATATTGGTAAAATTATGTCAGCTTTCTCCACAGATGAATTACCATGGTATTTTACCATGAAGTTGATATATAATGCAGGGATGCTTGAGGAAGTAGTTAAATTCCTTGAAAGAAAAGTTGCTTTACCTGCTGGGGTTTCATATGTGAATGTTGCCGAAGCAACTCAATTTATAGGATATGTTGCTTATCATCTTGCATTAACTAACGAAAAATTGCCAATGGTAGTGTTTCTTTCATACTACAATGCTGGAAAATGTATACCTCATTTGGTTTCCGATTTAAAGAGATTGTTAAACACTATGTATAATATACATTTTAAAACAACATTTGCAGTAGTCATGAGTTTTATAACAAGATATGAAGAATCAGGAGCGGAAGAAAATGATGTATTCATGAGAGCATCTTCTGCATGGTACATTATATGCTGAGGTGGTGTATTAAATAAAGATTGTATAGACGCTATTATTGATTCACTCAATGATATTGCCACAATACACGAAGAAATCTTTCCTCTTAGAGAATTGGATGAAGATATAATTGGTGATGATGGTAACAAAACATCATTAAAGAAATGTGGTTACAATACAGGTCCTAAGGAATTTTCAAAACTACCATGGAGATTAACAGAATTATTTTCCTTAGAAAATTATGAAGAATCATTACTTTTGGCTGAGTCATTTTGTGAAAAAAATGAAAGTTAATATGAATAGAACAGATCTTGTAGAGTGTATATCCGTGATGAAATCAAATTTACACATGCCAAATTAAGATCAACAATAAACAAGGATAAACAAATCGCTCAAAAAGAAGATGAAATCATAAATAGACGCAATACTTTTCGCGCATCAGGGAATTATACACCCCAATATCCTTACCCCTAAGCGAATTATATCCAGCCTACGTCATATTCAATCCTTAGAATCCCTCCTAAGATTCCCTGTTTCGCTGGGAGATGTCTATGCAGAAGAATTAATCAGAATATCCAGATTAGAACTCATGTATGTGACTCCAAATTTAATATACATACTATCAATTCCTCTACTTAGTAGAGTCTACTAGATGATGATACGTTCAATTTATACCAATTGCTCCCAATCCCAGTTAGACAGAATTACGATAAAACCACAAATACATTCGCTTGCATAATTCCTAGTAACAATTACATAGCAATATCAACAGACAGTAATTCTTACTTTCATTTATCAATAACAGATTTCATAGACTGTACAGAAGCACAGAACTCTTATATCTGTATACAAAGCCAACCCATTTATCACAGCAATAACCACAAATCATGTGAGATGCAATTATTCTCAGATAATGTGCCTAATCGATCAAATACATGCAATGTAAACAACGTCGCTGTCTCAACACACACTACACGTGTCACCCTCTTCGACTCAGGAATATTAAAATTAAATAGTGGATGTTCAGGACGTTCGGATACTGTAACTCTCAGTGCCCCCAATTCAATCTCATCGATAGAAACGCATTCATATATTCCAGAATTCACTTTGAACTTCACTAAAATATGTCAAGAACTGAACGAGAACCACACTGTGAATTCATCTACAGTTCCTATGTTCCACAAATATAAGACCACACGACTTAAAATCTAAACAGCATTGCATTGTACGATATAATAAAACGAGCAAAAGAAATAAGGACACATCGACGGCAGTATGGAATAACGTGCTATCTCAAATTATGCCAGAAAAACGTGATATCTCAAATTGTGCTAGAAGAACGTGCTATATCAAATTGTGCCAGAAGAACGTGCTATCTCAAAATGTGCCAGAAGAACGTGCTATCTCAAATTGTGAAAGAAGAACGTGCTATCTCGATCAGGGACCATATTTTCATTCATACGGCACTGGAATTTGGGGTGCCTGGAGTATACAAAACACTCTTTTTTAAAAGATTGATCAATTGTTTCAATTATTTTCTCGTTTAGTCATCTCCTATAATACAGAAACAGAAAAATAAAGATAAGTTTGAATAAAAAATTTTTTATTTTATTTCTTATGTATGTTATTCACATTGGATCTTCGAAACGGCCAAATTGATGTTCTAATGAAGGTTTCAACAATCTTACAAAAAACTGAACGTCGTGACCGTTCTGAAAATATAAAGTGAATAACGGATGTGAGAAATATGAAAAATTTTGTTTATTCAAACTTATCTCAAATTTTATGTTTCTATATTATAGAAGCGAAATAAATGAGAAAATGATTGGAACAATTGATTAATCTATTAAAAAATAGTACTTTCATACTCCAGGCACCCCAAATTCCAGTGCCGTATCAATAAAAATATGGTCCCTGATCGAGATAGCACGTTCTTCTGGCACAATTTGAGATAGCACGTTCTTCTAGCACAATTTGAGATAGCACGTTCTTCTGGCAAAATTTGAGATAGCACGTTTTTCTGGCGCAATTTGAGATAGCACGTTTTTCTGGCACAATTTGAGATAGCACGTTTTTCTGGCATAATTTGAGATAGCACGTTATTCCATACTGCCGTCGACATAAACGCACGCAACAAAACACAGACAACATAACAACTGGCCTTTCTACGTCGCTATCGGTCTAGGCTTACTAGGAGCTTTGTTCCTGGCCTATAAAATGTCATTATTCGGGAAAATTCTTACGAACATTTCATGCCTCAAGAAAACAAAGAAACGCCACAATAAGCGTTTAAAAATGGCCATGTACGAAAAGCCTGTTGAACTAGATATTATCCAGCCCCATCAACTCCAAAATGTCACCCCGTTGACGACTAGAACTAAACACGAATCGAAACGCGAGACCAAGGTCTCGTTTAAACTAACACCTTACAGACAAAAGCGTATAAGACCTACCCAACCATCTGATGCTCATCCGATCGAAATCAACCTACTCACAGCTAACATATTATTGGGTTAGCTGACTATAAAAATCATAAACGCTGCTGCTACGCCCAGATCGGATGATTAACAATATACTTAAACCTATAGTTAGGACGATAAGTTAATCTCACATAACTAAAGAATGACCTTATAAACTCTAGAAAACCTAGATTAGTGTCATACTAGCGTTAAGATATAGGACTATCATCAATCTATAATAATTCATATGCAACGTTATATGCCAGTGTTAAGATTAATTAGCAAATAGTTGAAATTTCATGTTTTTAACAGTAAATACAATTATACTTTAAATAGCTTAAATATCGAAATTTTTCATCGGAGATGAAAAATGATAGATATTATCTTTAAACATATAATCATTTATAAAGAACTGAAGATTTTCTTAAATTCTACACCGAAAATGTCATGTTTTAAACTGGTATAATTTTTGAATGAATTTTTTTTACCAGTTATTTTTATGTATTTGGTTAGAAAATAAGAGGTGCGATTAAATTTTTCTCTAATATAGGTTTTGATTTATAATTGAATTTCATACTTGGATTATATATTATTATAATGTATGATTAATACGTAAGATGGATACACATACAAGTACACATGATCTTGTGAAATACAGTCTACTACAAATAAATTTCCCATGGTACGGAAAAAAAATTGGGCTATACCTGATCCACACTAACACACACTATCCAATGGAAATTATATTATAATTATATAATTTGGTGTACCATGGGAAATTTATTTGTAGTAACTTTCAACCCACATAACCAGATTATACAAATGTAATTATATACTCACACACATATATGGCTACACATGCAACTTAATCCATTCAATGGAAGCATACCCCTTAAAAATAAGCGGTACGTTTCCTCTAACAGAGGAGGTGTTCCGTCCGGGCATCATCACCCGAACGTGCCTCCTTTCCTCCGCTACAATCTTTCTATTCCCGCGTAAGACGATTACTCTGCACCTATCCGTCCGCTCTTATCTCTATTCCAGCTATTCTCTCATCCTCACCTGGTTCCTGTACTACTAAGCCCTGGGAATCACACTATGCTTACCTCCGCATTTTTGCGTCCCCACCTTAGCTACAATTTTCATCACTCATTATTCAAACACTTCAATCGCGATCTTCCTACTGTTAACTTCATCCTCGACCTTCCAATCGAAACTTCATCTTCGATCTTCTTACTGAAAACTTCTTCTCCGCCATTCATACAATACACATCACCATTAATTCACTCACCTTACCCGAAACTCGTTCTCATACACGCACTCAAACTTGAATCAATAAAAATCATCATCAATCGAATTCATCCCAATCAATCATTAACCTTGCTGTTCGAGCGTGAGATTAATTTATCAATTACCATATGATATGACTATAGAATATTTAACTTAGAGAAAATAACTTTCTTGAGGACAAAAACCATAACATTTCGAAGATTTACTGCTTGCAGATTTTGTAGAACCTAACCTCGGGAAAGTTATTCTCATATATACAACTTAGGTAAGCGAGTCGAACCCAATGTAGCTAATCATAAATCAACTCTCAAGAGTTCGGTCTCTGAGCGTAGGCGATGCAGCAAACTGCACATGGCCTACACTCCCCTTCGACAGGGCTAAGGGTTTGTCCCTCAAGAACAAAGAGCCTGGAAGGAAAGTTCCCATAACTAGCTAGACAAATAGGCAGAATCGTCCAAGACGTGACACAGAACGGTGATTCCGCTAGGCGTTCTCCGGGTATCTCGCTGTCCGTGATACTTTTATTCATTTATACCTCACACTCATTAAATTTGTCAATATTTCATTCTTTCTTCACCTTGTGTTATACAGTTTGTTTTTTTGTTTGAATAAATATTTTGTTACTAACCTAAATCGGAACTTCAACATAGCGTCTTATGTTCATTTTCCCATAATGACATATAAGCCCGCAAACACTTGCACACTCCCCTCTCCAGTTCCTTGAGTGTAAAACAGGGTTGAACCCACAATCGCGACGTCCCGGACATTACAGTCGTTTGGTTTTTGATTTTATATTTTTTTCCTCCTATTTATTTCTTGTTGCAAATGGTTTTGTTCAACTTGGTTGAATCCATTTATTGTAGATAGAATTTGTGAATAACATGGTAGAGAGGAGAAGGACTAGGGCAGAGTGGCGAGAATTGGCCGCATCCTAGATTGTGAAGAAGAATGGATTACTGCGGAGAAAACCTTTGATTTCTTCGGCATTAGATGGATGTTGGAAGGCGTATGGGGGGAAAAACACCCCACCACCGAATGGTGGAACTCGGCGTGGCCTGCCCTAGGCGGAATTATGTCTATACAATTACAGCTTTATAATAAAAAAAAAAAAAAAATTAAATATTAAAGATAAATTTATGTATACCTATATGTATTGATCCTTCGAATTGGTTTACTCTATTTTTATTTGATTTATCCTGATTCTGTAAGTTATAGTTAACAAATATTACGTAGAGATATTTGTATGATCCAGTTCCAGGTATTATTTCATTTCCTATTGCTTTTCGTCCCATATTTGGAATTTTTTTTTTAATGAGTTGCACTCTTCGAAAGCTGGAGGGTCAGGAATTTCGATAGTAGTCGTTTGAATGGTTACATTTACCTTATTGATTTCTAGGTTTGAAGAAGTTTGTTCATTTGTGTAGAATTCAATGGAAACAGGGGCGTTGAATATTTCTTGGACTTTTCCTTTGGTTTCCGCCCATGGGATGTGGTCTTGACCACTTCCTATCTTGAGCATTGCTTTCTTATGGCATTTTAGCCCGGTGCAGATAGATTTTAATGTCCTCAGACTTTCTTCTAACTTTATCAGTGCGGACGTCAACTACGGGGTATACCTAAATCTGCGTAGGCATATGGAGACGTTGTGTATTTTGTAGATTACGACTTTCTGTTGTTGAGTTAGTAAAGATTCTACTCCTTCAGAACGATTTTTGAATTCTGGCGCGATACCCGCTCCTATTCTTATTTAAAGTCTTTGGCTACGCAGCGTGCTAATGAATAGTCACTATTTGAATTGAACAAATTTCCCGGAAAGATTTCGATGAAGAAATGGGGCCCCGTTCATGCTGTCGGGTTTTATGGTCAATATCTATTGATTCAATTCTACAAGTTTTTTTGATATAATGTATCTGCGTGAGCGTTGATTTTACCAGTATTGTGAATCACTTCGTACTTGTATTCCGCCTATTTTTATTTTCAGCGGTTTAAACGTGAAATTGGATCTTTTACTGAGTGAAGCCATACTCAAGACTTGGCCGATGTTGTCATCCAATTTTCACGATTTAAATTTTTTTTCAAAGCATTCTAGATTTATCGTGATAATTCTCAAATGTAAGCTGAAAATTATTCGTTCATACCATCATTACATTATTGTTCGAGCAATAAACAACGCGCTGGGATATGAATCCTTATGATGGGATTAGGCTGGACGGGCCCGTCGACTTAGAATGGAAATGGACAGGCCTGTGCTATTAAATGGCCAAAAGTGTGTCTCGGTCTAACACATTGGTTCTCTTATTTTCGAATTCTGAAGAATAACCCTGTGTAAGTCAAACTTGACAGCAATTCAATCATTCTTTTATTTCAAACTTGAATAAAATTCAATAACTTTTATTTTTAATGCTAAACATTAGTGAAAGTTATTAACGTGCCGTGTCAATGATCGACGGTTTGAGAAAATTGAGCTTTGAATTTTTTCATTGTTTATCAATTCAGGTAAGCCAAAAGTTGTACGTAACAAACGTTGAAATTCTCGCTGAACCAGAAAGAGTTGATAGGGTTGTTCGGTTCAGAAAACTTACAAAATTGTTCAAATAAACTTTTACTAAGAATAATTCACAAGCATGAAAAAATTCCAACACTCTGCGATTCATTCGAGTACTGGTCGACAAATCTTTTAAATTATGTATACAGTTTCGAAGGTTTCCTCTCCAATAATAATTGTATTTTACGTATAAACTGAAAATTTCAGAGTCAAGATTTCGAAGCGTTTTATGGGAAATATTTCGCTTATGTCAATTATTGAGGAATTGCGGTGATTTGAGGTAAAGACTTCTGAAAAAGTTTTGTGAGCATTCAGCAAACTCGTACATCAGTGGTTGGTATAATTCCGTGGAATGACAACTTAAACATTAGCATAAGTTAGACAATATATGATCAAGCGACTTTGAATAGCATAGTAAGGACTCATAATATACCTCTCGAATATAAATGTGAAGGTGGTTAAACGTACGAGAGTCAGATTCATTAATTGAAAAAAATATCTGGCTTCTCCAGAATATCGTGATTAGATACTATTCCGGATTCGAAATTGACCAAAAAAAGTAAGATAATATATCGACGGCTGAGCGGAACAACATCGTATCTCAGAATTTGGTTCAACAATATCGTATCTCACGATCAGAATTTGTTCCAAAAACATCGTATCTCAGAATTTGCTCCAAAAACATCGTATCTCAAAATTTGGTTCAAGAACATCGTATCTCTGTGTATAAGATATAGGAGATACGATGTTGTTGGACCAAATTTTGAGATACGATGTTTTTGGAGCAAATTCTGAGATACGATGTTTTTGGAACAAATTCTGAGATACGATATTGTTGAACCAAATTCTGAGATACGATGTTGTTCCGCTCAGCCCTCGATATGTTTTCATTCTCATAATCAATCAACAACTTTAATTTGGCTTTGAAAATGACTCATAGTAGAATTGTTAATATGCATTAAAGCGGAAGAAGTGAAAAACAAAATGTTCCAGAATTTGGAAAATCGATTGAAATTGGACAAATGTAATGGACTGTAAAGTACAAATGCAATGATTTACGTTTTAGAAGTGAAACCAGTTTTGAAACCTTGTTTCGGGGGCACTACAGGCAGAAAAATTTATCAAATTGGTTTGATTACTGTTTGTTCTAACCATTTTTTCGTGGGTTTTATTTCTGACGCATTAATGATCAATGGTGAAGATTATCAATTGATCGAAACTCGATGTCCTGCAACTTGGATAATCCGAAAACAATCGCAAATAAATAAGAAAATCAATTTCTGTACCCAATTATTCACAAATCGATAATGAAGGGGATATATGAGACTCGAGACTCCAAGGATTGTCAGTAGTCATGACATTGAGCCTGATTTTGATTTAGTTTTAAATGGTGAATGGCGCTTAACAATCACTAAACAAAGTGCCCCAAAAGTTGATGATAGTAATATTTCTGGTAGTTGATGGAACGGAACGGCGTGGGGTCTAAAACTCATATACCGCGTGAACCTAGTCCAAAATAGGTATTTAGAAGAAAAAATAATAATTTTGAACTAGATACAATGCTTTAATTTGAAAAATTGTAATCAGGAGTTTATTGAGAAAAATCATTTCATATGATCGCGTTTAGAATCAGACAGTTTAAATAATCACAATCCCCTCTTTTATCAATATACTATGAGTTTTTGTGCATGCGGGCCAGTCCGTCGTGGAAATTTCACTCTATGCTCTTGGTTTGAATACTAATAGCAACAGCATTGTACAGCCAAGGGCGTAGAGTGAAATTTCCTCGACGGATTGGCCGGCATCCACGAAAACTCACAGTATCAACAGTGTGTATGAACACTGGTGTGGATTGACATAAATCGCTTATTGTACGATGTTTTGTGTTGTGGTCACCGTAACACGCTGTTATAGTAACGAGCAGAATATATGACAAGCAGAACGGTACGGACAGATGGAATAGATAGATAGAAAACTAAAAGCATGCAACTTGCCAACTCTGCCGACGACGATTTCTTCATCCGCATCCAGCATTCCGTGGTCATGGTTGGCCCTTTCATGTCTCCAGTATACGGAGAAGGTGAGATTCACTGAACCGTTGTCACTTGTAATTGCAAAGCAGTAGTAAGTATAAGATGATTATTAATTCGCGAGATAAACTTTCGTTCTTATATACAAATTTCTTATAAATATAATTGATATTTTTAATGATAACATTTTTAGTATAAAATCAACTATCTCTAAGCTTATATAAATTAACATTTCGGACGCGCTATGCTGTTACTAATACATTCTGACGTACGTTGGGGACAGTGCATTTTCTGAGCTTGGGACGTGGGTTAAATTTCCCCCTGGAGACGATATAGAGATAGCAAGAATTATACACGCTGGTTGGTACGCGAGGAAAATTTAAGACATATATTTTCATTTGGCTAGATTTTAACATGGTTGGCACATTGGAAAAAATTAGAAAACTTGGTGATATGCTTGTTGGATATGAGCGAAGTACTTTTACTTGTAAATGTGGTGGCTTTAATAAGAAGTTTAGTTCGAACATTATTATTGATAATGAAGTATGTGGCGGTAAAAAGCTAACACTGCATATGGATGATTCCACCAAATCCTGTACGCAAATGCGGCTTCAAAATAATCGTACTTTTTTTCTTTGTTCCTTCCCTTACTTATGTATAGAAATCGAGATTTCTCGACTATGAAGGGTCCATCGCTTCAATTGATCAGGCTTTGCGTAAGTATAAGTTTTCCCTTGGAAATTTATTACTCGAATTTGACGTATATGAAAACGCCTGGAAAATAATTAAAACATAGCTTTTCGTCGGAAATTTTCAGAATTTTCCGAAAACGATGGTCATTTTTTTCTCACATATCGTTTCCATAGCGAAAATCTGAAAATAAGACTTAAAACGTTATTATTACCCTGTTCTCCATATTTTTTTGAAAATCTGATCTTTTTTTTGGTAAAATTCAGAAAATTTCCGACGAAACTCCGATTGCCAAATTTTCCGCTCGTTCATCGCCTAGCCAGGGTTTTCTTTTCTTTATAATTTGAGCATTTTGTTGTAATTTGAAGATTAAGATGATGCTCAAATTATTAAAAAAAAAAAACTATGGCTAGGCGGTAAACGAACGGAAAATTTTGAGAGAGAAGTTTGGCGGAAATTTTCTGAATCTTCCGAAAATGAAATCACATTTTCAAAAAAAAGATGCAGAACATCGTGAAATTAACGTTTCAAGTCTTACTTTCAGATTTTTGCTATGAAAACGATATGTGAGAAAAAAATCACTATCATTTTCGGAAAATTCAGAAAATTTTCGACGAAAAACTATATATGTTTCCAATTTTTTTTTCAGGCGTTTTCAGAAATGTCAAATTCGAGCAAAAAATTTCCAACGGAAAACGTATGATTACGCGAAGCCAGATCAATTGAAGAGTTGGACCTTTCATAGTCGAGAAATCTCATTTTCTAGACATAAATAATGGAAGAAACAACGAAAACAAAATCAATTATTTTGAAGCCGGATTTGCGTACAGGATATTCATCGACTATCTCTGATTTCGAGTCTCGTATGAAAATTTGTTAGTTTCTCACATTAGAGGAGCCTTCTCGAAATTCCAGATCAATTCGAAATTTTGTAGAGGTAGTTCACGAATTTTGAAAATTCCAAAAATGATCAAAATCGAATTTTTTTTTGAATTTTTTTTCCTCGTTGCGGCAATTGTTCTTGCACAAAATGAAAATGACATCCTGGTGAAAAATTTTATTATGTTTTATTAGATTTCTTTGAATTTTTTCAGATTTAAGAAAATGGCGATGTTTTTAATAACTTCGAAAAATCATATATAAGGTACAAAGGTTGGAAAAAATCAAAAAAAAAAACCAAGCTTGTATTTTTCGACAAGTGCTTTTATATGAAAAATCACGGAAAAGATTTGAGACATTATCGCTAGATTTTGATCGGAATGTCATAGAATGCCCCATATGAGTGAATTCACAAATTCCCGGTGTGGTTTTGTACCTCGAAATTTTCGACAATTTTTTTCTATCATCAATGGTTGATATCCGTGGAAATGAGGCACAAGCCACCTCAATACAATTTTTTTCAGTGAATTTTCATGCAATTTTCGATATTTCACTTTTTTAACGTTTTTTGGGGAATACTCGAGAAGATAACAGTCTCACGGAAAAATTTCCGATACATTTTTTAACTTAAATTTTCCGCTCGTTTCATTGAAAATATTTTCATGTACCGCAGACAATCGGAAGTTCGAAATACATACGATTGAACCTTCTTCCGCAATTCCAAATTCGATTTTTTTGCTTCCTTTATCAACTTGAAATATTCCCTTTGACTTGTGAAATTTGCAGATTGGGCACTACATATATGTGGCTGCCAATCACACATATGTGGTTGCCCAATCTGCAAATTTCACACGTCAAAGGGAATATTTCAAGTTGATGAACGAAGGAAAAAGAATCGAATTTGGAATTGCGGAAGAAGGTTCAATCGTATGTATTCCGAACTTCCAATTGTCTGCGGTACATGAAAATATTTTCAATGAAAAGAGCGGAAAATCTACATTGAAAAATGTATTGGAAATTTTTCGGTGAGACTGTTAACTTCTCGAGTATTCCTAAGAAAACGTTAAAAACGTTAAATATCAGAAATTGCATGAAATTTCACTGAAAAAAATTGTATTGAGGTGGCTTGTGCCTCATTTCCACGGATATCAACCATTAATGATGGAAAAAAATTGTCGAAAATTTTGAGATACAAAACCACACCGGGAATTTGTGAATTCAATCATATATGTAAATAAATGAATTAAATTATTAGACATTTGTATTCCAAAGCTTATCCCTATAGGAATAATAATATTAAAAAAAAATTATGAAACGAAAATTGAAATTTTAATTCATAATACCTGAATTGAATTCAATTATTATTAAACTAGATAAATTGAAAAATGATTGACATTTCATTTAAAATTATATTTTAAATAAAATCTTCTCAATTCGACAAATATACTAGTGTTACGTGCTCGTGTACTCACACCCCTATATTTCACATTATATTACCTACGATATCAACTGAAGACATAACATCCTGCAGCTGCATCCTATCTCTCAACCTCTAATCAGAAGAAGCCTCAATCTCAATCCGAAGAACCTCATCCCTACTTACTTACCTTTAAAACTGCTACCTTGCATAAACGCGCTCACGCCCGAGAGACAATGAGACAATAGAAACACTTGCCCACAAACTCTCAACTCAATCACTTCATTACACATCAGGCCATTATAATAAACTACACACTCAATCTTGCACTAAACTCATACAGAATATTGTATTAGATAATAAGTCTATATAATAAACTCACTCTCAGTATTATCAACTATACATAAAGTTTCATCCACATCATTCATCCAAGCACCCAAATAATATCCGGTTGTCCCTAGACGTAAAAACAAGAGAAAAGAACCCAAATTCATAACTATCGTATCAGCAACAATCTGATTCATAACAACGGTGGCAGCTCCTCTCTAACTCTTATCAACAGTGGGAGCTCCTCCCTAATTCATAACAATGGTGGCAGCGGCACTCCTTGTTTACCGGAATTTCAAGTGCTAAAAGTTAAGTGAAACCAATTCTATACTACTAGAAGTGACGGTATCTCAGTGTCAAAAGAACCGAATTCTACATCATTATCCTATCAGGATCTACAAACTACAAAATCATCAATCTAGAAGTAACGTTATCTCAGTGTCAAAAGAACCGAATTCTACACCGTACTCTTCAGGATAATCATCTCAAACTCTACAATCATCGTGACTTAAGTGACAAGAATCTATAAGAAATAATCGAATTGCTACCAAATCCATAAAACTAAATCAACTGAAATTCAGAAACACTGAATCTATGCTTAAACACAAACATATAAATTCATAAATCTACATTGAACAAACAAAGTGCATAAATATTGAGTGAATATAAAATACTGTGTTCTTTTAACTACTTCTACAAAATCATAAGGAAATAACTCAGCAAAAAAAAAAAAAAAAATCGAAATTCCAACGACTCCTCAAAGGCACCTAGCCCCACAAAGATTCATCTGAATCCACCGAGGCCCATAAGAGACACACTTTCCACAACATCAAGACATCTCTATCCATCACGACACCGAGACAGCTCTACACATCAACCTCATCTACAAACTAATTGAGATCCGTATAGAAATGAAATTTATAATAATTCTGATCATCAGCTTGTAAGTAACCTTAATTTTATATTACACAAACAGAAATTACCTAACACAATATCGCCAAAATGTCCGACGACGAATCCCCATCTGGTACACTACCACGAAAATATTGGTCTCTTAAAGATGTACTTGACACAATCCCGTATTTCGATGGTCGAAATGTGAATATAAACAATTTCATCAGAAGCTGTGAAAATGCCAAACCTCTCATTAACCCAACACAGGCCCCAGTTTTAACGCGCATGTTACGAACCAAAGTCTACGGACTCGCAGAATCATATCTCGGGAACAAAGAATATAACACAATCGACGAGATTTTATTAGCTCTAAAACGAGCATTTTTACCAAAGAAGACCATTTTTGAATGGCAAACCGAGTTAAATAATGTCAAACAACAACGCGATCAACGTGTCTTAGATTACGGCACCAAAGTTGAGGATATTCTCTATAACACAATACAAGCTATCAACAATACACACACTAACACCGACACGACTAGCATGATTTCGGCAATCCAAGACAATGTACTAAAATGTTTCGTTAGAGGCTTGATTCCCGATATAGAGTTTAGAGTAGCGGGTACTCACCCGACCACTTTGAACCAAGCAATTGAAATAGCTCTTACAGAAGAACAAGAATTTCTAAATCGCAATGCCTATAACACCCAAAACAGTCATAGCAATCCAAATATTAGCAACCAAAAACCCCAACAAAACAAATCACATCCTCCAAACATACAACCAAACAGACGATTCAATAAACACCCACAAAACCCATCAATCCCTCGAAATCCAAATCAACGACCAGATCCCAATCAAAACCCTACAACTTGCACTTACTGCAACCGCAGAGGTCACACAGAAGACGTCTGTTACACGAAAAATCGCGATACCAAACAAGCCAAATACTGCACACACTGCCAGAGACCGGGCCATACTCTGAATGAATGCCGCTCTGCCAAAAATCAATTACAACAGCCTAATCAATTGCAACAACTTGATCAAATGCAACAACCTACTCAATCAAACACACAATATTCCTCATTATCCTGTAATCATTGTAAACGCCAGGGACATACAATAGAAAACTGTAGAAAACGCGCTTATAATAACGCACAAAGACAACAAACACAGGGTTCTTTAAACTCGAACACTGTCCGCCGGGAGAACGTGCCGACGGACCCAGATCAAACACAACAGCGTTCAACGATACAACAAATCACATCTTCGATACAAAATCAGAATCAATAAATGGACTTTTACCAGTCATCGAAATGGATATACGAGAGTTAGAAACAAAAGCAAAATTCATAATAGACACTGGTGCAGACTTAAATATCGTAAAAATCAGTTGCTTAAAAGAGGAAACTAAACACGACAGAAGTAAAACGCGAAAAATGACAGGAATCACAGATGGATTTACTACTACCTTAGCCGAAACCAAATTGCAAATTAATGACGAAGATTACGAATTCCACATTGTCCACGACGACTTTCCAATAGCTCAAGACGGCATTATCGAAAAACCTTTGTTATCAAAAGAAAAAGCTCTAATTTCCTACAAATCTAATACGCTAACTTTGACAGATACGGTAATTCCCTTTGAACTCCAAAATTCACGTATTACCACTATCATTACAATACCAGGTCGTACTGCTCAAGTAATCCCTATTAAAATTTCAAATTCGGAAATCGATCAAGGCTACGTAGATACAGTTAATCTAGGCCCCAATATTCACTGCGGTAAGGCATTCTTAACAAACAGAAACGGTCAAGCGTCCATATATGCGATAAACTCAAACGAATCAGCTGTTGAAATAAGAGTACCAACAGGAACTCTAGAACCAGTCCTCGAAATCCTCAGTACACTCACCCCTGCAGAACCTACTACAAATCACTCTACGCTCAATCAACTTTCAATAACTCACGGTGACATATGCAGATCTACAGGAGCAATTATTCACTTCATACCGCAAAAATTCCAAATATTAAGAGGAATTTCAGTCAAATTATTAGAAGCTTGCAATTTAAACGAATACGAGCTCATAGCCTACGCGAAAAATAGTATAGTCGGAGATACTATAAAAGATATAATTCCTAAAACCTCAAAAGCATTATACCACTCAATAATTATGGAAACCTATTACAGCGATACAGATGACACAATGATTACGAAAACACTCGAAGCTCTTAAGAATCATCTAATTTCAAAGAACACAAAATCAATCTCAATTCCTGACCCATCCAACGAACTAGGCAAACAAAACTGGAATGAAATCTTACAAATAATAATCTCAACCTTCAATAACACAAACATTCCAATAAAAATATATACTAAATCTCAAGACCAAACTCAAAATACACACCAAACTCTAAAAGTGTTGACAATGAACGACACGATAGAGCCTAATGACACTAGAACCCTCGATAATAATATTAATAATGACTCCGAAAGATTCACAATCCTTAAAAATTTAATGCGTTTGGATCACCTCAACGACGAAGAGAAAGAATCCATACTTACACTCACGACAGAATTCAACCACCTATTTTTTCTGCCAGGCGATAAACTATCACACACATACTTAACGAAACATTCGATTCCAACAACAGATGACATTCCGATTAACGTAAAAACAATACCGATATCCGACTATCCACAAAGACGAGATACAAAAACAAGTTTCAAATTTACTAGACCAAGATATAATCAAACCATCATCCTCACCTTACAATTCCCCCGTCTGGATTGTACCGAAAAAACCTGATGCAGAAGGTAACAAAAATTGGAGAATGGTGATAGATTACAGAAAACTTAACGAAAAGACAATAGGTGACGCATATCCCCTACCAAATATAAACGATATACTCGACCAGTTAGGGAACGCCAAATATTTCTCAACCTTCGACCTCGCTTCAGGGTTTCATCAAATTCCGATGGACCCAATAGACGCGCATAAGACAGCTTTCTCAACTCCACACGGACACTACGAATTTGAAGACATGCCATACGGACTCAAAAACGCCCCAGCGACGTTTCAGCGACTCATGGACCAAGTTTTATCCGGTTTAGAAGGAAACGTTGCATTCGTATACTTAGACGACATCGTCATCTATGCACATTCTATAGAAGAACATGAGACTAAATTCAAAAAACTAGCTAACAGACTACAATCAGCAAATTTAAGCCTACAAATTGGTAAGTGCGAATTCCTTCGAAAGGAAGTAGCCTATTTAGGACATATTATTACAGAAAACGGTGTAAAACCAGACCCAAAGAAAATAACAGCAGTCAAATCATACCCAGTTCCTAAAACAGCCAAACAAATCAAACAATTCATCGGTCTTATCGGTTACTACAGACGATTTATCGAAAACTTTTCAAAAATATCGAGACCACTAACTACTCTACTGAAAAAGAACGTTAAATTCCTCTGGACATCTGAACACCAACTGGCTTTCGAAACGTTACGAGACTTGATATACATATCAAGAGACTCGGTAGAGTCTCGCGCCAAGTACATTAAAAAGAATTTTTAACGCACGGCGCGAGACTCGACCCGAGTCTCTATACCCGTCAAGAGACTCGGTAGAGTCTCGCGCCAAGTACATTAAAAAGAATTTTTAACGCACGGCGCGAGACTCGACCCGAGTCTCTATACCCGCATGAGAGCTCTACAGCCTATACGGCGATTGTATTATCCTTATATTTTCTGACTCGAGTTACACACGAGATACAAATATTTATCTCAGAATATGGCTTCAAATAGCTTTCATTTAAGCCCAATTTTTATGCAATCGGTGGACGGAGAGCTGAGATATAATATTCCGATTTACCGAAATGCTCAATTCGATCAAGAATTTTCGTCCTCTCCGTCTCCATCGTCGTCGTCGTCGCCATCCAGCAGTGTTGCCAGTACCGCTCGGAACGAAGTAGCCACGCCGTGGCGCGCGTATAACCCCGAAGTAGCCTATCAGGCCGGAAATTTTTAAATCAAGAGTCTCGCGCCAAGTACATTAAGAAGAATTTTTAACGCGCGGCGCGGGATTCGGTCGAGTCTCTATACCCGCATGAGAGCTCTACGGCCTGTGTGGCGATTTTACACGGAGAAAAGATTATAGCAAAATTTCCCATGGATTTCCAATACATGAATGAGGAAATTTGTACGTTTCAAACAGCGAGCGTCGTGGATCGAGTTTTAATTAAGTATAACTCGAAAACTATACATCATACAAAAAAATGCGAAGTATAAAAAAGTTTCAGCTTGAAGTAAACTTCAAAGTGATGACGTACAAAAAATATTGGCGGTTCCGTAAAGTTGAAAAAAAAATTATACTACAATTAGTGTTAAAAATTTCTCAATAACCACGTCTTTTGGGGTTAAAAGTTTCAGATAATATTCTTCTATTTAAAGCACTTGAGGCATATAAGGCCCACCTTATTTCAAATTGCTTTACATTATTTTTACCTAAAAATAATTATCCCATGAAGGTGGCAAGTGTTGCTTCTTATAATTTCAAACATACATTTCAATGAATAATATATCTTTATGCCTCGTAATTTTGACTATAATATAAAAAAAATAATGCTTAACAAGGCCTGGGTTGTTTCTCAACGCCTAAGCCTTTTTCATCTTTTCGGAAAACCATGAAACCATTATAAATAACTTTCTAATTATAGATTTAAAGTGTAAGCACTCATCAATTTATACTTATATTAGGTATATCATTTGTACAAGAATGATATTTCCAAACAAGATTGACTTTGAAGAAGGAACAGGCTTTACTATGCGATGCACATAGGCCTTATTATCCGCACTCTTCAATATTGCTAATGTCATAAGAAGTATTGAGGATATAGTTTATACTGGATTGGTGTAACCTGTGAATTTTCATTTTTTATGTTCCCTTTAATAAGTAATACATTCACACTATTGTAAGTCCAGTATTTTTGAGATAGGCTTCATTATACTCTAGGCCTAATTACCCTTCGGTACCTTAGTGTAAGAAGCACGTGCATAAATTTTATTATGGAGCCAGATTTAGCTTAGAAGATATGAATTTTTTACTGAATTTATTTCGAAAAAAAACCAACAACAAAAACTTTGTATCACAAGGACTTCGTATCGATTGATAAAATCTTTGAAAACCGTTAAATAAACAGAACTTCATAATCTGTACTTTCATTCCTTCAATTTCGCAGAGTGCTGAAAAAGTTGTATTTTTGGTTCGAAATGAATTCGGTAAAAAATTCATATCTCCTAGACGAAATCTAGCACCACGATAAAATTTATACCCATTCTTTTTACACTATAAAGGAATATTCTCTGAAATTTTGAGCAATAAAAAACGTATGGTTGTTGAGAAATTTTCAAAACTAATTTTATAATAATTTTCTTTCAACTTTGCGGAACCCCCATATTTTTTGTATGTCATCGCCTAGTCATCACTTCAAACTGAAACTTTTTTATACCTAACATTTTTTGTGAGATGTATAGTTTTCGAGTTATGCTAAATTGAAACACGGATATATTGTCGATTTCCGCATATATCGGATCAGCTGCTAACGTCTGAACGTTTTTTAATAAAAATCCACAAAAATTCATACGTACTCTCATGAAGTGCCACAAACCTTTTTTAAAGCTTGAACCAATTTTCAGAGGGTCAAAATTTATACAATTCATCATGAACAAGACTAAGTACGAATCGAGATGGTACAAAAAGTAATGAAATCCCCCCCCAAAAGCACCTCTGGTGCAAAAACCGTTCGCCAAGTACATTAATGTGATACTTCCCACAAAAATAGTTTGCAGCCATTTGATCTACAAAAGTATTGAAACCAATGGACGTTACCAAGTACAAATAAATTTGCTCCCAATTAATTTCTGAATGTGATCCAGTCTTAGTTTTCGGTAGGAATTTACGATTCGATATATATAATGTGGGTAACACGTAATAAAATGCGACATACGAACTCACAAGAAAAGATCAATTAAAATTAAAATTAGGAAAAAACAAAGAAAAGAAAAAAAAATTTGGAGGTAGTGGTACTTGGCGGGCATTTTTGTAAAAATTAGAAGAAAATATAAATGCCCGCCAAGTACCACTACCTCCAAATTTTTTTTTCTTTTCTTTGTTTTTTCCTAATTTTAATTTTAATTGATCTTTTCTTGTGAGTTCGTATGTCGCATTTTATTACGTGTTACCCACATTATATATATCGAATCGTAAATTCCTACCGAAAACTAAGACTGGATCACATTCAGAAATTAATTGGGAGCAAATTTATTTGTACTTGGTAACGTCCATTGGTTTCAATACTTTTGTAGATTAAATGGCTGCAAACTATTTTTGTGGGAAGTATCACATTAATGTACTTGGCGAACGGTTTTTGCACCAGAGGTGCTTTTGGGGGGGTCTCCTATACTACAATATCCTAAATTTGACCAACCATTTATTTTAACAACTGACGCATCCAAATACGCTATCGGTGCTGTACTCAGCCAAGATAAAATCAGAGAAGACCTACCAATAGCCTATACATCACGCACACTGAACAAAGCAGAGTTGAATCATTCTGTAATCGAAAAAGAATTACTAGCTATTGTATATTCAGTCCATCACTTCAGACCTTACTTGTACGGACATAAATTCACACTTGTTACGGATCACAAACCTCTTGTTTGGGTTAGCAATGTTAAAGACCCAACCTCACGACTACTAAGATGGAGATTCAAACTCGAAGAATATGACTACGACGTCGTATACAAGAAAGGACAAATTAATTTAAACGCAGACGCGTTATCACGTAATCCACCCGTAGATACTGATAAACTATTACCAATCAACGTAAAACGCGACCGAAACACGAGCTCAGATAGTATATCAAACCTTGACGCGAAACGGAGAAAAGCAGCTCACCAATTCCCGACCCACCCACGACAAAGTACAGACGAGTCAACAAATCCTGCTCCTACTAAACGATACAAAAGCGACGTTGAATCCGCTGAAATGGATCTGAATTCAGACATGACAAACTTAGTCACATTTCTATGGATTGCTTACCATCAGAAAGAGATATATCAAATTTTTCAAATAGACCGATGAGAATTGACTCACCAGGCGATACATCTGTAGATAGTCTACCGCTAGCAAAAAGACTAATTCACCCACCAGCCAGACGCACAGTTCATAATTCATCTACAGACGCTTCAATGGACAGTCTCCTAACCACTTTCTCAAAAAATCTATCCTCAGACGACTCAACAGACAGTTTTCCTGTGCCTAAAAAACCGATTAACGTCTCGAAATCTACTAAACCAATAACAATCGATTCGTCCACTGACACCTCAATTGCCGATTTACCATTGTTTAAAAGATATCAACAAAAACGAAACGCTACGTACACAGACATTTCCCCGAATAATTTACCCGTAAATAAAAAATCACGTAAACTCCGACGGAATCCTACATCAACTTCGTTCAAGGAAGATCCGTACCTGAACAAAAATTTAAATAATAATCCACAATATATCGAACGCCAACCGAACATAAGCGCTTCAATTGATAAACCTGATCTTACTTCAAACCAGCGTAGTGATAACTCAGAACCAAATGACACACTTAAAAATAAACCAACATACAGCAAACGCACCAGCACGCAATCTCCAACACATGAATACAAATATAAGCTACGACCAAGAAAGCCTAAATCCCCTTCACAACCGCCTGATTCTTCATCGTCAGACGACAACCATGTCCCTTATTATGAACAAAAATTACCTACTTCCAGTGAATCATGGACTCACAGTTCTAAACATAAGAAATTATATTCAGACGCTGTCAAAGGAAAACAACCACTCACTATACCTAAAACTACCACCCCGAGACAATCCACGTACCCGATGGCCAAATCCATGTATTATTATCCATCCTATAAACAATTCCGAGAAGTCTCAAAACTTTTACCGATCCCAGAAAACCGTTTCATAACTGAGGTAACTCAATATTTATTTACAACAAACGACAACTTGGCACATTGCATCCCAGCCGACTGTCTAATTGGACGAGGTATAGCACAAGAAATGATCGAACGAAATATTATAAGTCGCGACGAGTTAAAATCAAAAAACCCTCAAGTAGGTGACATTATAGTAACACCATACAATGACATCAAAGTTTATAACTTAATAACTAAACCTGAATTTTTTGACAAACCTACGAACGAAACTATGTACAACATCCTATGTAAACTCAGACGAAAGTTAGAAACAGACAACGTACAGTCAATATCGATTCCAAAAATCGGTTGTGGACTAGATAAACTGAATTGGAAGACCGTGCGATCAATGATATACTTTGTTTTTCAAAATTCCTGCATAAGAATGACTATTTGCGACTCTGAACCAAGTCAAAATATTGTACCCTGTTCAGGAAATAATGTTGCTAATTCAAACTCAAATAATGAAAATCGTATACGAACCGAACATATCGTCGTACCTAAAAGTTTACACCATTACCACATAGAAACAGACAGAATCAGTACCTCGAATAATATTCTTCCATCAAACGACAACCGACTCTTACACGATATCGAAGAAAATAGTACAAATAATATGCAACAAGTTCAACCTCAAAATCCGATTCCACACTTCAGCCATACAGATCCAACCCCACTAGCACCTAATATCAAATAGACAAACGATGATATTCTTATGAGAAAAGATAATTACGTGCACTGTATGTCAGCAGATTGTATTTTCACAAAAGGAGTTGGTAAACATTTAATCGATATCGGCAGTTTAGATACAAATTTCCTAAGATCCCAAAGTCCTGAAATGAATAGTGTGATCATTACACCAATTGATAAAAAATTCATCTTTAGTCTTGTAACACAAGAGAACCATTATGAAAAATCAACAGTTAATGGGATCCATAACACATTAATTATCCTCCGTGACATACTGCAGGCTAAAAACATAAAATCTTTCTCAATTTCCAAAATCGGTAGCGGATTTGATAAACTAAATTGGTTCGCGATTAAAAACACTCTCAGAAAAGTCTTTAATTATACAAATATAACAGTAAACATCTGTCTAAACGAAATCAATGTCCCCAATCCTGAGCTACGTGAGGAAATAATTCGTGAAAACCACGAATCCGTCATAGCTGGTCACAAAGGAATAACAAAACCTTTCAAAAGAATCCGAGCATTATATTATTGGCCGAACATGAAAGACGATATCGGAAAATTTATAAAATCATGCGAGAGCTGTCAACGACGAAAACTTGTCAGAAATAAAATTAAACTTCCGATGGTAATAACGGATACACCAACAACCGCGTTCGAGAAAATTTCGTTAGATATAGTCAGACCTTTACCTACCTCGAATTCACAAAATAAATATTTACTAACAATTCTCGTATAATACGTCAGTACACGAAAGCACTGGCTACGCACCTCACGAATTAATATTCGGTACAATAGCGCGACAATTGTCAAGCATATGCGTCAACAAAAATCTTTCGAATAAATACGAAGATTACTTGCACGAAATAATTACTCGTCTCAAAGAAACTCGTCAAGACGCAATGAAAAATCTTAACAATGCGAAATTAAAATCAAAATTGATATACGATAAACACATAAATGTACACACTTTCGAGCCAGGTCAATACGTCTACCTAATCAATGAAACGAAAAAGAAATTAGATGACCACTACAAAGGACCATACAAAATAATTCGTATAATTAATAACAATAACGCGGAACTCCAAATAAACGATAATAAAACTAAAATAGTTCATATAAATAAAATAACATTAGCCATAGAATAACAATACACAAAACACTACCACACATAACACACGCCAAACAAGGAAATGAAATGACAGAACATAAAAATCTACAGACAACAACAATCGCGTGGAAAACATATTATATTACATTTCTTCCGTATTTGGATCACTATCACTTATGTATTTAATGAACAAATTTTCCTTAGTAAGTAAAATGTTCAACTTGTTCACAACTATCAGAAGTATCTGCCAACGAAATGAACCTAACAATGAAATGGTCGAATATCAAGGAAATCAGACTTTTATCGAACCACCCAATTCATCAGAACATGCCACATCATCATGCGAACGAACATTAAACCCACAAACACCACACACACATATAATTATTCAACAAGCAAGTCCGCCAGCGATCATTACTACTCACACAACATCGAACCCAATAAATACTGAAACACCTCCGCCGTCTCAATCATCTTTCTACGCCCAATAAGAACATGTACCACTATGATGAAATCAGAAATAGTTACCTATATTATACAATATCTGTAATAACAGGGATACTATCCATGTCATTATTATTAAATAATTACACATATAACCTGCCAATGTAATATTCAAATATCATATACTAACTCAGCATAAGACATTTATAACTAACCGATCTTATTGCCAATAAGCCATCTTAAGTGTAATATGATTTTGGAATCAAAATCATATCTCCTATACCTAGCTTATATTTACTAACGTAAATATAAGACGTTTATAATTATTATCTCATATACCTAGCTTATATTTACTAACGTAAACATAAGACCTTTATAACTAATACACATATTGCATTTAAATCCATAGATTTGAACACAAACAAAAAAAAAAAAATTTTCTCCTGCTTCACAGGAGCAATATTTTTTTTTCCCCCGGGGATGGGCGTGTTACGTGCTCGTGTACTCACACCCCTATATTTCACATTATATTACCTACGATATCAACTGAAGACATAACATCCTGCAGCTGCATCCTATCTCTCAACCTCTAATCAGAAGAAGCCTCAATCTCAATCCGAAGAACCTCATCCCTACTTACTTACCTTTAAAACTGCTACCTTGCATAAACGCGCTCACGCCCGAGAGACAATGAGACAATAGAAACACTTGCCCACAAACTCTCAACTCAATCACTTCATTACACATCAGGCCATTATAATAAACTACACACTCAATCTTGCACTGAACTCATACAGAATATTGTATTAGATAATAAGTCTATATAATAAACTCACTCTCAGTATTATCAACTATACATAAAGTTTCATCCACATCATTCATCCAAGCACCCAAATAATATCCGGTTGTCCCTAGACGTAAAAACAAGAGAAAAGAACCCAAATTCATAACTATCGTATCAGCAACAATCTGATTCATAACAACGGTGGCAGCTCCTCTCTAACTCTTATCAACAGTGGGAGCTCCTCCCTAATTCATAACACTAGTAAATATAACATTTTTAATAAACCCTGATACACAGGGTACAATAAATAAAATTTACTTTTTTTATAAAATTTTGATAAAAGATTTTTAAAAATTCTTTCACGATACTAATCATCTTTAAGTTAAAGAATTATATATTTTCGAATACAAAAACAAAATACAATCATTTATTTTCAAATTAAGTTGATTAAACAAAACTGATAATTTTATTGTAAATAAAATATTTAATCAATTAAAATTTGAATCCTTTCTAGAAACACGTTCCAGTATATCTACTTTGTTACGACTTATCTCATCTTGAAACGAGAGTGACGGGCAATATGTACACTTGACGAGATTGATTATGACCGGTGTGAAGTTGCCAACACAGTCTCTTGTCTCTTTCCTTGTCTATGTAACCACGATGGATAGAATGAGACAAGAGACTGTGGTGGCAACTTCACACCGGTCATAATCAAACACGCTATGTGTACATACATACATACATATTTGATTCTTAATTCATAATAATATAATATTTATCGAAGTGGCTATTCGTCCGACAACCGGACGAATAAGCTCAAAATTATTCGTCCGACAATTTTGGAAAATCGGTTGAAATATTCCCAATAATTCAACTCTACAAATGTCGATATCAGAGTGGCGGCGTTCATACATAGGTATGTGCGACGATGTGCGCGGCGAGAGTGTAACTTTTTTAGGAGCAGCTGAGCGACTAGCGAATTTTCAACGGACGCGTTTGTACGGCGACTGTTTCAACGACCGTGACTCGTCTTAGGCTACCATCGGGACATCGAGGTAAGTAATTTATGGATTTATATTTTGTAGTCGAGAACTTACCGACCGCAGATGAAACCAGATGCAGCGTTTGGATTTTTTTTCATCAAAGTACGGTTGTTTTAATAAATATGCTCACCTATTTGAAACTCGGAATGAAATATTTTCTCATCAGTGATAATAGTATGCATATACATTCATTGTTACTGAAACTTCAAAGCCCGCTGTATGCGTGGAATTGTCTCCTCAGTTCGTTGAACACATCAAGCAATTTACGAAATTGATAATATACTTGCTACGAATACATAATTTTTCTCTTCCTGAGGTATCCAATGGGTACTCTGCACATAATAGGTGCAGAGATTAAAACTTCCGGTTAAAATGAGAGCGCTGGGTATTTTTTTATATATATATACAGGGTGTTCATATGTATACATGGAGATGCATGTGTTTTATATAATATACCTATATGAAATGGTTAGTAACAGAAAATAGAATATCACAATTGTCAGTCAGTCAACTTAGAAGGTGGCTGTGGCTCTTGAAGGGTTAGAATTGGTTAGGCTACCCCACTGATCCACACACACACACACGTGCTACAACTTAGAAGGTGGTTGTGGCTCTTGAAGGATTCGAATTGGTTAGGCTACCCCACTGATCCACACACACACACACACACACACACGTGCTACAACTTAGAAGGTGGCTGTGGCTCTGGAAGGGTTAGCATTGGTTAGGCTACCCCACTGATCCACACACACACGTGCTACAACTTAGAAGGTGGCTGTGGCTCTCGAAGCGTTAGAATGGGTTGGAATAAAACATCCTAAATTAATTCATCGTCGCCATCGCGCCGAAACCGCTCACGCCGAAACGACCCACGCCGAAGCGGCCCGCGCCGAAACGTCACGGCGCCAAAAGGACTCGTGCCGAAACGGCTCGCGCTGAAACGTCCCGGCGCCGAAAGGACTCGCGCCAAAACGGTCGCGCCGAAACCTATTGTACCCCCTATTCTAGCCTTTGGGGGTGTCATGGACTCGGCAGACGGCTCTGCACTGAATAATATATCTTCGAATCGGTTATCGATCATTTTTCGCTGTTGATTACTTGAGATTATGTTTAAATGTTATATTAACTCTATTAGTTTGGGGTACATTATAGTAGTGTCTGCATATACATATGTACAGCATATCAAATTAATACACTTTATTTTAATTCCTACATTTATAATCTTGACCATGTTCCGAAGATAGTACTGTTCTTATACGGAAACTTGGCATACCTGACGAAAGATTCATTAGAGTAAGTCAAATAAAGTCAACTTCAGTAATAATTGTGATATCGGCTTCCCCGTTATTATTCTATTACGCTTTCAGAGTAGGCTGTTTACGCATCCGATCTTATACGGCATCTATACGTTTTCCGCGCACGCCAAAAATGTTTTTAGTCCTAGCCGGGAGATTTGAACCGAGGACGGTCATCGCTATCCGCATTACTAGTCGCACGCCCTAATTACTACTACGCCAGATTACGGATTGGCGAATTGTGCAACATTTTCATACAGGTCCTCTTGAGCATTTCATACCTGTCTCGATGATATTCGTTGCGATGCAATTATATTGTATGAACACGAATACCTCGGACCATGAATGATAATACGTGTTCAGACGGTCCCACTTGATTTATAGTCATTATTATTCTAATCTCAATTTTTTTATTGGTTGGACTTCAATATCGAATTTTAAAAAAAACTTTGATAAAAAAGAACCCAAACGCTGCATCTGGTTTCATCTGCGGTCGGTAAGTTCTCGACTACAAAATATAAATCCATAAATTACTTACCTCGATGTCCCGATGATAGTCTAAGACGAATCACGGTCGTTGAAACAGTCGCCGTACAAACGCAGCCGTTGAAAATTCGCTAGTCGCTCAGCTGCTCCTAAAAAAGTTACACTCTCGCCGCGCACATCGTCGCACATACCTATGTATGAACGCCGCCACTCTGATATCGACATTTGTAGAGTTGAATTATTGGGAATATTTCAACCGATTTTCCAAAATTGTCGGACGAATAATTTTGAGCTTATTCGTCCGGTTGTCGGACGAATAGCTGCGTCGAATATTTATTATTACTATTAAGTCTAATTTAAATTGAAAATTCAATTTTGATATCAGAGAGTAAATCAAATAAAGTGTGATAATTATGTCAATGTTTTACAAACTTACGCGTCATTTTTCATTTCATTTGAAAGTGAAGTATTTCACAGAGAGCTGGTGAGAGGTGCAGATATCATTAGTCGTCATAACAAACGAATTACCGTAAAAAACCCGAGACGAAAACGTGCGTTGATTCAAAAGAGTATTGTCTTTCAACGGAATTCGAAACAGATTAAAAATCATAATTACATACGTGAAATAGAGTTTAAACGGAGCTTAGTTTGCGGACTAGCTTCTTCGACTGAATCTCGACGAACACTGTCGTGGATACTCAAGACTCTCTTTCCACGGCGAGCGGCCAACGGTCCGCAGTTGTGACTCTCGTTGGAGTGGGGATACAGCGTCTTGATGGGGATGAGGCGTCTTGATAGGTCCAACAAGAATTCCCTTTGTCCGAAAAAACTCGGTGTCGCGGAGTAGGGGAGAGCGTCTAGTTGATTTCATTACATGCTAAGAGTATCATTCTTTACATTACTTGGACTATAAATAACGATCTGATGAAATAAAATTAGAATTGAAAATGATTCGGCATCGATGTAGGTATAAAGATAAATGATGTACACTTGACTTTAGGAGTAGGAGTAAAGTTTGGGTGGAAATGAAGATGATTTGTGATAGGTCTTATTTGAAATTAACGGAGGGATAACGCCAATGACACAGTTAATAAATTCTACAAGTTAACGTCAGTTTTGGAAAAACAAAGAACATTTTGTATCGGCAATCCAACACATCGATACAATTGAAAATAGAAAAGAAAAAAAAAAAATTAGTAAACTTGATTTACGAGGCAGAATTATTTATAGGCTAGCGTTAGACCTTGCGTGGCTCGTGGTTCCTGGTATTGTGGCATAATTATAATGCCTTCAACTGAAGCAATTTAAAAATAAACAAAAATATACTGTTCGAAGTATGAAGTGTACTACTATACGCGACATAATCTCAAATATAATACTAGGAAAGATACAAAAAATTTAATAATGCTTAAGACAGAAAATAATCATGGTCAAGATATTATAAAAAATCTATAGTAAATAATCACGCGATGAGATTGAATTAATATTAACTTAACTTTAACAAGAAAGTTTGGTGCAAGAATCACATTGAATCATTTCGTTGTGTCATGTAAATTCGACTAAAGTAATTCTGAAAATCATGAGGGTTCAATAATTTAAATTAAACACGAAAAGCAACAAATCATTCTAATATAATGAATATGGGGAATTCTCCGTCAGAACGTACGGGAATAATAATTCAAAATTTTGATTTCATCGAAATTTCAATGGATGGTTACATCTAATGAGAGGAGCTTTCATGATTTTTTTCGATTTTTTTCGTTCATCTGTTCTTGAGATATGACTTTTAAAATTTTTTTTTTTTCGAAAATTCATAACTTCTTGAAAAATTGACCAAATCAGGTGTTTTTTTTTTGGAAAATTTTTGTTCTTAACTATACTTTGAGAAAAAAAAAATACAAAAAACGTGATTTTTGTCAATTGCGGTATGATTTTTCCATTCATAGCTCAAACTTCACGATTTCGAGAGGTTGGACACTTTTTTTTTTTCGAAAAAATTCTCATAAAAAACATTGTTTTTTCTACGAATTATGCCGTCGGATTTATCGTGGGGTCACATCTCATTCTATTTTTTTATTTCTGATTCCAAATCTTTTTGCGTAAATTTAATTGCTCTAAATTTCTAAAAAGATTCAAAATAGCAATTCCGTTGATTCTGGAAGCCTATGGCTTCACTTTGAAGATAAAAATATGAAATTATTGGATTTATGTAGTCATCAATTACGATATCGGGACCAATAATTTCATATTTCTATATTCAAAGCGAAGCCATAGGCTTCCAGAATCAACGGAATTGCTATTTTGAATCTTTGTAGAAATTTAGAACGATTAAATTTACGCCAAAAGATTTTGACTCAGAAATAAAAAAATAGAATGAGATGTGACCCCACGATAAATCCGACGGCATAATTTGTAGAAAAAACAATGTTTTTTATGAGAGGTTGAAAAAAAAAAAAAAAAAGTGTCCAACCTCTCGAAATCGTGAAGTTTGAGCTATGAATGAAAAAATCATACCGCAAATGACACAAATCACGTTTTTTGTATTTTTTTTTTCTGGAAGTATAGTTAAAAACAAAAATTTCCCCCCAAAAAAACAGCTCATTTGGTCAATTTTTCAAGAAGTTATGAATTTTCGGAAAAAAAAAATTCAAAAATTCATATCTCAAGAACAGATGAACGGAAAAAATCGAAAAAAATTATAAAAGCTCCTCTCATTAGGTGTAATCACCCATAAAAATTTTGATGAAATCAAAATTTCGAATTATTATTCCCGTACGTTCTGACGGAGAATTCCCCATATATATTGAACCGTAACCAGGAAGTGAAATATCTGAAACTGACGCTTGATTTCGAATCTAATGCGTCTACGTATTTTTGGCTGGCTACGAGGTCGCTCACTAATGTAATATTCAACGAACGATATAAAAGGGAACGGTAATAGTGATCACTTATGTCATCGACCAAGCAATCTTTTTATTTTATTAAGGGTCTGACCACCCTGAATGCACGGAGAATAGGCTTATTCTAAAAAAAATTGTAAACTCGATAGTAGGCAACGGAACTTGTTATTTTTAGACACAGGATAGTTCATGGCTGATTGAATATCTTTCACAAATTTTGTTAAGAAATATTCAAAAATGCAGCGCTGCAGTTGTTGCCGTGAAGGTCCGCCGCCGACACGCACGTAGCTGGCTGTAGATGAATCTCTGGAACGACCGGTTCAATTGACTCGAAATGTGGACACAATACTCTTATACATTATCTAAAACATAGCATACGATTTTTCCGCTAGGTTGATGAATTAATTTCTTATCAATTAAAGATTTTCATGAAAAATTCCCTTTTTTTTTATTCTGCTCACAAATATTTACCAATAATAAGGAAAAAAAATCCATATGCTCCGCTTTAGTCATACTCTTCAAGAATAAGGTGATTGTTATTTTTTTCCGTTGAGCTGTTCCAGAGATTCACGGCAACAACTGCAGAGCCGCCATTCTCAAATATTTTTCAACGAAATTTGTGAGGGATGTTTATTAGGCCATGACCAACTTGTGTCCAAAAATTAATAAATTCCATTGCGTACTATTGAGTTTACAATCTTTTTAGGATAAGCCTATTCTCCGTGCCTTCAGAGTGGTCTGAACCATTAAACTAGTGGAGAGAACTTGGATGAGTGAAGGTTGGGGCGACTTCAAGAATTAGCCGAATAGATAATTTCATCGAATGTCAGATTAGAAGCTGAGGAGGAAATTCCGAGTTAGCCAGTTCTGGAACAGATTAGAAGGACGTTTATACCAGCGAAGAAAAAGAAAAAGACACGTGTAAAGGCTTAGATTTTAGAAAAGAAATTGTTTGCAGAAAAGAGATCGTTATTTTGGCAATGATTATTAGTTTGAAGAATAGAGAAAAGTTAGCTCTCTTAAAATATTTGAACCGAGAGAACGTTCAGTGTAAAGTTCAAATATAACAATAATTTGCACTAGTCCAATCCCCAAGGGTTTCAAACGTCGTTAAAATCTATTTCTTAGATTAACAATGGACATGAATTGAATTGATCACTCGGCATAGGACTCGGGGACAATTTTCAAAACCTAAACCTTTCAGAGAAACTCGTCGGCAACGACTTCCCTCAATTTAAAGAATTAGTGGAGGCAACCAGAGATAATTGACATACCGATCAAAATCATTCAATCTTATGAATCAGAACTCGAAACGTTAATGAAGAGATTTCATAATCCGAAGGGAGCATATGCAATGATTTTCTATCTAAATATTTCAAAACAAGTTCAGAAAAAGAAGATTCGTTGCTGCTTTCGAGAATTACACTGGACAGATCTGGTCCTCTGGCATGCAATTATTTAAAAAAAGTATAATTCAAACAAAACCTTCGGCCATTTAAAAATACACATAAGTAAAAAATAGAAAAACTTGCATCTCCAACCCCGAATCAAGGAAAACCCCGTGCACTGTACAGCTTATGAAAACAAACTATAGCGAATACGTCGCACTCTTCATTCAATATGAGATTTTCGTCGATAGACGGTCGTTGCAACACATATTCAAATGTACTTGGATCTTTAATGTAAGAAGCTACCTGCAGTTTGCATTCTCGCAAATCGTACATTATCACCTTTTTTAGAATAAGTAAAATTCATTGTCTCGCACTAAAATTTACAAGTAGCAGTTAACGCTAAGTAAGCAATTAACTTAAACTCAAAATTTCCGCTAATCCGTGACCATTGTGGTAACACACGCCCGTCCTAGGTGTGCCGACGATTAGGCACAGGACGGAATTTCCCGGTTTTTACTATAGATCCTCCAGATTTTCGCATAGCATGTTGCAGAGGTTCGTTTCTACATAAAATTAATTCCGGATTGCCCAGTTCTACAGAACGAATCTCAGGATCGTTTCTACAGATCCCGGTTCAAAATAGTGCTTTAGGTTCGTTTCTACAGAATTCGTTTCTACAGATTCGGTCGTACAGGTTCGTTTCTACAGAATTCGTTTCTACAGAAGAATTATAGGCCGTAGATACGATTCTACAGCGTTCGTACGCGGAGGTTCGTTTCTACAGAGTTCGTACGCGGAGGTTCGTTTCTACAGAGTTCGTACGCGGCGGTTCGTTTCTACAGAGTTCGTACGTGGAGGTTCGTTTCTACAGAGTTCGTACGCGGAGGTTCGTTTCTACAGAGTTCGCAGGAGGAGGTTCGTTTCTACAGAGTTCGTACGCGGAGGTTCGTTTCTCCAGAGTTCGTACGCGGCGGTTCGTTTCTACAGAGTTCGTACTCAGAGTTTCGTTTCTACAGAAAAATCATTCTACATCGCCAGGTTCTACAAAATAAGTCTGACAACGAGATCATCTATTATACAGAGTGCTGTGTGAACTATAGGCAGAGCTGGACAGTCTCCATCGAAAATTCAATTCAATTACTGATGATTTTCTGAGTTAGTTCAAATGAGTAATTAAACGAAATCGTATTTTTTAAATTATTCACACGAAACCGGACATTCGTTGTCCACTGCCTTTTCGATTCGGTTGTAATTTGGTGAGATTGGAGGCAAGATCGTATTTTTTCTGCGAATTATAAAAATTCTATCTTCTACGAGATACATACGGGGTCGAAATTCGTAAAAACTTTTTTCGAGACCACGATAACGCCAATGATACTTATCATGTCTTGAAACGCGATTTAACTGTTCATTGTCCTTACATATATTCATTGTGTAAGGGTCGGTGAAACAATTCGATAATTCAACTGAAGGAATCGGTTTTATTTGAACAGCATTTATGTTATTATACTTTTGATGAGATTTTGAAATAAAAATCACATACTTTCTCACATATTTCAGTTCTTTGATTCTTTCCGAGCTTACAGCTCAAAGTAACAAAATCAATTTTAATTTTGGAGAATGATGTAGAGACCATTGTATTAGAAAAAAAACAATTGTATACTGTTTTCAATCCTATCCCTAGAAGGAAATTTTGGTTCGCATGAGCAGACTTTACTAGGAACCAGCAGGAATTAGCCAAAAAGCTCATATAGCTTCTTTTCATGAGGCACGATTGCACAGTGCTATAAGTTCGTTCGAAGCCAATAGACTATAATATTTCAAGGTCCGCTATATTTTCGAAATTAACGGAGTTAGCGATTGCAGTTTCCAAACCGAAAGTCTGATCGGGAAAACACGATCACTTTCACATCTGCGAGGTGGAAACAGTATTCTGTGCAAATTTTATGAGAATCGGTTCGGCGGTTTGACTGTAACCTTGTTTATCAGAAATCGGGGACCACATACATCTACTCTTGAAAATGCTCGAAAACGACTTTCCAGATGCCAAAACGTGCTCCCTATATGGTTTGAGACGTTTTTCGCGATGGCGAATGTATGAGGCACTCCATTTTTCAACGATCATACCTAGAAAAGGAAATGAATTCTCTTGCGAACATATAGAATCATCTCTGAAAACTAAATTGAAAAGTGAAAAGAAAAAAGACAAATTAATAGTAATGGGGTTTGTATTTATAGTAGGCTGAAATTCATATGAATATACACACCGTGAGACGACTTCAACCGTTTCTTGATTTTATGAGGATTTTTGACTGAGTCAAAGTTCGGTAGCGGACATCCGTATAGCGGCCAAGTTGTTTAACGAAGTGAATATTGTCAATTGATGAGTTGGATTCAAGATTTGACCATGAAACAATTTGGATGCACCCAGGTAAGTGAACGTTAATTATTCTATGTATAGAACACTATTGTGAAAATTTAATGAGTACATGAGTTAAAATTCACAACCCCTGCTTTGAAAGAAAGCAAGCACTTTATGGAGACAAACCTTGGGAAGTATCTCTGCGAAGCGTTCGTGTTTATTAATCTTCCACGAAAATCGAACAATTTGTATGAACGGGGTCCCGTCCCCTGACTTTCGAAGAGTGATTCTCGAACTACATAGAAAGTTTTAGTTTATGCATTGCGCAAAGCGCAGATCGTAACCGCAAGATCTTGAAAATCCTACAACATTATTCTCATTTATTTATATTGATTCTGCAACGTCGATCACATAGGTAGAACTTCTGAGTTAATGGTGCCTTGTTAAATAGAATATGTCACAGTAGTCCTTAGTACCAATAATTTGCGGTAATTAGGCGATTATACACATCTCCGTGTGCGTTCGATTTTGCTTCGTACTTCCGATTTGCGAGAATTACAAAGGCGTAGACGATTCTTCTATTATTTTCATATATTGTGACGTGACCCTTATTTAGGCCTCGGGTCCAGACCGGATAGCTAGGCCTCGAGACCGAGTCAGTCGACAATAACTGGCAGAAGATCGAAAAGAAAATAATTAAATTGAATTTTTAGGCGCCAGACGAACTATCTTCGTCACGAGATAATAACCAAGTTAAATAACAAAAGAAAACGTACTGAAAGAATGAGCGGCGACTAGCTGCAGTACCGCGGAGAGGGGTCGGGATTATGTGAGGGACTAGCGTACACAATAACGACTCGTGCCAGGTAACTTTTAACAAAATAAGAAAAATTTATTACATAAAAAAAACTAGGTTTCACAACGTGATGCTAATAACAAAAGAGAAAAAAAAAATAATTATAATATCGCCGCAGCGATCATGCACCTCGGGGTGTCACCCCTCGGGTTTAAAACAACAGTTTATCGAGCTTTACAATAATTAATCGTAGACAAGATCAGGCTTCCACGTAGGAGAGCTATAACAGAGAAAGATATCGCTTAGCTCGATACAACAATGCCTCGCAGCAGACTAAAACTGATTTTCAAAATTACTTAACATTAACTTACACTAACTCTGACTACGTAGGCGAAACCAATATTCTAAAATACGAGAAATGTTTAATTCTGATGTAACGCTCTGAATCTCCTCGTGGGAGAGAGAGAGAGCGCGACAGTGACGGACTAAGGCTGTCTCACTCACACTCGTGTGTGCAGCGTACGTGCTCTAATAAGAGCTCTAACGTGACCGAAACTCGAAAAATTTACTCAAAAAAAAATAAAAACTCAAAAACTCAACTCGAAACTCTATTATGCTTTAGGACACTGGTGGCGGCCTACCGGCTCGGAGATCGGTTTAATTTAATCCAAAATTCTACTAAGCCTCGTGGCTCGCACCAAGGCAAGATGGCAGATGGCCGTTTGCCGGATTCAAAATTTTACGGATCAAATTGGCTAACGCTTACCGTTGTCCAGCCAAACTCTCGGTCAGTTTTCCTCGCAGGGAAAAACCTCTGTGACCATCCAGGCACTCCAACAGCCACGGTAACGACCGCAGGCACTCACACTCACTCAAAAAGTCCCTCTAAGGGAATCTACAAAATCGCCTCGTGGCTACGACAAACTCTAACAAAATTCGCAACAAGCTCGAAGCTCTGCGATCTACCTGCGAAGCAGGCCTACGGCAGAGTCATTAGACCACATGACGCCGGTCGTGCGCACACCCTTCTTACGCAGTCGAATATTGATTTTGCGATCGACCGCTGGATCTCTACATGGCGGCGTGCCACGCGCGTAAACTCAAATTTGGCCAGGACGTAGGAAGCCCTCGTTGTATGACCACGGTTCGCAGGCTCTTGGGGGTGGCGGGAATCTCTTCCACCACCTGTATCCCTCGTAGCTGAGTGCCCTCGGCACTCCCCCGTGTCTTCGTGTGTATGAGAAGGTGCTTCCTTAGCTGCGTCGACTCGTATAGGAGTTATCGGTGAACTCTCGAAATCGGGTGCCGATGCCTTCGTCAAGTGAACGTCCCTTCACGTGAGTCTCCGTCATATTTTTGGCCGTGTCTCCCACATAATAGAGAAAAGGTTAAAAAAAAAACAAAAGAATAAGAACTAAATTCGACAGTCTTAAGTCGGTCACGGTCGCCTCTCGGAGTAAAATCTAGCCTCGGGGCTGCCCTAACTCATTCATACAGTTTTCAGGCACTCGATGCACCCTTACTTAAGGTCGTCTAAGGGAGTTCGGGTATATTGTAACATGCAATGTGACAATATTAATACATATTAGGGTGAATCGAAAATTCTGAAAACTGTTGGCTACCCGCAAAAATCAAAGATATCGCTGAAATAAAGATCTCTGTGCAACAATTCGATTTTTTGACAGTATACAGGGGGCGCGCGGGACGTTTCAAAATGCCATTTTTAGCATTAAATTCGCTTTATCACTGATAAACGGAAACAGATGATTCAAAAAATTCTAATTTTTTTTATATAAGGTGCCCAGATATGTACTCTCTCAAACCCATATTCACGGAACATTACCAAATCATTCATAGCTTCGGAAAAAATCTCCGAAAATAAATATTTTCACTATTTTTCAATTAATTATCATTAAATATTGATAATTTTTCTTCTAAAACGTTTTTCAATTTTTTTCATCTTTTTTTTCTTGTAAAACTCGGTATCAGTATTGCTTACAACGCGAAAATTGCTAAAAAATTACTGAAAATTTCCAAAATGAAGATTTATTTTTTAACAATTTTCGCATTATAAGCAATACTAATACCGAGTTTTACCAGAAAAAAAAGATTGAACAAATTGAAAAACGTTTTAGAAGAAAAATTATCAATATTTAATGATAAGTAATTACAAAATAGTGAAAATATTGATTTTCGGAGATTTTTTCCGAAGCTATGAACCATTTGGTAATGTTCCGTGAATATGGGTTTGAAAGAGTACATATCTGGGCACCTTATATAAAAAAATCAGAATTTTTTCAATGATCTGTTTCCGTTTATCAGTGATAAGGTGAATTTAACGCTAAAATGGCATTTTTAAACGTCCCGCGCGCCAAAAAATCGAATTGTTGCACGGAGACCTTTATTTCAGCGATATCTTTGATTTTCGCGGGTAGCCAACAGTTTTCAGAATTTTCGATTCACCCTAATCATATATACAGTTTATGAGAGTTTTTTTTACGGAAGAGAGTTATTCAGAAACTCTCAGTTATTCAGATCCACTGCGTCTGGTAATGAAATCAAAAGTACCAATGTGACAAAGAAATTAAAATTATTGTGGAATTCATATCCGCTGAGTTACGAAAATAAACAGTGAAAACGAACAAAAAGTGTCACGTAGACTTTTAATGCCTTCCCCGGGAAAACTATTCAACATAGCGAATCATTGCAAATTGAAACGCGTGCGAAAATATGATATTTTTTATGGCATTCGCCGCGCCTCATGAGTCATTCACAATTTTCTTACAGTATGACAGTATTGAATCGTAAAGCTGTAAAAAAAACCATAGCCTATACTGACCCCAAAAAGTAACTTGTCTCTGATAGAATCTAATATTTTTTTCAAAAATATCACTTTAGACAGACGTGTGAAAATGTTATTTTATCTTTCCTGAATGTAACGTATCTCATAAATTAAGTGCCGGACGATGATCAGCTTTGGTGTCATTATTTATCATGCTATTCCTCCAAAATTTAATTGCTTCAGTTTTTATTGTTATAGACTTCACGGTTGTGCCGTCAAAAGATCTCTAACCATAGACTGCGGTTGATCACCCAAACAATCTACGCGGGGGGTAACCACCACGCGAAGCTTACGAATTCAAACGACTGCGGAAGTTTTCAATACTTAAGGGGGGACGTCGGTGAATTTTTGATGAAAATGATTTCTTCGTTTATTTAAATCACTAAAAAAAAATCTAATTAAAAATTGTCTCCAGCAAGATTCCGATTATGGTAATATGTGTACTGGAAATTTTTTTTTTTTTTGTGTACCGCTGCCGAAAATTCCGTCCGCATACACTCTTATTGCAGATTGACATTTTTTGTCAGAACACGTTCTACCATAGCCCCTACATACCCTAGAAGTATGGCCAAAGTTAACATAAACACCCTGTATCTATATATAGGGCATTCCACGTCAACTCTTGTACAGCTTCTTAATTTTGAAACCCGAGGGCACCACCTCCTGAGCAACCATTAATTTGAATTCGATGCTGTACCTTCTTGTCTGAAAAGTCTTAATATTTTATCTATCCAATACTCCCACTTATTAAGATTCATTCAGCACGCTTATTCTATCTCTCAGGTATTCATACTGATGTTTTGACAGAGGTTTTGTAAAAATATCAGCGAGCTGCTGTTTTGACTCTATGTATCTTACATTTATTTCACCTCGCTCGCACACTTCGCGTACAAAATGGTAACAAACATCGATATGTTTCGTATTCTTAGGATATTCTGGATTGTTCGATAGTTTAATTGCCGACTGATTGTCTACAGACATTAGTATCGCATCACATTTACACCCTAATTCACACATGATCCGGCGTAACCATATTGCCTCTTTGGTACCATTTGCGAGCGCAATATATTCCGCCTCCGTGGTTGAGAGTGCGACTACGCGTTGTCGCTGACTAGACCAGCTTATTGCTCCTCCATTTAGCAAAAATACGAAACCACTCGTAGATTTTCGCGTATCGATGTCTCCGGCATAGTCCGCGTCCGTGAATCCGCGTAGTTCGGGATTGCTCCCACTTTTTCCGTAAACAATTCCATGATCAGACGTCCCCTTCAAATACCGGAGTATTTTCTTCACTGCTTGCCAATGCTCACCGCCATAGTTATTGAGAAATTGGCTCGCTTGGTTAACCGCGTATTCGATATCGGGTCGACTAACTCTAGCAGCGAAAAGCAGGGAACCAATCGCTTCACGATACGGCACCCCGCATACTTTTTCCTCTTCAGCTTTGTTTTTCGGGCTCAGCTGTTGACTCAGGTGATGGCCAAGTTCCGCAGGAACACTGGACGGGTTAGCTTCCTCCATCCGAAATTTCTTGAGAATCTTTCTAATGTATGCCTTTTGACCAATTTTTATCGTACGATTCCCTCGGTCACGTTCTATCTCGAGACCAATAAACTGTTTGGCATCGTTGATTGTGATTTGGAATTGATGACGCAAGTTCTTCAACACTTCTTCTATCGTTGCCTTTGATTTTGACATGAGCAAACCATCATCCACGTAAAGTGCTAAAAACACGATTGTTCCAGTTACTTTACCAGCGAAAATACAGTGGTCACTTTCCGTCGCATGAAAATCGAAACGATTCAAGAATTCAACGAATTTTGAATTCCAGCAACGTGGGGACTGCTTTAGTCCATACAAACTTTTGCGTAGTCTGCACACCGCGTTGGGCTGCTCGGCGTCTTCGAATCCGCGTGGCTGCTCCATGAAGATTGTTTCTTTCAATTCTCCGTAAAGAAACGCCGTCTTGACGTCGAATTGAGCGATCTCTGAGTCTTCCTTCGCAGCTATGGCTAAAAGCAGTCTAATCGATTCATACCGAACTACCGGTGAAAAAGTCTCAAAAAAATCCACACCTTCACGTTGCGCGAAGCCCTTTGCCACAAGCCTAGCTTTATGTCGCTTTGCTTCACCTTTACAGTCAGTTTTGATAGTGTACACCCACCTACAACCAATTGCACGTTGCCCATCCGGGAGCTTTTCAAGAGTCCAAGTCCTATTCTCGCGAAGCGCGGCCATTTCGTCACACATTGCACTTTGCCACTTGTTAGCATTGACACTCGCGATCGCTATTTCATAGGTGGCTGGTTCAGCATCTGCCACGAATGCACTTCCTTGGTACCGCTCTGGTTTTTGCAACCTACTTCTGCGACGTAGTTGTCTTCCCGCGATTGGACTGTCATCCTCAGACTGACTTTCATCTTCTCGCTCGTCCACAGCGGCTAACTGTGGTGACTATGGAGTCTATATGTAAGGAGACCGAACTAAGTCATCCCCTCCCCTGAAAAACGTGCTGGTTTTTGGCGCCGTATATCATATAGCTATCATAGCCTATCATACGACGCGCCCCTAGTAGCACTAAGAAAAGGCTCAGGTCGCCATGGAAACTGCGGAATTTAACTGTTATTTCAATATGGAGTCTATATTGAAAATCTGCACACAGTTAAATGACGCGGTTTCCATGACGACCTGAGCCTTTGCTTAGTGCCACTAGCGGCGCGTCGTATGATAGGCTATGATAGCTATATGTTGGAGGGCGACAGAACTTGACACGCTTCGGTGTTACAGAGATCGGTCCCCTTACATATAGACTCCATAGTGGTGACCTTGCTTCGTCCCGCTGGTTGACTTCTTCTCCGGCTTCTTGCTGGTAGGCTTCTTCTGTTTCTGATTGATTATGGTTTCCGAAATCCAGTGCTACTGTGACCTCTTCTTTCGATCCTACGGGTGCTTTCCCTGGGACTTGCGTTAAAGTCTCGTTGAAATCTACGTTGCAACTCACTTTTATCTGGCGGGAACCGGCATCCCATAGGCGATAGTTCTTCGAATCACCTTCGTAACCAACGAGGATCATTTTTTTGCTCTTCGGATCCATCTTCTTTCGTTTTTCCTTTGGTATATTCATATATGCGTCGCTTCCAAACACGCGAATGTGTTTAACTTCTGGTTTGCGCTGGAACCATTTCTCGTATGCTGTCATCCCGTCTACTTGCTTGAAGATCGTTCTGTTCAAAACATATGCTGCTGTTTTGATTGCTTCAGCCCACAGCTCTTTCGGAAGATTTTTCGCAATCAGCATTGACTTTGCACTTTCAACAAGCGTCCGCATCTCACGTTCTGAGCGACCATTTTGCTCGTGAACGTATGGTGTCGATAGCTTATGAATAATTCCTTTCTGCTGTAGGAATCCGCGAAATTGATTAGAGAGATACTCCGTTCCATTATCTGACCTCAGAACTTCAACTTCGTTGCCCGTTTGTTTTGAAACCAGTGCTTCGTATTCTTTGAATCTATCAAAAACTTCTGCTTTGTGACGCATAAAATGTAGCTACTGTGCGAAAACCGGTACAATCATCCTTGAAAAGTACAAAATACTTCGAGCCAGACGGTGACTCTACATTTATCGGACCACATACGTCTGAGTGTACCATTTCTCCAGGTCTCGAGGTTCTTTCTTTTTTACTAGGTGGGTGTGATTTTTGAGCCTGCTTACCCAAAACACATGCTTCACAAAAAAATCACTTTTGTCGACGATTGACATGCCATCTGTCACGTCGAGCTTCTGTGTTTCCTTTATCGCTTTGATGTTGATATGACCGAGCCTTTCGTGCCATAATTTTAGCGAATTTGCTTCTGCTACATGAGATTCCACCTGTTTCCTTACCTCGAAAAGCATACGAAATAAATGACCGTATCGTTCTCCTTCCGCGGACAGATCACCGTCACTTGTTCGAACCTCACACCGGTTGCGATAACTATGAAACGAGAACTTCTTATCATTTATAGCTCCCACTGAGAATTAATTTCGTTTTAATTCCGGAACTAGAAGAACGTTTGTTAACTGTCTGTCAGTCTTTTCATTATTCACGCACCCCGGTATGTCCCGACACCGGTTACCGGCAACACTTTTCCACTCGCGATTTTTACGAACGCACTGAATTCACCGGCCCGAGTTCACGAAAAAATTCACGCCGAAAAGTCATGTGCATGCTAGCACCTGAATCTGCCAGCCACACAGATTCATCTTTATCTGAAGTCTCGGAGAAGAAGGACGAAATATCACACAAATAGGCAGTTGAGCTAGCGCCTTCGTTTGTTTACTTTCCATCGCACTTCTCTTCTGCGATCCTTTTCTCACACTCGCGGTACCAGTGTCCTGTTTCATGGCAATGTTTACATGGAAACTTCTTCTTCAATGCCTCGATCTTCTTTTTATTTGCTTTCTTCTTCTTATCTTTCTGATCGCTTGTTGACGATGACGATTTCGACTGGCTGTCGAGCTTTACTTGCGAAGCTTTTACCTGCAGAGCGAGTGAGGTCGTTTCTTCTTCTGTTGTTAATCTTTTCTCCTCGCGGATGACCCTCGCAATCAGATGTTCTTTCTTCCGTTCAGCTTTTGCTGTGCACTCCCAGGCCATGGTGAATGCAGAAAATTTCGATGGCAAACTGCTAAGTAGTTTTGACATCATAGCTGATTCAGAAACTTTTTCATCTGCATTATCCAGCTTCTTGCAGATTGTCTCTAATTTCTCTATCTGTGTCGCGACGGGCTCTCCGTCAGTTATACGAAAATCGTAGAATTGCTGCCAGCAACGCTGCTTCGCATCCTCGCTCGTGTCGTCATACAACGAGTGAAGTTTGTTCCAGATCGCTTCCGGCGTCGTACAATTAATCAAATTAACGTGTAACGACTGATCTACTGAGCTGAGTAGAATCACGGCGGCCTTTGACCTATTCTTTTTCCACTCTTTCCAATCTTTGAGCCTCGTTTCTCTATCTGGTTCTGTATCCGTTCCGTCTATAAATTTTTCCAAATCTTGCGCGTCCAACAAAAAAGACACGCCGAATTTCCACATTGCAAAATTCGTACCATCAAATTTGGTCAAATTAAACGTTTCTTTCTCTGCCATTTTTCACAGTCAAGTGTAACCAACACGCGACGCGACACACTATCGAAAAACGACAACAAACCGACGAGAGACAAAACCAAGACACTTCGCGCACGAGGTGACGACTCTAAAACACCGACCCGAACTGTACACCACACAGTCTAACTCCCCGCACTTCTCTGTTTCACTCTAGCGCAGTGGGTGCGTGCCTGGGCCCATAACCTATTGGGTTTATTTCAGGGAGATCAACTAAAAGAAAATGCTGACACTTTAAGCTCAAAAAAACACATTTATTTGATCAGAAGGTACAGTGACTATAACAGTGGGTCGGTTATATTACAACTAACATGCGCACACAAAAATCTGCGCGCACCGCTTGTACAGCTTCTTAATTTTGAAACCCAAGGGCACCACCTCCTGAGCAACCATTAATTTGAATTCGATGCTGTACCTTCTTGTCTGAAAAGTCTTAATATTTTATCTATCCAATAAAAAACCTGAAGATTGCACTACCAATCGAGTCACTAAGGCTAGTCCGTTAGAATTGTTAATTGGTAAAGTAGCCAGGCCTTTCGGTTTGATGGTTGATGATGACAATAAGGAAATTGATATCTCAGATGTACGGCAAAATGCGATTGATAATATTGAAGTTAATGCTAATTATGATAAGTCTAGATTCGATAAAAATAAAGCCAAAGTAGTCCCATTCAAAGTAGGAGACTTCGTATTAATTAACCCTTAAATGGTAACGGGTTTTTCGGCACCTTTAAATGGTAACGGGGGGTCACTCGTGTCTGGCGCTTTAAAAAGTGCTCTAAAGTGCTCTAAAAAATTCCACAAAATTCATGAAATCTCATCAACTATCCTAGAATAAGGACCAATCACTATATTGCTGATTTGATCATTTATTTAAACAATATAATCATGTAAACAAAGGAAAACGTAAAGGGTGCACCATTATGTTAAAAAAATCATAACTTTGGATGTGATTAATATTTTGTTAAATTTCAAACGGAAAATTGAAGCTTAGGAACGGTACTTTAAGGAAAAAAATATTGACATTCTGTATGAATAAAAGGAATGCTTAAGTTTTGAGCATGAAAATCGGGTTTTTTTTTATGTACATAAAGAGGTTCAATTTCCAATAAAGTATTGGAAATTGGACATTGTCTTGGTTTTTACTCAATTTTATTAATCAGAATGACATCAATTAAAAAAAACCATCGATTCATGATAAAAAAGCATCAGACTTTGGAAGAAACAACTCTACTTACCTTACATTTTTAGTCAACGCGAATGGTAACGGGGGGTCACTAGTGACCCAAGGGTGTTTTCATTTGGCTCTCACAACAGCTGTTTACGGACTAAACTATCGGCACTTGGGGAACTTATAGCCTACTAGTGTACAATTATTTACGGTATAGTTTGGAACTGCCCTCCACCCTTCTCTCTAAGCTAGCAAGGGGAGACGGTTTGGGCGAGGCACGAGTGACCCCCCGTTACCATTTAAGGGTTAAAAACGAAGAGAGGAATCAAACAAAGCTTGATCCGAAATTCAGGGGTCTATTCATGGTGGCGGAAGTTCTCGATGGTGATAGATATACTTTAAAATCTTTGAGCAGTAATAGGATATACAAGTATAGTTATGAGAGCTTGAGGAAGATGCCAGAAAGCCATATTCCCAGTGAGTTAGATATCTCTGATGATCAAGAGAGTGTTGAGATGGGTGTCAACGAGATAGAGTCCAATGAGAAAAACTCTGGGACAGAGTCTGAAGCCACCAGGGGAGAGGCCGAGCACTGATGGTTTGGTAGGCCGCACTACTTGCGTCAGACTGTAGTTGTAACTGCAAATCGGGGGTGGTTTGTTCAGGGCGCGATGGGCAGCTGGTGAAATAATGGGGGCCTGAGATAGGGTTTTAAGTCGCACTACATGTGTCATACTGTGGCAGTTGACAATGTGGCGGGGGCTTAGTGTGAAAGTGTACATAGTTATGGTAACTATGGAGGTACACGGTTGTACTGTATGTGGCATACAGTGGCAGGCCATTGAGAGTGCAAGGGGTCTATACCTGTGGTGGGTAGGAGTTGTGAGCTTGTTAAAGAGATAATAACTGTTGGGAATTATGGGAAGCATCACTGAGAAAACATTTTGTAAATATTATAGAAAAAAAAGAGAGTGGCTTACACCATGCTAAAATAAATGTTTTTAGATGCACCCGAGGACGTGTGATCGTCAGAATGGCCGTGTCGGAGATAGGAATAATGGCCGGGTTTTTCCTTGGGACTTTCGAAATTCCCAATACCTTAGCCTAGACTAGTTTGTATTTGTAATAATTTAGTTAAATAATAAAACTTAGCAGTAGTTGTTTAGCTCGTACTTTCCCGAGTTTTTATGGCGGTAGGCTTAGGTTTGGAGTGACACATCTGGTCACCGAATGTAGCCGCGGTCACAGGGTATGCAGGGTTTTACCTAACAGGGAAATTCCCGTATGAGGGGGTCGTGTGATGATTGCTTGGAATATTTTTTGACCAGAGTAGCTCGCGGGGGTGTGCAAAGCTAGGCACTTGGGCGGGCAGTTCTATTGGGGAGACAGACCAGTGAAGACATTGCTATCGTGCTGACCGCGTATTCGTTATCTCGCCTAAGTCCGTACCTAGGAGCTAACACGAAAGGTCATTTTGTTAAACTATTGTCGTAAGGATACACTGTAGGTAGATAACCTCTATATAAATTGTAGTAGTACTGTTTGATAATTGTCTACGGATAAATAAAGATGAATAACGGTAACCACCATGAGTCTAACGCCCAAACAACCACCGGTCATATAAGAAACAAGCGGGAATATTCAAACAGGGGAAACAAATGTAGGGGTAGAACCATTAGAATTAAAACATATCTTCAACCTCAATATTATTAAAGTCTACTTTTTAATCAAGGAATTTCTATTAATTAAGTAACCTTCAAAACATAAACGATTTGTATAGGTATATCTCATAAGTTAGCTACTAATTAGATCTTACAATAACCTTATAGGGGCAATTAGCGATTCACCCGCCCAATAATGTCTTGTACATTTCGAGGAATACCCTGGTTGGACGAGTGTGCCGTAAGATCTTTCTTTTAGATCTAAGAATAATCCACAACCACATCATATCATACACTTTACCATATGTACCATCGGACCTAATAAAGGCTTATACCACACTACTTGGTCCATTCACCATACGCACACACTATTCACACTCCACAAGTATTATAATTATTTTGAAAAACAAACAAAACGACTCTTGTAATACTAGAAGATAAGGAATATTTGTATCACCTAATCTATACTAGCCTACTCCCACATTATTTCCATGGTAACATAGGAGTGTATTCCCTCTAACGGGGGGGGGAGGTGTTACGTCCCAGACTTCACCTTCCTCATCTCTCACCTACATCCTGTCACTCTACCTATAATTTCCTCCAACCTCCAAGCAACCAGATAATCCGCTGAGGATGCATCCGGTGGCCTGATGCATCCTCAGCTACACGTGGCCTCCCACCTTACCTAAATCACTAGTTTACCTTATTCCTCTAATTCCTCAACGCGACACTTCTAAGTCAACCATCATCCTATTCACTTCACTCTTCTCTTTAAACCAATCTTCCTTATCACCATCATCAAACTCCTCTACGATCGACGACACTCTATTTCCTAACTCAAAACCCGTCCTTTCCAATCACCCGCTCATTACTCTTCACTAACCATTCACTAGTACCAGTTTATTTGTCATCAATAAACATAAAGTATCATTTACTCACTACAAATCATTCAATCACCTGCCATACCACTTCCCTTAGTTGTGCGCCCGCACGTAAAGCGGGAGCGAACCCCTAAATATCTACCATTACACTAAGAACATTCTTATTGTGACCACGTACGAACGTCACAGGTAGATTAACTTTTGAATTTTTGTACTAATAACTAATTATTATAGATGAAAATACCGTCTTGTTCTGAATATAAGTCGAGGATTTCAATAACAAAGATCATTCAAAAAATGCGCTCTCGGTTTAAACGCGGGGTCGACTTAAATTCGGGATCCTTTTGTTCTAGATAGCGTCGTTCTAAAAATCTACTTATATTCCGGCTCTAAAAAAAATATCTCCCAGCCGGCCCTACAATTAGAGGTCGACTTATGCTCGGAACAATTGATATTTTAATTGTTGTTATTATTAATAATGTTATTTTTTGCTGATAAAATATATTTTCAAAAATTATTATAATATTATATATTATAATTATAAATAATTTGAATTTTTTTTTGCCCGTTCCGATCGGCCACCGTCTCTATCTTTCGCGCCGGAAAAAAATCTACTGGTTGCATGGGTTATTTTTAACATCTCTTTGGATTCGCTGTACTTTGACATCAAGAAATCTGAAATCATGATTATAAAAGTTCAATTGAAAATGATTAGAATATAATTAGAGTAATTTTTTTAATTGATATTAATTTACCATTCATGTGCTTATAAAATTGCGTAGCTGAAATTTTTTTTTTCCGATCCCATTAACAACTCTGCTACATCCGCTGTACTGCAGTTGGACAGCTTTGCTAATTAATTTTTATTGAACCATTGGGAATTCACTAATGCAATTTATCATATTTAAGTTGGTATTAAGCTATAAGATGGCAGCACACGCTTGCCAGTAATCTAACTATATTATGTAGGTTTGTTTCCAATCTACGCGTACGAGCTAAAAACTCTTCTTGTTAGTCGTGTAGCCGAAGCTTGCTTCTTCTTTTTACTTTATCTATACACAAAAGTTTTCTCAGTAAATGTAAACCAGTCGTGAGTTAAATAAAAAAGGACAAAGGTTTTTTTCTTATAACTCATTTTTTATTCGAGCAGATCCCAAACCTTGACAATTTTTTTAGGATGACTGAAATATCCGTTTCATAATTAGCAGATTCGATTGTTTCCATTCGAAAAATATCTTTCTGTAAATTATACAAAAAACAAAAAAATTAAAAGATACGATAAAACCAACCGAATGGTACTCTAATACACTTAAATATTAAATGTATACCAGTGCTTCCTGTTTCTCAATGTCAACTCTTAGAATTTCGTCAAACTCCAAACATTTGTCAACATCATTGACTGGTAAGTCTGCGCCTATAATTTTCCAGGGCTGTGGATGGTCAGATCGATCAGTACGTTGTTTCGAAATTTCTAATTTCAGGGTATTAATCTTCTGATCCAAGTCGTACAGGATACTCCTCTTTGCCTTGTAATCTCTCTTTTTATAAATTGTTTAATATCTTCAATAGCTGCCTTGATCTCAGATATATCTATAATAACATTAAAAATATACAATTCAACACAGTAAAAATATAAAAATTCATTGAATAAGAATCCATTGAAAGATGACACAAAAATTTAATTACATAATATACTAAACAGAGTAGAATTTGGAAAAAACCAAAATTTTTTAGAGTAAAATAAAATTTTTAAATAACATAAAATTTTGTAATAAAATAAAACTATGAAAAAATGAAATTTTCAAATTAGATTAAAAATGTTCAATTAAAATGAAATTATTGTATAATTTAATGGCATAATTACTTACATCCACTATGGAAAATGATTATGATTATATAATATAGGCCTCCATTTGATTAATGACCCTGAAGTAAGTTAGCGGACACTTGGCATTTGAAAAATAAAAAATGTCGCAACTTTAAAAAAAATTTAGTTTTTTGAAATTAAAAAAAAAATACTCTTGTAGATATTTTCATTTTCTAGGCGAGCACTTTTTGAAAAAAGGCAAAACATAAATACCTGAGCTGTAATTTTAAATCAAAATTTATAATACCTAATTTATAAGTTCAACACTAAATACAAAAACGAAAATTCTATTATTCCTATCTTTAATTTTTCAAAATTTACACGAGTATTTTTTTTTTCTTTACCTGTATAGTTTATCAGTATAAATTTTAATCCCAAAATTTTTAGGTACACTAACGTCTATTAGGAATAATTTTAAATATAACTAACAGGCTCAATGTTTCACGATCTCACCGCACGTATATAAATGTATATATCTATGTATAGGTATGTATTGTAATTGTACGGTGTTTGTTGCTGATCCTACATCATGAACAAACACGGTTACCGTGAGTCCTTAGTCCCTCGGGACTGATTAGGAGCTCCTTTTTATTAGGGGAAAACGTTGAAAAACCTATAAATTGTCCCTGTTTCGTGAACTAGGCTAGGTATTTGGCATCTAGCGAAGTCACCTTCTAGTTTTACGGACTAGGACAGGTATTTTGCATCTGCCGAAGCCGCCCTACAGAGCTGGGACAGAGTTAACTGCCGAGCCTGCCTACAGACGCGGGGTCTGGTTTTACCTCCACTCACACAAGCTACTCCTTGAGAGCGACCAATGTTAGCTTTTGGCAAAACCTCGCCGTTGCTGTCACTAGCTAACTAAGTTTGATTTAGCTGAAATTGCAATTACGATTGATTAAGGCAACAGGTTGACAAAAGCACGGTTCTTTGAACAAAAACAAAAAAAATGTTTAATTCGTTTAATCAGAGAAAATAATAAAGTACAAAAATATTACAATGATTTATCGTACTGTCTAGTATTTAAATTCTAGTGTTGTGATTCTAAGTTCTGTCTGTTGCGTGTGTGTGTCTGTGCCTTGTGTTTGTTTTGATTTGCGTGGTAACCTACTGGTTACACGATTTTCAAATTTTATTCTATTTTGGTTTGCTTTTGATTCTAATTTTAAATGTCTTTCTTTTCGTTTGGCTTTTACTTTGCTTTGAATTTATGCGTGTGGATGAGTGATTGAATTTTATATTTGAGTTTGATTGAGTTTTGCTTGTTAGACTTACGAATGCTTTATTCGTAATCAAAGCGGAATTTCATAAGTATCGAGAAAACTGCTATAGATAATCTTGACAAGTAAAGTTCTGTTAATTTCGAGTGAAGTGCCTGCTCTGGTCGCTTCCTCTAGATTAAGAAATGAGTAAGTGAGTCAATAGGTGCTATACCGATATTGCTGCCGAGTACCGATCTTACGCGCTTTATATAGCCGTCGTGTGATGTTATGGTCGATACCGCCGTTGTAGCTACGGATTAGCGGTGTTCGATGATTGGTTTAAATGTTATCTTATATGATACCCCACCCCGGTGCACCCCACCCGGTGCACTTCAATGTCTTGAAGTTCTAATTCAAACTTGATATCAATATTACTGACTGGCCGTTTGACGAAAAGGCCGAAATCATTCAGCCTCTTTATGAAAAGGCTAAATCCAGGTAGGCTAATCGTAGAATGAACGTTGATTTTACGAAAAGGCTGATAGTGGTCAGGCTCTTCGTGAAGAGCCGGATTTTCGTCAGTCTAATTGTAGAATCAACGTTCATTCTACGAAAAGGCGGAGTTTCATGAAAAGGCTAGGCTTTTTACAAAAAGCCTAATTTTACAAAAAGGCTGCGATATATATACATATACAGGGTGAGTTTTCTCCGGGGTCCTGAGAGGGTGTGGCTTAAAACGGCTGAGACTCCGCCTCTTCCTATTCGTACTCGTCATTATGCGAAGACCACTGATTGTGATTACTATTTATTTGGCTCTTGCCGTATATCTACAATATACGGAAAAGTGTGTAGCCTTGTCAAAACAATGAGATAATATTATTCACCTCAATTTCTGAATAGATTGTCTACCATGAGCTAGCTTGCTCAAAATAATAAATCGATTTAGAGACAAAGGTACCTGTATCTAAATGAAGACTATCATTCTCACAATTGACAATAACAAGTATGAATAAAAGCTGGCGGCGTCTCAGCCGATCTAAGCCACACCCTCTCAGAACCCCGGAGAAAACTCACCCTGTATATATATATATACAGGGTTAGTCAGTTCAAACTCCGAGAATGGGAGGAGCTTGGTTGATGAATTAGGCCCTACCCCTCAGCCAATCCGGCGAATATTTGGTATTTACGTCGAGGAGTCATGAGTGTTGATATCAAATTGATTGTGAGATTCGAAGTCTACACGTAGGTAACCGCTGTTAACAAGAAACAATAATGAAGATATGACAACAAAGAAAGTCGACATCACGAAATGTAAACAATGAGGTTTGTCTTAGCATGTGAGAGTCATGTTTACTCATAGAGTATATTATAGTTTAGAGTATTGAATAAGTTGGTCAGTATTATTACTTGTTATATCGTGAATTTATTTCTTATTCCCACTGTTTACCAGTACGTAGACTTGAATTCGTACGTCGATAACAACATGACTCCTCGACGTAAATACCAAATATTCGCCGGATTGGCTGAGGGGTAGGGCCTAATTCATCAACCAAGCTCCTCCCATTCTCGGAGTTTGAACTGACTAACCCTGTATATATACCATTTTTTACCAATAGACTTATAATTATTTGATCAACAATATTCACACATTAACCTTCATTGGAATTCACACGTAGTTGTCTTGCTTCTTCAGATGCGTCCTCTCTCTCATCAAGGATGATAATAGCATCATTTTCTGGGATTGTGTCAAGTTAGTTTGTTATGCTGACTGTTCTTCTCACAGATATAGAATCTCTATCCTGAATACTGCTTTTTGTCAATGGTCGCGGTGTGGCTAATGCTTGAGAAACACCTGCAGAGTTCAACTGAATAGGTTCAACGATGTTCTGCAACTGAGGTTTACTGTCCGAACTATTAACTTTTTTTTTGTTTAAAGATCTTTTCAGTCTTCTCATTCCTTGTTCGTAATCTCCTGAAATAATTATTGAGTTCATCCGAATGTTGATTATAATAATATAAAAAAATCACCATCAAGAAAAATAATTATAAAATTAATGAAATTGATATAAAGAGTCCGCAAAATGAATAAATTTCAATGGTAATTATTATTAAGAAAACTTAATTGTAGGACACTTATTCAAATGAGAACAATTAAATATTAAATCATTTACATAATTATGACTTCATCACTTACTAACTTTAGAAATAATAGTTATTGGATATGACGGCCACGTTTCGCCTGGAACACGTTGATTTTCCACCCATTTCTCGACTTGTGTCGAATCCTTCTTCGGAGGAAAATAACATATTTCATCATTTTCAAATAACCAAGAGATCAGCAACAATTTGCACTTTTTGTTATTTATCAGCCCGTTAATCTGTACGACTGCAAACAAAGGATCAGACATGATTCAAAATTATTAGAGCCACAGGAAACAATTTTGAAAACTGAATAGACTGCAGTTCACGACGATCTAGACAAGACTGATTTCACGAAAACCAACACCACTAACTATAGAGACAAAAACGCCGACAAGTTAAGCACGTCGAGTCGCATCGAATAGTAAAAACGAGCGTCGTCCATACGCACGTTTGTTATTTGATACTGTTGCTTAGTGTGTTTGTATACTCGTTTTGTCTCTACTGCTTGAAGTAAGACAAAGACGGTATCAGTATAAAAATAAAATGCGACAAAGACACACTATTTTTCTTTAAATCAAATAGAATAAAATTCCCAAATGAAAAATTTTAAGAGCGTATAATAAAGAAATGAATAGACAAAAAAATTTCAAGCAAAATTAACTTTTGTAAAATAAAATAAAATAAAATTTCAGAATAGAATAAAATTTTATGTTATTTAACGATATAGTGTATCTTTGTCGAATTTACTTCTACATATATTGATACCGTCTTTGTCTTGCTACCGGTATGTTTTTTTTAAATAAAATAAAATTTGAAGCGGTACTGTTTTCCGCGTTTTTGGACGAGGTTCGACGAGAGGGACCTACACGCGGCCTGGGGTCTAAGACAAGGGATGGGAGACCGGGGACTGACGAGTACTTGGGACACATGGCCTGGGGCCCAAGACAAGGGACGAAAGACCGAGGACTGGCCCCCGCCGGGGGCGGATACCGAGAGGGTGTCTTGGCTGTGACCCTCGAACTACATGCATCTAATAGTCACGTACCAGCACTCGTAGTCACGCTTTTAATAACCGTTGACCACTTTTCGCGTATCTTATTGTTGTATCCAGTTTCGATATTAAATTACTTATATATACGTATACTCTGACTATAAAATTATTACTACAGATCAGAAGTGGGATAAACGCATGCCCGCAGCATAAGTAAGACGCGTGATTCTAAGTAAAGTGATAGTTGATTGGAAAATGCCAGACGAATATCTAACGGATCAAGATGACCAAAGATCAGACGGGTCTGGTGGAAGTCATCGTAAGGACAGGGACGGCGCACGTCGGGGGAGCCGACGAACCCATCGACATCGTTCCCGGAGTCGGGAGAGGAGGAACCGTACCCGCAAAAGCAGGAGTTGTTCCAGGAACTGGTCTGGGAGGCGATCCAGGAGTAAATCCAGGGTTTCCGGAAGTAGCTCATCAGCAAACGGCACCCAGGTGAGTGGTAATCCCCCCAAAAGCACCTGTGGTGCAAAAACCTTTCGCCAAGTACATTAATGTGATATTTCCCACAAAAATAGTTTTGTAGCCATTTAATCTACAAAAGTATTGAAATCAATGGACGTCGCCAAGTACAAATAAATTTGCTCCCAATTAATTTCTGAATGTAATCTAGTCTTAGTGGGAATTTACATTTCGATATGTATAATGTGCGTAACACGTAATAACATGGAACATACGAACTCATAAGATCAATTAAAATCAAAATTAGGAAGAAACAAAGACAAGAAAAAAAAATTTGGAGGTAGTGGTACTTGGCGGGCATTTTTAATTTTTAATTTTAATTTTTACAAAAATGCCCGCCAAGTACCACTACCTCCAAATTTTTTTTTCTTGTCTTTGTTTCTTCCTAATTTTGATTTTAATTGATCTTATGAGTTCGTATGTTCCATGTTATTACGTGTTACGCACATTATACATATCGAAATGTAAATTCCCACTAAGACTAGATTACATTCAGAAATTAATTGGGAGCAAATTTATTTGTACTTGGCGACGTCCATTGATTTCAATACTTTTGTAGATTAAATGGCTACAAAACTATTTTTGTGGGAAATATCACATTAATGTACTTGGCGAAAGGTTTTTGCACCACAGGTGCTTTTGGGGGGATTTCATTACTTTTTGTGCTATCTCGATTCGTACTAAGTCTTGTTCATAATGAATTGTACGAAGAATTGTATAATTTATACGTAGGAAAAAATTATACATTTTGAATTTAAAAATGGCAAATGGTCGTATGATGGCGCTTAGGACCTTATGCCAGCTGACAAACCTGGGCTTGTTAATTTCATTGCTATGCGTTTTGATAAGCCATGTGTAAATATGAACAAGAAAATCACCATATTGACAGCTATAATTAATGCGGTACTGGCTAACGCAGTAGCTTCTATTTACAACAAATATGCACCATACTTCTGAACTCTGTGGATTCGAATTCCAGGTAGAGTCAATTACTCTGTAACTGTGACGCAGGGAATATCTGGAGATCAGCCTTACATGAATGTAGAATTGAAACGAAATTTGACCGAAGATTAGTTTTGACATGAAGAAACTACAGCGACGATTCTATCAAATCAGATATTATAATGTGGTACAGAGTGTTTATAAATTCACTCATGAATCTTAGTCTACTGATAACAATGAAAATTTATCTATATTTTTAATATTCATTACGTCAAAACATTAGAGACAAAAGACAGTTGAATGTTGATCGCTGCAGGCTACAATGGAAATAAATAGCACTCAGGTAGCCCCTAAAACCTTATACCTTGTCATACTATCGGTCATAATTCACATTTTTTCGATTCTTATAAACGATTCTTGTCACTGGATATGAGCGGTTTGCCTAGCACGGTGATATTAAAATAACCTGAAAGCAACAGTCAATCACCCTTTAACTGTACGCAGAAGATATTCCAGAATGAATTTTGCATGAGTTTAGAAAATTTAACATTTTGATTATAGCTCCTTGTACTGAATCAAAATTTGAGCCCAAAGTATTAATTTCCACATGAAAAAAATACTGCGGTAATTCTATAGAAACAAAAATTATAATATAGCGAATAGTATTTGTAGTCTCCGAATGAAGATATCTATAAGTTTACTCATGAATCTTGGTCTACTAGTGACAATAAAAATTGTCTCTATCTTTGATATTTATTGTATTAAATGTTAGAGATAAAATGATATTCATCGTTGATTTCAAGATCATCGATGATCAAGAATTTGAAGAAATTTTATGCAACGCAGCAACCTGTACCCTACGACAACCACTTTTTCTTCGATGAACTAAATCTATGTTCAGCGAAGGCTACAAAATTTCAAAAAATCATGAACTATGTATCAAAATAGCACTCATCAACTGTAAAAAAACTGAGCTATAAGACACTAAAGTTGATTAGACTTTTTTTGAAGTATATTGAACTTTTTAATTAGTAGACTGAACTTTATTCAAAGATCTATTTAAACTAGATTTAGATATGATCGTGAGCCTGAAATGAGATATAATTCTTTATGACATATAAAATGAACTAAATATGCATAAGTTTTAGATGACAGTCTCTAATGACTATTCCATTGCTCCTGATGCAATATGTTTTATACTTTGCGAAAATTTTTACCTCACGTGCTTCTGCGTAGGGGATATCATTACTTTAATAACATTTGCTACAGTTTATATAGTTCATATAGTTGTAAGTAATGTCACTGCACAAAATATAGCAATTTTATCTCCTGCTTCCTCATTTTCTTATGCTAGCCGAGAGGGAATATTATTACGGGTATTCACATAACCTCGAAGACTCGAGCTCGTGAGGTAAACGATAAATCACATAGGTCAATATTTATTGTTGTTTAAAAGATATCGGGTCCATATTCGAACATGTTTACCTCCTACTCTGTGGAAAGTTTTCAATCAAACATCACTTTGTGAATTTTGCACAATTAAGTCTTTTACATTTCGGCTGACTTGAACTGTCAGTTTGACAGATCGACGCGCATGCGCAATGGCCTGGAGCGATGAATTGTGCTGAAAAGGGAGAAAAACTGAGAACGTGAAACGAGCCACCTCAAAATTAAAAATAATCATATCTCAGCTATACGTGCACAGATTCTATTGATGTTGGGCTTAAATGAAAGCTCTTTCGATCCTCATTCTCACATTTAATCGTAGATCTGCATGATTTCACCAAATACGGTGGGACAGAGAAAACATTATTCCCCCACTCCGCGGAAAATTGCCGTAGCTGTAAAGAGACTCGGAGAGTCGCTACAAACAAAAAAAAAATTTTTTAATGTACTTGGCGCGAGACTCTACCGAGTCTCTTGATTCCGATATGGTAAAATTGGTCGAGGCATTCACAGAAACAATGAAGAATTCGTTTACTCAGAATTCAGGGGACTCTAAAAATCCGTATTTGAATAAGCAATCATTACCCGACTTCGACCCAGCAGACAAAGGCTTCACTATTGTTGACTGGTTGTCAATCATAAAAAATTGTGCAGACATGTTCGGATGGAACGATAGGCAGAAATTGTACCTAGCTATTGGACAAAGTACGCGTGACGTCATCAAAGTCGATCCAACTGGCAAAGACAGAGGGTGCAAGGCTGCAAGGGTTAAAGGAACGACAATGCACCTTTGGTCCGCCTTTTGCCCACCTTTTAGTCGCCATATTAGAGTCGAAGAGTTTACCGTGGCACCCGTGATACCCACTAGTAGTGTTTCCTGAACACACTAGAGTGCGCCAGAGTTCTAAGTGTATCCTTAGGTAGAGCAGTCCAATTGGAAAGGCGAAAGGCAAGACCGAGGGTAAGGGTAAAGGCAAATGCACAAAGGTGCAAATACCAATTGAGACACGGCAATAGTTTCGAGAAAATTTCCAGATTAAATAAACTTAGACTAGAATGGCCAGAGGAGAGGATGGTCAGCTGCGTGACCTACGGGGTTTCTGATGAAATTATTGGGAACCTTGGTAGGGGCGTGGCTTAATTTTTGGCCATCTGGTGGTGAAAAAATGAACTGCTCGCTGTAGGATAGTTCAGGCAGCTGATGTAGTTAAGCACGTGTACTTGTGTAGAAAAATATCTTAATTAGAAATAAAAATGCGTGTGTCAATTCAAGAAATTTGCAATTTCGCTTCTGCTACACCTACCAGTAGAAATTTTACTGGGGGCGAAAATATTATCGCTCGTGGTCATATATTAAATTGTGGCAAAGTGGAAAGTGCTGGTCAAAGTGATGCATTCCAAATAATTGCATTTTGTTTACAAACAACGCATTTGAAAAATGAGCCTCACGAAATAAATGGTCAAATTTCGAAAGATGGGCGAATAATTGGCATGGAATGCTCATGCAAGGCTGGGTTAGGGAGCACTTGCAAACATATTGTGGCAGTACTTTTATACTGTAACCGGTAAGTATTATGATGTTTACTCAAATTTCATTCATAATTACATTTAGAAGTAATAAATATGAAAATTATTTTGTTAGTAACAATATTAATATTTGTACTCATACACAATTACAGAAATAATTTGGAAGATTTACAAAATATTACGTGCACAGACAAAAAGTGTGCCTGGAATGCACCACATAAATCAGCACTGGAAAAATATGAAATGAAACCTCTAATTGAGCACGATTGTTTGGTCGAAAAAATTTAAAAGAGTAAAGGAGCAAAAATTACGAGAAAAACTCAATCGAAGTCAGATCAGCCAGAACCAAGTATATCATCTAAAAAAAAAACTGATAATCGTTTATCAGGATCAAGTATCGACCTTCAAAAATTCGTTGAGACTTCATATGAAGAGGAGTTTCGTAAGATAATGGTTGACGACAACCCTCTTTCAGCTCTAGCAAAGCACTTGTAAATGATTTTTAATTTGAATTAATTTTTCATTGATTTATCGACGATTTTTCTTTTGAAAACAGTTTACATGATGAATTTTATATTTTACACTAGAAAATCAAGTTACAGTGAGATGATTATTATTTTAGTATTTATATTCAATCAAATTACATTTTGGCTAATTAATTTTTGCAAATGAAATTTTTATTAACTGATTATATTGTTTTTCTTTTTTTTTCAACGCTATATAATGCAGATGTGGGAGACATAAGACTGTAGAAGCAATGAATAATAATAACAATAATAATTCAATTTTTATATGTCCCGAAAAAATTCGGGCAATAATTGATAACCAAAAGTCATCAGAATTACTTTCTGATTTAAAAAATGCGGATATTGATCGTATTGAAAGTTGTTGTGAAGGAATTTTGAATGGATTATCAACAGATGCTCTTACGATTTGTGTGAAAAGTACTGGGCTGTATTCTGTATGGCTAGCTGAACGAGAGTTTCGTATAACAGCCAGTAGAGCTTATTCGTTATTTACTTATTATTCTAATAAAAAACCAAACTGGGACAAAAAATCTATTGATTACTTTTATAGCTCATCATTCAGCAATAACGATACTAAATACGGCTTAGAACAAGAGCCTTTTGCACGTGAAACCTACGAGAATTTGATGTCTATAGAAGTGGTACAATGCGGTCTGGTTATATCCGAATTAAATCCTTGGTTGGACTGTTCTCCCGACGGTATTGTTTTTCAAAATGACAAGCCATTTAAGCTCCTAGAAAATAAATGTCCGAAAGAAGGTGGACAAAAAAGTGTGGAAGATACTGTAAAATCTATTAAGTGGTTAACTGAAAAACATGGTCAATTGACTCTAAAAAAAAAACATATTTATTTTGCACAAATTCAAATAAGTATGACAATACTTAATCTATTATCTACAGACTTTATAATTTATTCTTCTTTTGATAAAAATATAAAAATAATTCCTATCAGTTTTGATGCGGAATTCACTCAAACATTGTTAACAACTTTGAAGACTGTATATTTTAGCGAAATGATACATCATATATGTATGAAAGAAAAAAAAGAAAGTGAAAAAGAAGAAGAAGAAGAAGAACCTGAATGAATATGTAATTGTCAGTTAAAAATTATAATTTCAATTCTATACCCTTTTATAAAATGAGATAAAAATTTAATAAAATACGCATAATATTATAAAAAATAATTTTAACATTATTTCAATCTTGAATAAATTTGTCATCTTCAAGAATAGGTTGACTTAAGTTAACAATTGCACAAATAATCGTGAAAATTTCTTCAACTTTATGGATGAGGCCTATAGGCATTTTAGATGACACAATTTCGAAAGTTTTAATTCGCTGGTTACTCCGTTCAATATGCACGCGTGCTTTAGCTATTTTACGTCCATTCATCGCTTCTATTTTCGAAAATTGTTTACGATTTTTTAAGAAAGAAGGTAAAATGAGTTTGACATCATTTTTTTGGCATAACTCATTTACAGTAAACCCTCTGTCAGCCATGATGTCATCTTTTTTGTCTAATTTTTTTATTAAGTCACTTTGTTCAAAGATAGCATTGTCAGAAGCGCGCCCGCCATCAAGAGACTCGGTAGAGTCTCGCGCCAAGTACATTAAAAAGAATTTTTAAGCGCGCGGCGTGAGGCTCGACGAGTCTCTATACCGGAGACATTGGATTCCGGCGGAGTGGGGGTAATAATGGTATAATGTTTTTCAATATTGTGTCGTATTCTGTAACATCATGGGGACTATCAGTTGATATTTAGAATGAGGGTCCAAGCAGCTTTCATTCAAGACCAAGGTCAATGCGATCGGTGCACGTTGACTGATATTATGATTTTTTTACAAATTACAAGCGTTCAGTTCGACCAAGAATTCTTTTTCCCGTCCGTGTTCTCCACGATCGCGTCATCGGTGTTTGTATGACTATATAAGCAACATAGAGGGGCGTCCCTTCTTTTCTTGGGCACTGGAATAGAGTGAGCGTGCATACTAATACACTATAGCAAAGTGGACTTGTGTTGACGTGTATGTATATAACATCCGTTACAACGAATAAAGACAGATGGCGCAGACAACAATTATCATGCTTACGTAGTATCACTGCAAGAGTCATTTCGCTGGTCTAGCCAGGAATATAGCAGTCTGTGGCCATTGTGTAAACATTTCGTCTGCGTGATATGATTTCAATTTTCAAACTATAAGTAGTCGTACCGAAATTTTACTCAGCTATTTGTTATTGAAACGCCTGAAAATTAAACTGCAAAATTTATATCAAGTAGCCCCATTTTTTCCTCGCATAAAATTTAAAAATTTCAATAGAATTACATAATTGATCACAGTGAAGTACGTCACACGAATCCTTGTCAGGACTGTCAGTCAAGATGACAGAAGAGAGTTTAGGTGAAATGAATTCATCACCAACATTTATACCAATTTTTTTCAAATTTCGCGACGCCACACCAATAATTGTATTAACAGAAGACTCAAAATTGCTGACAATTTTTTTTATGGCAGAAAGTTGATGATTGTCTAGATTTACTTCTTCTTCTCCTCCTTCTTCTTCTTCTTCTTCTTCTTTTTCTTCTGCCCCTTCTCTTTTATCTTTTTCCTGTTCGACCTGATCATTCGAACCATGATCAATTTCAAAATTATCATCATAATTCAAATTATCATCTTCTTTTGACTTTTTTTCTGGTGTATTATTTCTAGTAGTTATATCACTCTTCAATGCTAATCTTCTTTGCTGTCTTTCGTCGCGTAAAATAGATTGAACATCATTAGATTTGATAGATGGTATTGAACTTCTGGGCAGATTTACTGAGGGGACTGCCGTTTTTTTAAGATTATGATTACTCCCTAAAAAAAAAAGTTTAGAACTGTAAATACTCTAATATAAATTTTTGAACTAACCATTAACTGCAGTAATTATAATACTTACGAGAAAGAAAATAATCATCTCGTGTAAAGTGCAGTGAACATACTCGCATAGTAGGTGATATTTTCTTTCCCATTCTAAGCACCTTGACCCAAGCAGCTTGTCGATCAATTAATTCGGCTTCGTTAAATTTATTAAAAATTCTCACTGAGCTGTCTTTTTTTTGGGGGAAAAGGTGGAATCGGACTGTTTCGTTCTTCAATGCATGACTTTGACATCCGTAAACACTACAATACACACTGCTTTTATTTTTATGAGGAGAAAATTCCATTATTACTTTTAGTTTTTTTTTTTTATTATAATTTAGGTTATTGGTTTACTTTTTCACTATTATTGTGATTGATTAGTATTATTCGTTATTTCATTAATAAAAATTCTTCACAAGTCTTGTTGTCACTGAGATCACGGCAATCATATGGTTATTTATCCTACAAGCGCTAGTCCCAATTTACACCACCAGATAGCGTGTCGGAATTCTCAGGTTCCCAATACGTGGCAACGTTGTATCTACCAACTGTAATTTTTGCCGATTTAAGTCTATGTTGAGTGCTCTCACTGTAAACCAAACAAAGAGCTTGGGGCACAGGGAAAATTCGGGGAAGAAATCCGACAGGGGAAAACCCAACACGTATTACAAGTGCGGAAAGGAGGGTCGTAAGAGGCCCGACTGTCCCGACTTGAAAGGGCATAGAACTTCGAAAACACGGGAAAACCCTCACAAAACCGAGAGTTCGGAGGGATACAAGAAGAAATGTGCGTACTGCGGATTTTCGGGACATCTAGAAAAAGACTGCCATAAAAAAGAGCGAGAGAAACGCAAAGGGGGAAAAAAGGATGAAAAGGCATGACTAACCGTCGGGATGGAACCGTTGTCTGTCTTGAAAATAGAGGCGCGAAAAACAAACAAACCCTTCAAAGATTGTCTCATTAATGGCGAGCACAGACGACCCGTGCAGAAATTAAAAATTGGCGCTCGGCAGAGCCTGTCTAGTTTTCCTCGTTTCTGGCCAGTTATTCAGCTGGACAACTGCCGAATTCCTGACTAGGAATGTAACGCAAATCTGTCTTATGCCTGGGTTGGCAAACTCATCAGTTCCTTGCCAGAAAACTTGCCAGATTCTAGCCAGAATATTTGCTAGCTTTTTGCCAGAAAGTTTGCCAGCTTCTGAATAGAAGACTCGCCAGTTTCTAGATAGAAAACTTGCCAGTTTCTCAATGGAAAACTTATCAGTTTCTAGACAGATTACTAGCCAGTTTCTAGACAGAATACTCGTCATTTTCTAGACAGAATAGTAGAATCGCAGAATAGTAGTACTCGCCAGTTTCTAGACAGAATACTCGCGAGTTTCAAGTTAGCTATTTCTCTACCACCTAATTTATTATAGGTATAGGTATATGGATATGGATAGTAAGTTTGCATATATTAAAATCTTTATTAAGATGTACAATTCCATTTTGCACAGTAACATCAGGTATATTCTAATATTTATCACGCTACAAAGTACGGTATTGAATATAATATATTGTCATATTCAAAGAATTGAAACAAACAAGGATTGCAAAATGTGGTACAGTTTCTCGAAGTTTTACTCTAAAAATTAAAATAAAACTGCACCGAAAAACCCGCATACTTATCTGCAGTATATTTAACTTATTATTAGTATGATTTCATTTAAGATATGAGGCAAGTATATCCTTTAACTTTAAAGTCAAATTCCTTTAATCTGACATTTTTAGTATGCTTTCCTCTAAAAAAAAATGTCTTTTACTACTATTACTATTTTGTCGTTATTATTTCGAAAATTAAAACCACTCAAGTAATTCTCTGAAACACATTTTTAATAGATCATTACTTTAAAAAGTCCTTATGTAGCCTCTGTAACTTTTTGCTTCGACTGCTAAATTGTAAATCTTGCACAGTAAATTTGCTATCGCGAAATCTAGAATGTGACCGATGATTCAAAAAACTTGTAACACGGGCACGGGACAATTCAAAATTACAGCAGAAGAATGTAACCTTAAATGCTACTGCACAAATGAGTGAAATTCGTACGAATCATTGTTGCACCTTGTTGCTAATGTGATCACTCGTTCATTGAAATGTACACAATTACATGAACAGTTTTTCATTAGCCGAAGCCACGGCCACCGTGGCCGGAACATGTATGAATACAGTCGATAGAGCATTTATTTATAATTCGAATTGATTCGTAGTTCAAGTGCACGTCTGCCTTGCTCTAGGGCTCAATACCGAGTGCCTCATCTTTGCCATCGACGATGATAATCCAGCCCCAAGTAATTACGTCTCCGGTTCTCGGTATTGTTTACAATACGCATCATAACATATCTAGACTGTCGGTCCACCGCCATAGAATGCACGCGGCTCTAATATAAACATAGTCTCGATTAATGACATGAAAAGTTTTCCTTCAAGATGTACTGAATTTTAGAGGATACCGTTACGACTATGATAAAAGAAGAAGACATACTAAAATAATTGAATAATCTGTTAGTTCCTATTTTCAGTTAATTTTTTTGAATAAATCTTCGAAGAAATGAAATTTCCGAAAACCTGACAGTCTTGTTTTACTTTGCTGATTTCGAGAATATTATATAATAATTACCGCATCTAAATGTGTTGACTTTCACGTAATTTTATGAAACTGATTTGTTATTTCGCACACCGGGAAACCCGCATACTTATCTGTAGTTTATTTCCAAACTAATACATTCCTCTAATACAATCATTCATTGTTTGATTTTACCCAGGTCGTCCTGGTCAACAAATCCAAACGATATCTGGTCAGAACCAAGTTTGGCTTTGCCCAGATCGTTCTGGTCAACAAATCGAAAAGATATCTGGTCAGTACCAAGTTTGCATTGCCCAGATCGTTCTGGCCAGCAAATCCAAAAGATATCGCGTCAGTACTAAGTTTGGCCGTGTCCAGATTGTTCTGGTCAGAAATTCCAAATAACATCTGGTCAGTACCAAGTTTGCATTGTCCAGATCGTTCTAGTCAGCATATCCAAAACATATCTGGTCAGTACCAAGTTTGGCCGTGTCCAGATCGTCCTGGTCAGAAAATCTGAACAACACCTGGTCAGTACCAAGTTTGGCTGTGTCCAGATCGTCTGGTTAGCAAATCCAAAAGATATCTGGTCAGTACCTAGTTTGGCCGTGTCCAGGTCGTTCTAGTCAGAAAATCCAAAGAATATCTGGTCAGTACCACGTTTGGCTGTGTCGAGATCGTTCTGGTCAGAAAATCCAAAAGATATCTGGTCAGTACCAAGTTTGGCTTTGTCCAGATCGTCTGGGTCAGTAAATCCAAGACATTCATGATCTGGTTCTGACCAGAATCCGAGAAAACTAGTGAAATTTATACACGGGGATGCACGATTGAACTGGGCAGTGACTGTTAGATTGTCAGAGAAAGTGTCGCAAGAACACTGAATTTAGTCCTAAAAGAAACAAATCAGTCGCTGAAAGGGTTCAACCATGCGGTCGTCGCCCCCTTAGGTCGTTCAAAAATTAAAATTTTTATAGATAATTGTTGGCGACAGACAAAATATTTAATAATTGAAGCATTATTAGTTTCATTAGAAAGTATTCAGGTTTGACTGATGTATGATTTGATAATATATTACTATAAGGTGTGCCCGAGCGAACTATAATAATTGATAGCAGGTGGAGAGATTATACACTAATACATGTAGGCACAATAGATTAGTAGTCACTAGTTCTAACGTGTTGTGCGTTACATTGTATGGAATTTAGCTTTATGGAGAATATTGTTCTGCTAGTAATCCGTAGTGGTGTGGGTGGGAGAGTGCGAGAACAATGATCTCACTCACACCTTGCTGCGCGAAAGAAAATTGTCGGCAAATAGTCAGGTAAATTCAAAAGACAGAAAAACAAGGTGCGTACGCAATTGTATACCAAGACAACGAGCCGAAAAAGCGGAACGGGCAGTAGTCTACCGAGCTCGGTAGCAGGAGGACGGAAAAGAAATTTGAGTAGCACATGGTGTGTGCGAGCACGACAGTGTGTACGACGAATGGCTATCAACTCGACGAAATAGTATTTTGAATTATTGGGGATAATCCGGTGATGTCTCAGCTCGAGTCATGGAATATAATTTGTTGGATATTTGGGTTCAATTGGCAAGATTTATTTTGACATTTCGGATCTAATCATTGGGAATGATTCTTGATTATGCTAAATGAATTATCGGAACGGATTCACTACTTTATTGTGGTTCATATGGCGGGGCCGTGCAGAGTTAAAGTCAGTAACGCGCGAACTGGCCTTCCCTGGGGCCCCACGGGTGTGAGGTGCCCAGGATGGTTGACACGCTGGGAAACCAGCGTGGATATTACGGTTCGCGGGTTTAAAGTCTAACGCGTGAACTGGCCTTCCCCGGTACCTCACGAGAGTGAGGCTGGCCGGAATGGTTGACACGCTGGGAAACCAGCGTGGATATTACAGTTCACGGGCTGACGGACTGAACCGGGAAAAATCTGGGTTCGCGGGTTGGCCTTCCCTGGGACCTCACGGGTGTGAGGTTGGCCAGAATGGTTGACACGCTGGGAAACCAGCGTGGATATTACAACCCGCGAGATATACACTCCTGTATATATTTACCTCTGCACTGCAACGGTTCCGCCCGCGTAAAAACTAGTATAGTTACTAACGAATGAATGGTGGTTGGCTGAGCCGACTTTTGAATCCGAGTATTCCCAATGTAATGATTGTACATGTCGATAAATAAACCCCCTACTTGTTACTTTATATCTGGTATTTGTTGGTACTATTAATTCACTCTTACCCTCCAAACCTTCGACCTGAGTCTATTGGAAGGGCGACGGTTGTGGCCTAGCTGGACGAAAGAACTCGGGTAGATTGGGAGCTTGCGCGCGAGGCCGGTCGCTAACAATAATATTAAACTGAAACTCAAAATTTTTATAGTACCGGATCGCGAACTTGCCCGCGAAATAATAATAGGTAGAAAGATTTTGGAAAACCCAGGGGTCCGCGCAACCTCTGACGTCAACGGGGTTGAATTTAGTCGGGGAACAGACTCGGGTCAATTAGAAGAGAAAGCGGGTGCCAATATTTCCGACCAGGTAAAAGCAATAAAAGATGCAAAAATGGCAAACCCGGGAGAGACCGTACGTAAGTGGCGTGGAGATGGCAGGGCCGTTAGAAGAAATGCACGACGTTTTTATGGTAAATGCGAACCCCGTGAAACCGATCGAAAATTCGGAGATAAAATGCAACGGTTTAGAAGCAACGGTCAGAACTCGACTATTAGAATTATTAAATCGTTACCTGAAAAAAATTTCGGTTAAACTCGGGGAGTTAGGGAAAACTACGGCTGGGGAAATGACGATTGAATTGACAAGCGATCAACCCATCTGCACCAGGCCAAGACGACTATCGAAACCTGATCAAGACCTGGTGAGGGAAATGGTAGCGGAGTTTGAACAAAGCGGCATAATCCGAGAAAGCTCGTCACCTCATGCCAACCCTATAGTCTCCGTGAATAAGAAGGGTTGGGAACGCCGGTTATGCGTCGATTATAGAGAACTAAATAAGATTACCAAAAAAATTAAATATCCGTTACCGACAGAAAATAGATTATCTGGGCAGGGAAATCTCGTCCGCAGGCGTTAGACCAGGAGCTTATAAGGTGACGTCGGTGCTAAACGCAAAAGATCAGGTTAATGTAAAACAGGTACGCCAATTTTTGGGCCTTACCGGCTATTGCCGTCGTTTTATTGAAAATTATGCAAGACAGGCCGCACCGCTCACGAATTTACTGAGAAATAATGTTCGGTGGAAATGGGGTCGCGAAGAATCACACGTATAGTGAGCGTAATGAAAGAAAATCTATCGAGTCGACCTATACTCGCGATTTACAACCCAGGGTTGGAAACGGAGGTTCATACCGACGCAAGTTCGATCGGACTAAGGGGCGATCTTTATACAAAAACACGGTCCGTTAAAACGCGTTGTGGCTTATTACAGTCGGAAAACTACACCGATAGAACAGAGGTACCACTCGTACGACTTGGAGACGCTGGCAGTAGTGGCAGCCCTCAAAGCCTTCCGAGTATACCTGCTAGGGATTAAATTTACAATCGTCACTGACTGTTGCGCAGTCCGTGCCACGGCGAATAAAAAGGAGATACAACCGCGAGTCGCCCGTTGGTGGGTCTACCTGCAAGATTACGATTTCGAAATTGTGTATCGACCGGGAGCGCAAGCTGCACACGTAGATTATTTGAGTCGAAATCCAGTCGAATGTTTATCGATCGACATCACTGAGTCAGAGTGGATAAACGTCGCTCAATCGCAAGATCCCGAGATAGAAATAATTGAAAAAAAATATTGGAATCAGGAGATGTGCGACCGGAAACGAAACACTATTTCGATAATTTCAATTTAACGGGAGGAGTAGTATTCCGCAAGACGGGAAAAGGAAATAAGTGGGTAATACCGAGGATGTCCAGATTTCATATTGTTAAATTGTGCCACGACGATCAGGGTCACTTCGCGTTCGACAGAACGTTGAAGAAAATAAAAGAGAACTATTCGTTCAAAAGTATGCGTCGTTTCGTTTCGAAGTACGTGAAATCATGTTTGAATTGTCTGTATTATAGATCAAACTCAGGCAAGAAGCCTGGGAAATTGCATCCCATAGAAAAAGCAGCCGTTCCATTCCGTACATTGCACATCGATCACGTCGGGCCGTTTATACTTAGCAAACGGAAAAACACTCAAATATTATCCATAATTGATGGATTCACAAAGTTCTGTGTATTAGAGCTAGTAAGGAGTATAAAAACAAAACATGTCATTAAAGCTCTCGACCAGTTGTTCGCCATATTCGGAGTACCAACTCGCATTATCAGTGATAGGGGAAGTGCCTTCACTTCCCACACGTTCGAAGCATTTTGTACGGAATACGATCGAGCATGTTCTAAATGCCGTGGCCACACCCAGAGCGAACGGGCAGTATGAACGCCTCAACCAAACGTTACTGAACTCCTTAGCGACAACTAGCGACGACCCGAGAACATGTGGGATATCAATATCAAAAAGGTTCAGAGTGCAATCATCTGCGCCACGAACCGAACTACGAAGAGAACTCCAGCTCAACTGCTGCTGGGTTATCAGCCGCTCAGCGCTGCTGACGCTCATCTCCAAGCGGGGATCCAGGAGAAGCTGGATCAGTTGGATTTGAGGGAGATGCGGAAGAAGGCCAAGCTTTCAGCAGATGTAGTGCAGGCCATGCAAAAAAGAAGGCTTGATGCTCGTAGGTTCAAACCTGAGACCTACTCAGTTGGGGACGTAGTCATGGTGGCTACAAGTCCAGTGGCAACTGGCGAGAGTAGAAAGCTCGCCGCCAAAGGCAAAGGACCATCCAAAGTAACTGCGGTCCTGCCCAATGATCGGTACGAGGTCCAGGATATGCGGAATCTCAAGAAGTCGCAAAATCAGCGCCAAGTCGTGGCCGTGGACAACCTACAGAAGTGTGTCGTTTTTGACGCCATGGAATAGCTGGTAGGTAACTAGGTCCTTGAGATTAGGATGGTGCCAATGCAGCTATGTGGGACTAGTATCTATGCTAGTGCTAAAGGAGCCTATGCCTCTGGTTATGGAAGACGTTCCTACACCAAATATGGGCCGGGACAAATCGGTCGAGTCACAGCGTACTGGTATACACCTTTGGTGGTCAGAGTTATTACGTCAGACGCTGTGGCGGAGGCTGGGACCATTGGAGGTCAAACAGAGTCAGGTTAGCTAGAGGGCTGTGTGGCATGGATCGCACGCACTAGTCATCGTTAGCACCTGGCGTGGCCGGCGATCCACTCCTATTGCTAAGATGAGTAAGCTAGAGCTTTTCGTAAGGGTAAAACCACAGTCAAAAGTTGAGCAATACTGTAATGTACTGACCCAACCACATGTTAAATATCTTATATTATAATATTAGAATAATATTATAAACTCATCTTACACATCCTACAACAACTATTAACGATACACGATACACTCCCAAATCCTTCATACAGTCCTAAACCCTCTACACCGTCATAAACCATTTCCTGATGGCGAAAACCCTCGAGATTCCTTACTTTTCATAAACAATCCCTAGTTTTACGACCTCTGTTTACCGAGTTTCTCTTTCAGCTGCATCTCCAAAAACCTCTTAAAATTCTAAGAAGCCTCCTACCCCCGATGACCAATATCCAGCCTCCTTATTTTTCTATTTCCTTATTGGATCCCTACCAACCCTCAGTCTCAACTCTCAAACTCGCACTCATCCAACTCAGCTCAAAAGGACACTTTTTCAAAACACTTAAAATTCAGACTCTCAACAAAACACAACTAGCAATTACTCTAGCAACAAATTGTGTTCTACAGAATATCAAACTTGTTGAATATATTTTCGTTTTAACGAAAAGATCTCGTTATTCAACCTCGTGGTCCAACACAATACGGGAAAATTCCTCAATACCTGCATACCAAATCCGAGGTGCCGCTCCTGGTAACAAAACTGGACTAATTCACACCCAATGGTCGGAACTGATCACTCCGAGAGAACAAGTGTGAATTGGACCAAGGTTGTATGTACCTCACCCACATCTCACAGACAGAGAACAAGCTTTAATCGGATGTCTTGCAACATTGTTACAGAGTTCGTTTATTAGACAAGCCGAGGACTTGGAAATTCTTGGATTTCATAAAACACCAAATTTCCAATATTTAGACCTCCGAAATGGGGGTCTAAAAAATTCTGAAAGAAATCAAGGTTCCGAATTGGACTTGAAAGAAATTGAGAAAAAAGTTTCGCTCAAATCCGAGGTCGTCGGGTCTGAAGGGTTGGTCGAGTTGAGCTGGAATGCCCCATATATATTGTGACAGATGGCCTTACTGCCATCTGTTATTGATTTTGCAAACTTTATATTTCGAACGTAGCCAAACTGTTGTATCGACCTACTCTGTAAATCAATATCAATTCGCACAAGTAGATAACTAGTCAAATTATGAGTAGATGACTTCCGAGAAGGAGTGACTCGATCACTCTGCGAGAAGACGCCTAACTGAGCAGTTGTACATAGTTTTTTCTTCCTCGTAGTTTCGCATTATCGATTTTTTTTTAAATCAGAAATTCAGTATTATGTGTTAAGTCACAAAATTCAGTCAGATGACACTGTGTTATTAAAGTTTCAATGTAAGAGCCTCTTAAAAATTTAAATCACTTCGTCGAACACGAGAGAATTGTGTAACGTCGCCATTTAACACGTGGGTGCCTGGATCCCCGTGTTGGAAGATATCGAAATCCAATTGCATCACCAAGATCCGACGAGTTACAAGTAACCATCATCTACCTTCGATCTGCTGAGCATCTTCACCGGCGAATACACGACGTCATTTTGAGTCAGCGACGTATGAAACTAGCGCAAACTTGGACTTCGGAAATCGAACACCTGCATCGCCGAGATAAGTAAATTGTGTCGCTCTGCAATTTAATCATCAAGACGATTTTTCACCCTGCATTATTTAAAGTATAATATTTGGCTCAATTCATTTCCAAAATTCAACTGTTTGGCAATTTCTTGTTTGTAACCTATTTAACTTCGAGTCATTACCTTTGTTAACTTAGAATCCTGCTTAGTTGATTGTTTTATTGTATAGCTTCAAATTTAATCTAAACCTGCCCAAGTAAGGCGTATTTTAATTAGTATGAATGATGAAGGATGAATGTGAACCGAACTGGATAACCAAAGCAAATAATTTACCTCAAAGAAAAGAATAAGAAAAACATATAGATTTCTTAATCATTTTAAAGAAAGAAAAATATTCTTTCATTCAAGTTATTTAAAAGAAATAAATCATTATCGTTATTTGCTGATCATTACTAAAGCTTGTGTCCTCGTGTTTGTTTATTTTAACTACCCTAAAAATTCCCTCTAGTTCCAGAATAAGAAAATAATTCGTTACAATATATATATACAGGGTGTCCCATTTTAACTTTCCCGCTGAATTATCTCGAAAAATACTGCTCCGATCAAGTATTGATTATAGTGAAACTCTTAGGGTTCAAAGGGGGAAAGAAGTTGGCATTATTGGATTTTTCAGTGGCGGCGCCGCTGAGGTCAGGGGAAGGTCAACTTTGATTTTTCAAATGAAAACCCATATTTTTCACTACGTAATTTTGTTCTACTTGAAGACTCAAACGACTTTTGTATGAAACATTTTTTTGTGAGACATCAATTTTTCATGCTATTCAGCTGAACAACCAGAGATTTTTCAACGTTTGAGAAAATTTCACCTCTGAACTATCAAGTTTGGAGACAAATTGCAAGAGACAACAAGTGCGTCATTTTATGCAAAGAGTCTTGGAGAATAATTGCAGATTTTTTTCCAATAAATTTTTATTGCAGCTTCTGCAATTGCGTGGAAAAAATAAAAAAATGCTCAACAAAATTCTGCAATTATTCTCAAAGAACCTTTGCATGAAATTACGCACTTTTTGTCTCTTGCAATTTTTCTCCAAACTTGATAGTTCAGAAGTGAATAGTCCACCAACGTTGAAATATATCCAGTTGTAATTCAGCTGAGTAGCATGAAAAATTGATGTCTCACAAAAAAATGTTCCATACAAAAGTCGGATGAGTTTTCAAGTAGAACAAAATTACGTAATCAAAATTATGGGTTTTCATTGGAAAAATCAAGCATCACCTTCCCCTAACCTCAGCGGCACCTTCAATGAAAAATCCAATAACGCCAACTTCTTTCCCCCTTTGAACCCTAAGAGTTTCACTATACTCAATATTTGATCGGAGCAGTATTTTTCGAGATGAATCAGCGGGAAAGTTAAAATGGGACACCCTGTATATAAATTATTGATATCTTCTTGAATCGCGCAATTTTTCTTGACATTTAAAATACTATCAATTACAAATATTTCACTGTTGCACAATTGTTATTTGGATGATTGCAAGAAAGATTAACCCCGCGTAATTCTGCTCCTTGAACCTTAGAATACCGTTTTTGATCGTGTACAAATAAATTCATGAATGGTTCATACTGTACCGAGCGACCCAATTCAAATGAGGCGCGCCTCCTTCTCACCAAATATTACAAGTAATAATTAGCCACGCTAAGTGACGCCTGTGTAACACGACGACGTAAAATCGGTCTACTTGCCGGTAGATCGTGGAGCAGTACGCTTGTGTAGGTATAAACGGAGCTCCGCAAAATTTACTAAGGAAAATCAAATAAGTATCACACGTGCAATTTGCTAACTCCCGACCATGCGGTCAAGATAGCTTCTCTTTTTTGGTCTAACGTCATTATTGTTTAATGTAAATTTCATACTGTCACATGTTTTGTCTTACTCGCCATGCGTGACAGTATTATTTCTTCTGCTAATATAAATGTTTTTACATTTATTATAGAGTGATGTACTGTTGTCCTGTATTATCTGTTAGTTTATAATCAAGCCTGCATAACGGTTACATATAATTTCAACTGTCATCATACGAATTCGACGACATTTTTATCCTCTTCAAGATATGTGCCTGCAAACTAATTACCTTATATTGTTCATTTCGGTTGAATAATAAATTTGTAAATTACAATCTTTTAAACTGCATCATTGCAGTTATTCAAAACTTTATTCCAACATTGTGATAAAAAGGTATAAACCGTAACTTTCACTGCATATATCTGTGTAAAGTCTTTTTTATCATTTCGCCTACAACCTTTTGTCCCTATTTCTGTGTACAAATAGTGGTTTTAGACCTTTTAGGTTTTGAATCATTACAATACTTGCATTTGCATGAGGTATTTTTCATTTTTATTTTTACGTCATCACCAGATTCCAACTCATACAATCGATTTGCTATTTGTATAAGTGGTTTGTTTGGTGATTTCACTAAATGTTTGAATAAACTTATATAATTTTCTCCCCAAAATGCCGATACTTCACTTAAAGGAACTTGAAAATGACGAACATCGTCTGCTATGTGGATTAGGTTATGCATGTTCAATACTTGTGAATCTTTACCATATTCTGATGGCAATAATTTAAAAAATTCTCTAAGTTGATCTTGAGCATAATCTGCATACCTTACTGCATTGGAATCATCATTCAAAATTCTACATGCTACATACAATAATAAAAAGTGTCAGTATTTATTCGTAGATAAAACATCTCCAAACGCGAGAGGGCCAATGTATGATAAAAAAAACGACATTGCGTGGCTTTCCATCTAGAAACCTGATCAATTTCGTATAATTTTCTTTCAAATTCAATAGAAATATCTGATGATATTGATTGCATTATTGTTTTTAAAATTTCAACTTCACGACTTTTCAACCGAGCTGTATGTTTTTTCAGTATAAGTAATTTTTCCAATAGATTTTTCATCACACCGAGATATAGTAGATGCATAGAATCTAGAGCTATATCATTTACTGGATCAAAATGTTCTAATTCACATAGCGGAGACTTAACGTTCTCTAGATGATGCTCTAATTGTTTTTTGTCAATGAATGAGTCTTTTGTCCGAAGATCACAATCCATTTGTGGGTACACACGCTTTCGGTTTTTAGTAATACCGTCAGTAGTACACCTTTCACAAGCAAAATAACCCCCTGGACACTTAGAACATTCGATAAAAGCTCTTGCAGGCGCATCTGCATCCACACACAAAATTTAAATGCATAATTTATCTCATTTGAAATTATTCCACTCAAAATGTATTGATTAGCTTTCTCTACTAAGTCCTTTGAATAATCCCCAGCTGAATAAGGCTTCGAATCACCACAGTATAACGCAATAACAACTGGTTTACTTCTATAATTTCGATCATAAACTTGTAAAACAATAGGCTATACTTGAATCAGCGAATTATTACATATTGAAATTCCATCAATATGCAGTTGAACCGTTATTGTTTTCTCAGTGTAAATATCTGGAGATATTATTTTTTGAAGACTATTTTTTATCCCAATATATAAGTAATGGCTAGGTGTGTCTCGCTTGCTCAGCACTGTTTGCATCGGCCGACAATGTTTTGTCCCTAATAATTGTTGAGCAGTTTTGGGTAAATCGTCGTGTCCTTCTTCACTTAGCATTGTTAACAATTGCGTAACTACATTCAACCTTTCGTTGGTCGCGCACCTCTTCCCGAACGTCGTTGGTCGCTCAGTGAGGGAATCGCCGCAATGTTGAGTTTACTGCAACGTTGCCACGTCAATTTTAAAGCTGACGCGCCAAATTTTGAAACTATAAATAATTAGAATGAAGGTGGATAACAACATAATAAATTGAAAGTCAGTGATTTTATGAAAATAACATTTCTTTATTTAACAAGATTTCACCTTATTATTTGTTCAATTATTAAATAATTAGAATACATAGTAAAAAATTCTTTTTATCTTATTTCAATGAGGTAACATTAATTATTTTTTTTACCGTCTTCTCAAACTCAATATAATAGTTTTAATTCAATATTAACAAGCATATTAAAAAATAATTATTGTTTACACTACTAAACAATAAATCTTAGAGATAATATCACTTTTAACTTTTTAGAATCTTTGATTTAGTTTTTAATTTAGACTCACCGCTAAAATTAAATCTCTTACAATTCTTTGTATATCGTAACTTCTTATTATTTAGGTTTAAAGCTTTTACTTAGGAAGACAATACTTAAATCTGTTTTTATTATAAATATTATTATTATTAAATACTTCAATTTTCAACAAATAATCAGTAAAATATTTTTTTGTACTTACTAAGATAAAAATTTCAACTCATAAAAAACAATATTATGCTTTTTTCATACTTTTTAACTTAATTGTTTAAATGAAAAAAAAATCAATTAAAATCAATGACTACATTCTTATACAGAAAGCTATTAATATAACATTAATAATCTTCGTCTGACGACATTGAGGTACCGTTGCATTTTACACATGTTTTGACTGTATGTGATGTACATAAAAATAATTGACATTGGATGCATTTAGACTTAGATTTACGGTTTTTTTTAGAGGACAAATGTAACACCGACCTTCCTCTTTTGCATTAGTATCATCGTCACCATCATTACCACATCTTTTTCTTTTCTTTGGATCATTAACACTGAGCAGCCTTTCAATAGAAGTGCGGAGATCATAGGATAAACTTGGTACAGTAAGTCCTTGGCTAAAATGGTACATCAATTCCTTGGCTAAAATTTTTAAAAAGCTACTGCTTTTTAATTTTTTCGAATTTTGATCACACGTATTAGAATAATGAATAATCGAACTATTAATCCCAGCGACATCCAATGATGTAAAAAAAGCAGTCAACGGCCATCTAAAGCTCGACCTTGCTACAGAATAAGCCGCTTTTAATTTGTCTGCCATGTCAACGCCACTTTTTGTTTTATTATAAAACGTTATAATTTCTGGCTTTCGTTTATCACCTGTTTCAATGTCAATTTAGTATTTTGATGCATTGAAGATACCATTAGCACGCACTTATTTTTTTTAGGAACATACGATACTCAACATAAGTCGTCGCAAAACCAAACATTGAACTGTTCACAATTCGTTTCTTAGCAATGACGAATTCAGAGGGTAGATCTGCTTTGTTTTTACGTACCGTTCCTACAACTGTCGTGTTACATGTATGCACCAACTCTTTTACTAATGGTATTGAAACAAACCAGTTGTCCATAGTGATGTTCCTACCTGTGTTTAGTATTAGCTGAGCTATTCGTTTGACAATGCTCGCTGGTTTATTGTTAACTTGATACGGTCCAGCAGGTTGTTTTCCAGTATATAACTCAAAATTCATAACATAAAAAGTGCGGGCATCTGATAAGGCATCGGATTTCAGACCATATCTATTTGGTTTTGATGGTATACACTGTTTGAAGCTACATTTACCTCGAAATCCGAACATCATCTCATCAATAGTGCAATATTCACTAGATACGTAAGCTCCTTGACACTTAGAGTTAAAGTTATCCCAAATCTGGCGGATTGGAGCAAGTTTATCTGTTTTTGCACGATCTTTTCGGGAATCGATGTCATCAAAACGTAAAGCTCTCAACAATAGGTAGAATCGTTTGTATGACATGGCACATCTAAATAATTCTGGTGCCATTCCGTCAGTGGACCAAAGATCTTTTGCATTGACATGAGACATTTTATAAACTCCAGCGAAATACAACAAACCTATTGAATCTCTTATTTCAACAACGTCAGTAGGGGAACAATCTCGTTGTCTTGCATAGATTAATTTAAGTTTGCTGAGTTTTAAGTTAGTGGAACTAACTATGTCGTCAATAGTATGAGCAGGGAAATAATACTTCCAACAATCCAACGGTGTCTTACAATTTTTAGCTGTTCCTTTTACACCAGATAAATGAACGACAATGTTTTTTTTTTGTTAGTTTTTGAAGGTCCTAGAGGATTTTTACTCCAATGTATTGATTTATTTTTACTTAAATAATAATTTTGACTCATGGAATTATTATTTTCAATATTACGAATAATATCACAATTTTCAGCGTCACTTCCATCAAAATCACTGTCATCATCATTACTGATGTTGTCATCGTTGTTGGTTGACTCTGGCTCTTGATCAGAATATTCACTGTCCGCATCATTGGGAACAAATGCCTCGTTTTCATCTTCGGAGTCATCTTCTAACCAATCGCATGTATTCATGTTATCATAAAGGAATATATTGCACCTGCAATAAAAAGTTTGACTCGTTTAATTTTTTATTATATAAAAATGTTCATATTACTTTCAATTTTATTAAAAAAATTTTTTAAATCAATTGAAATAAGTAATTACTGATTGATACTAATAGCTTTTAATAGTAGTGGAACTAGTAGACAAACAACAAAAATTTATTTATAAATAAATAAATTTACAGATTTGATAACTCATGTTCAAAGCTTTTTAAGAAATAAGAAACTTCTTTACAAAAACAAAAATAATTTTGGAATATTTTTTAGTTCCAATTAATTCAACTAAAAAACAATTAATTATTATCAAAATATTTTATAATTGACATTATTGTCAAATGACTTATTGAAGACAGTGTTTAACCTCCAATATATACATACCTGTGTTTCTGTCCAACTATTTTGTTTGTTTTTAATTTGTATTTCACCAAATATATGCAATAAAACATTGAGCAAGATTATCACAAAACTTCTTACAACTAATTCATGTTAAATTATTCAGTTAACGACTACATCTTTTCAAGTTGAATTTATAACATCGAGAGCGGTTGTTTACAGTGCACCGCCATATTCTTTCATCGGTCTAGACAGCCAGGAGAATTTTTCTACATATGTGGCAACGTCGCGCTTCGAATTTTACCTACGTTTGTGGTCGCACAGTGAGGGAATCGTCGCGATTTCACGGTTTTCTCACAATAAAAAATTATTATAAAAAAAATGAATACAGTTACAACTATAAAAATATTTTAGATTGAGTTATGACATATCAATTCATGAATAGCTCAACTATTTTATAGAAATTATCAGTAGTTTGTTAAATATTTGCATAAAAAAAAGGCGGGGATTCCTTCATACACGGAGAGACTTTTTGTATGAATATTTGTTTTATTGCCTATGCAAAATTGACATAAAATGTAAGAATTTAGGGATAATCGAGGCACAGTTATAATACTTCCTACAATTATATGAAATCATGATATTTTTGTATGCATTATCCCAATATTTATGGGCAAAAATTCGTATAGTACGTTTAGAAACAGTACTATTTACTGTTAGAAATTTAAAAGTGTGAAAATGTGATAACAATAAATAAGAGGTCTAGTGAAAATTATTCTGGATATGAGTATTCGAAATAGCAGAAGTTAAAAGCAATATACGAAACCTTAGTATTCTCCATAAGAACGTGCAACGAAATGAGTACCGCTTATACTCTCTGCTACTGGGGTTTGAGCGAAATTCTAAAACTTTATACGAAAAACGGCCGAATATTTCCGAGCTATTCCGAATTCAGCCGAAGGACCAGGCCGTCCTGACATCGAGGACGCGTGTTCTCTTGTGTTATTGTGGTTGTGTGTAGTGTTGAACAGTGCCAATTTTTTAATTTTTATTATTTTTTAATTTTGAATTTTGATTATTTTTACGGAGATCTCGTCGCAATTATTCTGATGAAAGAAGTGTAAGTAATAACGCATTACCAAAGTAATTTGAAAGCATATACCCCTACTATACGCGTGTAGTTTTTGAGGTTAGGAACGTTACATCAAATACCGGCTTTTTGAAATCTAAGAAAAATTCTGACGATTGTTATATCGAATGTTGAAGGTAGTATTAGTTTATAAATATTGAGAAGTACATTGTTGTTTTGATAATTTATATGTATCTATTTGAGTGGCTCAGTAAATGCAAAAGGAATCGATTTCTGTTGATTTCGTCTATGATTTCCGCGATTTCAACTGATACATAATTATTGACGATTTCTTAGGATTCCACGTGATTTCCAATGATTTCTAGTGAAGTCCAAAATCTTGAAAAAAACGATTTCCACGTTAAAACACAGTTGGAATAAGAAATACGTCATTGTATGGACTAAAGTTACATTTCGTAACTTGCAATTTATTTACTGATTTCTGTGACTTCCTGAAAGAAATCGAAACGAAAAGAGGAATCATTTGAATTTTAATGATTTCTTGTGATTTCTTTTCGATTTCAGGCTTAGGTGGCTTCAGTGATTCCCAGAGTTGCCAGCTCCTCGATCTAAAAAATGTTGGACGATCAAGTCGATGACTTCGAACCTGAGGTCCAGATAAGCTTCGTTACAGCGACTTAGAGTTTCAACATATACTAAGTCCTTACAAAAAAAGACATAGAAAATGCTTTTGTTTCATACGTGAATAAAGTGAGCGATGGAAAGCACTAAATAAATCAAAGCTGGATATGATTTTTTATTTTTATAATCATACGTATAATAGGTGTAATAAGTGCAGTATTATGGATAAAATAAAATTTGTGCAATCATTTGTAAGCTGTTTTGTTTTTTCATCTACCTGCTGTCCCTACACAGTTTATTTATTTTATATGTGTATATATGTGTGTGTATGTATATGTATGTATGTATGTATGTATGTATGTATGTATGTATGTATGTATATGTATTGTAACAGGGCAAGTCAATTGCCCTGTAAATGACAATCGACTCCTCCCCGAATGATAGTGACCCCGCGATTATCAAAGTAAAACGATAAACGAGAAGTCCTCACCAGCTCAAGTTACCAAGGTTCCATATCTAATTCCTAAGTTCTGTCCTAATCCCTATAATTTATTTTCTATCTCTCTCTAACACACTGGACAATGGACCTGTACGACGAGGGAGGTTCTGAGAACGACAACCTGGTGGGATACCTGAGGTTCTCCGAGTCAGTAGTCAAGACAGGCAAGAACATCAGTTCCTGAGATACGCCTGGAAGTGCGCTGCACCTACTGCTTAGGAGATAGGGGGTAGCCTATCTTAGGAGATAGGGGGTAGCTCGCCCCTAACCAATCAAAGATCCGGCCTCGCCACCCGGAATTATGCTGAAATACAGCCTTCCAGGGTATCAATAACATCCACCCGCCATCTGTCATTGTCTTGGCGAAAGCTTGGAGTTCCGCAAGGCCCTACCAGGCCCGCTGTAACCCCCTATGCGGAAGCGCCTACTGCCACCTAGACTCGCCAAATTACCTCCCCAACAATGAAAATGATCTACGTCACCCCGGTCGATTCCTTCTTCACTTCTCGTTTAGCACACGTAGCAAATAGACGTGTTATAAACTAAAATCCATTATATTTGATTTCTTTCACTATAATATTTATAAACTCCTTTTTATTTTATCTCATAATAAGTGTGAGTGCCTGAGATTCGTCTCAAGGTAAGATTTCATACCTATTCGACTGTCCGAAAGATTATATCTGTAAAATCAGCGTACTACGCATTAGGGACGCACCCATTAGAGGGTGACGCCATTATCTGTAAACTTTCGAATTGTTGTATTTATCGCCCCATGTTATATTTCTGATTAATTTATAACTATCATATATTATTTCTTTTATGCCATTATGCCTATGTTATAATTATTACGAGAAATACGTGAGATTAACTATCGTATCCCCGCGTCCTTTTCTTTGTTTTAACGAATATCTTCCCTAATATCCCCTCTTGTTCAATAATAATTATTTGAGTTGAATATAGTATCAAATAGTTTTAGTAAATTATAAATTCCTCCCTCCCAGACGCATGAGTCTCGTAAGTAAAGAATGATTAATCTCCACGAATTATCGATCTACGTTTTATAGAAAATCAATCCTCGTGTAACTTGATATTATTATTTCTGTATCGGTTAATATCTGAGCCATCAGCTATTATTTATTCGTGGAACCTAATGTGAGATTTGAGTTGGTGTGCGTAGATCTAGAACATATCCAGTCCGACATAACAGATATACAATTTAATAATTCTTTGTTATTTGCAACATTTCTTCCTGTAACTGCGTAGTCAGATCACGTGATTCGTAGAGTACGTGTGTATGACTTTATGTGTGTGTGTTGTCTCTTTGTCGTGTGACGCTGTCTACCCTCTAACTTTTTCTCCCTTACCGACTGTCCCATGTAATTTCCTTGAGTCCCCTTTTTATTGATTAACCCTCTTTGAGATCCAATTACTTTACCGACCGGTAAAGAACCTTCTTACTCCCTTATCTTCACTCTACTATACCATCTTAACTTTTATTTCTTTCTTTTTACGAATTGTTCTGTATTATCCTTTGACCTGTTTTATCTCCGGTACCACTTTAATTTTACGTGACCTACTTAGAAATAGATTTATCAGCTGTGTATCATAACGAACCTTATTTATTAATTGTTTTATGATTGAATGGTTATGAGAATCCTAATTCTATTCTTATCCTGTCATATCTTGTAATACCTTATTCCTGTTTAACAAATTGACGGTTTCTTTGTGATTAAATCCATAAACCATAATTGCCCAGTATTAAACCTAATTATTTCGCCCCTACGTTCCCCTCACGCTAGCTTAGCCGAGTGATTTTGTCGTCAATGTTATATTAATTCTCTTTCAGTTCATTTTCAATAATATTTAATTTTTGTTGTATACGTTAGTTTTAGGTCATAATAATTGCCAACTCTTGTTTATTTGATTAAATTAAATTTCGGTTATTCGAACCTATTATTTTTTTTGACGTTACCGCGGTACTCTTCGAGTACCTGGCGTCCAACACATAAATCACTGGGATCGCCTGTATTGCTGATTTGGCCTATACGGTGGTCTTCAACCATACCCAGCCGTCAATAGTCCACGTCACAGTATGTATATGTATGTATGTATATGTATGTATGTGTGCATGTGTGCGTGTGTGTGTGTGCGCGTGTGCGTGTGTGTGTGTGTGTGTGTGTGTGCGTGTGTGGGCGTGTGCGTGTGTGTGTGTGTGTGTGTGAGAGCGTGTGTGAGCGTGTGTGAGCGTGTGTGCGCGTGTGTGCGCGTGTGTGCTCGTGTGTGTGCGTGTGTGTGCGTGTGTGTGCGTGTGTGAGCGTGTGTGTGCGTGTGTGTGCGTGTGTGTGCGTGTGTGTGCGTGTGTGTGCGCGTGTGTGCGCGTGTGTGCGTGTGCGTGCGTGCGTGTGCGTGTGCGTGCGTGCGTGCGGGCGTGTGTGTGTGTGTGTGTGTGTGTGTATATATATACAGGGTGAGTCACGAGAAACTCCGAGAATGGGAGGAGCCTCATTGCCGAATAAGCCCCCGCCCTTAAACCAATCGAACAAATAACAGGTAATGATAATAGGAACTGTGTAAGCATAACATCTATTGTTGATGCGTACAGTCTTCACAATTGGGCTTTCCAACTTTGACACAACATGACAGTCATGTTTGATAACAAATTTAACGATGCTTATCAGCAACCATCTCTGCCAGTTGTATCAGAGCAGTCGACACAGTCAGTACCCTTAACACATTCAGTGTAAAGTTCAAAAGTAAAGTCGATTACTAGCTGATCTTGTTTTCATTATCATTCCTTGCTATGTACCTTGATTCTGATGTTATGCTTACACAGTTCCTATTATCATTACCTGCTATTTGTTTGATTGGTTAAAGGGCGGGGGCTTATTCGGCAATGAGGCTCCTCCCATTCTCGGAGTTTCTCGTGACTCACCCTGTATATACACACACACATATATACACATATAAAATAAATAAACTGTGTAGGGACAGCAGGTAGATGAAAAAACAAGACAGCTTACAAATGATTGCACAAATCTTATTTTATCCATAATACTGCACTTATTACACCTATTATACGTATGATTATAAAAATAAAAAATCATATCCAGCTTTGATTTATTTAGTGCTTTCCATCGCTCACTTTATTCACGTATGAAACAAAAGCATTTTCTATGTCTTTTTTTGTAAGGACTTAGTATATGTTGAAACTCTAAGTCGCTGTAACGAAGCTTATCTGGACCTCAGGTTCGAAGTCATCGACTAGATCGTCCAACATTTTTTAGATCGAGGAGCTGGCAACTCTGGGAATCACTCAAGCCACCTAAGCCTGAAATCGAAAAGAAATCACAAGAAATCATTAAAATTCAAATTATTCCTCTTTTCGTTTCGATTTCTTTCAGGAAGTCACGGAAATCAGTAAATAAATTGCGAGTTACGAAAAGTAACTTTAGTCCATACAATGACGTATTTCTTATTCCAACTGTGTTTTAACGTGGAAATCGTTTTTTTCAAGATTTTGGACTTCACTAGAAATCATTGGAAATCACGTGGAATCCTAAGAAATCGTCAATAATTATGTATCAGTTGAAATCGCGGAAATCATAGACAAAATCAACAGAAATCGATTCCTTTTGCATTTACTGAGCCACTCAAATAGATACATATAAATTATCAAAACAACAATGTACTTCTCAATATTTATAAACTAATACTACCTTCAACATTCGATATAACAATCGTCGGAATTTTTCTCAGATTTCAAAAAGCCGGTATTTGATGTAACGTTCCTAACCTCAAAAACTACACGCGTATAGTAGGGGTATATGCTTTCAAATTACTTTGGTAATGCGTTAATACTTACACTTCTTTCATCAGAATAATTGCGTCGAGATCTCCGTGAAAATAATCAAAATTAAAAATTAAAAAATAATAAAAATTAAAAAATTGGCACTGTTCAACACTACACACAACCACAATAACACAAGAGAACACGCGTCCTCGATGTCAGGACGGCCTGGTCCTTCGGCTGAATTCGGAATAGCTCGGAAATATTCGGCCGTTTTTCGTATAAAGTTTTAGAATTTCGCTCAAACCCCAGTAGCAGAGAGTATAAGCGGTACTCATTTCGTTGCACGTTCTTATGGAGAATACTAAAGTTTCGTATATTGCTTTTAACTTCTGCTATTTCGAATACTCATATCCAGAATAATTTTTACAAGACCTCTCATTTATTGTTGTCACATTGTCACACTTTTAAATTTCTAACAGTAAATAGTACTGTTTCTAAACGTACTATACGAATTTTTGCCCATAAATATTGGGATAATGCATACAAAAATATCATGATTTCATATAATTGTAGGAAGTATTATAACCGTGCCTCGATTATCCCTAAATTCTTACATTTCATGTCAATTTTGCATAGGCAATAAAACAAATATTCATACTAAAAGTCTCTCCGCACGGAGAAAAATAATACTGCTGGAATTACATTAGTACAAATGTACAGAAATTGGCGTAATTGTAACAGCAATGCCAGTAGTAAAGGCTTTTATTTACTGTCTCGTTTACTCTTACGAATGTAAATCGCACATATGTATTGCAGTTCATGAATTGCTGTACAAGTTACAATCGCACATGTCCAGACAGCAGCACTGGTATGTCATTTTCACATCCACAAATACCTACATTTCAAATTGTAAGGCCTACATGAGACCGGTAGTAAATCTGACTTGATGGATAGTAAGCACAGCATGTGAGCATTGTTGAATTTAGCTGTTTGAATTCACATTTAGAAGACTGCCTTAGACAGTTTGATTTTATGAATTCAACAGTAAATTTTGCACATTGTATAGTGCATTTTACACCGGAAATCGGTTCCGTCAACAAGTGAAGTATTTATACATGCGCACTTTACTCGACGGTTACGCGTTAAACCCGGCATTGCGCCACGTTTTCACCACGTTGAACGAGCTGCGACCTGTAACATGCGTGACAAAGAAGCTCAGACGCACTCAGCGGTGGCAGAAAACGTGGTCCGGTTGAACTGATCCGACGTGCACTGCAGCATACAAGACTTGTTAATTATAAAACTAAAAACATGGATAACTTTGTGACGACTAAACTCAAGGATTGGGGGCTGGAAGAATTCCTCCTAGTTCCCTTTCAAGGTAAGTGATTCTTTTCTTCTAGTGATAATAATCGTATGCCGCGCATTGAGGTTACAGCCACGAGGCTGCATTACTGATTGTGAAATATTTGGTTGCAATTGCTATTGCGATTTGATGTAACTAATTCGCATGAAATCATGTCTACGTTTCTGAAATCATTCCTCGCAGAGAGATATGTAATAAAATCTCGCATATTTTTTCGTTTTCTACTTGAAAGATTCCCTTCCACGTTTCCGTCTTTCCTCTCTGTATTATTGTCGGGTATTTACCTTATGTCGTCGTGTAATGCTTGTAATCACATTCAATTCAAGGCGAGACGCCACTGAAACTTCTAAAAAACCATTTCTTCATTTTTCACTGAAATAAATTTGCTACTTCATTGTGGATTTTTTTTTCTCCAATACACACTATACAAGAATAATTATGAAATTATAAGCGTTTTATGATTGGACCTCTTCTAGTCATTTTAGTTAATTAAAAATGATTTTTGCTAAAGTTTCAGTGCTGCCTGTGAAATCGATTTAAAATATGTAATAGGGATACCAAGCTACCTAGTTATTGCTTTATTATGCTGAACAATCTATATAATTTATTATTTATATCTCTCAAGATAAAAGTACAGAAAATATATTGTATCCATGGTTTATATTTTCTTCTCCAGAAAATGCAGTTGACGAAGAAGTATTTAATGCTTTGACCGACGATATGATAAAAGATCTGATTCCCCAAGTTGGAATTCGGTATAAATTTCAAACAAAATACAAATCATACATAGCGTCAATTGTTGGTAACAGTTTGCTGCTTTTCGACGACATTTTGCCCACGGTTTCTGAGACTCTATCAGATACCATTACTATTCAATCAGTTGAGAGCTCCTTATCAAATCTGTCAAAAACAGAAGGTATTCTCAAATATTCACTTTCTTTGTCTACTGGTTCATAAATTATCCTCAAGCAATGAACAAGACGACGTTTCCACCATTACATTACTTGCATGCTATTTTCCTGACTATTTTATAATATATTTTCGAATATTTTAAATTCTTGGACAGTCACACCCTCAACATCTGAAGCCACTGATGAAGTCAAAAATTTGTTGGCAACAGATTATAAAGGAAGAGAAATTATGAGCTGCTACAAGACAACAAAAAAACTAGAGCGTGCAAATTTGGCCGGTATGCTGATCGATTCCCAATTAAAAAACGACCCAGATACTCGGTAAACTATGAATGCAATATTACTTCTACATATGATTGCCCACTCAATTTTGAGTTGCCAATTCCAATTTAACCAAATTTCGGAAGATTTATCTATCCAGTCAACCCTAACTTAGAAAGAAATAATGATTCATGTAGATTCAAGTGAAGCATGATAGCATTTCTGAAATAATCGTGTGAGTATATGATGGCATCCTAAAACAATCGTTAACTAGGTCTTATCCTAATTTCTATAGAATAGCTGCATCAAAGTTCCTCAAGTGGGCACATGAAATTGTCAAAATATTCCCAGAAGAGAGATTAGAGACGTATTACATACCATACACAAAAAGTGCCAACGGTACACTGGGAGCAAGGGGTATTTTGTGGGATAAGTATTTGAACAAGCGTAGAGTGCTACGCAAGATTGGTATTTTACAAAAAGAAAGTCCACCTAGCACTACATGTAAATATAATATGTTTGATTATTTGCACTTTAGATTAAATTCATTATGCCCATATCTATTCGTTTTTTTTTTTTTGCACATTTAAATGATTTATTAATTAAGACAGTATTTCAATTATTGAATTACAGTTGAACCTGATAATAATAATGCTAATAATGATAGTATTATTTGGTTGAAGTATAATATCGAACCTATCGATGAAGTAAGAAAACATTGGAAAGCGACTTCTAGGGTTAGTTTAAATGAAACGCTTCCCATACATGAATATTTTGACCGTTATAGATGCCTACAGTCACCTACAGGATACATTCTGGTATTAGTTTCAAGATTTATAAATGTCAATGATGAAATACAGGTTTTTCTGAAGATCAGTTTATAAAATAATGCTGTCTCATATTTTTACAGCTAGATATTGACTTTGATTTCATGTACAGCGAGTCTACGAACAATTTTTTCCATCATTGGCCTACAGTCTCCGGTCAAATTATTTCTCTCGCTAAAAAAAAAAAAGATGCTAACATAAAAGCATTTCTTGAAAAACATACAGCTCAATTGGCAGATATAGGTGTGTATTAATTATCATATTGCAAGTACGAATTTAAATTGCCACTCCAACTTTCGTACAAATAACTAGCAATGATAGTATTTCGTGTTTCAGTTGTTATTTCGATTGAATTACATTTTGTTGATTTAAGATTTTGTACAGCATTTTCACGTTCTGCTAATTTTCTCTCATAAAATTGAGCTACTTTTTTCATCTGTTATTCAGCAATATTATCTGTAAAAAAAGATTGTCTTTTTTCCAGAAAACGTACAGCTTCTTGCGTTACTTTTGCTGCCATTGCTGTTGAATACAGTTTCTGTAAAATCTAAAGTGATTGGCCGCCATTGGAGGCCTTCAAAGCTTGAAGTCCAAAAAGGATTCTTGTTACAGGTTGAGGTATATTTAAATTTTTTTTATGATATTGATGAATAATACGCATTGTGTAGCGGCGAAGTGGTACCGTGCGAAACATATGTATCATGCAGCGCAGTTAAAATAAGCATTTTACGATATTGTGTATTTCAGACACTGGAAGACCTGCAGCCAGAACTTGAACGTAGAATGACCATATATGACCAGTTCAAATTAACAAACCAACCGCTTCCAGTGGTGATTGGTCCGATCGACCAAGTAAGCAGTTCCATGATCATTATAAATGATACAAGGTATGTCGCTCCTTCTGCGCTGAGGGCACTTGATATATGCTTCAAAGCATTCTTTACATTACATTGTAAATACCCAGTTGAAAGTGCGCATGTGTGGACCTTTATGCAGACCCATATCTATAAGATCAAACATGAGAATGCAGGAAATTATGTTGCTGTTAATAAATTTATAAGTTCACTCAATGCCCAGAACTAACAAAGTTGGGCAATCTTTCTGAATTACTCATCTGTATTTTTATAAAAAATGAGGTCCTTTGAATGTAGTCGATCATTTCAAACAGTGAATCATTTATTTTTACACTTTAAACACAGCCACAACCTAAGTTCAAATGATTATTACAAATGTGTTATTGATAGCTGTGATAGAATATATAGTAATTAGAATTCGTTGAGGAAACACATCAATAGCAATCACGTTCAACAAAGAGAGGTATGCTGTGACAATGCGATTCCAACCCCTATTAAACAAAAGGCTTTGCAAAGCAAACAAGAAAATTCTTTCACAATAAACTCAAATACTGCTGCGACTTCGTTTAACAATGCTCAAACCGATAATTTCGATGAAAAGAACTTAGAGCTAGAGACTGCGTGGTTGATGTCCACACTGTATAATAATTCCCTAATCCCTAGAAATGTTGTAAACTTTGTAATGGATACCATGTCAAAATTTTTGCAAAATAGTTTTGTTCCTGTTCTCAAACAAGAACTGCATAGACAATTGACATTCCAGCCGGTAGACAATGCCAACAATATTCTACAACAAATGGACACAATATTAGATAATGCAAGTAATCCTTTTAAAAAGTTAGATTCCGAATACAAAAGATTTAAATATTTGACGAAACATTACTCATTTAAACCTCCCACTAGCTACATTATTGGATATGCTCCAATTGAAAGAAAAGTAAATGGACAAATAGTGTCGGAGCCTACAGAAGTTGTGGGGAAGTTTATTGCTCTCAGAGACACATTGAAATCTCTTTTTGAAATTCCCGGTTTCCTTGACCACATGAAAGAATATGTTCAATCTTTGACCAGTGATTCTGCAATTCTTAGTAACTTCATACAGGGCGAGCTTTGGAAATCGAGGTCGCAACATCATGGTGCCAAGACTGTATTTCCTTTATTTATTTATTTCGATGACGACGAAACTGGAAATCCATTAGGCTCACACGCAGGTGCCAATAAATTAGGAGCTGTTTATGTCACCATACCATGCATGCCACCACAATATGTTTCAAATCTGAATTATATTTTTATGACTTTGCTGTTTCATTCTGATGATAGAAAAATGTTTGGGAATGCTGCTGTTTTCAATATACTCATAAGCGAGTTGAATTATTTACAGGAAAGTGGTATAGTCATTAATAATGGGGGCTCCAATGTAACAATCTACTTTGAATGTGCCTCAATTATAGGCGATAATCTGGGCTCGAATAGTGTACTAGGGCTTGTTGAAAGCTTCTCCGCATCATATTACTGTAGAATTTGTAAATCACCGAAGGAACTCTTGAGAACCTTACTTGTTGAAAACGAAAGTCTCCTCAGAACTGAAACCAATTATGATAGTGACGTAAAACTGAATGATATCAGCCAAACAGGCATTAAAGAAACTTGCATATGGCATAATGTAAAAGATCTTCATATTCCCCGTATTGCTTCTGTCGATATAACACATGACATCTTTGAAGGCATTTGTAATTACGTCTTAACGCCAGTACTTCATCATTTTATATATGATTTGAAGCTGTTCAGCTTTGAAACACTAAATTCCCGTATCCAAACATTTGACTACGGTTACTTGAGTAAATCTAACAAACCCCCACTCATTAACGTGGGTCAGCCTAAATTCCGATTAAAGATGTCAGCGTCGGAAATGACTTGTTTCGCGAGGTATTTAAGCCTTATTATTGGAGATTTGGTACCAAGAAATAATCCTGTTTGGCTGTTATATTTAAAATTACGAAAGATAATTGAAATTGTCAGCGCACCAATACTGCAACGTGAAAGTGCAGATCACCTAAGAACACTTATTTCAGAACATCATTCAATGTATTGTAGTTTATCAAAGAAAACCTGAAACCTAAATTTCATTTTTTGACTCATTATCCACGAATGATAAAATTGATCGGTCCATTAGTACATTGTTCAACGATAAGATTTGAGTCATACCACAAGCTCTCTAAATCAACTGCTAATGTTTCGGGAAATAAAACCAATATCATTCAAACTTTAGCCTTAAAAAATCAACTGAGATTTTGTCATTTTATTAATAATCATAATCATTTTCGATATTTTACACTGGGCTCTGAAATCAAATTTGTTTTATCTGATTATGCGAAATATTTCACACACTTCAAATCCCTTGATTCATTGTGCTGTGTTCGGTCAGTGAATGTATTAGGTACCGAGTATACTAAAGATTCAATACTTCTTACTGATGTCAATTCAGCACCTCCTGTTTTTTGCAAAGTCTCTACGATTTTTATTATCGAAGGATTCGTACATTTCTTAGTGTTTCCATTACCTTCAGTTATGTTTGATGAACATTTTTATGCATATGAAGTTGAAATGAAAACTGATGATGTAGAAAAATTTCTCATCGCATATGTCACGTTACCAAATACATTTCCATGCCTGCTGGTTCAGAAACAATCTAAATTTTACGTATCAACTCGCAATTTGATATAGCGCGGATTGCAAAAAATTATCCCGAAATTAAGAAACCTTAGTTCACAAATAGGAAGGAGTTACTTGAAAGAAAAAATTAGAAACAAAAAATTTCATTTGGACAAGATTTGAGGTGCCCCGAAGTTGAAGCATTTTCTAATTACAATTGATAGCTATGAATCTAACTGAAATCGTAATTTCAGAGGATTATATATCGTAATTCGTAGAAAGATTAAAATGATTCATCGACGTATACAATAATAATGCTTTATTAACCATCAACCATCATATCACAAATCGTTGCTCGCAAGAATTTTTCAATAAAATTCTAAATTTTATAGGAAATGTTTGTTTTCTTACTCTAGCCTCCCATTTGACGGAATTTGAACTTTTGCCGGTTGTTCCCTGTCCTTGTTCCATGTCCCTTTCCCTGTCTCTTTCTCTGTCCCTGTCCCTGTCCCTATCCCGGGTCCCTGTCCCTTTCCCTATCCCTGTCCCTGTTCCTATCTCTGTCTCTTTCCCAGGTCAAAAGTTTCAATTTCACCAAGTGGGTGGCTGGAGAAATAAAACAAACATTTTCTATCGAATTCAGAATTTTATTGAAAAATTCTTGTCTTTAACGATTTGTGATGGTTAATAAAGCGTTATTACTGTACATGTCGATGAATCATTTTAATCTTACTTTTTTCTTTTAATTACGACGTATAATACTCTGAGATAATGAATTTAGTTAGATTCATAGCAATTGGAATTACAAAATCCTTGAACTTCAAAATTCAGGGGGCACCTCAAGATCTTGTCCGAATAAACATTTTCTTTTTGCTTATTTTTTGTTTCAAGTAACCCCTACCTATTTCTGACATAAAAGCTTTCTTAATCTCGAGAGTGAAAATATTCGATCCACCTTAATGTATACCCTATCGTATCCAGTATATTAAAAAAGGATTCACTGTTTCAAAGATGCGACAACATAATATGTGAGAACTTAAATTTAGAATTAAGATTTGAAAAGGTTGTAAAGCATCGAGCAAGTTCCTGATTAGAATGAACAAATAGTTCATTACCATGATATATATATATACATAGATATATGTTTGATGTATAATTATTTTTCAAGTTCAATAAGCGTACCAATTTAGAATTAAGGTTTTAAAAAGTTGTCAGGGGTAAAGCCTGTTTCTGATTCTACTTAACAAATAACTCGTTACCGCTAAAAGTATGGGACTTTGAGACTGACAGTATTTTCATATGTGTCGATTAGCTTTATACCGTGAGGATCTCTTGAAACTATAAGGCCGAGAAGCATGGGCGCAGAATAATACGTGAATAATACGAATTTTATGGGGACAGCCAACTCGTCACACTAAAAAATCCCTAGGGTATTCGGGTGGCTAGACCAGCAGTGACTCTAGGGAGATTTTCGGCGAGTTGGCTATCCCTATAAAATTTGTATTACTCTGCGCCCATGCTTTTCAGCCTTATAGTTTCAAGAGATCCTCACGGTATAAATATATATGTACTATTTTTAAGTTCAGTAAGAGTGCAAATTTAGAATTAGGGTTTTAAAAAGTTGTCAGGGGTAAAGCCTGTTTCTGATTCTACTTAACAAATAACTCGTTACCGCTAAAAGTATGGGACTTTGAGACTGACAGTATTTTCATATGTGTCGATTAGCTTTATATAAATATATATGTACTATTTTTAAGTTCAGTAAGAGTGCAAATTTAGAATTAAGTTTTAAAAAGCCTCATGCCAGGGGTAAAGCCCGTTTCTCTTGGACGAACAACGTTGCATCTCGCGAGAGACTTCGAAATCGCTCTGTAGCATTGTAGACTTGCCATACAACTACAAAGGGATTTTAGAGTCTCTCGCCATATGCAACGTTATTCGTCCAAGCCATCAATATGTGCCCGATAAGCGTTAGATAAATATACATATACATATACACACACACACACATATATATATATATATATATATATATATATATATATATATATATATATATATATATATATATATATATATATATATATATATATATATATATATATATATATATATATATTGTAACGTTCGCGGTATTGTGGCTAATCGGAGATTGTGACAATATCGAGTACGGTGAGTTCTGAGTCCCTCAGGACAAATCTTGGAGCTCCTTTTAGGAAAAAATTGGAAAAAACCTTCCGTCCCTGTTTCGTGAACTCGGCTAGGTATTTTACATCCAGCAAAGTCACCTTCTAAATTACGGACTAAGATTGGTATTCCACGCCTATCAAAGCCGTCCTACAGAACTGGGTCAGAGTTAACTGCCGAGCCTGCCTTCCAGACGCGGGTTCGGGTTATATCCCAGCCACAGGTCGCACTTTCGCGCTTCCTATGCTGACTGAGATATCCGTCACCGTTGCTGTCAATAGCTAACTATACAAATTATAGCTGAAATTTCTAACAATGGATTGGTTAAGGCAAAAGGGCGAACAAGATGCGATTCTTTTGACTTAACAATGAAATAATAATGTTCAATAAATTATATGATCAAATACAAAAATAATACAAAAAAGATTAAAGTTGAGTTGCAACTCTGATTCAACAGCGAGATTATATATTATATAAGTGTTTAAATAATAATGTGTTGTGACTCGATATAAACTGTTTGTTTGTGTTCTCGTGTTTAGCTGACGCTAGTTTGTTTGGTTTGCGTGTCGGTACACGACTTTTACGTTTATCTTTGTTTTCTTTTAATTCGAACTATTAGATATGAGGTTATTGAAGTGGAATTTAATATGTGAATATAATAATCTAAATAGTTCAATTTCTGGCTTTGCAAGTTCTAAATGTTGTATTTTGACTTTAAGCAATTTTATCGAATATTACAGAAGACTACTGCTTTAGTAAGGCTCTATGTTTTAAATTTTATACAATGATTGAGTGAAGCGCCTGTTTTGGTCACTTCCTCGGATTTTGAGTTTAATTGTGAACAACGAGTGCTATACTACGATTGCTGACGAGCTCTTCTCCGGTGTTCCTTATATACCCTGAGCGCGGACCTAATCCTGGCGGTTGACACGTCAATCAGGATTAGCGGTGTTATTCTGAACGCTGATTCGTTCTCGCGATCGTACGATACCTTCGTCTGTGGTGGGGTATCGGAAACGTTACAATATATATAAAATTTTTAAGTTCATTAAGAATGTGAATTTAGATATAAGATTCCAGAACGCTGCAAAGCGTGAAGCACGTTTCTGATTTTGATACTTAATATAAATAGCTCGCTACGGTTGGAAGTCCGTTACGTTTGATAACATGTACTATAACTATGCCTATATTTGTACGAATGTTCAAATAATCATAAATCCATCAAAATACACATTGCTTTTTTGATTTTCTCTATATACTGGTACCTCCTCTCCCACTTATTCACCCTGGCAGTAGAAGACTGTGAAAATTACTACCCGCGAGGTTAATATCTACTCAATTCTTATAGTAATCATTACATTTGATAAGGGTTAAATTAAATACATAAAGATGTTCTGTCAAAACGAAAAAATAGTTGGCTGTACACTTTGGAGTGGTAGTATTTACTTCAGGCTAAGTTAACCAGAACTATGGTTCGAAGGTACAACCGCAGGCAATCGTAATAAATTCTACCAGTACGACATAGTAAATCTTACATGCGCTGGTAGTCATTCATACTGACATAAATGTTTGAAAATATGGTAGATAATGCCAATTTTTACTACGTTGTTTAGTATTCCCTACAATCAGTACAGTTTACTTTACAAAACGTTGTAGGTGAACTATACACGAATGACCTGTGGAATTGATCTCAGATATTAATGTAACTCTAACGTGCGATCCCGCCAGTAAATATTGCTGCAATGGTTCAACTGCAATTGAATAGTACATTTTATAGCAATGAGATGGTATCCATGTTTTTACTGCTGATTGCTGTACGGATTACGCCAATTGCTGTATTTCTAGCAGTTCATTTTTCTCCGTGCGTGTATTATCTTTACTATTATAAACTTATCCTCTTAAGTACCATATGTCAGTTTGATTTAATCTTTTTCTTGAATAAACCTATAACCAATATACGGATCGATCAGTTAATCTCCGCACCTCAACTCATCGTAAGTTGCCAACCATCGTTTCAACCGACTATTCGTTTTCAAATCGTCTCCTTCTTCGAACCTCCCTTAATGCTGACCTACTACGCTGCGTGAAGTAACATAGGCTAGCACCATCTATGAAAATAGAAAGAGTGCCCCGACAATGAGACCAAGTTCAGAAGTCCATTTCACTAGATTGAATAAAAGTAAATTACAAGGCCGTGCATATACAGTAGTAGAAGACAAACCTTTCGACACCGTGGTATTATTGTTAGACTACCTAATGGAAGTATTCGGGCTGTCCAAATCCATAAATTATTATCGGGGAGAATTAGCTTGATTGCATAAAAAACCGAACGAACACATTATTGACTACATCGACCGAGTGAAAGACCTGAAAACCGCGATCATAGAGAGTAAACGCCGCGAGGGAATGGAACTCACCAGCGAAAACATACAAACCATCAAAAACGAAGCACTCGAAGGGTTCCTCGAGGGCTTAACTTCAGAATATAGAACCGGTTTGCAACTCGCACGTTTCGAATCCCTGAACCAAGCTTTTGATCTCGCAATAGAGCTAGGTAAACGCCTCGAAATAGAAAAGGAAAGGAATATAATCGATAGATCAACCAACCAATCAACGCGACGCACGGATTCTTTCCCTATTGAAAGAGAAAATTTACCGTGTCAAATATGTAAACGAACTAACCATAGCTCGGAAAATCGCTATTTCAAACGGGACAATCATCGGCAGAACAACAACTACGATAAGAAACAACCAATAAATCGCGATCGAGAAAGACAAACCTATTGATAACCACCGCCCAACATACCCGCCTAGAAATGAGAATAGATACGCCCGCGATAATCCAGAAAGAATTAAGCAACCCACCCGTGAGAACCGATACCCAAACGATTACGGACCGCGAGAACGCGAAATGAGAAATTTCTCACAAGGAAATACGCAAGTAAATAATTCCAGACCAAGCTGCGCATACTGTAAGAATATAGGACATACTATAAACGAATGTCGAAAACGGAAATATAATAACTCACAAAGAAATCGCTCGCAAGAGGGCCCGTATAACCAGCAATCGGGAAACGGGCAGGGACCCTCGGGGAATCGGGGCGGCCCCCGAGAGCCCAAGCAAACGCTCCCAGCTCTGCCAATACAGGCGACAGAGCCAGGCGGATCGCAACGGTCAAATTAAACGCTCGCGAACAGGTACCATCAATAAAAATCACTTCCGAAGATCTTATCAATAGTGCAGACATGATGATCGACACAGGCTCAGAACCAAATCTATTAAAAATAGGGGCTCTAGCGTCTCACGAGAAAATAAACCATCTCGATATCTTAGAACTCTCGGGAATCACGAGTAATTACGTAAATACATTAGGACAAGTAAAGGTAAAAATATCAGGAATACCGGTAACATTCCATTCAGTAGACAACGAGTTCCCAATCCTACAAACCGGAATCTTAGGTTCGGACTTCTTTCGTACCCATAAAGCCATCATTACCTACGCGGAAAAATGCATCAAGCTCAATAATAGACAATTCTATTTCAATTCAAGGGAAACAACAGTAATCCCAGTACGTACAAATTGTAGCTTCTGCATTAAAATAAAAAACCATGAAATGAAAGGAGGATATGTACCCAGACTCACAGCAGGAGATAGGATTTTCCTAGGGGAAGCGTTAGTAAGGAACAATGCAGGTAGAGCTTACATTAGAATAACTAATACAAGAGACGAAGACATTAGACTAATAGTACCAACCGTTGAACTATTATCTTGCGAAGGAGCAATACCGTTGTATAGAATCTTCCTTAGGGTTAGAAACAAAGGTAGGGCACGCGCAACCTTCGGCAGAAAATTTAATCAATGGCAACACTTTAATATCGACTTCAATCTTAGGACAAGGAAGCGATACTAAAGTAGGTCCCCAAACGTTTAGTCAAGTTCTCGAGTATAGTTATCGGAAGCAAAATAAATCCACCCACCCTCTACCACAAAATCGAAATCGAAATCGAAATCAAAGCCAAACTCAAAATCCTAGTCTTATGCCAAGTCGAAATCAAAATCAAACTCAAATTCCAAGTCTTATGCCAAGTCGAAACCAAAATCTAACTCAAATTCCAAGTCTTATGCCAAGTCAAAATCGAAACCTGAATCAAAATCAGGGTAAAAACAAAAACACTAAATCAATGCCGAAAGAGCAAAATCAAAGCAAACGGAAAGTCAATACCGAAAAGGCAGAATCGAAATAAAGAGGATAATAAAAACACTACCCCATGCGGAACCAAACGGATTCCAGAAAACGATAAAAACATTTTCCCGCGAGACAAAGCTGAAATAGGAAATGAACAGTCAAACGAAACAAGATATAAAATTAAGACTCATGGAGTCAATACGGTGAGAAGTAACGAAAGATATAATGACATCCAAAATTTATTGCGCCTAAATCATTTGAACAAAGAAGAAAGAGACAGTGTAGGTATGCTTATAAAAATTAACCAAGACAGATTCCACATACCAGGGGGGATACTCGGGACTACTACGGCTATAGAGCACGGCATAAACACGAGTGACGACATACCAGTAAACACACGCCAATATAGATTCCCACCAGTACGTAAAGAGGAAATCAATAAACAAATAAAAGAACTTCAAGATAATAATATAATTAAACCATCACTCTCACCCTACAATTCACCCTTATGGATCGTCCCTAAAAAACCCGATTCTGAGGGAAATAAACGATGGCGAATGGTAATAGACTACCGGTCATTAAACGAGAAAACAATAGGTGACGCATCAAGAGACGCGGTAGAGTCTCGCGACAAGTACATTAAAAAAAAAAAAATTATATCAAGCATGACTCTACCACTCTCGTTTACCGGAACGGGAGCTCGGCGAGGGAGTGGGGGTAACCATATTATTTCATTACAGCATACAGGCAATATCTCATGGCTCTCCGATTTAATACAGGAATAAGATGCGAAAAAGATTTCATTTGAGCCTAATATCAATGCAATCGGTGCACGGATAGCTGAGATATGATTATTTCTAAAATCGAGAGGGTCAGTTTCATCTCAGCAATTCAACGTCGTCGTCTGACCAAATTTTCGCTCCGCGCAAACAAACCGTGCGGATATAGATATATAGAAAGTAGCCCGACGAGACGAAAGTTACCACCAAACTCTATATATATACCTATACTAATGGTCGGCATTTAAACTGGGCGAGTTTATCGGTCTATCATACAATGCTCTCTATGGCCCACGAGAGGCAGCATCGCTCACGGTGCATGGCCGAACATTTATTTACTGGCGTATTCTCGATGACAGTTACGGGGACTAGGGATGAGAATAATAACATACTTAGGAGTAGTAACTTAATAATATAAAATAAGTTTTTTAATTGATTGCAAAGTAATAGTAGTTTATTACAATAGTGGAGTGCTATGGAATAATAATCATATCTATCTTCATCTTCTCGTTCATTACGATTTATTTGACGAGATCGAGCCATAGAGGTTATGAAGGTGGCTAACGTAGAATTCACGAAGGAATCAGTAATTTAAGAGATAAACGCTAATAATTGAGCAGGCACATGACATCATTACCTAAGATAAGATAAAGTATTTGGAATAAATGCCAAATATAATGAATAATGCAAACTAATTCATTGTGCCATGTAAAACTTATTTCGTACGAAAAGCTGTTAAGACATGCTGTGTGGCTGGTCGTTATTGGATGAGGACGATACTTGTTTATTAGATTAAAAATTTGATGTAAATGAGATTCCTGAAATATCAATTATTTTACAACAGGTGATAACAGTGTATAAGAAATTACGATGAGTTTGAACTAAATAATGAAATTTATTCTTATAACATAATAATTAAACTATTTGTGAAATATTCATGTGCTTAATAAAAAGAGTTACATGGGGCCCTGCCCCAGCCGCCACCACCGCTACGTCTGCTGCTCGTACCATGGCCACGGTAAGGACTGCCCATCGACATATGAAAGCAACTAAAATGTTGAAAGTGAAGTTATTGCCATTTATTAATATTTTTCACATAAAGTAGAGAGAAAACAAATGCTTGCTGACGTTTATTATTATTCAATAATACCAGTTGATAATGTCGAAAATATGAACGAATGTTTTATTTATACTGTATATGTATAGTTATGATATAATATTCAAATAAACGACGAAAAAGAAAAAATTTGATTGTGTTGCAGCTTGTGCGAATACCTATTAAGATGATTTTATTTTACTACTTGAGTTACAAGTTTTGTGCATTACGTTACATTAAGCTTTGTCCAGTAGATTGAACACATTGAGTAAATAAATTTTTTACAATACCATCGTTAGCGGGCACAACTTCCTGTGCCACAGCCACCTCCTACATCACTGGCAGGCACTGTAACTACTGGGTACATCGAGAACATGCGATGAAATGAATTGGGAAAATGAACGTGTCTTATGAGTTCTATTAAACAGTCAAAATTCATTAAGAGGATAATGTACATAGACCATGCAATGGTACAATTAACTCGATTAAGGGCGATATTAGCTATGTAATATTACAACAGCGAAAATTCAGATTATAAAACAAATTAAGAAAGTACGTTGATGAATCGTTCAACACCCTATGGATCCTGCTGCCGTGGGTTTCCTCGTGGTGCTGGTGCTTGTGCGACCACCTTACGATCATCTTGCACTTGTATCACCTCGGAAAATGTAGGTCAATATTTGCACTGCGAAACTGAAAGTCTGCAAAGATAACGTTTCACGTTTTGCTATTCATTTATTTTTACTTACGCAGTTGTGACGCGGCAATGGGCTTGACCCGACTCACGTATAGACGGACGATATTCTTTTCGTATTCGGACAGCTAACAATCCTACATTGAGTACAGCAGAGACTGTAGTTGGTCTTGCGACCAATGTATTACATAATTACATTAATATTACTTTAAATTTGCATTGAAAGTAAGTATAATGTGCGATAAAAACTCACGCCATCGGGTGACGATCTACGAAACGTGTCCATTTACAGATAGAAGTGAAAAATATTGTAATAGACTCTCGTCCTTCCGCATTAAAAGCGAAAAATAATCAATCCGAAAATGCATTTAAAGTCTGTCAGGTCAATTGCCTTCCGATTTTAAATTGGGCCCGCTCACATTAATATACGTCAGGTGGCGCCAACGGCACGCCGGTTACGTAAATAAAAACACTATCTTTCTTGTATCGTGAATGGGTCTTTACCCAATGGCGCCACCTGACGTGTATTTATGTGAGCGGGCCCAATTTGAACATGAAGAGTACGTGTTCTGGAATAATAATCTAGGTTTTCAATGCGGGAGGACGCCGGTCTAGATCATTTGTTAATTCTATTTATTAACTCGATGGAGGCGTTCCGAAGATCGTCACCCGACAGCGTGAGTTCTTATCGTACATTATATTTACTTTTAATACTAATTTAAAGTAATAATAATATAATTATGTGATCGAAAGACCAATTACAGTCTCTCGTGTACTCAATTTATGATTTTATTGTTAGCTGTCTGAATACGAAGAGGATTTAGCGCGTTTAATGGACGAGCAGCACGTGGGCGACGAGGCGCCGGTTGCGGCGCAATATATGCGTAAGTTAAAATAAAAAAAAAATTTATAGCATAAAGTAAAACGTGAATCGATAGCTTTGCAGACATGTATAGTTTCCTAGTACGAATGTTGTTATGCATTTTTAGAGCACATGTTAGTGCAGGAGGTGCGGGTTCACCAACCACCAGAACCCCAGGTGCTACAGCCGGAGCCACAAGGTATAGTTTAACACTTCATTTGCGTACTTTCCTAATTTGTTTTTGATTCGGCATTTTAGCTGTTATAATATCACCCTAACTTATCGTGATTTTAATATCTTATGCGGATTTTGTTCATCCGCATTATATTCATAATGAATTAATTTGATTTTAACATAAATGGTCGAAATGCGAAATTGCATCTTCGTATTCATTACATGTTCTCAATATGCCCAGTAGTTGCAGCGCCTGGTGGAGTAGCGGTAGAGGAGCAGGCCGCTGTGGCGCCTGAGGTTGCGCCTCCAAATAATAACGGTAACATTAAATATCAAATTACATGTATGTAATTTTTCAATTGACTGGATGCCCAAAACTTGCAACTCAAGTAATTAAATCAACTTCATACGTATTCCCATCAACTGCAACATAATTAAAATTTTTGCATCCATTCAATTGAATATTATATCATAACTACAAGGGTTTGTTCATATGTTTGGTATTATCAACTCGGATTAATCAATTATAATGAACGTTAGCAGGCAATACTTTCATGTCTATTTTATTTGAAGAATATTCATGGTAATAACTCAACCGCCAACATTTTAGTACGTGTAAGGCACCAGCGTGCGGGCCAGCGCTGGCAGCGGAGGCAGCAGCGACCGCATCAGAGTCTCGTTTCGCTGCTATATGCCATGGCAAGCCCTCACCAGGGCGGCAGAAAAAAAAGGGGTGTTGGCCGCGGTGGT